>OY720680.1:59606593-62006593 GCA_963170755.1 Amphimallon solstitiale
AAATGTAAAAAATGCATCTTATTCCATTTAAAAAAACATAGGTTTGTGTTGGTTCACCATTGTCGAACACTCTGTATAAATAAAAATATTTTTGCATTGCAAAGCTCACGACTATCCACAGTTTTTCTTGACTCCGTTATGTAATTACAATTAAATAACTGAAGTGTTGGAACTCTAAGAGCTCAATTCATATTATTCAGCTGTGAACTTATTACTAATCCAATCATTCATTAACCATCGAATAAAAACTTTTCACAGATAGGTATTACATTTTTATTTGTTCCTTTCAATAATAATGGCAGTATAATATCTATCCACACCTGCTCGAAAGAAAAGGTAAGTAAATAGCGACGATAAACAGATAGAATGAAATGTAAATAAAAAATTAAGTGAAACAGAAAAAGACAGACTCAGAAGTATTTCTGAAAATACTCTTTAAACTTCAATATGCGACTGTTTTCTCTAGCTGCGGGGGAATTGTTCGAATCCCTTTGTACCGTACGCATTCATACCAGCATTTGACTTCATAATCCGACAATGGAAAAGGTGTTTCGAGTTGTTAGAAATCACTTCATCGTTCGAGTGGGGCCTTTGTTGTCCATACAAAATTTTTATAGTCCAAGACGAATTGGCCTATTCGTTTTTGTATGTCAAGAACTAGCAAGACAGTTTTTTGTCTATTTCTTTAATATGTTTTACTCTAGTATTAGATACTGGATGTAGTGTTATTTTAGAATAACTAAATTTGCAATTATAAAATAGTATAAGTATATGAAAAAGTAAGCAAATAAAATAATAAACAAATAGGACTTACCTGAAATGTACATTCAAATTTTATAACATACTTTTGTTTCATAATAATAATATTTATTGTCCAACAGATAAAAATCCAATAACAGGACAAAAATTACAAATACATATATAATATCATCATCATATATAATATCAATAATCTAATAATATGAAGAATGCACAAACTACTTAATTTTTAATAATATTAGAATACTGAAAACAGAAAATAAGTGAACCAGAATTGAACAAAAACAACAAGTTAATACAGTTTAAACAGGAAAAATTTTAAGAATATCTCTTTACGATAATTGAATAGCAAGAAAATTAAAATGTCCGTATAGTGTCAGTCAAGGAGAGCTGTATAATCACTTTGAAATGACAGATATTTCAAAAAGCTCCTTTGAATTCTTTCAAGAACCAAGAGCTTTATATATGTAATATAAGTAAACTAATTGTTTTCAACGTTTTTACATTACAATTTGCTTGAAAGTTACTTAATTTTTAAAAACATTTCAATTATTCTAAATATCCAGGAATGCGTCTTGTATGCTGATTTGTTGACACATTTACTTGTAAAGAAGTAGATTTTCCAAACCGGGGATAAATGTGCTTAAACTAAAAAACTTTGTATACTTTAAATATGCCTCTATTACAACAGTAGGTGTCGAAATGTCGTTTTCAATGTATAAATGTATTTACGGCGACAGAAAATTATTAACACTTTAGCACATGGGATAATTAATGGTGATTTAATTTCATTTGAACTCTCAACGTCAACACTGGGCAGTCAGGATGAGTGGTATGTTTTATAAACCCCGAAATATTGTATCTGGAGAAGACGTATTTACTGTTACTTGAGAAGTACGTATTTTAATTCACGTGTAAAAAATAACAAATAGTAATCATGCTGTCACAGTATACACTGTAAACTTAAATAATTATGAAAAATTAAATATTGTCATTCTGTATTGTCGAACAATCTTAAATTTGCTACTCATATTTAAAAGCTTTTCTACATTTTATGTGTGTATTTCACATATTTGTTAAAAACATAAGATTACGCTAGGTACTTTTGTCCAAAATTCTTGCTAATTAGATATAGGAAGGAGAAACGGCTAGAAAATTTTGCTAGAAATTATTGTTCCAAATAGTTAGAAACAATATTATTCTAAAAATTTGGCAAAAAATTTTTTCATAAAATTGTTGTTAAAATGGTTGCTCAATAAGTTTGGCCAAAATTGTTGACAGGATTGGTAGCTAGAAATTCACTACAAACTCAACTCTAAAGATTAGAAATTTTAGCACAGAATTGTTGCTAGAAATTGTTTTGGGGAATTAATTCTAGAAATTGTTTCTTTAAGATATTTACTAACGATTTTTGAAATTTTTGATAAAAAAATATTGTCAAAATAACTTTCAAAATTTGTTGCTCGACATTGTTGATAATAATGTTTGATAGAAAGTGCTGTGAAAATTAGTGTCTAAAATTTCTTATTAGAAATATTGCTATAAATAGTTGGTTGAAATTATTGGGAAAGCTTTTACCATTAGACTGTAGCTAGAGATACCTCTACAGAATTGTTTCCTAGTCTGTGTGAGGTTTGCCCCCTTCTTTTTGGAAAATCGAAAATCTGTTGGTTGTTCCAAGTTGTTGTTAGTTCTAAGTTGTTCCCAAGTATTTCAAAAAAAGTCAAAATTGGCCGAGATAATTGAAATAACAACTTTTTTACTCAGTCCCCTCCTAAGGAAAATAGAAAATCTAAAGGTTGTTCCTGGTTATTTCAGTTATCTATAAATAGTGTTAGAAAGAAAGCCCCACTTTTTTTGAAAATCGAAACTTGGATCAACTGTCAGATTTTTGAATTTTTAAAAAAAGAGGGCTAACTTCACAAACCTTCATTTCTAGCAACAATTTTATGGAAATGTTGTGAAAAATTTGGATCAAAAATATTGTTTTGTAGTTCCAATATTTTTAGATAATATTACCATAATCTATAATAGATAATAGGATACCTCTACAGAATTGTTTTCTAGGGTGTGTGAAGTTAGCCCTCTTTTATTTCAAACATCAAAAACCTGACATTTTATCCAAGTTGTCCTAGGTTCCGATTTTCAAAAAAAGAGGGGCTGAGGAAAACCGATTAACTCTGTCAATTTTAAATTCTTTTTCGAGATTGTTTCGAACAATGTTTATGGACAACTGGAAAAACCTGAAACAACCCTTAGGATTTAAATTTTCCTTAAGAGGGGTAAAAAGTTGTTACTTCAATTATCTCGGCCAATTTCAACTTTTGTTTTTGAAATACTTGAGAACAATTTAGAACAAACAAAAACTTGGAACAACCATTAGATTTTCGATTTTCCAAAAAAAGGTGGCTATCTTTAAAAACACACCCTAAAAATAAATTCTGTAGAGGTATACTGTTATCTATTATGGATTACGGTAATATTATCTAGAAATATTGGAACTACAAGGCAATAATATCGTTGATCAACATTTTTCACAACATTACCATAAAATTGTTGCTAAAAAGAAAGGGTTAGTGAAGTTAGCCTCCTCTTTTTTCCAAAAACCAAAAGTCTGACAGTTGAACCAAGTTGTTCTAAGTTTCGATTTTTAAAAAAAGGGGGCTAGGAAAACCCGATTATCTCTCTCTAATTTTAAATTCTTCTTCGAGATTCTTTTGAACAATGTTTATAGACAACTGGAACAACCTTTAGAATTTTAAATTTTAAATTCTTCTTCGAGATTCTTTTGAACAATGTTTATAGACAACTGGAACAACCTTTAGAATTTCAATTTTCCTCAAGAGGAGGGGACTCTGTGAAGGTATCTCTAGCAACAATCTCATGATAAAACTTTTCCCACTAATTTCAACCAATAAAATTTATACCAATATTTCTAATAGCAAATTTTACACACTAATTTTCTCAGCACTTTCTATCTAACATTATTATCAACAATGTCGAGCAAAGTTATTCCGACAATATTTTTTTATCAAGAATTTCAAACATCACTAGTAATATCTTAAAGAAATAAGTTCTAGAATTAATTTCCCAGAACAATTTCTAGCAACAATTCTGTGCTAAAATTTATACACATTTAGAGCAGGAATTTATAGTGAATTTCTAGCTACCAACTCTGTCAACAATTTAGGCCAAACATATTGAGCAATCATTTTAACAACAATTTTTTGTAACAATTTTTGTACAAAATTTTTAAAATAACATTTTTACTAAGTTAATTTTTGATTTCTGAAAAAAAGAGGGGCTAACTTTACATACCCTCTTTTCTAGCAAGAATTTTATAATAATCTTGTGAAAATTTTGGATCAAAAATATATTTTTGTGGTTCCAATATTTTTAGATAATATTACAATAATCTATAATACATAATAGGATACTTCTACAGAATTGTTTTCTAAAGTGTGTGAAGTTAACCCCCTTTTTTTTTGGAAAATCGAAAATCTGATGGTTCTTCTAGATTGTTGTTTGTTCTAAATTGCTCCTAAGTATTTCAAAAAGAAAAATGTCAAAACTTGCCAAGATAATTGAAATAACAGTTTTTTTACTCAGCCCCCTCTTTCGGAAAATTGACATTCTAAAGGTTCTTCCAGTTGTCCATAAACATTGTTCGAAAGAATTTCGAAGAAGAATTTAAAATTGACAGAGATAGTCGGTTTTTCCCAACCCCTCTTTTTTTGAAAATCGAAACTTAGGAGAACTTGGATCAACTGTAAGAATTTCGATTTAGAAGAAAAAAAGGGCTAACATCACACACCCTCTTTTCTAGCAACAATTTTATGGTAATGTGAAAATTTTGAATCAAAAATATTATTTTGTATTTTCAATATTTATAGAAAATATTACCATAATCTATAATAAATAGGTACATATTTTAAAATATTCTTATGTTAATATTTTCAGTCTCTATTGTACTAACCAAACCCACCATATGCACTGATCGCTCGCTCGACACAATATTATCTTTCTCTGCGTTTCAAGATCATTTAATATACGCAGAACGTCGTAAATAAGACACGTTGTAACCTGTCAAGATATATTATTTATATATTGTATTGACATAAATGTTAGCATTGTAACCAATCAATATCGTTCACGGAATATCATCCGATCAATGGCGGCTTATAATTCAATCCTCTTCTGTTCATCATCATCTCACCGCATCATCGCGTTTCGACGTCTCATGAAGCCGCAGCCGCAAGACATCCCATCCTTCGTTGGTGCGCCGAGTAAGGTTTTTGGTGTCTGGACAGTCACGGAGTTAAATAATTTGAACGTCTTTTACGTTTCTGGGATGAAGTGCGCGTGCGGTGTTGGATTATTTATTTGATAGTCTCATTAGGCGTCGAATTAAAGTCCGTTTTGTTCGTTTCTTTCTTTTCTTCTCTCCTCTCCTGATCACCCTGAATCGTATCCGTTGTTGTTTATTCGTATGATATGCGATGAATGCTCGGGCTTGTTCTGTTGAACATTAACTGACGGTGTGATTGGTATGTTACATTTATTAGGGATTATATTCTTATGATAAACTACAAAAGGTACCGAAGATTAATGCGTCTTGTTCACTCGTAGCTAGAACATAATACCCATTAAGTGTTTTATATTTATAAGTACTGAAAATGGAATGTTTTTTTTTACTCCTACGAGACCAGGGAATTTGTACAGAGAAGAATTAAGTTCCATAATAATTAAAGATAATTTTGGCAGAAATTTCATAATTTTTTTTAAGAAGCAAACATAATTACTTTTATTTCTTGGTATGAATTTAAATACTGTGTTACGTTAATTTTTGAGCAGACCCGTATACTTCGAGATTTTGTTCCTTTATTTATATTCGTAGAATTATTTTGTCGTTCTCTGACGTTTTGACGTATGCAATTTTCGTTTAATTTATTTTTTATCCTTCACGTTTTTATATTTAGTGCTATGCATTTCTGTGTTTTAAAATAAATACGAATTAAATTAATTATTTTCAGTTATATTCTAAGTTTTGTATTGTCCCGACATCTGTCGGCGATGAGCAGTTGTTTAAGTATTCTCTTATACTAATTTCTCCTCTCGCCCGTTGTATTTAGTAAATTCTTTTGTTGTAAGTATCGTCTGTCTCATTTTAAATTGTTTTGTCCGTCTAGCGTTGTTTCTAGTGGGGATGATCTTCGCAAACGTTTTGCTTCCGACACTTTGATTGTTGCGTTGATCGATATAAGTGCAGATATATTAGCACGACCGCTTCTGATTGACTGCATGTGTGAGGGCATTGCACCATTTTGATATTGTGAAAAATTATGCTTATGCGGATAAAACTGCAGTAATCATTTATATGTTATCCTGTTGGATATTTTCCTTCTGACCTTTCGTCCGATAATCGATAGAAGTAATCGATTAAAGCCTATATTTAAGAAATTTACATAT
The DNA here is from genome assembly GCA_963170755.1 of Amphimallon solstitiale. Lineage (NCBI taxonomy): Eukaryota > Metazoa > Arthropoda > Insecta > Coleoptera > Scarabaeidae > Amphimallon > Amphimallon solstitiale. The sequence continues at coordinate 59,612,822 of OY720680.1, forward strand.
AATCGACATAAGAGCGGAACATTAACCACATAGCATCGCCCGCCATTTTGTCCTGAAGATTTTGTGTGAGCCACTAGCTTAAACTATCTAAACCATCCGTGATGTTAAGCAACCTGGTTGTTCACACACGAAGGATTACTACCTCTGGAGTTCCGAAATTAATGTATTGAGCCAGATCCTTCTGTATTTTTCGTCCACGTCTATGTGACCCAGATATGTGACATCCATGTATTTTTATTATTATGTGTGAAATCAGTATGAATTGACTTTACTTTAAATTCAGATTAATTTTATTTTACATATTATACCGATCATATACTCTGAATTTAACGTTTCTTTTCGAAGCAATTTTGTGCTCGAACTAATTTTGTATGTTTGGTTGTTGATAAATTTAGCGCTATTCAGAGTTGTAGAATGTTTTCCTAATTTGCATTTAAACATCAAGTAAGCCCTCTTAGAACTTATTTACGAGGGTTATCGGGGAAGTTGTCAATTGTTTGGGGCCGTCATTTTAAGTTCACAGGCCTTAAGGCTCCTCACTGCGCTTATCACGCGAATATTTTTCGTTTATTTCAGATTTTTTAGTAATAATCGATGTTGTTGGCTATGTATTATACATCAATTTAAAGGTTTTTTTAATGTCTAGACCGCAGCGTTGGAGCTTTTTGACTAATTCGTATATGGCTTTTGTAAAATTAAAAAATATAGAAATTATAAACTTTAATTACAGATTTCGGTATCTAAAATTAAGTAGAATACTATAAAACTTCATAGGAGAACTGCAACTAGAATTTATAACATACCACCGTTTTAAAATTTATAATCGGATATAATTTTTGTAAAATATTTAAGGGTTTGTAAAAGTCACGTTTTCTCCCAATTGAGCAAAGATTTCCGAATAAAACTTTGTTTACTTATTCAACCTAATATATGGTATTCGTAAATGTAAAAAGAAATTATTAAAAGAAAGCTTTAGCAATATTATTAATAATTTTGATTAGGCAAAAATAGTCTCCTAGTTATGATGGTTTGCCACGGAGGGCGACGCCATCGACTCTGTTTGTCCGATACCATGCGATGACGGGATACCTACTTATCTGGAGGTAAAGAGGTCGGGTTTTATGACACTTATAAATCGTCTTGTTCAATGTGAATAAATAAATGGCACAAAATGAAAAGGGAATAATTCCCTGAAAGTACAATTTGAATTTTTTTGTCAAATGTTGAATATCTTTAATTTAATAAGATAATTATTTAGGCATATTATTTATGGGAGATAAAACTAATAATTATTAAAATGTAATAAAATAATATAGAACAATATTTATTATTGAAAAAAAGGTTTTTATTCAGATCAAAAATTATTTGTTGTTTTCAATGTCAATCAGTGAAAATAGTTATTTATTATGCCAACGGGTTAAATAAAGGTGTGATGCGAGATAAAAAAAGTCTTTATATTATTTACAAAAATATATTGGAAACAAAATTAGGTATATAATACAAAGTGCCTTAAATATTTAATAAAGGTAAATTTAATTAAGTTGAATAGAAATTCAACTATTATAGACAAAATCAACAAATGTGAAATAAATATAAACAAGTTAAACTAAAAATGTAAAAAAAAATGTGGAACTTCCTCCTATTTTTGTGTGCTCAGTCTGCTTTCTCCAGATTCCATCTATAGATCTTGATGGTGAGATTCCATCTGATGGTAAATTTCCCTAAAACAGAGCTGTACAAATGGGAGTTTCTTCAAACTTAAGCCACTAGCACATTAGTTCCTAGAAAAGAATAAAAAATAACAAATATAAAAATGACTAAAACTAAAATTTTATTTCATGTAAAAATCACGAAGTGGTAAGTTTCGACTTCTTCTAGAGTCTACCAATTCCGGTAGTAGAGCTCCTAAATAAAATGTTGTTAATTTCGTTTTCATATTTTCACAAAATTCCTCATCTTTCCTAATGATTTCTATACTCATTCCCTTTTTTGTATATATAACAAAATAACATAAGTCGATGTTGGCAATCATCATTTGTCCTTGAATTTGGAACATGTAATTATGATTTTTTTTTAATCTTACTTCCCCTTCAATAAGAGTACAACATGTAATTCTTTTTTGTGTGACTGCTTCCTCTGGTGTGAGGTCATTTGCCTTTGCTGGACATTTTATTTCAACGATGGCGGAATTATCATTTATTAGTCTATCAGGACTCGCACCAAGATAAGGTATATCTTTGAAGATTATTAAACCAGATTTTTTTGTCTGAAGTTTAGTTTTTTTTTCAAAAATGTCGACAGCAGTTGATTCATTTTCTTGGCCATATTTTGTATATGAATTACCTGTAAATCTACTATACAGTAAACTTTCTATAAATTTTTTCGTTGATGTAGTTTTTCGCATGTTGCAAACACGTCCGAAATTAGACGCAGTAAGGCGCACCTTTCGCTCTTTTACCCACAAATCTGATGAAGCCTGACATCTAGTACTCTCTTCAATCTCTGTTATATTTTCCGATAATCTCAGTAAAAAAACCTTTTTTCTATCTTCGTATTGCGCTTTGTCCATGTCGGGAACGTTGTCAATTGTTGCCCCATAACTTATATCCGGCCCACATGACGCTTGAACTTTTTTGTAGTTTCGTTTCCGTTGTTTATTTCTAATTCTAAATATCCTGTTGCAGTATTTTTCAGTATATTTTCCTGGTCCATTTTTTAAATTTTTTTGTTGTACTTTCTTATGATAAAATCCTTTGGGGCTATTAAAAGATAATGCAGCTCCTTCACAACGTGTAGTGTAGGCACCTTTCAACGAAAAATTAATTCGTTTTCCTCCTACAAATTTTCCTATGATAGAATTGTATGATTCAGCCAAATTGTTGTTAACATTATGCAATAAACTCCACGCATTATCTGAAACTCTTTTATTTCTAGAGAGAATTTCGTTGTAAAAGTCCTTTTATTTTAAAATTTCAATTTCTTCCATTTCACCGGCAGCCAGTTTAGCTGCGCGTTTTGCCTCTGAGCAGTAATATTTATTTTTAGCTATGCACAGAGTGTGGTCACCGAACACATGCCGCGGTCCATTAGATAAGTCTTCTTGTAGTTCCAAGACTCTTTCGTTGAATGGTTGTGATTCATTTTTCGTCCAAAAATTTATAGCGGAACTTGCAGCAATTCGCAATTTCTCGATTTTGCATCCTATAATTTTCCGTTGTGGCACAGTATAGGCTGTATTATTTTTAAGATCATTAAGTTTGGCGACGTAATTCCTTAATATGTGATTCTTGCATTCAATTTTTTGAATGTGAAATAAAGGTCCATATGGCGCAGATGATAAAAGTTTAGTGTAAACATTGCTGTCTCCGTCTCCTATTAATTTACCATAGATGAGACCATGCATTTCAATTGATTTTTTGAACCCCTCCAAAATGACGTCTGTTTCCATGGATGTAGATGTGCCAATATAATTCTTAAAACAAACGTGATCGTTTTCTTCTTTTGATTTTTCACTTTCCAATTTCTCACATACTGTGCAGTATTTGTTTCTAACTCCAACAAACAAAATTTTTTGAGTCCTGGCACCAATAATGGATGCTACAGCAGATAATGCGTTGTAATTGTTGCGATAGGATCGTTTGCTCCAAGCACCGTCCGCAACAACGGTGATTAGGTATAGGAATTCCTTTTTCGTCCACATTGCCGCTCTCAATAGCAAATTGTTTTTCTTCAGCAGCAGCTTGCTGCATTGTGTCCCAGAGATTCGTGTTGATGTTGGCAGACAATTTTTTGTTGCATTTTTGATATAAATGGTTAGACATAAAGGGAATGTCCAAAGAAGAGAACAGTTCTTCTGTTTGAGAATAACCGATTCCGACTAAAAGGGCACCGGACACCGCCAAAGTGTTCAAATCTTCGTCTTCAGTCCAAATTTTTTCTATTTTGCGGCACACTTTGCATTTGAAATTAAAACAGCTCACAATTCCAACACGCTGTTCGCTAACTAATTCCAATTCTTTGAATGTGCAGCCAAAACCCATATGTTCTATCTGCTGCAATTTATTGAAAAGATTAGCCACATTGACTAGTCTTCTTCCACAAACAGTTGCTTTCTTATTAGTAGAAGCATTTTCAACTTCTACTTCTAATTCCTCCAAATCACAATTGTCAGACCAGGTTCCGGACTTATCGTTTTTACGACTTACATTCTCCCTAAAATAAATACAGATATGTGTAAATAATAATGCAGTGCGTGAATATAATAATTTTGTATTACAAACAAAAGGTCTCCAACAGAAAGACTTTGTTTTCATTTGAGGCGCTTTGCCATCATTCGTTCAAATAAAAAATTTAGTATACAGGTTGTAACAGAAATAAGTGCATTATTTAATTTAATATATTTAATTATCATTTTGTTATTTCAAGACGGTTTGCAACTATTTCCTTGTGAATCATGCCAACTGTAACTCTGAAGAGACGATTAAAAACGGAATTGTTGGTGTTACTCATCATCATACAAATGAAATAACATTAAAAAAGATAGCCAACTCTATGGTGAGATTGTGACAAACAAGTTATTTTAAAGCTGTAGCTGCCAATCAGTTGTAGTGCTCAATATGAAAATCAAGATTATTACCAAAACCAATAGAAGAACCATGTAAATGTTTGGAAGGATATAACTATAGTAAACACTTACATAATATTTTCCACGTGGTCTGCTTCTTCCGTAGAAGTTGGCACAATTACATCTTGATGGTTTTTGGGGACATTTTCGGCGGCATAAGCATTTCCCAGAAACGTTCCTAGTCCTACTCTTTTTTGTTTCCTAAAAATGTGAAATATTTAAAATAAATTTTAAATTTAAAACATAAAAACAAGTATTACATATTATTTATAAATATTTTAGCTATTCAGTAGTAATAAGAATACTTACCGAGCAATAACTAACTTTTTTGCAATGTTCTTTTTACTCTTTCGTCTGGCGCTTAGAGAACGTACTTTGTAATTATGTTTACCCATAACAAAAGACGTGCGAAATACTTAGACTTAGAAATAAATGAATTAAATAAATTAAACCTAATCTTAAACGACCAACTAGAAGTTAATAAGGCTCTAGTAGAGCGAAACGATCGTGGTAATTAAATATAATCTGTTTTGATTTCATTGTGAATTTTATTCCATTTTTACTTGTAAATTATGGAGTTTCAAACGTATCTCCGTCGTTAATCAAATATTTAAAACTTATAATACATAAAACCAACGACAAAATACAAGAAAACAAAATCAGAATGAGCAAGCGGCGCAATAAGGGATCAAATGAGGATCACTTATTTAAATAGGAAGAACCCACCATTCTAAACCGAACGGCGAAATGAATAGGAGCTTGTAAAATTTAAATTTATGGGAGTACCATAAAATATAAATCATAAGGGCAATATAATGATGGAATCTTTTTGTGTAGGTATGGTTGGTTGCATAGCTAATGTTAGTATACGCTACCGTCGACAAGGAACTGACCCGAGCGTCTCGAGCAGCCTTAAGGGTCCTATATAGTGGATATGTGAATAGTTGAAAATAGGAGATTTTTGATGCAAGATACTTTTGTTGATTTTAAATTTGGAGAAAACCTTTCAACGTCAACTTATGAAGAATTTAGTAATCTACCCCACTGAATAATCAAATTTAGAAAAAAGTGATCTGATTAAAGAAAATTAATTAATATATCAAAATATTAAAAACCAGTTTTCTCAAAAATCCTTTGTAGCATATTTGTTTGCTTTAGTTCACGTTATAAATTGAATAAAAAGCTATCCCGCTCAGCACTTATTTTTCGTTCAACTATTCTTTAATTAATTTAATAAATTAAAATTAGGCAACCCACACTACAATGAATTGTTATTCAGGTAAAAATCTTTCCCACGGTTACAAATGTGTAAATATTTGTTCATAAATGAATTTTTATTCGCTTAGATATTGAGTTACTATTTCAAATATTTATTATATATTCCCTATGTGTAATAATTACTTGGACATCCTTGGCTTATTAAATTATGTGGTATGCAACCAATATTATATTTCCAATTCACTATATAGAACCCTTAAGCCGCAATTTTACGCTATTGTTTTTTTTCTTATAATCATTTGTCACAGTTTAAATTAATTTTAAGTACTTTGTTAATTATATATCGAGTGTCCACGCGCTGACACTATTGTAATCTTTTGTAAAGCACGAGATCTCATTGTTATCTTCAACAGTAAATTTAGTGTATATATTTAGAACTGTTTGTTAGAATTTAACTATTTAAATTGTAACTTATATACATTTTTCATGAAACATATACAGGATGTTCACTGACATTTTCTTTTAAATTTTATTAATTAATCATTTGTTACTCTTATAACCATACGTAATTCAGTTTTTTTTTTAATCAATTAACCTACCAATTTCATTTGACTGTAAATTTGGTTTTAGGCAACGACCCAATATTATTAAATTGTTTGTTGTTTGGAATTAGTGGTTTGACTTGTCTTGTACTACCTGAGTATTTGGACTGACTTTCTTTCCGAGTCAAAGTGCATTTTGGGAGAGGAAATAATACACAATAGGAAGGTGGCGTCCTAAAAATCATCCAACTAAGGTTATGTGTGACCTGCGGCCCACAAAGACCGATTTAGCTGGAGCGCAGTTCCTTCATTCCATATTTTACAACAGTACGCAAGGGTAGTATCAGGTAAGGCATCCTTGAAGGTTTAAGCACGAAACTTTCCGAAACCTTAGTAAATTATTTGCGGTGTTACAATTGTTTTAGATTTTCACTTTGGAACGGCGTAGCAACTGTTTGTTCTATTTGATAGCAATAACATCAATAATTTAAGAGCATTTTAATTTATTTAATTATTATGTTCATTAATTAATCCATATATATCGTCTGGCCCAAAAAATACTCCAACCGTTTAAGCATTATACTCTTTGTACAACCACAGTGTGAAGCTTTCACATCTGATTGAATAGTTCTATGCTCCTACATCTGATCAATTTTACTTTCTGGTACAAAGTTTTTCCATCTGATTTTAAGAAACTTTATGCATTACACATACTAAATAAAACGGGCTTCTGATACTGACAATGCACAATACGAGGAGGTACCCAAAAGAAACCGGAATAGCATTGCCATGGGTGAAGCTTTTGTAGTACTGGTTTCTGCCGCTAGGGCCTGCCTAGCGCAACTCGTCGCCAGTTCAGTGCCGCACGGGCCGTTGACCTGGCACGTTCTGTTCGTCAGTAGTGACCGTTTTTGCTAGTGCTGTTTTACTGCTGCTTCGTTTTTTTATGATGGCAAATTTAAGTGAACAACGTGCCGCTGTGAAATTTTGTTTTCTACTCGGTAAAAACGCTGCTGAAACTGTTTTAATGTTGAAAAGTGCTTACAAAGATGATGCTATGGGGAAAACTCAAGTGTATGAGTGGTTTTCTCGAATCGATGAAAATGTTGAAAAAATTCGAGAGCTTGTGCGCACAGACCGTCGACAGACAATTGATCAACTGTCTGAAATCAGTGGAATATCTTGGAGCTCGGTTCAGCGAATTTCAACAGAAGATTTAAGAATGAAACGCGTTTCTGCCAAATTTGTTCCTCGGGCTCTGACTGACAATCGAAAAGAACGTCGAGTGGAGACATGTCGTGAACTGAAAGAACAGCTTGAGACTGATCCAGATTTTCTTTCAAAGGTAATTACTGGTGATGAATCGTGGTGCTATGGTTACGACCCAGAGTCAAAACAACAATCAAGCCAGTGGAAAACACCATCGTCACCCCGTCCAAAAAAATGTCGCCAAGTCAAGTCAAACATCAAAACAATGTTGATTTGTTTCTTTGATGTGAAAGGAGTTGTTCACATGGAGTTTGTTCCCCCAGGTCAGACTGTCAATCAAACCTTTTATTTGGAAGTGTTAAGAAGATTGCGCAACAGTGTTCGTCAAAAAAGACCCGATTTGTGGCAAATAGGTGACTGGTTCTTCCACCATGACAACGCACCTGCACACTCAGCCATCACTGTTAACCAGTTTTTGGTTAAAAATAACATGGTTCCGCTGCCCCACGCACCTTACTCGCCTGACCTGGCTCCGTGCGACTTTTTCTTGTTTCCACGCATGAAAAGGGGCATGAAAGGACGGCGATTTGAAAACATTGAAGACATCAAGAAAAGAACGAGACAGGAGCTTGCAGCCATCTCTAAAGATGAGTTCAAACAATGTTTCGAATAGTGGAAGCACCGCTGGGACAAATGTATTACTTGTAATGGAGAGTATTTTGAAGGGGATAAGGTTGTTTTGTAAATATTTGTAAATATATAGCATTTAAAAAATAAGTCCGGTTACTTTTGGGTACCCCCTCGTATATTTGCAGAATAGCAGTACATAATAATACTAATGTTCTTACACCTTAATTAATGTAGATTAAAGAACTATTATCTAGCTACTGTGACCACGATAACGGCCAGACTGTTAAACTATCAAAGCATAACCTAATATTTAAGAGTGATGGTCACTCTATTACTCTTGTATGATCCAATAGATTCTTGCCGAATATAATCTCTAAGTACTTTCAATTATTTTATGGTGCGTTTACACGTGCATGGATTCAGTGGCGCCAGTCGCTACTGGTACGGCAGTTCCCAAATCATTGCAAGTGTAAACCTTTACTGGCGCGAAAATTGAACTGGCGCCACTGAATCCATGCACGTGTAAACGCACCATTAAGTTCAGATTATATATGTTGACTGGTTTCAAGACGTAATTTATATCACCATGCACCAGGCACAATAATAACTGAATAATGATTGTCAAAATATCTTCTTTTCTCATATTTAATCGATGCATGTCAAAAATAACACATATCAAGTTACAAGTCGCAACTCTTGCAGAAAGAAAGAAAAAATTCCAAGGTGTACTTTCCCGTCACTAAAATGACGCCTTTCTATCCAAGTACGATTCAGTTTCAGCTTTGAATGTATTTATGATTTATAGATAAATTATAAAAACACCCATCATTATACGAGTAAACCTTGTATACAACTCAAACATTGGTTTCTTTAATTGCAAGCATCTGCTACTGTAACTAATGTAAATAATTACTATCACTCTTCATAAATGTAGAGATGTCTCACTTACCGTCTCAGTTTTTATAAATATGTATATAATTTGGTCGAAACACCTTTCTGATATTCGTTGTTGTGTGTTAAAAAAATTAAAGTAATAAAACACAGCGTTATGTAAATGAGATCAATGGAAACGATAGCTTGTATTGGTTCAATAAAAATTCAATCTTTATGTCTGCCTTCACTTGATAAGTACCGGGTAAGGTGCTAGCTACTCTTTTTTCACAATTTCATTTAATTGAATGGACGAGCAAGCAATCAAAAAAGATTAAAATATAAAAGAGGAAGTTCTTTTGTATTATCAGATTTTAATAATATATACCATGTCTACGTAATAATTTGGATATTAGATATAATGGAAAAATTAAAAATTCAGCTTTAATCAAAAAGATGAACAAGAAATTTGGCATCAAATTCATTGTTTATAATTGTTTTATCTGGAAAGCGCATTCAAAACTAAAAATACGTTATTTTGCGTAATGGCAATAGATGTTCGCACATACCTAAATGTTGCAAACAGAAATATTTAATCTGGCAGGTCTTCGTAAAAATCAACTGTTGACGAAGTAAATTGGCAGTGCAGTAAATCTAATGTTGCTGGTGAAAAACAACCATGTGTATGTTTTCATACTGTAGATGGTCCTAGTAGTTCTTGACAATCTGAAACCAGTGTCTCACGACGTTACATTATAATAACTTTGTAAGAAAGATGCTTAAAAACATATACAAATCAATTTTGGAAAACTAAATTACAAATACATAAGAACAAAATTAAGAAGTCACAAACCATACAGAAACCGATTTGTTTTTGTTTGGAATATATTCAAGCTACTATATGGAAAAACCAAACAAAAGTGCAATCCAAAAATAGTATCTGATCATATGAATCAGTGTTTCATATAAATCAGGGTAAACATATATTTTACCAAATGTCGACACATCCTATTCAACTATTATCAAAGTTGAAGAAGATGAGTAATCAAATCAATCCAGTAACTTGCAGTGAAATCGTGAAGATTATTGATGATGTCAAATGCAAATCTTCACAGGACTATTATGAGTTCTCCACAAAACTTCTAAAAGTGATATGGCGTAGTATATTAATCCGTTAAGTGTTATAACAAACAGCTACTGTTGAAGGAACTTTGCCGAAAGAGCTCAGAATCGCAAAAGTTGTGCCAATAAATAAAAAAGGCAATGGTAACGAACCTGAAAGATATAGACCAATATCTATATTACTGGCGTTTTCGAAACTCTCTAAAATAGTGATTGCTAAAAGTCTGATAAGCTTCTTATATAAAAACAATATCATTAGTAGTGCAAAACACAACAACTGGATTAACAGAAATTATGAAGGATGTATTGGATAATCTGGAATGTATCCGATTAACTTGTTGCGACTTGAGTCGAGCATTCGACACCGTGGATCACAAGCTTTTAATGAAAAATTGTTTTATCATGGTATATATGGAAATACTTGTGACTTTCTAAAGTCACACCTATCTTAGACGCCAGCATGTATATCCCAAAGGGGGACTGTAAATCGTGGTGCCCATATTGAGGCCCTTGTTATTCACAATTTATATACCGTAGTCGACATATTTTAATTTCTGATACGAAAGTAGAAAGAGGAAAAGAGCGCGACGAAATAAACTAAAGATAAACATAAGCGAGGCTGCTAAGACAGTACACTCGACAAATGTTTCCTATGAAATGTAAGGCGTGAAGGTCCCCGACACTGCGTAGCTCTCCCACCACTGTTAGCAAGCAGTTATCGCTGCATATAATAAGGTCATCTTCTGCATAGGATAGAAGTATAAACCGAAATTAAAATTTGACGACTACGGTATATAAACGACCTACATGCAAATATTGCAACTGATGCGATCTGTCTGCAGATGACACATCTCCCATAACCGAAGATTGTACCAAAAGTAGATTATTAGAGCTAACAGAAATAATAGTGACAAAAGCGAAAAATTGGTTTACGAAAACAAATTAAACACATCTCTACTTCTCATTTAGTAGAAAGGATACTAACTTTAGTATCAAACTAACTGGGATTATATATGGATAGCAAAGTAACCTGCTCAAACCACATAAATGAATTAGCAAAGAAATATACTGCTTCAATTAGAGTGTCTGACGATTAAGAACAGTATCCACTCATAAGGCCGCGAAAGTGACATATTTCCCAAATTCCACTGTGTCGCTGGTTATGGGATATATTTCAGGGAGATATCATCCGAAGTTGGGCGTATTTTCACACTTCAAAAATAGGCAATAAGAGCTCTATGTATCCTGAAAGCTAATCAGTCATGCAGGTAATCATTTAAATACAAAAGATACCCACCATGCCGAGTGGATATATATTTACCGTTGCTAAATTGTATAAATGAAAATCAGACGCTTTTTAATAAAAATTAGGCCATCCATGAATACAACACGCACATCACAGAGAAAAAACCATTCAAAGATATGCTGATTACTGGAACGTTAATATATTCAATCGTATTCCAGAAATTATGAAATGCCTGGCATGAAATTCACTGAAAAATTAAAGAATTATCTACTGCATGGCGCCCTTTATAGCGTAAATTAGTTAATAGACTGTCTTGTGATGTAATTTTATGTGAAAATAGTTGTTAGTTCCTTGTAATATGCAATGTCTATGTTACATTATTATTTGAATGTTTGTGATAATTATTTTAATTTTTATTATAATAAATATACGTTAGAATTATTAATTTATCTTGTCATATAAAGGTGATTAATAAGAGAGTTCCTCTGATGTGATAGTCGAACTAATCAGTTTATTGGTGGTGATTTTAATTTTCCAGACTTCTTATTTATTTCTGCTAAGGATTACTATTATAAGCGATTAAAGCTTTCAAATTTAGGTAAATAATACGTATTGAAAGACAGATAAATCAGATATTATTTCGTATATTTTAGTTCTCTTTTTTGCGTTTTAAATTAGTTACTCGTAAAAAATATCTTTTATTATTTTATGCAAAGTGAAAATTTATAATTAATTAACACTTCATCCGGATGTTACATACTAATTATATACTACTTTATCTGACAATGTTCTTGTTAATATTATTTATTGGTGTTATGTAATTCTTAATTGGATTGTGTGTAGATTAAGATACTGCTTCCGGTTAATATTTATTTATAACCAATTTTTTTTATTAATATAGGTATACAAACTCTTTGTTAAATATCACATTTTCATTGTGGGTAATTCTAAAGATGTAAATATATTTGTGAAGTAACTTAAAATGGATATATTTTGGAGCTTGCTAAATTATTGTAATTATGTGCGTGCATATACTGGGTGATTCGACGATCTGGCAAAGTAAATTTACTCTTTAATGCTTGAAGCAATGACAACCCTCATTGCTTCAAAATTTAAAAATACGAGGGAGGATCAATAAATACCCGTGTTAGGAAAGAAGACGCAAGTTTTTCACAATTTTTTTATTATTTTTCAACGTAATCACCTTTTAGTACAATACACTTTTGCCAACGTTTCTGCCATATCTTTAACCCCTCCAAAAAATGAATGTGCTGGTGCATTATCGTGGTGAAACAGCACTTTTTTCTTAGCCAAATGGGGCCGTGTCTCCTTCAATTTTATATCGAATCGGTCCAATAATTCACTGTAGTACTGGCCAGTGACCGTTCTTCCTTTCTGCAAAAAGTCCATGAGGATTATTCCGTTGGAATCCCAAAAAATCGTGGCCATGACCTTTCCGGCCGATGGGACCGTCTTTGCTTGAAGCAATGACAACCCTCATTGCTTCAAAATTTAAAAATACGAGGGAGGATCAATAAATTACCCGTGTTAGGAAAGAAGACGCAAGTTTTTCACAATTTCTTTATTATTTTTCAACGTAATCACCTTTTAGTACAATACACTTTTGCCAACGTTTCTGCCATATCTTTAACCCCTCCAAAAAATGAATGTGCTGGTGCATTATCGTGGTGAAACAGCACTTTTTTCTTAGCCAAATGGGGCCGTGTCTCCTTCAATTTTATATCGAATCGGTCCAATAATTCACTGTAGTACTGGCCAGTGACCGTTCTTCCTTTCTGCAAAAAGTCCATGAGGATTATTCCGTTGGAATCCCAAAAAATCGTGGCCATGACCTTTCCGGCCGATGGGACCGTCTTTGCCTTCTTCGGAGCAGATTCACCCCGAAAAATCCATTGTTTTGACTGTCGCTTGGACTCTGGCGTATAATAATGGATCCAGGTTTCATCGACGGTGACGACTCGACGCAAAAACTCCTGCGAATTTCTCTTAAAGAGGTCCAAACACTGCTTCGACATTGACAACCGTATCCGCTTGTTGTCCACCGTAAGCAATCGCGGCACCCATCGGGCCGACACCTTTCTCACCGATAACTTATCATCTAAAATATTAATTGCCGTTCCGTACGACACGCCTACGGCCTCTGCTACTTCGCGCACTTTCGTTCGGCGATCAGCGAGAATCATGTCGTGGACCTTTTCAACGATTTCCTCGGTAACCACGTCTGCCGGGCTGCGTGGGCGCTCCTCATCAAAAACAGATGTACGACCACGTTTAAATTCGTTGAACCAATATCTTACGGTTGTCATAGATGGTGAAGGGTCCCCATAGACAGCATCCAACTTCGCTTTTATTTCTTCGCATGTTTTTCCATCCAAAAATAAAAAGCGAATTACGGATCGATATTGCTCTTTTTCCATTTTATCGAGAAACACGAAACACGTGTGATACAACTGGCTGCCAAATAAAAACTAACCTATGAATCAGTCTGAAATTTATTATGGTGTTGTCTGACAGATGGTAGTACACGACGGTAATGCCAACTTCCCTCAGCAGCGCCACCTGTCTTCAAACACGGGTACTTACTGACCTTACCTCGTATATACGCCTATACAGAATATTCCAAAAATCATTGGCACAAAGACTATGAATTTTTTTAAATTAAACGTCCGTAAGTTCAAATTTGGATTTCGCATTGTAATAGATACAATTAATTTACGTAAGCTGCCGGAGTAACTAATTATATCTATTCGGTGCAAAAAATTATCGCTGTTCCTGAGCACTGACACTTTTGGTTATGTTGACATATTAAATTAATGTCTAACTGTGTATATGCTATATTATATGTTGTTTACCTTTTTATATATGTGATTGTATGTATTTATTTATTTGTGTATTTTTTTCATTTATAATGTTATTTCATTATATATATTATTGCTTATTTTTATTCTGCCATTTTGTATTGACGTATCACAAAATATGTATATTCATATGTAATTAACTAATAAACTAAACTAAATTAAACTATACAGATTTATCTGAAGTTCAAAAGTATTTAGAGCTCGAGTTGGAACAGTTTTTGTATAAAAGAAGTTTTAGAATTCGAATCGGAAATAATACTTTTACTCTTATCAAATAGCAGTTTTTTGCAAATATCTTGCAAATTATGCATCCTATACAGATTTATTAAGAAACGAAAGTAAAGTTCGAGCTGCAACAATTTTTGTATGTAAAAAACTTCAAAATTCGGACCGGATAATAGTTCTACTCTTATCGACTAACAGTTTTTTGCAAATATTGCTCAAATTATGTTTCTATAGTGATTTATTAAGGGGGCTTACGCAGAGATGCCGACTAACTGCCTTGAGGTAGGACGTAAGGGGGTAACGCCATATGCGCTAATGTAAATTCCGCCGGTGTAAGGTGTTCGTTAAAATAAAACAAACAGCAGACATTTTTGTTTTTCTTATTATGTTTTTGCATTAAATCGAATACAAAGGATTAATTAAGGCTTCGTTGGGGGTACTTTCTTATAATTCAAATTATTTACTCCAACATTTCACTCTGAAAGTTGTCAAAATTTACAACATCATAACACAGTTTCAGAAACTTTATTTTAAAAACTAATTCCATTCGAATATGCATTGAGCATTTGTTTATTTGTGTTTTAAATTTCGTTTTGATATTTCGTAAATAAAAGCGGTACTATTGTTTTAACGAAACCTTCCAGAAGTCCAGAAGTTACATTAAGTCATATGGCGCCACCCTCTTACATCCTACCTCATGGCAGTTAGTCGGCACCTCTGCGTAAGCCCCCTTGAGAGAATAAATGTGGATTTGGTATAGCTTCTGTATATATTTTTTTTAAATTCTAAATTCTAAATATAGATAAGTCTATTAATAAAGTAAACTTAAGTTAATTAAGGACATTTTACGCACACATTTGAACATGCCATAAATATTAACAAACGTCCACACTTTAAATAATC
This sequence comes from Amphimallon solstitiale, assembly GCA_963170755.1. Classification (NCBI taxonomy): domain Eukaryota; kingdom Metazoa; phylum Arthropoda; class Insecta; order Coleoptera; family Scarabaeidae; genus Amphimallon; species Amphimallon solstitiale. The sequence continues at coordinate 59,628,290 of OY720680.1, forward strand.
GCGAAGATAAAATAAAATCATGCACTTAGCTTCTTACCCAGCATCATTAGTTTATTGCGTAATTTCACTAATAAAACTGCCCCGTTTGAACGTAAATATATACATATATACATTACATACACACATATTTACGCAGGATGCATTAATTTTATGAAAATATGCATGCCTGGCGACTATTTATGTGCCGGTAGTTCTAAAACTTCACACCATCTGCGTACTTAATGTTACAATTTACAGGAATATGGACGTATTTATCGGCCCTGTTGTTGTCGGCAAATAGACAACTGTTATTACTTGATTATTACCTTGATGAAATGCAAATTAACATCCCACGGGTTACCATTTTTTATTCAGGTGTTGTAAATTTTATGGTGAGACGTTTTATTTATTGGAGTGATGTAAATAACAATTCTGAAAGAGCCTATATCGCATTTGCGAATCAGTTAATTACAATGTATCGTAATCTACGCGTAAAATGTATTTATATCTCTTTTAAAAGGAATCGATTAAAAATTAAAATCATCTTGAACTGCGTAATTTTATTTGCTAAAAGGCTTTTAAGTGAAGGAAATGATTACCTTTAATAGCAGTAACATATATCTAAACACCTACATAATGTACTATAATTTAAGTTTTTATAACAGTAACGGATTACACTTACCAGTAGCGACAACCAAAAGAGAGTCATTTAATGTACGAAGGTGTCTGAGGAGTCTGAGTCTTCTACTCAATCACAAGGACCAATACCTAGCTAACTTAACATAATTTCGGCATGATTATTTGTCTGGAAGATTCAAGTACTTTCGAGTATTTTCAAATATGTTATACGCCCCGAGAACGCGTGGTGTAAATACGGGAGACAATCGAGAGTTGGACAGTTTCAAATTCAAAGTTTAGAGCTACAAGTGGATTATTTTTATTTAAAGTTAGGTGCCTTTGTGTGGATTTGTATAGATATGCAACACAAAACAAAGTTAGATAGTTAACGCAGAACAGTTAAAGAGCAATGGTGATATTAATGTACGTTACGGTCTAAAAGTTAGTCCTGTATATTGCTGTCACCTCAATCTTAGAAATAACGAAAATATTGTACTATCTATATGCTAATGCAAAAACAAACCACAGATATATTGATACACATTACGTGGATTTGCAGCGGTTTACACTATAATTTACCTTTCTTATCTCTTCAACAACTTTCCTAGATAAACTCTTTGTCTCAGGTGCAGCTAATTTATTACAAAGTTAATTTATTTATTATATTATAATGTATGGTAAGTGTATAACGCAAACAAATATTGCCTTTCATACAAAATACTGCAATCTATTAAATGTTTAAGATTATTTATACAATTACATTTCTTTGAAACTAATAAATCTTATGGCTAAGAAAGAAAAATTATATCCTCTTGCTTCAGTATTTATATTTAACTACATTATTTTAAAACTTTTGAATGTTATATTGATATTTAAACGATTCTAATAGTATCGTAAATCATTTTAACATGATTTAATGATTGAAATAAACATCTACAGATTTTAAATTTAAATAAAATGATCTTAGACTAGGTTTTACTGTGCTTCACCATGATGTTCACACAGTCACGACTAAACATCCCATTCCTAGGTCAAATATAGGTTAATTGGACATTCACCCTCAGGAATCTTGTTTGAATCCTGCGAGCGCAGATCAAATTTACACTAAACTTTGCTAAAATTAAGTATAACCCCGTAACTGTTCTTGTGTACTGGCATCGATAACACGATTGTGTATTTTCACACTCAAAAATGTCATCTTCAGTATACGGAATAATATTTGTTGCTTACACAGACGTTTAGTTTATGAACCATTCATAGGTTTATCCAACAAGTGTCCGCCCAATAATTCAACTACGTTACGTTAAAGTAGCTTTTTACTTATGAAACATTTCACTACCGGTGAATTTATTAAACTTTGAAAATATATAAAATTTAAGATCATGCTGTAAGTATTCGATTAATTTTTTAAAAATAAGTACCTTACCATATATCTCATTAAAATCCTTATTATCCATTTCTACTTAATGTTAAATAACAACACAATATAACTATGTGAGTACACCTTGTATATTGTAAGCGCGGGTGTATTATACCACATCTGCCTGTTTGTTTTTTTAAAGAAGTGTTTTTCTCCGATTACTCGAAGGATAATCCGTTTAAAAGATGCGCTCAGGCCTTTTGTAGATTTCTCCCACTCTTCAATTACAATTTCAAAATTCTTATATCCTTTACAGGCCGAAAGTAAATAAAAAAAATTCAAATTCCAAATTATCTAGTTTAAAAAATGTTAACACACTGTTGCCAAATATAAAATTCCAAACGTATTGTAGTAAGAGTGGCACTTTAATTCAAATCACATCTATGTTTACAAAATGGTGTCAACTCTTTGACATCCATGTTTATGTATTTAAAAATTGATTTTAAGACAAAATTAAAAGAAAGTTACATAAATAATATTAACTTATGATACTCTACAAAGTAAGTATTAACTATACACATTGATATTTAAACATATAATACAATTTATCCTTTCTTTCAGGTATAGTATAAATGACCAATAAACAAAAAAGTGTAATGTCAATATAAAATTACTATTATGAATATGATATACATTATTAAATGTATAAAGGCGATTGTATAAATAGTACAGATTCCTTTTAAAATCTAAAATATAAGTTTTAACTCGTGTGAATATTATCGCTATCCTTTTACTTTCTTATACGTAGTATAAGGAAGTATTGTGATGATGAAAATTTTCGACCTCGAGATTTTTGCAGATGTCCACGTTTTGAGGTCCCCTGATACCAAAAAAGTGGTTTTTAAAAAATGTCTGTGTGTCTGTGTGTCTCTGTGTGTGTGTGTCTGTGTGTGACCACGATAGCGGTCAAACCGCTGTAGATATCAATTCCAAATTTTGTATTTACGAATATAATCTCCCTCTTGAGAACTGATTAGATTTTGAGCAAAATCGGCTGACCGGAAGTAGTAGTTTACTTCAGTGAAAAATTCGAATTTTGCAAATATTTCGTCAATTACTAAGTTTAAACAAATTTATAAAGAATTCAAATGTACTCAAAATTAAATTCGAGAAAAATTGGTTTAATAAAGTTTTTCGAAATTCCTACCGGAAGTAGGTCTTTTACTCTTATCGAAAATCAGTTTTTTGCGAATATCTCGCAAGTCATGCTTTCTAGGCAGGTACATTACGAGTATAAAACTATTTAGAACATACTTTTCAATATCTTTTGTATAAAAAAAATTTCAAAATTCAGACCGGAAGTACCACTTTTACTCTTATCGAATAGCGATTTTTTGCAAATATGTCGTAAATTATGCATTCTATATATATTTATGAAGAGTACAAAAGTATTTAGAGTTGGATTTGGAATATTTTTTGTATAAATGAAATTTCAAAATTCGGACCGGAAGTAACACTTTCATACGTATAAGAAAGTCGTGTGGTGGCCACACCTAATTTTTTACTTTCTTATACGTAGTATAAGGAAGTATTGTGATGATGAAAATTTTCGACCTCGAGATTTTTGCAGATGTCCACGTTTTGAAGTCCCCTGATACCGAAAAAGTGGTTTTTAAAAAATGTCTGTGTGTCTGTGTGTCTGTGTATCTGTGTGTCTGTGTGTCTGTGTGTCTGTGTGTCTGTGTGTCTGTGTGTCTGTGTGTCTGTGTGTCTGTCTCTGTGTGTGTGTGTGACCACGATAGCGGTCAAACCGCTGTAGATATCAATTTCAAATTTTGTATTTACGTGTATAATCGCTCTCTTGAGATCTGATTAGTTTTTCAATAAAATCGGTAGACCGGAAGTAGCAGTTTACTTCGGCGAAAAAATCGAATTTTGTCAATATTTCGTCAACTACTAAGTTTAAACAAATTTATAAAGAATTCATATATACTTAAAATTAAAATTGAGAATAATTTTATTTAAAAAGTTTTTCGAAATTCCTACCGGAAGTAGGTCTTTTACTCTTATCGAAAATCAGTTTTTTGCAAATATTTCGCAAGTCATGCATTTTAGACAAGTACGTTACGAGTACAAAAGTATTTAAAACATGATTTTCAATATCTTTTGTATAAAAAAATTTCAAAATTCAGACCGGAAGTGCCACTTTTACTCTTATCGAATAGCGATTTTTTGCAAATATGTCGTAAGTTATGCATTCTATATATATTTATCAAGAGTGCAAAAGTATTTAAAATTATATTTGCAATATTTTTTGTATATATGAAATTTCAAAATTCGGACCGGAAGTATCACTTTTACTCTTAGCGAGGAGGACTTTTTTGATAATATCTTGCAAAGTATGCATTCTATAGAGATTTATTAAGAGAATAGAAGTACTTAGAATAGACTTTTGAATATTTTTTGTAAAAAACATTCTTAAAATTCTATAATTTGAAACGCTCATACGTATAAGAAAGTCGTGTGGTGGCCACGCCTCATTTTTTTATAAAACAACTAATACGTATATAGATTGCACCTGTCAGATAGGCAAACCGTATTACACGATATTATATTACCATAGGCATTTAAAAAATTCAAATTATTATATTACATAATAAGTTAGAATACACCTAGCGTTATTTATGAAGTATACTGGGCGATCAATTTTAATATCCCAGCATAAATAATTATGTATACAAAGTATGATGCATAAATTTACAAAAATACATTTTCAAAATTCTATAACATGCTCATTTCCTGACGTTTATATTATTATTATTTTGTCAATAATAAGGTATTTTCTTTATGGAATATATCAATTTACTGATTGATTTTATTTCGACACTAAACATAACCTACAATAAAATTCATAATAAATTTTATTGAAAGTTATTAAGTAAATTGACTGAGTGCATAATAAAGTCTAAATTTAATCTTATTGAATCTAATATACATATTTTTTTAGCGTATAATGGTCTATGAACCGACTTTTAAACCCACGATTTTTGTTATTATTAATGTGTCAAATTAAGAAAAATTATGTTAAAGAAGTGTTATAATTTCTAATAAGAAATAAAGTAGAAGCATGTATAAAGAAAATTCATGGACTAGTTAGTGTTCGGGTAAGAGGATATGAAAAACATTGTTTTATATTTCTCTTATTTAAAACATTTATCATTTTTAACGCCAGTCAACGTGGGGGCATATACGATATCATTTTTGGCGCCCAATCGTGGTGCAATATTTCCACACATCTCATATCATAATAATATAGGTAAGGATACTGTAGATTAATCTTAAAGGCTTATCAAAGAAAATAAATTAATCATTTTTGACCAAAGATATCCTTAAATATACTTCTCATTTTTACGTAGTTGAATATATGATATAAAAATAATTATTTTTTACCTTAAAAGCATGCAATTTCTTTTTAGGTAGTCGCACACGAAACTGACAAAAGCTTCAGCAGTTCCTCTTAAATTACGTGCTTGTACGCTCGCTTTGTATAAGTGTGTATGTGTATGGACATTGTGCGAACGGAACAACCTTCCAATTAAGTGTTATTTTTAATTTTCTTTGCCTGTCTTGGCGTCGTCCTCCGACAACAAGAGAGGCTACTGTGCGCGTTTATCTCCATCTAAATTAGTAAAATCTTGTCCATTAATTAAGGCTTATCAGTTTCGTTATCATTATACGCCATAACCCATAATTTTTCGTGTCGTCAGCTGTTAAAATGACATGTTTATTGATAATTATTTCCATTCGGTCTTTTCTTCTGTATTCGAGACGAAATCGCTCGCGCATCTTACAAAGGTGGAGGATATCGTGTTACATAAAGGGAAAGGCATACAAAGGAAGTAATAACAAAAAAAAAGTAATAAATGGTTGTAAGTAAATATGTTGGTACTAAATTTTAAAATGCTTTTCCAAAAAAAAAGCATCAATATTACTACAGACAGATATACAGGGTGTCCCAGAAATAAAAAGACGGAGTAGCAGAAATCGGAAGCTAGATTGTGTAAAAACGCACCCTCAAAATATCAAGTCTTTATTCGTGCGCCGACGGCAGAAAAAAAATAATAAAGAATTCAATTGGCCTTACGCCGACCCTGGACTAAATATCCACCTGCTTCACTTTCACAATCGGTTCTTTCAGGACCACCATATTGCTTGTGTTAAAAAGAAGGAGTAGGAATAGATACTTCATAATAAATATCAAACCATTAATTACTTTAATTTTACACCTGCTAGAAAAAAATAATTACATTCTTGATATTTACTGTAATCTCGAAAAACTAGGATTTATTGGATATTCTAAAATAATAATATAATCAGCTGTTTCCGACTACAAACACATTAAAGAGCAACAACCTTCCTATTTTAAAAATAAATGCAATCTTTTATTGTCTGCAATAAAGTGGGTCGCCCATCTGGCAAAAAATATGTATGAATGAGTAGGATTTAACGTTTTTTTCCCGTTTTATACAAATAAAAGCGTATTTTTCTATGAATGCGTGTTCGTTTCTATTTACAAATAAGCATTCTTACGTGTATTTATAAACATACATTCTGTGCCAGGTCCGTAATGTAATTTTTTTATCTAAAAAACAACATAGAAAATTAAATTTTTAATTTCTTGGTTATTGCGGTATATTTGGGCCTGTTTCTGTTCGGACTTTACATACCTGCTACTCCGTCTTTTTATTTCTGGGACACCCTGTATATATATACACATATAAATACATATATATATATATATATATATATATATATATATATATATATAAGTATATTTAGATGGCTTTAAAATCTACATATTTATTTTTACTGTTTTATGCAACTTTGGGCATTCCGATCACGTTACGTCATACCTATATTAAATTCAGAGGATATACCTATCATACGTAGACATTCAAACCATATTTGGCTCTAGACATATGACAAACAAAACACATTTTCTCAAATGGTTTTTGACATATGACAGTTTGTTTGGAAACTTGTTCAGAATTATCTGGATTTCGCGCTTTTTCTGCTTTGTGCCCTAATTTATTAAGTTGTTTCAGTAGTATTTAATAAAAAAATAATGGATGAGATTGAAACTGAACATGTTGTTGGTGATTGCGACCGTGGAAGTAGAACACGAACAACAAATCGAACTTCAAGACAACGAAAAAAGGAAGTCGAATATGATAAAGTTAGGTTATGTAGTTGAAATTTCCTTAGTATTTGATATGGTTATAATTTTTTAAGATCTTCAAACTATGCTCCAAACCTTGATAATTTTAACTGAAAATGCAAACACAATTGCACACATTTTGCATGTAAAACAGTCACCAAGGAAGATAAATGGCAATGAGAAAAATGATTTTTCAAATAGACAAACAAATTTACAGGATTATGAATTGGTTAATGTATTAACTGTAAGAATCCTAACCAAAAAAAGAACCCGAAATGTGGATTACACATCTCATACGATTTCTGTAGTGTGCGCATTTCTATCCAGGAAATGAATTCGGATGATTCTCGTTTTGAGAAATGGGCCAGAAGTGTTTTAGATGAAATAGAGAGTGATTTTAGTGAGGAAGAAGACACTGTAGCATCCAAATTTTATAGTGAACATTCGTACCAAAAAAAAGAAAATAATAAAGCCATTTTCTTGGTTTCTTCGATGCACCACGAAAAATGTACTGATTGGAGACTAGCAAGAGAGAGATTGTCACGGTTTATAATAAAACAAAAGAGAGCGTTTATGCCCTAGACGAAAAGTGGAAAGGAACGCCTGCTTCGTCGATTTGCGGAATGATCGGTAATCCCACAAATCGACGAAGCAGCCGTTCCTTACTTGCTATTTTCAACACCTTGTTCAATATTAGCCTCGTCAATTCTTACGTAATATTTTCTAGTCTTCCTGAAAATCCGATAGTAAAAAGAATATACTTTATAAAAAGTTTTGCTAGGGAACTGGTGGAGCCCTACCCAAAAAGTAAGGCTTCTGAACACCGCGGGAGCTGCAGCTAAATATTGCAAGAAGGTGAAGTATGGTAAATGTTCAAGAAACTAAAATAGGTTATGCCTTGGCTCAAATTCTTTGTGTTCTTCTTTTGTTCGATGTATTACCACTACCCTTGTTAGTGGTTCAATTTATTTTTAAGGCCTTGGTCCACTTTACTTTTACTTTTTACGTAGTATAAAAAAGTATTGTGATGACCAACATTTTTAACCTCGAGATTTTTGCAGATGTCCACGTTTTGAAGTCCACTGATACCAAAAAGCAGATTTTAAACTATCTCCACCATCTTTCTATCACACTCTTTCTCTGTGTGACAACGATAGCGGTCAAACGACTGAAGCTATCAATTCCAAATTTTTACATTTACAAATATAATCTCCCTCGTGAGAATCTGATTAGGTTTTCAGTAAAATCGGCAGACCGGAAGTAAAAATTTACTACAATGAAAAAATCAAATTTGACCAATATTTCATCAACTACTAAGTATAAACAAATTTATAAAGAATTCAAAATTACTGAAAACTGAATAAGAGCAAAAATTATCAAAAAAGTTTCTGGAAATTCCTACAACACTCTTATTGAAAATCAGTTTTATGTAAATATCTCGCAAGCCATGCTCTTACATTATGAGTATAAAAGTATTTTAAGTTTCATTTTCAATAGTTTTTGTATGTAATAATTTTCAAAATTCGGACCGGAAGTAAGACTTTTATTCTTATCGAATAGCGATTATTTGCAAATATTCCCAATGTATGCATTCTATAGAGACTAATTAATAAAATAAAAGTACTTAAAATAGAATTTTGAATAATTTTTGTGTAAGAGAATTCTCAAAATTCCGACCTGAAGTAAACCACTTACAGTTAAGGTTTCAAAACTTTATTTGGAACAACTTTCGTATAATTTGAAACGCATATACGTATACGAAAGTTGTGTGGTGGCCACACTACATTTATTTTATTATAAAAATATATCAAGGTGACATTTTATATCGTTTGCGTAGTCCATACAATAGAATTCGATTGTTAAAACAACTTGCATTTTTTTATCATATAGTATAAATGATAAGCATGTTTACTAATAACCCGATTTACACAAAAGTTAATAACAAAAGTGTCTCTAATTATTTGTATCCAAAAAAAGTTTTTAATTGGGTTTATCAAACCCAGCCTCTTCCGTAATGTGACGAAAATATCACCTCACCACTTTCAGGTTAATTGTTGAGATATATTGTGTAATATTCAACTGAATTATTCCAAACTTGCGCTAGCATTTATGCTTTCTTATAATTATATCACATGAGATATCAGTATTACTTATCTGCAGTATTTCATATATTTCAAAATAGTGTTATGATGTAGGTGTTTTACATAAAATGTTATCCTTTTCGTCTTTATTGTAAGCGATCACACTGTATATATTATATGTAAATTGCTAATTTAGTTAAAACGTCTTTGGACGTTCACTAATTAGTAATTTCTTAATTTTTAGGTAATTTAAATGTTAATTTTATTAAAGATAACTGTTATAATTAATGGCTGAAAATATTTTAGACCGAAACTTTCCCATTTTTGTGTATTAGTGTGTATCGAGAAGGAATAATATAACAGCAATAAAATACAATTTATCGGATATGTCATAAAACACATTTATTTAAGTTTTATGGACCGTTCTGTCTGAAATACCATTAATTCTTGTTACAACACAATCAGTTAGTATAAATTAACATAAATACGCGTATTCGTATTTATACGTAGAATAAAATTTTATGGATATTTAATTTATATTTAAGTTATAGTGAATAGAAAAATTAGACTCGGTCTTAATGATTTTACATTCAAGTCATGCCTACATAGCTTATCGGTGAATAATATAAATTATAAAACTATTATTAATAAAAAAATGTTGTACCTAAGATTGGAAGATATTAATGTTTATCCATTCAGAAATGTAGCAATAACATTTTTCAGTAGAATCTGGATGATATGCATTAACATCAACTTCATTCTATATACCTATGTGCAATGACTTTTCAAGTGTTGTTCTACTTTTTAGATATTCTAGTACTCTTTTATCCCGGAATTACTGCCATCTATGTCGAAGAAATGCGGAGAAACAACACAGTAATGTTGCACAAATTTGATAATCGTAGACTATGTTAAATTAATATTATTATGTTTTTAATGTATAAAATATTTAAGGGTGTTGTATACCAAACTAAAAATTTCGACGTCTTCGCGGCGGGTTAAAGGGGGTTCTACTCAGAGGTGGAGCTTGCCAATACCCCACTACCATGTACTGTTTTGCTAAATGCTATAGTAAAAATCTAAATTGTACAGTTCCCGGTTTATAAGTACCGCCCTTATGGGAGCGATGCATTCAAAATAACATACGTACGATGCGTTAAGTGCTATTTGTCTCTGTTCAGGCTACACATACTCTACGTAACGTAGGTGCTAGTAATATTTTGTATGATTTATTTAGTCTGCGAGTCTACGCGCTACAGGAATGTAAATTGTAAGTTTTTTTAGTCAGACATATGTTCAATAAGTCAAAAGTTAATATGTAAGATGGAATTATGATTAAAAGAAATATTACTTAGTGTCTATGAATACTATATAATAATAATAATACTTTGTTCAACGGTACTATGTCATCGTCTTGATTATCTTTTTCATTGGGCGTATTGAAAATCACAGGATAATTATTTATATCTATAGGTACTATTATTATACAGGGTGGCCGCCAAGGTATCCGAGAAACCTCGCACGTGAATTCAATGACTAATTTTAAGCAAAAATGTTTCTATTCACTTTTCCCGAATTCCTAACGGTTCTTGAAATATCGGAGTTCGAAGCTGTAATAAATTACTAGAGGGTTTAGAAAAAAATGTGATTTATTTTATGGAAAGCCTAAGGAGCATTATTAAAGTTGCTCAATGTGGCCACCGCATTGTACAATGCATAACTAAATCTTCCGTCAGAGTCCTCGTTCCCACTTGTAGTTCTCCATATTGTTTTTCGCCTCATAAAACTTTTCTAAGGAAAATAATATTAATTCAATTTAATTTGGTATTTATTTTTATTAGTAAGTAATTGGGGGAAAGAAGCGAAATGAGGTAAAATGCCCATTGACAATTATTCTCAATTAGTCGACCAGATGTGAGAGGAATGCAGTCTTCAAATTTCTATGTTATGTAAGAGTATGATGTTTGAAGTATTATTTTGTTGACGGCGCTAATATCGTGTTGATTTTCTTTTCCATTGGGCGTATTACAAATCGTTCTATAAAACAATTTATTATGTTATGATGTACCCTATGTTATAATTTACCTTTCATAATGTTACTTAATGCTAAAGTAAATAATAATGAATTGTACCTATATACACAGTATATGCATTTATATTTAAATTATGTGTCACTTGATTTAAATACTCGTGATATACGACATTTATTTCTATCTATATTATTACATACGCAATACATACACGAATATGTTTCTCCATTTACATTTCTCCAAAAGTTCAAAGCAAACTTTTTAATTGCATCTCTTATATATTACAGAACATAAAAATACATACAAAAATTAAAAAGTGACGTATTAATAATTTAAATTCATTCTGTGAAAAACGAAGAATAACTATTTATGATATGTAGTGCAAAATGTCGTTCATAAACGTCGTCATTGTATTTATCACCAGAGCTATCAAAAGCTGTAGAGGGGCCTGGGTAAGGGAGATGGCGGCGAAGAAATAGAAGTATTTACAAGGGTAGGAGTCCTGGTTATAGCTTTTGAAAAGAATGTCGTTAATGTAGTCTGCTTTGTAACTTGTAAAACTTCATTTATTGGCCGTTCAACTTTCGTGAACCGTTCAACATTTGAATCCATACCTTCTAGTTTTATTGGTTTCATTCACTTTCCTCTACTGGTTCCTCTTCCGGGAGCCGTTGTACTTCCAACTCTATTAATTCTTCAATATCCTCCGCTGCAGCTTTTAAATTAAGTATGTTAGCAAGTTCCACTACTTTATGTATGACATTAGTGTACTCGTCTTCGTCAAAATCTAAATTATTCCTGAACACTTTCTGACATTTTACATTTTTCCATAGACCCTGCACACATCTTTCTGTCACTTCTTCCCACGCGGTTTCAATGTTCTTTATGTATTCTAAAATATTATATGACTTTCAGAAGTCACGAGTTATTTCATTACTTTCTGTTGCTGTTATGGCTTTGGAAAACGTTGTGCACAAATAGTATTATTTAAACGTAGCTATTGTACCCTGATCCATTGGTTGTAGGATAGCGTTTGTGTTTTTAGGCAGATACACCACCTTTACATCTGGGTGTAAATCATCAAGATGTTGGGGATGACCTGGTACATTGTTAAGCAGAAGGATAATTTTAAATGGCAAGTTCTTTTTCAAACAATATTAACCGACGGTATGAAGCAGTTGAGGAACCATTCCTCAAATAATGCTTGCGTCATCCATGATTTGTTGTTTGCACGATAGTAAACATGCTTTAATGCACATGGGTTCTCAAAGCAATAGATAAGAAAAAGTTTTAACTTCAATCCAGCGACATTACCTCCTAACAACAATGTAATTGTATCTTTAAATGCCTTAAAACCGGCATTGTCTCCGTTTCTACGTGTATATAGAAGCTCTCGGAATTTTTGTTTTGTATCTGGTCATCAACCAAATCGCGAGGAGCTTTTCCATCTCATGAATCAAACCTTTCCGCTACATAGTTATTACGGCTTTAAAACCTGTCGATGATTATAATGCATCTTTTACGCATCAACAAAACGTATCCGAGTATTCCCCACGTTAAACAGTTGTTTGTTGCGGGGAATACCCGACGCAGAAGCTCGAGCGTCGAAGTCGTATACCCGAGCGGTCGTTAAACGGTTTTTAGACAGGTACGTTACAAGTATAAAAGTATTTAGAACTTAATTTTCAATACCTTTTGTATAAAAAAAAAATGTCAAAATTCGGAACGGTAGTAATACTTTTACTCTTATCGAATAGCGATTTTTGCAAATATTTCGCAAATTATGCATTCTATATATATTTGTCAAGAGTACAAAAGCATTTAGAGTTGGATTTGAAATATTTTTTGTATAAATGAAAATTCAAAATTCGGACCGGAAGTAATACTTTTACTCTTAGCGAGTAGCATTTTTTTGCAAATATATCATTAAGTATGTATCCTGTAGAGATTCATTAAGAGACTGGAAGTACTTAGAATAGGATTTTGAATAATCTTTGTATAAAATAATGTTTAAAATTGTATGATTTAAAACGCCCATACGTACAAGAAAGTTGTGTCGTGGCCACACGTCATTTTTTCCTATTATCTTGGCTAATTTCGACTTTTTTTTAAAATACGTTGGAACAACCCTAGAAAAACCTGATACGACTGTCAGAATTTAGATTTTCGGAAAGAGGGGGCTAACTTCTCACTTTTGGATTTTGTTTTTTTTTTTGCAATATCCTTCGATATACCTATAAGAGATACGGTTTTGAGGCATTAGAAAAATGTTTAGAACAAATCTACAACTACATGAAACAACCGTCAGAATTCAATTTTCGCAAAAAGGGGGGCTGTAAGATATCGTTTTTTCCTATTAACTCATTATGACTTTTTATTTGAAATACTTTGGAACAATCTAAAACAAACCTAGAACAACCGTCAGAATTTCGATTTTCGAAAAAGAGAGGGGCTAACTTCTCACTTTTGGATATAGTTTTTTTGCAATATCTTTTGATATATGAGATACGGTTTTGATGTATTAGAAGAGCGTTTCGAACAAATCTAGAACAACCTGAAACAGAATTTCAATTTTCGCAAAAAGAGGGGCTGTAAGAAAATCGCTTTTCCTTTTAACTCAGCCAATTACGATTTTTTTTTGAAATACTTTGGAACAATTTAAAATAAACCTGGAACGACCGTCAGAATTTTGATTTTCGAAAAAAGGGGCGCTAGCAAAAATTTGTTTTTGCCATTTTCTCGGCCTATTATAATTTATTTTTTGAAATACTTTTGAACAATTGAGAATAAACCTAGAACAACCTGGAACAACCGTCAGAATTCCGATTTTCGAAAAAAGGGGTCTAACTTCACACATCCAAAAGTGAAACTAAAACGACATGTACGTGTATCATTAAGAATTTTTCAAATTTCCGGAATATGTCGAAGAGTGAGTAATTAAGAATTTTTTGGATTACGGAATACTCACCCACGCAAGTATACCAGCACTTCGTATCTATACAAGAAATTATTTTGAAGCGTACGGCTTCCTGAGAAGACCCAAAGTAGATAGAAAGGCATCCATGTCTCGCTAATTCTTGGACCGAAAATATTCATTATATATATGAATGACCCCGCCCTGTAGTGCCCCAGACACGGAATTGTGTCTATATGCGGATGATACCACGTTGTTAGTAATGGGGAAAGAACTCCAAGAACTAACAGCTGGTTTGCGGCAAATCACCTGAAAATAAACCCGAACAAAAAACAAAACATGAAATTTTCCACGAAAACAACAGAAGATCGGGAAAAGCCAAATTTTTGGGTCTGATAGTGGACTCCAATCTGAGGTGGGGACACTGGTAGACTGACGTTTGTGGTATTCACCATAAGAAGACTGAGACATGTATGCACATACGAATCTGCAAAGGTGGCGTACTGTTCGTATTTTCATTCTCTTCTAAGTTATGGAACTCTCTTTTCGAGACAGACGGCTGATGCAAATAGAATATTTCTACTGCAAAAAAGGCTACCAACAAACACACATTTTATCCAAATGGAAACAAACATGAGTACAACACACTAAGTAGAAAGCATCTAAGAACCCCTTATCATTGACTTTCACTGTTGCAGTCGGGTGTCGATTTTGGGGTCCCAAGCTATATAACCACTTGAAGAACTTAAAGACCTACCACCTGACGAGTTCAAGAAAAGGGTCAAAGGGCTGCTGATGGAGAGGAAGTACTACGGCGTCGAAGATTTTCTGGCAATTAACGCGAGCTGCTGAAGTATATAACATTCTATCATTTATTATTTTTTGTTTATTTGTGTATATCGTTGTTTGTCATATTGTTGATACAATGATCTTGTTATACATATATACACTTTAATTTAAATTAATGTGATATTTTATGTCAAATGTGATAATTACCACAAGATTACTCAGATATGACGATAATCTGTAATTAATATAATGTTAATAATTATAGATGAGTAAATATACATTAATATTATTATACTATTATTATATTATTATTATATTAAAACAACGGTAATATATTTTCGAATTAAAAATGACTTTGTTTTGTTGGAGTTTGCAGAACGAAAGGAATGTCATTATATTATTATATTATAATGTACAATTTTTCGTGAGTGAAAGGAACAAGATTCTATTGGTGGTATAGTATGTTAAAAAACAATTTTGCAGTTACTTCGGTTTTGCTTACTCCAGAAATTATTGAACAACCAAATGAACACATATTCCATGGAAACAACGGTCGAGAAGTCCGGGCGAAGGCGGTAAATAAGGGAGATTCACTTTGCTCTTGATCGCGGATTGCGTGAATTCCTTGAAGCGAAGTTGAGACAGTGTGTATTTGCAAGTGGCACCATCGTACAATGCCATGAAGATGACCTGTCCCGCGGCTTCAACGCACAGTATTCTTCGTCTCCGAAATTTTTCTTCGCAAATGAAGCAAACGCTTATTTCCAAAGAGCCAGAAAAGATAAGTCCTAACGTAGAAACGGTCATCTCTCTACTGCCCTTCAGACAAATTGAGGCATTCTCTGCAACTTTACATTTGCATCAAACGCTAAAAAAATTTTTCGCG
This sequence comes from Amphimallon solstitiale, assembly GCA_963170755.1. Taxonomy (NCBI): domain Eukaryota; kingdom Metazoa; phylum Arthropoda; class Insecta; order Coleoptera; family Scarabaeidae; genus Amphimallon; species Amphimallon solstitiale. Next base: position 59,644,165 of record OY720680.1, read on the forward strand.
CCGAAAAATAGTGAAAACCCATTTTTGAAAATTTTGGCGCCCTCTGCTTTTTCCGCTTTTGGCTGTAGCGCAGCGAGTACATTAGATAATTTGTAGATATTGTTTTTTTTTGTTAAAAAAAATTTTTGTTCGACCAACCATTTACGCCGAGAATCCATTCAAAAACTTTTTGAGATTACCAAAAACCCACAAGGAGTTCCAACTTTTTGGTTTTAGAGTCGTCGCATGCCCCACTAACGATTTATCAAATAAAATAGTCTCCCATATTTTCTTCCAAAAAAAAATATAGAATGACTACTATAATATCATGTATTGAATCGAATTTCATTGTTTTATTATTATATATAAATTATTTAAAATTTAATGTTTATTCATTATTATTATGTAACTACATCTGTAAAATAATAAGTCCTATTTCTGTCTGTTCTTTATTTACCATAACAGGAAAAGTAATCTAGTTAAATTTTTAAAATAAAAGATATCCTTTTGGAGCAATTTCTGGTTTACTTCAAATCTTTTTATAACTGTCCGAACACTGAATCGTTTGAGAGTAATTTTTTACTAGGTCGTAAATTAACTCTTTTGAATGTCTACCAGTCTGCTACAATATCTGACGATCTGTACAGATGAAGTACGCACCATCTATATCCATATCATTTTCGATATTAGTTTTACATTATTTTTAACTCACTTATAAATGTCAGTAGTATTTTATCTTGATAAATGTAAAATAGTGGAAGAACTAAAAAAGCTAGTATTATTTATGAATCATATGTAATACTTTTGTTTAAGTTTGTATTTATGTAAAAGTTATCAAAGCCTACCAGAAAATGTGTACAATTTTATGAAATGTAATACAAAATAATATAAGTAAATTTAACAAAAAGAAAATATACATTAATTTTATAAAGTTAAATCAAGGTTACTAGATAATGTTTTCAATTTTATGAAATGTAAAATAATATAAAAAATGTTTAATCAAATACCTACTTAAGACCGTAACAAGGATTTCTGTATTGCGAATATCGCTCGTAAAGTGAATCCCCACCTAAACAAAGTAACTCCGCCCTGTCTTGGATTGCAAGGATATATCAAATATTTCACTGCAGGTGGCGTACTAAAGCAGTGCCAAAAATCCATTTCTTTCTTATCAAATTACACATTTATCTTAATAAATACGAAAAAATTTTGCTAGAAATTATTGTTCACAATAATATGTTATACGTCGATACGCATTTTATTTTTCGATTGTCTATTTATATTTAATTTTTTATAACAATTAATAAAAAATTGAAAAAACAAAATGCGAAAGGACGTGTAGATAAACATTATAAGAATATTTCATCTAAATCATTTTTGCATAAAGTTTAAAGGTAGCCTGTAATCTATAAATATTTGAAAATGTACCTATACAACACCCTTAAATCTAGCAAAAAGAAATACCACATTACCAAAACACTGCATACCGTCGTATGATAAGGCGTCTGTCTAACGTCTTTGAAAACGCTAATTGCAACCTTTTACTTTCTTATACGTAGTATAAGGAAGTATTTTCTGATGATGAAAATTTTCGACCTTGTAGATGTCCACGTTTTGAAGTCCCCTGATACCGAAAAAGTGGTTTTTAAAAAATGTCTCTCTCTCTATGTGTGACCACGATAGCGGTCAAACCGCTATAGGTATCAATTGCAAATTTTGTATTTAAGGGTATAATCTTCCTCTTGAGATCTGATTAGATTTTCAGTAAAATCGACAGACCGGAAGTAGTAGTTTACTTCAGTGAAAAAATCGAATTTTACCAATATTTCGTCAAATACTAAGTTTAAACAAATTTATAAAGAATTCATATGTACTTAAAATTAAAATTGAGAACAATTTTATTTAAAACGTTTTTCGAAATTCCTACCGGAAGTAGGTGTGTTACTCTTATCGAAAATCAGTTTTTTGCGAATATTTCGCAAGTCATGCTTTTGAGACATGTACGTTACGTATATAAAAGTATTTAAAACATAATTCTCAATATCTTTTGTATAAAAAAAAAATTCAAAATTCAGGCAGGAAGTATCACTTTTACTCTTATCGAAGAGCGATTTTTTGCAAATATGTCGTAAATTATGCATTCTATATATATTTATCAAGAGTACAAAAGTATTTAGTGCTAGATTTGCAATATTTTTTGTATAAATGAAATTTCAAAATTCGGACCGGAAGTAACACTTTTACTCTCAGAAAGTATAAGAAAGTATTATGTTGACGAAAATTTTCGACCTCGAGATTTTTGCAGGTGTCCACGTTTTGAAGTCCCCTGATACCGAAAAAGTGGTTTTTAAAAAATGTCTCTCTCTCTCTCTCTCTCTCTCTCTCTCTCTCTCTCTCTCTCTCTCTCTCTCTCTCTCTCTCTCTCTCTCTCTGTCTGTCTGTCTGTATGTGTGTGTATGTGTGTGTGCGTGTGACCACGATAGCGGTCAAACCGCTGTAGATATCAATTTCAAATTTTGTACTTACGTGTATAATCTCCCTCTTGACATCTGATTAGTTTTTTAGTAAAATCGGTAGACCGGAAGTAGCAGTTTACTTCAGGGAAAAATTCGAATTTTGCCAATATTTCGTCAATTACTAAGTTAAAACAAATTTATAAAGAATTGAAATGTACTCAAAATTAATTTTGAGACAAATTATCTTAAAAAGGTTTTTCGAAATTCCAACCGGAAGTAGGTCTTTTACTCTTATCGAAAATCAGTTTTTTGCGAATATCTCGCAAGTCTTGCTTTCTAGGCAGATACATTACGAGTATAAAAGTATTTAAATTATAATTTTAAATATCATTTGTATAAAAAAAATTTCAAAATTCGAACCGGAAGTACAACTTTTACTCTTACCGAATAGCGATTTTTTGTAGATATGTCGTAAATTATGCATTCTATATATATTTATTAAGAGTACAAAAGTATTTAGAGTTGAATTTGCAATATTTTTTGTATACTTGTAATTTCAAAATTCGGACCGGAAGTGGCACTTTTACTCTTAGCGAGTAGCACTTTTTTCGAATATCTTGCAAAGTATGCATTCAATAGCAATTTATTAAGAGAATGAAAGTACTTAGAATAGGATTTTGAATAAGTTTTGTATAAAAGTTTCTTAAAATTGTATAGTTTGAAACGCTCATACGTATAAGAAAGTCGTGTGGTGGCCACACCTCATTTTACTTTCTTATACGTAGTATAAGGAAGTATTGTGATGATGAAAATTTTCGACCTCGAGATTTTTGCAGATGTCCACGTTTCGAGGTCCCCTGATACCAAAAAAGTGGTTTTTAAAAAATGTCTCTCTCTCTCTCTGTGTGTGTGTGTCTCTCTCTGTGTGTGTGTGTGTGTATGTGTGTGTGCGTGTGACCACGATAGCGGTCAAACCGCTGTAGATATCAATTCCAAATTTTGTATTTACGTGTATAATCTGCCTCTTGAGAACTGATTAGATTTTGAGCAAAATCGGCAGACCGGAAGTAGTAGTTTACTTCAGTGAAAAAATCGAAATTTGCAAATATTTCGTCTATTACTAAGTTTAAACACATTTATAAAGAACTCAAATGTACTCAGAATTAAATTTGAGAAAAATTGTTTTAATAAAGTTTTTCGAAATTCCTACCGGAAGTAGGTCTTTTACTCTTATCGAAAATCAGTTCTTTGCGAATATCTCGCAAGTCATGCTTTCTAGGCAGGTACATTACGAGTATAAAAGTATTTAAAACATACTTTTAAATATCTTTTGTATAAAAAAATTTCAAAATTTAGACAGGAATTACCACTTTTACTCTTATCGAATAGCGATTTTTTGCAAATATGTCGTAAATTATGCATTCTATATATATTTATGAAGAGTACCAAAGTATTTAGAGTTGGATTTGGAATATTTCTTGTATAAATGAAATTTCAAAATTCGGACCGGAAGTAACACTTTCATACGTATAAGAAAGTCGTGTGGTGGCCACACCTCATTTTTTTACTTTCTTATACGTAGTATAAGGAAGTATTGTGATGATGAAAATTTTCGACCTCGAGATTTTTGCAGATGTCCACGTTTTGAAGTCCCCTGATACCAAAAAAGTGGTTTTTAAAAATGTCTGTCTCTCTCTCTGTGTGTGTCTGGCTGTCTGTGTGTGTGTGTGACCACGATAGCGGTCAAACCGCTGTAGATATCAATTCCAAATTTTATATTTACGTGTATAATCTGCCTCTTGAGATCTGATTAGTTTTTCAGTAAAATCGGTTGACCGGAAGTAGTACTTTACTTCAGTGAAAAAATCGAATTTTGCAAATATTTCGTCAACTACTAAGTTTAAACAAATTTATAAAGAATTCATATGTAATTAAAATTAAAATTGAGCACCACTTTATTTAAACAGTTTTTCGAAATTACTACCGGAAGTAGGTCTTTTACTCTTATCAAAAATCAGTTTTTTGCCAATATTTTGCAAGTCGTGCTTTTTAGACAGGTACGCTACGAATATAAAAGTATTTAGCACTTAATTTGCAATATCTTTTGTATAAAAAAAATTTCAAAATTCGGACCGGAAGTATCACTTTTACTCTTACCGAATAACGATTTTTTGCAAATATGTCGTAAATTATGCATTCTATATATATTTATTAAGAGTCCAAAAGTATTTAGAATTGGATTTGCAATATTTTTTGTATACTTGAAATTTCAAAATTCGGACCGGGAGTAGCACTTTTATTCTTAGCGAGGAGCACTTTTCTTCGAATATCTTGCAAAGTATGCATTCTATAGCGATTTATTAAGAGAATGAAAGTATGTACTTACTTAGAATAGGATTTTGAATAAGTTTTGTATAAAAAAATTCTTAAAATTGTATAGTTTGAAATGGTCTACGTATAAGAAGGTCGTGTGGTGGCCACACCTCATTTTTTTCGTATATCTTGCAAAGTATGTATTCTATAGCGATTTATTAAGAGAATAGAAGTACTTAGAATAGGGTTTTGAATAATGTTTGTGTAAAAAATTCTTAGAATTGTATAGTTTGAAACGCTCATACGTATAAGAAATTCGTGTGGTGGCCACACCTCATTTTTTGCTATTTCTCCAAATTTCTCCGATATACACAGTGAGTCATCTCCGCGGGGAAGGCAGATTGTGACTTTATGAGAAAAGATATTTCGAAGCATTTTGGCCCAATGATAGACACTTATTAGGAACACGTTTTAAAATATTTTGTATTTTGTATATGGGCTGTTCCATACTTTGGTGACTGACTATAGTTTTAGTTTTTCAAACGGAACATCCTATATATTATTACATTTTTGTATTCCCCGTATAATTCTTAGTCAAAAAGTTATAACGTAGTATAAATAAAAGGTCCTATTTTATTTTTTTGCGATTACTAATTGAATTTGCAGAAAACTGGAATAAAATAACATCTCATATTTTTGCCTATTTTTAAGGGTAGCAGCCTATATTTCGCTTAATTTTTGAATTGCTTTCTAAATTTCGTATCAAAAACATGTAAGACTTTATTATTTTCAAAGTAGCCATTACTGAGCTGTTGTTGTTTTTTTATACAGTGCTTTTCATTTAACTGTGGCCACAGGGATTTACATGCTAATATTTCGACTCCCTGTTAACTTTTGTAGTCGTATAAATTTTAAGAAATTTTTGGTTTTCATTAATAAATCAAACATTTCTCTACGAAATGTACATTGCCACAATAACATGAACATGTTTTATTTTTTTATTTTATCATTACAAGATGGAATAATAACACAGATAATTAAACCAGAAAAATCAACGTGGCTAAAATGTCATTATGCTTGCTGTCATTTAATTATTATAAAGTTCAGCCAAAGCTTTTTATTGTGACTTTTAAAGAAAATGTCGGTTTATACCATCAAAGAAAGAGTGGAATTGGTTATGGGATACATAAAAGGTATGTCTAGCAGAGAAATTGTAGATAACTTTGCTGCTGCACATCCCAATCGTCCCATTCCTAGTAAGACGACAGTCCTTAAAATGTACGCCACTTTTCGCACAACAGGTTGTCTTAATTCTGAGCATCATTAACGTGTGAGAAATTCTTTGGTTCTGACAGAAGAGGTGAAAAGTAATTTATGTTTGGCAATAGAAGATGAGGGCTGCACTACCTTGCATTCCCTTGCGGATCAATTTAATGTTTCGCAGAGTAGTTGCTTCAGGGTGCTAAAAAAAGGAAAAGTACAAATAATACAAAATTAAAAATGTGCACAAATTATTACCACGAGATTACTTGCCAAGGATGGAATTTTGTGAACTTTGGATGGAAAAAATTAATAATGATCAAATTGTTTTAAAGAAAATTCTATTTACTGATGAGAGTACATTTAAGTTAGATGGGACAGTCAATAAACAAAATCGACGCATTTGGGCACGAGAAAATCCATACAAAATTCGAGAATCTCACACACAATGGCCTGAGAAAGTTAACGTCTGGGCTGGAATTGTAGGGAATAACATCTTGGGGCCATTTTTTATTAATGGGTGCCTTAATCAGCAAAAATATTTGGATTTGCTTCAGATGGAAGTATGCCCTCGTTTAGACGACCTGAGAGCGAATGGACAAATTATCTTTCAACATGATGGAGCCCCAGCTCATAGTGCCGCAGTTATAACGGCATTTTTAAATGAAAGTTTTCCCAATAGTTGGATAGGGCGATTTGGACCATTTAAATGGCCTGCCCGAAGCCCAGACCTTTCTCCTCTCGACTTTTTTTTGTGGGGTCATTTATCAAATCAAGTCTACGATAATGTGCGAGATAAGCCAGAGAACTTAGAAGAGTTGAAGAGAAGAATAACAGAGGCTTGCAACTCCATCACAATTCGAGAGTTACAAAAGACGCGTAGACATTTTTCTGAACGGTTGGGACATTGTTTAGCCACACAAGGACAACACTTTGAGCAATTTCTTTAATAAGTGATTACTTTAATAAAATTATGTTTGCTTATTTCAATAAAATTATTTATAAAATTTATAAATTTTTATAAGAAAACACACCTATCTTATAACATTGTGTTAAATTTTATTCGTGTCGGCCAAAAATTGCAAATGTCAGCGTAAAATCCAAGCTATTAGAAATTAAAAAGTCGTATAAAATGAGATTTAAAAAAAATTTTTTGGTAGATTCATTGTAATTTCTAATGATAAATTGAAATCATTTTAATAAAGAAAGAAATTCTTCAACTTGTAATGCAAAAATGGATGAAATATTTTTATGAGAACGAAAGTTCACAGGGAGTCGAAATATTAGCATGTAAATCCCTATGGCCACAGTTAAATGAAAAACACTGTATAATTTTGCCGATTTTATGTTTTTTTTACTAAGGTTGTTTTTGTACTCAAGGAATGTCAAAAATATTATTTATAAGCCCAAGAGAATACGTCCAAAAGCAGGTGGCCTAGAAGAGTAATGAATGCTTACATTACTACCAAGTATTTCTAATTCAAAACCAAGAAAACTCTTAAGTATGTGGTTAATGATGAAAATCAATTAATAATTCTTATGGCAATAATAGATAATCCATACGCTATTATCCATGAAAAAAGTCATTTGCTGGATATTAGCCAAACCATCGTTGCAATGACCAGAAAATGAAGTAAATATCATCCGTAATAAACACACTTAATATTGAGTTAAGCACCCATCATTTGAAAGCTATAAGAGTGTTTTGTCAATAGTAATTAAAATCAATGCCCGGGCATTTTTTTTTTTGATAATGTGTTATTTGCGGTTGAAGCTGGTTTCCATGGAAACGGAACGGTTTGCATTACTATTCAAAAAAAAACCCTACTTCCTTGCTTCAGTAATAAATAGATCATCAGGATAGGTAGAGCATAAATGTATGAAGAGGCTTTCTTGGTGATTGGTGATTTATTTGAAGGCAGTATTAACAGAGCAAATACACAGCATCTTCAAAAACTTTTAAAAGTGAGTTTGAACACTTTTAATTTTTACCTATTCTAATGTTCATATTTATTTTATAATTTCTGGTGCAAAAAACTACAATAGCTCAGTAACGGTCACTCTTAAAATAATAACGTCTTAAATGTTTTTGGTGCGAAATTTAGTAAGCCATCCAAAAATGAATCGATGTACAAGCCATTTTATTTGAAAAAATTGACTTTTAGACAAAATGTTCATCCAGTTTTCTGCAAACGCAATAAAAAATAAAATATGCTTTTATTATGAACAACTCTAACAAAAATAGTGTTCATCTCATATCTATGGTCAGTCACCAGGTTATGGAACACTCTGTATAATACAAAGTAAATTTAAAAGGTACACCTAATGAGTGGCTATCATAGGAAAAAACCGATTCCCAAAGGAGATGACTAACCCTGTATACGAGGGAAGTGTTACTTCTGATCCGAATTTATCCATTTTTTTATACAAAAATTTAAATTATGCTTTAAATATCTACTTAAATATTCTCTATATATCTGACTAGAAATCATACCTTGAGAGATATTGGCAGAAAACTATTTGTGAAACAGAGTAAAAATTTCGAAAAACTATAAATAATATAATTTTTTTCTCAAATTTATGTTTTAGTTTTGTTTTCGTTAGAAATTTGTATAAACTTAGCAGTAGAACAGATATTGGTAAATTATGACTTTCACTGAAGTAAACTACTACTTCCGGTTTACTAGTTCCATTGAAATTATAATCAGATCTCAAGAGACAGATTATACTCATAAATAGGGCGCGGACACGAACGGTTGATGACTCATCGCCCATGGGCGCACTATTGAAATGTTGTATTTTTAAAGAGGTTTTAATTTTATTTATATGGCTGGTGATCGATAAAATACAAAATACCTTATTATTTGATCATTTTCTCTTCTATAACACTTGTTCTCTTTGAATTAAGTACATCCTTGTAGATAGAAAACGTCCTTTCTACATCGCAACTGGTTATAGGTGCGTAATGAAAATATTCTTTTATTTCAGCGTATTTAGCATACACAATTCCCGCAATGTTATTAAATCTGGATTTCTATTAAAAACTGAGTCTAACTTTTGCCGAAGGCCACATCCGAAGTCACTTGGAATACTTTTGAAATTATTAATAGCCCACGTCTAATGTGGTTAATCCATCTTTTAATTTGAGATTTCGATTTTCAAAATATGTGATTAGTTTAGGCAAATTTCCAAAGTGTTCCTGAAGGAATAACAACTGATTTTTTAAATTTGGGATTTGTGTTAGTTCCTTGCACTCAGAAATACTTCGAGCATCGTCATTTAAACATGTAACGAAATTTTGTAAACTATCGAAATTCTCTGCATAAAAACTATTTCTGTGTATGTTTTAGCAAAGCTAAGTGACGAACGTGCGATATTTTGGCATTCTGTAAAGATAGTTTACTGACTTGTAATAAATTTCGGAATCACTGACAATTCATTTTCATATCAGAAAAAGTAACATAAACAACGTTCTAGATCTAAATAAATGATAACTAAAAATGTACGCATATGTTATTGAAAATAAACGAAATCCAGTGCACACTTACGTCTAGATAATTGGGAGAAGTCGATTCAATAAACCGGTATTAAACAGACTATTACAAAAATTACGAGTACATAATTAAGTACAACAATGTCAAAACAATGAAAAACGAAACAAAGTAAGTATGAATGAAAATTTTATTTCTCTTGCGAAATATAAGGTAAATATAATAAATTATAAAAACCCCTCACGCTCCCATCTACGCCGATGAAAAAAGGATTTTACTCATATATTCCTTATTTTATGGGCAATTTTTGCTCTCATTCTCGGGCACTTCTCGGACGTAAACAGATGTTGCAGTTCACCATATGAATTAGTACTATTTAGTAAGCGTGTGTTGTTTACATTATTTCTTAGCTCCGTTGTAACTTCGTCGTAGTTTCAACCGGTCATGTCCGCGCCTTACTCATAAATGTAAAGTTTGATACTGATAGTTCTAGTCGTTTCGCCTCTAGCATGATCACACGCAAAGAGAAAGAGGGAGAGACAGGGGGCAGATGCACAGACATCTTTCAAACACCAATTTTTGGCGTCAAGGGAGTTCAAAACATGGATATCTACGAAAATTCACAATACTTTCTTATACTGAGTACCTATAAGAAGTGAAAATGCCCGTTTGGTACAAACTTTATAGTGAACAAAGTATGTTTATAACCTCTACAAGCAAGAAGTTACTGAACAATAAAAAGACTGTAACAAAGACGGTGAAAATAATATACAAAAATACAGAAAGAAAACAGAAGTGTCTAGACATCTAGTCAATTTATACTTACTACCTTTTAAATTAAAACAAATCTACTACTTAAAATTAAGCATTTTAACTAAGCTGCTCTTTGATCTCTCTAACGAGATAACATAGAAAGCGCCTAAACACGCTGATTTATTTCGATTGCCTTGTTATACAAATTAATTCCGGTTTCGTCAATATATGAATTTTCGTTTTAACGTGCTGTAAAAACCCGTTGTCGTTTCTCCAGTGTAAAAGAGAAAAACCTAATTATAGAAAAAAAGACCATCGAAGTTAATTAAAATATTTCATAATTAGATAAAATTCCAAGACAAAAACGCAAGCAAGCACAAGTGAACAGCAACAAATATCATCGCACAGGTCTAATCGAAAAACGAAAAAATAACGCAAGACGGAAAAAAAGGAGAGAAAACGAAAATTTTATGGGATTTCGGTTTTATTCGTGACAGCTATCCTATAAATTTATGCAAATATTCACGAGTCAGTGCGGCGTCCCCCTTTTCCCTTTAACCTCTCCTCGCCTTCGGGCGGCCAAAAAGGAAACGTAAATTCCATCAAATTCGAATAATATGGAAATTTAATTGACGATTAATTTGTTTGTTTTGTAATTACGGGCCAGGGAATATTAATTTTATGTTTTTTAATTAGCGTTTCGTGGTGTAATAATGTATGTCGAAAATTAACATAAATGGCATAAATTGTCAATAATTAGTGTGTTATAATTATATAGATTATACATTGTAGTACTTATTAACTGTTTAAAATTACATATATTAATTTTAATAATGATAACACAAAATATTCTGTATTACAGCAACTAACAATTACATAAGTAAATATAAAGTAATATTTATACATGTTTGAAATAATTTTGTTAAGTATTGCAGTGAGACTGTTATTCCGTCCGATATCTCTGTTAAGTATGTTTGCCAAAATAATTGGAAGGGGTGGTAGCCAATAGACTAGTACAATTTATGCAGAAGTATAATCTGTTTAATGATAATATTTAGCTTTAGGAAAGCTCGTATCACAGTTTCAGCTATCGCAGAGTTTTTGGATGCATTGTACAGAAATATAGATGAGGAAAAAACATGTGTCGGAATTTTTGTAGACTTAAATAAGGCATTCGATCTAGTTGATCACAGACTGTGCTGCAGAAATTATTTATGTATGGTGTTAGGGGTACGCCCTTGAAATGGTGCGCAAATTGGTGACTCTTTTTCGGGAAGTACACACTCAGGAGTGGGGTGCCACATGGGAGCGTTCTTGGGCACCTCATACGTAAATGATATTGTATGCTGCAGAGAATTTTGATAAATGGTCGAAGCTGCAACTAAATAAAAATATTGTAACGTTTTTGGGTTCGCAATAAACAACTCGTGCAATTTATTTATTTAAAACAGTCTGTATATTTATACACGTAAAATTAATTACAATATAACAATGTAAAACGAATGTATCACACTTAAACTACTACGATTTAAATTAACACAAGTATTTATTTACCAGTACTATTTATATGTCTGTAATATTTATATCTTTATTGCACTATAATAAAAACTGCACCGTATTTATATCACTTCTATTTATGTAACACTCTAGTATTTATGTCTTTTCTTCGGCTACCACTCAAGGAACTATTTATTTATTTCTTATATTTATTTCTACTTTGATCTGTTCCGCGTGTCGACTACTTAAGGAATTTCTTACTCCGGAATTACTCATCCATCGGTGACCCAGCCGCCTTATATACACATACGAAACATGTGGATGCATTCGCGTAAACTCCATCTTCCTCTCGATGTTTGTAGAACATTCGATAGACATTCTGTCTCTTCTCAGTACACAGAAAATGGATGGTTTATTGCTTTACGATGTTTACCAGTCGCGCCGAATATTTGCCTTTCTTTTGTCGTCGCCCGGATGTCTACTGCTTTCGTTACATTGCCCCCTTCTTAAAAACTGAGTTTCGTCCCGAAACACGCTATTCCATGTTCTTATCGTGGCGGATGACGAAATCCACACCGGGACCCACGGGTGCACTCAGCCGTCTTGTGGAAATGGCAATCCACCGTCCCAGGCGCCACAACGCGCTGATTGGGCCGACAGCCGCACACGACCATGTCCATACCAGTATGCCGAAACACCGCCTCCAGCATGTTTCTTGCGATTCTTCATTCCAGACGGTCTAATCCGCAGCCCAGCTTCGGAATCGCCAGCCTCCTTATATTTTGCTCGAGTGCTCGTCCTCGTAAATCGACATGGAATTCCCATAAGTTGGCTCTCTAGGTTTTTCGGTAATTTGTCGCACATCCGCCACTTCACCGCTGTCACGTCCATGGTATGGGGTCAATTAGTTGAAACGCACCACCCCTGGCTCACTATGGGGTGTTAGTCTTCTGCGATAAACCACGTCATCTATTCGCTCTAGTATTTCGCATGGTCCCTCCCAGTATTGTTGGAGCTTTGGGGACAGGCCTCGGCGACGTTGAGAATTATATAACCAAACAAGGTCTCCTTCTCGGTAACCACCGCTTTCGGCTTGCACGTCGTAACGATTCTTCGTCCTGAGTGTGATGGCGTACTCGCTCGTGGGCATCCTCCAACCTTCGCCTGGGTCCGCTGACGTAGTCTTCTCCATTTGGGTTCTCCACAACACGCTTGAGTAGGCCATCCTGCACCTTCAGAAAGTCCCATTGAGCCCAGCAGGATTCCAGTCCTTGTGAACGAGGGGCTACTTCTTGCAAAGCCGATCCCCGACCAGTACCTTTCGAAACCATCAATGAATCAAGGTCTTCATCAGCTTCTGGACCGATCCGCAAATTGTCAGTTTGCCACTGATCGTCAACCACGGTAGTTCTGAATGTGTTGGCTGATTTTTCTTCTAGTTGGTTGTTATGCCTGCAGTCTTCTGGACGTGGTCTCCTTGCAACAGCATCAGTGTTTTGGTGCTGCACAGGTGCAATTCGCGCTATTGATTTTGAGGCTCTACGATACTGGGTCGACGATTGCCTCCTCTCATCGACCCGTTTCAGTTTTTGCTGCTCCGCTATTGTTTTCTTGGGCTCCTTCCCGCATTTACTATGCACATGGACTATTTCCATTTCCACTTCCATTTCCAATTCCAGCAGCGGAGCGTTCTTCTCTTAGGTTGCACCTGATTCACTAATCGTCGGACTTCCTGGTCCAGGTGTGCATGCCCATACTTCATCTCAAGACGCTTGATTAATTTAAGGTAGTCTTGACACTCTTCCGGACGTAAGGTCTGCGGAATGTCACTGGCCTCTCCTATTAATGACATAATCAGGGCAGTAGCGTTCTCCGGGGACGTCCACCCATTTGCTCCTGCAGCGGCTTCGAATTGTTTCCGGGACGTCATCCATGACGTCTTCCCATCGAAGGTGGAGGTTTTACCTTTGCCTTCGCTGTTCGGGATATCTCCAACCTTCCGCCCGAGGCGCCACGGGGACCGCAGTCGCTCACCGCTGGCAACCGAAGCTGAACCCCAAACTCGCCCCCCATTCCAAACACGCGCTCCTCAACTTTCTGTTCTACGGCTTCGATGGCCTCAGAAAACTCCTGTCTCCCATTCGATGAATTCTTTTGAATGTCTTCCTCGAGTTGTTTTGAATTACTTGCAATTTCATCTTTCAAAGCTTTTGAATTATTTGCAATTTCATCTTTCAAAGTTTTCATATTAGTCTCGAATTATTTACAACGTCATCTTATAGAGCCTCCATTTTATCTTTTAGAGTGTCGAATTGTTTTGCAATTTCTTCCGTTATTAAGCTTAAATCAGCCTGTACTTGAAACAAATACTTCTCGGGATCCTCACCTTCATTTATTAAAAGGTCACGAAGCCGATCCTGGAGAATTGTTTTTTTGCCAGACGTATCTGCGTCCCTTTCTTCCAATTCTGCTCTTAACTCGGAGACCTTTAGTTCTTCCAAACGTTTGGTAGCCATTTATTTATTTATTTATTTATTTATTTATTTTCACTTATATTATTTACCCCACACTTGACACCAATTGTAACGTTTTCGGGTTCGCAATAAACAACTCGTGCAATTTATTTATTTAAAACAGTCTGTATATTTATACACGTAAAATTAATTACAATATAAAAATGTAAAACTAATGTATCACACTTAAACTACTACGATTTAAATTAACACAGGTATTTATTTACCAGTACTATTTATATGTCTGTAATATTTATATCTTTATTGCAAGTTTTTCAGTCAAAATGTTCTATAACAGCTGCTTGCAACTCACTGTCGTCCTTAAAACTACGTCCCCTAAGGTTTTTTTTTAAAATTAGAAAACAAAAAAATCACAAGGAGTCATATCCGGACTATACGGTGGATATTCCAATTCTTGAAAACCGCATTCGCGGATGGCAGCTTGTGAAATGGCAGCAGTATGGACGGGAGCATTGTTGTGCAATAATCGCACACATTTTGCCCATTTTCCACGACATTTTGCACGAATACGAGTCTCTTAATTTATGCAATAAAGACGCATAATATGTGCTGTTCAGACTTGTATTGCGCTCTTTAAAGTCAATTATACAATCATATTTTTCTTTCACCCACTTTTTTAATGACTATTTAAAACTAACCCAGTATATAATTCGTGAAGTTTCTGTGAAATGAGTTCCCACATTGCGTGAATAACCCTAACGTGTTCTGTTACATTTATGGTAGCTACATAATTTCCCAGCAAAGACAAGACATTCAATAGTTTCGTGAGAGATGTATATTATGCATACTTTGCAAGGCTTGGTGATGAAGGCAAAAGCTGGGCACTGCACAAGGTATGTCATACATGTGCTGAGTGACTGAGATTGTCGAAAAATGGTGCAAAAAAATCAGTGCCGTTTGAAATCTCAATGGTTTGTCGGGAGCCACAGAATCATGTAAAGAATTGTAATTTTTAAATGGTATACGTCATAACGCAAAAAGTAAGAAGAATATACCTACCACATCCGAACATTCTTTCGATCTCACCACCAGTTACGTATTGTGAATTTCTCCCTATCCCAGTTCCATCTTTCGTTCTTGAAGATGTGCCGCAAGAGAGCTGAGAAAATGAAAACAATAATGCTGATGATTACAAGCCAGAAGAACAGTCTACACCAAAATTACTCGGTCATAAAGAATTTAGTGATTTAAGTTGCATCTGACAAAGGATGCCGCCCAATTTCTTGGATCAGGATTGAGGGGGGGAAATCTTCTATTACCCGGAGTTTCGTGGTCTTGCTAGAGGACCAGACTCTCTAGTTAATTGATGTGATATTGAGGGTTTATTGAATTTCTTTAACGTCACTTACAATTCAAGTGAGTGGAAGTTATAGAATCGTCCAAAAGAAGAATCAAAGATGTACTTTTACATAATCAAAATTTGTTTGGTTCAATACCCATTGCACATTCAGTTCATCTGAAAGAGAGTTCTGCTAAAATACGTGAAGTATAAAAAACATTCTTTTACAATTTATGGAGATTTAAAATTAGCTTTCTTGTTACTTGGTCAATAATCCGGCTTCACAAAACGCCGTGTTTCATTTGTGATTGGAACAGCCGAGCCAAAGGCAAGCATTGGAAGCAGACAGACAGGCCCAAAAGAAAAACCTTCCAAGATAATAATAAATGTACTACTTGTTCAACGAAGCAAGATAATATTACCCCTCCTCTGTACATTAAATTCGTATTGATGAAGCAGTTCACTAAAGCTCTTCCAAAAGAAGCTGACTGCTTCCAGTACTTGGTAACAAAATTTCCAAGCTGAAGGGATCTTTGTGGGACCGCAGACCAGAAACTTAATGAAAGACAACTTGTTTGAAATTACAATTAATCCTATGGAAAAAAGGCATGGGTTTCGTTTGAAGAAGTTGTGGCTGACTTCTTAGGCAACGACAATTATCCAAAGAACAAAACTATAATTAAAAATTTTATGAAATTAGGAAGGAACATTAGTATGAAACTTCATTTCCTACATTCACATATTCATTTTTTTTCTTGCGAAATTCGGGGATTTCAGAGAAGAACAATGTGAGCGATTTCACAAGAACTGAAAGGATGTGGAAAAGAGATACCAGGGAAGATAGAATGCAAATATGATGGCCGACTACTGTTTTACGCTTAAAATAGACAGGCACTGCTGAAGGAAGAGAATCAAATATGAGAAGTTTCAACCAACGTTAGAAAGATCTTGAAGCAGTGAAATCAGCGAAGAAGAGGAAGTAAATTGTTGTACATGTATTGTGTTTTTGTAACAATTATAGCATTTTTAAGTGAGTGTATACCATTGAACAATATTTACACAATTTTTAAATCAAACCCAAACAATATTTTTTCCTAATCAAAAATTTTGATTTAAAAAAAAATCAAAATTAAATTGTGGAAAATCCTTACGTGGTAAAGGAAACGTAAAATCATATTTGAAATCAGCAAGAAAAATATTTACCGAAAATTTTAAGATGTTGCATAGTGTTATCCTTAATAACCGCTGAATACATTTACCTGTAGAAAAGATATTTAAAAAATAATTAAAATGTGTTTTTATCTTTTATTAAATTTTCTTTAATTTTAACAGTAAGTAGGAATAATTACGAGTTTCGTAATTCTGAGCTTCAGAGTTACATAGACTCATATTTAAAGCTTTAAATATGAGTCTATGTTATACCGACTTGTATATATACAGAATGATCAATTCTCTCTTTTATGGAATGTTTATTCAATCGAAGTTTATGATATTGTCTTAAATCAGAGATTGGATTTCCTATATATGGAATGGAAAATTAAGATTTCCTCCTTTTATATATTCAAACAACAAAATTCTAAATTTCAAACCTAAACATATAAGCCTTTGGTTTGCCGGCATCAGGATGGGCTTTCGTTGGATGGTCCATATTATGGAGGTGAACTATTATTTCGGGATGCCCACGCGCCTTAAAGACACACAGCTCTACTTGCACTTAGATGGGAAGTTTGAGATGGTGGTTATTAGACAGATACCCCCGTTCAGCTGTCACTTATAATTGTAGTCGTTATATTTCGCAAGACATAAGTGCGATTATTTTATTTAACGTTTAGTGCCAGTCAAAACAAGAAAAATATATCCGGAGCTCAACGGGTTTGTCCGGTCGGATTACAGCAAGTCATTAGATTCCTTTTAATATCTTTTTGATTATCCGGAACACCACATTTACTAGAATAAAATCAATAAAAGTTCGTTGACATCTCATCACATATGAAATTACTCAAATACAATCAAAGAACATCCTTAATGTACATAACGGATATATTTACACCTAAAACAAATTTCTAGTGAGTTAAACACAAAGCTAACTTTAACAATTTTGATTTGTGAAATTCATTTTATTTATTTATTGATATACGGAGACATAATTTATTGCGGGTCTAATATGAACGCTTATATATTTACGTATGTATAAATAGATACGCATGTATATCTTACAAATCAATATATTAGCGGGTCGGTAATGGAAATAAAATTACAACTTGTTTCGTAAATGCACAGTCGAGATAGAATTGAAGACGGCAATCAAAAATAGCGTAGGAAAAGCGGCAATTACTTCTCGGTGAGTAAATGCACCACCACAGAGGCAACTAGGTGAACGTACAACCAAGTAAATGCACAGATCAAAAGTTACTTTTTATTGAAAATCCCTCGGCTTATATGGGCGTAGAATAGCATAAATAAAAAAATAAAAATAGTCTTTTTGACAATAAAAATGCCATCACTATAAACGAGGAAAACACAAAAGATAAAAGCACTTACTCAAAGAGATATAAAACACTACACCCGTCCCAAACAACTTCCTTAAAATTATACTTGAATTATTGATGTTACACCTCCAATATGGTTGACAATATCTGAAGGCCATATATATCATGGCACATTGTCGATTTTAAAAATATCTTTCAAGTTTCTTGACCTAGAAACATCTGTTTGAAGTTTGACTTATCGATAAATTTTACAGCTCCAATAAACATAATTAATAATATTCTCTTTTATACACTAGCATTATTATCAAATACACAATGCCCGTAATTGCGAGAGTATTAACAGAGATTGGGAGAGAAAGAGAGAAAAAGTGAATCCCTATCGACCTCATTTCAGAGGCAGCGTAATTAATTTTGAGATCGTAATTAAAAGTTTTTGTTGCTCCAGAGAGATAGAAAACAATGGGAAAGCGATTTCAGGAGGACGGTGACAAAATATACCATAAGTCTCTCTATCTGCGGAAACAAACGAGCAACAATTGCACCTTCATTTATCTTCCCTGGAGAATTGTAAAACAATGGCTAATCTACGCCCAACGCCATCTAGCAATTACAGGGATAATTACTCTACCCCTACCACTCTCACGTCCTTGTGGCGCGTTCACCTACAACTCTAAACTCCTTTAAAACTTTAACTTCACTTTACATTTACATAACACGGTAGTGAAGTTAGTACATTGTTATTTAGTAGTATTACATACAAGGTGACTTGATCAAATTAAAATAATCTGTTGTAATTCCTTCTAGTCGTCTTTTTTTTATTGCTCGTTTGTTTTTCTCAGTCGTTTTCTTCCCGCTCAGTACGCAATCGTTTATTGTTTTACTAATTGATATCTGTATGAAGTGGAACTCTCGTAGACGTGGTAATTTATCTAGTGGGCCTTGTCTCAACGTACTATTTTCTCCTTTTTATCTTCTCGTGTCCCTCCAACGTCGTCGCGTAGGTACGTCGTGTATAGCGTACGTCGATTGTTTTAAAACGTGTAACGAGCTATTGTTAAAATTTCAATATGGCATTTCAATACCTGCGCAGTATTTATTAATTATCCCGGTGCTATCTGATCTATGGATCTCGTGGTTTGAAAGGATTTATTGTGAAGATTGGAAATTAATAAGCTGTTAGGACGTGTATATCGTTGGCGATGCGATAACGGAATGACATAAACAAAGACAGCAGTATGATGACGACATGGAATGATTGCTTTGTGAGTCATGATTTTCGAAATTCACAATTATTTCGGTAACAATTCGGATTCAATCATATACAGGAAGGTGAAATATAAAGTAGTCAACAAATATACGCGAGGTCATTTATACAGGCTGTAATATTAGTCAGACATTCTTCAATCATTCATTTTTGTGTAAAATACAATATATGTATTTTAAGACGAAACTATTTTGCATTTATAGGCTTGTAAAGGTACTGGTATATAAAATTAAATTAATAATAATAAAAGTTGGAAGCCATATTGAAAAAGAATAACTATATAAAATGCCCTATGTAGTTTAATAATAATAGGTTATATAAAATAAAGTAAAATAAATTGATTTGTTTACCTGCTAAGCTCATTTCACACCCCAGGGCGGTTCGAATAAAAGAGATGTTGATCAATTAATAGTTTTTAGGGCATCACTTGGTACAAATTAATAAAATGCTATTGTGTAAGTTTAGATAATAATCATATTAGAAATCAATGATTTTCATATTTTTACTTCAAACATAGTGAAACATTTATACAATGAAACTGATTTTAATAGAAAAAATAAATAACTTGACAAATAATAATACATTTTTATTATGGAAATATTTAGTAAGATTAATTCATCTTATTAATTCTAAGAAACAATATGACAACATCGGCTGGACATAACAACTTAGGCTAGATACGTTTCACATATATCTGTGTGTATACACTACTACGCCAAGAATAGATCAAATTACAGTATCGGTAACAATTTGGAGAGGCTGTTAGTTTATTATATTCATACAATTTATTAAATATATTTATCTCTTGTAGATAAATATATTTATTTGTTTCGTCTATACTTGAGAATGAATTATTATATTTAGTTCTTTAATTTATTGATATTGTACTAAAGTGGATAAACTATCTACTTAAGATATCTCACAAATTAGTAAATCAATGTAAAATTGTTATATTGTAAAATGATATGATCTATAATTCAATCTCAGGGTAAAATTTTATTATTGAGTATTATTATGATAATTTTAAGTTGCCTCGAGCTAATTCAGTATTTTTTATGATCTCTTCTGTATATTTTATTAATCAAATAGAACATGAGACTCAATATTTAAATTATTTGAATATACTACCTGTTAATACTCTTAAACCGGTCCTGTATACCTCAGTAGATATCTCCTAGTCATACAGTTACCTTAGTATTTTAATATTTAATAAATTGGTAATACGAGTTCAACTTCTAAATAAATCATTTACTTTCCATAAACTTTACGTATATTATTTTTTTAAAATTTGCTAAGATTTCATGTATTAACAATTTAAATACATCTTTAATATTTCAATAAGTGAGTATATCGCCATCTATTTAGCATATATCTAAATTAATTATGTTCTTTAATATTTTACCATTAAAGAATGTGTCCATTTAAAGATGTACATAACCTCGACGAACATAAGAAGAAAAAACAAATACTTCAAATCTTATATTGAATTCTTTAAGAAAAACATATACATATTTCCGAGAAGATTTTTAAAATCATTACAAAAATCTCTATAAACTTGTCCAATTATAAATTAATGATTATTGAAGATGAGTTTACTATAGGAATAATAACGTGAGTATTCAAATATGACAGTGATTGTTATCCTGCTATATAAAATACTGGTTTTATAATATGAGTTAATTATTTCTATAAAGGTATTTTTATAACTTTGTATGATAAAATAATAAATTTTTATGGTTACTTGGTGTCAATTTAGATTAAATTAAGGTTTTAAATTTATTTCTTCTTAAACTCCCATAAATAATTAACGTTAAAAAAAATATATACGACCTTTTCCAACTTGAATTATTATTCTTCTTGATGTATATTGACACTTTGTAGTTACCCTGGACTCACAAGAAAGATCTATCGATGTTCTGGAAAGACACTTTTCTACAAAAGAACTAGAACTTGCTTGGATATTTCCCGATGATCTTGATATAGGCCTTTGGATTAGATGTCTCGTCACGGATTTATTTGTGTAGTCCTTCTGGTGCTCCGATTGGAATAATACGTCAAATATTACTGGTATTCTGCAAGATATTTTCGTCAACTGCTCCTAGTGATTGGAAAATGTAAACGTCAAGTGCTCCTAATGTTTTCTAATGCCCTTGGAAATTCCTAATGTCCCTGGTATTTAGAAAAATGTATATGTCCAGTACTTCAAATGATTCTAAGAAAACGTCTAATGCCCCTGGAATTTGCTAATTTCCGTCTACAGCTCCTGGAATTTTCTAATTTCCGTCCACTGCTCCTGGAATTGTCTATTTCCGTCCACTGCTCCTGGAGGATTTACACGTTCTAATCTACTAGATCTCCTTCCAATTTGAGTTGACAATTTAATATTTTCATATAAATTAATTAATTTGGGTAAGTATTATTTTCTTTACTCCTCGTATATACTTTATATAAAATTTCTATATTCTTTAAACACTGTTTAACTTCTGCTAAGTTAGAATAACATGTATTCTATAATAATTTACTCCAATATTACTTCTAGTTAATACACTTTTGCTGAAAATAAACTTTAGCACGAAAATTGCGACTATCTTCCGCAAAATTCGAAAAAATTCTTCTTTATTTATTTAAAATTACCTTAGTGATAATTCCCATTCTTTTTCAACCAATAAATTATTCACACATTAAAACCAAGCTCAATATAAATTATAGAAGTGTAATGAATTTTTAAATACCTTTCATAAGTCAATATTTCACTCATAATAAATTATTTCTTGAATTTAGTAAAATTATCATGCTTCAAATTACCAATTTTAAGCTTTACTTCTTTGTAGTAACAATTATCTGTCACCTTGACAATTAACTGACACATCCGATATACAATTTATAGCGGTAATTTTTTATCAATTCTTTGTTGATTATTTTCGTATTCTAAACATCTTTTATCCTTTCCTCATCATTAATAACACTTGAACAAGTTTTTCACAATGCTAAATTACCTTTCAAATTTACAATACTTATACACAATCTTTCTTTACAGATTTTCGGTACATATGCATGGAAGAACAACTCCAATTGTAATAAATACTATTTCACCATGTAACGATAAAATTCTCCTTTAACTCAATAAATAATATTCTTTCAAGATTACAACCAGTTCATTAATATTCGCAAATTTAACTATCTCTGTCATAATTAAAGAAAAACCGAATCTTGTATAAACTCATCCTTAATAATTTAAAATAGGCAACTCCTATTACATCATAGTGTAATCTGAATATTTTACAATAGGTACTCTACCTATATCAATATATTTACATACAACAATTTCTGAATACCTTAGTTTAATACTTATTTCTTTTTTCTTGATCTGACAGAAATCTTCTTATTTTTCGGTGTATTCAAGTAGAATCTTCTCATTCGACGAACAAGATGCCGGTAGCTTGCAATTGGCCTGTTTATCTACGACGAACAAGACGTTGGGAATTTGCACAAATTGCCAATCGTGGAACAAAAGCTTTTTAACGGAAGATATGAAAACTTGAACACTTGAACTTGAACACTTAATACGCGGTCGATTTCTTAGGCATTTACCCAAGTGACTGTTCTCCTTAAAGGATCTTAGTAGACTCTCTACCGGCATCACGTTTTTTCACTTCTTATACTTTGAAATCTGGGATTCCCCTTTTTTTTATAATGTCTGGGTATTCCCGTTGTGGTTCACACATACAGGGTCACGTATGCCGAGCCAAGTAATAGATATCGCCACACTTATCTTAAATTAATACAAATGTTCGGCGCCACTATTCTTATCAAATTAATACATATTAACATATAGGCCTTCTAAAAATGTGGATTCATTGACTTTTTAATATATATACAGGATAAGTCATTAGTAGCCGCGTCTTCGATTGCTCTTTTGTGGTTTAAATAAAAGAAAAAACAATTAGTGGAAGATCCATGGTTGCTTGTGGCGCATATTACAAAAATACTTTAAACTCTGACGCACTTCCGATTTAACCGGAAATGCACGGAACTTAAGTTTTTTAAATGACTCACCCTATATATTTTTGGATTTTCTTGTACTGATTTAAATTGTCTGTTCAACTGGTTTTTTCTTTTTTAAAATTGAGCCAATAGTTTTTGAGTTATTAATTTTTTCTGAAAATATTTGACCAAAACACTTGTTCAGAAAAAAATCATTTTCACATTGTTTTTAAAAGTAAAAACATTAACTTTGTTGGTGCTCATAGCCCAGAAAATTCTGCATCATTTGGTAAAGTTGCACTCGACAATACCTCAAAAAACTTTGTTTTATCAAAGCCTACTTCCTGAAATTTTCTCAGATCAAAAACTTATTTTTTTTTAATTGGAACACCCAGTATTTCATTGAGGCATTTTGTTCCTTTTTTTAATCTCTTTCATTTTTGTTAACAATAAATAAATTTTGAGGTAGGCTTATCAGGACCTCTCCCATAGGTTTCGAGGTCTGCATGCAAAGGCGATGTTTTTAATAGTTCCCAAAAGAAAAAAGTCCAGTAGTGTAATATCGGGTGACCTTGGTGGCCTCTTCATCATAAAGGAAAATTCTCGTTCAACCATGCTCGTACTATTCTTGCGTTATGAACTAAAGCTCCATCAAGCTGCAAATACTTCCCCAAATTTGTCTTACAAACAGTGGCAAGTTGTCAAAATCGAATCAATTAATTCGGTATTTAAAAAATGTAAAGACTTTACTTGTTCAACAGATGAAAAAAGAAAATGATGCGAGTGATTCATGTATTTAAATTGCACATCACACTTTTTTACAATTTCAATTTATGTGTGTTGTACATTTGATCACTAAGTTACTTGCTTGAAAAAATTAAGACAAACCGCACTCGACACCCGAGTAGAATATAGATAGATCTATGACTAAGCAGTGACTTGCAGTTGATTTACGCAGCGTTTTTCAAGGAGTTCTGGTTCAATAAATATCCGACGGGAATGTTTTTGATATAAGAATTTTCTCAATGAGTTTAAATAAAATGTGGAAAAATTACAAAATTAAAATCTTCTTTCGAAACTTCGTATTTGGAGGATTTTAGTGATTAACAGCAACCGAAATAGTGGTTTTAAAAAAAAATTAGTTTCTTCTCTCTCTCTCTTTCTGTGTGTGTCAGTGTGTCCTTGTGTTTGTATGTGTGAGGTCGTCACCACGATAGCGGTCAAACCGTTTCAGCTATCAATTCCAAATTTTATATTTATAGTAGTAGACTTCAGTGAAAAAATCGAATTTTCCCAATATTTCGTGAACTACTAAGTTTAAACAATTTCATAAAGACTTCAAATGTGCTTAAAAGTGAATTTGAGAAGATATTTATTAAAAAAATTATACGAAATTCCTTCCGATAGTAGGTCTTTTATCAAAAATCAAATATATCGGCAAGTCATGCTTTCTAGGCAGATAGATTATGAGTATGAACGTATTTAAAGCTTGATTTTCAATTCTTTTTCTATAAAAAAAATTTCAAACATCTGACCGAAAGTAAGACTTACTCTTACAAGAATAGCTTTTTCTGCACATATCTCGCAAATTATGCATTCTATATAGATTTCTCAAAAGCACAAGATAATTTAAAGTCCTTTGTATAAAAGAAATTGCAAATTCAGAACGCGAATAACACTTTTACTCTTATCGAGTAACACTTTTTTGCAAATATTTCGCAAACTATGCATTCTAGAGAGATTTATTAAGAGAATATAAGTACTTAGAATAGAATTTTGAATAATTTTTGTATAAAAAAATTCTCAAAATTTGAACATGAAGTAACACACTTACAGGTTTATTTTTTTAAGAAAATAAAAGTATTTAAAACTTTAATTAGAACAACTTTTGTATAATCTGAAACGCACATACGTAAAAGGAAGTCGCGTGGTGACCACACTTCATTTTTTATGTATCTTCATCACTACTATAAGTTTAAATGAAACACTAATTTTATAACCACAAATAGTAACAGTACATATACTCACATTAAGAAAAGAGACATACAGTTACACAATTATACAATATCTACGTCCGGTATTCACAACTTATTATTTAATAACTCGTTAAAGTTATAGAAGGCCCTATCCAGAAGATATGTCTAAAATTATTTTTTAAAACGATTCTATTTACATCGGCAGCTATCCTTAAATACTCAGGTAGTGCATTAGAAGCTGCTATACCGTTATAAAGGTCAATTCACAAATGCGGTACTGTGCGCCGACTGTGTCGTAACCGTGCACCGACTGTGTTGTGTTGTGCATATTCACACCAATCATGTTATTACGTGCCACAGTTGGTTAGTTTGTATCATGGATCCAAGAGAGGAGGACGTGGTTATAGCATGCGGAGCGTATCTAGTATTAACGGAAGAAGTGAAAAAAAGAAAGAGGAAGATTTGGATTAACCGTTTATGGAGAGCTAAGGAGGAAGAAGATGATCCAGAACAATTTGTTCGATACTTTCGCATGACTTTCTTGAAATTTGACAATTTGCTGAAACTTGTAAAACCAGACATACAAAAACAGAACACAAAGTGGAGAAGATCTATATCCGCAGAGGAAAGATTAGCATTAACTTTGAGGTATGTTGTTCATTATTAATACACATAACAATTATTTAAACAATTAATATATTTTCAGTTACTTGGCATCAGGTACTTCCCAGTACCGTCTAGGAATGAGCTATAGAATTGCCCCTTCAACAGTACAATCAATTGTAGTTTCCACTTGTGATGCAATATGGAGAGTTCTGTCAAGAACAGAAATGCCTGAGCCAACAGAAGATGGATGGAAAAAAATAGCTGATGATTTCTGGGCAATGTGGCAGTTTCCCAACTGCATTGGTGCAGTTGACGGTAAGCACGTTCAAATCCAGGCTCCCAAAAATAGCGGATCTCTATTCTACAACTACAAAAAGACATTCTCTGTTGTTCTCATGGCACTTGTAGACGCTAATTATAAATTCATTGTTGTTGATGTTGGAGGTTATGGCAAATCGAGTGATGGAGGTATATTTTCAAAATCAAATCTAGGAAAAGCAGTGGAAAAAAATAATCTTCATGTTCCGGGACCAAGACCATTACCTAATTCAGATGATATTGTGCCATTCGTGATATTAGGAGATGAAGCTTTTCCTTTAAAAGAAAATCTATTAAGACCTTATCCAGGAAGCACAGCACGAGATAGTGAAAACCAGAAAATATTTAACTATAGACTGTCAAGGGCTCGACGTGTGGTTGAAAATGCATTTGGCATCCTGATTCAAAAATTCAGAACCTTGTATGGTAGACTTCAAGTGAATTCTGAAAACGCTGATAAAATTATTTTGGCCGCATATGTCTTACATAATTACTTACGAAATGACAGATCTGATAACACATCGGCCCTGCCTGTATATGAAGAGCAAAGCTCTACTTCACAGCAACTTCCACTAAGGGGACTCCGTCGGTTGGGTGGAAATTCAAATGAAGTGGCTATAGGCGTAAGAAATACATTCTGTAATTATTTAAACACTACAGGCGCGGTACCATGGCAGTTGGAGGTAGTAAGAAGAGGTATACCCTATCAAAATACAGAGTAATTTTGTATTATTTATATTTTTTATATATTATTTGTAGTTCATATCGAAATATTGCATATTGGGTTAATAAATATTACAAATTTATTAGAAAACTGTTTTATTCTTAGAAAGCTACGTACGTCAACTCTACAAACATAATAAAAAACTTAAAATATTTTGGTTTCATAACGTAAATGGAACTCATGTTAAACAGATTAAAAAATAGAAGAAAAAAGAAACATTTTATACATGTTGTAATATCTATCTTCAGTTTGGTTGGAGGACCTCGGCAGTGATGGAGGATGGTTTTGGGACTCTGTGTAGCCGGTATCTAGAGAAGGAAGATTTTGTACCCATTGACGTCTTCCATCTGTGAAGTTTGGAGAATACCCATCTTCAATTCGATTAGAGGACCCCGGCAGTGGCTGAGAATGATGTTGGGAATCTGTATAGCCGGCATTTGAAGGAGGAATATTTTGCATCCATTGCTGTCCCTCATCTGTGGAGTTCGGAGAAAACAATGGTGGGACATAATGCTTTTTTCTAAGCAGATCGATTTCTTTGCTGTTGACGAGGTTAAATATATCTCGTTTTATTTCCGCCTGATCTATCTCCGGGAACTTTAGAATACTTTCGGTTATGTCTTCAAAGAAAATCATTAGCTTTCTTTTTGGTGAAGGTATTGTGACGTGATCGTTAGAATCGGCGGATTGTGTTCTAGATTGGATAAAATTTGTCAAAGCATCAGCCAAAGCGGGCTGAGTAGAGGAAGCACTTGCCTTTCGCTTTGTCGAAGATACTGTTGAGGCCACTGAAGCGGGCGAAGATGGTTGTAGATTATCCTCATTTGCCTTTCGCTTTCTCGAAGATACTGTTGAGGCCACTGAAGCGGGAGAAAATGGTTGTAGATTATCCTCATTTGCCTTTCGCTTTGTCGAAGATACTGTTGAGGCCACTGAAGCGGGAGAAGATGGTTGTAGATTATCCTCATTTGCCTTTCGCTTTGTCGAAGATATTGTTGGGACCACTAAAGCGGGAGATGGAGAAGGTTGTGGGGTATCCTGATTGTCATCAACTTCATCATCTGCTTCAGTTTTTTCTGACGCATCCAAATTAGAACAGGTTCTGTAACAAAAAGATGTTTATTTATGTTTAAATTCTAAATACTACATTTTATTTAAATCAGTCCCTGATGCAAAATAAAACCGCTGGAAATTGAATCAGTACTTCCACATCACTTTTTATTTAACTTTTTTAAAGGAACAGGTTAAAATTTAGATACTTACTGTCGCTCTTGCATGTGTCTTCTAAGAAATTCCATCTGGTCTTCAAACCTCCATTTTTTCATGTTTTTTGCAGCTTGACCACTTACTGTTTTATGCCGGTTCAGAGCTCTTCTGTAGTAAGAGCGCAGCAAAGCCCATTTATTTTTACATTCTTCGGGGGTTGAATTCAATTTATTTGTGATGTCTTTCCATATATTATCTTTAACTAGATTATTATCATAATCTTTATTTTGTAAATCGTATAAACATTCATGTTCTTGCACATAAATTATTAAAAATTCTTCATTAACAGGCTTTTTTTGGCCTACTCGTCACATCGATAAATTTACACTAACCGCGATGAGGAATACCAGCGGCAAAATCGCGATACCCGAAAATGAACGAGCGCTGGCCGAAACATGACGACCGCCCTCTGGTCGCCTTCCAATAGTTCTCACTAGAGCGGTTATGCACGTACCGTGCTCCTACCGTGTCGGACCGTAACCTTGAGAAATCGCTTTCAGAGCGGTCGGAAGCAACACAGTCAGAGCACAGTCTGTGCCTAGACCTACATGTGTGAATTAAACAGTGCAATTCAATACATTTTCAATGGAAACTTCAGGTGATAGATTTAGTTCAAATCGACACAGTCGGTGCACAGTGGGTGCCCAGTACCGTATGTGTGAATTGACCTTAATAAGGTTCTCTCTCGTAGCAGCTATACCTATGCGATGGCACGGACAAATCGAACCCATTGCATGTGGTCATAGAGACATGAACCTGGTTGTTCCTACCAACCCGTGACGAATTTCTCTGCACTAGCATAATCAGTTCATAAATATAGAAAGAAGGGAGCGTTAAAACCTTGAAGTTACACGGCAAAGATCCCTGCAGGTGGTCAAAAAATGCACACCACACATTGATCGAATTACTCTTTTTTGCAATAAAAATATAGAATTGAAACTCGTGGATGATCCCCAAAAAACTATTGCATATCATATTCGAAATTCTATACTACCATCATAAAACAGCTTAAGTGAGGTCGAGGTGCACCTCTTCAACATGTTAAGCGTATATATGGCGGAGGAGACTCTGCTGGCCAGAAAAGCGTAGTGCTCACGCCAAAACAAGAAAGAATCCAAAGTAAGGGCCAGAAAGCCACAGGATGCACTTATCGGGACGGAACGGCCAAGACATCTTATATACAAGCTAAAATCGATCTTTACATTTTTTGAGAAACGAACTATCTTAGTCTTTGCTATGTTTAAAATTAATTTATTAAAGTCACACCACGAGCTCATGTCAGCCATCACCCGAGATGCCAAGCTCGATAACTCACCCAGACTTCCACTTGATACAACACATGCCGTGTCCGCAAACTGTGTAACAGCACAGTCACAAAGCGCTGCCTGTTGATCAGAAACACATATTAAGAATAAAGTGGGCCCCACGATAGACCCCTGCGGCACACCCATGTCTACCGACGCAAACCCTGACATATAATTCCCACATACGCCAACCACACTTAGCACGATATCTATTTGTGAGATAGGACCTGAAAAGCTCGAGTGCCGTCCCCCTAATACCAACGCCTCCATCTTATTTAACAGGATGTAGTGATCAAGAACGTCAAAAAAAAATAAGTCGAAAAATATACCCAAAACACAACGCCCGCCATCCAATAAATCATAAATAGAATTAATGGCATTGTACATGCTCGATTTCTTTGCTAGAAATCTAAATTGAGAAGGATTTATTACATTGTCTGATGTTTTACTAAAACTGAGCAAAAATGCTATGGGGCGGTCATTGCTAAACTGGTAAAAAATTTTATAATTGTTTTATTAATAAACAAATTATTTAGACATCTTTGTGTAAAGTGAAATACACTGTAAATAAGCTTACATTGTTAGTAAAAACATATCGTGAAATAGACAATTGAAAATATTCAAATTAATATTAAAAACTCGATGAAGGTGGTAAAAACGCTACACTAAATATGAGCGGTTAAATTCAAACACCGTCTGCAAAGAAATCACGCTAACGTGAATGCAAGCAATAAAATCCATTACTTTATCGCCGAAAATTTAATATTTCGCATGCAATAGCGAAAATGTCGTAAATTTAATATATTTCAAATGTTGTTTTAGGCTCCTTTTTCTTTTTATGCCGCTCTATATGCAATATCATAAATACGGAATATATTTTGGAGAGACTTTCAGGAAGGGAAGAAAAATATTCATGATCAAATATTCAACGGCTTAGGTATATATTACACGTGAATAATGCGAAAATGTTCTCTTTTTCAATATGCACGTGTTTGGACTTAATAATGTGATATTATAATATAGTTTCTTTTAGATATATTTTTATTTGTGTGTACGTAACTGAATGACGGTAAGTCTATGCTAAACTTGATATTGATGAGATTTGAGCAGATTGTATGTTTTTTGCGCCCGTTTCGTGGGATTTGTCGACACCCAATCCACGTCATACACGCTTAATGCCTGTGAGGTGGGTCTCCTTACTTTTTTTATTTATAATATAAAATATCTGTAGAACAAATCCATCCACAAAATACAAACATAATTGACAATTTGCTACATTTTTAACACTGATTTGAGTTTTTAACCAAATCAAAATTTAAAAAAAAAAACTTTACCCGGAGGAGAAGATAGAAACTCGGATGAAATAAGAATAGGAAAAAAAGGGATAAAGTAACAGTTCAAATAGAACTTTGGGCAATTGAGAGCGCATTAAAAAACTGAAAGGCTCCAGAAGAAGAATGCATTGAGATGGAGCTGATAAAATCCATAGGAGTAAAGGGCAGGTGATTGCTAAATAAGATATTTTCTTCAGCTTGGTTTATGACAATCAGAATAAATTTAGAGCCAATATGGGAGCTCAAGGTCTGATATTTTGCTTGCATCAACTAACATCTAAAACTTTGAAGTACAACAAATAGTTATTTACGAACCAAGTGCGGAAAGACTATTTTCCCGCATGAGCGCACATTGTAAGCATGAGCGACCGCAGGAAGCGAGTGCTTTTAATTGCGCGAATGCGTGGAAGATGTACCAAAAAAGTGTTTTTTAAAAAATGTCTGTCTGTCTGTCTGTCTGTGTGTGTGTCTGTCTGTCTGTCTGTCTGTCTGTGTGTGACCACGATAGCGGTCAAACCGCTGTAAATATCAATTCCAAATTTTGTATTTACGAATATAATCTCCCTCTTGAGAACTGATTAGATTTTGAGCAATATCGGCAGACCGGTTTACTTCAGCGAGAAAATGGAATTTTGCCAAATATTTCGTCAATTAATAAGTTTAATCAAATTTATAAAGAATTCAAATTTACTCAAAATTAGATTTGAGAAAAATTGTATTAATAAAGTTTTTCGAAATTCCTACCGGAAGTAGGTCTTTTACTCTTATTGAAAATCAGTTCTTTGCGAATATCTCGCAAGTCATGCTTTCTAGGCAGGTACATTACGAGTATAAAAGTATTTAGAACGTACTTTTAAATATATTTTGTATAAAAAAAATTTCAAAATTCAGACCGGAAGTACCACTTTTACTCTTATCGAATGGCGATCTTTTGCAAATTTGTCGAAAGTTATGCATTCTGTATATATTTATCAAGAGTACAAAAGTATTTAAAACTGGATTTGCAATATTTTTTGTATATATGAAATTTCAAAATTCGGACCGGAAGTAGCACTTTTACTCTTAGCGAGGAGCACTTTTTTGATAATATCTTGCAAAGTATGCATTCTATAGCGATTTATTAAGAGAATGAAAGTACTTAGAATAGGATTTTGAATAAGTTTCGTATTAAAAAAATTCTTAAAATTGTACAGTTTGAAACGCTCATACGTATAAGAAAGTCGTGTGGTGGCCACACCTCATTTTTTTTATATATAATAGTTGGTGCGTCCGTAAGTGATCGGGTAACTTCTGCACAACTTAACCGATTGAACTAGGTTATATTCACACAATATATTTGTTGCGTCAAGACTGTAATTAATAGCTCCGCTAAGGCCCGATAGGTGGCGCTGTAATCAAGTAAATCCTATACTTATGGACCAAAATGACCCATAATTATCACAAAATTGGTTTAGTGCTAAAAAGAAAATTAAAAAATCTGGACCCTATAGGTGCCGCCATGGTCGAGTTATTAATACATTTTATATTTATAAAACTTAATGATTTATATGTTCGCAATATTTTCGCGTAGTCAACAAAATTGTTTTGCAGGAAGGGGTAGAACAACGTCACCTGGGCCAGCCTGTTCTATTTTAAGTTTCTTTATTAGTCCTATTTTAGTAATGCCTTGGAGATTTTAGGTGCCAATATTTATTAACATTACATCATTCTTACACGATGCATTTTTCGTATTGTTTCTTTTACCTATCATTTTCAGTTTTTTGGATTTCGAGTTTTCATTATTTTCTTGTATTGTCCTATGATGGTTTCGTCTTCAGAGGATCTCTTACAAACAGTGCCTTTCTTCCCGCTACTTGTTCTTTCTTCTTCCTTTTCTACTTTATGATACTCATCGTTGTTCAAGATACTTACTGTGTGTATAAGTTATTACTTACTAAATTTCTTATATCTTATCATCGCCGTAAGGCGTTTCTGTCTTTCGTCTTTTAGGTGTGGAATTAACTGCTTTTTCTTCTTGTATTTTCTTAAGGTAATCCTCGTCAACTCAAATTTCTGTCTGTTTTAGTTTTTGTGTCTTTTAGCATTTCATTTCTTATTTTTCTTAGTTAACTTTATTAGTACAGGCCTATTCACCTCTGTTTCATATTTACCAATTCTTCTTGTTTCTTCAATACGCAGTTTATTACTTAAATATTTTTAATTACATTCAGTAATTTTTGCTTTGTTTCCGTGGGGTTTTCATTTTCTTGATAATTTATTCCTTTTACTAGAATGTTGTTTTTAGGTGATTGTAATAATGATTCGGGCTAGGATATACATGTATGTATTTCTTAAGGGGAGGTTTTACTTGAGAAAAACACTGTATGTCGGGTTGTCTAAAATATATGTTATATATTTGACGGTTTAATATGCATTTGGCTTTTAACGGGAGCAGCAATATGAAGGGCATTTATAATTTATTGCATGGTAATGTTTCTGCGTCTACTTTATTCGAAAATTTTTTTCTGGGATTTTTATACGGCGAGAATGAATGTTTTATTAAAATACCGCCTTTATGTAATTTGTAATTATTTTTATGATATTTGCCAGAATTAATTAAAGAGGATGTTTTCTTGTGCAATAGATATATAATTTTATTTTATTATTATTAGTCATTTAAGTTGTACAACTTTTTATTATTTCTCACCATGATTTGTATTTACTTTAGGTACATGTTGAGGCTTTTTAATAATATAAGCAATATTTTAAATTAAACTAAAATCGGACAAAACCAATATAATAGTGGCTGTTTTCCTTGCAGAATGTAAAAATATTTGTATTGTGGAAGTAGTGCATGTTTTAAATTATTGAAAATTATATTCTTAACAATCTTAATTTAGAAGTATGCCGGCTCTCCCAACTAATCATTGATTGGAAGCAAATTCGAATACCACAAAGTACAATCGATTGTTATTGATATTATCAATTTCATTTATTTATATCTTACATGTTTATTTTTTTTTCCAGAAAAGCTCCTATGAACTTTTTATGCATAAATAACTGTTATGTGACAGCCAAAACGTCAAACGCACTGTTTTCGCACCACCTTAGAGGTAGACTTCAATGCGTTTTTTTTCTTATAGTACCTATCCCCCAGTACGCCTCATCTGTTCTTTTTTACAAAAAAAAGAAAGATTTTTACAAAAAACATAACGTAAAGGTATAAACAAGGATGGCAATAACCCTCTGCAAACTACTTGAGACCATTATTTATGTAATTCCATTTGTATGTGCAATAAAAAGAATGACTAATTCTTCGACTTCGCGTTTTTGTATAAACGTGCCACAATCAGTACTAATTCTCCAATTTAACATTTCTAGTTTGTCGATTTCTCATAATACGATGACGAACTTCAGGTAATAAAGCAAAAAAATAAAATTTCTCTAACTTAGTTCAAAGTTCTTCGTCTCCTTGTATTATCTCATGCCAAGCACACTTCGTAACACACTGAAATAACATAAATTTTTCTGAGTTATGTTCAACTGTTCCTGTATTTGGTACATGTATTGACCGCCTAGGTGTTTAAATTCACTGTTGCGAATTTTTAAAATTTCAGTTAACTTTTTTTCGTAGCTTCAAATGGAGTCACTTCGCGAGTCTTGAATGGACACTTCGCTTCAATAACAGTGTTTTGATTAGCAATTATTTCGTCTGGAGATGCCGCTAAAAATCTACATATAGAATGAATAAAAAGACCAAAAGGATGACTTTTAGGTTCGCCGAAATTTTAAAAACTTTTTCAGTTTGATCTTCTTCTTCATTACCGCACCGTGTCGCAACCATTCCTATACATTCTTGGTATAATAAAGCCTTCACAGTATTGGCCGTAGATGAAGTACTCTTCAATTTCAAGTGATAAACTAGAAATGAAAATATCAAAATGTTTTTATTTTAATTCCTTCCTTCAAAAGTTGCTATCGTTTTATAGAAAAACCTTGTGATACAGCAAAATGGATTACATTTTTTGGAATTCGCACTAAAAATAATGTCAGGGCCAGCGATCAATACTTCAAATAGTATTTTTTTCGTATGCTGTGTAACATTATCGCAAAATATATGTAAGTATTTGTTGTCTGCGATAAGAATTTTGTTATATTTCAATGTATGTTAAGTTTAGGAAATTCGGGTTTTACAAATTCGCAAAATATTTTTTATTAGTCCATAACATAATCCTCTATTAAAAGAAAATTATCTGCAATATACAGCCACACAATGTTACAAAATCAAAATCAAAATAGATCCATTAAATTTTTCAGTTTTCAAGTAAATAATAATTAATCCAATTACTGTAATATTGTCACTCGCAAATTAATAATATCGTACTGATTGTGTACAAAGGCTTTCGTAAAGGGCGCACGGAAGCTATAGCACTGCTAAATCCAGCAGTAGTTCAGCAGTTGTGTAGAATAGAAAGAGAGTAAATAGGGAGAGTGAAAGAGAAAGAGAGAGAGTGCAAGAGAATGAGAGAGGAAGCGATAGGAGAGCCCCATTAGAACCGGAGTCTCTGACAAAGTTAAATCGTGCAAAGGAGAGGAGAACAGTGGTGTTGGTTGAGAGTCAAGAGCAGTTCGGGAAGAGCAGTCGATTGTGAACCGGCCAACCCGTGTAACAGTTTAATTTGCACATTAGCGCCCGACGGAGAAAGGCAGAATTAATTAAGGCTATTATCGCCTATCATCTGTTTTAATTGCCTCGCAGCGCGCCATGTTGTTTTTGCTAGAAATTAAAATGGCCGCGCTCTGACAATGGTGTGTACTCATTATATACAGGGGTATAATCTGAATGGCAAAATGGTAAATTGCCCGAGAGATAGAAAGTCCGATTTACACCCTGCTAACATTTATTCGTCTCGTCCCTTATAACCTAAAACTTTTAACAAATATAATACAAGAATAATAATTTCTTAAAGTAGTAATCTTCATTTAGTGTTCATCTTAAAATCCAGTAGGTAATCTACTTTAAATGTAGCTCTAATTTTTAGACACGTATTGCAGTACCTTTTCTATTCCGACTAAGAAGAATGTAACGCCAATTATTTTTTGTTTTAAAATTTATTCTGCCTACTTCATACGTCCTGAATTACCCCAAGCAAACGATGTAGAATAGAGAGGTAACACACATTATACTTTCTTATTCAAAGTATATGCGTTCTTAATTGGTTACTCACCTAAAATA
Source organism: Amphimallon solstitiale (assembly GCA_963170755.1). Classification (NCBI taxonomy): domain Eukaryota; kingdom Metazoa; phylum Arthropoda; class Insecta; order Coleoptera; family Scarabaeidae; genus Amphimallon; species Amphimallon solstitiale. The sequence continues at coordinate 59,680,207 of OY720680.1, forward strand.
AAAAAAATATTAAAAATTTGAGGTTATAAGTCATCAGAACTAAAGCATATCTATAGTTCTTCAAAGTTCCTCGTTCATGCTAATTTCAAAACTGCATTCATTCGTTTTAGTAAATTTGATATATTTAAATTATTTAATATTTTCAGGAAATAAAATATGCTAACATTAGTGTATCAAGGATAAATCTGAGAACGCACACTCTTTGTCATTTAGTCCATCGAACTACCAAATGGTTTTTAAAGCATTCACCAAACATTTCTTTATGATTATATAAACAATAAAATCGTAAAGTTCAACTAATTTTAAAAGTAGAGTAGGGAACACTTTCAATAACATTTGAAGGTTAAGGATCAAAAAGTGGGTGTGTAAAGTTAGCCCCCATTTTTGTAAAATTGAAAATCTAAGGGTTTTTGTCCAGGTTGTTCTAGATTTGTTCTAAATTGTTCCAAAGAATTTGGAAAAAAGAAATCAAAATTGACAGAGATAATCGGAAAAGAGAGTGTTCTTAGCGCTCTTTTTTGAAAATCAAAATGTTGATGATTATTATAGGTTGTTCTAAGGCTAAACAGCCAGTGGGATCGAAATCTCGATAACTATTCATTTTTTTAAGAATACCAGGACAACGGGCCATGCACGATCATATAATATTACTTTATCGGATAAAATCAAACAAGTTCCCATAAATCCCATATATAAGAACTGTGACACATCCAACCCAAATAATTACAGGCTGATTTTGCCCTAATACTGAATATTTCCAAAACTTATGAATATGTTATATTAAGCATAGGTAATACATGAATTCCTAAATGTACAAAGTCTTTTAACATCAAAAGAAAGCGCGTATAAGAAGAATAAATCCACAAACACAACTTATTGAGTTGTTGTTGGGGTGTTCATGAATATTAGTGTCACGCATAAAATTCTACTTACCAAATTAGAGTTTATGGGCTTCCGAGAAAGAACACAACATTTTTTATAATGCTACTTGAATGAGAGGAAGCTATGTATTACAGTCACTGCAGATGGTGAAAAACTGGCTTGCGTATGGAGAGCTATTGGATAGGGAGTGCCGCAGGGATCCATACTGAGTCCGAATCCTTTTTCATTATGAATCATTTTCGAGAGACACGGTTATAACATTTTACAATTTACGGATGATGCATCAATAGTGCTGAGAGTTCCAATAAAAAATACCTTAACAACAACAACCGATAAACCACTAATTGAGGTACAAGCTTAATGTGAGCAAATCTAATATTGTAGAGTTCTTCAATAAACTGTTCAAAGATTTTATTGTTATGGTTAACGGTAAAATCATAGCTGGAACTCCCCAACATTGACCACAATGATTACATACTTAAGCCGTGTGAAGATATCAGTTTTCTTGGAATGACGATGGATACCAAGTTAGACTGGAAGTCACACATTTAATTTTTACTCTATCGGTTGGGAAGTTTCTGCTATGCTTTGAAGAGAATATGTGAAACAGTAAATAGCCAAGCAGCGCTTTATGCCTATGACATCATTTTTTGAGGAAACAATGTAGAATTTTGGCCGTCTATTTGTACTACTGATAAGGTGTACTAGACAATTTTTCAAATTAAGCCCTGGCAACTCGTGCAGACAGGCATTTGTAAACAATAACATACTTACCTTGAGGGGAACCTATGCGCTAGAGTATGCTGTTTTTATACAAAATCACTACAACGACTATTTTAGTAGCTACACACTAAAATACACCTACGCCACTCGTGGAACTGAAAATGTAACCCAGAAACTAAAATAACCAAAATTTCGAGAACACCAGGCGATAAAAAATTTACATCTCGGGCAGGTAATAGAAGTAGGAAGCAAATAAGAGCTTTCATGCAAAAAATATAATTTATCTTACAGACTTTCGTGAGAAATGTATCCCTATTTAATAGGCTTACACTATATGATAATAGCAAACAAATCATTTAATAAAAATATGGCAAGGAAAACGCAACTATTCTCTTAATGTGCAATGCTGCTGGCGGCAAATTTTCAATTTTAATCATTTTTAGCTAGCTTTTTTCAATGACATTGAACCAGGCATTGTTTACTCTAACACCAGAAAAGGCTGGATGAGAAGCAAGATCTTTAGAAATTCCTTCCTGAAGGCTTTGATTCCAGCAATTGGAACATCCTGTTTAGATAATTTATGGTGGTCATTTAACTCATTTGATAAAATTGATAAATATTTATGCAGCAATTCAGAATAATGTAACAATATAAATTCTGATTTTGCACAGTAACCACCTACTACAATTTGTATACCTTACTAAAGAGTTATAAATCATCAGCAGATGCACTCTTGTCACAATACATCTTTGAGATATGATCGTTAATTAATATTAGAAACAATAGTGGACTAATATTTCGCCCTTGCTGAATTTCAAATGTTGCATTTAAAAAATATGTAGGTATAAAAAAATGTTACCAATGGAGTATTGTAACCGAAGTTTATATTTTTTGCACTAATAATTTGTGATCAATGCGGTCAAATACTTTAGAGGACTCAAAAGCATATTGAGTGAAGTTTGCAATGCTGGTGACAGTTGACTTCCTCTTCATAAACTCATGCTGTTCAGTGGCAATGAAGTTCTTAATAAGTGGATACATTCGGCAATGCAATATTATCTCAAAGACCTTGGCAAAGTTATTAGGGATAGAGCTCTTTATATCTTTATAAACTTTTGTACCTTCCATAAGTCTAGAAAGGTAGTTGTTGTCAATGCCAAGTTAAACTTGTCAAAGGAAACACCAACACTGAACTGCAACCACGTGTCTTGAAACTCGGTATACCATCTGGACCTGCTGTCATTTTTTCAGTTGCTCCATAGCTACACTCACTTCAATATCAGTGAAACTATGTACATTGTACAAGTATTAACGTTTGAAGAAACTTGGCCAAAATAAGAACCAAAATCATTAACAAAATACTGTGGATTGTTGTACGTAGTATTATAATAATAGCTGATGCAGATATACGAGATTTGCAATTTTTACTATGAATAAATGTCCAGAACTGTAATCGAAGTATCACTCTGTTTTACTTCTTGTTGAAAGAGAACCATTAATAATAATAATATTTATTGCCCAACAACTAGCATTTACAGGACAAATTATTCATAAGAGTGCAGTACAATAGCAAATATAATAATACCGTAAATTCTTAAATACTAAAAATATATGTTACGTATATATATATAATATGTATATATATAAATATATGCATAATAATAATAATAATAATAATAAAGGAACAAAAATTCAATCAAAACAGCAACTGACAAACATTAGAGATACGACTGAAACCGAAATCGGGGGTACAATTGATTCCTGAAATGATTTACTGTGTCATTAAATATATCCTCATACAGAGTATTCCGTAATGGTGACATAATGTATAACAGTGAATGTATGAGAATATTCGTTCGTGGAGTCGGCATAGTATAGGTCACCCAAGAACGTGAAGATGCTCTAGGAACAAAGAAGTTAAGGCGAGCTAGTAACATAGGGCTATCAATTTTATTGTTGACAAGCTTCCAAACAAACCGGGCAGCATGGGAGACTCTGCGTGCTGCACAAGACCGCATGTTATGACTCTGCAGAAGATGAGGGTAGTCTGTGCCACGGGGAGGATAGACACCTTGTATCTTAAAAGAAAGATATTTTAGGAAGCGAGGTTTTATTTTTTCTACAGACAATTAATAGCTAATATAATTAGTAGACCAAGCAACAGAGCAATATTCAAGTTTAGTTACCACAAACAAATAATATAAAGTCTTAAGGACAGAGGTATCATCGTGGTATCTAGAATGACGCATCAGGAATGCCAAGGTTTTGGACGCAGCCATACATGAAAACGATATATAGTCGTTGAAGGAAAGGCGAGAATCAAACAATACACCCAAGTCTCTGATAAGATTTACTTTAGAAAGATATCGTCCATGAATATCATAGTGAAATACAAGACTTGACAGTTTCTTGGTAAAGGTTATATAACAACATTTAGGAATATACAGAACCAACCTATTGTCAATGCACCACTGGTAAAGAACAATAAGATCTTTTTGCAATAATAGTGAATCATCGTACGAAGAAATATTGCAGTAAATTTTCAAATCATCAACAGTGGAAGTTAGAGGAGTTTATAGATCATCAGTGACAAGAATAAAAAGAAGTGGACCCAAATTAGATCCCTGTGGAACACCCGAGCCAGAGATATATATCCTAGACGCATAACCAGAATAAAAAACATAATTGATTTTATTGTCCATGTAGGACTGCATCAAATGTATGAACGAAGAGCCCATTCCAAAGGAAGACAATTTTCTAAGTAGAAGTCCATGATAAACCATGCGATTTTTGCAAAATTTGATAGAATGGCAATGGGTCTACAGTTGTGAACCTGTTTTGGATCATTTCTCTTAAATATGGGACATATTCGAGCACGCTTCCAGATACGAGGGACAAGCTACAATTATTGAGAATAGAAAGATTGATACAAGTTTTTCCTCTCAAATGTTTTTTGAGCTCAAAAAATAGCCAAAAGTCACACATCGCCAAATCCGGTGAGTAAGGAGGATGTTCTATAATTTTGACTTTGTTTTCCGCTAAATACTGAACAGTTGTCCCTGCTGTATGGGACGACGCGTTCTCATGATGTAACATGATCCTATTTCTGGGCACTTTACTAAACACAGTAGGCAAACAATTTTCAACATACCATTTAGTGGTAACTGTCTTCTAATCTTCTAATTTAATTGCGACCACCAAACCCGTACTTCTAAAAAATACTGCGTACATAACTTTTTTCATTGCTCGTTGTTTTTTCACCGTCGTCTTCATGTATCCAGACTCGCCTTTCTTGGCGAGTGGGAACATCAAAAGACGGTATGTACGTTTCTTCGCCAGTTACAATTTCAGAAATAATTTTATGGCCTCCATCATTCAACATATCTAAAGTTTATTGGCAAATTCAAACACGTTCTGCTTTTTGTAAATCTGTGACATGATGGGGTACAAACCGAGATACAACCTTTTTCAAATGTAAATGTTCGTGCAATATTGATCTCACTAGCGAGGATCCAATCTTCAGATTGTACTCTATCATTGCATAGGTAATGCGGTTGTCCTCTTCCATCATCTTCTTCACCGCAGCAATGTTTTCGAGGTTAACAGCAGTTAAAGGAGGGCCATCTGCTTTTTTGTGTACCACCGACTCAAATTCTGTATACCATCTATAAACAGTAGCCAATGATGGTGCGAGATCCCCAAATGCCGATTTTAAACTTTCCTCACACTTATACACGCTCAAGCTTTCCTTGAAATCATAGTAAATCATTATCCGAAAGTTCTCTCGTGATAATTCTATTTTGCCGATAACAGAAGCTTATTCTATGGACTATTTCTCAGACACTATTCAACCAAATGTCACAAACTAAACTACAATTGACAGATAAAATAATGCACTATTTACTAAACAACAATTTGTTTTGCACGGGTGACTAGATTTTTCAATTCTCAATAATTGTAGCTTATCCCTCGTATTAGGAAAAATGTGCGTTTTTATAGCTAAATTGAATAAGTGGGCTAAAGGTTTACAAACAATATATCAAGCATCTCTAAGAAACTCGGGATAACATCATCTACCGCTGTAGTGTTTTGTGAGTTCCATAATTTCGTGCAGGTCCTGATCTGAGACAGAGTGCAGTGAGAATGTAGCCAAAGTAACATTTACATCAGTACAATTAAGGTCAGAACTAATTATGAAAGAGTCAGCAAATCCATCCACAATATCCTGAGGAGAATCCATGAGACAATCGCTGTATAACATATTACTAGGAATTCCTGAGGTTCCATTACACATAAATGATAAGAAGATTTGCAAATTTATATACACCACGATATTGCCTAACATATCGTAATGCTATTGGTGTTTTCTTTAAGAAACGAAAACACATTAGCGTCTCTTCTTACCTCATAAATTATACAAAAGCGCCCTCTCACGGGGAATGGATCGTAATTCATCAACAAATTCGATTATTTAACATTTTGTTATGCCCAACAACAAAGTAATTTCCGCACTGACTTTCTCGCCAATAAAAGCGTCTTCTCCACACACACAGACACACACTCCTCGGGGCTCTGGTTAGGCATTAAATAATTTCGCAAAGGTCTAATACATCAAGATAGGCATCTTCTCTACTGAACGGCCTCGTATTAAAGGGAAATGACTGAACGCGTACATCTCGCTCCTTATGCATGTGGGTGTTACCAGTGCTGTACGAGACCCACGCCGCAAGTGTGGGGCTGCTCCTCTTGGATAGATATAAGTTGGGAACCCCAGAAAATAATTCGAAACACTTAATCAACGCTACCCCGACCCTATTTATATATCCGTGACGCGGTAAAAATCGACTAAACACATTAACTGTAATAGTGTTAAATCGTTCGTAATAGGTATTCTGATATGGCATGAATATATTTATAAATGGCATAAAGACGTAGTAAGATATACGACGTGATCAGTTGTGAAGGCACAATATTTTAGTTAATCGTTTGGGGGGCTAAAATATATTTAAATGTTATATACGCCTAAATTGAATTTTCAATTATGACAAATACACCGATTGTTTGCGTTAGAAATTTTATTCATTATTGTTAACTTTTGGACTGAAAATATCCTTATTTCTTAAAGGAAAACGTAATCAAATTATGCTTACAGCATTATACGAAGATTAAAATAATTTTGTAGCGAAAGGTATTTCAATTCATAGAATAAGAAGTTTAAAAAATTCCCAAGAAGGTCTATAACAATTTAATAATAATCTCCATTTCAAAAAAAACAATGAGTAAAACAGAAAAAATAAATAAAACAAATATGCTATTTGTCAATAGTTTAAGCCAAATAATAATAATACTTCATTCATTGGTAAAAAGTTTTGTCATTATCTTCAGTATGCTATGCCGATGATACAAAAATATATTACTCTTTTAATCTTATTGATGTCAGTGCTGGAGTAGAATTAATAAATAGAAAACTTAAGGACCTTACAGACACCATCAATCAACATGGACTTTCAATTAGCGGTAGCAAATCTTCAGTTTGTTGTATTTGGTGGGTCATTGACTGTTACAAATTGTCTACCATTTTTTAAATTTATTGTAAATGGTAATATTCTTCCAGTGCGGTGTGAAAGTAGGAATCTAGGCATAACTTTGGATTTTAGACTGCCTTAGGCCACTTTTTTTTTTGTACTGGTCTCTAGAACGTTTTGTACCCTTAAAATGCTATTTTCACTAGTTTACCTTGTACAGGAAGTTGTTGTTTCGTAAGCCTTCTTACTTGGCCTGAAAAATTATTTGTAGAACGGATTTACACAATTTGGCCAATCGCCGAAGAGATGCTCCTCTTCACCGTTCTGCTATACCGTATGTGTCAATTTTCATTAGGTATAGGGATTCAATGTTTACATGCGATTTATACATATACAAGTAATATGTGGCAACGTGCCACCCCACAGCGTCCGTCACCAATCCCGGGAACAATCGACATCACAACGACTTTCTCCGATCTTCCCACTTCTCCCGACCAGATTTTACATTCAATGTTAGCTGCGAACACGTTGCGATCTAGTCTGCAATGCCGTCTTATTACTGGAACGGGAAACATCAAATGGCCGCCGCGATCTCCTGATCTAGTAATTTATTATTATTTTCAGAATCCTTTTTTATTTACCTTATTTTTAATTTTATTAGAATTACGCTTTTGTTTGTGTCATGCAGCGTGAACGCAGCTTAATAATTCTCTGCATTTACTAAACGGAAAAAGAAAAACAAATCCTTGTAACTCGTAAATATTATTTCTGAACGCACTACAAACACCCAACCCGGTGGTCGAAGAGTTACTGCTAACCACGCTAACTTGTATTTACTTACGAGCATGCATCGGTAGCGCTGACATTGGAAAGGAAAGAAGGGGTATACTATGTTGCCACATACTGTACGGATTAATCGCCTATGGCTAATGAAAATTGACACGTGCTGTATAGGAAACGTCCTTCAGTTTCAACATTTGCAGAGCGACGAACTCTTTGCCTCAACCTATTAAACATTTACTTTTATTCCAATTCAGGACGAGAATGCGTAGTTATTTACTTTCTCTACAGCTGTAATTCATGTACTTATGTATAAATTTCCCTGTTATCAATTTTGTTTATTACATTTATAAAAATAAATACGTTGTTCGGGCTATCTACTCACTATTTATTGTTTAATATTGTTTACTTTACTTTGATACAGTTAGTATTTGTTTTTCTTATTTCATGTGCCCCATATAGTACATAACATCCTAGGGACATCCAGTTTATGACCAATCAATCAATCGATGGATCGCCCGTCCATCCGTGAGATATCCAATATAGTACATCCAGATGATATACCACACAAGTTATTTTGAGGATATCCCACGTATAGACAGATTGTCTCGTCCAGGCTATGGATGTCCGTGAGACATAGAATATAGTACATCCAGACGTTATACCATACAAGTTATTTTGAGGATATCCCAGGTATAGATAGATAGTCCGTCCATGCAATGGACATTCGTGAGATATCCAATATAGTAGGTACATCCAGACGTTATAATATACAAGCTATTTTGAGAATATCGCAGGTATAGATAGATAGTCCGTCCATGCAATGAACGTCCATGAGGTATCCAATATAGTACATCCAGATGATATACCCTGCAAGTTATTTTGAGGATATCGCAGGTATACGTAGATAGATAGTCCGTCCATGCAATGAACGTCCATGAGGTATCCAATATAGTACATCCAGATGATATACCCTGCAAGTTATTTTGAGGATATCACAGGTATACGTAGATAGATAGTCCGTCCATGCAATGGACGTCCGTGAGGTATCCAATATAGTACATCCAGACGATATACCATAAAAGTTATTTTGAGGATATCGCATGGTATAGATAGATAGTCCGTCCATGCAAAGGCGTCCGTGAGGTATCCAATATAATACATCCAGGTGATATACCATGCAAGTTATTTTGAGGATATCGCAGGTATAGATAGATAGTCTCCGTGAGGTATCCATGTAGTACATCCAGACGATATACCATACAAGTTATTTTGAGGATATCGCAGGTATAGATAGATAGTCCGTCCATGCAATGGACGTCTGTGAGATATCCAATATAGTACATCCAGACGATATACCATACAAGTTTTTTTGAGGATATCCCACAAATACAGTGACAGTCCATCCACGCAATGGGCGTTCGTGAGACTTCCAAAATAGTATATCTATATGAATACCTTACAAGTTATTTAGAGGTATCCATAATTATAGTAAAATCTTTGCTATATTTTTAAATGTGATTTAAATTTATTATTGTAGTCTATAATAATTAAAATTCTTTTAATTAAAAATTTTGTAATTTAGTTTTGTTTCAAATAAGCTGCTTATCAACAGTGCGTATTTAAAAATAATATTCTTCACATATTTTGCATTAAATAATTTTCAGTAAAAGCGGTGAAAAATATATGATTAATTCTCAGTCAATTATTAGTATATATATGAAGCAGCTATTCTTATTAAAAATATCACTGTTGTTAAGGTTTTTAATGCTTGAAGGCAAGAAACGCTGATGTATCCTAAACCTTAAATTATTTTATTATATAATCTGATAATTTCGGCAACGCTGCATCAACACTGAGTCTGGCGTCGATATAAGTCAGTAACTGCAAACATAATTCTGCTTGATTCTTCGTTTCGAGAGGACATTATGTGGTATTATTATACTTTTTACTTTATTAATTAGGTAGTATATTAGTCTTTTATTGATATTCTAGAAGAGAAACACTTTATTGGTAGTCCAGTTGTTATATACATAAATATAGATAAGAATTATTTCTCTATAAATTTATTTAAATTCATTAAAAATTTAATTTACAGTTTATAAAATGCCTAAATTTAATAAAAGTTTTAGCAAAGTGACATTTTATAGAAATGCTAATATAGCTACAGAAATTGACATAGTTATTGCAAATGGTTCCAAAATAACTCAACGCGATTAAACTCAATTTTTTTAGATTATAAAAAAGACACTTTACTTTCTTGTGGCTCATATGCTTGTAGTTCCTTTTGTAATACTAAATGTAGCCCTTTGTCTAGTGTGTTTGAGGATATACCTAAATTTGAGGATCATTAAAAAGTTGCAGCAGTTTTATCAAGTAATTTAGCTCAATTTATATAGCAAAAAATTGATATTTTTGTATATTTTATATGTTTTGGATATAAATTTCAACATAAATGAAAAAGATGCTGAAAACCAATTCAGCAATATTTGAAGGGAGCGAAAGAACATATCGACTAGAAGCAGCACAAGTAGAATTATAATTTAATTTGCATATTATTTATTATTTTATTTGATGTATGTTATTAAATTACTTTAGGTACTTTATACATATAATATTTTATAATAAGAATTTTTTTATTTTATAACCATGCTACTTTCATTTCATTTAGATCTAGTCAATAAATTGACCCTTAAATATTACAGATAAACATTAAAACAAAACAAAAAGATAAACTAGTTAATGAATAATTATCATGCGTAAATCAATCAACCAATATAAAGCATATATATTACCGACATATTGCTGTGGCAACATAATTATTTGGAATAGTATTAATTGTAGTATTGCCATACGTTAGGCATTGTCAAATAGATTATGATGTGTGCTGTTCCAGCAACATAACTAATAAAGATAATGATATATATTTTTTTTTATCCTTAATATATATTTATTTATTTTCTTAACAGCACGTACTTTATAAGTATACGTGAATTCTATCAGTGTATCTAAATTTCTCTTCTCTCGTCAAATCTCTTGTTTTTCTTTTTATAGGGATAAGGTTATAGCTTATTTTAAATAAAAATCAGAAACCATATAAAACATAATTGTATAATTTATTCAACATTATTTATTAGAATAGATAGCATCGCTATACTATATTCACCATTTAATTATAAAAGAAGAACATAATTGAAAGAAAACATTTGTACCGTGTTCTCGGTTGTAATGTTTTATAGAACGAATATATTTTTAATACTTAATCAAAAATAAAATATTATCCTGTTTCAAAACAAAGAAAATTCAATTAATGTTAGTATTCTATTGATATTTTATGCTAATTCTATTCCATCAGAAACATTATATTCGCACGTAATGCTCTGATAAGCTTAGAACTTCGCAATGGTCAATGTTCGGAGAAAAAGCTTGAATTTGATTACTGGCTACAATCATTCACACGTATTGTGTCCAGCATCTCAAAGTCCGCCACCCCAGAAACACTTCCCTTCTTGAAAATCTAGTTTAAATTATTAATTCATAATCAAAAAATTATTGTGAGAATTAATGGTGCCTAATAAAGTGCTAGAAAATATACATTTGCACGTTATATCGTCTTAACACCCAACACCATTAATAATTCTATTTGTGTTGTTAAAACTAATGAATGTATATTATTAAAGGACAATATCTATTATCCCTGTTGCACAACGTTATATTGAATATACATTTGCACGTTATATTACAATATACGCATAGCAATATTGATAAATCTTTGTATCTAAAACTTACTTTGAATCATTGAAAAACTCTTCAAATTCTGCCATAGGCATCTCAATTTTTTTAAAATACAAAAAATATTGACAAAAGAAAAATTCTTATAATGAATGAAACTTAAATACAAATAAAATTAATATGCTAATACAAGAAATAATGAATGAATATAATCGTGGTGTATCTGACCCTACGATTTAATGTCTTTTTAAGTCGATTTTAATATCACTCCAAGTAACTAACTAATAATCTTGTTCATTCTTGTTTTTCAATTTATATAACCGGGAAGACACGTGACCGCTCGCAACGCCATCCCTGGAACTAATATTTAGGTTGTCACCCTGCGTTTTCAGTGAGATCTCTGCCCTCCAAGTTGCCGTCGTGACACGAACACACACACGCACTTATTGTCTTTGACAGTTCCTTCACTAAAATGTGAACACATCGAAATTGTTCGCTTATTCAAAAAGTCTTTCACTTAAATTATCCAGTATCTTCCAATGTAGGTATATTTGTATTAATATAGTTCTTCCTTATATTTGTTTATGAACTTGCTTATTCATTATTCTCCACATACTTCCTTCTCATACGCTAATGTAAACCATCATCTTCTTTTAGGTAAATGAAAATTGTGTACAACTGGAAATATATTTTACAAATAACAAAAATTCTTCCAACGTTCGCTGCTCGTACATCACGATCCGTTTAGCCTGCTATTCCATCGCTTGCTTCCATCCAAGATTTTCTAATGGTGATATATTTAACTGTAAGAAACTACAAACGAAGTTTACATCATATTTTCTTTTTTTATAGGTCTTAAAACCGTACAAATCTCTCTCTACAGTCAATGAAACATAGTGCTACACACCCGAATTCATGAATGTATTTTATTATTTGCTCAGCTATCGTTTACAAAACACCACCGCTGACTGTGTCATGTCAAGATATTTTTTTTATATCCTTTTTTATCTATAGTTATAAGTGAAGGTAAATTTTATTCCTTTAGCATGATTTATTTTAATTTATTTTATAAAGTTTTATTATCTTATGCACGTTCTCAAATTTACATAATTTATTCAATTATATTTTTCTTCCGTGCATATCGGATTTTATCTTCTTCATACAATTTTATTGCGTTTAAATGACAATCTCTTTATTTTTCTATAAAAGAAATATATATACAGGGTGGGGCACCTCATTTCCGTCGGTTTATATACGAAAAGCGGTAATATGTTTTATTTTTATTTTTATTAAAGGTTGTGTAGGTTCATTAGGGGCACGTTTTAAAATTATTTTGAAATATACAGAGTGATCCAAAAAAATTTGGCACACCAAAGTTATGAAAATTTAAATGGAACACCCTGTATATTATGGGATATTTTGATGCTATAAGCTAAATTAAGGCCACTTCATGTTATATTCCCTATACCTAACTCAACCTCTTTTCGAGATATTTCACTATTTTTGAAAATGTAGATCAAAATTTCAGAGACATTGCTGTCTTCCATATTTGAGCGAATTATTTTAAATTGTATTTAATGTATACTCAAAGCATTAGACTCTAAGATTAGCTAAAGCTGATATCTAAAAATTATACAGGGTGTTCAAAAACTACATTTCTGTTTTGGCTAACATTAAAGGCAAATAACTTTCTTATTTTAAATGGAACAACCTATATTTATTGCCATTTTTAGATTCTAATTTTAATTGTTTTTAAAACTGTATTAGGGTTTCCTATATCTATCTCTTATAGTTTTTTGGTAATTTAGGATTTTCAATTTCAAACACTAATTTCTTGCAATTTTTTGCAAAAGTAGGCTTTGCCGCTGTTATTAATACTTCAAACAGATAAATTATTTGACAGTGACAGTACATATTAGTTAAGACATCAACGCTATTCTACGTCGTTTAAATAATTTTAATTATTTAAAATGAGAACCTACTCTGAAAACGAAAAGGTGGATATGATTTTAGTAATCGGAGAGTGTGGCGAAAATTGCTTGCTAGCATCAAGAGTTTATGCTCAAAAATATCCTAACAGGCGTCATCCTGACAGGCGGTCATTAGAAAATGTATTGCAAGTTTTCCGAAGAACAGGAAGTGTGCGTTATCAGAAACCAGAACGGCAAAGACCAATTACGGGAAATGAAGAAAATGATTTTGTTGTTATCGGATCTCTGGCAGAAAATCCGCATACAAGTCAACGAAAAATATGTGAAACCACTGAAATAAGCAGGCGGAGCGTCGGAAGAATTATAAAAAGGCACAACTTCTTCCCCTATCGTATTCAATTACACCAAGCACTTTTGGAATTAGATTGCGATAGACGACTCGTTTTTTGTTTATGGGTTTTAGAAAAGTTTAGTGAAGATGAAAATTTCTTCGATTTTGTACTTTTTTCGGATGAATCATCATTCCACAATAACGGATTAGTTAATAAACATAATTTTCATTACTACAGTGACGAAAATCCCCATTTTTTTAGAACTATTGACAGGCAACACAGGTGGTGTGTCAATGTATGGGGTGGAATAATTGGAACTCAAGTGGTAGGTCAGTTCTTTTTTGATGGTCACTTAAACGGCGCCATGTTTCTTCGATTTTTAAGAGACAATTTGCCTGTACTTTTGGAAAATATACCACTTAAAATTCGTCAAAGGATGTGGTTACAACTAGACGGTGCGCCAGCGCATTTTCAAGTAAATGTAAGAAATGAATTGGATAGGCAATATCCCAATAGGTGGATAGGACGCGGCGGTCCACAGAATTGGCCAGCAAGATCCCCAGACTTAACGAGTCCCGATTTTTTCTTATGGGGATATGTCAAAAATATCATTTATGATACACCACCAACCACACCTGACGATATGAGAGAACGAATAAGAATAGCGTTTCGTTCTATAACACCAAATATTTTAACAAGAGTTAAACAGTCCTTTCAAGAGAGAATTCGATTATGCATTGAAACAGATGGACATCATTTCGAGCACTTGTTAAAACATTAGTTTTCTTTTACAATTTAAGTTTTTTGTTTGTTTAATAAAGTATGTATTTTTTATTTACCTAGTTATGAGGCATTTTAATTAATGTGAAACAAAACCAATCATCCCGATAGGTTAATAAATATTAGCATTTTGAAAAATAGTTTGCAAGAAATTAGTGTTTGAAATTGAAAATTCTAAATTACCAAAAAACTATAAGAGATAGGTATAGGAAACCCTAATACAGTTTTAAAAACAATTAAAATTAGAATCTAAATATGGCAATAAATACAGGGTGTTCCATTTAAAATAAGAAAGTTATTTTCCTTTAATGTTAGTCAAAACACAAATGTAGTTTTTAAACACCCTGTATAATTTTTAGATATCAACTTTAGCTTATCTTAGAGTCTAATGCTTTGAGTGTACATTAAATACAATTTAAAATAATTCGCCCAAATATGGAAGACAGCAACGTCTCTGAAATTTTGATCTACATTTTCAAAAATAGTGAAATATCTCGAAAAGAGGTTGAGTTAGGTATAGGGAATATAACAGTAAGTGGCCTTAATTTAGTCTATAGCATCAAAATATCCCATAATATACAGGGTGTTCCATTTAAATTTTCATAACTTTGGTGTGCCAAATTTTTTTGGATCACTCTGTATATTTCAAAATAATTTTAAAACGTGCCCCTAATGAACCTACACAACCTTTAATAAAAATAAAAATAAAACATATTACCGCTTTTTGTATATAAACCGACGGAAATGAGGTGCCCCACCCTGTATAGCTTAGATTTATCTCGTCTTTTATTTTGTACCTGTTTAATATCTGAATTGTAAATATGAATTCATTTTTATATCTGTGTTTTCTATACTTAACTGTATGCAACTTAGTATACTCTTATGTTGAAATCTTTGAATACAATAAAACTGATTCTTACTGTCTCTTTTATATTTTTTATACTTAAATACTTAAATGCTATTATTATTATTTTTAATATGCAAGAGAACACGGCATATATGTAATGGACACCTATATCTATAGGTGTCCATTACATATATGCCGTGATCTCTTAGGACATCCATCTGATGTCCTAAGGATATTTTGTTGTAGATGTACCGATGACATTGAGTTCAAAATATCCTGAAAATATAATTTTCAGGATATCCGATGTCTCTAGGATAACCGTTTTCTTCTCATAGGACATCTCCCTGATATTCTTATAGCTGAACGGGAATATCCTCAGGACATCCAGCAGATATTCTGGTGCTGTGTGGGGGCATATGTTCGATCTAGGACAAGATCAGTACTTCTAACTAACATAGATCCATTTGACCTTCACGTATGATAGCAACACAGGCTTAATTTCAGAGTTTCAGAAATTTTTATAATTAGTAATTATATTTTGATTTATATTTTGTATTATGTGCATGGACAACAAATACTATTAATATTATTATTTTCACATGAATGCATTGCCAATGTCAACTTCCTCGCTGATTTCTCTCTTATTTGACAACGTTATTTAGTAACGCCTGCGTATTGCACCTCTTTTCTATATTTTTCGCTTATACCATGTGGAGACTTAATCGACTGTGAGATAGTAAATGTTTGCTGTTAAACAAGAACTGAATTTCAATAGAATCTAAATGCAGAATACCATATACCTACTCGTGCAGCTGTACAACTTTCTTACCTGACAAACGAAAAATTCGGTAGTATTTCCTTTCTCCGCCGTCATTTTGTTATAAACACATCTGTAAAGGAATCTGCAATTCAATTTATGTTTTTAGTAATTCGCTGAAATTGCACTCTGAATAAGAACGTTATTTATATGTACTTTTACTTAAATACTACATTTCTCTCTGTTGCAATGTAAAACTGGCTCGATTTCGCACAGACTAACGGAGATAGCCCACGAAAATGAAGTAATTAAAACTATAAAGGGCAGGTTAATTGTTTTCCCTACCATCACGTAAATTAAAACAAACCAATTATGGTCCGCCTTTGTCCCCTGTCTAACCGATCCCTCTCTCTCTCTAATTATACACCTTTCTCGTTCTCGTCCGTGAATAGATCGGCTGCGTGATCTTTGTCTCTTCTCACGATTGTGCCCCTTGTGGTGCTCGCTACTGCTTATTTACACTTAACTGCTGTGTAGGTTTTAATCCGACTACAGTCGATTAGTGAATATTTGGAATAGCCGGGAGTCGTTTGTATTATATTGTATAAATTGACAATAAACGTTACCCGTTTGATTTCGTAATTAAGCCTTTTCAGGATTTAGATAAGAATGTCCTTAAGCTTTTATTATTGAGGAAATTCTGTTATATCTACAAACACTATCAATTTATATTCGTTATTTGAAAACATACTGTTTTTATTTAAATAACTGATTGATTGGAGAGATGCTTGTTGAAACTTTATTTTAAAAATTAGTTAATAACACAAAGTTTAGTTTCA
The DNA here is from genome assembly GCA_963170755.1 of Amphimallon solstitiale. Classification (NCBI taxonomy): domain Eukaryota; kingdom Metazoa; phylum Arthropoda; class Insecta; order Coleoptera; family Scarabaeidae; genus Amphimallon; species Amphimallon solstitiale. Next base: position 59,697,335 of record OY720680.1, read on the forward strand.
AAAATTTTTTAATGTGGACACTACATATTGCTGTGGTCCCGACTTTCTGAGTTATTTAAATATTAAAATGGTCGAGATCACAATTATTTTTAAGTTAAATTATTTAAGTTTATATTTAATATTAGTTTTAACTTAAAACAAACTACCTGTATATAATTATGATTATGTTTATTATCTTTCAAAGTTATGTAAATACATTATTGCCACAATATATGGCAATACCTATTTATTGTTAAAGGAATCGTCACAAGGGAGTGTTGATGGAACTTTTTCCACTTCGTATACCTGAAAGCAAAGAAACTATTGTTACTATTAAATTAGATGATATTGATACATACATTTATGTCTTGTTAGTATGGAGACCATAGACTAAACAAACCAGACTGATAACTAAACCCAAAATTTTATCCGGATTACGCCTCCTTGTTTAGTAAATGAAAATATCAATCCTCTACCATCTTTGTCATGTTAACTGAACGGCAGATGAGATAGCGTTAGCGTCATTTGAAATTTTTTATGTTATGGTTATATTGTTGATTGAAGGAATACATATTATTCCGTCAATCAACGGTTATATGTCATTTTAGACAACATTTCAAATTTGACGTATTAGTGCAACCCTTTCTTCTTGTACATCATATTAAGTATACTGCCGTGCTAAGCTGAAAGGTCCTATCTGCCAATTATACAATTTCGAGAAAAACGCAATTTACTTTAATTTGCTCTGCCGTCCTTGCTGTTAAGGCGATCGAACTGAAACTTTGAATGGGGGTTACTTATATGTGTAGAATACTTAAGATCATTTTATAAAATTACTCAATGTAACATTTGATCGACTTTTGATAGATAGGACACTTCAGATTAGGAATCTATTAAAAATTACCAGATAGGACACAGTTTTATACGAAACTTTTATTGCCGAACACAAAAATATAACGTTACAAACAATTAAAATTATTAAATCTAAAATTCTTCATTTTCTCCTTCCTCAGCTGCATTCCCTGTGGGCAGTTCTTCCCAAAATTTTTGCCTGGTGTTCGGCATTATTGGTTTCAAATTCTTTATCAAGTTATCCTTTCTTTCTTGACTTACTCCACGGTTGGATTCTCGTGGAGGGGGCAATTGGATTCCAGTTTTATATGCGCTTGCGGTTAAAAAATTTAGCTCTTTCAAATCTTGTGCATCGAAAGAGTTCTTATATTTTAATGTTCTCTCCCCTCTATTAAAACTCACAAATGAAATATCTTTTAGGTAAAAACGAGGTGTTGTCTTTAATAATTTGTATTTCGAACTAAAGTCTTTCCAGTTGTAGAAGCTGTTAAAAGGTAGTGTTATAACATCTGTGGTTTTTGTGGAATTTTGAACACACTGAACATAGTCATCAAAATCCCAAACAGTTCTGGCTCTCTTTAAAGATTTTTCCACTTGGTGGTGGAACTCATCCGCGGACATAAACGTATGTCCACGCTCGAAGTATTTTATGGTCAGGTTTCTTAGGTTAACTTCGTCACAATTTACTATGTATACAAAAAAGCTAAAGAGGCACCAATTTTTGTTCTGGCCTGCACAGTTGTCAAGCCAAATGGTTATGGATTCCTTGTCCCTGTTCTTCAGAAAAAATGCGTAAAAAGTTGAAACGATATCTTCCTTTTTGCGCCCTGATGTTCCTTCATGCCACAAAACTCCCAAAGGTCGGAAGGTTCTTCCTTTTCCCACAGGAACAAAACTTTCATTGAAAACGATAATACGCTTTATAAAGATTACTTCCTTAAACATCTCTGCCCTAGGAAGCATTATTACTTTCTGAAGATCTGCAGAAACTATCAGTTCATTTGGTTTTTCTTTTGATTCTGCATCCGTTACATACTCTCTCCTACCGGTAGTATATTTCGTTTTGTGAGAGAGATACTCTGCGCACACTTCACAATCTTGCGTAGTATCTGGATTATCGTGATTGGCTTCAGTCTTATGAAGTTCATATGAAGAACACTGAAAACATTCTTCGCACCCAAGTTTTGCAAACGATATATTCAATTTTGAGACTTCTTGACGATAGAGCTCATAAGTTCCTTCAGCTTGAGGATTCTTTGCTTTGTAATCATTATACATCATTACAATAGAAATATCTGTTGGCAGGTATAAACGATTGGGCGCATGCTCTCGACGATAGTGAGATATGGTAGGGCGAAAAGAGTAGATGTGTGCAATAATCGGTTGCTTGTCAATAAAATTTAGAGCTGGACGGTGTCCTCTCTTGTCTTGTTTGGGGGCAATAGCATTCTTATCAGTTCCTCTTATATTTTTCAAAAATCTATCATTGCTTTTGTCATAGCCTAGTGTAGCCAGAAAAAAAGTTTTGCACACCTGCACGTCCAACCCATTCGAATCCCTCAGTTAATATTTATAAGTGTTATTACGCCGTGAAACTGAACCAACAGTTTCTTTTTTTTTACGTAGCTGTTTGACATAGCTGTGCACAAACAAACCTTTCGCCTGTTTGTCAAGTTCCCAATACTGCTTATTAATGTCTTCTTGCCTCATTTCATTTATTCCTACAGAACACTTCAGTATGCAGGTATTTCTATTGCAAGGATTTTTGATTTTGTGTTCACTGGCGATGGATGATAATTTATTTTTTTTCCTTTCTACAGGGGCCGTATCAAACATTTTTCTTTTTCTAATAGTTCCTTTTTTAGTATACATACTCCTGTGAATGCGTTCAGCAATATCGATAGACAAACTGACTATGTAATTGACCATGAATTTTGCTAACTGAGAAGCAGAGACATCTTCATCTAAATCTTCCTTATGGGACGTGCTTGTAGAGTTAGATTGACAATTATTATCATTTTCGTCACTTTTTTCATTTGTTGAGGAGGAGGACTCAAAACTAAAATCATCTTGTTTTGCATCGTAATCGGGATCTTTGCAAACATCTTTGGTCTTAGAAACCCCTCGACTTGCTATACGTTCTTTCAATTGTTTATTTAGTGCGAGAGTAACCATTCGCTGTCCACGACTTGTAGAAGCGTGTGTGTTCATCCTAGAAATCACAAAATTGTGTTTAGGTATGCTACATATTATCCAAATTTTGAAAGATGTCCGTTACGTCATCAATTTGTAATCAGTTTTGTATCAGTTTGTAACTTAACGGCGTAAATAACATGGTACCAAAAACAATAACAACAATGGTCTCAATGGTCTCTGATCAGATACAAAAAATCTTCTTCTAATACTTGTGGGCATGTAAGAAACGTACAAAATAAATTTGTGACATAACGGACATCTTTTAAAATTTGGATATTACCTAGGTATCTACCTACATAGAAAGTCAGTGAAACAATAGCAATTGGGAATCCACTTAATTACTCGTTAATGTTAGTACCTACTATTTAGGCAGAAAAAATAAAAAATATGAGGGGTTGGAAAGTAGCTACAGACTATCAACGTAGATAATAGTATTAGGTACTTGTTTACTTACTTTGAATGAATGAATTCAATGCTGCACTGCACACTTACCACTTGAGTAAGACCGGCGCCAAATAATTAATGAACTAGTCGTTTTTGAGGTTATGATGGTTGTTGCTTATAATAATAAACCACATTTACAATGCTGATTTTGTCCTATCTGTCACATAGGACATGTTAGGTGTCACGTACTATAACAAATTACAAGTCTATCTGTCCTATCTGTTCCAATAGATCAGTTTAGCTTTGGAAGAGTCAGATAGGACGCTGTGCTTAGTAATCTGCTTCCAGTTGTAACATAGGACAACAAAGACCACCACATTCTGCTATTTAGTGAATAGATAGGACAGTCTAGCTTTGACAAGGAGTTAGGAAATGCTTTTCTCTCCCAGACTATCGCTTTAGGACAATAATTGAAATTTTGTCAGATAGGACCTTTCAGCTTAGCACGGCAGTATAAGTAAGTTGATATTAATCGCGAGATTATGATTATATAAGTACAGACTGAAAATTAGTGAACTGTGGTGTAATATAAACTCATAGGAATATATTTCGTTAGACTGATTTCATGTATTATATTGTGTAAGTGTATAATAAGCAGGGATTTCTGTCAATACTAAAATCTTAATATTCGTATTTTTTAACGTAAAAGTTGAAGGTATGTCATTTGTCCAAGAGTTTTGTGTATTTTTCTATTACATTAACAACGTAGGTAAATACACATTCTAAAAACAAGCTCATATCAAATTTCGCGCAAGTATGCTGCTGGCGCCATCTTCGTACACGTTCATTCGTGTATGACAAGGATAGAAGATCTTGGTTATTTTTCTATCAAGTAGTTGCCGGTCTGGTTTGTTTAGTCTGTGATGGAGACGTTCAAATGTGTAAACGTCAGGTGGACAGCTTTGAAAAAGGTGATCGAAACACATTGTGGGAGCTTAGTCCTTAAAATTCTTCGCGATTGCTGTTTAGCAAATCATATGTAGAAAAAAGAAAGAAACAAGATGTAAAACATCGAACACTAAATCACGATGATTGCACGTTTACCATATAATCTCACTTTTCGAGGAAATGAAATATGATGTTTTATTTCTATTACCATCTTAATTATTTTTATACATACCTGATGAGTTATAATTATGAAAGGTATCGCACATTTTATATTTCTGGTGTTGAAGTGTTTATTTTTGTAAATAATTAAATAACACACACACACACACACATAAGATTGATCATTGACATGTTTGTTTGTTTATAACCATATTTATAACGTAAATGTCAAACGTCGCTGTATCATCGCTTGCATTCAGCAGACACAACAGTTGCGCAACTGTTCAGTGATCATGTCCAGTAGACGTTTGCTCACTCTGAACATGCTGAGGAGCGGCCGCCATTTTTGTGAGCGGAAAAATTCTGTACGCATTCCAACACCAACGTAATACATAATTTTGAAGAAAGTTACTAGAAACATAAGATATAGCAAATTAAAGGTATTCTGCAGAAATAAATGTATTATAATATTGGAGTTAACCCAGTATTTTAGTTGCGTGTAGTAGGGATTTGAATTACCTCTTCTACATACGTTTTCTGTTGAAGATATTGGTAATTTAAAGCGCTGCTCATGAGAATCGAGTGATTCCCATCTTTGGTGCAAATCGAGATGGAAATTAAGAAATGAAACACTACATCTGTGTATTCTATAAAAATTAACCTTTTTGGTTTATATAGTTTATGAACTTAGAATAATTTCAAGAAATAATTTAGTGGAATTTTTATAAATTTTCTAATTTATAATTCAGCGTTAGGATAATTCATTTTTCTCCGTATAACTTACACAATAATTCACCATGGCTTTGTGCCAAGTGTAGCCATAGATTATCCAATACATAAACTGTAAATAGTTTAGTTTATATTGAATTAATTTTATTTTATTTAAAACATTACAAATAATACAGACATACTATGTTTTACATGTTTATGTATTAAATAGATCAATATTATTTATTTATTATTAATAACAGTTGCTCCTATGTTCGATACCAACACGTTATATTAAAAAAAAATTCTAGCGCAAGTAGACTTTTTTATAAAAAAAAGTTTTTCGAAGTTCCAGCTTCTTAATTTTTATCAAAGAAACAATTTTTTTTGCAAATATATCAAAATTTGCACTGGAAGTAGGACTTTCACTCTTATTTAACAGCAGCCTTTGTAAATATCTCGCAAATTATTTATTCTATACAGATTTATTACTATAGAAGTATTTAGAGTTGGATGTGGAACAATGTTAATGTAGAACACTTCCATTCACAGGTTTATTAAGAAGATAAAACCACTTAAAAACTTAAATTGGAACAACTACGTATAAAAAAAATCGTGTGGCGCCCACACCTCACTTTTTGACTATCGTTCTTCTTATTCACTTCGTTTGTTGACTTAAATTTATTTTCTTTTTCGAGCGGATTTAACAAAAGCGAAGAGCATGATGAGAACAGCATAGATGAAGATATAGGAAGGAATATTAATGGAGTAAGCTTGAGAGACCAGATAAGAAAGAAATATATAAGAACAGATCTCAAAATTCAAGATGTGGTGCAGTTTATGAGATCGAGACGACGATATTGGTCTCTACGTTGACAGAGTGACAGAGGATCGATGGGCAAAATGGGCAAAGGATGAAAAACCGAGTTTAGGAAGACCTCACATCTGCTTCCCAAGAGGCTGAACGAAACCAAGAAGAGTAGAAAAAACTAACTAAGTCTTAAGAAAAAAGAAAGAAGAAGAAGAAGAGGATTTTCTTTAACATACTGTTCAATGTAATGTAGTTACTATATACGATTTTTTAATTCTCTGCACTGACCAGTTGGCTTTGCTCCATTCATTGACAGTAGTCTTCGTCAATATCATGGAACAAATAAATTATGTTATCTTAATTTATCTTATCAAGACCAGACTTTTATAAATACTGTGGAACGTATTCTTTCTCGTTTAATGTCGATAATATGCACTTTAATGAACCAAACAGTATGCGAAGATCGCCGAAAACTGTTCAAAGGTACATAACCAAAAAAGTATCACAAATTTACCTATAAAATTCAGCACAATCCTCGTTAATATCAGAGAAAGCACACAGATATTCCAGTCAATGTTTAGCAAAGAATCATACATGCTAAAATTTTCATCATTTTTAAAATTATCGGCCTTAGTGGTCGGATTACCTACCGTATTGGACGAGCGTTAACATTTATAATTACATTTACAGAAAATGTTAAAAAAATTTCTGAATTGAATTTCTCTTAAATTTTAAGATATACTCTTGTACCACGATACTGATTTTATCATGTTAGTTAAGAAGCAATCTGTATCCCCTACATAACGAATATTCAACTTATTCGCAATTTGAAAATATACCTAACTATACCACGTACGATTGAGACATCGAAATCGTTCCGGGGCAATATGAGGCGATCCGGAATAAATAAATAATCAGCCCGGCGGAGACATAAGTTCTTGGCGGTCCTCGTCGGACAGCAGAATGGGTTTTAAGCACGACGTGACCACGGGGGCAATGATGAAGGGTATAGACCTCTTCGGCCATCTTGCAAATACATTTATACAGAATCTTTATAGCATAATAGCTCAAGTTAGAGCAAAAGTTGCACACAGACACAAAACGTTCTTGAATTATAACCATAGAGTAATAGCCGCACACCGTCTATGTGTGTAGGTATTTATCATGTATTTATCGGACTTCAAGTTGACTGTCGCTAAGTTTAGTAATGAGAAACATCTGTTCGGTAATTCCTGATAAAAAGATAATCCTATCGTTAAGTGTATTGTGTTTATAGGTACTTTTAACAAATAGATACATATTATGTCTATAATAATAGTACCTGCTACTGTAAAATTGATAAAAATCTTAATTATTCTATGAAAAGAGAACATTATAACTTATATATCGTGTGTTTATAATTGGTTGAAAGGTGTTGAAATTACCGCTTAGTAGATTATGCTATAAGGTTTGTACAACATACTGCCTAATTACTGTTTACCATGGGCGGTGCAAGGTTTATTAAAAAATATATACAGGATGTTCATTTCAAAACTTTCTACCGTAAATTTCTGGAAATCTAGAAGTCTATGAAAAATTCCCTGAGACACGTATATAGGAAGTATTATCGTGGGGGCCATTTCTTAACGCAAAAACTGATTCACCGACTTTAACTCTCTGACCCCGGAAGCTGCCCCTTAAAAATCTTAAGTGGACAGGGGTATCGAGTAATACGTCATTTTAAAGGTCTTTCGAAACAATACATTTTATCGTTTACTTTTTTAAAATTGATCAATTCGTTTTGAAGGTTTTCAAAAAAAAATTTTTTTTTTTTTGTATTTCTAGCTAGTCAATCTATTTTAGGAACATCGGAACAAAAGCCAGTAGGTATTAAAAACGTTTATAAATTTCTCAAAAACATGGAAAATAAATAACCTTGTGGTTCTTTAACTTTTATATTATGTACATCTGTATATATACGTCCTCTTTTGCTATTGCGTGTTTAACAGCATTTTTTCAATTTACAGCAGTTACATGTTCCATAGCATATTTATGTGTGTTACACTGCTTTTACTAAATTTCGGTATTTGATTTCTTCGTTTTATGGAATTTTTCAGTTGGCCCCATATCAATTCAATGTGGTTGAAAATGCAATGGTATAGTGGTAAACGCAAAATTGTATGTCCTTCTTCTTTGACTCTGTTATCCACATAATAATCCTTTAAATATTCTTTGGTCTTCATCACCTCTATTAATTGTTTTTTTTTTTGTATAATGATCCTCAAAATATAAATCATTTGCTTCTAAAAATTCTTCAATATCTTTCTTATTATTACATTTTGTAGGAACTTTGTTTTGCTGTCGAGAATGATGCGGTGCGTTGTCCATCACTATCACTATCTTTTGGTAAATTTGGTAGCAAAGTGTCACAAAACCATTCTTCAAATAACGATGAGGTCTTATCTTCATGGTAATCTAAACTTCAGGATTTAACATTTTTAGCAGATAATAGCGGCTGTCCGATCCATCCTTTTTCTGACCCAACATGAAGAATAATTATTCTCTTCCCTCTCGAAACCAACTGACACATACTTGAACTATCCACCCACCTTTTGCAAATTGTATCATGGGTGTGTACCAAGTCTCGTCTAAATAACATATGCATCGTCCTTCCTGTCTATACCTTCTAATTGCCGTTAAGTATTCATATCGAAGTTTCTGTAGCCTCAGGTTTTCCATAATTGTGCGACGTTTATCTATAGTGCCAAACTTAAAACCAGCTTTCTTTAGCTTCCGCCACAAAGTTTCTTTAGAACACTGAATATTTATAAGCTCATCACTGATTCTTTTATGTAAGCAGTCAAGTGAAGATATAACATTTCCTCTGTAGAAGGAGTATACTTGCTGCCTAATAGTATCAATTTCATACTCTTCCATTTTTCTCGGTGCTCCTTTGTCACTTCTTTGCTTTCGAGGCCCTGCGTTATTCTTAATTATCTTATATATTGTTCTAAAAGGCACCTTGGTTAATTGCGAGGTTCGTTGAATGTTCTGGATTTGTAGTTCGTTATTTTCTTCCATCAGGGTATGATAGACATTGAGAATTATCTGTTTTGCATCTTCTGATATATGCTTTCTCTGCCGTGCTCCAACAGTATTATCACTATCCACATCATCATCACTAACACTTTCAGCAAAAGGTCGTCACATGTTCGTGAAGTAAAGAGAGAGAAATCATATATGTATACAGCAGTGAAAATTAACAATAAATGATAAATAGACACAATATTAGATGTAATATATACCAACTCTCCTAACTACTCGTATATTTACAACTGTTGGTACTTATATTATTATTAAATGTTATTTCATCTAAATTGCAGTAATTAAAATTTACGTAAATTTTGTCATTACGGACCTCAGCAGTTTGTTTGCGTAAAAGATAATCATATTGAGCGGTCAGGTAGTTATTGACGCAGGTGGTGCAATAAAAGCATTAGAGCCGTTCAAAGTTATATTCTTATAATTTGAAATAAACTATAGGTTCTCATTTGGTGCATCTACAAACAACAAAAAGTATTGTTGAAAAGAGTTGTATCACCCAAATAATTGTTTGAGATACTTATCAAAGAAGCTTTCTATAATATAGATGAAAATTTAATTATAGATTTTGACGCAAATAAATGTGAATGTGTTTTATTGCCTTATTTGCGGGGATGTACTTTTTGACAAATTGAACTGTATTACTGAATAAATAGCTTTTGTTTTATTATTATTATTATCATTTCATTTGGAATTTATATATTTCTATGGTACCTATATCAAAACTATTAAACACAAGATTGTCAACGGATTATTTAAGAAAGAAGTGTTAAGACTCTAATCGAGGTGGTAATCTCATATAAAGTAATAAATATCGAATTTCCAATATCCGTTTGTCGTGGATTTATCCAGGAAGCGATGTCCTAGCAGGCGTCGCTGCCGTCGCGACTGAACATGAAACGTCATCGTCTTGAATGGCAACCGCACAAGAACCAATATATGAGCACTCTGTCACATCAAGTAATAATAATCCGGCCTGGACGACTTTCGTCCCTGTTTCGTCCGAATTAACTGCTGAATTGTGTGGTTCCTCTTCCGCAGCAAGGACGCGTATAGATTTACACGAACACACAGACAGATTTTTATGTGCGGGGATCTTATTCTTCTTCGCGTTTTATTGATCAATAAAACTCCTGGCGACTGTACAAACACATTCGTGTTGACGAGTTCATTGTCGGAAGCTTTTGGGTTTTGATTGAAATATTTATCGAAATTGAAGAACAGCAATATGAACATTAATGTCGTTCAGTTATATCAGTTAGATATGTATTATGAGGAGCGTTTACCTGTCGAAAACTAAGGCATCGCCGTTTTGCGTTTTTTAAATTTATTTTGTAATTTTAGAATCTCAAATTTGGATTAGTTATGCAAAAGGCATCAATTTATAATGTCAAAGCCAGTTTTTGTACTAATTTATTTTCTTAAAGAAGTTATGTATTTTAGAAATAACGACCAAAATGCATGAATTTGATTAATGTCTACTAACTAAGACTGGTACACAAAAGAAAAAACAACCTCTACGCGCCAGCTCATTTGATGAACGTTATTAAAAAAAAAACTGTATGTAATTATTTTTGAAGATAAAAAACATTAAATAATAAACATTGTCACACACATTTAACACAAGTGTTTTCCGAGGCTATTGCGTCGTCTATCCCCACTTTACGGTATCTCTGCCGGTCCTAGCAAAGACGCAAATCTATCGGAATCGGTCGGCTATTCGCTATTCTAGACTTAAATCAAAGTGACAGTTTGTAATTAAAAAGAAATGTCATATATACCTATAATATTCGAGTGTATAATAATATAAGTTATGGGCAAGCAAAAATTGGCTTAGTATAAAAGATAGTTCCGTAAGTACTCATTCTTTATACATTATGTTTCCCATCTATTGTATTCCTTTATCTATGGATCTGTGAATAAAACCGAAGCGCTGTGATCAAAACCGAATATCGTCCAGCTCCACCTACTCACCCGTCCAGCGATAAGTTGCATAAGTTTCTATTTGTTGGTAAACGCCCGGTCCCTCTTAAGAAAAACTTGAAATAGATATTTAGAGAGTCTCGAATATTGACATAATAACGATATTAATGTTATCTAGTCGAATAATATCCTTTAATAAAACTGGAAGTTTAAATGAAAAAGGGCATTCTATGTCCTAGTCCACATGTCGGACACAGTACGTTATATTAGACTCAAAAATAATTATAATTAGAAGTGGAAGAACTTTTTTAAACTTTTGAAAGTAATTTCATGACAGAAGATTGAGTAAAAAACTACACAGGCCAACACACATTTTGGTGCTTGCTGTTTTTTAACTGTTTCTAGGTAATTTTTGGGTGTTTTTATGTATATAGAAGTAAAGTAATTATGTTAACTTCTGTAGAAGTTTGCAATTAATTGTCGTCAATTTTTTCCCATAATTGAAAGCCGATCCATGCGAACTACACCACATTAAATCTTACCTAGTAATCTCTAACCTGAACTAAACCAAAAAATTTTCTGCCTGACAACGCTCGATAATCCTTAGCTCGAACTGCACCTAAGGGTTAAGGGTTAAATTGAATTGCATATTATTACAGATTTATTTATAATTTAAAAGTATTTTACAAAGATTTTACTACAACAAAATAAAATAACTGCATTCTATTATACAGGGCTCATTTCCGTCGGTTTATACACGAAAAGCGGTAATATTTTTTATTTTTATTTTTATTAAAGGTTGTGTAGGTTCATTAGGGGCACGTTTTAAAATTATTTTGAAATATACAGAGTGATCCAAAAAAATTTGGCACGCCAAAGTTATGAAAATTTAAATGGAACACCCTGTATATTATGGGATATTTTGATGCTATAGGCTAAATTAAGGCTACTTACTGTTATATTTCCTATTCCTAACTCAACCTCTTTTCGAGATATTTCACTATTTTTGAAAATGTAGATCAAAATTTCAGAGACATTGCTGTCTTCCATATTTAAGCGAATTATTTTAAATTGTATTTATAGTTTACTCAAAGCATTAGACTATAAAATAAGCTAAAGTTGATATCTAAAAATTATACAGGGTGTTTAAAAACTACATTTGTGTTTTGACAAACATTAAATGCAAATAAGTTTCATATTTTAAATGGAACACCCTGTATTTATAGCCATATTTAGATTATAATTTTAATTAGTTTTAAAACTGTATTAGGGTTTCCTATACCTATCTCTTATAGTTTTTTGGTAATTTAGGATTTTCAGTTTCAAACACTAATTTCTTGCAATATATTTTTCAAAATGCTAATATTTATTAACCTATCGGGTTGATTGGTTTTGTTTCACATTAATTAAAAGGCGTCATAACTAGGTAAATAAGAAATACATACTTTATTAAACAAACAACAAACTTAAATTGTAAAAGAAAACTAATGTTTTAACAAGTGCTCGAAATGATGTCCATCTGTTTCAATGCATAATCGAATTCTCTCTTGAAAGGACTGTTTAACTCTTGTTAAAATATTTGGTGTTCTAGAACGAAACGCTATTCTTATTCGTTCTCTCATATCGTCGGGTGTGGTTGGTGGCGTATCATAAATGATATTTTGGACATATCCCCATAAGAAAAAATCGGGACTCGTTAAGTCTGGGGATCTTTCTGGCTAATTCTGTGGACCGCCGCTTCCTATCCACCTATTGGGATATTGCCTATCCAATTCATTTCTTACATATACTTGAAAATGCGCTGGCGCACCGTCTAGTTATAACCACATCCTTTGACGAATTTTAAGTGGTATATTTTCCAAAAGTACAGGCAAATTGTCTCTTAAAAATCGAAGAAACATGGCGCCGTTTAAGTGACCATCAAAAAAGAACAAACTTGCGTTCCAATTATTCTACCCCATACATTAACACCATCAGTGTTGCCTATCAATAGTTCTAAAAAATGGGGATTTTCGTCACTGTAGTAATGAAAATTATGTTTATTAACTAATCCGTTATTGTGGAATGATGACTCATCCGAAAAAAGTACAAAATCGAAGAAATTTTCATCTTCACTAAACTTTTCTAAAACCCATAAACAAAATAGGAGTCGTCTATCGTAATCTACTTCCAAAAGTTCTTGGTGTAATTGAATACGATACGGGAAGAAGTTGTGCCTTTTTATAATTCTTCTGACGCTCCGTCTGCTTATTCCACTGGCTTCACATATTTTTCGCTGACTTGTATGCGGATTTTCTGGCAGAGATCCGATAACAACAAAATCATTTTCTACATTTCCCGTAATTGGTCTTTGCTGTTCTGGTTTCTGATAACGCACACTTCCTGTTATTCGGAAAACTTGCAATAAATTTTCTAATGGCCGCCTGTCAGGATGACGCCTGTTAGGATATTTTTGAGCATAAACTCTTGATGCTAGCAAGCAATTTTCGCCACACTCTCCGATTTCTAAAATCATATCCACCTTTTCGTTTTCAGAGTACGTTCTCATTTTAAATAATTAAAATTATTTAAACGACGTCGACAAGCGTTGATGTCTTAACTAATATGTACTGTCACTGCCAAATAATTTATCTGTTTGAAGTATTAATAACAGCGGCAAAACCTACTTTTGGAAAAAATTGCAAGAAATTAGTGTTTGAAACTGAAAATCCTAAATTACCAAAAAATTATAAGAGATAGGTATAGGAAACCCTAATACAGTTTTGAAAACAATTGAAATTAGAATGTAAATATGGCAATAAATACAGGATGTTCCATTTAAAATATGAAAGTTATTTGGATTTAATGTTAGTCAAAACACAAATGTAGTTTTTAAACACCCTGTATAATTTTTAGATATCAACTTTAGCTTATCTTATAGTCTAAAGCTTTGAGTATACATTAAATACAATTTAAAATAATTCGCTCATATATGGAAGACAGCAATGTCTCTGAAATTTTGATCTACATTTTCAAAAATAGTGAAATATCTCGAAAAGAGGTTAAGTTAGGTATAGGGAATATAACAGTAAATGGCCTTAATTTAGCCTATAACATCAAAATATTCCATAATATACAGGGTGTTCCATTTAAATTTTCATGACTTTGGTGTGCCAATTTTTTTTGGATCACTCTGTATATTTCAAAATAATTTTAAAACGTGCCCCTAATGAACCTACACAACCTTCAATAAAAATAAAAATAAAACATATTACCGCTTTTCGTATATAAACCGACGGGAATGAGGTGCCCCACCCTGTATATTTGTTTATAATTTAAAAATATTTTGCTAAAGTTTCACTATAATTTCTGTCTATTTGTCGAATAAAATTTGTATGATACACATTTTCGTATCTACATATGTTGCCATCCCGTAATTGCTTGATTTTTTTCTTTTATAAATTCAGTTGTCCGTAAAACTCCACCTTTTAATTTTTGTTTTTCCTCAAATAAATTCAATTAATATTGATTTAAGTATCTGTTTGCATGTCCCTTAAAGAGTTAACGAAAACATGTACATTTTGCAAGCATTTGTCGTTCGCGAGGAAATTATTTGTGAGGCCCAAATAATTGGTGGGAAGATAGATTCCTCATCAATATATGCGTTTACCAAATAATCTAAGAATTCACAAATTTCTCCATTTTCTGGTTTTTCTGGCATGAAATCTTCCACAAACGATTTTCCGACATCTTCTGGTAGTAAAAGTGTTAAACCAAACAGATGGCGTATACAATTTTTTACATTGGAGTGGAGGTTAATTATTCCTTTGTAAGACTCAATTGCTGTATTTTACGCCACCTATAAAATAATTCATTTTAATTACATCAATATCTAATGCACCGTTTTATAGACAACTTACCAAGCCTGAGAGAGACAAAATCCACAACAATCAATCAGGGTTTCAGGGAAGACACGTTCGCCAAAAATTAACTACAATTCTATAGTACGAATTACATGTAAAACATCACAATAAACAAAAGTGCCACCCTCAATCATTTATATGCAGACAAGGTGAATGCATAGGAGATTAACGCTTGTTCTTAATGGCTATGTACCTGGAAAAAATAATCCTTTAATTGCGATTTTAATGCTGGTACAGTTCGGGCTAGGAATTAACGCTTGCTCTTAATGACTGGGTACCATGCTAATATTTTTGCTGCAGTTCAAGTGTCTTCTTGAAAACAACCACTTCACTTAGGTGGGCTTGACCTTTTGATCTATACTATTTTACATCTGTTTCGACCATGACCATTTTCTTTTGAGCCCGAGTGAATAGTTTACTCACAGGTGGTTGGGTTTAGATTATTGTTATAACTTTTTGATTTATTTTGATTTTGCAACGCGACTTATTTATATACTGCCACTTATGCCCTTTAATATTATACGTAGCATATTTTTCAGATTTAGCAAAGGAAACAGAACAGCAGCTTTCATTAAAACGTTCTTAGGCACAAAACCAGGGTGGGTAATAAACCGAAAAATTTAGAATTTATTTGTATATTTGTGATAGTTTTTCGTCCTAATTTGTACCTATTTTGTTTTCTGTGGAACCGTTGCAATTTAATTTAAATATTATATTTTTTACTAAGTGGAATTTATTACCTGCAGGTACCATATACGATAATTGATTTAAAATTGACTTTTATTAATAAATTTTGTCCATTATACTGAGGGTCATTAATATATGCAATTGAGTAATAAGTTTTAATACAACATCTGAAAACAGACACATATTATTAGAGAGATAATAATGTCCTTTTAAATGAAATTTATAAATTTCAGTTATTGTCACTTTTTGTTCAGAACAGTGTTCATCTTTGGACATAGGAATTTTCACACCGAAGCGAAACAACACACAAACGGCAGGCAGTATGTCGTGCGCAACGTTTGAATTCCTCTCCGCAATTGGTCGTTTAATCATGCAATTAATCTGTGACTGAGTAATCGCAGAATTTCCCAGTACGAACAGACGAGCATCACTGGAAAGAACGTATGCGACATGATCTTATCGCAAAATAAGATGGAACTGACTTTGGAACGTATTTTAGTGCAATTGATACCGTGTGTACACTACAACGTGCGCAGTAAATAAAAGTACATTAAGTGTTTTTGTAATACGTGTACCCTTTGTACGAAGATGTATGGCTCTTATCAATTGATTCGTGAATAATTTGTAAATAGTTAGGCTTTTTTCCGTGGTCTATCAAGCCGACCGCGTATGGGAACGAAGTGAATGGGCATACCCGCTTATGTACGATAGAATATGTTAGAATTGCGAGGAATGTGGGTAGATCAAAGGTTGAATAATCTATTAGTAATTTTTTTACACCAAAGGTAAATTATGGAAAGAAACATCTATAAATACTTATTTAAACGTGTGTTTTACATAATGCATTAACAATTTGTAGGTTATATTTTTAATTTAATCTTTCTCATACTACGTATGAGAAAGTAGTGTAATGACAACATTTTCAATCTTGAGATTTTTGCCGAGTCCACGTTTTGAGGTTCTTTGATACCGAAAAAGTAGTTCCTATCTCTCTCTCACTCCCTCTCTCTCTCTCTCTCTCTCTCTCTAAATATTCCAGTGCAATGATTGCGGCAACTTCCGATACAGAATCAATGCTTGGAACAAATGAATTAATACGGAGAACTTATAAGGTATAAATTAGAAGCACTAAGAAGGAAATAACAATAATTAGCAAGGAGAAACTCTAATGGTGCCCACATGCGACAATATCAAAAAGCTTACCAGGAAAAACAATTTTCAATATAGAATCACAAGTAAATCCCCGTTCATCCGAACTAATGACAACCAAAATTCGTTAAATTTCTTTCTCAAAACTAAGCTGAATGCATTATTTATATCAAAGCCATATTCCAATATACTATAAGTAATAACACAATCTCAATATTATAGAAAATAATTAACACTTTCCACGTTCCACTTAGAAGGCTACGTTACCAACATGTGTCAATCGTACTTCGATGAAAAACCCTCTCCCCTAAGTAACACATCAATGTAGTTGGAGATAAATAATTGTAATAAACGGAAGGATAATTTGCAATAACACCAAGTAGAAATATCAAACACTAGACGAAACGAAGAAATAAACTACTGAATTAAATAAACACAACGTTATCTAAGAAAAGGGTACAACATAACGATAAGGGATTTTTAATCAATAATTCGGTATGTTGAGTACAGATGACACCTTAAGCTACAAAATTAATAAATAAGATCTGAATTCAAAATTATGGAAATAAATACCAATTTCCAATATACAGAGCTAACCAAAACTAAAGAAGAGACAAAATAACTGAAAATTGACACACAAACAAATGATTCGTTGCCGAAGAAACTCAATCAAATTAAAAATGCATATTAGAGGAAAACTGTTACAAACTATTGTAAAACACCCATGCAAAATGCCTGATTAATAATGTCTTCTAACACTGCTTTTAACTGGTCTTTTTGTATGACAATAGTAACTGGTTGAATAGCTGTCAATTGCCTTTTGCCACCCAGTTTTATGTATTGTACCATTTGAAGAAGGAGTATATTTTATTCTGAAACGTTATGAAGGCAATATATACCTCCCAGAAAGTCATTACCACAATATAATCCAAGTGTCGATACCGTAAGTCTACACTCTTAATCAGTTAAACACTTTGTGACATATTTGGCTAGTGCTAGTCATAATAAAAGGTCTTTCAATAGAGGCGCTCGAAATTTGTTAGGTTATAACGGCTTTGTTGTTAGTGCAACATCTGTCAAATTTGTTGTAAATTGTTTAGTAGTGTGTGGCAAATCATCATGGTAGGTTATAGCGTTGAACAACGTGTGTAAATCATCAAATTTTACTTTCAAAGCCACAACCTTCCCTCCGAGTCGACTGTTGACGTTTGCTGGCCAAATTCGGGTCAACCGGTTTGATAAATAATCAGTCAACACTTGTACATCACCGAAACGCAAAGTCTGCTGAAAATTTCGTTGCTGTGCGTGAGAATATACGGGAAAACAAGAGGCAGTCACGACTTCAACTTGTCGAATTTTGTATCGAACTTGGGTCTGCGCCCGTATAAAATTCAACTGACCTAGGAACCTAAGCTAAACGACCATAAAAAACGCCGTATGTTTGCTGATTAGGTTCTGGATGAACGTATGACCAAGCAAAATTGTCGACTTTGGGACGATACCAAATTACACGAGATACACCAGCACCAAATTCATCCCGAAAAATTCATTCTTTTGGTTCGGATTTTGGTCTGGTGGAATGATAGGTCTGTACCCTTCCAAAACAAATCTGGCAATGCAATAACCATCTATGGCGAGCGCTACAGATCGATTATAAGCACTTCTTGTAGCCAACACTGGATGACATGAATACCAATGATATGTGGTTTCAAAAAGACGACGCGCAAGCCACGACGAATATTCTACACGAGCGTTCTGGGGGCATGATTATCTCGTGCAGCGGCGACGTAAACTGGCCACCGAGTTTGTGCCATTTAAGGTTTTTTTTTTGTATACAATGCTTTTGAGATATCCCCATAAGAAGAAGTCTAATGATGCCTCCCTATCCATTGATTTGGAAATATTCGGTTGAGCTACTGCCGGACATTGATGCTCCATCTTGCTGAAACCGTAGCATATTCGCTGGAACTTGTGGGTTTGCTGGATCAGGATATAAGTTTCTCAAAGTTGGCATGATATTATTTTGGAGTAGTGCTAAACAGTTATCGCCATTCAAATTGCCATCAATGAAAAAGGGACCTATGATATGATCTCCAACAATTCCTGCCCAAACACTAACCTTTACAGGTTATTGCGTATGTCCTTCTATCATCCAGTGAGGATTTTCCCTCACCAATAACGGCAATTTTGACGACTAGCATGACCGTGAAGTGTAAAGGTGCAGAAAATAAAACATGTTCTAATTGGATCACATTGTTATCTAACATTGCCGTCATTTGTTCACAAAAATACGCTCTCCTATCAAAATCGTCTTCCATGAGCTCCTGAGTTGGTATCATTGTATAGTGATGCATTTTATTTTATTGTAATGTTGGAATAATCGATGAATGGCTAACATCGAACATTGTGGCTGGTTGTCGACTAGAAGTATGTGGGTTTTTCTTAAACTCAAATATAATATCCAATTTGTTATCATCACTTATTGCATTGGCAGCTGCTTTTCTTATCTGTCTTATATGTCCAAGCTCGCGAAACTGCGAGCAACTTCCATTTGTGTTCGTGTATAATCTCCATAACCAATCGTTTGTAGCATTGTTATTTTGTACATTTCTGTTAAATGAACTATTTTTCTGATATGCAGTTAACGATATTCAAACTACTATAACACTGACAATTAAACCGTCATGCAGGCAGACAACAATTTGCCAAGGCCAAGCGTTTTAAACTAAAGTATTTGCAGTTGTGTTTATTTCATATCGGTAAAAAAGGAATGTTTTTTTTTGTTTATTAACATTATGAAGAAATAAACAGATTACTTAATATTTTCGAAACAGTTGAAGTTAGGTATAGGAAAATGTACATAAAATACGTTTAGCATTTTCTGAAGAATCCAAAAATTGAATAATATACAAAGTGTTGTATTTAAAATAAAAAAGTTTGTATTGGCCACTGTTACATGACACACCATGTATAAAAAAGTTTCTGTTGAAAAAATGCACAACTAAAAATACCAATATTTATTTATTATCGAATTTATTCTGTTTGGCTGATACAGACTGTATATTATATGTGAATATGTTGTGTATCTTGAAATAAAGCATATTATTTATTTTTTTTCCTAGTATAATTAAGCAATCCCGTTGTATAAAAACACGATCAGAATTTAGAAACTTTAATCATTTCTACATATTGTAATATATTTAGTTTTGTTTGCATATAAAATATTATTATCCATTATCCATCCATTATTTACTATGAAAATGTACTAACAGATAAGTAAATACGTAAATATAGGAATTTATGAGATTTGTTTTATATTTACTTGGACTTCAAAATATATTTATTTACCTTCTTTATTTTAATATGCCTATGCTTTGATATACTACCTAATAAAAGATGTACTAATGCCGATAGGCCTTGACAAATATAAATTATTTTTAACTTTTTTTTTACTATTATCCGAAAATCTAATAAAATCAAATCGTGTCAAAGGCGCTAATTGAACTCTCATGTTGTACGCAAATAATTTCCGAAATAGCTGTTTACCCCAAGTAAATAAAAAGAGAGAAGCTATACTGATTCTGGAATTCTAAAGGTACGGATGGATAAAAGAAAGAAAACCTCTCGCTAAAAAGTTGTTGTTATTCAGTTCTTTAGGCACTGTTTTCTAAATAAAAGAACAAATAACCTACACTTGAATGCCCGTTTTTGGTCGGCCACAATATTTCCAGTTGACATCAATATCGACGTTATGTATTTTTAACATTATCAAATAAATACTAACACCATTAACTCGGGTCTGTTCCTATCTCTCTCTATTTCTCGTCCTTAATAGATTATCATCTATACTTTGGACAATTATTGGGCAATAATGGGTAACGAGAATAAATATTAGAAAATACTTCCAATAATTAACACATGGGTGTCTTTTTTTAAAATACCAAATGCATTTGCTTTGCCCTCTTATTGATATTTTACAATGGAAATTCGGTTGTTGGGTCATTGTTTAGATTGTTCTTTTTTTCTTGTTCTTCTCTTGCCCCTGAGGTTTCTTCTTTCGCGACGACAATGCGCTGGACTGCTTGAGACTTCGGTTTCGTTTGCTTTTCAATTAAAATTTCCTTCTGTTTCTACAGAATTTCAAATAATTTGTAAATATTTTAAAATTAACATACCTACCTGATTTGTTGTCACAGTGGTTTTGCGTTCGGTGTGTTCTACAATTAGATGATTTCGTTTTGTTTGTTTAAGTGTGGGTATTTAAATAGAGGCCAGTATTAAAAGTCGAAAAACATACTAATGTGATAAAACGTATAAACAGTATGAATTTAAATAAATTAGTAGTCATTTTGTTTATAACGCTAAGACGTCTTGATAAATGTAAGTCAAACAACAAATAGAAATATGTCCTACTAATGCCGTAATGTTATAACTTTGTGTATGACTTTATGTGAACACTACTTCTGATTTGATCTCTCTCACTCTGTTTGTTTCTGAAATTGACGATCACAGAAGTGAGGTGTTTTCGGTTATTCATAATGAATTTAAGCGATTTGATCATGATATGTTACGCCGAATAAACTACATATATGCATTTGATTCCTCCACTTCTCTCAACTCGTGCAATTGTTTCGCACTTACTTTATTGACCGTAAATTGAAAGTTACTCCGCAATTAACAAAGCACATTAAATAAAGAACAACTTTCTGTCAGGTCAGCCTTGAAAATTGAAATCTCTCAAATTTGCAATATTAGTAGTCTTTAATAATAATAATATACTCTTTCTACTCTCATACCTTAATTTTATTATTAGATATGTCGAACCTGTACTTTAGTGATGTCCATTAAGTTACAGATTTTCATTAAGATACAAGTTTATGTCCAATAGGAATACAGATTTTTCATTAAGATACAAGTTTATATCCAATAGAAATGCGACATTCCAATATTCAATATGGCGACTGCATATGTGACCGATATAAAAATTAATTAAATGTGACAGTTCTCTACAATTTACTAGTAAGTAGTTAAAATTTGTGCTTTTTTGAAAATATAAACGGTAAAAATGAGGGATAATGACAGTGAAATGTAAAATTTGACTCCACCAGAAATTATGGAACAAGCCCTAGTAGCCACGAACAATTTATTATAAGCTAAATTCGCAAAGATGTACGGAAAATTTTACGTTCAATTTATGAAATGGAATGTTCAAAAAATAATATTTTATTATAGCGTCGTAGAAAAAATAGTGTATGCAACTCGCATTTAATGGCTATTAAGACACTCGTATTCATTACAATACTCGCCTTCGGTTCGTATTGTAATTTTCTTACTCGTGTCTTAATAGCTATCATTAAATGCTCATTTCATAATATACTATTTTCTATTCCGGTGCTATAAAGTTCACTTTACGACACCCGTTTTGGTTGCATAAATTATTACTTTATCGCACGCTAATTTTATATTTTTGAAGTTGGTAACAAAAAAAAATGGAAGGAAATCATATTTAAATGTCAAAATGTAAGCCTTTAATCTAACAAACATGTACAAGAAGTTGTACAAAGAATAAAAAACAAACACACTCACAAACATTTTATTTATGCTAATTAACAATATAAGTGGGATGATAAGTTTTCGGATGCTTCTATTGAAATTTACTTCCCATGTTGAATAGTACAACCGTTATAAACGTTTACTGTAACACTAGAAGCTTCGTTTACATTAATGGAGATTTCAGGCAGATTTGGGAACACACTATATTTTGCGTCAATTCCTGTTGATTTATATTGACTGACACATCACTGCCAATTGTATCAGAAGTCGGTGGATTTCGAATGATTTTAGAGGATGTATTAGGTACACTAGACAGTATTTGAGCAACCTCAACTTTTTTCTCGGTGGAATTACCAATGTAACCTTCCATTTCCATCCTCCATGGCGCTTAATTGTTATTAAGTCACCTCCACCATTAGCCAAGTGTGTCACATTGGAACGTCTAAAGCAATGTCCATTGAAGAGCTCAGCATTAGGTAAATTTAAGTAAGTAACAATATTTTTTGTGCTTTTCCTATGGTATTAATACCAACTACTATTCACGCAAAATCCATTTCTATATTGCAGGTGGAAGCGTTTATGTGTAAAATGCCTGGGACGAAGTGAATAATATTTTTTTATCAATTCAATCTGTAATCTTTGTGTTATAATAAATTGTCTTGGAACATAAGTTTTAGTTTTTGGCATTGCAGCCATTATGACATCATTTTTAAACTGTATATCATCTAAAGTCATGTTCATTATTTCTTCACAACGACAAGCTCCATTATAGCCCATTATAAGGCTAGTCTAACAGAATATTAATATGACTATTATAACAAAATAATGTAGAAAATTAGTAAAACACAACTACAATGATGTTCTTATTACTTACTTTCGTTGCTAAATATGTTTTATCATTACCTTCTATTATAAACTGGTTAATATGATCTATTTCTAAAATCTTGGATTTCTTAGGCTCGTAGCCGTCAGATATTCTTTTTAAAAATGCCAGAAGCCCAGAAAATTTTGAGATGTCTATACTTCCATAAATATCTAAACAACATTCAACACATTGAATATGTAGACCACAATGACGATGCCTTTTTTATCTTGCTTTCTTTTGTTATGCTCCCGGGATGGAATAACTCAATTGAACAAAAAATCTGGACGACTGGAAAAAAATCGTCTACTTGGTTCTCGTCAGTGCAGTGTAGCCAAGGAATAGGATGGGATAACCTTGGAGATGAAAAGCATCAATCAGAAACACATACAGGAGACAGAGGCTTCAGACAGAATCTCCTCGGTATTAAAAATTCATCTAAACATCGCAGCGAGGTAAACCCTGTCCACCTGCGTGCCATCTGAACCCATAGGATATGAAATAAAGAAAAAATTAATGCGGATTTAGAATAATACATGTAAAGAATTTCATGGGGTAATTCCGTTGAAAATGCAACTGCAGACAGGTGTTTCGAACTACTTGGTTCTCGTCAGTGCACTGTAGCCAAGAAATAGGATGTGCTAACCTTGGAGATGAAAAGCATCAATCAGAAACACATACAGGACATATACTACCAACTGAGGCTTCAACCAGAATCTCCTCGATATTAAGAATTCGTCTATACGTCGCCGCGCAACGGAATTACCCCATGAGATTCTTTACATGTATTATTCTAAAATCCGCATAAATTTGTTCTTCATTTCATATCCTATGGGTTCAGATTGCACTCAGGTGAACAACGTCTACTTCGCGGCGACGTTTAGATAAATTCTTAATACCAAGGAGATTCTGACTGAAGCCTCAATTGGTAGTCTGTCTCTTGTATGTATCCCTAAAAGAAAAATTAAGAAAAGAATTTCTTAATTTATCTTGTTTTTTTTTATTTGGGTAACAAAATTAACTGATAATATAAAACCATCAATTTCTTTTGACGTTTTGATGTAATTATCATCTTGATCAAAAACTCATACAAAAAAAAAACTGTAAGGGTATTTCCCTCTGGTTTAACATTTTTTACTTAAGTTTATAATTGTATTTCTATAATACGGAAATTCTTCTTCTTTATTTTCTAAGGGTCAATGTTCTAGATTATACGCATAAACAACTCTACATATATACACCACAGCTGTTCTTTGGTTAAATTAAATAACTATGTTAGCCTATAGTTGTTTAATTTACTACTTTTATTAAACTTTATATTACAATATAAATATTAACATATTATTTTCTCAATAAAACATAGTAAAAAAAAGTCTTCAAAAAGAATAATAGCAAAATAAAAACCAAAGAACAGTTGTGGTGAATATCTGTAGAGTTGCTTATGCATATATTTTAGAACATTTACACTTAGAAAACGCAGAACTTATATTAATAACTTCAGTGTATTATACAAATACAGTTGCAAATTTAAGTAGCAAATGTTAATCCAGAGAGGAAATAACCTAATTTCAAATTCAGAGTGATTAACTTGCTGTTTCCCGGCATTTGTTGTGAAAAGGTGGGAAGAGAGTGAGCATTTGTGCTATTGAGGGGAAGTTTCGAAGTAAAACCTTCGGTCCGAATTTTGAATTTTTTTATATACATATAAAAATTATTCAAACTCGAACTCCAAATAGTTTTGGGTTCATAAATCCTTATACAATGCTTAATTTGCGAGATGTTCCCAAAAATCTGTTATTCTATAAGAGTCCGATCCGAATTTTAAATTTTTTTATATACCAAAATTGTTCGAACACGAGCTCTAAATACTTTCTATTTCAGATAAATCTGTACAGAACGCATAATTTGCGAGAAATTTGCAAAAAGAAAGTTTTTCGATAAGACAAAATGATCTACTTCCGGAAGAAATTTCGAAAAACTTTTTTCATAAAATCTTCCTAAAATTCACATTTTAATGCATTTGTATTCTTTAAAATTTTTATCTAAAGTTAGTAATTGACGAAATATTGGTAAATTTTGATTTTTTTACAGAAGCAAACTACCACTTTCGGTTTTCAGGTTTATTTGAAAATCTAATCAGATCTTAAGAGGAAGATATAAATAGGAGAGCCAGTAACGTGTGCACAAACTTATCACTAGGGCGCGGACATGACCGGTTTAAACTAAGACGAAGTTATGATGGAGCAAAGAAATAATGTACACAAACGCTTACTGAATATCACTAATTCATATGGTGAACAGCAACATCAGTTTACGCCCGAGAAGTGCCCGAGAATGAGAGCAAAAAATGCCCATAAAATATAATTTATGAGTAAAATCCTTTTTTCATCGATGTAGATAGGAGCGTGAAGGGTTTTTAAAATTGATTAAATTTACTTTATATTTCGCAAGAGAAATAAAATTTTCATTCATACTTACGTTAGTTTCGTTTTTCATTGTTTTGACTGTTAATTACTTACTTCGTAATTTTTGTAATAGTCTGTTTGATATCGGTTTATTGAATCGACTTCTCCCAATTATCTAGACGTAAGTGTACACTGGATTTCGTTTAGTTTCAATAAGATGCGCCTACATTTTTAGTTATCATTTATTTAGATCTAGAACGTTGTTTATGTTACTTTTTCTGATATGAAAATGTCAGTGATTCAGAAATTTATTACAAAGTCTGTAAAATATCGTTGCAGAATGCCAAAATATCGCACGTTCGTCACTTAGCTTTGCTAAAACATACACAGAAATAGCTTTTATGCAGAGAATGTCGATAGTTTACAAATTTCGTTACATGTTTAAATGACGATGCTCGAAGTATTTCTGCGTGCAAGGAACTAACACAAATCCCAAATTTAAAAATCAGTTGTTATTCCTTCAGGAACACTTTGGAAATTTGCCTAAGCTAATCACATATTTTGAAAATCGAAATCTCAAATTAAAAGTGGATTAACCACATTAGACGTGGGCTATTATTAATTTCAAAAGTATTCCAAGTGACTTCGGATGTGGCTTTTCGCAAAAATTAGACGCAGTTTTTAATAGAAATCCAGATTTAATAATATTGCGGCAATTGTGTATGCTAAATACGCTGAAATAAAAGAACATTTCCAGTGCGCACCTATAACCAGTTGCGATGTAGAAAGGACGTTTTCTATCTACAAGGATGTACTTAATTCAAAGAGAACAAGTCTGACAGAGGAGAAAATGATAATAAGGTATTTTGTATTTTATAGATTATCAGCCACTTGTTATCCAATTATGTAAAACCTCTTTAAAAATACAACATTTCATTAGTGCGTCCATGGGCGATGAGTCATCAACCGTTCTACTACTTATCACATATAATTCTTTTTGTAACTGATGTAAATTATATTCCCACAAAATCACATGATTAAATATACACAGTTAACGTGAACCTATTTATCAACAAACACAGAATAAGTGAAATATTTTAGATAATCGCTTTTCTTATTTAACTGTCATTCAACGCGTCAGAGCATAATTAAAACGTATTTACTTCTAAGGATATTAATGTAAGAAATTATATCAGCAGCAGAATTATTAATGTTAGTTTGAGACGTATAACAAATTTACAACAAATTCAGAGCCTTATTATGAAGGTTATATTGGATTGTAATTAGCAAGTATTATGTGAGAGTTGAACGGCTGTAAATTATTGTTATTAGTTTTAGATTAGAATTAACGAAATATTTGTACTTAATCCATAAATTTTCAGCAAAAAAAAATTTCCATCATAGACAGACGGTTTTCTTTAAATTATTTTCTTTTGAACCGTATATTCTTCTCGAAGCTTTTATTAAAGATGTGTGTTTATCAACTTGCCCATTGTTAAATTAACAAATACATTCAATTAATCTAACAAAAAGAACGATTATATCGATTTTAGCTGAAGCTTACTTTAGGTGAGAGTGTTTTGAACGGCTATATGCTTGTCCTATACACATACGTACAACGTAATGCCGAGCGTATATAAATGTCTATGTGTGTAGATGTGTATAGGCCAAAAATAGGGTTGCTTATCTTTTATAAACGACGTCAATGTAATCTGGCGCATTATAATTCACCAATTGTTAAGCTACAACAAACAAAATTGATCTAAATGTGCGATCTAAACATGATTTTGAACCTCCGACTTCTCTCTCTCTCTCTTTCTCGCCCCTCCGTGCCGATCCCCTTTGAGTGTAGCGCACATCGCCAACGTTCAATTATTGCCTTCAGCCCCTTAGATTCCGTATCCCACTTGATCCCTTACTTTATTGAATGTGTACAAGCATTACCAAGGGCTCAACTCCTGTTCTGCAGCGCTGATGCTTTATACTCCTTTCGCATTCATTTTATTATCGTGATCTTTATAATGATGATGAGGAAATTGAAGTTTTGACGTTCTCGTATTTGACGAGTTGTTGGAGGAAATTCGAATAAAATGTCTGCTTTTGTTGAAAGGAAAATAAACATTTTAATTTTGTCAAATAACATGTTATTTATTATAAGTTATTGGCGAAAGAGATGAGTGCTGAAACTCTATATTTGTATATACTAACGGTCGATTTCATAATACAGTTTCAAAGTTCCTTCACTTTAAGTTAAGAGGAGCGTTTACCTATCGAAAACTATGGCCCCGTAAGGCAACGCCTTTGGCATTTCTTAAATTTATTTTGTAATTTTAGAATCTCAAATTTGGTTAGATGCAAAAGGCATAATTTTATGCCTTTTGCATGTCAAGATCCGTTTTTGTATTAATTTATTTTCTTAAAAAAGTTATGTCTTTTAGGAATAGCCACAATAATGCATACATTTGATTAATGTCTACTACCTAAGGCTGGCACACAAAAGAAAAAACTAACCTCTACGCGCCAGCTGCACATTTGATGAACTATAGGGTAAGTCCGGGAGAGATGACCCACTTTTTTTAAAACAATTACCACACTGTACATTTAAACCATTTTTAAAGTACAAAAATTTATTTGAATAGGTAAATAGAGTTGAAATCATATAACAAAGGTAAAACATAGAAACAGTTACAGAATCTTTGGGAAAAAAATAAATGTTATTTCATGTATAAGAGCCATCTAACCCGGACTGTCCGGGTGAGATGACCCATGATTCAGGGTAACATGGCCTAGTTACAAAATACACATTTATAAAAAAATTATTGCCTTTTTTTACATAAAACTTTTCCACAAAGGTCACATAACTTCAAAAATTTTGAACATCGTTCGTGAAACCATTGATAACATTTTACACATTGAATCCAACCGTCTTGTTTCGATGTGCAGCTATATAGCTCACCGCATCCTACACATTCAGCATTAGTGTCGTCTTCCTCTGGACTGTCATCAGACTCTCGAGTAGAAAAATCAGACAAGTGGTCATTTGAAGATGAATCATCCAGAATTTGTTTCGACTTCGACTTAATACTTCTGTTTGCACGTTTTGCTGCTCGAGATTTTTCTAATTCTATTTTCTTTGCTTCGCTGCTTTTTCTTTGTTCTATGTTTTGGTATGATGTCAAAATTGCAGCAACTTGTTTTCCTCGTTTTCGTGTTTGCAGAACCACATCATGTGTTGATATGCTAGGTATTGGATTAAATTTGTTCAACATTGTGCCTGGTGTGTCTTTTAATGGAGTCGTTTCGTTGTTTGTTTGTGAACAACCAGGTAAGTTAGGTTCTGGTTCTTTATTATTATTTATATCTTCCGTAGCATCAACAATATGTTGTTCTGGTGGTTGTTCTTCATTTAGGAAAGCGTAGTCTGGAATCATATTTGGGTTGTACGGGTAGATGCCAGTTGCCCTGAAACACGATGCATTCTCCACAGTGGCAGCTTTAGACCAAGCATCTCTTAGTAACTGACCAAATACTAACCGATTAACTTTTCTTGTTGGATTTGTCTTGACAAATAAGTTGCAAGCCTTTGCATAATGAGACTTTAAACTTTTGAAGACTGATCTGTCTAGAGGTTGAAGAAACTGGGTGGTATGGCTAGGAAGGCACAGCAAGATTATTCCTTGCTCCTCAGCATATTCTAACATTTCGACGGAGTTACAGTGGGTTGAGTGACCATCCAAAATTAAAACTACTTTACCATCTGGCTTTCTGGGTGTGAAATGAGTCTTCAACCATTTGAAAAACAATGTAGTGCTAATGTAAGCAGACTTTTCATTCATATATACTACCGAACCTGAAGGCATGCCATCCTCGAATTCAAGCTTTTTGTTTTTGCCTTTAAAAATACATACAGGCGGTAAGAATGAGCCTTCAGCATTACAAGCAGAAATTACAGTGATTGTTTCGCCCTTTTCAGATGATGTAACCGCAGCGACATTTTTTGATCCTCTTTGTGCAATAACATACCCGGGCTTATTATTTAATTGCAGGCCTGTTTCGTCCATATTAAATATGTTAGCTGGCTTGTTCACAAGATTGTTTGCAATTAAAACTTCTTCCAACAGCTGGAAATACGACGTAACTACTTTTTTGTTCATTCCTTGACTGCGAGCTAATGAAACACCTTCGGATTTTCTTACACTAAGATCTGGGTGACGTTTTAGAAACATGTTCAACCAATCGTACCCGGCCACTTCCTTCTCTGAATTAAATTTGTGCTTGACACCCAAATATTGGGCTAAATGGAACGCCATAGATCTTACACCCTCTCTCGTTGGTGCAAAACCGTGTTTTTGCAATTTTTTTATATGAGATATAAGCTTGTCCTCATTTTCTATACCAAGCAATGAAGGCGGTCCTAGCGTCTTCTTAGTTAAATCATTATTTTTCATTCGTCTCCTCAGCGTCGGAGCTGGTATGCCAAAGTTTCTAGAGGCAGCGTTTACGCCCATAGTACCATTTCTTACTGCTTCGACAGCTTGCAAAAGTTGATCTGCAGTCCAGCATCCTCTCGCACCAGCAGTATTATTCTTTCTTTTATACTCAGTCGGCATGTTACTAAGAATGATAATAATAATAACAATAATAATAATAATAGTAATAATAATAATAATAATAATAATAATAATAATAATAATAATAATAATAATAGTAATTATATAATAATAATAGACTTTATTCAATAAAGAAAAGAAAATATCAAAATACAATCAAATCAAATACAAATGAGGCGAAATTCGCGTAGGTGCTCTTCCACTATTAATATTTTGCAATAATAGGTATGCATGCTTTAATAACGAGCCATCTATCCCTTAATTAAATGAGCCATCTATCCCAAAAGTGAGGGAGAGATGGCCCATTTGATTTTCTACATAAGCCACCGCTCACATCTCACTACACAAAAATTAACCTAACCTCTAAATACTATAATAACACATCGCACTGACAAAAAGTCATTACTGCTTGGCAAAATGTAATTAAATCAGAAATTAAGTAACAGTCAGAATATTTCCTAGGTCACTTATTTCTAATATGTGAAATAACTTACCCAATTTCCCAATGAGACGCAAACAAACATGTACCAGCAGAGCAATGTAACGGGTAGTTAGGAAGCTACAATAAAAAGCGGGAAAATTTTAACGTGTCTGCAAAGTATGAGACCGAGTCGACTCACCCGCAGGGCCATCTCACCCGGAATTACCCTATACGGAAAAAATCAAATTTATGTCATTATATTTGAAGATAAAAAAATTGAAATAGTAAACATTGTCACACACATTTGAAGCAAGTGTTTTTCCAAACATTCCCACAAGCGAATTTTGTTCTGAAACGTTTTACATGGCTGTACAACTCGTTTACCAATGGACCTTGTTTTTGAAGCTTCAAGTTCAAGTCGTTTAAGTGTCCTGTGATATCTACCAGGAATGCTAAGTCACACAACCATGTCGGAACACGTATTTCCAACAATGGTTTTTCCTTAATTTGCATACAATCGATTATTTCTTTTGTAAAATCATGAAACCTTTTTCGCATTTTACCTTTGCTTAGCCACTTTACTTCGCAATAGAATGTCACATCGTCATGTTCTGAAGAGAGTTAATTAAATAAATATGTTAATAAAATAAAATCAATGTTTTTTCTCTGTTGGAATTTGGACAA
Source organism: Amphimallon solstitiale (assembly GCA_963170755.1). Lineage (NCBI taxonomy): Eukaryota > Metazoa > Arthropoda > Insecta > Coleoptera > Scarabaeidae > Amphimallon > Amphimallon solstitiale. Next base: position 59,728,649 of record OY720680.1, read on the forward strand.
AAATGGGTTAATGATCCATATAAATACATAATACGTACGTAGTTTTTCAGTTTTAAAGGATTGTACCAACTTAGCAATATTGTAAAGAGTAATGAACGTTTATTTGACTTACTTCTTTCGAAATGTACTTTGGAAGTAACTAGGGTTAATTCCTTCTATGTGAAGACTTGCTTCTTATAGAAGAAGAAATACAATTACTGAACCACGGCTGAAAATAATTATTAACTAATTCCAAAAATACTTCATACAGTATACAAAAGTAAAAATGCTAACAATAATACATAACAAAAATTCAATTTTCTTAGGTTATACGCATGTGTAATCTAATCACTGTTTAATATTTTAACAGGTACTCTAAATTAAGGATGTTCTTAATCAAAGATTAGCGCTAACCTGTGTTGGAAAAACTCAAATTTGTACTAACGGGTGTTTTATTCAATGATTTCACTAACCGACGCTTCAATCGGACCAGTTGATTATAATATAGCTTTTGTGTTTTGTAATATTATTTTAACTATACGATTTCATTAAGTTTGTTTCATTTTGAAATACTTATTATTATTACATACTTGATATATTTCATATCAATTTAGATAAAATATTTCTTTTTATAAAATTGCATATTCTATTCTTTTGAAGCGTTTTAAAACTTACATATGTTAGAATCAGTTTTCCTCATATGTAGATTTTTTAAATATATATATATATATATATATATACAGGGTGAGTCATTAGTAGCCGCATCTTCTATTGCTCTTTTGTCTTTTAAATAAAATATAAAACAATTAGTGGAAGATCCATAGTTGCTTCTGGCGCAAATTGTAAAAATACTTTATGCTCTGACGCACTTCCGGTTTCACCGAAAATCCACGGAACTTAAGTTTTTTAAATGACTCAACCTATATCTTTTTGGATTTTCTTGTACTGCATTAAATTGTCTGTTCAACTGTTTTTTCTTTTTCAAAATTGAGCCAATAGTTTTTGAGTTATTAATTTTTTTTGAAAATATTTGACCAAAACACGTGTTCAGAAAAAAATCATTTTCACATTGTGTTTAAAAGTAAAAACATTAACTTTGGTGGCGCTCGTAGCCAAGAAAATTCTGCATCATTTGGTAAAGTTGCACTCGACAATACCTCAAAAAACTTTGTTTTTTCAAAGCCTACTTCCTGAAATTTTCACATACCAAAAACTTATTTTTTTTAAATGGAACACGCAGTATTTTATTGAGGCATTTTGTTCCTTTTTTTATTGTCTTTCATTTTTGTTAACAATGTCCTATACCTATCTTTTGTAATTTCTGAGATAATCACTATAGGAGCAATTAGCGGCTGTAGAAATGATATCACTTCTTCGTCTTTGATGTTTGTTTATTTAAATTTGAACTTACAATTGTGTGGTTGAACATGCACTGATTTAATAACGAAAATGTCTGTGGGCGATCTACGATCTACCTTTGTTCGTGGTTGACTTGACACTGTTTCGAAATGATGCTGAAGTGGAGTGGAGCGTGCGGGTGCGCGCAAGCGCAAACACATGCTTGTCCAAACATGCCCCCCGCGTTGAAAGGCTCCCTTTCAAAAAATTTACAAGTAAGTGAAATTTAAACACTGAATAATTTGTATGGCTATTACAATAGGTAAGTATATTTGAACTTATAATGTACACTTAATAGTCTCTACACTTTCCCTTCCACAGGCAATGGACAGATCCGTGGAAAGGCCCTCTTCAGGATCCCCTTTGAAGTTCGTATGGTGGCTACCCTAGGAATGCCATCTTTTCCTGGGTGCAGTTCAACAATTCTACCCAAATGCCAATACAGTGGAGGTAAATGATCGTCTTTGATTACGACTATATCTCCAACATGTAAGTTGCTTTGATTGGATTTCCACTTCTGTCTTTGCTGTAGTTCCGAGATGTACTCTTTTGACCATCTGGACCAAAAGTGTTGTTGTGCATTCTGAATCTGCTGATAATTCGACAGTCTTCTCTCTGGTATGTGTGTGACGTCATTATCCGGAAGGGCAATCAGTGGCTTGCCAATTAGGAAGTGTGACGGTGTCAATGCAGAAAAATCATTTGGATCACAGGAAAGCGGAGTCAAAGGTCGAGAGTTTAGGATTGCTTCTATTTGTGTGAGTATAGTATAAAAACCTTCATATGTGAGTATTGCTTTCCCTAACACTCGTTTTAAATGGTGTTTTGTTGCCTTAACTCCCGCTTCCCACAGCCCCCCAAAATGAGCTGCGTGTGCCGGAATAAAATGCCAAGCTATCCCGTCGTTAGTCAATTTGTCTGATAATGTGTTATGATTTATTTTCAAAAAATTAGCCAATTCTTTTAGCTCCGAGTTCGCCCCAACAAAATTGGTGCCGTTATCTGAAAAGATATCTCGAGGTTTACCTCTTCGAGAAATAAAACGTCTTAAAGCTAACATAAACGCGTCTGTGCTAAGATCTGTAACGAGCTCTAGGTGAATGGCCTTTGTAGTGAAGCACACGAATAAGCAAATGTAACATTTCATATGCCTGCAACACCGGCCCTTTCTATCCTTAATTATGAATGCTCCTGCGTAATCAACGCCAACCGAAGTAAAAGGTACCGCAGGTGATACGCGCTGCTGAGGTAATGCACCCATTAGAGGTAGTGTATGTTTTGGTTTTGCTCTAAAGCATTTGACACACTGATTTACTGTTTTCTTTGCAAGATTTCTACCTGAGATAGGCCAATATTTTGTTCTTATGGAAGCCAGCAAAAGTGAAGGTCCTCCATGTAGTGATTCGATGTGCTGTTTTCTGAACAGAAGTTTGGTAAAATGATGTGAGGTAGATAAAACTATTGGATGTTTCTAGTTATAATCAAATGTTGACAATTGTAGTCTTCCACTCACTCCGAGCACGTCATTGTCATCCAAGAATGGGTTTAGTGCATGTAAACGACTGTTCGGAAGGAGTTTCCGCCCCTTCTTTAAATTTTGAATATCTTCAGAGAAACAATCATGTTGACTAAACTTCACTAATGTTTCTGTGGCTCTAGTCAATTCCATAGTTGTTAAGACACCTGTTTGTCTTTGTCCGATCTGTGGGTTGCAATTGGAAATAAATCTGAAGCAATAAGCTAGTGTTCTTTCGAGACGATGTAAATTGGAAAACCTTTCAAATTGTATGATTGGTTTAAGCTTTGTTGTGAAGTTTACATTTACATTTTGTTTCACTTCTGGTGGATCTCCATCAAATTGTACTGATGAGATTGGCCAACTCTCATGCTTGTCTGATAACCATTCTGGTCCAGTCCACCAAAGTGTACTTTTTATCAGTTCGTGTGGTGTAAGCCCACGTGATAAAAGATCTGCTGGATTGTGAATAGTATTTATATGATGCCATTCGTCTTGCTGTGTGAGCGTTTGAATTTGAGATACTCGATTGGCTACGAATGTATGTAACCTGTTAGATGATGTTCTAATCCAATGAAGAGCTACCGAGGAGTCTGACCATAAGTAGCATTTGTGAAACCCTTTGTTGAAAGCGACTTTCACCTTGTGTGCCAACTGCGCTAAAACCAATGCCCCACACAATTCGAGCCTTGGAATCGTAATGACCTTTACGGGGGCTACCTTTGTTTTAGCACATAATAATTTCACGCAAATCTTGCCCTGCGCATCTGTCGTTCTAATGTATATACATGCACCATAGGCTGCTTGAGAAGCGTCGGCAAACCCATGGATCTCCATGTTCCATATTTCCTGACTTGCTATGTATCTTGGTATTCTGAGTTGGTTTAACTGAATGAGTTCTTGTCTAAATGTTTTCCATTGTGAAAGGATTGGTTGAGGAAGTACTTGATCCCATGATAATTTTTGTATCCAAAGTTGTTGCATCATCATTTTTGCTGTAACTACACACGGGCTCAACAACCCTAAAGGATCGAAAACTTGTGCGATATCCGATAATATGGTTCTCTTGGTTATGTTTTCCTGGTGTGGATTGCTAATTTTGAAAAATAAACTGTCAGTATCACATGACCAATAAAGACCAAGAGTTTTTGTGTTGTCATGAGTTCCAAAATTGAGAATGGTTTCTCTTGAATTTGAAAAATGAATTCCATTTAGAATTTGTTGGTTGTTTGATGTCCATTTATGTAATTCGAATTTTGCACTCATTAAGATAGATATGATCTGTCGAATTACTTGTTGTACCGAATCGATGTTGTCGCCTCCGGTAATCATATCATCTACGTAAAAATCTGACTTTATTATTCTTGATGTTTCTGGGTATTCGTTTTCATTTTCCAGTGCTAATTGTTGTAAACATCTGACTGCTAGAAATGGTGCACTTGCGGTTCCATATGTGACTGTGTTTAATGTATAGCTTTTGAGTGGTTCTTCTGCCTGCTTTCTCCAAATACCAAATACGTTGTAAATGTCTTTGCGATGGATGAATCCAAATTTGTCTATACATCTTCTTAATGTCAGCACACACTGTATATCTGTGTTCTCTGAATCGTAAAATAATTGCAAATAAATCATCTTGTATAGTAGGACCTACCAGTTGGAGATGATTAAGTGACCACCCGGTATCAGAAGCTGCTGAACCATCGATAACTACTCTAAGTTTAGTAGTAGAGCTATTTTCGTTGTATACTCCATGATGTGGTAGGTAATACGCGAATACTTCTTTGTTAGAATCTTCTCGTGTCATATGACCCATTTCCTCATATTCGTTCATGAAGTTTATATATTGTGCTTTAAGTTGAGGCCTTGCTTTGAATTTTCTTTCTAAAGCCGCAAATCTTGAAATAGCGTTTTGTTTCGAATCACCTAAATTTGTTATAGATTCCTTTAATGGCATTTGCACAACAAATCGACCGTCACTGTGGCGTGTTGTCGTTTCTTGAAATATTTCCTCACATTTGATGTCATCCTTAGAAATGAAGCTTTCTGTTGGACTTTCTTCTATGCGCCAGAATTTTTCTAATTGTTGTTGGATATTTGTGGTTTTTGTAAAATGGCAATGTGAACCTTTTGCAGATTGGATATGTGGTATTGTGCCTGTCATCACCCAACCTAGTTTGGTTTTTTGCAATTTTAAATTTTGTGATATGGAATGCTGACCTATACACAACAAGTTCCAAAAAATGCTTGCTCCAATTAAAATGTCTATAGGACCTGGTGTATGAAATCTTGGATCTGCTAATTTGATATGATTTGGTATTTTTTCCTTTTCTATGGGATTTTGACTTGATAGTGTTACCCCTTCATTTGCCTTTCAATTCCGTTCAAAGTGTAAAAGTGTATTATGTTGTGCATTACAACGCTTACACCTACCTGACCAACAATCCCTTGCTACATGTCCGCTTTTCATACAATTTATGCACAACTGCAATTCTTTGATTGAATCTAATCGTGTATTTGTTGGTAAATCAAGAAAATCTTTGCAATTGTATATTTGATGTGACCCTTTGCAAAATACACAGGTGATCTTTTGAGTGTTGAATGTATGTGTTCTATATGCCCTTTGTTCTCTTTGTGATGATTTAGAGTTGTCAAATTTGCTTGTATGATTTTTGCCTAATTCTAATGTTTCTACTAGGTCAGCTTTAGATCTTAAAAATGTTTTTAATTCATTTAATGTTGGTAATGAATCTGAGTTTCTCTTTTCTTCCCATTCTCTTAAAGTGTGCTTATCTAACTTGCTCGTTGCTATATATATCACTAGTGTATCCCAATGTGTTGTAGGTTGACCCAAAATTTCTAGAGAACGAAGATGTTTTGAAAGACCATCAATCAACGCTCGCAAATCGGAGGGTGATTCTTTTGTTAAATTTGGTAAATCAAATAGCGCTTTCACATGATTGTGTACAAGCAAAGTTTCATTGTCAAAACGTTGGCATAATAATTCCCATGCTAAATTGTAATTTTCTGCTGAAAATTCTATTGAGTGAATTACCTGAGCCGCACCACCCTCTAACGACGCGCGAAGATAATGAAATCTTTGAACTTCACCTATAGCTTCGTTACTATGAATCAGTGATTTAAATGTGTCGCGAAATTCAAGCCATCTCTCATAATTCCCATCAAACTTTGGCAAGCTTATCTGTGGTAATTTAATATTGTTTTTAAATTGTTCTGAATTGTGAGATTTGGCTGAACCTATAGAATCTTTAGATCTTATTGAATTTACTTCTAAAATTTTATGTTTAGCTAAAATCTGTTTGGCCATAGCTATGTATTTATAATAATTGTTTTCAAAATTCTCTCGTTCTTTTAACTGTTCGTCTTGATTTTCGTGTATCGATTCAATTTCATATTGTATTTCATCAAATTCCCCCAATAATGTTTCAATTTTATCTAACCGACCCTGTATTTCAAGTATGCAACTATCTCTTTCGTTTTCGCCTTTTTCTGTATCTAAAATTTGCTTTACATTATTTAAATAATTTTGAAATAACGTTAACTTTGCTTTTAAAATACCACGTTTGCGAATTTGTTCTTGCATTTCTGGCATTTTAAATTACGATACTCACACAAATAAATGTATTCAAATAAAGGATATATTATAGAAAGGAATTGCCACTTGCCTTTTTTTGTTCCAGCTGCACACGTGTTCGTCTGGTTCCCATGCAAGCGTACTGTTTTTCTCGCCTGGCGGCTGGTATTGTGAAATAGATAAGCCAATGTATATTGTTTTTGACTTATCCGGCTCGAAGGACCAAATTTTATGTAGAAATGATATCACTTCTTCGTCTTTGATGTTTGTTTATTTAAATTTGAACTTACAATTGTGTGGTTGAACATGCACTGATTTAATAACGAAAATGTCTGTGGGCGATCTACGATCTACCTTTGTTCGTGGTTGACTTGACACTGTTTCGAAATGATGCTGAAGTGGAGTGGAGCGTGCGGGTGCGCGCAAGCGCAAACACATGCTTGTCCAAACAGCGGCCAATTAAAGAACTACGAGCGCTGTTGTTCTATACACCAAAATATTCGTTCAACCAATGAAAGGCAGGAATGGCACTTGACTTCCTTAGTCAACTGTCAAACAACGTAAATGTTAAATCTAACTATCCCAAAAGTAATAATTTTACAGAATGAAGAGCATCGCATTTCAATTTTTTAATTCCGGCAATGTTCAGTTGCAGTATTTAATACTGTGTTGGCTAACATCGAAATAAAATAAAGGTTATGTTTACTGACATATTTGAATATATCTTCAAAAAGCTTTGAAAATCCGTCCGTAGATAGCAAAGATACTCTCCTCCATTAAAATTTTCATCAAAGAAATAAGGTCCAATTATGTAACTACCCAGTATTCTTCCCCACAGTTTTAATGACCAACGATTCTGAAAGTTTACAGGTGTGATAAAGTGGGGGGCTTTATGTGTTATAATAACGGAAATTGTGACGATGAACGTATTCATTTTAATAGAAGGTGGCTTACTTGGTAAACAACAAAAAATTGAGAAAGCCAGGATAATTTATCTGCTGCCAATTGACAACGATGTAAGCGATTCTGAAAATTTCTTTCATCTAACCCTGTGTATGAATATGCTACGGGTGAATTTCATGTTTCTCAATTATTCTGGATTCTTAAATTTGACTTACGTCTAACTGACGACTAATTTTCGTAGTACTAGTATGGGGGTGTTCGACTACACTCGCAAGTACCATAAACGTCTTATCGTCACCAGTTATTGCTTTTTCCGTTCTTTTTTCATATTCAATACCTTCTGTTCACTCAAACCGCCCACTTTTTACTTTCGAAGGTTTCTGGCTTCGGTTGACTTCTACCAGGGATCGCTGTGCATAAAGTGTGGATGCTAGCAAAGGGTTTCTTTCAGATTCACTCAAAACGTCAATCATACCTACTAACTCTTCAAAAGAATAATTCATTTGGATGATAACTAATAGCGATGCTTTTATAAGTTTGAAATAAATGTATACCGACTTTCTTTAACAGTTGACTCAGGCAGTCAGCCGCATTCCAGCCTTTATTGGACGAATATTTGGGTGCATAGAACAGCACCCGTAGTTCCTTAATTGACCGCTAATTACTATTATAGTGATTATCTCAGAAATTACAAAAGATAGGTATAGGGCATTGTTAACAAAAATGAAAGAGAATAAAAAAAGGAACAAAATGCCTCAATAAAAAACTGGGTGTTCCATTTAAAAAAAATAAGTTTTTGGTATGTGAAAATTTCAGGAAGTAGGCTTTGAAAAAACAAAGTTTTTTGAGGTATTGACGAGTGCAATTTTACCAAATCATGCAGAATTTTCTTGGCTACAAGCACCCCCAAAGTTAATGTTTTTACTTTTAAAAACAATGTGAAAATAATTTTTTTCTGAACACGTGTTTTGGTCAAATATTTTCAAAAAAAATTAATAACTCAAAAACTATTGGCTCAATTTTGAAAAAGAAAAAACAGTTGAACATAGAAATAAAAGCAGTATAAGAAAATCCAAAAATATATAGAGTGAGTCATTTAAAAAAATTAAGTTACGTGCATTTCCGGTGAAACCGGAAGTGCGTCAGAGCTTAAAGTGTTTTTGCAATATGCGCCACAAGCAACCATTGATCTTCCACTAATTATTTTTTCTTTTATTTAAAACGCAAATGAACAATCGAAGAAGCGGCTACTAATGACTCACCCTGTATATATATATATATATATATATATATATATATATATATATAATATATTACAATTCTTTGCCAATTATACAAATGTATTGAAAAATTGAAAATCTTCTTGGTAGTAGTGGCATAAAATGAATTAAAAGTAATAACAATATGACAACTGGTTGTTTTCAATCAAAGTTGTACATGTTTAGGTGAACCTAGGCCATTTTGATAGGATTACATGAGTAATTATCGATTGTCCTATGCTTATTTGCTTTCATTTACATTTATACTTGACTATTTTACATTCTATATTGTTATATTATCAACAGTTCTACTCTTAATTTTTCTTTACATAGTTGCGTCGTTGTTATTTGTATATTTGGATTGACTGAACAGTTTGTGGTAGACCCCAAGCCTATTAATGTGATTATAGAAATAATCTCGACTGTCCTATGCTTATTGATTACATTTTCATTTATACATTTTGATTTACATTTTATATTTGTCATTGTTTTCTAATTGACAACCAGTTGTCATATTGTTATTACTTTTAATTCATTTTATGCCACTACTACCAAGAAGATTTTCAATTTTTCAATACATTTGTATAATTGGCAAAGAATTGTAATATATTTTATTAACTGCCTGGTTGAAATAAGGCATTACACAGTATTAGGTATTTTCACAGTTGTTTTACACTTGGACATTTTGGATTGACATTTTAAGGTAATACTATATTTTTTATTCACATATTAATGCATTAACATACACTTTCTTTGTTATGCTGCACTGACGAAACCAAACTAGGTAGAAACATATATGTCTGTAGCTACAAATACATCTTAACACATACATAGTTGCATCGTTAATTGTTTGTGTATTTCAATCAAAGTTGTACATGTTTAGGTGAACCTAGGCCATTTTGATAGGATTACATGAGTAATTATCGATTGTCCTATGCTTATTTGCTTTCATTTACATTTATATTTGACTATTTTACATTCTATATTGTTATATTATCAACAGTTCTACTCTTAATTTTTCTTTACATAGTTGCGTCGTTGTTATTTGTATATTTGGATTGACTGAACAGTTTGTGGTAGACCCCAAGCCTTTTAATGTGATTATAGAAATAATCTCGTCTGTCCTATGCTTATTGATTACATTTTCATTTATACATTTTGATTTACATTTTATATTTGTCATTGTTTTCTAATTGACAACCAGTTGTCATATTGTTATTACTTTTAATTCATTTTATGCCACTACTACCAAGAAGATTTTCAATTTTTCAATACATTTGTATAATTGGCAAAGAATTGTAATATATTTTATTAACTGCCTGGTTGAAATAAGGCATTACACAGTATTAGGTATTTTCACAGTTGTTTTACACTTGGACATTTTGGATTGACATTTTAAGGTAATACTATATTTTTTATTCACATATTAATGCTTTAACATACACTTTCTTTGTTATGCTGCACTGACGAAACCAAACTAGGTAGAAACATATATGTCTGTAGCTACAAATACATCTTAACACATACATAGTTGCATCGTTAATTGTTTGTGTATTTCAATCAAAGTTGTACATGTTTAGGTGAACCTAGGCCATTTTGATAGGATTACATGAGTAATTATCGATTGTCCTATGCTTATTTGCTTTCATTTACATTTATACTTGACTATTTTACATTCTATATTGTTATATTATCAACAGTTCTACTCTTAATTTTTCTTTACATAGTTGCGTCGTTGTTATTTGTATATTTGGATTGACTGAACAGTTTGTGGTAGACCCCAAGCCTTTTAATGTGATTATAGAAATAATCTCGACTGTCCTATGCTTATTGATTACATTTTCATTTATACATTTTGATTTACATTTTATATTTGTCATTGTTTTCTAATTGACAACCAGTTGTCATATTGTTATTACTTTTAATTCATTTTATGCCACTACTACCAAGAAGATTTTCAATTTTTCAATACATATATATATATATATATATATATATTATAATAATAAATTTATACAGGGTATATATATATATTTAACAGGGAATTCCGCTACTCGACCGACAAACTTATCCCATATAATCCGGCGGTCATTACAATCAAAAAATATTATATGACCTATAAGTGAATTCTTTTAATTTAGTTAGCCTTGACGAATTGACGTATGTTTGACAAATTAATGAGTTTTGAGCTGTAATATTAATTTAAGCCATTATGCCGCGTTTTACTAATGCAGAATATGCCGACATGGTTTTCTTGTATGGTTTTTGCAATGCAAGTGGACGTGCTGCAGCTACGGATTACCTCAGGCGATACCCAGATCGCATTCTTCCTCACCACACAACATTTTCAAACGTTTTTTGCTGTTTAAGAGAGACAGGGTCTTTCCCAAATCGTCGTGTAGAAAAAGATGGATTTGGAAACGCTGAAGTAGTTTTAAATGCAGTTGAACGAAGTCCTTCTACCAGTATCCGTAGAAGATCTCATACAACGGGAATTCCTCAAACCAATATATGGAGAATTCTACAGCATAATGGCCTTTATCCCTATCATTTACAAAAAGTTCAGCATTTACTTCTTGGAGATTTAGAAAATCGAATACGGTATTGCCAGTGGTTACAATAGTTATTTGTATCACTAGTCCAGAAAATGATATTTTGCGAGTGTGAGTGATATTGCGTAGCCGAGGCGAAGCAACACGAGTAGTCGCAAAACATTTTCTGGACGTGTAATTCACAAAATTTTTCATGCCAACAAATTTAAATCATTTTTAAAAAGTAAAAAATTACCTAAGTAAAAAATTAACCAAAGTAACTGGGGGTTTAATTTTTGTGGTTGGTACCTGTCACTGATGCAGATTTGTTTTTCAAATTTAAAATTAAATTGACATTTACCTAGTTTTCTTTTGAAAATAGTAAAGCAATAACTAAACGAATTATGGAAACGCCAGCTCATATAATGGAAGCAGCTGAAACAGCCATACAGAATTTATTACCTACAAAATCTGCACCTCGATATTGGAAGGCTTATGATGGTTTTGTAAAATGGTGTGCTGACAATAATATGAAAAATGTGTAAAATGAGTATGTTCTCCTTGCATATTTTGATGAGAAATCGAAAAAAAAACAATTCTGCAACTTTATGGTCCATATTTTCCATGTTGAAGTTAACGCTGAATATTAAAAACAATGTCAACATTGAAATTTATTCCAGACTAATCGCTTTTCTAAAAAGAAAAAAAGATGGTTACTTGCCGAAAAAATCTAAATGTTTAGAGATTGAAGACATTGAAAAATTTATTATAACTGCTCCTGATGAGGACTATCTGTTAATGAAGGTAAATAACTATATTTCTATATCATTCGACTACTCATGGTTTGTGATTTTAGACAGCATTACTAATTGGAACCAGTGTAGCTTGTCGTAGAGAGGAACTAAGTAAAATGACAGTGCATGATGTTAAAGATAGAGACGATGTAATTATTATATCAGTTCCTAACACCAAAATAAAACGTCCCAGAAGTTCATGTGTTACTGAACCACTGTGGTTGAACAAAATTAGGAAATACATGTCTTTAAGACCATCTGGCACGGATAGATTTTTTCTTTACTACAAAAAAAAACAAATGCACAAGTTGGCATTCATTCTTTTGGAGACATGCCTGCTAAAATAGCTACATTTTTAAAACTGGAGAACCCGAAAGAGTATACAGAACACTGCTTTCGAAGGAGTAGTGCCACAGTTTTGGCTGGCCATGGAGCAGATATAACAACAATTAAAAGGCACGGCGGGTGGCGAAGCACTGCTATCGCTGAATCATATATAGAAGAGTCCTTGAAAGGAAAAATTGCTATTTCGAAACAGTTAACAGGGCACCAACAATTACAACCAGCCCTTAATATCCCATCTACATCTAATTCAAACCCTACCGTTACCAACATCCCAACAACATCAACTATAGATTCTATGGATACCAACGACAACACCCCATCTACTTCAACGAGCATTCAAAACTTGGAAGTGAATTCTAATCATTCAGCCACCATGCCTAGCATTAGCGTCTCTAATTTGCAAAATTGCACTTTAAATTTTAACTTTAAATAATATTCCTTTTAAAAAAAAAAGTGTTGGATAAGAATCATGCACATGCTCAAGAATATTTATTACTCAATAATGTTACTTCACAATATTACTTTATTTGTTAATGGACTTGGACTGAATATTAAAATGGCGTTATTGTTTCGTTTAATGAAGAGATCTGAGGTTTTTGTAAACACTGCTGTCCACGTATTCGACAAACATTTTCATAGTCCACACCTAACCTAAAAAGCAATCACAGTTCACATTTGTATAAAAGCGTTAACTGGAACTTACATTGATATTACGATTACATCTGCATGAATTATCTATTTATTAAATTTAAAAGTATTTAAAAAATATTTATGAATTGCTTGGTTTTAATTTCTCTTTTAGGTCAAAACCACGGTCAAAACTATCAAAACTTTGTTGACATTATTTTAGAAAATTGAGAATCAATGTCAATGCTACCACCCCACTTCTAGTGAATTTTTAACAAATGTCACTTTTGTAAGTACTAGGCCGGGAATTTAATGTTCCCGGCGGATTTTGAATCCTGGAAAACCGTCGATAATGGCTGGCGGCATGAAAAATAATTTGGAGATTTTTCCACACATACTTTTTACGGATGAGGCTCAATTTACAAGGAACGGTATTAACAACACACGTAATTCTCACATCAGGGCGGATCAAAACCCACAGGAGACAATCGTGGTTAACCATCAACATCGTTTTCCGTCAACGTGTGATGCGTCTTAATAAATAATCATCTTACTGGGCCTCATTTGTTTGAAAAACGTCTTAATGCAGACATCTACCTTCACTTCCTTTGGAAGCTCGTCGTGGCATGTGGTTTCATCAAGATGGGGCACCACCACATTTTGGGAGAGAAGAGATGGTGTTTCTTAATGAAAATTGTCCGGAACGGTGCATAGGACAAAGTGGTCCTGTACGTTGGCCACCTCGGTCACCTGATTTGTCCCCATTAGATTTTTTTCTATGGGGTTGCCTCAAATCTCGTGTGTACATTAATGGTAAACCCGATACACGCGAAGAGCTGACTGACCGTATAGTTGAAGCTATTAATTCTCTAAAGAATGAATTGGTAACAATTAACTGGCAACATTCTATGACACAAAGAATAGTTGCTTGTTTAGAAAATGGCGGTTCTCAATTTGAACAGTCACTGTAATTTTGTGTTAATTATCTATCAATTTATGAATAAATTGACTTTCATAATTTTTCTTTTAATTAAATTCCTTCAATATCTACGAAACAAAGAGGAATTCACTTATAGGTCATATAACATTTTTTGATTGTAATGACCGCCGGAATATAAGGGATAAGTTTGTAGGTCGAGTCGGGAAACACCCCTGTATATCTAAACAACAAAAGCAAAGCGTTTATCCCAAAACATGTAATACATATACAAATCGAAGCTAATAACGAGTTTCATTTAAAAAAGCATCTATCTGGACAATCATTGTTTGCCAACACAAACATCGCAAATTACCTACACACATATCTAGGTCCATTTTACATACACACACACATACACACATGCTTTTCAGATCATTGCAACTGTGATAGGCACGACGCAAACTCGAAACAAATTATCCACACCGTCAAATTGATTATTAAAAAACTTTTTTCAAACAAACGAAAATTATCCTTTGTGTTTGGTATTAAAGTGGAAATGACAGCGGCGGACAGCCCATTTACATTTCACGTCAACAACAAAAAAACAGAAACAAGACAGAAAGCAGGGATTATACATTTTACTCATATATACACGGAGACGTAACGTAAAAAGCAACAACAGAGAAAAAATGAAACGCGTACACGTGTTAACATGACAGCGGTGCCATCATATCTGCAACAAAAACCCTAAAAATAAACATCCATACACACACACACACAAGTGCGCGCTACTCCCTCTATCGGAAATTACAACAGACTCATACTGAACGTCCTGTTATCTTTAAACACTATAATACTACTGTTGCATATATATACATATACCGTATAGCTACACATTTTGTATAAGCTTTTCGATACTGGTAATACACTAAGCACTATAGGTATAGATTGAATGTGTATCTGAAAACACGTACGTGCTCTGTTCATATGTGTGTGCGGAGTTAAACGGGTTTTGCGGAGCCAATTCTTCCAGTACCGTACAGAGCGATAGAATGCATTTTTCAAAACAGTATTTCTGTGTTTTATTTATAGAGGATCGCCGTAAATTTCAAAGACAGATGTTCAAAATGAAATTGATTCAATGCGATTTTTCGGTGGATTTTTGCTCTTGTCGAGGTTCATGAAATATTTCATATTCGCAGTTAGAAATAGATAGCCAGACATGAATACAATGTAATGATTTGGCATTGCGTTTAGTGTGACGTGTAATAATCTGGGATTTGAATTTTGTAAATAATATAGAAGAAAATAGGGTAGATTTTCTGATTTTTGCTTTATGGAGGTATTTTTATTATTATATTATACAAATATTATTATATACCAAGACAGAAGAAAAAATGAGCTGTGGCCACCACACGACTTTCTTATACGTATGAGCGTTTCAAAGCATACAATTTTAAGAATTTTTTTACACAAAAATTATTGAAAATCCTATTCTAAGTACTTTCATTCTCTTAATAAATCGCTATAGAATGCATACTTTGCAAGCTATTCGAAAAGAAGCGCTACTCGCTAAGAGCAAAAGTGCTACTTCCGGTCCGAATTTTGAAATTTCATGTATACACAAAATATTGCAAATCCAACTCTAAATACTTTTGTATTCTTAATAAATATATATAGAATGCATAATTTACGACATATTTGCAAAAAAAAATCGCTATTCGGTCAGAGTAAAAGTGGTACTTCCGGTCCGAATTTTGAAATTTTTTTATACAAAAGATATTTAAAATTATTATTTGAATACTATTATACTCGTAATGTACCTGCCTAGAAAGCATGACTTGCGAGATATTCGCAAAAAACTGACTTTCGATAAGAGTAAAAAAACCTACTTCCGGTAGGAATTTCAAAAAACTTTTTTGAGAGAATTTGTCTCAAATTTAATTTTGAGTACATTTGAATTGTATATAAATTTGTTTAAACTTAGTAATTGACAAAATATTTGCAAAATTCGATTTTTTCACTGAAGTAAACTACTACTTCCGGTCTACCGATTTTACTGAAAAACTAATCAGATCTCAAGAGGGAGATTATATACGTAAATACAAAATTTGGAATAGATATCTACAGCGGTTTGACCGCTATCGTGGTCACACACAGACAGATACACAGACACACACAGAGAGACATTTTTTAAAAACCACTTTTTTAGTATCAGGGGACTTCAAAACGTGGACATCTGCAAAAATCTCGAGGTCGAAAATTTTCATCATCACAATACTTCCTTATACTACGTATAAGAAAGTAAAAGTCATCCATAAAAGCAACTATGTATGTAGTCACTTCAAAAGCTTCTTTTCCGTGACATTCTTGAATATATTTTGGAAAAGTCATTTTTTGAATACCTTTAATATCCTGGTGAAATTTTTCATCTTGTTCCGCAGTGTCTAAGTCGGTAACGGCTGGTGAGTTCGTGTAGGTGGGGCAATTGCATAGACAAGACTGATTCGTTTATTTCGGTGATATGCTTGGCATCTGGGAATATATCACCGATAATAAACGAATCAGTCTTGTTTATGTAATTTCCCCACATAAACGAACTCACCAGCTGCGACTGGTCTAAGTAGCTGTGTAAATAGCGCACATCCCCATGCCACATCCAAGGGATTTGAAACTGTTAAGCATCTCGTTTACCAGTTAATCATAGTTTTCGTTTTTGCTTTGTCCAGAAAATTTTGCCAACTGCAACAAATGAAGCCCAGGCTTCATTCTTCGAATTTGGGAAGGCAGAATCCTTAATCAGTTATCTTGTTGGTAGGCCATCAGATATTCCTGCTTTATTATTCTCTGTACTCAACTGCGACACTTTCTCCCTAAGCATGATCTGTTCTTAACAAGAACCTCTACAAACTGCTTTATAAGGCCCAGCTTCATATAAAGTGGAAGAAAGATGATTTTCATTTGTCCAACTAGGGCGTCGTTAATGATATTCTATTTCCCAATGTTTACGTTCTTTCTTTCGGGACCACTCTTCTCTAACCCAGTAACGTGTTTTGTCTCTGATATCCCAGAAGCGCAAGAAGCAAAGATATTTGGTGTGGGTACTTTGCTGCCAAAAAAGAGAGTTTGTAATTGTTAAGTCCACACAAATTACCCATTGAGGTTTATGATACCTTATCTTCTCCAAGACCACAGCGGATAACTAGACAGCGGACGTGTCAGGTTTAAATTACGACGGAGCAAAGAAATAATGTAAACAACACGCAGTTACTGAATAGCACTATTCATATGGTGAACTGCAACATCTGTTTACTCCCGAGAATGCGAGCAAAAAAAGTCGTCTTTCCTCATAAAATTCGTTTCTTCATGGCCGTAGGTAGTAGCGTGAGGGGTTTTTAAAATCTATTATATTTATTCTTATTTTTTCATTGTTTTGACAGTTAATTACGTACTTCGTAATTTTTGTAATAAGTAGTCCTGTTTAATACCGTTTCATTGAATCTACTTCTCCCAATTATCGCGACGTAAGTGTGCATTGGATTTTGTTAAGTTTCAATAACGTACGCATACATTTTTAGTTATCATTTATTTAGATCTAGAACATTGTTTGTTACTATGATATGGAAGAACGTCGAGAATGGGATCGTAAAACAATGGCAAGTTGGATTAAGGGTCATACTGATTGTCCTCCATTGTCAGTGATTCCGAAATTTATTCATATTCTGTAAAATATCGTTACAGAATGCCCAAAAAGACCACGTACAACGTTACTTAGCATCGTTAAAACATACACAGAAATTGGACCCGTTGAAAGCTGACAATTTTAACGAAGAACTCTGTGAAGCTTTAATGGCAGCTGATATCCCATTAAAGAAACTTGACAATCCCACTTTCAAAACATTTCTTCAAAAATATACTGGTCGAAATGTTCCTGATGAATCCACCTTACGTAAATATTATGTTTCTAAGTGCTTCACGAAAACAGTAAAATGCATTAGAAGACATCTTTCAAATCAGTACCTATGGATAAGTGCCGGCGAAACTGTGGACGCTGTGTGGTAAATGTTGTAACTGGTGTACTACATCCAACTATTCTATATAACGCATATATAATAGCATCTAAAGTTATAAATACAGTTGATGCGGAAACAGTTTGCTAAAACCATTAACGAGAATTTGCACAAAATGCTTCATTCGGACGACAGGTACATCGTCCAGATCTATCTCCAAACGACTTTGTCTTGTGGGGCTACGCAAAAGAAAAAAATTATTCTTATGAAGTAGAAAGAGTTAGAAATTTAGATGAATTATAATAAAATAATTCAAACTTGCAATTCAATATCACCTGAAATATTGTCTAATAAGAGACGGAATTTTTATAATAGATTAGGATTTTGTCTAGTGCAACAGGGTGGAATATTTGAACGTTTTCTTTAAGTTCTTATTTTTAGTTAGAATAAATATTGAGTTTATTTTTTTATTCTTTTTCGTTTGTATTTTAGAATACATTCTTTATTTCTGTGCACAACACTCTAAATTATAGAATTTGATTTAAAATTTTCTTTATCATGAATTTCTTTTCGCTGTCGTATGTTTTCAACATACCTCTAACACATGCGGTTTACCGTAATATTATGCCAATATTGCCAGTCAATGGCAACGTCGCGGGAGCGGGGATACAATATGCGACGTCGCAATTCTGATGTATTTTGTACTTGCTATATCAAGTGTTGCATTACACAAGCTGTATAACGAAAGCATTGATGGTTACTCCGTCAAGTATTCCATAAAAGATATATAACTCATATTATCCATACGAAAAGATAGAACACCGACTTCTGTATATCTTGGCCTAAAATACTTCCTATTATAAACAAAATTAAAGTTACTAATTCGAAAATGCAGAAAATAACAGGATAGGGTGGAATGGTATAACTCAGAATTTTTCTATTTTCGCTAAAGGAAAATGTTGAAAATAGAAATTGAGAGAGACATAATACTTTTCTATTTTAAATACGAATATTTCACAGGAACGCAAGTAACACCAAGATCATAGGGAAGCCACACTTTTTCATATGATTAAGTTGCCAGCTAACGACATCTAAATTGAATCTCAATCCACAAACAAATAGACCAAGTTATCAATCAACGAATCGTCACCTTCTCGAGGTAGATACGCATATACATACATCTAGAATGAGTAGGAGTTGAAGTTTTCTCGAAAATTAGCGAGAGCACTTCCTGTCTGTCGGACAAACACCCACACACATTCACGCACACAGCCACAATACATACACATACTGAACTTTAGAGAGAAGTGTGTTACATCGTATGATACTTTGAGTCGGTAGTCGGCTACGTGGCAGAAACGACAAAAGAAGGTCATCAATCATTTGTTTAAACAAACAACCGACGACGTCTTTTGTTGCATAATCGGCGGCCGGCGTCGTCAACGTTGCCGACTCCTGCGATTACGCAGATAGACGCGGTCACGTGTCCATTGTGAGACAGTCTTATCAATGTATAGTAGGGCGGACACGTATATAGCTGATCGCATTTCGATAGCACCACATAGCACAAATAAGTCAAATGATTTGGGTGGTTGGTACGGGGAGGTGCAGTGACGTTACGAACTGGGGGTTAAAGTTGCAATGTAATATTCTTCAGTCGGTTGGAGAAGCAGAGGGTGGTGGATTGACACAATAATACGGTGCGAAAATAAAACGGGCTTCGACGCGTTTTGATATCGTATCAATTTTCCAATTATACTTTATTTCTTTCAACATACTTTGTATAGAATCATTAAGCAAATAATGCTTCATTACTTGGGGTTTGTTCCCGTAATTATCTCTATGAAATCTGAGTTAAGTTTGAGTATACATATAAGGGTGCGATAGTAAAGAAGGAACCAGTATTTTTTAACTTTATGTATCTTCTTCACAATTTGTATATAAATTACATATACAGGATGTTTCCGAATAAGTGCGAAAGTTTTCAGAGGGTGATTCCTTGTCAAAAGTTAAAGGGGGTCTTTCATGTAAACAAAAGCTGTTAGGCTTATCCTTGAAAAGTTACACGCTTTCAAAAATGAAATAAAGAAAATTGTTTTTTTCTCTTCTTAAAATTGCTGAAGAGTTAAAGAAATGGCATTTTCTGGGCGTGTTCTACCAATAAGAAGGCTACCTATGAATATTTATTTAATTTTATTGTGATCTTTTAGAGGGGTGAAACATGCAACCCCTATCCCTTTTTTTACCAGACCTTTATAACAAAACAAAATTTCTTGATTTAAAAATATCCGTTGAAAAGAATGATTTAGTGCTAAGCTTTTTTAACCTTTGTGTTTTTTTTTCCGTAAAAGCAATAGTTTCTAAATAAAAAAATAAAATACAATATCGTGCATGGAAGTATCTTCTGTGAATGAAATCGAAAATACCCAGTAGGTGGATGTCAAGTCGCTTTGATTTTTATGTGATAGATTTTTATGCGGTAGTTGAAAGTTCAATTGTGCCTTTTAACTCTTCAATATGAATAATTTCACTACTATGTATGGTCGTGCAAATGGACATTCTTTGGAAGCTAGACGGCTCTATGCAGAGATGTATCCTCAGCGCGTCATACCTCATCACACAATTGTGTATATATATTATATTTGTATCTTTGTATATGAAGATGCCTATATTCAACTAAACATCCAGTTACATACATTTGTTATATATATATATATGTATTTAAAAAATAGGAGAAAGAATATCGGGTTAATCCGCTGTAGTGCAACCTTGGCTACACCGTACTGACGATGACCAACGAGTCTGAAACACGTGTCTGCGGTTGCACTACAGCGGATTAACCCGATATTCTTTCTCCTATTTTTTATTATGTATCCGTGATATTTCCTTTATTGATATATGTATTTATTTCTATCTCATGCTATAGGTTTCTATTACTTTTAAACAGCCAAAAATCACTTGCCGATTACCGAATTTAAAAAAACATTAAATTGTCGTGGATATCCAATTATAATTAATATATAAACAAAAAATTATTATATACTATTTAAAGCTGTAAAATTAAAATAACCAATTTCGTAAATCGATGAATTGGTAATGATAAGAATTTATTATAGTTATTATATTGATTCAGATTATGTAGGTAATTATACTGGTCTAGCTTTAAATGATTAATGACATTTATGCCAAAACATCGTATAACCGAGTGTTTGGGAGGGTTTCCTGGATCAAATTCTATATTGATTTTGAAGGACAAAAAAACGCCTCAAGATTGATCGGAAATACAGGGATCATTACAACTTATCTATAAATCAATTAGAATACTTATAAATAAAATTAGAGTACCAAAACTTTACTAAACATTAAGCTTTATAACTTTTTACTTAGTATGCTAGCCAGCTATGATATAAAAGAGTTTAAGAAAATAATTAAAATTTATTCTCTAAGATTTTTTTTTATTATGTGACAATATATAATCACATAACCATCTGTATCATTTATTTTATATTCATACCTTTTGTGATATGTGAATATGTTAATTTTAAGCTGACTTTTCTGTTCTTATCTTTCTTTAACGAATGTGAATACGTTTTTGTGTAAAACACGAATAAACCTCTATTATCTATCTATTTTATTACTATCTCAAACATAATTGAATAATTACTATCTTTCAATAGTTAAATGGATTTTCTTGTCACACATTACAGCTATCTACATGTGTTTTAACTTATTTATTGTCATACGTTTGCTTATATCTAATTCAGACTCTAAATTCTTTGAATATCCTAGTGAAATATTTCTTTATTTGCATGTAGATCATCGGTTAGGTAAAGGAGTTATAATCAGGTTCTTCAATTTCACAAATCTGAGAAAATGCACCTCATAAGAAGTGGATTATGTGGATTCTAAGTACAGTATGTATAGTGAATATGCAATAATTTTTACATTTTACATGTTTTCACAGTTGGCAGCACCTGTATGTCGAGACAAGCGGCCATTTTGTTTTACTGTTCTAATATTTAGTAAGTAACAACGTATTGCAAGTCGCACACTTGTTGTTTTTGATAGTTTAGTATGAATTATCGTGTCTTTTTAAGTGTTTTACTAAGGCTGTATGCAGAGTTGTTAAAATACCTGTTTCCTTCTTCTCAACAAGAGCACAAATATTACTTTAAGTGAACATACATAATTACTCGAAGAGATATTGCTAAACAGAAAGGTGTGAGTTTAAGAGCTGTAAACAAATTTTTAAAACAAAAAATGAGGTGTGGCCACCACACGACTTTCTTATGCGTATGAAAGTGTTACTTCCGGTCCGAATTTTGAAATTTCATTTATACAAAAAGTATTCCAAATCTAACTCTAAATACTTTTGTACTCTTCATAAATATATAGAGAATGCATCATTTACGACATATTTGCAAAAAATCGTTATTCGGTAAGAGTAAAAGTGATACTTCACTTCCGAATTTTGAATTTTTTTTATACAAAAGATATTGAAAATTAGGTTCTAAATACTTTTATACCCGTAACGTACTTGTCTAAAAAGCATGACTTGCGACATATTCGTAAGAAACTGATTTTCGATAAGAGTAAAAGACCTACTTCCGGTAGGAATTTCGAAAAACTTTTTAAATAAAATTATTCTCAATTTTAATTGTAAGTATATATGAATTCTTTATAAATTTGTTTAAACTTAGTAGTTGACGAAATATTGGCAAAATTCGATTTTTTCGCTGAAGTAAACTACTACTTCCGGTCTACCGATTTTACTGAAACACTAATCGGATCTCAAGAGGGAGATTATACACGTAAATACAAAATTTGCAATTGATATCTACAGCGGTTTGACCGCTATCGTGGTCACACACACACACACACACACAGTCATACATACACACACACAGACATTTTTTAAAAACCACTTTTTCGGTATCAGGGGACTTCAAAACGTGGACATCTGCAAAAATCTCGAGGTCGAAAATTTTCATCATCACAATACTTCCTTATACTACGTATAAGAAAGTAAAAGGAACACTAGAATGTTGAGCTGATGCAGAAAGAAGCGGAAGACAACCAGAAGAGATGAAGCTTTTTTTAATAAAGGAAAATAAATTAGATCCTAGAAAAACGAGACAAGATCTTCAGCAAGATTTAGCATACACCGTATGAAAAAAATTATCGAAGGTGGAGAAACAACAATTAGACCTCAGAAAAAGAATTATTTATCGCTGCCATGTTGCAAAAAAAGATATATTTGGACAAAAATATTTGTAAGCTGCAGAAACGTGATGCTATCTGATGAAAGACCTTTCTTGTACAAGGACAGAGACTTCGGTTGGTAGAAAAAGTGACAAGGAACACCTAGTAGCTGAACCAAGAAAACTGACGTCAGTAGTCGAGCTGTTTTTCGGCGAAACTCGGCTTCTTGTCGCGTGTTGAAGGTCATGACAAAATATTTCAAGTGAAAAATGATTTCATCCCTTGAATGGCTGGGAAACTCAACCAAATTGAAATCTATCCAAAATCTGTTGGCTATCCTAAAAACTAAACTTTGTGCAATGGATTGTACAAAAAAAAACCTAATTAAAGCTGTAAACAAGGCATGGTTTCAACACTAGTAAATATCAGGAAATTGTTATAAAAAACTTGATGACTCAATGCCAAAACTCGTTGAAAACATTGTAAAAGTCAAGGGAGAACAAATTTCCTATTAAAAAGATGTAAATGTAATAATTTTCTTTTTTGTTGTTGTTGTTTGTAACTAATAAATTGTTCTTTTAAGTTATCGTTTGTGTTCACATTATTTCGCACAATACTGTAGGTAAGGTATTGATTTGGTAAATAATAATCAGATATCGTCCTCTTGAAGTTATCTCTACACATCGACTTTCCTCTAACTCTAATTTTTGCCTTAGAAGAAACCGCTTAATCTGATCAATTCCTCTTTTGAAAATAAAGTGCGATTGGTGAAGTTTATCAATTATAATCCGGGTATCAGACGCATTTGCGAGCGAAATCGGGCCTTTAAAACACCGTGGTGTTTCAAAGTCACCTAGGTAAAAAACAAATTTTCCTACAACAGTAACAAACAGGTAGTGCTATTTTTTATTCAAACAAACATTAATTGTATAATTATAATTGTTGAAAATTCGAAAACCCGGACATTCAAAATCCTTATCATTGGCTCCATGCAAAGTAGCAGATTCGATCTTTTTCTGTGATAACAGAGACATCGATATCTGATGTATGTTAGTGGAAATGATTTAAAGGACATGAAGGACAAAATAAATGAAGACTTGTCTTTATTATATAAATGGTTGTGTGGCAATGGTTTAAGTATTAATATAAGTAAATCTAAATTTATAATCATTGGTAGTGCATATAAATTAAACACAATTAATTATGACAATATTAATATAAAAATAGATAATAATTATTTAGAAAGAGTAGATAGTATAAAATATTTAGGGATAATTATAGATCAGCATTTAAATTAAAAAAAAAATACAAAGCATATTCTAAATAAAATGTTTAAAAAAAGTAGATTATTTAACTAGAATAGGTCAAAATACGTCAACATATATTAAGCTGACATTATTTATATACAGCGCTAATTTCGATACACATGGAATACTGCACAAATCTTCTATTTATTTAGGTTAAATAATTACGAAACTCAGCAAATGCAAAAAATACAAAATAGGGCTTTGAGAGCAATTTAAAATTGTAACAAATATACACCAGTTGCATTAATGCTGAGTACATTGAAATTAATGAATGTGCGACAAAGAATAATATACAAGACAATGTTATTCATTTACAACAGCAAACTAGGTGTTACGCCATCGTATATTAGTCAGAAATTGATTTATGTGCATGAAACGCATAAATATAATACAAGAATCATCAATGATTTCTTTATAGAAAAAGTAAATGTTTAACAGCCTGCCGTATGACATAAAACATTGTAATAATATAAATAGGTTTTAGTGACAACTGTCATTATATATTTTAGAGAAACGTATATAAACAATCTAAGTGTATGTAAATAGCGTATTGCTAATAAAGATATATTATTATTATTATTGATGTTGATGCAACATCCGTTCCATTATTAGTACCAGCAATAGGTTTGGAAACACGTAATTTGTTTACGGATTGACTCTAGGATATAACCATTAGTTACAGTCGTAATTTTCCACTCAACCTGAAGTTTGAGCTCATCTATTTTCTTCCAACTATGTATTCACCATGATCGTAGCGGATGACCGTCCATAAGCGTGACCCGTATATTTGACAGCATCTGGAAGATCCAAGAAACGCGCCAGGACATCTACCAACAGTATTAATTCCGACCGCTTGTTTAATGCATTTTCCATTATTATATTTCAAAAACACTCTGTCTGTGGATATAGTATCCGGACGTAGTGAAATATATTGATCAAAGAAGTTCGCATGAAATATATCAGAATCGACAACACCAAATTTTCGACCTTTCTCTGTCTTAGATGGTCGAATATTAATAATGAAAACGGAGCCCTCTCAATGTCCGACATACGTAAATCACACATTTCATCATCTTCTGCATGAGCCAAACATGCCATAAATAACGACAACCTGAAAAACGAAATATTGCTCTCAATATTTGTCAGAACTATCAAAATAAGACGACTCTTACCTTCAAAAACAGAAAAGACGATCAGAAGCTTGAACAAAAAAATTTCGTATGTCTTCTTCTTGAAATACCAAAGATTTCTTAGGGCTGTGCCTTTGTTTGTTCCCTTCATAAACCCATGTAGCTTATAAAATGAAACTATGTTCACCCATTCTTTTTAATTTGTTATTTTGAATGCATGCACCACAATGTTGACGATTTATAGATAGCGGAATATTATGAAATACAAGAAATTAGATTAACTATTGACCATTTTTAATAATGTTACCTACCATGTCGTACATGTACGCAAGCATCAATGTTTCATCCACCGTGTGGTAATTCTTTTTTATCATTTAAGCCAATAATTTCTCATATTCTTTATAATATGCAGTTATTGATTTTTGTGAAATTAATTTCAATCCGGCTTGCGCAGCTAATCGTTCAACTTCCAATGATATCTCTTCAGTCATTTTGTGCAATGCAAATTCAGAAAATTTGTGGAAAATGTACACAAAAAATAAACAACAATAATTGCTAATTGTTTCTATGTTAATTATTAAAAATTAGATCCACACGCTACCTTGTAAAATAAACCACTTTTTCTACTCTTTTTCTGATTTTCGCATTGTAGGTATAATAAAAAAAATAGCGTATAATATACGTGTATAAGAGCCTCTAAAGTACTGTCTACATTTACAATCACTGCACTATCGCGTCGTGCTCTCAAACGTGTCGCGCGAGCTTTAAAGGCTTACTTATATACTTATAATATACTATAATATTTCAGTTGAAAATTTCAATATTTATATTTAAAACAATTCGATTGCCATACTTAGCGGAAATCCAATAATTTCAGATACTACTTCCTACTGATAAAAAGAATACAATTATTAAAATTATTCTTCCTAGAAAACTCTGATTTTTTCGTAAAAAATTACAAACTTTATTTCCGGACGAAAAAACTATTTGATACAGCCAAATAAAACATCTTTCTGTATACAATATTTTACAGAAATGACAGAAATAATTCCGTAAATTAATTAATATTTCAATTAATTTCAAACACCGACACAAAAACACCCACGACATTCGTACATAACACGCGGAATTTGACATAATTATTCAAATAGACTGTCACATCGTTAAATAAACGAGAAAGAAAAAAAAGAGAGCATCGTGGCATCGGTGGCGCTATCTGCGCCAACAATAATAAAGCGGTCCCAAATTAGTTCTCAATTCGACCACGGCACTCCAAGTGGCGCCCCGAACGTCGTCGCCGACACCGTCGCTCCCCCACCTCTAATCATGATCACGCTAAATTTCATTTCCAACGTCTCTATTATCGCGTCATTTAGACCCCTTCCCGCCTATTTATATAATATAGAAGGGGATGCCGCGCGGGGGTTGCTGCAGCCAGATACCGCTGACGATGGACCACCCTTAGTTCGTAGCAATCAAACCGCGGGTCTGAGTTTGGAGCAGCGTTGGAGCTCGAGGGGAAAAGGGGGACCAGCAGCAGGCTGGTGTACTGTAGCTTCGAGGTTGTGAAAGCTTTTATGAATATCAATGACAGGAAATTGGATTTTGATTTTTTTGCGACGCCTGCTTTGCTACCATTTTTATCGTTTTTTTTTCTTTCGTTTGAGTGGGGCGGGGGTAGGGGAAAGCAATTTTTTACGTGGAGCTTTTGATGGTGAGGAGAAAAGCGTCGGCTGCCACTGATAACGAGAAGTTTTTTTTTATTGGTGTACTTTTTTTTATGAAGTTGTTGTCGATAAAGTGCCGAGGTAATTTTCTTCAATTTACTTTTGAAATTAGGTGATTAAATGATAAGAAATTTTCTTTCTTTTGTGAGCCAAACAAAAAATTAAGTAAAATTTAATTAAGTAAATGTGAATGGCAGTTTTTAAATCATTTAATGAACTTTTCGAATACCTTATTTAATACGAAAAATATTGCTGAGCTTTTTTAAAAATCACTTTTTCAAAAAGAAGTAAAACGTTTCAATGTATTTTGAAATAAATAAAAGTTCTTCACACAAGCTGTAAAATGTATTCCAACTTTTTTTACAATCTATCACTTTAACCATATTTAATTGCTTGAAAAATATGAATCTAAGTACAATACATGAAACGGATCTCAAAACGAAATGTATTTCTGAAAAAGTGCTCTCATGAAGGCTATTGAATAATAAAATAAAATCTCTAAATATCGCCAACTAAAATTTATTGTAAATATAATCGTTATATGGAGGCGGTCGTTATTAAGAGAGTCAAAGAAAATGAAAGAAAAAGTTAGTTTTTAGGTATCTATTTGTTCGTTGCCGATATTAATGACCATTAGTGATGGGCAATGTGAGGTATCGACTCTCGGTAGGCAATACGGTGTTGCCTGAGAGCTGACAAAACACCATTCTGTGTAGTCTCTCTATGCGTACCTCTATGGCCTATAATTTTAGAAAAGCAGATTATTTTGACATGTATGACTCTTTGCTAAACATTGACTGGACATATCTGTCCTCTTACGTTGATATTAATTAGGCTTGGGCTGAATTTTATAGTTAAACTTATGATATTTTTAATAATTACGTATGTTTGAGGTCCTCGTATCGCATTTAAAGAGCAACGCAAACTGGTCAGAGATAATTAAAAAATCTTGTATAGGAACTATATGATGAACAGCGAAATAAAGAAAATCTGCAGCAGGTCTTGTCATTCATTGTTTCCAAACGACAGAGCACTGGTATTCCGAAACTAAGCTTGGAGTATGTGGCTTGAACTAAACAAAAACACTAAACACCTTCACCAAACACTAGTAATTTCAGCGGCCTGTTGTGGTTCCCTTTGTAATGCTTGTTCAAGATTTCTTGGTTTTGGAATAGGAGATATTTCTTCAGCTGAGATATTTAAATGGGCTTGCGACTTCCTTCATTTTCAAATAGTTTCTTTTTTGCCACCATAATGTTTTCGTGAGCCACTTCATTTTCATTGTCTTCGACTTCGTTGCTGGTATCCTCTTACTTGTTCTCATTACTTTCTTCGTCGGCGACGACATGAAGTTCTTCCAAATTATCTGCAGCCGCAAAATGGTGATCGCCAAAAGCATGACGATCGATTGGCGATTGGGTTTTGAACGCATTTATAGCCGTTTGTACGCTTGCAGATTTAGCGTAGGCCTTTCCAAGTAGTCCGGATACTTGAAACATCGACACTTTTTTACCAGGATTTATCCGTAACCATGTTTCTACAATTTGTGTGTAATATGTTTCCATGGGTTTGAAAAAACCCACATCAAGTGGTTGTAATCTATGGGTCGTATAACCTGGCAATTGCAACATAATGACCCCGGTGGTCCAAATTTGGCAACCTTCCCCTACTACTTCTCCATAATTCACCGTATCATTCTCTATGATCAGTGTATCTGTATTATCAAATCATTGGAATTTTCTCGCAATTTAAAAAAAGATAAAGAATGTTTATGGTATGGGTTAAGTATATTATACCTTGATAAACCTCACACTTTCCTTTTTAATTGAAACCTTAAAACAACTCCCCTTTTTTCCCTGAGTGCTGGAAATTAGCAAAATTATTTTCAATTTGCAAAAAAGGTGACACAGCCTTCGTCAAGAATTACTGACCGATAGCTATTCTAAATTTGTCTCGGAGTTCTTGGATGGCAATGAGCAAGTTATCATCATCTATACCGACTTTTCTAAGGCTTTTAATCGTATCCATCACGTCATGTTGCCATGCAAAGTTGATATTATTAGTTTTTCACTAGAGTTGCAGTCATTATTCCACACTTACCTGATCAATAAAGATCAGTATGCCAGTTATGTTGATCATTAATCACGTTACTTTACCGCCATCTCGGGAGTTCCACAGGCTATCAATCTGGATTGCTAATTATTTTCAATACTTATCAATGATAGTTGTTCTGAATTGGGCAGCCATCGACTCTTATTTGCAGATGATGTCAAGCTTTTCCTGAAAATGGGTACCATTACGGATTGCTTGTTTCTGCAGAGGCAGATAGATGTCTTGAGAGCATATAGTGTACTACGAATAATTTTTCCCAAACAATTGGAGTCGTCGCTTAGCTTCTTTATTTAGTTTTGACTCTTTGGAGATGCGAAGGTATGGAACACATACAGTTTATTTATGATTTATTGCAAAATAAAAGCAAAGATTATGTTTGTTGGGCCTCAGTATCTAAAAAGAATAGGTTTCATTATTCAACGGCGAGAATCTTTTACTGGAATCCCCGCTGTACAAACTGTAGTTATTGCAATGCCATATGCGGAAATAATTTTGGTAGGTATTCATTTTTTGCAATATCGCTACTAATTAGTAAATGCCTTTGTTGTTGGCTACTATGTGGTTAATATATAATTATATATCGTATTAAATTGTCTTTTCTTTTTACTTTCTTATACGTAGTATAAGGAAGTATTGTGATGATGAAAATTTTCGACCTCGAGATTTTTGCAGATGTCCACGTTTTGAAGTCCCCTGATACCGAAAAAGTGGTTTTTAAAAAATGTCGGTCTCTCTCTCTCTCTCTCTCTCTCTCTCTCTCTCTCTCTCTGTGTGTGTGTGTGTGTGTGTGCGTGTGACCACGATAGCGGTCACACCGCTGTAGATATCAACCCCAAATTTTGTATTTACGTGTATAATATCCCTCTTGAGATCTGATTAGTTTTTCAGTAAAATCGGTAGACCAGAAGTAGCAGTTTACTTCGGCGAAAAAATCGAATTTTGCCAATATTTCGTCAACTACTAAGTTTAAACAAATTTATAAAGAATTCATATATACTTAAAATTAAAATTGAGAATAATTTTATTTAAAAAGCTTTTCGAAATTCCTACCGGAAGTAGGTCTTTTACTCTTATCGAAAATCAGTTTTTTGCGAATATGTCGCAAGTCATGCTTTTTAGACAAGTACGTTACGGGTATAAAAGTATTTAGAACCTAATTTTCAATATCTTTTGTATAAAAAAAATTCAAAATTCGGACCGGAAGTATCACTTTTACTCTTACCGAATAACGATTTTTTGCAAATATGTCGTAAATTATGCATTCTATATATATTAATGAAGAGTACAAAAATATTTAGAGTTAGATTTGGAATATTTTTTGTATAATTGAAATTTCAAAATTCGGACCGGAAGTAGCACTTTCATACGTATAAGAAAGTCGTGTGGTGGCCACACCTCATTTCTTCTCTTTCATGAACGTAATGTAATGTAATAAGTTGTACTTTTTCTTTGCTCAATATGTACTATACATATTCTCTTTTTACTTTCTTATACGTATGGTGATAATGAAAATTTTCGACCTCGACATTTTTGCAGATGACCACGTTGTTTTGAAGTCCTCTAATACCGATAAAGTAGTCTTTTCAACATGCCTCTGTTTCTCTGCGGCTGTCTGTGAGTGTGTGACCACGATAGCGGGCAGCCAAACGCCTACAGTTACCAATACCAAACTTTTCATTTATGAGTATAATTTTGCTCTTGAGATCTGATTATAATTATTATTTTCAGTTAAATCGGTAGACCGCAAGTACTAGAGTGCTTCAGGAAAAAAACTCAAACGTATTAAAAAGTGAATTGTTGAAACATATTTTTTACAAAATTTTGTACTTTATATATTTCTTTCGTTTTTCCTATTTTTTTTTGACTGCCTAACATAGATTTTCCTTCTTTTATTTTTATAATATTGCTAATTAAATTTTGTAAATTATTATCGAAACACGAAGCTTTCTATATCATAACGAAACTCTACAAAAATCTATGAATTATTGATGTACTAAAATTTATGATAATTTTGACAAAGTAACAAACACTCGAAAACATATTAAAGAAAACAAATTTTTATCAAACTTACGCATTCTTCAAGCGATTGTTTGGCTCCCTTGAATGCTTGTAGATTCCGTACTTGATACACGGTTCTTGAAATCTACCGTCTGAGATCGTCGTTATCTTTGTTTTAAAAAGCAGTCGCGTTTAATTCTATGCATGTCGACTTATTTGTCAGTGACATCAAGTATTTATTAAAGGTGAATGCGAACAGTTAAACATCTTGACTGGGGAGGACGTTAGAATGTGAAGAATCCGAAAAGTGTCCGTGAATCGGTGATTCAGTATGGCGAACGCCTTCTTCACATTATAACGTCAGAAATGCCTGGTATGTTCACTAGATGAATCTATTAGGCATTTTCATTTATGGCCAGAATAATATATGTATGTGTATAATACTGTACAATGTGCGGTGGTGTAGTTTGTCGAATTCCTAATAACATTTATAAGTAAATAGTTGCGAAGACAAGATATTAATCGGATAAAGCAATTCTATTTTGTAAATTTGTTTAAGAGGAATAATTTAATGTTAATTA
Source organism: Amphimallon solstitiale (assembly GCA_963170755.1). Taxonomy (NCBI): domain Eukaryota; kingdom Metazoa; phylum Arthropoda; class Insecta; order Coleoptera; family Scarabaeidae; genus Amphimallon; species Amphimallon solstitiale. The sequence continues at coordinate 59,760,579 of OY720680.1, forward strand.
CTGTACCCGATGAATCACTAGAAACTTTCATTTATAATAACTGTTTAATTATTTATACTTTAAATATGACCTCTTCATAAAGGATTTAACAGTTATTAAATATACATTACGTTATTAAATATAATATATTAAATGGTGAAGTATTTTAACAATTTGTTTATCGACAGTTCATTTGAGGCACATTTTAAAATTTCTTAGAAATATACAGAGTGATTCAATAAAATGTAGCGCACTAATGTTATGAAAATTTAAATGGAACACCTAATAGGTTAAATAAAGGTCACTTACTTTTATATTTGCTACACCTAACTCAACCTATTTTGGAGATATCTTACTATTTTTGAAAATGTAGCTCAAAATGTCTGTCTTACATATTTGAGGATTTATTTTAAATTGTATTTATTATATACTCAAAGCATCAGACTTTGAAAAAAGTTAAAGTTGATTCCTAAAAATTATACAGGGTCTTTAAAAACAACATTTTTGTTTTGACTAATATTACAGACAAATAACTTTCTTATTTAAAATGGAACACCCATGTTTAGATTTTCAATTTCAACCACTAATTTCTTGCAATTCATTTTTTAAAAGGCTAATATTTATTAATCTAACGCTTTGATTGGTTTTGTTTCACAATGACTAAAGGGCGTCATAACTAGGTAAATAACAAATACATACTTAACAGTTTAAAATACTTTAGATTTTAGGCCTATGCTATCTTATAACTTTTTGACTAAAAGTTATACGGGAAATACAAAAATGTAATAATATATAGGATGTTCCATTTAAAAAACTATAACTATAATCAGTCATCAAGTTATGGAAGACATCTTTACTCATAACGGCATAATCGGCCTTTCCAGCAGAGATGACTCACCCTGTATATAGTGAATAATTTGGCGAGATATTCGCAAAAACTGCCATATTTAAGATGACCGAAACGGATTTAAAACAATTTATGGCCCACACTATTGCAATTCATAGAAAATGATAGATTACCGAATTACATCTATCAAACATTTCTAAAATGTTATTATTAATAGAAAAAGTATATGAGAATATTTAACTAAATTTAGAGGAAAACATCTTGATAGAATAGACATTGATTGATATAGTACATAAAAATAAGTATAGGAACTGTAATATACCTATATATATTTAAAAATCTAAAGAATATAAGAGATTTCTAAATCATTAGCTTTAGTACATGGACCTAGGCAATATTAATATTTTTTGTATGCATTACACCGAAATAAATTCTGATCCAGGAAGTAAGAAAAGCAATGATTCTTTTTTAACTAATTACTATATTTATTATATAAATAATCTTTCCTCAATTATTGTATAAACGTTCTTAATATCTCAGTTAAAATTTCGTAGTGAGACTGTTTAATTTACTCTTTTAGTTAGCTGCGATCTAATATTCAGTTCTAATATGTTTATAAAAAGTTGATGAAATATATTAGTTCTTCATCATGTTCTCATAAAATATTCATTCGGCAACGTTCATATGATTTGTACAAAAATTTAAATATTAAATATGCACTGATACTATAAGGTATAAAAATTAAACATTGAAAGTTAGCTGGCTGCATATTACATAAATAGATGATATCATATACTTCAATATACAGTGTGGAAACCACTTATTGAATAAATTCACTAATTTCAAAACGAATAATATTTTAGTAGAAGGCTAAAACAGGTCAAGTTTTATTTTAAATGGTTTTAAATCACTGTACCTATTAGTAACGTCATCTTCTTTAATGCTGTGACGTCATATGCTTTTTTTTTAATGGAATGCTATATTTTTTTTTATAAATTCGTAGATAGTACTATTAAATACCTTTTCCATGAACTTACACAAGTTAACTTTATTTTCTACCGTTTTTAAGATTTTTACATTTCTACGTTCCAACCACAACAACAATTATAAAAACGTCAAAGTTTACTTATTCTTATTCTTATCAAAACAAAATTACTATTTTTCTTGTATTAACAAAGTTCAGGTGCTATCAATTTTATCACACACTTTTTTCGTGGTGACTTTTTTTTAAGATATCAAGTAGGATTTGTTACAAAAGCTGCTAAGAGTACTATCCAAAAGTGAAACAAAAATTGTTGCAATACATTTAAAAAAAATGAGGTGTGGCCACCACACGACTTTCTTATACGTATAAGCGTTTCAAATTATAGAAATTTAAGAATTTTTTGTACTTCTATTCTCTTAATAAATCTCTATAGAATGCATACTTTGCAAGATATCAAAAAAGTGCTCCTCGCTAAGAGTAAAAGTGCTACTTCCGGTCCGAATTTTAAAATTTCATATATACAAAAAATATTGCAAATCCAGTTTTAAATACTTTTGTACTCTTGATAAATATATATAGAATGCATAACTTACGACATATTTGCAAAAAATCGCTATTCGATAAGAGTGAAAGTGGCACTTCCGGTCTGAATTTTGAAATTTTTTTTATACAAAAGATATTGAAAATTATGTTTTAAATACATTTATACCCGTAACGTACTTGTCTAAAAAGCATGACTTGCGAAATATTCGCAAAAAACTGATTATCGATAAGAGTAAAAGACCTACTTCCGGTAGGAATTTCGAAAAATTTTTTAAATAAAATTATTTTCAATTTCAATTTTAAGTATATATGAGTTCTTTATAAATTTGTTTGAACTTAATAGTTGACGAAATATTGTCAAAATTCGATTTTTTCGCTGAAGTAAACTGCTACTTCCGGTCTACCGATTTTACTGAAAAACTAATCAGATCTCAAGAGGGAGATTATACACGTAAATACAAAATTTGGAATTGATATCTACAGCGGTTTGACCGCTATCGTGGTCACACACACACACAGAGAGACACACACACGAGAGAGAGAGAGAGAGAGAGAGAGAGAGAGAGAGAGAGAGAGAGAGAGAGAGAGAGACATTTTTCAAAAACCACTTTTTTGGTATCAGGGGACTTCAAAACGTGGACATCTGCAAAAATCTCGAGGTCGAAAATTTTCATCATCACAATACTTCCTTATACTACGTATAAGAAAGTAAAATGAGTGTGACGTCATAGTTCAGAAATGGATGACGCCTTGAACAAGTGCAACAACTCACAATAAGTATTATGATAAATAAAAATTGACCTGTTTCAGCGTTTTCGACAAATGTCATTAGTTTGGAAGTTACTGAATTTATTCCATAAATAGTTTCCACACAAAGGAAAATAATTGACGACCGAACCAAGGTAAAGCAGAGATAATAATATCGGGTTAGCGGTCTATGTGGAAATAAAACGACTTTTTTTGTCTAAATCTCAATATTTCGCAATCTATTTTTATTGAATCTTCAGGAGAATAAACTAAATCGTTGACAAATAAAACAAATACACATAATGACGTTAAACTATGTATAGACACGCTGTTTAACGTCATTATGTGTATTTGTTTAATTTAACAACGATTTAATTTATTCTCCTGAAGATGCAATAAAAATAGATTGCGAAATATTGAGATTTAGACAAAAACAGTCGTTTTATTTTCCATACAGACCGCTAACCCGATATTATTATCTCTGCTTTATATATATATATATATATATATATATATATATATATATATATATATATATATCAAAAATGACGTTTTTCGCGGTTATGTGATGACAAATTGATATTTTGGGTTATTTGCCGCGTTAATTCAAATCAAGTATGCATATACGAAATAATTCGTATATGCATAAGTGATATGAAATGTAATGCATATCTACACCACCAATTGCTGACATTGCAAATATCAACGCGCAGACAGCTGTTTCGATCTAACCTGGATCTCGTCAGTACACGAAGGTGATATTTGCAATGGCAGACAAAGTTGGATTTCCTGCCTATATACTTGATTGGGTACCAAATGCCTATGAGAAGACTCCCAGCGGCATCTGTGATCCAATAGCAAGAACGCAAGGAAATGTTAACCCTTAGTAGAACATCTACTTTATCGGGCAACTGTAGATATGCATTATGTATACTCCATTCAGTCTAAGAATAAAGCATTGGGAAAGATAGGGCTTAAAATAAACGTTTGTGATTGGTTGAAATCGAGTGTGCATTCCGGTGTAAATGCACACTCGATTTCAACCAATCACAAACGTTTATTTTAAGCCCTATCTTTCCCAATGCTTTATTCTTAGACTGAATGGAGTATACATAATGCATATCTACAGTTGCCCGATAAAGTAGATGTTCTACTAAGGGTTAACATTTCCTTGCGTTCTTGCTATTGGATCACAGATGCAAAATAATCGCATTTAGCTTGTTCTGTCAAAAATTTGTTTACTGACAGTTTTGTTCAAAGATTTTGTCGATTTCCGTATTTTACATAGTTATTTGTTGTTAATATTCTTAAAAAATAGTTCTTCTTAGAACTCGCAAGTGAAATATTCATTTGTTAAGGTATTTTATCAATTTCGTTAACTTTCTTTTCGTAATCGCTAATATTCTATAGTATGGCGGAAGCACTTTTACCAGGTCCTTCAAAAAATCGTAAAGGGAAACACATAAGATCTGGACAAAGGCAAATGGCTTATAATGTGTACATTAAGGATAAAAACAATATGTCTAAAACAGCTGCAGTCAATCAAACAGCAGAGGAAGTGGGTATTAATAGGAATACAATGTACTGCATTATTAAAGAAATGGAATTATATGGAGTTCCAATTTCTCCTCCAAGAAAAAGAAATTATCGTCATACTTACAATAAATTGGATGAAGCACAAAAAAGTACAATTAGACGACATGTGCATTCCTTTTTCTTGAGGAATGAGTTACCAACTTGTATAAAAATGTACGTAAATGTCAAAATATAATGATATCAGATATGTATATCCCTGCTATCCATCTGACAGTAAACATATGTTTTACTTGTTTTCAAAATACAAAGTTCATCGTGTGTAAACTGTGCTCATATTGTAGCGCCATCTACTTTATTCTTAGACTGAATGGAGTATAGGTGACTTTACCTACTTAATAAACTACCTCCCCAGAAAGGTAATGTCAAAAATGACGTTTTTCGCGGTTATGTGATGACAAATTGATATTTTGGGTTATTTGCCGCGTTAATTCAAATCAAGTATGCATATACGAAATAATTCGTATATGCATAAGTGATATGAAATGTAATGCATATCTACACCACCAATTGCTGACATTGCAAATATCAACGTGCAAACAGCTGTTTCGATCTAACCTGGATCTCGTCAGTACACGAAGGTGATATTTGCAATGGCAGACAAAGTTGTATTTCCTGCCTATATACTTGATTGGGTACCAAATGCCTATGAGAAGACTCCCAGCGGCATCTGTGATCCAATAGCAAGAACGCAAGGAAATGTTAACCCTTAGTAGAACATCTACTTTATCGGGCAACTGTAGATATGCATTATGTAGGTGACTTTACCTACTTAATAAACTACCTCCCCAGAAAGGTAATGTCAAAAATGACGTTTTTCGCGGTTATGTGATGACAAATTGATATTTTGGGTTATTTGCCGCGTTAATTCAAATCAAGTATGCATATACGAAATAATTCGTATATGCATAAGTGATATGAAATGTAATGCATATCTACACCACCAATTGCTGACATTGCAAATATCAACGTGCAGACAGCTGTTTCGATCTAACCTGGATCTCGTCAGTACACGAAGGTGATATTTGCAATGGCAGACAAAGTTGGATTTCCTGCCTATATACTTGATTGGGTACCAAATGCCTATGAGAAGACTCCCAGCGGCATCTGTGATCCAATAGCAAGAACGCAAGGAAATGTTAACCCTTAGTAGAACATCTACTTTATCGGGCAACTGTAGATATGCATTATGTAGGTGACTTTACCTACTTAATAAACTACCTCCCCAGAAAGGTAATGTCAAAAATGACGTTTTTCGCGGTTATGTGATGACAAATTGATATTTTGGGTTATTTGCCGCGTTAATTCAAATCAAGTATGCATATACGAAATAATTCGTATATGCATAAGTGATATGAAATGTAATGCATATCTACACCACCAATTGCTGACATTGCAAATATCAACGTGCAGACAGCTGTTTCGATCTAACCTGGATCTCGTCAGTACACGAAGGTGATATTTGCAATGGCAGACAAAGTTGGATTTCCTGCCTATATACTTGATTGGGTACCAAATGCCTATGAGAAGACTCCCAGCGGCATCTGTGATCCAATAGCAAGAACGCAAGGAAATGTTAACCCTTAGTAGAACATCTACTTTATCGGGCAACATTTCATATCACTTATGCATATACGAATTATTTCGTATATGCATACTTGATTTGAATTAACGCGGCAAATAACCCAAAATATCAATTTGTCATCACATAACCGCGAAAAACGTCATTTTTGACATTACCTTTCTGGGGAGGTAGTTTATTAAGTAGGTAAAGTCACCTACATAATGCATATCTACAGTTGCCCGATAAAGTAGATGTTCTACTAAGGGTTAACATTTCCTTGCGTTCTTGCTATTGGATCACAGATGCCGCTGGGAGTCTTCTCATAGGCATTTGGTACCCAATCAAGTATATAGGCAGGAAATCCAACTTTGTCTGCCATTGCAAATATCACCTTCGTGTACTGACGAGATCCAGGTTAGATCGAAACAGCTGTCTGCACGTTGATATTTGCAATGTCAGCAATTGGTGGTGTAGATATGCATTACATTTCATATCACTTATGCATATACGAATTATTTCGTATATGCATACTTGATTTGAATTAACGCGGCAAATAACCCAAAATATCAATTTGTCATCATATATATATATATATATATATATATATATATATATATATAAAAGCTGTCTCTAAAAGGTCTTTAAACAACTCTACCACGTATTTTTCGGACCAAAATAAACCGATTTAGCAAAACTTGTCTTAGTCAAAGTTGCTTAGTTTGTGCGCAATACGGTCCTGAAGTTGCAGTTGGAAAATTGTTTTTTTGTTATAAATTTGAAACGGCTGGAGCGATTGCGCTAAATTTTGTCACGTTTACATAGTTTTATGAGTCAAGAAATTCTGTATCAAAATTGTGATAGTAATCAATCCATAGGCGGAGAACCTGCGTTTATAAATATTAAAACATTTCCATTTTCTACGCCAATGGATAAAAAAGAGTTTGTCTATAAAATTTAGATTAAGTGTCTTAAGTACAAGAAAAAAGGTACTCTTGGTAAGACTCGAAAAATTGCATCGTTTTCTCAAAAATCGCATTTTAAGATTTGAGAACATTAACTAGAGGACGGCAGCGCATACTGTGTGCTCCATGTACATGTATCTTTAAGCCGTGTACACGTGTCTTAGGCCGTTTAGACGTCTCTTTAAACTATGTACACGTCTTTTGACGTCGTTTTTGAATTGATAATTTTTTTTTTGTAAAATGTTTTCTTTTTTAAAAAATACAGAACGGCCAATACCAGATAGGTTCAAACAAAAAGGCAATGGTTTACAAAAAAGATATTCTATTTATCTCGACAATTGATGCAAAAAATGCTATTTTTTTGATGTTTTTTTTTGTTTTAAGAATTCCACTTGTGCCCTGCGTTTTGTAAAATACATATGTTTGTATTATATGGTTTACAAAAAAGATATTCTATTTATCTCGACAATTGATGCAAAAAATGCTATTTTTTTTATGTTTTTTTTTGTTTTAAGAATTCCACTTGTGCCCTGCGTTTTGTAAAATACATATGTTTGTATTTAGTTGTTATTGTTGGTTTCCATAGTTATGAGTATTTGAATATTTGACAACGACTTTTCTGGATTTTCAAAAGTGTTTTCCATCATTACTTTTATTTTCGTTTTGTCATGGCTGTTCAATACACCAACGAAGAATATACCGATATGTTATTAGTATATGGATATTGTCAAGGCAATTGTGCCGAGAGTGTTAGAGTATATTCGGAACGGTTTCCAAATCGTCGTATTCCAAGTCATCCAACGTTTGCCGCAGTAGAGAGACGCCTTCGAGAAACCGGTCGCTTAGCTCCTGTAACAGCAAACTATGGCAGGCAGCGCTTTGTGAGGCAACCTGAAGTAGAAGAAGAAATTTTAGACCGTGTTCAAGAAGATCCGGAACTGAGCGTTAGACGAATAGCTAGAGAAATTGCAGTATCTAAAGATGTGGTCAATAGAGTAATTAGAGAACAATTATTACATCCATACCATAAGATTCGAGTTCAAGACCTCTTACTTCAAGATCCTGAAAGGCGCCTAAATTTTTGCCGGTTTATTGAACATAAAAGTGCAAGAAATTTAAACTTTTGCAAAAAAATCTTATTTACCGACGAAGCTTGTTTTACAAGAAGAGGGATAACGAACTTTCATAATGAACATGTTTATGCAGAGGAAAATCCACATGCCATTAAAATTAACCATTTTCAACATGAATTTAAAATGAATGTATGGGCTGGAATAATCGGAAATTTTATTATTGGACCTGTCAGACTACCGCAAAGATTAACTGGAGAAGCCTATTTGATTTTTTTACAACATACTCTTCCGGACTTGTTAGATGATATACCGCTAGATATTCGACGGAATATGTGGTTTATGCACGATGGTGCACCACCACATTTTTCGATGAACGTACGACACTACTTAAACCATCACTTTCCAAATAGATGGATCGGTAGAGGTAATGACGCTCCTGTACAATGGGCACCTCGAAGTCCAGATCTGAATCCTCTGGATTATTTTTTTTGGGGACACCAGAAATCCATTGTTTACAATACACCTGTAAATAATGAAGAAGAATTGTGGGAACGTATTCAAGAAGCAACCAATAATCTCAGAGGTGATGTAGAAGTTTTGCAAAGAGTTCAATTTAATTTCCTCCGGCGAATAGACCTTTGTATTCACGAAAATGGTAGACATTTTGAACACCTTTGATAATATCTTTAGTTTTTTTTTAAAAAAATCATTGTTTCATTTTCATTATTTCATTGTTTAATTGTTAATAATTCTCTGTTGTCCACCAACCAGAACACAATTGGAATTTATATGTAAAAACATTATTAAAAAAATAGCATCTTTGTATTAATTGACGAAATAAACAGAATATCTTTTTTATTAACTAGTGCCTATTTGTTTTGACCTATTTGGTATTGGTCGTTCCGTATTTATTAAAAAAGAAAACATATCATAAAAAAATTGTTAACAATTCTTAAAATGCGATTTTTGAGAAAACGATGCAATTTTTCGAGTCTTACCAAGAGTACCTTTTTTCTTGTACTTAAGACACTTAATCTAAAATTTTATAGACAAACTCTTTTCTATCCATTGGCGTAGAAAATGGAAATGTTTTAATATTTATAAACGCAGGTTCTCCGCCTATGGATTGATTACTATCACAATTTTGATACAGAATTTCTTGACTCATAAAACTATGTAAACGTGACAAAATTTAGCGCAATCGCTCCAGCCGTTTCAAATTTATAACAAAAAAACAATTTTCCAACTGCAACTTCAGGACCGTATTGCGCACAAACTAAGCAACTTTCACTAAGCCAAGTTTTGCTAAATCGGTTTATTTTGGTCCGAAAAATACGTGGTAGAGTTGTTTAAAGACCTTTTAGAGACACCCTGTATATAACAATACCTCTAAAAAATTAGTACCAATATCCCGAAAGAATGTCCACACGAAATAATCACGTGAATAGAGTCAAATAATTAATCACATCTTCACTCGGTAAATTACCGCCCAACCGCCAATAAATCAACGAAACATTCCGTTTAAATGAAGATGTTATCTGCGATGTATAATTTCAATGATTAAACGTCGTGTTTTGTTTAAAAATGTCAGGACGAAAACAAAGGAGAAGCTTATCGGCATTTCGGATCGCAAAGGCCGAATGCATTTGTACATCAAATACACAACATATACATACCATAGCCAGAACTACCTATGTTGTTGTGGCCAATGCATTGATATGCATTACATTATCATAATATTTAAATTATTACGGATAAAATAAAAGTGGATTTTGCGAATTTGTGTTGTCATTATTCAATTTCTCCATATAACATTGTCTTAATTCTTTTATTTTATTAACTGGGACAATATTGTATTAATTGTATGTTATATATAACGTCGGCATTTGAATTTGTTGCAGAAGTTACCTATTTTGTTACGTAAACATATCAGCAAATTTTCAAGGGATTTTTCAAAATAAATGCTCCTCGCTAGCTATTTCCATCTTTGAGATATTTCATGTAGAAAATATTTAGAAAAAACGAGGCGATTTCTAGGCGGAAGGTTTACTTTTGCGCCCCAGTTTATCATAGTGCAGTTATTTCGACGGTTTTTTTCTGAAATTCTAGAATTCTTCTCGATTTAATCAAACGTACATAATAAAAAGAAAAATGTTATAATTACAATTAAACATTTATTTTAACTTTCAGATAATTCACATAGCTCTTCGACATTTTTTATACACGTTATTCAAACATTTTAAACTTCAGTAAGGCTATCTGAACAAAACAATGTGAAGCCTTTTTCTTTAGATTGATAGCTTTCCCAGTGAAAATTATTTTCCTTATAAGGACGGTTGAAATGAAAAATGCCACATACAATTAAAATACATTTACAATTTCTTCTCCATGTTCGTTTAATATATTCCCAGAATCATTCGGACGGATTGTTTTTCAGCAATTAAACGCATTGTTTCTTTGGAATCGTTGCTTCATTCATGTCGCGTAAAAAGAGAAAGATCATCCTGATCCATTGATATATTCGCTTGCATTCACAATCAGTTGTATTTAGTAAGTTGAGGAAATTGTTCAGGCGAGATCTATTCAAATAATTAACTTTCTTTTAACAATACGTCTGTGTTCTAATTATTCCATATATGTAACGAGTGCAGTTTATTCTTAAGAGAAAATATATTATAGGATGTACAATTAAAAATTCAAATAAAACTTTTAATAATGAAAATGCAAAATCAGGGTAATACGACATATAGATATAGTATATTTGGTTGTTTTAGAATCATCAGCTTGCTTTTTCGTAAAGTGAAATGAGGCGGCAATATGTTGTACTTTTTGGGTCCTGTATGTATATTTAATGTGTCTCTAAACAGCAGTGACGCCAGACGTACCATAATAAATAATTGTACCATTTCGATCAATTCAATATTTTGTTCAAAAACTGTTCAGCAAATAGCCAAGTTCTATTCCTGATATCCTGGTATAAATACAAAAATGTTGCCCTTCCTGGCTTCATTGATTGGTTTGCCACGTTCCAGATAACGTCACGTAAACTTCATGGAATCCCTAGCAATTATTCTGTTTATTGCTTTACTTCGGTGTTTCCATCTTTGGTCACTTTGATACTATCGGTGTCGGTGGTTGCTAAAGTTAGCTTTTTCGCTGCATTTTCAATTTACTTGTTGATGTAATGACGGAAAGTTCATCGCATAATGCATTCTAATCGTCTGGATCGGAATCGGAGTAACAAGAACGCAATACAAACCGCTTAAAGGTGTTTAGAACGCGCTAATAGGCCTCAATAATATAAAACAGAATGGTAAAGCGAAACTGCTTTTAAGGGAAGGTTAAAGCCTGTTAAAGGCATGTTCAGAGACAATATATAATTATTAGAATTGAATGGTTTAGGTTTTTATTAATTTTAGATAATGCTTTGAAATGAAAATGTACTGCATGCAATTCAGAGTTTGTTTCTGACTTTTCAGACATTGATGTATCCATTTGAAAAGGCAATGAAGCAAAAACTAAATAGGGACGACTGGAAAGAAAAATGTCAGTCTTTAATGCTGATCATATTATAGCTTTTAAGCAAAGCAATCATTTAATATCATTAATAAAAAAAAATTCCAGACTCAAAAATTGCACAGAGTTTGCAAATTTAATGTCAAGAACAAAATGTACGGTGTAATCAAGAATGTTTTGGGAAAATGTAGTTTTAATGAAATTTGCGATGATTTAAAAAAGAGCAATTTAGTATTTTGATAGACGAATCCACTGATATAGGAACTGTTCAAAACATGTGCTTTGTTGTTCGATACTTTCGTAAATTAGAAGGTATAACCACATTTTTTTTTAATTTGGTTATAATGTTGTTCCGGCAAACGCGCGAATGAGGCAGTGATTGGCACTACTGCAAAAGTAATTTATAATAAATTAATCGACATTTTTGAATCTGCTAGGATACCTCTAGACCACATCATAGGTTTTGGTTTAAACGGATGCATTACTATATTTGGCCCCAAAAATTCCATTGTTAGCCGATTGAAACTAAATTTAAATAATTGTACAAATATTTATTTGCCATTCCCTGCATTTATGTGATAGCGAAGTATGCGAGGTTTTACCTCGCTATTGTGAAGACGTACCCCAGGATATTTTCAATTTTTTCAGCAGTTCTAAATGCCAAATTCAACTATAGAATTTCAGCGGTTTTGTGTTGTAAAACCACATAAAATCCTTAGGCCGTCTCAAACAAGGTGGCTTTCATTGAACAATGGAGACCATTTCAATTATATTTCACACAACAATAGACTGAACAGAGGTTGCATTCTTCTGTAACTATTGCTGACAGTCTCAATGACTCTGAAACTAAACTTTATTTTCTGCAATGGATTCTACCAGTTTGTCGATCTTAATTAATAATTCCAAAATGAAAGAGTTGTCATTACTGCAGACATGTTATTAACTCACTTAAACCCGAATTAGTCAAAGTGGCTGAAAATATAAACCGTGAAGAAAAAGATGATTTTTATGTCTCACGTCGGCAATTTTAGGATAGTTTTCTGTAATGAAATTAGAAAAAGATTTGATTTCAAAGAAAATATTTTATCCAAAATAGCAATACTTGACAAAAAATATACTAAGCAGAAACCTCAATCGACTTTAAATATTATGAATTCTTTTCCTAGAATTATAAAATCAAATGATTTAGATAAGAAACAAAAGGTGGATGATCGGTGGAGGCTGTATTGTCAGTTAAATAATGATTTTGATGATAACATAAAAAAAAATTAAAGTTTTATAGACGGATACTAAAATAAATTTATGTTATTTGCTGACTTGTCAGGTCAAAATTTAGGGCAGATTTGTTTTGGACATTTGGGTAACACCACACACTCAAATGCATCATGCGAAAGCAAATTTGATAAAATGTTCGATTCGGATTTATACAAATTCGATTAATTGCCCTTAGCATCACAAAGGGGGAATGCTACAATTTTGAAATGTCTAATTCTTTGCTACAAGCAATAGAAGCCAAAAATTAGTTCAAATCCGATGACAAGGAAGATTTGGAGGTTTATTTAGAGACATAGTTGTTAGGTTAATTGTTTAAGTTAATTATTTCAATATGAATTTATTTAGTTAAGTGTTGTTTTGTTACACATAATAACATATCTATGTCTTTTATTTTTTTATTATATAATTTTGTTTTTTTAAGTTTTCAAATTTCACATAACATAACATAAATTCGAAATAGTGTTTTATTTGAGTCGGCGTATACTACAATTTGTACCATAATTTTCAGAGTGAATTCCGAAATCTACCATCAGTACTAACAGTACACATTTTGCTTACCCAAATTGATTTCAGTGTGCTGAACAAATTAATATGACGTAATGAAATACTACTCGTATCACCAACTTTGGGTGCCATTCATAACTGAAATTGCTATCATAATGAAGGTGGTGTGAAGTCAGTAAAGTAGGGGGGATTTAATATTTTTGTTGACACTGGTGGTTTTATACAAATCAATTTGATTATGGTAATATCATGAGTGAAATTAAAAAAATTATATTTATCGACTCGGAAGAAAACGCGTTGTATGAAATTCCTATGTCAGAGGAAACTATTAAGAAAACACAAGAGCTTTAAGTATCCATTTGCCCTAATATGAATATATTAAAAGTTTTTTTGAATAGACATGTAATTTGCTTCGGAAATATTATAAATATGCTCATGATGATGGTATTCGTCCCATCAGTGATTATAATTCAATTAGTTTTTGGGATTAAATCAATATTGAACAAATAATTATGACTGCCAAGTCAACTGAAGTATTATTTGATGTAGTTTGAGGTTAGAATAGAGAAGCATGTAAACAACCACGCACCGACATGACTTATAAATCGTTCCGAGAAAAACCCAACATTTAACACACATTTGCTCAACCTAATTACGGACCGTTTGTTATAAGCATGAAATAGCAATAGTACTGACAGCACCTTTAATCGATTTCGGAATGTATTCATACCCAAATGATGGCAGTGCAACGTCATGCCGCGCTGCTGTCCTTGTATTCATTTGGTGTTGAAGATTGGTATTATAATATGGGTATTTAATCGTATATCTTATTACTGATTTTACGTATAATTTTTCAAGAGTTAGTAAATTAGATTCTTGAAATAATTGCTATGTGGATAATCCTCTATTCTTGGAATGCATTATTTTTATTATGTACTTTTGGGCAGCACACAGCGCCACACAGGAGTCCGGCCAGCATTCCCCCATACTATTATACCATAATTAATTGTAGATTCCACCAGCAATAAATAAACCATTTGCAATATCCTTAAAAGTAAAACATTACGAAGTTGATAAAATTCAGCGGTTTCGGAGTCTATAGGGAACATACACACCCACTTATACACATACATCCACGTTTATATATAAGATTTTTGAATTTTAGTTGTAGTATACTCCATTTGAAATTTCTAATTAAGTCAATGAAACCGCCAAATATTTCGTAAATGGTTTCCTCTCTATTTTTGAGTACAGTTACATTCATTGCACAGCCATGCTTGTGTATCCTCAAATACTGGAATTCGGAAAGGGTACTTCGTGTCAATCCGAATGTCATTAAAACTGTCTTGTCAATATTCAGCCACAGAAAGCTGTCGGCTAGCCAAGTTTTTAACTCCTGAATTGCCTTTTCAGCTTTCTGCATCACTGAGCTCCAAGAGTTGTCATTTATAATTACCACAGTATTATCTGCAAAAAAAAGAAACTTTCCCATATGACATATTGGCAAGACATCATTTATGCATATATTAAATAGGAGCGACCCCAGAATCGTACCCTGCGGCACACCGAACCCCACCAGAAGAGCACCACTCAGGGTACTTGACACTTTGGCCCTCTGTTTTCGGCCTATTATGTACGATTTGTATAAATCGTTTACTCTTTCTTGCTAGAATGCCCATATTATGCAGCTTCTCCAAGAGTGTGCCGCAGTCAATAAGTATTGAACGCCTTTTTAGGTCTAGGAAAATCCCCACTACTTTCTCTCCAGTATCCAGTCCCCTTAAAATTTTCTCATTGGCACTAGGCAAAGCAACGGCAATCCAGGAATTTCCCATGAAAGCAAACTGATTGTATAACATCAAATTGTATCTTTCTAAAAATAATAGAACCTTTTTTTATACACTTCTCAGTTAATATACCAATGGTGCGCTTATAGGGGCTATCGGCCTGTTGTTGGTAGTTAACTCCCTCTCCCCTGCCTATAAACAGGTACAATTATTGCTGCCTTAAGAGCATCAATATACACACCACTGCAAAAGATATTGTTATTTATAATATGTAAATAGTACTTTAACATTAACAAAATCTAAATCACTTTTTTT
Source organism: Amphimallon solstitiale (assembly GCA_963170755.1). NCBI lineage: Eukaryota > Metazoa > Arthropoda > Insecta > Coleoptera > Scarabaeidae > Amphimallon > Amphimallon solstitiale. Next base: position 59,776,269 of record OY720680.1, read on the forward strand.
AATATTACATTCTAAATTCAAAATGTTAGAATTTATGTAGGTGTATTTTTTTTACAAAATAAATTCCACTAAGAACATCTACGTTTCGAAAATATTCTTTCTTTAAAAAGAGAATTCATAAACCCCAATGTACGATGGTAACATTCACATTTAAACAATTTACGTTTATCCCTGACTGACGACATCGTAAAAATGTCCTGAAAAATTCCAATGTCGCTGACTTACGGCGTTCACGTTCAAAATTAAAGTTTCTGAAAAGACGACGACAATAATTTTCACATAAACGGGGGGGCGTAGTGGAATTGTGCGCTAACGGGCTAGGAAATCACGCCCGTGGTTTTTCCTTTCCATCTTTTCTTTCGTTTCTTTTTATTATTATTAGCGATTCCAGAAATGACTATCGTTGCCTTTTCGTCGAAGAGCGTCTTCTAACAAGTTCTCCTTTTCTCGGCCGTCTTCTTATTATTACCTTATATTCACAGAAAACGTTTATATACCTACATTCTTTCAAATAATACTAACGGACCTGAATTATGTGCGAGGAATATTCTCGCATTCTACTTCGAGGAAGCCATTCTGTTTGCCGCAAGAGGGCTGTAATTGCGAAACTTTTTCAATTGAGAGCGAACTTTTTTGATTTAGTGGATGAAGTGGTAAGAAAATTTTGGGGAGCGAATGAAGAGATGTAATGTTATTGAAATTAAGTGGCTGTTAAAAACACCGCTATGGTTTAAAATCTTAATTTGTATTATAGTAAGTAGAGGAAGTTTGAAAATATAAAATTTTTCATACACCGAGAAAGAAAAGTATGGCAACTTTCTGAACAACCATTAGTGATTGTAAAAATTCCGAAACCATTTTTAATAACAGAATGAAAAATTTCTTACTCTTTAGTTAGAATATTTATTCTGAAACACCAACTTTCTAAGTATTTTGCATGTATTTCCATTCAACCATGAATTTTTCTTAACGCGGAACATAGGGATTTGCATGCTAAAAATTATTCCCCTTTTGTTGCGGGTCAAATTTGAACTAAATTTGTATGTCATTTAATAAATCAAACATTTCTCTACCAATTGTATATTGCTTTAATGACATCAAAATCTTCTTTTTAATTATTTTTTCATTGTTGAAATTAATTTGCACAAAATTGAGTGACAAAAACAAATATTTCATGCTTGATGACAAGCGAAGTGACATGTAAATTTGCAAAGAAAATGTCGTGCTGGTAGTAGCAAAATGAGTGGAAATTGTAACGACATGTGTCCAAAATGTAGGTTGCTATTTAAAAATAACAAGATATTGATATTTTCTGGATGAAATGTTTAACATGATTTTCTGATCAACCCTGTATTATTTTGAGAAGTTTATAATACCGCATTTGAAGCAGTATACTTTCCAAAATGATTACTAAAATTTTAAATATGTGCATGCATTCAATTATTGGGTATGTTATGAGTAATAGTCTGCAGCTGTCAATTTTTTTACAAAAATTGAAATACTTCAAAAATGGATAACTTTAGAGGCAAAGTTTATCAGACAAACTATCCTTAAAAGTAAGTTGTAAATACGAATCAATCATAAAAAATGGGGTATTCTACTTAAAATAAGGAAGTTGATATCCATTTCCGGTGTAAGCGGAAGAGGCAAAAATTCAAAACAATTTTAAATCGAAGGTGCTTAAGACGAAACTAATATTGGCAAAATTTCAAAACTCAACTCTTATTAGTTTTCTATATTGTTCTAAAGAAATCTCGTCGTGATATACCCTGTATATATTTATCAAGAGTATAAAAGTATTTAGAGCTGGATCTGGAATACTTTTTGGATAAATGAAATTTGAAAATTCGGACCGGAAGTAACACTTTCACTCTTCGTATTTTGGCAACTAAGTTGTCATCTTCAGTAGAAATGATTTCTACTGAAGATGGTAACTTGGTGCTGCAATACGTATACAGATTTTTTTTATATTTTTGTAGTGAGGAATTTTTCATTTTGCATTTTGTTTCAGATTTTTTGCCACAGTCTCCGACCATTATTTCTTTTATTAATTTTTTTTATAATACTGCAACACTTCCGTAATTTATAAATATATAACTGCTCTTAAAAATTTTATTGAATTATACCTCTAAAAATCATAATAAAATTTCTCGTAAAATGCAATAACAAAAATTAATTTAAAAAGAAAGGACGTAAACGTATTATTACTAGCTCGAAATCCGCCTTCTTTCCCATTTTGATACTCCAACATTCAGCGCAGTTTATACGAAAATTATTGCGGTCCGCCTTTTCTCCGAATTTAATTTCTCCGCAAACGTAATAATTCAGCGACATTAAAATTTCCCGCGACATTTTTACGACGGCACGGAATTATGGAACTAAATTACGTTTCACATTTGAAATATTTATATTTAAATTGGCCAGCGCCGCCGTCGACAGAGGGGGGCTGAAAAAAAGGGGTGCCCCGTAGCATTCGCATGCGACAACGTGGAGGTGGGGATGGTCGTGTTTGGAGCATCGTCAACGAGGAGTGCTACGCCAAATAATAAAAAAAATCTTCCAATCGAGTGCCGGTTCCGTTTGGTGTTCTTCGGTTTGAGGCGGTCACAATTTATTGTAAATTCAAAGTGTATTTCCCATTTCCAGACCTCGGGTGGTTGAGAAAATATTTTGCGATTTATTGGAAAATGAGTGATTCGATATTGGTCTGGGATTTTAAAACGATCGCCTCACTAATTGAGAATAGATGTTAAACCTCGTTGAAACCAAAGATGATTAAATGCCTTCGAAAAGGTTTATAGGGAAAATGAATTGATATCGATTTTGTATGAAAGTTGTGCCAAATTAAGCTTTAAAGACAATTTCTTTCTTAATAAATAAGTATGGAATGCATATTTAGCAAAAAATACTTCAATAAGAGTAAAAGTGTTACTGAATTATCTTATCCACATTTACATATTTCGTTGATAATACGATTATAATTGTGTGTAAAGTTGGTATAATATTATGATCTATATAGTATTTTGATATATATTATTTCTTTGTTGTTGAACATAGTATTTTAAAAATAGTGAACAAAATAAGCATGCACTTCTTTATAACCTAAAATCCAGGCACATCCAATGAGGTCTCCAATGCCAGATACATCTGCTCAGGAAAGAGGTGAAATAAGTCCGCCAAGAATTCATTCACTTCTATAAGCAGAGACTAGAAAATCTTATGGTTATTTTATAATGAGACAATTTACCCCATCTATTGGAATAACTAGTACCCAGGTAACAGTGGGCCAAAACAAACATTACCTGGCGAAAAATACAGGGGTTTTGAAACTAGATTTGCGAACTTGACGGATTGCCGCAAAATACGATTTTTTGACAATTTCGTGCTTCCAGAACGTCCTACAAAAAATACTTGTTACAAAAATTGAAGACGAGTAAATTCCCTACGATTTTGGTCTGAAACACTTTTTTGTGAAATAAATAGTTTTTTAAATAGTCTTATTTAAGGTGCAGTCTATTTTTTAAAGCAATGTAAATGCTTTCTTTCGGAATTTTATTCACTATCGACTTAGTTATTATCAATTGTCATTTATACTCGTTGTCACATATTTGTCGTAAGTTGATTGGTGTTTACACATTTCGTTTCGACACTTTGGATGAACCAAACAGTGGCAAACATATTGTTTTTACACGCTTTCAGCGGTTGTAACAGTCTACCTGCAATCTTCAGTCAATGAATGTGGAGATTCCTAAAGATGCTTAAAAATTCTGAGAAATCAAGTCATACTTTGCAAGGGTTCAAGCAAGAAAGTGTAAATTCTGATACCACTGCTGCTGCAGGAGAACAACTCTTAATTAAACTCTACGAAACTTCTTAAAGAAACATATCTCTGGATTTTCTCTACTAATAACATTTTACCAGATTGGCGACAAAAAGTAAGTTGAATCTTCCTTCACTCCCACCCACAGCCGCAGCAGCAGGCCAGTATTTACTCCGCACCTACCATCAAGTTCATAATTGGTAGTATGTTTTCAAAAATCCAGAAGAATGGGGATGGAAGAGAGCTGATATTGGACTTGCTTCAATCAGAACAACTAAAGCTCCTGTTCCTAAAGCATTCCCCAAATTCTTGTACTGTAGAAGCAAAAAAGGATGTGGCTCAGCATATGGCTGCAGAAAAGCATGCTTATAATGCTCCATCATTTGCATTTAACTTAATGGAGGTTCGCTGACATTTTGTCCTCAATAAAAGAAACTACTCTACTTCATGTTGGTGTGGCGATATTTTCAAAAAAACCTATTTTGCCAAGGTCGCAAATGTGGATATTGTTTAGGTGATCAAACTGAATAAAATTGCCAATTTTCTAAACTCCTGTATTTTTTTCCGGGTAAAACTACTTATTGCTAGTCCATTTTACGGGGTTTGTTGTCACACCCTAGTATATGTTGCAGCCATATAAACTGAAAAAAATATTTTTGATAAAACTATGGAATTTTTATGGAATTGTCTATGCTTCTACTCAGGGAAGAGTTTAATTTTAATATAAAATAAACATTATGACAAGCTAAACGTTGTTATATACCGGTTATGTCAAATACAATTAGAATCAGTTAATACGTGTGTATGTACGTACGATGTATATGTATGTATGTAATACGTCGCAGCGCGGTGTTTATACATCGTACATACATACATACTGCAGTGATCTTGAGTTGGGTGGTAGATTATAAATAAGTGTAATCAAGATCACTTCAAGATTTTACTTAAATTAATTTTTATTTTATTTATTTTTATCACGATGTATATATAAATATTCACTATATCAATAATTTGCCAAAATTTTATTTTTATTTAAGTAAAATAATAAAAGAATGTTAGTATAAATTTTATAAAAATCATATTATTAAAATACGCATTAAATGTTACGTTTTCAATAACGAGAAAGTGTTTCCCGCACGAAGAATACTGGCACCGGCAGAGGTCGACCGTATGGCCGGCGAAAAACAATATTATTCGCCAGATGCATTGGATGAGTCATGAACGTGTAGACAAGTTTATATTTACATATTTGTTTACCTTTTACAAAGACTGTTAATACGCTGCTTTCCTGAGTGGTGCAGCACTGCAGCTATGTAAAGTACATCGAGTGACCGATAGGAGCAGCACCATCGATATGCAGATTTGGAAGTGGAATCGTATATGCCGAGAATGACCGTACGTTTTTATAAAGAAAATTATGCATAAAAGGGCTGGCGGACAGAATTTGAACGGACAGCTGGTGAAAACCGCTGACTTAGAAGCTTTGGAAGTAGGTGATAAACCACTCCTTCTTTTTAAAAAAGATTATTCTTGTATTCGAACTTAGAATATTTTTTGAGATTTTTCGATACTTATAAAAAATTTTAACAAGATTCAAACTTGTAATATTTTTCGTAATAGTTATGCAGCACGTTTTTACATTGAGATTTGTGAATATTTTAAAATAATTATTTATGTACGGGATAATTTTATTTTCAAATTCAGACTTTGAATTTATTTAATTTCATTTTATTTTCTTTTTCTAGAGTGTTTTGTTTTGCATGTAGGGGTACTACGCCATACATTATGATAAAACATTCTAGTGATTATAATGACTAGGTCGGATAGCATAATAATTTTATTTTAGTATAATTTTTTCTTTACAACTTTATTTATCATACAAAAGGATTTGTAATTAATAATTTTGTTTTATGTATATATAGAATACATAAGTGAACAAGCTTTTGGATTTTATCATGGATGAGTTTGAAGTTATGTACGAAGAGTTAAGGTGATTTGATAATATTTGTTATAAATGTGTGTATAGTGGTGTACCAAAATTTTTGTTTGTAGTGGTGTTTTGTATTGGAATTTCACAAGAAGGTAAAGTTTATTTTTAATGTATATATTTTTCTTGTATGTATATCAAGTATATTTTGTAGTACTTGTGTGTTCAATGTTAACGTGTTGGGTAATACATCAGGGATGTGTGAAATGAATTAAGTCGTTATTTAATTCATAGCATGGAGTCCTGGTGAATCCCAAATACACGAATTGATCTTGGTGGTACTGTGTTGGGAGCGAGAAAAGGCACCGGGCAGAACTAATCAGGGCTGAGTTAATTAATTGAATACGCAAAGACTTTATTTTATTTCATTTTATTTATTTAATTTAAAATATATATATATACCTTAAGGGATGAGCACATTGTGGTGTATGTTCGGGTTGTGTCCGACGAGTTAAAAAGACATACTCGTAGGGTGGAACTTTGGGGTACCCATCTGTGTGAATTTGCTTTCTGATGGTACTGTGTTGGGAGCGAGAAAAGGCGCCGGACAGGACTAATTAGGGCAAAGCCATTTCCTTAATGTTTATATTTTGTTCGCAAATGGTAAATCGTGTAAATTTTTGGTTATTTATATTCCAGTACAATTCATCATGTGTAATTAAAATTTTATTTTTATTTAAAGATGTTGATTGTTTACATGTATCTATGGCAAATATAAATCATAATAGTCACGTTCACATTTTTAAAACATAAGCTTTTCACGACGTTATGCTTTCATTTACTTTATTTCTTATAATGTTTTTTGTTGATTATGATGTATAGATTTGGATGATGTTTGAGATATTGATTCTTTGTTTGTAAATATATATATATCTGTATAATTTGAAATTTTGAATTCGTTTATATTTATTTTAATAAATTAGATGATAAGATTTATTTTGCATTTTATTTTCTTTACCTGACCTGGAGATAATTAAAGAGCATTCAAAAGCGATTGGAGAATCTATTCACATTTTCTGCCCCTGAGAGAATTATTTATTTTAAACTGAGCTAGTTGTATGTAAAAAATTTGCTTAACCTACTTTTCAGCAGAAAATTTGTTGTATCTTAGTCTAGCATAAGGCCTAGCACTAGGATGCGTGCTTGATTTTTACTTACATATTAATTGAATAATTTAAATTTATTATATATATAAACCTCAATTTGTAAGAGTCACAGCAATACGTATACACAGATCCCCTATGGCTAATGTTACTTGACACATGCGGTATAATAAGAGCAATATGAAAATTGTGAAATGTAGACCACCCCTCCTCTATGTGTAAATTAAGATAGAGATAGATATATTCATAAAAATAGACAGTATAAACATACAATTAATATAATAATATAATATTAATAAAAATTTATTTCCATCAATATTACACGCAAAAAGAAATAAAAAAGATACTTACAATAAAGTAAGTACATAAAAAATTGATGGAAAAGGAATGCAATTCAAGCTATGCTTGTTCTACCATTGCATCACTCATCAAATGAACAAAGCACACACACAATTTTTCAATAAATAACACATCAATTAATGTATATACCAGGGATGGCAAACCTATGGCACGCGTGCCACAAGTGGCACGTTTGAAAATTTTGATGGCACGCACAAAAACAAAATTATTTTAGTAAGATTTGCGAGCGTTGACTCGGTCTGCTCTCTCGCGCAGCGCAAAGAAAGACAGAAAGGGACAGAAATGTCTCCTTCGCGCTCTCTCTCTCGGCTCACGATTTTTCTATGGCAGAGATAGCCAGTGCGCGCTCCAGTCAATCACACCCCAGTGCTCGAATCAGACGACAGACTGCATTAGTCATTTTTAGTAAACCGTCGTCTTTGAAACTTCAGTAACTTGTTAAAAAATATAGCCGTTATTGTAAATAGATATAGTGTTATTTTTAGGTAAATATTTTTACATATTTCATATCCTGCATTCGTTTGCAAGAACATATTGCGTCACGGTTGAAGTTTTAACCTGTACCAACCTTAAGGTATTAAAAGTTACTAAACTTATAATTTATTTTGCTTATTTTTGAACAATAATATATTTTAATATTATGAGAAATTATTTTATCATTAAATCAGTGTAAAATATAGAAAGAATTATTAAAATTACCATGAATTAATATACTATTTATTATTTTCTTGTGTTGGTAATATTTTTAGTACTTTAATATGTGCCGAAATATGTTCTTGCAAACGAATGCAGAATAAATTAATTATTTTATAACAATATTATTAAAATATATATTTTTTAGATTTTCTTATTATGGCTAGTTCAATGAAAAAATCGAAATTATCCGAAACATGTAGTAGCAGAGAATTTCAAGCTTGGTGGAGCGATAGATACGGTATGATTGAAAAGGACAGTAAAGCAATTTGTATTTTATGTACAAAAACTGTAGTCTGTAGAACATCTTCAGTAAAGCGGCATTATGAAACCAACCATAAATTTCTTCTCGATCGAAGTGTAGAAGAGCAAAAGGATAAATAAATAAATAGTCATCAACGAAAGAGTTTTCAATGGTAATTCAATCCCTGATTCAAGAATTTTCTGCAAGATTTACGCAGTTTAAAGAATTTGAGGAAACTTTAAAATTTATTTTATATCCTGATACAATACCATTTGAAAAATTAAATTTAGAAGTCCTTGAGTGGTTAAATTTTAATGAATTAGAAATGGAATTAGTTGAATTTCAGTCAAGTACCATATGGAACCAAAAATTTGTTGATTTAAGAAATGATTTAGAAATTATTGAAAGTAATCGATTATTGGGTAAAATAAATAAAATTGCAGAAGATGAAATTCTAACTACATGGAATTCAATTCCTGATACGTTTAATTGTTTAAAAATATTAGCAAAGGCAATTTTATCAATATTTTCATCGACGTGGGCATGTGAATCTCTATTTTCAGAATTAAATTTTATAAAAAATAAATATAGGAATAGAATGACGGATGAATCGAGCTCTGCATGCGTACTGTTGAAATTAACTAAATATGCACCAGATATTAAATCTTTATCATCTTGTGTACAGAAACAAAAATCACATTAAAAACAATTGTTTTTAACGTGAATTTTGTTTCTAGCATATTGCTTTTTGTTATAAACATTGTTTAATAAAGAATTGTTTAAAGAAGAATTGCTCTTATTTGTTTATTTAATTATACTTACGTATAGTTTCACCACGCCAGTGGCGGTTTCAAGCGGGTAATGGGGTAATTACCCCCCCCCCCCTAAGAATTTTTCGCCTATCAATTTTTATTGTTAAAAATTACCGATATTCCATATTTCAAACAAATAACATAACAATATCGGTTTATTTTCAGTCATTCGTCAGTCAGTAGTCTCTTGTTGCATCTATTAATTAATTTTAACATTAATGATCAAATGTTTAACATTAATTTTGATAAAACGGTCATTGCTCCATTAAAAACGGTAAATTTTCATTGCAAATTAGTTAAATAGGGAAGCTAACTTTCAATTTGGACACGTTTGACCTTGAACATTTTCAAAAATCGGCTGCGGCACTTTGGGGCACGTTGCCTATTTAAGAAAGAATTTTTATGACTTTGTGGCACGGACATCAAAAAAGGTTCGCCATCCCTGGTATATACTGTAATCTGTACATAAAACCAAATTATAAAGTTGTATTTAGGTGTTGGCAAGACTTAGAATATTATGCAAATATAAAATAAATAAATGAAGATATAAAAGTAAAACCGTACCTATGTGTTTGAATAAAGTTCCATGATCAAGCAAGGTCAACTTATAACCTGTCCTGAATATAAATACTTAAACATGTTTCTTCTAAAGACAGACACGGGCAGAGACTTCAACTTACCGGGCATGGAATTATGCAGCTTAGCAATCATGTAAAAGAAAATTCTTTCGAAGCAAGCGGTTCTATGGGGTAGAATGGAAATAATGTTTTTAAATCTTATATTGATATTGTGAATATGGGTCCTATACTTAATTTTTAAGGTTGAGTATGTAGGCCTATTCAAAGCAATATTCTTATTGCAAAAAACACAATGAATGAACCTATACCTATTTTCCATGTGCAACCACCCTACATCAGACAACTTATGCGATATGTGAGAAAATTTTAGAATTCCGAATATGAAACGCAGACAGGAATTTTATACTTTTAGGACTCGCCTCCTCGTGGGAACATCCAAGCACGGCGAAACTATTGATAAACAGAAAGAAAACTGAGACAAAAAAAGGGTTCTGAACCGTAGCAAGGTGTCATAAAAATCCCGAGTTTGCAACTGCCAAGTTTAAGGGTTTCTCCATTAGAGTCAAATTGATTGTTTAAGCTCCAACGAAATGTTGCCAAAAACCATCACAAGTGTTTTTGAAGAATTTAAATAGAGTGAATGTTTGCGGGAATAATTAAACAGCGAATCCAAATAAGCATTAATAGCAGTCACGGCCTACAACCAAAATCACCTGGCTTAAACCTATGATATATATGAAAGTCATCAGCATACATGTGATATTTGCAGGTATGTAAACAGCTCATTATATATACAACTAAACTACGAAACCTGATCTTGCAATCTAACACACTGACGCCGACCACCCAAGTAATCTCTAAAGAATTTTAAGGTTATATCCCCTAAGCCTAAAGTTCTGCTGCAGTCTAGCAAAACCAAAATCATACAGCCAATCACCTCGCTTAAACGTAAGATATATCTGAGAGTCATCAGCACACAAGGGATATTTGCAGGTATGTAAATAGCTCATTATATTGCATGTGTAAATACTGAATAGTAACGGACCGAGAATAGAGCTTTGCGTAACACCAGCCCACAAACAACTAACCTCCGAAACCTGATCTCGCAATCTAACACACACTGACACCGACCACCCAAATAATCTCTAAAGAATTTTAAGTTTATATTCTCTAAGCCTAAAGCTCTGCTATAGTCTAGCAAAACCAAAGTCATACAGTTACCGTGATCAACGGTTGATATAATATCATCGGTCACCATAGCCAAAACAGTGGTACAAGTATGATTATGTCTGAAACCCAATTGATATTGGGGCAGAATATTATTGATTTGCAAGTGATGACACAGCTCCAGAACCTTCGACAACACCGGCAAAATACTGACTGGTCTAATATCACGAAAAGTTTTTAACAGTTTTCTTTTTTGGTGTAGATACCGTCATTTTCCATAACCGAGGAAAGACCCTCAGAACCCTCAAATAAACAAAAATTAACCAACTATGTGACAAGTGGAATAATGTATGGGCAACAGATCCTGATGAAGTTAATACCTATATTATCAACCCGAGTAGCATTTGTAGATATTCCGTTTATAATATTTACGACCTCACTCTCGCTTGCAACTCTGAAAGGAAAAGTTCTCGTTAAATTCAATACAGTGTCAGTAACACATCATAGTTAATTCGAATATTGCGACGGCGGCGCTGTAGTCTTAAAACCAATCGCCTATTGTACTACTTTTTGATCTATGCGTCACGATTCGCTATATTCAAATGCAATAAACATAAAATTAAAAGCAATAAACTGCCGGCGGGGCATATACTGAGTGCTAAATAAAGGGAAAATAATTAAGAGAAGACTTGGCAGCACATACATACAGCAACATGTACATAATGAAGCGGAGAAGAAAGAGATCCCTGTAATAAAAGAGAAATTCGTGATCGAGAAACGCCCCTGCCCTATCCTCTTGTATATTTGTGCATATAATAACCTCCGTTCTGAGCCCGCATTTGCATAAACTATATCCACACTGTCGGGACGTTTGTAATCTTTATTATTTTCATAAATGACGATGATCAATCAAGGCGAAACGGACCAGGCACGTGTACAAAACTACGCCCACTGTGTGACTTAATTTATTAAGTAGGACGGAACACCCGGTACGTACGGACGAAGCGCACGGCATCTTTGTGTACGGACATTAATTTATCGGACATATGTAAATTGGACGTTATTAGACTACGGAGATTTGGGTCAAATTTCGGACAAGTTCATGATTGATAATATGCAATAAATCACTAACTAAGTCGAAAAGGGTTGATGATGAATTTTGATGAAAAGCAGCCGTAATTGTTCAATTACAACAAGACGGCGTTTTGTCGTTTTGAAAAGATACGATCTGTTATTCTATTACGATAGGCCATTTGGTAAACTTAAAGTTAGCAATCGTTAAGCTGCTATTTAAAACAATGAGGTGTGAGCACAACACAACTTACTTATACGTATGTGCTTCCGAAAATGTGTATACAGAAGTTGTTCCAAATCAGTGGCGGCTGCTGTAGGGAGGGCAACGGGGCACTCCCCCCCCCCTGTTAAATTTCTTTTAACAGATAAATTAATTATAAATACCTAATTTGTATGTAATTTTTCTGATTTGTTTGATAACAAATAATATCCCTAGTAGCAAAACCACTATATGCACACTTGTCCTACATTACCAAATATACCGTGTGGCCGCCGTTCATAGCGCGATGCATGTATTAGTAACTACTGGTCGACTATAAATGGGCGTGCAAACTTGAATTGCCACACCGACAGCGGGCGTATAAGTTATACTTATAAATATATTCGTAGGCAAATCAAGTGAAGAGCAGTGTAATAGGTATTGCGTTCCCGTTGTAAGTAATTATTTGTAGTTGTTTGAAGCATCAGATAATCACTGATAATATGTCAGTGAAGTAACTCATCACAGCTTCATAAATAACATAAAAGAGCAAAAATAAATAATAAATAACTCCTAGACTTTAAAATAAAAAAAACTTCTTAACTAAAATAATATTTTTCAACAAATATTATAATCTAAAAACTTAACTATAATAAAATACTGAAACATAAAATATTTACTTCTTAAAACAGAATTGTAATTCAACATTGCAATTAACCTGTAATTAGCTAAAAAAATGTTATTCTTAAGCGATAATAAAACTCGAACTGACGCCCATATGTGGAAGCGACTGCCCTACTACACCGTATAAATGTGGAATTTTTGGACAAATACGAGTGCATCATAGGCATATGCGAAATACTAGCTCTGTTGTAATCCAGTATAACACTGCGTCTACTTGTTTACCGTTCTAATACACAGACATCTCTATCTGTTTCGCTTACTCTACAGGTATCGCGATAATGCAGACGCACGCGGTCTTATGGTATATTTTTATCCTTCTTTAAAATTGTGATTTTGCTGCTTGGGATTTTTTCGGAAGTAACAGTCCGTCTCTTCAGCGCGTTTAAAAATCACATTCTGACGTAGGCTCCGAGACATCACGCGCGACTGCACCGTTTGTATTAGAAATAGAGTAGATAAAAAGTGGCGCGGGGCGAGAGCGGTATATGTCAGCGAGCGGGCACTACACTGTGATGCCGGATGACATCCAGTATGTAATATCACAGAATAACAGAGTGACAAAAGCCTCACCTGCATAATTGCGATATTTGTGCGCAAAATCAAACAAGGGCACATTTCAAAATGGCGTGTTTTGTTTTTGTTGTGTACTTGTATATTGTTGTATAAATATAACCTGTCTAAGTTTTATAACTTATAATTTACGAAAGAATAATAAGTAAAGGTGCCAGTTAAATTGTTGTTGATATAAATAATGGAAACTGTACGAAAGAAGAAATCTGGCGTACGTAGATGTTGTATTTTTACTTGTAAAAATGTTCAGCAACAAAATATACTCTAGAGTGTCTTTTCGTTTCTTAAAGAATAAAATCGGCAAGTTATAGCTATTGAGTAACAGTTAATTTGTAATAATTATAATTCAATAATTTTTGTCTATATTAAATTGCAATACCGTTGCATTGTAATTTTAAAATATGTAACTTCATACATCATCATAGGAGTAGAATAAATATAATAACATGACTTCATAATTTGAAATATTCCAAAAAATCTGTACCTACATGATGATAATAATGTTTTGCTTTAATTTCTCTAATGAGATATTTCGTAATTTAAATTTGTTAACTTATTTACTATCTACAAAAAATATATGATCTTATTTATCATTGTTAAATATGTTTTGATAAGGTGTGCACTTATAATTAAAGTTTTTATTAAAGATGAAGCATGAAAATCAATATTTCTTATGTGGTTTTTATCTTTTTATATTAGTGAAGGAACCTCCTTCGATAATAAGAATTTTAGAGAACATCGTTATCTCTCACAGCCATGACCATATTGAGAAGAAATCAATTCAAACCTCACCGGTTAAGGTACTATCTATAGGTAAATATTATTATAAAATATTGTTTTATAAGAACTAAGTATTATTTGAAATTTTAAAAGCATACTAATTTCAAAATGTATTTTAGAATGTGTCGAAACTATTAATGTTCCTAGCACACGTGATTATTGGATCCCAAAATTTAGCAGAAAGTGAACCACCTATAGGCATGACAATTAATATTTACAATACAAAATTATATTATGAGCAAAACATAAAATACGTTTAGTTGTTTAACTAAAGGATTCGAAGTCATTTTTGAACAAAAATTCAACACATATGTATTTAACCTAGTATAAAGTAGAATAATTTAGAATTTTTAAGTTACACACATACAATTAATTTGTATTTAATGAAATGTATAATTTTTTAATTGTATTTTAGCAGTTATGGAAATTCCTACTACAAGTGATGGGGTTCAAAGAAAAAATATCTCTCTGCCCAAACACCTAGAAAGGAAAGACTGAGAAAATCTCTAAAACATCATCGAGTTATAGCTACTAAATCTAAAATGAAATCCTATCCTAAACAGGAGTATTACAATATTTTCTAAGGCTTTGTGACAGATATTTATTAAAAGAGCTGGCAACTGTTGTTAAAGTTAATGCAGTTAATAAAAATAAGAATATTGCAATATTGTTTTTCAACTTTGAAGAGAATAAAAACATTTTCTAGAAATACCATGCAGGCAAAGCAGACTATGTGCCTCAGCAATGTGTTCCATTGAAAAACAATTACTGACATCAACACCAAACTTCAATGAATTAGTTATTAATCATTTTGCTAATCGTAAGTAACGGCGAATGAATTTTATTTTCAAACAAGTTAATTAAATAACATATTGAGTTTATTTTTTTGTCTGTACTTAATTTTTGATATTAAACACTGAGACCCCTCGGTGCCCTCCTGCGCCAAAAAATCACGGGCCGCCACTGTTCCAAAGTAAACTTCAAATTCTGTATTCCTTAATAAAATAAAGTATATAAATTGTACCAAGTCGAACTCTAAATACTTTTGGGTTCTTAATAAATCTGTATAGAATGAAAATATGCGAGATATTTGCAGAAAACATGTATTTGATACGAGTAGAAGTATTACTTCCGGACCGAATTTTAAAATTTATTTTATACAAAGATTGTTCCAAATCTAGCTCTGAATACTTTTGCATTTCAAATACATTTGTATATGTATGCGTAATTTGCGAAATATTTGCAAAAGTAACAATTTTTGATAAGACAAAAAGGTAGGAATTTCGAAAAACTGTTATTATCAAATCTGTGAAAATTTTACTTTTTAATACATTTGTATTCTTTACAATTTGTCTAAACTAGCCGAATTATTATATCTATATATTGTTGCAATACATTATTCAAGCTATTTTTGATGTTTTAAAATGATATCTCGAATTTTTAAAATGTATGGATATAATTAAAACGTAAATTTGTAATTCACTATATAACATAATATATCAATAATTTTGTAAATGTAAAAACATTGTTATTGTTAAGTTTATAACAGAAATTAATGTTTATTGAAATATCCTTATTTCAAAATATAAGTTATACTATTAATCTAACATATGCGTATGTTGGGTGGTCTATGTACATAAAATATCCAGGTATACATGATATTGAAAATTAATGTAATCAATATAAAAAAAATATGAACGAAAAGACGCATCTACCGTTGATTGAAGGAATATATATAGGTATACATATATTCCTTCAATCAACGCTTCTACTCCATAATAGATGTTAGACGCATTTAATTTTGAAGCGCATTTATGAGTTAAATTGCTTCGTATTATAACGATTTTTGAATATATAAAGTTATATTAAAGTGTTTATCTAAGTCAAATAATATTTTGAAAGAAGATCCTTAATTTGAAAATATCCAGAGGAGTTGCTGCATTCCTCATATTTAAGAGGACATATAAAAGAGAAACTTACCAAGAAGAAGAAATAATTTGTATATCAATATAGGGAGAATCCAGTCGTGTTTCGGAGTGCATAGGAAGTTCAAGGCTTGTTGTATACCGTAGAAGAGGGTTCCTGATTGAAATAGAAACCAAGAAGCGGGTTTTGGATGTTGCTGTTGTAAAGATATTGTGATCGAATATCATATACCTATTTTCAAAGTCTATACAGGGTGTATATGAAATAAGGGGACAGAGTATGATTAATGGAAAGATGTAATTTTATTAGACTCAAATCCAAAATATTTTGCGCAAATTCCCTCTCTGACGCGAAAAAAAAATACAAAGAGATTTTTAAACTATTCGTCGCGACACTGCACTTAAATACGACTGTAGGGTATGGAAGGGCGGGGCGGGGTACTAAGTAGGAGTGTGAAGGCGTGCGAGGTCAGTCTCGTTCGATTGTTATATGTGAATGTTTCGACTGTGGCGTACACAACACACGAACTATTCGATATGTTGTACATTTACGGTGAAACAGGTGGAGATGCATGCCGGACTTATAGGTTGCGTTTTCCTAATCGTCGAGCCCCATCTTACAAGTGCGTAATGGATGTCGTCTTCAGATCAATTCACAAATTTTACAACACAAATTTGTTTTTGTGAGAAATAAGAAGTAAAAAGTCGTTGAATTTAATCATAATAACAGTAATAGTACTTACTATACATTTATTGCGGAAGAAAACGTAATATCTAAATAATCCTGGCAATATTAAAATAATTACAAAATTCATAGTCGGCATCTCAATAAAAAAAATCTCGTTGTTGAAAAATAAGTTATTTTAAAAGAGGGAAATTTGCCCAAATCTATTCACAAGGTATTAACTGCTGATATTTCATATTAAGGTTGTTGAACTCTTAGCATGAACACCTGTTTAGAAATAGTAAACAATGCTATCATTTAGGTTTTTATAACGTCTAGAGCTGTTATTGCGGTGTGTGTATGTAAGCGTGTTTATCCCGCCGCATGAGCCAGACATGACGTCGGCTGTCTGGCCCAACTGGCGCGATACCTACGACTAGACACATGCTAAATCCATAGCTGGCACATTAAACACTTTTCGGGTTTTTTTTTAATATTGGCGTTCGTGTCGTAATTGACTAACAATTTTTGGGATTTATATTCTACATAATTGCATCTTTCCATTTATCATACCCTGTCCCTTTATTTCAAATACACCCTGTATATTTCAAAATAACCAATAAATTAAAAACTAATAGAATTGATGTAATATAATATTAATTTGGTCATTTTGTTTATATTAATATTAAAAGAGATTATAGTGTAATCAGAAAAACAATATTATTATTGGTTACCCCCAGAACCGTACTATAATTAGTTGTATTCACATCACAGTGTTTAAAAGAGTTTAATCATTTATCAGTTCACAATCATTTAAAATAAACGTACCTTTTACACTTCCTGCGATTTATAAGCTATAAATTTAAATGAGATAAATTGATCACATAAGTATTGATTTAATATTGTATGAAGCTGTTGTGCAAATCGCTTGTTGTCAACTCTTGTCATTTCATGAGCTAAAACCGCGGTAAATTTGGAAAGGTTTAGTATATTTAATATAATAATTAATATTTTTATGCAGAGTTTCAAATCACAGTGTGATCAAACTAAGTTAATATAATACCCATATACTTTGGTGAATGCTTTTAATAGTTAATTTAAAAGAGATACTAATTCAATTATTTTTACAGTTTAATCATTTTCATACTTTGTATACAGGCTTAGTACAAATAATTGACTTATATTAATATAATTATAAATTTGTTATTATTTCACCAGTATAGGTTTATATTAATATATCGTCACCGAGTTACATAATAATTATCAAAGAATTTCGTTATTTTCTCAAAGCTTTTTCTAGAATATCTTGTATATTTAATTTTTTTTAAAAAAGAAACTACAATAACTGTTTGAATAGCTCCCTTAGATATAAATCCTATAATTAATATTTTCCCGTTCAAAATTTTTCAATCCACCTTGATGACTTCACAGGAACTAAACTCAAACAAAATTAATGTTTAATCGCCAATACAAGGTAAAACTAATTAATACTTTAATAACCGAAAACGCAGGAAAAGGGAAAGATGCCAGATAACAATGAAGTATGAAAAAAAGAGCTCCGGCGGCAATAAAAGCCATTAATAAAGTAATTACATTTCTGTGTGAGAAAACCAAACAGCATGATTCCTTTACAAACATTTTAATAGAGGGCACGCGATACATAAATCAATGGCATTTAATAACTTTTACACATTCAATATGCCAGAGGGCAGCACTAACACATGCAAGGCACATCCACATATATACACGCATAAGCACACAAGCGTACCAGTTCACAAAACAGAAAAGAACGGGTGAGAAGGCCACGAAGGTTGCTAAAAAAGGATAAAAAAAGAACCCGACACACATACATAAACACGGGCACACTTCGGGAGTGAAAGAGAGAGAACTGATGGCTAATCCCGTGTAAACCGCATGGACTACGGGGGGGTTCGCTCATTCCCATAAGGGGGTGCATATTGGATTACCGATTTATTTATTATATTGTTCCAAGGGTGTAATGTAATATCTTGTGAAAATATGCTACACGGATTTGATTTTTATTAGACCCCGAGATACGATACTGAATAGTTTTGTGCTCATATGGACGTGGGGCTTCAGCTTTTTTTCTTCTTCTGTGGGATTAGGAAGTTGAAAATTGATTTATGCCAGCGTGCATGCATACGTTTTATGAATAGATGCTATTTGAGGCTGTGGGTTGTTGATTTTCGCGTAATCACCTTGATGGGAATAATACGGGTGTTCAAAAGAGATTATTGATTAGGGAGTAACACAATTTTAACAAGAGAGATTTTGTTATAAACACAATTGCTTTTTTATGTTAAAATCATATATACTATGATAAACTGTTTTAACTAAACATCATATCTTGTTTATATCTTACATATTTCTGGTTTCGTCATTGCATTTTCAAGTGTTCAAATATCAGTAATATACGAGGGCGTATTTTTATGTTATCTACCTAGCCATGAAACAAAAGAGTGACGATCTCAAACAAATTATTGAAAAATTGCTGTCACTGTTAGAAGTACATGTGCTAAGTTTTGAAGGGAGGCAATGGTCCAAAAGCAATTTATGAAAGAATGGTTGCTGAATATGGGGAAGATACACCATCTTATTTCCAAGTAAAATATTGGTCTAAACTCTTTCGATGGGGCCGAGAGTCAGTCAATGATGACGCACGAACATTGTGCGAAAAGTCGAAAATTTGGTACTGAAAGATCGGCGTGCAAAGATCTCTGTCATTGCCAATGAAGTCTGTATATTCAAAACAAGTGTTCTCAAAATTTTGCATGACGATTTGGGTATGAAGAAGGTGTTTGCACGGTGGATACCCAGATTGCTTACACCTTAACAAAACCTTTCCAGAAAAGAAGTTTCTCAAGAAAATTTGGTCAAGTTGGAGAGGGACAAAACATTTATATCTCGAATTATTACCGGGGATGAGACTTGGGTATATTACTGGGACCCTCCTACTAAACAAGAATCCATGCAGTGGGTTCATACGGGCTCTCCACCACCAAAAAAGGCCAAGACACAATTTTCTGGAAAAAAACTAATGACAACTGTTTTTTGGGATGCTGAAGGAGTTTTGCTTATTGAATATATGCCGAGAGGGTCTATCATAAATGAAGAGGCCTACGGAAACACAATTAAAAATTTAAGGACTGCTCTGGAGGAAAAACGCTCACATTCTTATCCACAAAAAACTTGTTGCTGCACGACAATTGCCAGGTTCATAAGGCAACAAAGTTCAGTAGACAATCAATGACTGTGGGTTTATAGAGTTAAGGCATCCACCTTATAGCCCCGACCTAGCTCCGTCAGACTTCTTCTTATTCAAAAATTTAGAAAAGCATCTCAGAGGAAAGCGCTTTGCTTCTGATGAAGAATTCAAAGAAGTTGCTGAAGAATATTTTGCGGGGTTACCGAAGCAATTTTTGTCTGAGGGTATGGGGCAACTGGTAAAAAGATGGAATACGTGTATTAGTGTTGAAGGGACTTATGTAGAAGAATAATTTTTTTTGTTCTCTTATGTGCTTTTTTTCATGGCTAGGTAGATAACATAGAAATATGCCCTCGTATTTGAAATTGGTAAGGAATTTATGTAAAACTTAGTTTTACAGTTAATTAATTAATCTGCAGTTTAAACCAATTAAAGGAGAATTGGAATATATAAAAGAACATCGTGGAAATGTGGTAGCCAATAGAAGTTCGATTTTAATAAAGATAATGCTTGGAAACACCGCTTTTACCTAGCCCCAGCCTTGCGCCATCTATGTTGTACTCAACTGACGAATTCGGGTAATGCCCGATATTTACCTACAACGCGTTGTTGATTTTGAATTATACTTAGATCTGATTGTAGATAATTTTTTCGCTTTGTTTCGGCCAATGAGCGAAACGAACAACTGCGCTTTTTTTCATGGCTAGGTAGATAACATAAAAATATGCCCTCGTATTTGTGATTGGTAAGGAATTTATGTAAAACTTAGTTTTACATTTAATTAATTAATCTGCAGTTTAAAGCAATTAAAGGAGAAGTGGAATATATATAAGAACATCGTGGAAATGTGGTAGCCAATAAAAGTTTGATTTTAATAGAGATAATGCTTGGAAACACCGCTCTTACCTAGCCCCAGCCTTGCGCCATCTATGTTGTACTCAACTGACGAATTCGGGTAATGCCCGATATTTACCTACAACGCGTTGTTGATTTTGAATTATACTGAGATCTGATTGTAGGTAATTTTTTCGCTTTGTTTCGGCCAATGAGCGAAACGAGCAACTGCGTTAACGAAATTTATCGTATTCTGTATTGCAACATCATAAAATTCACAATAGTAAATGAAACCGTGCTGGTCTGAGGTTATTTATTTAATAAAATAATGATTACATAATGTGGTAACTATGTATTATGTACTATAAGCTTAAGCGGAAAAATATATAATTACATAATATAGTAGGTATTATAACTATGCATTACTTATGTTTGCACGTTAGTGAGCCATGGCATTTAGAATTGCATTTGATTTTTCGTTGGTAACTTTGAAAGCGGAATAAACTTGAAAAAACGATATAAAACATAGATAGAAGATAATCAAGGCGGCAATAATAAAATGAAAGTGAACTACTGGAAAACAACAACGATAACGTTGCGGGTATAAATTTCGGGCATTCCCCGAATTCGCCAATTGAGTACATCTATATAGGACTGTTGATTTAACAAATCTGATGATAGATAATGTCCTCAGATGTATTAGAAAACTATCATGACATTACCTATGTTACACTATGTTGATTTAATATAGCGGCTACGCCAAGATAACAGATTAGTTTAATTACATTTCTTGTATATTTCAACTAAAAAATTTAATAAATTTACTAATTCTCTAGCTGAGAATTCACATTTGCACGAGACTGAGTGCATTACTAACTACTGTTGCTTTACATTATAGATATATCGATTTTTTTCGGAATTGACCTTTTTACTACTCATATTATTTCATTAACACACGATTTCTAGGTTAAGGCATAGTGAAGAAAACAAATAAGTTAGAAACATATTTATGTCTACGGCTACCTAACACCTAATACCTCTTAGTTTACATTTTCACGTTTTGATTTACACAATACTGCTTCATAATTTTTCTTTGCATTACCACCCATACATCATTGACATATACGTCAGTATTATTTGTGTCCTGAGATGAGATACTGTCTATAATAAATCTATATCTTCTGATCAATCTTCATGAATGCTATGCAACTGCTATACTTTTTACATTTACTTTCTAATTACACAATTCTCGTCGATATTATTTGTGTTGTGGAATTAAATGCTGTCTATGATAAATCAAGATCTTTTGATGATGCTGTATAGATTGAACCTGCTGTTTTTACTTTTAATTACACATTTCGCGTTTGCATCTTTCTATGTTTGATGATGATGAAGATGGCAATTGTAATTTTGCCGAAACGTCGTTCAGAAACCAGCACTGGTCTTTTCAAAGACTAAGCAGTGGAACGCGCAAGAAAATCCTGAATCCAGTGACAACACGTACTACTTACTACCTGCGGAAACCTGAAACAGAACATATACAGAGTGTTTAAAAAAGATGCGACAATATTAAAGGGGTTGATTGTTCAGGTCATTTTATACAAAAAAGTTTATAATAAACAAGGTCCGCAAACGCTTCGTTACCGATCTACAGCGTGTTGAAGTTTAATTAAAAGAAACAGTAAAAATTAGATTTCTCCAAGACGGCATTAAAGATCATAATGAAATTTTAGGCGTGTTATTTTTCAAGAAAAAAATAGGACGCCGCTGATTTCTCTAAAAATAAAAATATGTTTCTATTCTTTGTTTAATTGTGAAGAAAAAAGCTCTCTTAACTTTCTATCATACGACGTACCGTTTTTTAGTAAAAAAAAACACATTTTAGTGAATGTACATTTATTACAGAATTTTTTTTTTTAATAACAAGGGTTTTATCTAAGCGCAAAAACAAATATTTTACCATACCAACAATTTTAGCAAGCAAAAATTACAATAACTGTGCAAAGTGACCACCTCGAGCTCGGATGCAAGAATCCAATCTTCTCCTCATCGACTGACGAACTCTCTAAAAAACAACAGGATCGGTTTCAATTGAGTTGCACCCAGCAATGATTCGATTTCTTAAGTTTTCTAAGTTTTCCAATGGAGTAGCGTACACCAATGACTTCAAATGGCCCCACAGGAAAAAATCCAGGGGTTTAAGTCCGGGGATCGTGCAGGCCATAAGTGTGGTCCACCTCGGCCAATCCAGCGATCTCCGTATGCTTGTGTTAAGAAATCACGAGTTACTTGACTAAAGTGGGCTGGTGCGCCATCGTGCTTATACCACATTGCATCTCTAATTGCTAATGATACGTCCTCCAGAAATCCAGGGAGCGTGTTTTCCAAAAAGTTGCGATACACCTCTCCGGTTAGTCTCCTTGGTAAAAATACCGGTCCAATTTTTACTGTTTCTTTTAATTAAACTTCAACACGCTGTAGATCGGTAACGAAGCGTTTGCTGACCTTGTTTATTATGGACAATCAACCCCTTTAATATTGCCGCATCTTGTTTAAACACCCTGTATATAAGTAATATAATTTCAAACAATACAAGATTTTGAAATATAATTAGTCAAGAAATTAAATTTACTTATAATATGTAGAGTCTCAGAAAAGGGGTAAAGTAAATTATTGATAAGATAGAAGATAAGAAAAAAATGTAATAAAAAAAATTTAGAACATAATGTCTATAATATCAAAATATTTTCCTATACCTACTTATACAAAATTTCATTTCTTTAAAATGAAATGCTACACATCTTTTATTTTTATGATATCCCTGTTACAGCCGACTACACTGAACATTAACTTGTATTAATCGATTTTTAACTGTTTCTGAGATATGGCGATTTTTCGTTAATTGTTACAATTTTAGAAAAAATACTATGAAATAACAATTAATGATGAAATACCTATTATCGGCTCATTAGTTGGGATACCATTTCAATCCTTGCTCTTTAGAATAACATGCCATACGCTAATGTTACAATACTAAAAAAAATCCACTGAAAAGTACTAAAGATTTACTGTTTAAAAATAATAATTTCTTACGTCTGTGAGTAATATGGCGAAATTTAGTGAATGTTATACCTGAAGAAACTTGATTACGACTTATTAATTTAAAAATATGAAATATCACGAATATGTTTTTATTACAAATAAGTAATTATCATTGCATACATAGAATAAAAATATTGTAGTTACAGTTTATTACAGTTGCCAAAACCTCAAACTTACGCTTGTAACTTTAGTTGGAACAGGAAACCAGCCAGTGCAAGTATTAAAATTCATTTCACATAAAAATAAATATTACTTATTTTTATTATTAAGTGGGTATAATTTAATATTTAAAATGTATAGAACATAAAAACAATATACGTAAAGAAAAGTATGATAAACAGAACTAATAAATGTTCAAAAGTATTCTTCTTTGGACGTCAAGTTTCAAAAAGATTTGCTACAATTTATTGATTGTAGTAGAAACAGGATATGCCTGTAAATAATTCCAATCCCTTTTCAACCAAACATAGATCGTATTCATTAAATTAAATTTTAAATACTTCTAGTATCATAAAGTAAATTCATGTCTGACGATTTTCTTTTGCAACTAAAGTTAGAAATGTAAATTTATAGTTTGATAAATATTTTGACAACAACAAATACTATTTTCTCAATATATTGCTAATTTATGAATTTGCACACTTGTCGCTAAATGCATTCTAAAATTTTTGTGCAAATTAGATATTTGTAAATATAAAATGCATCGAAGAATATGTATATATTGATTATTGTATGACTTCCTGTGTCTAGTTTGCATCTTACAAATGGATGAAATAAATTGTTATTTTTAATTATTTAAGACTCTCAAAGACAAATCTTTGAAAATGGGGAAAACGATTGACTCTATTGATATCACCATTTCACCGGAAAAGAACCATTGAATTGCAAGCATTTAATGAAGATTAATTTTAGTTTTTACAAATACATAAGATGAGCAATAACTACTTACTAAGAAATTTCGAAAGCATTTACTGGAAAGTCTGTCATATGACTTTTTATGCAAAAACCTAAACACTATAGAATAAAATGCATAAAACTACAACTTTCATATGAATAAGAGATATACATTTCATGATATGTGGTATATAGATGGTGAAACAACTAAGTTGTTGATGTCAATTCACATGAACAAATTTTAATCTGATTATTACCGCACACAGATTTAAATTTCAGGTACCACATACTCCACTTCTATACACTAATACATTTACAACATTCCTATGCAACCAATTCCAATCTTTTCACCAATAAATTTCTAAATTAAATTTTCTCTGATTTAATTTCTTTTACACATTGTATTCCTCTAAAAGAAGCTCAAGAAAAGAACTATTTATTAGTACAGTGCAGACTTGTATGTTAGACACATGTATATACTTATCTTCATTTTGCAGGAGCAGAAGAAGGCGGTGATGATGACAATTTTCACACCAAAAATAGAATAAGGTGGAACAAAAAAATAATAATAAAGAAGTAGCGGTGGGAGGAGTAGAAAGGCACCCGCTCACGGCAACATAGAAAGGAGGAAGTGAACGCTGTAATCTCGAGTTTCCGGTCGATTAGTTTCCGACACTAACCGCCATATTGCAATTTGATTTAAGAACCCTCATTTACCCCCGACAAAGACATTCAACTGTTCTATTATCCGGCGGTAACTTTATCTCGGTCGGGAATTATCTAACAATTTCTAAGCAATATCATGTGTCTTGTTTATATGAATTTATGTTTATAAGGTCATATATATGTAAGGATGAGAAAGTGCTAAAATTTAAACAAAAATTTTGAGGCAATATATCTGTGAATTTCACGCATGTTTCGTATCAACACGTGTTATCAACACTTAATTTCACGAGTCACATAAGATAATTGACAATGATAACTGAAGAAACTCATTAAATAGAGATTTGAAATTCTTCATAACATTTACATTTTAAATTAAATATTTTGAACGTAATTTTTAACCGCGGAATAATGTACACCAAAGTTACATGTGCCCATTGTCCACATCTGTAGCAAATGTTAAAAAGTATACGTTTTAAATATAGTTGTTTTCTCATTTTTACCTTCTCATAAGTAGTAGAGAAAAGCATTTTGGTGATAAAAAAAATTAGATGTGGCCAGCACACGACTTTCTTATACGTGTATGAGTTTCAAATTATACAAAAATTGTTCTAAACTAAGATTTAAATACTTTTATCTTCTGAAAAAATAAACAAAATCCAACTGTACTACTTCTATTCTCTATAGGATGCATACTTGCGCTTGATGGTGAAATATTCGAAAGAAAGTGCTACTGGCTAAGAGTAAAAGGGTTACTTCCGGTTCGAATTTTGAAATTTATTTTATACAATAATTAATCCAAATGTAGCTCTAAATAAATTTGTACTCTTGATAAATATATATAGAATGCATAATTTACGAGATTCTTTTTATACTAAGGATATTGAAAATTAAGTTCTGAATACTTTTATACTCATAAGGTGCACGTCTAAAAAGCATGACTTGCGAAATATTTACAAAAAACTGATATTCAATAAGAGTAAAAGACCTACTTCTGGTAGGAATTTCACAAAACTTTTATAATAAAATTTTTCTCAAATTTAATTTTGAGTACATATGATTTTTTTATAAATTTGTTTAAACTTAGTAGTTGACGAAATATTGGCAAAATTCGATTTTTTCACCGAAGTAAACTACTACCGATTTAACTGAAAAATTAATCAGACTTCAAGCGGGAGATTATACTCGTAAATACAAAACTTGGAATCGATATCTATATCCGCTTGACCACTATCGTGGTCACACACAGACAGACACACAGAGAGATTTTTTTAAAATCACTTTTTCGGTATCAGGGGACTTCAAAACCTGGATATCTGCAAAAATCTCGAAGTCGAAAATTTTCGTATATACTACGTATAAGAAAGTAAAAGTTCAACGTCGAGATTTTTGCAGATGTCCACTTTTTGAAGTTCCCTGGTACCGATAAAGAGGTGTTTGCAAATATGTCTCTCTGTCTCTTCCTAGGAAGATCTGATTAGATTGTCAGTGAAATCTATAAAGCAACAAAGTTTAATTCAATGAATAAAATCGAATTTAAACGATACCTTGTCACCTACTAAGATTATACAAATTCCTACAGAATACGAAACATCCGTTACGGAAACAAAAGTTGTGACATACATAATGCTGTGAACTTGATGTAATTTTAATGTTGATAATTTTAGAACATTCAGTATACGCTTTTTGTTCATTTAATTCACAACATGTTGCACAAAGCAATATTAATTATTTAGTTATCCTACTCACATTAACTATACAGCAACCCTCATGTATGAGTTGATGGCTATATAACCGGCGCATCCATGTATATTATATGTAAGCTTTATTTATTGAATTTATTTGCTTAATATTCTCAAATAGTTTAATTAAAAATTGTTCTTCTTCCTCATTTATTTTTATTTTCTATTCAATGTTCGTATTATTTGCAACATCTTTGTAAACAAATATTTGCTCTTCAACCAGACTACCAGGCCTGTGTTTTAAAAGCTTTAGATAGTATAGAGTACTGCAATAATAACAGGGATCCATAGTTGCAACAGTAGAGGCAGGTTGCGGTTGACGCTTCTCGGTGGGAGCGTAACTACAGTCAATCATCCTGTTGCTGCACGTATGCAAGTTCTAAGTATGATTAGAGCTACTACCAGACCTGCTTAAAAGCAGTTTTCCTATTACGTGGGTTTGTGTAAAAAAAATCATGTTATTTTTATTTTCTTAGAACAACCCAACACGTTTGTTTACATCTACAGTTCAGTTCTTGTTCATGTAATGTAATGCAAATATGTTCGCGTACTCACATATGATTTGTATATTGCAGTTATTCAACTAGCAATATCTACAAATACTTTGAACTGGTTTGAAACAACTGATCAATCAGCTCAAACATCTCTTTGATTTATGCAGGTGTAATTCAAGTTATTGATGAATTATGTCCATTTTCCCTGTAATAACAACGAAGAGACCCTGAAGATTAAGAATATTTAAGAACAGTAAGGTTCGATTTAGAATTACAAGAACTAGAAATAACAATTGTACTTACTTACTGTATTTGATGATTTCAATTAGTATTCTGTTAGTATTTCAACATTATAATCTAAATGTACGTATTTCTTTATTTGTAAATTTTCCAACTTGCCAGTCATATTGTTATAGACCAATGCTATGTCTGGGAATCTATTATACAGAGGCTGGTATAACACGAATTATAAGTTTTGTATACATTTTCTCTTATAGGACGGAAGTGAAATTTTGTTTAATTTTTTATATTAAAAGTTATCTATAAAGGCCTGTACACAAAGGATTTTAGAGTAGCTTGTTAAAAGCAATGGAATAATTAAAACTGAAAAATAAAACTTTGTATATGAAGTCTGAAAGACCCAACACTAGTTTTGTTATCATGTTCTTTATATAAAATTTTGGTTTCATCAAATTTAAACATATGTTTTGTATTGCTGATATGTTTTTTTTAAAGCGGCCATGTTTCTTGCATATTTGTGGCCATTTAGTCTATGTGATAAATCGCATGGTTTGATCTATATATAGGCCCTTACAATGTTCACATGGAATTTTGTATGCTACATGTGTTTGTTTAATAAAAGTATCCTTATCTTTAATATTACTGAAGAAAATCTTAAATTATTCTATTTTTAATAATGGAATTGGTATAGTTTGAAGGATAATTGTTATTGATTCATAAATCTTTTATTTGTTGAAGGGTTTTGGTCTATATTTAGAACTTGTTAGTTTGATTGTTTTGTCTATTTGTGAAATGACAATGCTTTTTTTTTGATTGACATGAATTGGTAAAAATTATAATTTAAATATCTCCCTGAAGAAGGTTTTTGATGTAATTTTGATATTCTTTTTTATTTTCTCGAATTAATGTTACTTAAATCCAAAAAGTTTATTTCAGTGTTTGTTTCTTTTTCTAAAGTAAATTGAAATTTTGGGTGATAAGTGTTAAATTATTCTAAAATATATTCAGCTTTGTTTGCTGGTAAACATAAAATATAGTCATCTACATACCGTTTGTAAAAAAATGATATGAAATCAATTTTGGAAAGTATATTTATTTCTAAATCTTCCGATTCTCTAACTGTGCACTGGGACTTAAAATTGGAGTTCCCATAGCGCATCCAAAAATTTGTTTATAAAATACATTATTAAATTGAAAATAAGTCGTATTTAAAGTAAGTTCTAAAGCTTTAATAAATTCTCCCTGAAGCAAATATGTATATATATTGCACCGTATCCTTGGCTAGAATGCTAAATAATAGGTTTAATACTATAATATTAATATATATATAAATAATATTGTGGCTTTATAAAACAATTCGTAATAAATATTTAATATGCCGGCTTTTAAATTGATAATAAAGTTTAGTATTCTCAGTCGTTTTAAAAAAAATTATAATGAAGAGCATGAATGAAAAGACTTTTATAATCTCAGGTTTAGGTTCTTAAAATATATTAAAAAGTTACATTTGTATTTCTTTTTACTATTAATTTAATACATGTGACATGTTCTTTATTTAATATGTATTTTTAACAATTTAAATCGTACTTGAAACTAAGTGATGTCATTATGTCCTAAAGGTTATGTCAAATTCAATATAATAAAACAATAACAATAACAAATATTATGTATACAAATGTATATTATTGAATCGTTTAAGAAACACTATAACTTGGTTAAATAATAAATAAAGTAAGTAGAATTTAATTTTTGTATATCACACAAACTATACAATTCAATGCAAATTCAATTCTCTGACTCAATGAAAGAAAAAGTATTCTCCAAATTATTTTGTAGTAACTATAAATTACTATATTGATAATTGAGTATAATTTAAAATAATACTCTTAAATATATAGATAGATGTAACTCTTAATATCTCTAACAGGATAGTTTACTTTAAAGCTAATACTTGACACATTGACTTTAATACGTATAACATTTTTTTGTTAAATTTACCACTCTTTCATTAAGTTGAGATTACAATTACGTTGAATTAGTATTTACCTATCTCTAACATCTCTATACTATTAAAATAATAATTCTATTTATAGTCTTTAAATGATATGCATTTTAAACAGTACAATATATTATGATTTGTTCGAATCAATTTGCATCTATATGATATTTACAAATATCTTTAAATTTCTATTTTTATTTTACCTCTTCTATAAAACAAAGAATATGTCAATATAGAGAAAGTGAACACTGCATCTAAGAGTATGAAATCAGGGCAGTGCATCACATAACAATCACATGAGTGGATAAAGAACTAGTTTAAACCGCTGCAAAACACAGAAAGTGCAGTAATATCTGTGCGACCTGGTGCAGTGTGTCTCAGGTATGAGTACAAATACAGCAATATGTCAATAAAGTAATTGTGCATCCTTTCCTTCGCATTATATTTCATTTTAATTGGATTTATTACTTTCCGTCTTTATTTAATTACGTTTTTTGCATTTATCTTCTCACTCAGTAACCTAACTACATATACAAACTTGTGAACAATTGTATTATAAAAACGAAACACTAAATTAATGCATTAATCTTATTAATTACGATAAGCAATAGCCCTGAAGATATCGCTAGGATAGTGAATAAAACGTTGGCAGCAAAAACGACGCTGACAGGATATGAAGCCAGAAGCCAAGAAGTTATACTCACAGAGGATCGTCAATTCTTATTATTGCTTCAATTTAATAATATATTCTAATGAACCAACTTCAAGATAAAAAATGAATTCCTCTTAAAAATACATAAAAATAACTAACTAAAACTAAGGAGTATATTTAGAATAACTAAGAAATAATAAAAGCGAAATATAAAGAAGAAAAACAAAGGGATAATACAATTTTGTCTAAAAAGCAAGTGGAAAAAAAACTTTATTGCACTTGAAACTTGGCCAAGTGTTGATGCTTCTGTTGGAAAACTCTCATAACCATCAAAAAATAATAATTTCTTTTTCCCCTGCTCGGGTTGCCAGGGCAACGCTGTCCTGGATCTACACACAATTGCTATCTGGAAGGCCTCCCTAATATGTGGTTGGCCGTAGCCATTCTGCCACGATTTTATACATCATTTTATATTCATTGGATTTCATTTTCTGCGTGCGAACAACCGCCGGAACTTTACTCCAACATATAGACACATATATACACACACACACACATATGACTCGACATAGACCGCTTGCTCTGTCATATTATCTGCGAGATTTTTGAATTTATGTTCTGGGGGATTTTCCACTTTTTATGTCAGTATTTATCGACAAATAACACCCAATATGTGATGAGATATATTTTTTATATGAAAGATTTATCAGGAAATAACATTTACAGTCAATCCATGTTATATAATTTTCTTCATTATATAAATATATGGTTAATTAATAATCTGCTTCTAAATTTTTCATAGCAATTTGGTATGCAAGAAGATAAAAGTAGCTTTTTTTTAGTTTATTGTTACTAGTCACTACATGACTACCCTACAATTTGTTTTTAAAGATTTAAAACTAGGTAATTATCTACTAATATTGCACCTATGTCCTCTCCCAGTACCCAAAATATAATACTAATTTTCAAGTAATGTCACTATCGCAATGCCCTGCTTTGTTACTGTGTCATGTTGTGCACTAAACTAGCTCAGACGGTGTAGTCGGTTTAAGTCTGCATACTGGGTCTGCATTGCCCAAAAGCTGCAGTATTTCAGTATATACACGGGGAAGGAGTTTCTCCTGGTGCTTCGCTGTAAATCTCTTGACCACTTCCTTTCACTGTAGGGATTTTTAATTCAGTACGTAGATAATGATTTCGATAGTACCATGGTGTATCCACGACATTCCCCAAAACATTATTTTGTCGTTATAACTCTTAACTTAAGCATAGATTCGCCCTCCAAAGCTAAACCTGCAAGTTAATTCTAAGACACCTCGCTGTGGAATTACCTGAGATGTTTACGCTATTAATTGTTATCGGTACATATATATTCTGTGTATAAGCAAAGTTTACATGTACCGATTTGCTCTCATTGATTTTAACTCGCCACTTCTTAATCCAGATATTTCTATAGTTGCTGCACCATTTGGTCTGGGATGGAGGAAAAAATCTGCAGAGAAAAAGACCTCCATCACAGCGTCACAATACTAAAGGTCTTTAGTTGTTAACATCTAAGCAATAACCTCTAGCGTTAAACCACGTAAATCTGTGTATCCAAATTCAAATTAGCTAGAGGACACTCCTCAACAATATGCCCATCTGCTTCTATCCCAGCTCCGCAATAATAAGCTGGACTCGCAATCACATTCCACTTGAATAACATGAAATTCCATTTCTTTCGCCAGTCTCGCTAAGTAATTACATTTGTCTTTGGATATATCTACAATATTACGTTGACAAATCTTAACAACTGGACCAATATTCCTAAAACAAACACAATATCAATTCAAACGTGAAAAGTTAACCTGTCATGTAACCGTGAGGATCTTGGGGATCTTGTACGGTCTTCCAAGTGATGGTTATTATGGACAACATTTTATTCTCCATTTTGAACCATCGACCAAAATCAAATAACATTAAAGAAATTTGGATTAAAACATAAAAATAACTAGGAAAATACAAACTTAAAATTAACACTGACACTCATTAGTTGTATGAATACATAGGATAGAAGTATCGTAAGCAAAGTTCGCAATAGTGACGTATTCTTTTTACGGACTCATGCTAGAATATTTATATTTGGTTTAGCCCGAAACATTCTTCTGGGATGGAGGATTCTATTAAATCGGACTACTGCCCTGGTAGCATGCTTTTGATTTTATTCATTAGTCCTCCATGCCACACTTTATCGAAAGCTTGGGCTATGCCTTGAAAAATGGCTAAACATATTTTTCTTATCGTTTACTCTTTTAATCATTTCTGTTATTCTGTGTACTTGGTCAATAGTTGAATATTTGTTTCGAAATCCAAACTGATGTGAAGGTACCTATTAAGTTCTTATTTTCAATAATAGGTTTCAGTCTTTTCAGGAACAATTTTTCAAATAACTTTGAGACTATTGGGCGAAACGAAATAGGTCAGTATGATGATGCTTCGGAAAGGTATGTCTACAAGATTATCTTTCAAAATACTTACTAAAAGTATATACGTACAGTCATGAGCAGTAAAAATTAAATGAGTACTGTAGTTGTTTCGCTAGATTGATAGCTCTCTCTCTATTCTATATTCCTCAAGAGGCTACTAAACCTCCCCGTTATATTAATCGAAACTGAGATTCATCGGATTTGCTATTACGTTTAGAAAAAAAGACGTGTACTGCGTTGTGTAAACTGCTCTATTTTCAAGATAGGCGATGTTCATCTAAAAGAAGTAACTGTATAAGTTAGATAAAAAATTATATCTAAAGAACAACATCTACATGCACTGGTGAGTAAAAATATGTCAAAAAATGACATAAAAAAACACTACAAATGCAATTTTAAAGTTCATTTGTGGAGGAGTCACTTTTTCAAAGGCCAATAATTTTATTATTTAAAAT
The DNA here is from genome assembly GCA_963170755.1 of Amphimallon solstitiale. Classification (NCBI taxonomy): domain Eukaryota; kingdom Metazoa; phylum Arthropoda; class Insecta; order Coleoptera; family Scarabaeidae; genus Amphimallon; species Amphimallon solstitiale. The sequence goes on from OY720680.1 coordinate 59,809,695, forward strand.
TTCTAAATAAATATACTATATTTTATGTTATATATAGCTCCTTCTCTGACTTCAACCGCATACTTCTCATAGATTTTAACATGAGATAATTTAAAAGTACTTTAAATTAAAATAAGATTTCGAAGAAAAGTGCTTTGCGTCAGTATCTGTATAATTGGAATATTAAAGAAAACCAACTAGTTATCAATTTTTAACATAATCTTGTAGTTTCTGGGTAGTACAGAAATAATAATAATAATAATAATAATAATAAAGGTTTCCCCCCCTCTTTATTTCATTTAATTAATTAATGAAAACACAGAATATGTTGATTGGTGAAAATTTATAATTTGAAAGTTTTAAATGTTGGTCTTATCGTCAAATTATGTTTATTCAAATTTAAAAAAATTGTTTGAAAATGCTAAATGCTAAATTTTCAATGACGAATCAAATAGCATTTATTTCTCTTTTCTAACAATAAAAGGAAATATTAAGTGCGATATTTTAAAAAAAATGTACCATCTCAGACATGAATAGCAGGCATTGCGACAGACGAAATACTAGCTGAGCAAGTTAAATAAACATCTTCATTTATTGCATGTTATGTAAATATTTACATATGGAAATAAAAACTGCCCTACTTATTTTATATGAAACGACTTTGCAAGAGCATTAAATAATACGACTTTCTCTTACAGCCTGGCATAGACTGTAACTAATGAACTGGTTACTTTTCACTGCACTTGGCCGTACATGTATAATTCTATATAATGATGCTGTTTGATAAGAGTAAAAATGTGACTTCCGATTCGATTTTTTTTTTGAATTGTAAACATTTTTATTCCAAAAAAACATGTACATACACATAGATACATACCGTATGTGTCAATTTTCATTAGCTATAGGGATTCAATGTTTACGTGCGATTTATATGTATACAAATAATATGTGGCAACGTGTGTCACCCTACTCTCCGTCACCAATCCCGGCAACAATCGACATTACAACGACTTTCTCCGATCTCCCCACCAGATTTTACATTCAATCTTTAGCTGCGAACACGTTGCGATCTAGTCTGCCATAAAAGCCGTCTTATTACTGGAACGGGAAACATCAAATGGCCGCCGCGATCTCCTGATGTACTAGTTTATTATTATTTTCAGAATCCTTTTTTATTTACTTTATTTTTAATTTTATTTGAATTACGCTTTTGTGTGTGTCATGCAGCGTGAACGCAGCTTAATAATTCTCTGCATTTACTGAAAGGAAAAAGATTGACACATGCTGTATATATCTATATCCTCAACCTCATTGCAAGATGCTGGTTTTTTCAGTTTCCCGCGTGAACGGTATTGAGGGCTCCTGGGTGTTCTTTTTCTTCCTTTTGTTTCTGGCTGTCTCTCAGGTTTCTTCTCGATTTCATTTATATTTTCAATATCCTCCTCTTGATTTCCTTGTGAAAGTTATGGTGGTCCATCTGTTTTATTTTTGTTGTTAATTTGTTGTAGTCCGTTATCGCATCTGCTGTTGGTATTTGTACGCATCTTACTATTCTGTGTTTTTTTGCACTTATGTGTGTGTGTCCTCTCGTTCGGTATTTATGTATTTCAGTATTAGTTTGTAGCTTTACTTTTGTTTTGATTAGGCCCTTGTCTATTTTATGTACCAGTAATATATTTTTAATTCTTATAAGTTTCTCAATATTTGGCATTCCAGTGATATTATATAGTTGTGCTGTTGGAGTTCTTTTATTTAGTCGATATATTATTAGTTTTATGAATCTATTTTGTTGTCGCTGTAATTTGTTTATATTTTTTGACGTTGTTTGGCCCCATGTATTAACAAGGTAATTCGTATGAGATGCAAACATGGCGTATTTTTAATTTTATATATTCCAGCTATTGCTTTTGAGTTCTTTTTGACAAGGTTTTGGACATGACCGTCACTTTAAGTTTTCTTGGATTTCTAACCCTAGGTAAGTTATTTGTTTTCTTTGATGGATTTTCTTGCCTTTAAGTTGTATATCTAGTTTTGGTTTTTGTGCTTTATTAGAGATCATAAAGCTTGTCTTATCTTCGTTTATTGTTTCAAATTTCTTTTATAAAATATTATACAAAATTAAATCTTAAATACTTTCATACTTTTAATACATGTGTTTATAAGTATAACGTGCTAGATATTTATTGAAAACTATTTTTCAAGAGTAAAAGAACTAATATCGAAAAACTTTTTCATTAAATGTTTCTCAAATTCACTTTTTAATACATTCGTATTTCAAAATTTGTAAAATAAAAGGTGAGTCCTGTTAATTATTTCAGAAATCAGAAATCCTACTTATATTTACATATTGCTTTACCGGAGATTATAAGAAATATTTAAAATGTGTAGTTAGTTTTGGCTCAAGTGCTCTATTAAAAATATATTTCACAGTAATAAAATACATCTTGAATCAATATTGCAATTCTTTTACATCTGCTGCAAGGCAAGAACGAAAAATATTCGAGCTCGACGTGACCTAATTTCCATTCCAAATAATCATCGAACTTTAATCTCACAGAAAATAATGTTTGATATGTTACATTAGACAGGCAATCGCATTATCTCTCTATTGCATATTGCTTGACAAACAAGAACCACTCGGAACAAGGGAAACATCCCAGGTCGTTCGGACGTATACCGAAGCGCCCTCTCTCTCGAGAGATTTTAAACGAAAATCACATAATTAAAAAACAAACACGGCGGTAAACATTAAATGCCTACCGATTAACTTACCCCTCCGAATGCAGTCTAAAGTAAATATTGTGCCGAGGGAAAAAATAGCTGCCAGGGCACATGGTAAGAGGCCTTTAGCGCCACACAACACTCACTAAAGTACGTATCCAGTTGTGTTAGAAACCAACCCTCTGATATCGTATTACAAAAGCTACCGGTACAGACCGAAGCTGTTATCACCGCCGCACTAAATATATCAGATTTGACAGCCGCCCATATTCGACTTTTAGCTCGTCGTTTAATGTTTAACTTCTTACCCGAGGGATGTTACCAATGTAAATTCAGGTGTTTATATATGTATTCGTTGAAACGAAGCGAAAAGGGTTGATCCACCACGGAAGAGGTTTATCCTTATGATAAACAGACTGAAGTGTCCGAGAGTTTGGTCAGTTTATGAAAGTCAATGTGGCGAATATAAACGATTTCATTTTCGACATTTTTGCATGACAGTCGGTGTAAATGGATTTCCGTAATGGTGATGCTATGGTAACTGTACAGAAATTACAGGTGGAGGCATTTAAGTATGTGCTGTATGGTAAACAATGCGTTTTGGGGAGAGAAATCTCGAAGAATCTGGATCACCATAAATAACTTGGTTTCCTTGAGTTTTGTATAAAGTGAAATTTTATTTCTTTTCAACATTTTCGCTATTTAAAATAATGTAGCAGCTTTCGAGTATATTTTATAAAATTTAAAATCCTCGTTTATATTACATTTCCTTCAACAGATCTGTAAACAAATTTAAGAGCATGTATTACAAAAACACATACTCTATTTAGTATGTCGGTAGTTCCTCATTAAATCGAACTGGTAAATATACAGTTAAAATTTTTATTTATTTAATAAAGAGATCCTTTCAAATTATTTGAATGTACACTAGAAAACTCCGCGACATAAAAAGAATTATTCAACTTATTTCCACATTATAACAAAATACATACAACAATAATCACACGTTTACGGTTCTAAATAAATTAGAAAATAAGTCCCAATTACACGATTTTATTATCCAAAAATATACTCAAGCAGTTGTTGTGTCTTCCTGTTTTGAAAGACTTGTATCTTCTTGTTTTAGAAGTAGTAAAGAATAACTCATCACTGAATTTACTTTATACGTGGTTATTCACAAATGAAATAACACTACCATGTTATATACAACTTTATACAATTAAATAAAATAACAATGCGAATAAATGTAGGCTTCTTGCATTGGGCAAGTTGAACCGTACATGATAGCTAACTGCTAACAAGTTGAGTTTCGTTGATAAACTGATTTCAATTTTCTGTTACAAACAAATTCAGTATTTAGAGTGGGGTGGTAAGTTCACGAAACCGTACCTCCTCTATCGTTGTCTGGAAAAACCGAACATTAATAGGTTGTAAGCTTCATTAAAGGTTCTCGGAAGGAGCAAATAGCAATACAATTATCTAATATAAATATATGAGCCCTGCTGTGCGTTTACGGGTTTCTTCAATTACAGAATATCTATAATTCTGAAATCCAGCAAATGTTTATGAATTTTTGAGTACTACAACGACATGATGATAATAAAAGAAAGAAAATAAATGTTAATTTAGACAAAGCATTTTACCGATTTTCTAAAACGGATAATAGAGTAGTTTCTAAGAAAGAGATTAAATTAGGAGACTGATGTCCCTCTTGGTATTTCCAGATTTAATTTTAAATATACATTATTTTACGATTATGAAGTAATAAAATGACTGTAAGCACTTATATAGAGATATATACATGTTCTAATTAATTGTACCTTTGTAAAATAAAGCAAATTGAGATTAAAACTAAACATATATACGTTTTACATAGAACAGAGAATATTACTTTATAAAAAAAGGAATAAAAGAAAAATAATAATAATAATCGTCCTTACACAGTACTATTTAAAGGTGTGAAACTCATTTATAGTTAAATAGATAAAAATGAGTATGCTCTATGGTTTTTTCTCACTTGTCCTGTGCGTTTGACTATACTGATATTGAGACTTATGGTGGAATTCTGTAACTTTCTCGGAAGCTCCGGCTATCGTAGGCCCTGGCAACGAAGTGACGTTGCGATGACGATTTCAGAATATTGAGAGTTAGTGACGTAGAACTGTCAAATCGTTCGTGAGTAAAGATTTTGTTGGTTATATTGTGGTTATATTATTATTATATAACTATTGTTAATATACTGTTCCTGTTGTTATATTTATAGTTTCTGTTAGTTTATTTGTTATAATTATTATTGTTTTATATTTGCAAATATGAATGGCTTTATAGCATTATTATTAGATGAAGATCACAACAGGTAGGTAATCGATAATATAAAATATATAGAGTATACATAATATTCTCTGTTTTCTTTATTTTAGAAATTATATGCGTATATTCCGCAAACGTTTAAGAGATCACGGAAATCCTTTTGAAATACCAAACAGGCATTTTAAACAAATGTTTAGACTGAATAAGGACACTGTTCAAAACCTGATCCAGTTATTGGATGGATATATTGAACAAACAAATATACCATTACATTTGAAGGTTATTATCATAAACATCACTTGAAATGCATATTAACTTTATAGTGCACATTATATATTTGTTACAGGTCTTAACAACATTAAATTTCGTAGCATCAGACAGCTATCAGAATAGTGTTGGTATTAATAGCTTTGTTTCTCTCAGTCAGAGTTCAGTAAGTCGAATAGTTCATCAGGTCTGTCTTGTAATATCAAACAATTTATTCCCTGAATGCATAAAATTTCCCAGTGATTGTGAATCGAAGAATCGTGTCAAGCAAGGGTAATTATGTTGTATCAAAATATTCTAAAAATAATTCTTTATTTTGTTTTTATGATAAAAAATGGGAGACCGGAGATGTATTTTGTTTAATCGATAGCACCCAGTTCATATATTTACCAAGGGTAATTAAGGGTACCTTTTCTAAACGTTCTAAAAATTATCCTTCTGTATAGTTTTTATGAAAAATGGGGTGCACGAGATGTAGGTGTAATTGATGGCACACATGTTGATATACTTGCTCCACCTTTAGCCAATGAAGAACACTCTCCTTTTGTATATATATATATTTTTTCTATTCACATACTGTAATTTTTTTTTCTAAATTTCAGCACTACTTTTATGGTAAGGTTGATAAAAGAAAATATATTTGACAATAAAATGTGTTTTATTTTTGAATATTTATACAAACAATCTCTATTTGAGTACCTATTATTCAAAGTTCACATTTCTAGTTCAGTATTATTATTTTTCTTTTTGATCTTTATTGTTAAGATTTAATAGTAAACATATAATTCATATCCAATATTAGTATAATTATCCGAGTCAAATGTCATCTATTGTTTTAGAATACTTGCTGGTAAATTTATTAAACAATAATTTTTTATATTCTTTTGAGTTGAAAAAGTGCAAATTTCAGCCTAATGAATATTACTCTCCTGTAAAAACTGCAAATAAAGAGAACTTTCAATTACTATAATTTCAGAGGCTCGACAACAAAATCCTGCAATAATATCAAATGATTTGGTGTACCAAGTACAACAATACATCACAGGATTGGTCGATTTTCTAAATACAAAATCATCTATATCCTTCAACCATTTATATACTTTGGCCTATGCTATTAAAACTTAATGTTACCTTTTTGGATCCTCAAACATTAATCGTTCAATATAGTTACACATTGATAAAATCTTTGCGGTTTGATTTACAAATAAAGTCATTGACTAAACAGGTAAATTTCCTCTTATTTTCTTCAACATAATATAAAGTTAAACATCCTCTCAATTTGATGTAGTTTTATTATTAGAAAATCTTATGAAAAAGTCAACTTTAAATTGTGAAGTTATTGTGAACACGATACCATAATAGACTTTTTCGAACATTTAGTTTGTGCACATTTCACATGCTTTATGTTGTGTGGATATTGTCTGCTAGGTTTATGTATTTTTTTGTGTTTAGGTACTCTTGTAAGAAAAACAATGTCGACTTTATAGGGATACCTGTCCTTGTTGGCTTTATAAAAAAATCACATTTCATCATCCATAAATGTGCCTGAAAAGACATTTATCTGCAAATTCACTATACACTAGTGCGATACTACGTCCTTTGAAACTCTCCTAATGATAACAGTTCTTGTTGAAATTTTCCAAAGTGTTTCGTGCTATCTTGGCAGCAGTATAAACATATGTTTATACTATATCTTGGCATTACAAAATGTTCCGTACATTTTCTTAAAAAAAAAATGTTAGCAATCGCTATATTATATTTCAAACAATTTTCGTATTAGTTAAAATTTTTAATTGAAATATTTTGGTATATGTTTACGAGATGATATGTCTGTTTACATGTTAAACATAAAGGTTATGTACAAAAAATCGTAAATTGACACTTCTACGTCACTAACTGCAAAAATTCTGAAATCGTCATCGCAACGTCACTTCGTTGCCAGGGCCTACGATAGCCGCAGCTTCCGAGAAAGTTACAGAATTCCACCATTAATCTGATAAGTTTTTTTGGAGCCTAGATTTTATGATATTATCGTCAAAATAGATAGCTGTCTATCGACTAAACATAATGTGAAATTAGGAATTCCACAGAGATCCATATATATTTATTATATTTATTTATTTTAATGATCTTTGTCCCAAAAATCTACGGATTGCAGATTTAGATTATGTAACATCGTGCATTATTTAACTAGTGCATTTTGATTTCTGCTGTCTAGGTTATGAATCTGTGAGTTTGTTTTGAAGTTTGTCTTGTGTGCGTCCATGTACTTTAACATAGACAAAATGTATATATTAATATATTAAATTATTTTCTCGCGCTTGAATATTATAAGAATCCATATAAATAAAATAATGAGGTGTGGCCACCACATGACTTTTTTTATACGTATGAGCGTTTCAAACTATAGAATTTTAAGTATTTTTTGTTTACAAAAATTATTCAAAATCGTGTTCTAAGTACTTCCATTCTCTTAATAAATCGCTATAGAATGTATACTTCGCAATTTATTCTAAAAGAAGTGCTACTTCCGGTCCGAATTTTGAAAAAAGTTTTACAGAAACGGTGTTGAAAATTATGTTTGAAATACTTTTATACTCGTAATGTACTTGCCTAGAAAGCATGACTTGCGAAATATTCGCAAAAAAACTGATTTTCCATAGAAGTAAAAGACCTACTTCCAGTAGGAATTTCGAAAAACTCCTTTAATAAAATTCTTTTCGAATTTAATTTTGAGTACATTTGAATTCTAATATAAATTTGGTTAAACTTATTAGTTGAAGAAATATTGGCAAAATTCGATTTTTTCACTGAAGTAAACTACTACTTCCTCTATACCGATTTCGCTGATAATTTAACGCATGTGTAAAAAACCCATAAGTCAGAATTGTTTTGTCACTTTGACAGCGATAAAAGTTTACTTTAACTTTTATGTCGGCAAAAAAGTTATTTACCTTTGGTTGGCCTGACAACTTGTGTTTTCTCGTTATGTCATAAACTCAACGAATCCACTGTCAAAATGAAATGTCAAAGTCGACGCAACCGTAAGTTTGCGTACTATCTTTGGTTGATCAGACATAAATTTGCTTACTTTATCCATAGATAAAGGAATACTATAGATGGGAAACACACTGTATATAAATTGAGTACTTACGGAACTGCCCTCTTGCGGGCTTAGTCACGTATTACTTTCATATACCTATCCATATTTTCAAACATGTAAATTATCGTTTTCGGATGCGAACAAATTAAATGTGTTCATTTTCACCTCGCTTTAATGCATATCTTAAAGTCGGATGAAAATTAACACATTCAATTTGTTTGCAATACAAGAATACTCTCTTTTTAATTTATTTTCACCCATCACAATAGTACAATATATTTTTAATCAAACAGAAATTCAAATTCAAACATTATTTCTTATTATATTGTACAATTGTAATGATAAATAGATCTAGAAAGACATAATAAAAAAGGAAATCTTATAGAAAAACAATTTCAAACATGATGAAGTTACTTTATTACAAATAAATGATAGATATACAAATACATACATGTGTATAACTAATAATAATATATAACAAATTATGTACATAATCAAGTATTCTTAATTTTTATGAAGAACTTCTTGTGTTTAATATATTGTTCTCGCACAAGTAATTTCAGTGAGTCTGTTGAATTCACAGTGAGAGTTTTTCCTTTCATTACTTTGTTAATGTTTTTTGTGTAGGTAAATAAATGAAATTGAATAAGTAATTTTATAAAAGTCTTTCCGGTATCATGCATCACACATTTGAAATTACTTATAGAGGAGACAAGTTATATTCAATTGCACGTCATTGATGACATGTACATGTTGTCATAACTGTATTAGTGAAACTTAAAGTTATTTTGTTAAATTATATTTGAGAGCTTTTATTTCATTAGTTTAGACAGAAAATGTATACATTGATCGTAATATATGCATTCATGGTAAATAAACACATAATTTTCGTTTCAATATTAAATTTCTGCCTTACATATTTTTAATAGACTAATAGTTCAATTTGGTGTTGGCAGATAAATCATATCTGTCAAAAAGGCATGTGTTGTGTATTTTTTGCCTTTGTGTATATTTTGCCTTTCAAATTTGCGTGTTTATTTTTGCTTTGATATGAATTGTATAAAAACAGTTCTTCTTAGAAGTACATTGTGTTTATTATCTATTTGCGTCCTTTGAATATATGCCAAAATGTTTCTGTAAACAGCCGAAGCTTTTTACAAACTTTTCTATAATCATCCGATTAATAAGAATAGCATAAATATTGGTTATTTTAAATTTTATTATGGATGAAACATTTATGGTTTTTCAACAATCTAACTCTATATAATAAATTAGTTGAGAAAGGCTGAAGTCTTAGAGCATTTCAATTACAAAATATATTACGTTATAGTTATTGTATTGTTAATACATATTTTCTTTGGTTATATCAAATATCACTGACAGAAATAAAAATAGATCCAGCAACATAAACAAGACGAGACGTCATGGATCTAGTATGATGTACAATTGAATGTAACAAGTTTCCTCTATATATCAACATTTGATTTTATTTCATACAGCAACACAATAGAATAAAATCATACCTTCAATGGTATATGGCAAATATAGAGATGGAACACTATGTTTCTTCAAATTTGCACTATTGTGTCTATCTTGCTCAGCAAAATGTATATCACATACTCGTATATCACAAACACTATAGTTCTTTCGGACTTCAGTAGGTGCTTGCAATTCTAGTTTCGGAGTTTTTTTATAGCTTGCTGCATCCATAAATTGAATAACTAAAATATATTATACCATTTTAAGTAAAAAAGTTATTTTACAATTCTATTAAATTTAAGATACGGAAATAGAGTTTCATCTTTAAACGCAAGACTAAATGCAGCTGAAAAGCAATTTCATTCACGTACATGTCAATATTTAAGTCAATGTGTGAATGATTCTACATATAAATTTATAATGATGCAAATTAAGAATCAAACAAAACCTCTAAAGGCACATCGTTTTACATTGGAGGAAAAAATTTTGTGCTTATCATTGCTCAAATCTAGCGGTAGAGGATATAATTTATTATCAAAAATTTTTTGCTTACCTACCAAGCGAACTCTATCAAGTTTATTGAGAAAGCTGATAATAAATCCCGGAATAAATGATAACTTACTCAACAATTTGGCACATGTGGGTGAAAAAATGCCAGCAATTGAAAAAGGTTGTTTACTTATATTCGATGAAATGTCAATAACTCCTATGTTGCAATACGATTGTGGTAATGATAGAATAGATGGTTTCCAAGACCTTGGAGATGGGAGCAGTATGCGATTAGCAGATCATGTGTATATCACATACTCGTATATCACAAACACTAGTTCTTTCGGACTTCAGTAGGTGCTTGCAATTCTAGTTTCGGATTTTTTTATAGCTTGGTGCATCCATAAATTGAATAACTAAAATATATTATACCATTTTAAGTAAAAAAGTTATTTTACAATTCTATTAATTTAATAACTTACATTTGCATCCTTTGGAAACGTACGCATTTTCATGCTTTTATTGTTGTTGACATGACGGTAAATAATAAAAAACCATTATTACTTAGGTACCTTATAAGCTGCCAAACAGTGAAATATAACTAACATTATGATAAAAGCAATGAAAAACAGCATACAACAAGTATTGATTAAAGTAAAACAATGAACGATGAACACAAACATATATGCAAATGGCGAAAAAGTAAAAGCAAAACAACTTGGTAAGTATATACGCGAATTGTTTTACCGATCGACCGTATATGTCCAACGAAGAGACATCTCGCGGGTTTAGTGAAGAATTAATAAACTGTCTGAACCCGGCCGTAAGCGACAACAACCCGTGACTTTATCATCATAGCGTTCGTTGTGAAGTGTTGTTATGACAAAATTTGCAAACTCATCGTAAGTAATCTTCACAAAATATATAAGAACTGTGTTTTTAATAACTGTATTTTTAAATAGTATAATTACTATGTAATAAATTTTTCAGTAATTGTTTACACATTTAGTAAATTGTCTTACCGAATTACATTCGAGTTTCCTTTTTATTTCCGAATAATTTTTCCATTTTCAAACTCAAATTTAATTGCTAAATAGTAACTGAACTCAACAAATTGCCTTCTCGATAAAACGACTCGTCATTCGAACTCGTCGTTTTATCAGGCAATTTGTTTCGTACAGTTACCCAATAACAAAAATTTTCCTTAAAAACTGAAAATTTATCAGGGAAAAAGAAAGCTCTCGTGTAATTATAAGTGAAAAACTAATCAGATCTCAAGAAGGAGATTATACTCGTAAATACAAAATTTGGAATTGATGGCTATAGCCGTGTGACCGCTATCGTGGTCACACACACTCTGACAGACACACAGACATTTTTTAGAAACTACTTTTTTGGTATCGGGGGACTTCAAAACGTGACATTTGCGAAAATCTCGAGGTCGAAAATACTAGTATACGAAAGTATAAAGGAAATGGTGTTTGTTAAGCGCATCACTTGAGAACTGGTGGACCGATTAGAATATTTTTTGGAAAAGTTGCCCTGAAAATTAGAAAATTCGGGAGAAACTAAAAGTGCTTTTTTCTATATAGGATTTTTGTATGAACTCAAGTCAATAACTCACGATTCAAACTATGGATATGCGTAATTCTTTTTTGTTTTATTTGCTATAGTCCTGGAAAAGTTTTCAGGAGAAATGGAGAAACGATATCAAGGTAGGTGGGATCCCGTCATGATGGGAGATTTTTCTTGGTTTCTCATCAGAGAAGGCAACAGGCAACATGAAAGGAAGAAATAACTCTATGTATGCAAAATTTTGATATACCAGCAATTTTCCTTTGTTTGCAGTTAAGTGTTTTTGTATTGTTGATACTAATTAAACATTCAAGTATTCATGTCAAGATTTTTGTGTTTATCTGTGTCTTTTTATGATTTCTATATAACAAATTTTGTAAATACAATATTATTGTTTATCTAGTAACCAGTGTACACAGATAATCATTTTTTTATCTATACCTAAGATAACAGATAATTCCGAAAAAATGATCTAGATAAAGATGACAGATAATTTATAATTTATGTAGATAATTCAATAGATAATCTAGTAAAATCCTCAGAACTCAGAATTTTATTTTAGAATTCAACGTGGTTTAGGTATCGGTTGATATAGGAAGCATGAGGATGAGATTTTTTGATATAGGTAATTTACAATATTAAATATTAACAAATTTAATATACATTCTTATGTTTATTTACTATTATTAATGCTTTAGGGGCTGATTTCAAGTCGGATTTGCGTGGTCACAACTTTGCGTCACTCATTTTCATATTCGTATTACTAGTGACTAATTTACAAAAATGTATGCTATTCCTCGATACAGATAAACAGATTAAAAATGGCAAAATAACGAATACAAACACAGCTATAAACTTGGACACTAGTGATAAGCTCACAAAATATGACAAATGAAAACTGAAAATGATATTTAGTGACAATGACAAGCAGCGCTGCAACGAATTTATCTAAAGTACGAGTACCAACGTTACTGCGAAAAATGTACTACATTGTACGAAAGTCGAAAACCATAGAGTTAAGAGACGGCGATGGTTTTATTGGTTTCTTTACGGTCTTCGAGACACACACACAAAAAAAACTGATAACTCGCGAAAAAAATTATCTTTTATCTAGATAATTTATCTAGATAAAATTATCCAGATAATGCACAACACTGGTAGTAGCGGTGTATGATTATAACTCTAAAACTAGACGTGGTGGAAAGATTTGGTCTTTGGTTATGGCTTCAGTTAAATACTATAAGAACTGTACACCCATTTTTACAACTGTTATTAAAAGAATTAAAATTGTCAGCTAGTGTATTTATTCCAATTTCCATATAAACCTCCGTCTTTCTATATTTTTACGCTGCAAGGCATAGAATACAAATAACAAGACAACAGCAACAACGACCAACGACGAAGACTCCTTAACGCAACTCACATAAACACACTCGACAACACGCACAGAAACACACACAAAGAAGAAAACAGATTACCGCTTTATTCCTACAAATAGCGGTAACGCTAAAACCGCTCGAATGCTGCACGCAACTGACGCTTCATTTATAGCTAGATGTCTTCGTCTTTCTTTCATTCTTTCTCTGCACACACCACTTACATATGTATGTGGGGACATGCACGAGGTGCACCAACACAGAGGCGCACATCCCTGAACACATAATTGCGAATCGGTTACGTGGCTTAGGAGTAGAAGATATTGCCGTCGCTTACACATATTTGAAATTCAATTTAAAAACCGAGCAAATGGAGTTGTTAATGTTACATTGTCCGCCGCTTCGGAGAGAGATACGAGCGAGTCGGCGGAACCGTTGGGCGGTAGAACTACCTCTTTAGTTATGTTGAGTGACACAGCCACCTCACACACCCTTGTTAGTCCGCGAAGAAGGCCCGATCCTTGGTCCCACTTTACATTCAATGAAGATATCGGGACCGGTATAATAAGGCAAATAGACAGCGGATTCCGAAGCGGGATATCTATCACCAAGGCGGGTTATTTTTTTGCCTATTTGGAGAGAAAACGGTGGTGCTTCTGTTGTTGCTGCTGGTGCTGATGCACGTAGTGGAGGCCGTAACTTTTCTTTATTTCTTTTTATTTTCTTTTCCAGTACAGAATCGAATCAATTTTTTATCGAGTTCCTTTCTTTTTTCCGCAGTCGTTGCTTTTACGGATTTTTTTCCTTTTTCGTAATCCTAGCGACCGTCGTCTCCGTGGTTATTATATACTTTATGGGTTTTCTTGTCTTAAGAAGTGGCTATTCTCAGAGTTTTGTGGTTACTTTGCATGGAAAACCTCCAGGTGGATTCTCTAGATTTTTATATGGAAATGAGGAACACATAATTTGAATTTGAAATTACTAGTATTTCATGAAATAATGATAAATTATATGCAAACATATTTTTAATTTTTCCATCTCATGTCTCTGAAATATATATATATATATATATATATAATTAAAATATTTTTTTGTCCTGGCCTTAATAGTTAATAATTTAAAAATTTTCTTTCCTGGGATTAGCGGCCATAAAGGAAGTAAATGAATTACACCATTTTTTTTTGTTTTATTTACACCAACGTTTCGGCAATTATCCTTGCCTTTTTCAAGGTTATTTATTGAACCTAATAACAACAAGAAGAAGAAATTATTTATATGTTAGTTATTTACATTTGATGTGCTGTATGAATTTGATGATCAACACACACAAGCTCTTAATAATCAATTTTTTTTTATATTCATTTCTTACTAATTTTACTTGTTCAATATCATTTAAAATTTTTATGAAAAATATATGTGTACTTACCGACATAACACTAATTTTTTTATATTAACATCATTTGTCATTCACTATACAACTTTTGTATATATTCTAATAATTTTATTATTCATGTTGTAAGTATATTTACTTGTGATGTTAAATATAACGTCAATTTCTAAAAATATATGAATGTATATAAACGCCTGGATACACACGATAAGCAAAGCACTAACACAAACAACTAAAAAGCATGCAATAATAAATTCTTTGCCCATATAAAAACAATTGACTGACAAACAAACTACCTCCTATAAACAAAATATTGTTACTTTGTACATATCACAATTATAAAATATTAAAATATATTTCCGACAATCTGTTAATATCGGTTCGATCGTTTACCGCTTTATTATGGTTTTTTATCTGAATCATTTCTAAAACATTTCGGGCTTTGGAGTTATTTTCTTTATTCAAAATACATGCATTATCAAAGTCAAATTTATGTCCTGTGGTGTTACTGTGTTTTTTTAAAGAAGTCATATTTTGGGCATATTTATGTCCCTTAATTCTCTCTGACAAATGCTGCTTAGTTTGCCCTATATATAGTTTTTCACAACCAGAACAAGGGATTTTATATACAATATGGGTCTTTTGTTTAGTTGGTACCTCATTCTTAATCTTTGTGAATAAATGTTTTAAATTATTTTGATTCCTATGTGCCAATTTAATATTAAATGGTGCCAAACATTTTGTCAGGTTTCTGATAGCCCACATATATATGGAATACTAACATACTTTATATCTTTGGGTTGTATTGAGTTGTTTGCGATGCTCTTGGTTATACATCTTATTAACTCTATGCTTTATAATTTTTTGTATGAAATTAGTTGGGTAGTTGTTTTTTTGTAAAATAGTTTTTATTTTTAATAAAATATCACGCCTATATTCAATACTTGTAAGTTTAATACCCCTATCCACAAGAGCAACAACCACATTTCTTTTATGTGCAAAAGGTTGGCAGGAATTGAAATTCACATATCTGCCTACTGCTGTGGGTTAACGTTGGTGTAAATAAAACAAAAAAAAATGGTGTAATTCATTTACTTCCTTTATGGAAGCTAATCCCAGGAAAGAAAATTTTTAAATTATATATATATATATATACAGGGTCGTCCAAAAGTCTGGATTCACGTGGATTTTGAGTAAACTATTCACTTTTTTGGAAAACTGAATTCTGTATCTTGAATGGGAATAAAATTGCAACTCAATAGTATTTTTTATTTCAAAAAAATTGTTTATAATTTTGAGATAAAGTTAATAACAATGTTTTTTTAAATGGAAACCTACCGTGATTTTTATTTCAGAGAGAGTACTTTCGATAAGAATTGCATTGGCATAGAAATTTTGGCTATAAACCTTACGATTATTGTTTAAATTAATATTAAATTTTCGATCCGAACACTCGTTCGCGCTTGTTCGGAAAATACACGAACGTGTCTTCTCTTACCACGTTTCCAACTGTAGGCATGGGTCCACCCCCTAATAAAGCATTCTATTGAAGGCGTTACGTTTATCTTGAATGAAAGCATTTTTTTTTTATAAAATGGGGATCTACCGCGATTACGATATTTAAACGTTATGAGAAAGTACAACGTAGTTTAATAAAAAATAATTTTATGGTCTTTTTCCGTTTTTAGACACTTGGAAGGTCCAAATCTTATCTCATTCTGTTTTTGGTATTACTAGTGTACGTTTACGGAGCGAATTTGAATTTTTATTTTCTGTTTTCTTGAACGTTTTGTTTGTTGTTAATTGTGTTGTTTTGGTATTGACTTTATCTATTATTTTTGTGATCTGTGATTTTGAACAATTTGCGTAAATATGGAACTGGTAGAGAGAGAACGGATAGAAATTCTAATTATGGTGGGATACGGCGACAAAAAGCGATCACATCAAGAAGCTTGTGATCTCTTCAATCAACTTCACCCCGAGCGAAACCCAATTTCAAAATCGACTGTTGCAAAAACATACAGAAGATTTTTTGAAAACGGAACCGTCAAGAGTCTCCCAAGATCTGGCAGAACCAAGACAGCAACGAACGACCATGTCGCACAGCTTGTAATGGAAAGGATTATTGAGGAGCCAATCATTTCAACCGAGCAGTTGGCACTAGATTATGATGTAAGTGCCACTTCTGTCAAGAGGATATTGAAAAACCAAAGTGCCAAACCATATAAACTGCAACTTCAGCAAGAGCTGACCGCAGAAGATTACGATCGTCGCCTCCAATTCTGTGAATGGTTATTCTTCCAGCAAGAACAAAATTTGAATTTTACAAATAACATCATATTTTCGGACGAAGCAACATTCTGCCTAAATGGAATAGTCAATCGTCACAATTGTCGATATTGGGCGCTGGAGAACCCCCACTGGATGCAGGAGCACCATACCCAACATCCCGAGAAACTTAATGTATGGGCAGGTATTGTTAATGGGACAATTATTGGTCCTTTCTTCATCCAGGGCAACTTAACTGCTGTATTGTATTTGGATTTGCTAAGGAACCAGATAATTCCAGCGATTCGAAGAATATTTCGAAATGCAATTCCGAATCAAGTTTGGTTCCAGCAAGATGGTGCACCGCCTCATTTTGGTATTGCTGTAAGAAATTACCTAAATGAAATCTTTCCCGAAAGGTGGATTGGAAGGAGGGGAGCCGTGGAATGGCCACCACGATCTCCAGATCTCACCCCATTAGATTTCTTTTAATGGGGATACGTAAAAGGTTTGGTCTATAAAAGTAGACCAAGAAATCTAGAGGATCTGAGAGAGAGAATTGAAGAGACCATGGCGAATATACCTCAGGAAATGTTGAATAATGCTGTCCAAGGTGTAGTTCATCGAGTTGGATTCTGCCAGGAAGTTAATGGCGAACATTTTGAACATTTAATATGATTTTGGTAATATCTAGTTTAATTTCATTGTTTTGTTTGTTTTAATTTTATATTAGGAGTATTTTTTTTTACACGAAATTTTAATTACAATTTTTATTTATATTTTGTGTTTGTTATTTTCCTGTATTACCCCATTTTTTAATAAATAAAAATATCTGTAAAATATTTTTAAAATCAAATTCGCATTCAGTAAGAAAAATTTTTGCTTATTACTAAAGTAAGAAAAATTAGTATAAAAAAAGTTTAAAAAACGAGTGGTCACAAATCATTTTTAAAAATGTGTGCCTTAAGGTCTTATAAAATGGTTTTTTTATATTATTATAAAAAATCATTTTATAGAACTTGAGGCACTCATTGTTTAAAATAACTCGCTTTGCAATTTGCCATTCTTATGGCGTTTTTTAATTAAAAGAAAAACTGATTTCATCGATTGAGGGATTTTTGTGGTAATTGGTATTTTTATTTTTCGTCTTCTTGACACTGCTGTTATTTAAATTGACATAATGAAAGAGAAACTGCACATCCGCAGTTCCGTGGATTGATGTCTAATTAGGACGCCGAAAACTATGACGTTGCGTTTTTAATCATTAATCTAATATTTTATTCTGAGATATTTACTAATTTTTACGCTTCTTTCCTTACGTTTGCCAATTACGTTTCGGATCTAATTTTTATTAAACTACGTTGTACTTTCTCATAACGTTTAAATATCGTAATCGCGGTAGATCTCCATTTTATAAAAAAAAAATGCTTTCATTCAAGATAAACGTAACGCCTTCAATAGAATGCTTTATTAGGGGGTGGACCCATGCCTACAGTTGGAAACGTGGTAAGAGAAGACACGTTCGTGTATTTTCCGAACAAGCGCGAACGAGTGTTCGGATCGAAAATTTAATATTAATTTAAACAATAATCGTAAGGTTTATAGCCAAAATTTCTATGCCAATGCAATTCTTATCGAAAGTACTCTCTCTGAAATAAAAATCACGGTAGGTTTCCATTTAAAAAAACATTGTTATTAACTTTATCTCAAAATTATAAACAATTTTTTTGAAATAAAAAATACTATTGAGTTGCAATTTTATTCCCATTCAAGATACAGAATTCAGTTTTCCAAAAAAGTGAATAGTTTACTCAAAATCCACGTGAATCCAGACTTTTGGACGACCCTGTATATATATAAAATATATTACAATTCTTTGCCAAAATATACAAATGTATTGAAAAATTCAAAAGATTCATGGTAGTAGTGGCATACAATGAAGTAAAAGTAATAACAATATGACAACTGGTTGTCAATTAGAAAACAATGACAAATATAAAATGCAAATCACAATGTATAATTGAAAATGTAATCAAATAAGCAATAGGACAGTCGGGATTACTTATATAGTCACATCAAAAGGCTTGGGATTTACCACAAACTGTTCAGTCAATG
The DNA here is from genome assembly GCA_963170755.1 of Amphimallon solstitiale. Lineage (NCBI taxonomy): Eukaryota > Metazoa > Arthropoda > Insecta > Coleoptera > Scarabaeidae > Amphimallon > Amphimallon solstitiale. Next base: position 59,828,767 of record OY720680.1, read on the forward strand.
CAATTATACAAATAACAAGGACGCAACTATGTAATGAAAAATTAAGAGTAGAACTGTTGATATTATAATAATATAGAATGTGAAATCAGTCATGTGTAAATGTAAATGAAAGCAAATAAGCATAGGACAATCGCCATTACCCATGTAATCCTATCAAATTGGATTAGGTTCACCTAAACATGTACAATCTGACTGAAATACATAGACAATCAACGATGCAATTATGTATGTGTTAAGATGTATTTGTAGCTACAGACATGGTTTGACATTTTAAGGTAATACTATATATTTTTATTCAACACATATTAATGCTTTAACATACACCTTCTTTGTTATGCTGCACTGACGAAACCAAACTAGGTAGAAACATATACCGTGTGGCCGCCGTTCATAGCGCGATGCATGTATTAGTAACTACTGGTCGACTATAAATGGGCGTGCCAACTTGAATTGCCACACCGACAGCGGGCGTATAAGTTATACGTATAAATGTATTCGTAGGCAAATCAAGTGAAGAGCAGTGTAATAGGTATTGCGTTCCCGTTGTAAGTAATTATTTGTAGTTGTTTGAAGCATCAGATAATCACTGATAATATGTCAGTGAAGTAACTCATCACAGCTTCATAAACAACATAAAAGAGCAAAAATAAATAATAAATAACTCCTTGACTTTAAAATAAAAAAAACTTCTTAACTAAAATAATATTTTTCAACAAATATTATAATCTAAAAAGTCAACTATAATAAATTACTGAAACATAAAATATTTACTTCTTAAAACAGAATTGTAATTCAACATTGCAATTAACCTGTAATTAGCTAAAAGAATGTTATTCTTAAGCAATAATAAAACTCGAACTGACGCCCATATGTGCAAGCGACTGCCCGACTACACCGTATAAATGTTGATTTTTTGGACAAATACGAGTGCATCATAGGCATATGCGAAATACTAGCTCTGTTTTAATCCAGTATAACACTGCGTCTACTTGTTTACCGTTCTAATACACATACATCTCTATCTGTTTCGCTTACTCTACAGGTATCGCGATAATGCAGACGCACGCGGTCTTATGGTATGTCTGTAGCAACAAATACATCTTAACACATACATAGTTGCATCGTTGATTGTCTATGTATTTCAGTCAGATTGTACATGTTTAGGTGAACCTAATCCAATTTGATAGGATTACATGGGTAATGGCGATTGTCCTATGCTTATTTGCTTTCATTTACATTTATACATGACTGATTTTACATTCTATATTATTATAATATCAACAGTTCTACTCTTAATTTTTCATTACATAGTTGCGTCGTTGTTATTTGTATAATTGCATTGACTGAACAGTTTGTGGTAAATCCCAAGCCTTTTGATGTGACTATACATATAAGTAATCCCGACTGTCCTATTGCTTATTTGATTACATTTTCAATTATACATTGTGATTTGCATTTTATATTTGTCATTGTTTTCTAATTGACAACCAGTTGTCATATTGTTATTACTTTTACTTCATTGTATGCCACTACTACCATGAATCTTTTGAATTTTTCAATACATTTATATATATATATATATATATATATATACAGAGTGGGTCGTCTCCGTGAAGAAAGAGCTTATTTTTTATTATACAGAGTATTTCATAACTTGACTGATCATAGTTATAGTTTTCAACTGGCATGAAGTAATTCACACAATATGAATAACTATTTCTTCCCTGGTACAAGCACAACGGTAAATTAAGATGCCTACTCCCTGGTATCTTCATGAAACCAGTTATCACAAATCTTCTTCATACGATCACTTGCCAAAACTAAATCTAACACGTAACTATTTTGATGAGCTGTATGGATTACACAATCATGCATTTTCACTCTTAATAATAATAATAATTATTATTATTATTATTGCTATTTATTGCCCAACAGATATCTCCAATTACAGGACAAAATTACATAGAATGTATGACAAACATATGTTAAACGTAATTATAAAAAGCCCATCTACTGTCTTTATAGACGACAAAACTCTAAAGAATGATAAGTACAAACAGAAATAAAGCAATGAACACTTAACCAAAAGCATGTGAATTTAACAATTCAGGTAACGTTGAATGATGTATATCAACATAATACATTTGACATTGAGTGTAAAACACATTTTATATATAAGTGACCTATTAAGTTTACTCAACAATTCAGGCGCATCGACACCATTATGAACTAAATTAAACAAAAAATGAAAACTGGACTGATCACGGCGGTTGCCATAGATTCCATCATAAAGTGTTGTAATAAAAGATCATGAGAAAACCTCGAACACGGTAGGAAACATTCCTTTTAAAACTCTTGATTATATCATTCTCAATACACACAATACGTTTATTGATTGTATCTCATCCTGTATATCATTAATTAGTTTATTACACGAGTACCTGCCCAAAACATTACGCATAAAATAGTTTTTAAATTGAGATTAATTGTCCTGATATTAATAATTCAAAATAGAAATAAATACCTTAATTTCTCATACATTATAAATTCTTGTATACAAGTGCAATAAATAAACACTTATTTTTTGCATTTGGCAAGAGTTCTTCTTAATCGCAGTGCTTTCCTTTATATATCAAATGTTCAAAACATAAAAAATATTGACAAAAGTACATATCGGAGCCAGACAGAATAATTATAAGAAATATTTTATTCTAGAAGTTTTATCGGCAGTTTTACCAACATGAATGTGATGTAGTTCTTGAGCATAACATGACTCATAAAGATAGCGTGACATCTATTGAGTTGTGATATTTAATAAACAAATGCCTATTAAATATATAATAAGGTCAAAAATCATAAAAGAAGTAAATCAAAATATTCTACATAGTAAAGCTATTTACATACAATATTGTGTTTATACACTATACTAATGCAATTTATGTACTTAATGTAAACAATAAATTTAACTAACATAATAAGCTCTTCAAATTTCAACATCTCTTCCATATTCTTTTCGCATGGGATCACGTAGAATACGGGAAACAAACATCAAGATCTGAAGATGTACAGATTTTTACTTTCTTATACGTAGTATAAGGAAGTATTGTGATGATGAAAATTTTCGACCTCGAGATTTTTGCAGATGTCCACGTTTTGAGGTCCCCTGATACCAAAAAAGTGGTTTTTAAAAAATGTCTCTGTGTGTGTGTCTGTCTGTCTGTCTGTCTGTGACCACGATAGCGGTCAAACCGCTGGAGATATCAATTCCAAATTTTGTATTTACGTGTATAATCTCCCTCTTGGGAACTGATTAGATTTTCAGCAAATTAGGTCGACCGGAAGTAGTAGTTTACTTCAGTGAAAAACTCGAATTTTGCCAATATTTCGTCAACTACTAAGTTAAGACAAATTTATAAAGAATTCATATGTACTTAAAATTAAATTTAAGAAGAATTTTATTAAAAATTTTTTTCGAAATTCCTGCCGGAAGTAGGCTTTTTACTCTTATCGAAAATCGGTTTTTTGCAAATATGTCGTAAATTATGCATTCTATATATATTTATGAAGAGTACAAAAGTACTTAAAGTTGGATTTGGAATACTTTTATATAAATGAAATTTAAAAATTCGGACCGGAAGTAACACTTTCATACGTATAAGGAAGTCGTGTGGTGGCCACACCTCATTTTCTTCTAAGAAATACATATCCAAACAATTGCACATGTAAATTATGTAGTTTTATATTACTCGCTTCTACATTTCTAAGCTAGTTGTTTCTCTTGTTGGACATTTTTATTCTCAAATGCCTTCAAGACGTTTTGACTAGAAATGAAGGAAATGAATCTACAACAATTGGTATTCCGTCAGCGTGAACGAAGAAATTGTTCATATTTGAAACCTCAGCTGTGTCAAACCATTTCAGTGTTTCTGGTGACTCTGCTATTTGTAAAATTTGTAAAGTATGACACAAATCATGTGTGTAGGTATACAAACATACTCGTATTCTACTTAATTAATATGGAATACTTTGCAGGTATTGTTTTACGAACATGAACGTGGAATTAATACCGTGATTCATCAAGTTCTAGAACGAAGATGCTAACATTCCGCTGTGGATTTAATGATATTAAAAGAATATACAGGGTGTTGTAAATTCACAAACTTTACAAAAAAATACTCTAATATAAGACATAGATCATAATGGTAGAAATAAAATTTTAAATCTCTTAAATAAAAATTAACTTCCCTAATAGAGAATTCTTTGCCAAATAATTCATTATATATTTAATTCATATCATTAGAAAAAGAAGTAATGGGTTTTTTAATAGACATAACACTTTTGTATTTAAATACAAACGCACCCTTAAATTATTCTTATGATCTGTCAATGTCAAAACGTCATTCAAGGTTTATTTTTATCGTGGTAAAGTCTACGAACGAGCAACGTTTGGAAATTATTACCGAAATTCTGAGTCGATAACTTTAAGAGCTCTTACTCCAATTTTCGGTCGTAATAATCGCCCCACCATACAGGCTGTGCTTTCTATATTGGATAAATTCGAGTCAACATATGTGCTACTGAATGTTTCGGTGCAAGTGTGACAACGCACTGGACGAAATTCCAAAAATAACGTAGCAGAAAGTGATTTAGTTTAAAAGGAGCCAAATCAGTCAATTCCACGCAATTCACAAGAATTGGGAATTTCTCAGTCTAAATTGTGGCGAATTTTTAAAGATCTTGGCACTCTTAAGAGATCAAATTTACTCAATAAGTGAAGCCTTTTGATCATTTGAAGCACCGAAACTTCTCCGATTGAGCTCTGCAAAAGTTTTAAGAAAATCCTAAACTTCATCGAAAAATTATCTTAAGCAATGAAGCTCATTTTTGGCATAATGTCTTTGTCAATAAGCAAAATATGCGTTATTGGACAGCAACAAACCCACTTGTTCTTCAAGAGACCCCATTGCAGTCACAAAAAGTGAACATGTAGTGTGGATTTCATGCCGCAGGTGTACTTGGACAGTATTTTTTGTCGATGAAAATAATCGCTATGTTACGAAAATGGAGTTCGCTTTCGTGTCATGTTGGAAAACTAGGTTTGGCCAGAATTAGATGGACTTCACATCAGTGATATGTGGTTCCAACAAGATAGTACCACATGCCACACAACTGGTCAACCAATTGAACTATTGAAGGGGAAATTCGACAATCGTGTAATCTCGAGAAATGGTACGGTCGAATGGCAACATTGATTTCTTTTTATGGGGTTACGTTAAGTCGTTGGTTTATGTCAACAAACCAACAACGTTAGTGGAGCTCAAGGACAATATCGAACGCCAAATTACCAACGTTCCGGCCGATGTGTATGGAAGAATGGTGGTAAATTGATTCCGAAAATTTAATTGCTGAAACGTGCTCGCATATGAGCGATATCGAATTTCATACTTAAATTTAACATGTTTAGGTACTATACCTGGAATAAATTTCAGCCCGATATTTCAATTATCCTCTGTTTTATTTAAATACAAAATTGTTATGTCCCTATTGAAAACCCCCTGTATATGCATTAACTTGAAAATACAATTATAACAGAAATGCATATTACTGTAACCAATATGTATTTTTGTTATAATTCTTTAATCAAGCCATCATTAAAGAAACATTCAATAATATTTATCTAAAGCAGTCATTATTTGTCACCTGTTAAAATTTGCGATTTTATTTTAAACACACACTAACAAGAAAATTAACCTTTTTCTCTTTTCACATTTTTTTTCAGCATTCTGAATTATCTGTATCCGCTTTGAGCTGCATTAGCGGTCCTCTGTAAATACAGGTGCGGAGCAATAAGAAGACATCTGTCGACACTTACCGCTACCACTTAAGAAAACTCTGCCCGTCTTAATTGCTATCAAAAAAGCATCACCTAATTAAGATATTTTAACTCCTCGAAATGATGGAGACACACATATCCACGATATCCGTCGCACCGACACTAAAGTAGCTACTAGTAATATTTTGTTAACTCAGAGGACTCCCGGTTAATGGTGTTAATTTGAATTTAAAAGCATCGGGATTGCAGGGACCGATACTTTAAGCTGTTGAAGCACTTAAATTCTAAATAGATTATTAAATTATGTCTCGGGTGAGAGAAGATGCTGTAAAGTTTCCTCACATAGAGATGTAAGCGAAGGAAGTAAATACTTTATCATAAAGAATAAACAGGGGCTCTTTTAAAAACCCTCAGACATGTATTTTTGTAGGTACTGTTCGATATATTACACATTAAAAAAGTAATTTAAAATATAGAAATAATAATACCTGTTTAATAAAAACTTGATAGTAAAACGGGTCAGGGGAATTTCAATGAAAATATTCTCAAGTTTCCAAAACGATCGCGAGGGGGCGCATTTCTCTAGATGAATTATTAAATTCAAGTTTAAGATAGGTTAAAATTTTTACTATCAACCTTTCCGGACAATTTTTATTTGAAATTTTTGTCTAATTCCCAAACGAAGGGGAGGGTGGAGGGGGTATGTGTGCGTACAAAAATAGGTATAATTTCGGTTTGCCTCTACAGATTTTAATGTTTCTAGGCTCATTAGATAGAGAATTTTACAGAGAATTGAAGTACATGTAGTACGAAATTGCGAGGTTGTCGAAAAAATAACAGGAGGCGCTGTTCTTAATATATGTATATGCTTTTTCTTTAAAATTTTAAATAGAACGATATATTTTTAATATCGTAATATTGAAGCACATAAAAAACTGAAGAGAAGGATGATAAACCGGAAGTACTACTAAGGTTAAACAAATTTGTAAAGAATTCATATATACTCAAAATTAAATTTGAGAAGAATTTTATTAAAAAAGTTTTGCGAAATTCCTACCGGAAGTAGGTCTTTTACTCTTATCGAAAATCAGTTTTTTGCGAATATTTTGCAAGCCATGCTTTTTTAGACAGGTACGTTACGAGTATAAAAGTATTTAGAACTTAATTTTCAATACCTTTTGTATAAAAAAAATTTCAAAATTCGGACCGGAAGTAACACTTTTACTCTTATCGAATAGCGATTTTTACAAATATTTCGCAAATTATGCATTCTATATAATATATTTGTCAAGAGTACAAAAGCATTTAGAGTTGGATTTGAAATATTTTTTGTATAAATGAAATTTCAAAATTCGGACCGGAAGTAACACTTTTACTCTTATGGAATAGTGATTTTTGCAAATATTTCGTAAATTATGCATTCTATATATATTTGTCAAGAGTACAAAAGTATTTAGGGTTGGATTTAGAATATTTTTTGTATAAATGAGAATTCAAGCGGGTAGCATTTTTTTGCAAATTTCTCATAAAGTATGTATCCTGTAGAGATTTATTAAGAGACTGGAAGTACTTATAGAATAGGATTTTGAATAATTTTTGTATAAAATAATTTTTAAAATTTAATGATTTGAAACGCTCATACGTATAAGAAAGTCGTGTGGTGGCCACACCTCATTTTTTTCTATAGGAAGATATAGTTATACGAAGACAATCGAAAAAAATTACGTTTTTAAATATAAATTTATTTATTTATTGCCCGTAATAATTTTATTTTAATTTTCATTTAAATTTCTACCATACTCTTTCATAAATGTATTCATTTCAATCTTTTCACGCAATTTTTAAGTCATTGCATATATTACGTTAATTCCCTTTTAAAATGTTTTCAAATTTTCTCGCTAGTATTTTCTAAATATAATTTTTTGTCCTTTTCAACATTGAAATTAAATAATAATAATACTGGACAGTGTATAGTTTGCTTTTATTTAAATTTCCATCATACAATATCGCATGCACCGTGATGTGATACTGAATTGCATAATTGCATTATTATGAGATTTCCAAGGTGGGCCATGAAAATCGAAATGTCAAAATATTAGTGTCACTTATAGTTAAACGTGTTGTACGTATTTAGCAAATTACGACCTTTTAGGAGACCTGCACATAATTATTATGCTTGTAAAATGTCATAATCTAACTATGAAGCTTATGACATGATCAGAATGGATTTTCTATGTTTTATATTATGCCATTATTCCCGTTATTCGCCTTGCGAGATGTTCTTGATTTTTAATTATGGATCAGAGTAAAAAACATATTTTATAACAAAAAGCCGACGAGTAAACATGTGTATAAAAATAACAGAGGACATTTTGAAAATTTTTTAAGTTAAAGATGGTTTTGTTTTATTGTTTGTACGTTTTTATTTAAATATCTTTTTTGTTTCGTTTATATTACTTCGTCATTATATTATTTACGTTTAGGTATAAAAATTATTTTACTTAATTTCATGTTATACTCGGGGATGAATAAGATACCAATTTGGTATAAGTTTTCGTTACTTACGAGTACATGATTTGTAATAATAATTTGTAATATATTGTACTGTTTTTTCTCATTATTGTATCCTTATGTATGAGTTATAGAAATTATTTTTGTGGTTTTCTTATTATTAGATGTATATATGTTGGCTAATAAAGATATAATATTATTATTATTATTATTATTTTATTTCAATGTCGGAGAAGACAAAAATGATATTTAAAAAATCGGTGAGAAGATTGAAATAAATACATTTATGGAAAAGTACGATGAAAATTCAAATGAAAGCAAACTATACACTGTCAAATAAAACAAAAATAAAACTATTACTCGCAATAAATAAACAATTATATTTGAAAATCTTAGTTTTCTGGATTGTTTTCGTATGACTGTATATTCGTCAAGAAAAAGATAGCAACTTCCAGTTTTCATCATTCTCTTCATTTTTTTTTACTACTAATGGCCTACTAATGACCCTTGGCATAATCATATGTAACTGTACCTCGCTATAGCTTCGTGATATAAGGCCATCACATAAAGAGATTTTTCTGATTCTGCTAACCTCAAAATATCTATCCTTAAGACAAAAGACCACAAAGAAAGAGACCTCTCGAAGATCTACGAATAGATCGAAGGACTCCATGGATTGAACAGGCTCATGAATCTATGAAAGACGAAGAAGAAGAGCCTTTTTTTTTAAGATTCTATCTCAAAATTGTGTTTCATCAGTATACCAATAATTTTGCTTTAGTTTTTTCTATATACTGTTATGATTTAGTGTCCTATGGCATACATAAGTAATACACGGAGTTTAAATTACTCACTTGAGAACCAACCCATGCATAATACAATATCAGTTAAATAATATGCTCGTGTTATTAAGATATTTTATTTTATTGCTGGCAATAAGTTACAGACATTTATGACCTACCTTACCTTTTAGGCGAGCATAATAACAGTAGCACGTTGGTAATTGCTTCAAAATTACACACAATAATAGCGCTCATGCGGTTTCGTTTTAAAATCTACCATTAATTGTAAATAGAGTTGTCTCGTTGGGTAATTGCAAAAAAAGGTAAGGTGGGCGGACAGCTGGATATTTCATTGTTCTATACGGTAAGGTGAAGGGCGAACGCATAAATCAATTTATTAGTAATAATTCCGAACAGCAATTATGCATTTTACATTTATAGTGTATGTGTGATTCTTATATTTTAACTTTCGAAATTTTTTCGGGGCACATCCCATCCTCAGCTCGCTTTATTTGATGGAAAAAGATCTGTGTATTTTTTTCTTAACTGCAGAGTTGTAATACAAATGTTATGCTACATTTTGTTTAACAGATATTAAAACAATCAATATTTGTGTTGTAACCTAAATTAATCACAATTCATCAAAATGTTTGCAAATAAACAATGTGTTGTGGCCACCACACGACTTTCTTATACGTAGGAACCTTTGAAATTATACAAAATTGTTCTAAATTGTTTTAAATATTTTTATCTTCTTAGAAAAATAAACCTGTGTGTAAGTTCAAATTGTAAGAACACAAATTTATTCAAAATCCTATTCTAAGTACTTCTATTCCATTAATAAATCTCTATAGAATGCATACTTTATAAGATATTCGAAAGAAAGTGTTACTTGCTAAGTCCGAATTTTGATTTTTTTGTATACAAAAGGTATTAAAAATTAAGTTCTGAATACATTTATACTCGTAATGTACCTGCCTAAAAAGCATGACTTGCAAAATATTCGCAAAAAACTGATTTTCGATTTGAGTAAGAGACCTACTAAAATAAAAATAAATTCTTCTCAAATTTAATTTTGAGTACATATGAATTCTTTATAAATTTGCTTAAACTTAGTAGTGACAAGATTTCACTGAAATAAACTACAACTTCCGGTCTGCCGATTTTACTGAAAATCTAATCAGATCCCAAGAGGGAGATTATACTCGTAAATAGAAAATTTAAAATTGATAGCTATAGCCGTTTGACCGCTATCGTGACCAGAGAGAGCGAGGGGGGAGGGGGGCGTTTTAAAAGCCACTTTTTCAATATCAGCGGACTTCAAAACGTGGACATTATCAATAAGAAAGTAAAAAGCAGTAGAAGATGAAGTCACACATGAACGAATAAAAATTTAAAGTAAGAGCAAAGACAAATGTCCTCCCAAGAAAATGAGAAATTTTCATCAATGGTATAAATAATGTGTAATTTAGTAAATTTGATATCAGTAACTTCACTAAGAAAGTAGGAACACTACTATAATCAATTAAACACGTTTTCCAAAAATTATTGTAAGAAATCATAACCTTTTCTTTAATTTACAATAATATACATAAAAGATAAATTTAATTTACAATAATATACATTAAATTTATCTTTATGGTACTCCTGAGGTGGATGCCTTTTCGTATCGACGTTTACACAAATAACACAATTTCACCATTTTTACTACGTATTTCGCATTAAAAGTGCTTAATGCGCGTTATTACATATCACAAAGCACAAACACTTTTAAAACAAATGCGTGTAGAATTTAACGAAATCATATGAACCAAGTACGAGCACGACATTTCGACCAATGACAGCATGCCGTCGGACTTCCTTAAGGACTATAATCGCTTGGAAATGCATCAATTCCCCTTACCCCACCTGCAGTTGTTGCGACCACTTACCTCGCCTACAAACTGCGGTCACGCTTCCTCTAGTATATTCCAATCTCTTTGGGTTGAACGAATGTTTGGGTGCATAGAACAACACCGCTGGTAGTTCCTTATTTGACCGCTAATTGCTCCTATAGTGATTATATCAGAAATTACAAGATATAGGTATAGGACATTATTAGGAAAAATAAAAGAGAAGAAAAAAGGAACAAAATGCCACAAATAAAATACCGGGTGTTCCATTTAAAGAAAATAAGTCTTTGGTATGTGGAAATTTCGGAAAGTAGGCTTTGAAAAAACAAAATTGTTTGAGGTATTGTCTAGTGCAACCTATACTAAATGATGCAGAATTTTCTTGGCTACAAGAACCGCCAAAGTTAATATTTTTGCTTTAAAACAATGAGCAAATGATTTTTTTCTGAACAGGTGTTTTGGTCAAATATTTTCAAAAAACTTCAAAAACTATTGGCTCAATTTCGAAAAAGAAAGAACCGTTGAATAGGCAATTTAAAGCAGTACTAGAAAGTCCAAAAATATACCTATAGGGTCAGTCCTTTAAACAAATTAAGTTCTGTGAATTTCCGGTGAAACCGGAAATGCGTCAGAGCTTTGAGTATTTTTAGAATATGCGCCACAATCAACTATGAATCTTTCACAAATTGTTTTTTCTTCTATTTAAAACACAAAATAGCAATCGAAGAAGCGGCTACTAATGACTCACCCTGTATAATACCTAAAAGTTTCATTACTTTGATAATACTTCTTTAAAAGTACTCAGAGCATTTACAAAAAAAAGTCATTAGAAAGTTCAAATAAATATGTCGAAAACTTAAAGATATAAACTTAAACACCGTTAAGCATTACCATCTAGTGGAACTAAATGTGAAGTACTGCATTGTACACGCCTTCTCACACTAGTAAATCACCGTCTAGTAAAAACGTTTGCCAGATCTGAATCTACAAAAACCATTCAATTTGAATACCGGATGTGACTGCGCATGTGATTGAAGCAATTCGAAAAAGAGAGAGGATACTCGAGCGATCCTATCGACTCGAACTCGGAGAAAAAATCTATTGGCAGACTCGGATAACAAAATGGATTGTCTAGATTTAAATTTTAATTCAGTCCGGGACCGGACGGCTGCCGTTTACCGACCCGTGGGGGTGGAAAATTCACCGGCAGCACACTGAAAAGAATTAATGTTTCTTTCACGATCCCTCTTTTCTGCGCTTGCTTCTTCTTCCTCTTTTTTTCTCTATGCGAAAAGACGGAAGGCGCTCACGGCACGGCCCATCGAAACCAATTTAAATTTTCCCGTTTTTTTGGAGGTACGAATGGGAATCCCAGGTCCCCCCATACCATCGTCCCCACTGCTCCCCATACGGAGGGAAAACGAGAAAGAGAAACGGTTTTATTTAGAATATATATGGCCACATAAAAACACAATAAATTCTGATTTCTCATTTCCAAGTTTAGAAATGACTTCTGGTGCTGTTGCCGGAGTGTTTGGTTGGCGTTTTCCCGCGGACCATTTCTTTAAAGAATGGGTGACACGTTGAAGTGAATAAACGAAATCGATAATTTAAATAAGATTTAATGTTCACGAGCAAAGAATACGAAATGAAACCGTATATGCTCAAAGAATGGGACGCGTTGAAAGAACAGATAATAAGGGTGATATATGTAGGCAGTGGACAATATTGAAAGAAGACAAGAGAATACAAAAGTAAACGAAAATCTAACAAATAGAAGCACGAAGCACAATATGTATATTCCTTTGCAATATCCCGAATGACTATGCATGATAATAATTACTATTATTTACTGTAACATATATAAAACATGAAAAAAATGCGTTCTTTTCTTAGCCGTTTAATAAAAACAGTCTCATTTCTTGGTTTAGCGGCTGTAAAATGAATTCAAAAATAAAATAATGTATATGTAGTATACAAAATTCCATGTGGAGATTGTAATTGTGTATATATAGGTCAAACATTACAATATTTATCAGAAAGACTAAATGGACACAAATACAAAAAAAACATTACGGCTTTAAAAAAGCATACCAACATTACAAAACATAATTTGATGAAACCAAAATTGTATGTAAAGCACATAATAACAAAATTAGAAACTTTCTAGAACTTATACAAATAAAGCATGATAATGCAGTAAATGACCAAACAGAAATTAATAATTTGGCAATAGCATACCTATCATTCAATAATTTAATATGATGTATTGAGTCTGCTACATTTAAGTATTTCTGAGGCAAGCCGGAAAATTCCCCGAAAACAATTCACCGACGGAAAATTTCCCGACTACAATTCACCGACAAACAATTCCCCGACAGGAAAATTCCGCGACAAGAAAATTCCCCGACAAACAATTCAACGAATGGAAAATTCCCCGACAGTAACAAACTTCCCTTCACACTTTGTCCGGGCTTAGGACGAGTTTAGAAGTCTTTTTTTTTTATAATAGAAGTTTTTTGTCCTTTTTTTGTTTTTTACATAGATAGTAGTAATAATAACAATAATAATCGAAAAGGCTTTTCTCGTCATAATTATGTACAAGGGCTACTACTTTTTATTGTATAAGCAAGTAATAACAATTAAAACACTTGGTATTGTTTCACAAATATATATACTTAAACACTCGATGTACATTTCGCCTTGCGGCATCGTCAGGAGTTCTAGATAAACTAAAGTAAAATTCAATATACTGTAACTACCTACTTCAAACAAAAATGTAAATAGAAAAAATACAAGAAATAGAAAATTATGAAAGGTCATGACTTATCTGGAAACACCGTTTTTACAATGCTAGGGTTTATTAACGGTGAATTTATGAGTTCGGTTTGGTCATTAAGAACATTGCTTGGTTGTAAAAGTAAACATTCTTTTATAAAATAACCTTCTAGAACATTCATTTTTTTACTTTTATTTAAACTACACAGTACTTCTAAATTGTCTATTGAAAAATGATGTCCCGTGTCTAAAACATGGTTAGCTACACTTGAATTTTCATAATTTAATTTAACGGCTCGCATATGTTCTGAGAACCTTAATTTCAAATTTCGCCCCGTTTGACCTATATAAAATTTATTACAATCACTACAATTAATTCTATAAATTCCTGATTTGTTTAACTTAGGATTCGCTGTTTTATTATTCGTTAATTGACTTTTTAAAGTGTTATTATTATAGAAGGCTATATTAAAATCCAGCTTCTTTAAAACATTGCTAATTTTCATACTTATACTACCTAAATATGGAATTTTAACCCACTGTTTTAATTTCAACTCCTGAGACGGGGCAAATGCTAATTTTAATGTAATTGATTTATTGAAGGGACGTTTGTTACTGTCGGGGAATTTTCCATTCGTTGAATTGTTTGTCGGGGGATTTTCCTGTCGGGGAATTTTCCTGTAGAGGAATTGTTTGTCGGTGAATTGTAGTCGGGGAATTTTCCGTCGGTGAATTGTTTTCGGGGAATTTTCCTAGATCCATTTCTGAGTTGTCTAGGATACAACAATGTTATTTTGTCTGTACCATATATTTGCCGCCAATATATTTGTCAAATATATTGGCGACGTTAGTTGTTGTCCTCAAATTGAGGATCTTCTAACTGAAGCTACAAATGGTGGTCTGTCTCCTGATGGTCTTCCGTATATTGCATACATCTCCAAGGTTATCCCACCTTATTCCTTGGCTACACCGTACCGATGACGACCAATGAGTCAGAAACACGTGTCTACGGTTGCTCTACAGCGGAATTTACCCATTATTTTTCTCTTTCTTTTATTTCATGTATCCGCGATAATTCCTTTTATTTATCTTTCCTGGGTTTTCGGATGGCACGCAGGTTGACATTGTCTTCCTCGTGGCGACGTTAGTTGTTGTTCTCAAATTGAGGATCTTCTAACTGAAGCTACAAATGGTGGTCTGTCTCCTGATGGTCTTCCGTATATTGCATACATCTTCAAGGTTATCCCACCTTATTCCTTGGCTACACCGTACCGATGACGACCAATGAGTCAGAAACACGTGTCTACGGTTGCTCTACAGCGGAATTTACCCATTATTTTTCTCTTTCTTTTATTTCATGTATCCGCGATAATTCCTTTTATTTATATATATATATATATATAAAGAAAAGAAATATTGCGGATTATAGAATAATAAAGTATAGAATTTCATGGGGTAACTCCGCTCAAAATGCAACTGCGGACACGTGTTTCGAACTACTTGGTTCTCGTCAGCGCAGTGTAGCCAAGGAATAGGATGGGATAACCTTGGAGCTGAAAAACATCAATCAGAGACATACACAAGGGACAGCCTACCAATTGAGGCTTCAGCTAGAGTGTCCTCGATACTGAGAATGAATCTAACGTCGCCGCGAGGTAGACATTGTCCACCTGCAAGCCATCTGAACCCACAGGATAACAATAAAGAAAAGAAATATTGCGGATTATAGAATAATAAAGTATAGAATTTCATGGGGTAACTCCGCTCAAAATGCACTTTATTATTCTATAATCCGCAATATTTCTTTTCTTTATTGTTATCCTGTGGGTTCAGATGGCTTGCAGGTGGACAATGTCTACCTCGCGGCGACGTTAGATTCATTCTCAGTATCGAGGACACTCTAGCTGAAGCCTCAATTGGTAGGCTGTCCCTTGTGTATGTCTCTGATTGATGTTTTTCAGCTCCAAGGTTATCCCATCCTATTCCTTGGCTACACTGCGCTGACGAGAACCAAGTAGTTCGAAACACGTGTCCGCAGTTGCATTTTGAGCGGAGTTACCCCATGAAATTCTATACTTTATATATATATATATATATAATGCTCGACGAAATTCAGTTTTTTAACTGATGACGTATATCACTATGTATGTAGCTTACTACCGCAATGGTAGAATTAGGGTTTAGGTAATTTTGTAAATAAAACTCCTATATATATTTTATATATATATATATATATATATATATATATATATATATATATATATATATATATATATATATATATATATATATTATAAGGCGTGCTTTTGCAAAGTTCATGTTAATGTTGAATTCTTTGGATAAATATACTCTATATCCAATAATAAGCGAGATTAAAAAAAAATTAAACGTCATGTAAAAATTTCGAGTTGTCCAATGCATAGAGGTTTAAAAGTGGCCATAAGAATGTGTTTCTGTTTTTTCTCTACAAGCCCAAATTTAAGTGTTACAAGTAAAAGAACAAAATGGGGGTTTCACTTTTTTTTTTAAACGAACGTCATTTGCAACAGGTCCATTTTCTTTATGAATTCATAACAAACACAAAATTTAACAACTTTGCCAAATTCAAACCTATACTCTATATCTAATAATAAGCGAGATCGTCATGGTGAGGACCGAAAATGAATCAGCCTGTATACATTTTAGCTGTTATGTTATTTCACCACAAATACTGTTTTTTGTAAACAGAAATCATAGGAATACATTATTTTAAACCTTGTTTTTGATGTTGATCGCATGAAATATTTTACGTACTGCGCTGTTGCTTCAGAGTTATAAGCCAAGAAGTAAAAAACGTTTGGCTTTAGCTTCTTCTTTAAAGAAGGTCACTTTCATCTAAGGGTGGAGAAAGGTGTTTTAAATCCAGTAAGAAATATTGCCTGGGTCATTACTCTCGAGAACTATTATTTAAGCATGTTAAAACATGTAAAAGCAAACCAGCGGATATTGAGAAAGTAAGCAACAAATGCTTAACAAACTCACAAACATTTATGGCTTCTATTACCTCAAGAAATTACGATTTTCTAAAGACTTCGCGTATAAAATCAGAGGTGTTTGAAATAATTTGTGCAAATGACATAAGTTTTACCGCAAAAAATGATCTTTAATTTGCTTATATGGAGAATTTTTATTAAATACCCATAAAAGACAACAAATGGTTATTGTAGTTTCAAACAGGATGAGAGGACTTGCCAGACTATTAAGAGCTTTAAAATCGATAAATAAGGATATTGTAGGCTTATTTGATGCCTTAAAACCAGATATGTTTACATATCTCCTAATAGCAGCTAAAAAAATAAGTGGATTTGACCCTGGGAGAAATTGATGTAATGCTCCTTCGCTTTCTTTGCACATGGGAACATCCTTAAAGATAGTGTAGGACGTTGCATTTAAACTTGCCATAGAAAAACGAAATTTACCTAACATTACTTGTACAGATAGAGAAGAACGAAAGAAGGAAATAAAAGAACTGAAGAAATTGATTCAGGGTCACTGGTCTAATGAGTTGGCTAGTTTAGCTTTAAAGAGTCTTAAAGAAAAACAATGGCAAAGGCCAGTATAATTACCTCTAACAAACGATATACAAAATATTCCACTTATATCTATGTAACTGTGAGGATAACGCATAAAACACACTAAATAATTTACCATCAGATATGCAGATTAAAATGAACTATAAAATTTTAACTGAATGCGTCTTGACCTTAACAGTCATGTTTAACCGAAAACGAATAGCGACGTTCAGTATTTAAAAATAGAGACTTATACAAGTAGTGGTAATATAAATTGTAATTAGGAGGCGTTCTTAAAAACCCTCAGTACAGATGAAAAAATAATAAGTATGAAAGAAAAATGTATAAGATGCTAGTTGAAAGTAAGGGAAAGCAGCAATGTGGTTACCCCGGGGTCAGAAGATACTTACTTGTAGGTGGATGAGCGGAACAAATGTTATTAGAAAATTAGCCTTAAATTGTGGGGCTATAAAGCCAATGCTTTTAATATCTACAAGGTTACGAAAATACATATCAACAACTTTACAGCTAATGAGTATGGAAGGTTGCGAAATGGAACAAGTCGCAAGCTTTATAGGTCACACAAAAAGAACCCATACGGAGTTTTACAGATTTTTTAAAGATTACCACAAGACATTTATCAGACAGCCAAAGTTGCAAAAATACTGTTATTAATGGATAAAGGTAAAGGAAACGAGTTTAAGGGAACAAGTCTAAATGAAATTGAGCTACACAGAGATCTTTATTGTAGCTCTGAATCGGAACACTAAAATGAAGATGACGAAGCTGCATCATCAAAGCAGACTTTGAAGCGTGTCTACAAAAAAAAATAGATAGAATCAATTTTCTTGTATGTTTGAGTTTTTTATTATTATTAAACAACATCCAGTTGTTGTGAAATTTGTGTTTTCACCTTATTCAATATTTTCTGCATTTTATTCTATTATTACTTCCCATAATTATTTTCCTTGTGTTAGTATATAATAATAATATCGTACAGTGCGGAATACATTTGTACCCCACAATAAAATTGATGATTATGTCCTGCTTGATTTAAATGTCCCAAAATCATATTACAGCAACAAAATTAAGACACGAAATACGTAGAAATCATTTCTTTATTTAAGTTATGGAACTGAATCAAAAAATACAATTTTTCCAGCTTAGTCAAATTGTAAATTCATATTTTATAAAGAACTAATAACTATTCGCCTACTTCTCAAGCAAATATTTAAATAGGATATTTTTTGTAGTTTATGATCTAAATAGCCAAAATATTGTTTAGTAAACACAATAAATAACGTGATAGTTCTGTAAAAACAAGAATCAACGTTTTGGTGCAAGATGTAAGTACTCGTAGTGTCTACCCTATTATCACTCAAAGTCATATTATTATATTTCAACAATCAATATGTATAACTTATAAAACAAATCATAGTAATAAGTTCCAGAAAAACAAATTATTATATTTCACATATCAATTAGTACGTTAAGAGAGTAATACTGACTTAATTAATGAGCTCTTAATTTCAATCTTTTTCTTATTTAAGATTTGGTTTAAAAGTTTCAGTGAACAATAAATATCAACATATTCTTTCTGCCTACACAGTGTTGTCAAACTGAAGGGCTTCGGATAATGCGTTTAATATCAGCGGGTCTGCTAACATGCGTAGATCATCTATAGTGTATATACAAACCACCGCAGCGCCGACTATGCGGAATTTCGCTGAACTAACGGCGTATAAAATGCGATATAAGACCACTTTATGAAGCCCCCTCGAAAATTTAAATTTAAGTACGTTAGCATTGGTAACATCAAATACTGTCGATATACACGATATACGAAATCGGGCTTCGTAAGTAAGTGTCGGGCCTGGTATCATAGGTGTAATATACTGTTTTAGGCTTGATAAGGTCGGTTAATATATATATATATATATATATATATATATATATATATATATATATATATATAAATAATTCTAAATTTTTCTTGACCTTATTCACATATTCATGTGCATATATATAATTAAATTTCTTGGACGATTTAGAGGTCAATACTAATTTCAAATTAATTTAAAATTAGTTTAATTGTTAATTAGGTAATTTTTAATCTTTAAAAATTACCCAGCGGTCCAGGAATCGAACCCGAAATCTCCTGATTACTAGTCAGGTGTGTTATCCACTACACTACCACGGGCTTTCGGTCTTGACTCCTTTAATTGTACTGATATACATATACATATACATATAGCAAGTAACAGATGGAAAGTATTGCTGGTATACCAGCGTATATAAGCACCGAAACGTCCATGTGCTGTATATGATAAATAATTCTAATTTTTTCTTGACCTTATTCACATATTCATGTGCATATATATAATTAAATTTCTTGGACGATTTAGAGGTCAATACTAATTTCAAATTAATTTAAAATTAGTTTAATTGTTAATTAGGTAATTTTTAATCTTTAAAAATTACCCAGCGGTCCAGGAATCGAACCCGAAATCTCCTGATTACTAGTCAGGTGTGTTATCCTGGACCGCTGGGTAATTTTTAAAGATTAAAAATTACCTAATTAACAATTAAACTAATTTTAAATTAATTTGAAATTAGTATTGACCTCTAAATCGTCCAAGAAATTTAATTATATATATGCACATGAATATGTGAATAAGGTCAAGAAAAATTTAGAATTATTTATCATATACAGCACATGGACGTTTCGGTGCTTATATACGCTGGTATACCAGCAATACTTTCCATCTGTTACTTGCTATATGTATATGTATATGTATATCAGTACAATTAAAGGAGTCAAGACCGAAAGCCCGTGGTAGTGTAGTGGATAACACACCTGACTAGTAATCAGGAGATTTCGGGTTCGATTCCTGGACCGCTGGGTAATTTTTAAAGATTAAAAATTACCTAATTAACAATTAAACTAATTTTAAATTAATTTGAAATTAGTATTGACCTCTAAATCGTCCAAGAAATTTAATTATATATATGCACATGAATATGTGAATAAGGTCAAGAAAAATTTGGAATTATTTATCATATACAGCACATGGACGTTTCGGTGCTTATATACGCTGGTATACCAGCAATACTTTCCATCTGTTACTTGCTATATGTATATGTATATGTATATCAGTACAATTAAAGGAGTCAAGACCGAAAGCCCGTGGTAGTGTAGTGGATAACACACCTGACTAGTAATCAGGAGATTTCGGGTTCGATTCCTGGACCGCTGGGTAATTTTTAAAGATTAAAAATTACCTAATTAACAATTAAACTAATTTTAAATTAATTTGAAATTAGTATTGACCTCTAAATCGTCCAAGAAATTTAATTATATATATATATATATATATATATATATATATATTATTACAGCACAATTTTTAAAAAACAATTTAAAACGCTGGACACAGCACAGTTAAAAAGAAAACGTGTCAATTATATATATATATATATATATATATATATATATGTATATATATATATATATAATTGACACGTTTTCTTTTTAACTGTGCTGTGTCCAGCGTTTTAAATTGTTTTTTAAAAATTGTGCTGTAATAATTTCTTTTAAATTTGACGTTATATTAAAGCAGGGGTCTCCAAACTTTCCAGCCTTAGGGCCATACTGATTACTCCAGTAAGTTCCGAGGGCCAAAACCATATTATCATTGTTGCCGGTGGTAAAAAGTGAAATAGTCCACTGATGAAAAAAAGTCCGAAAAAGTACGCAACGTTTTAAAAAGGCTGCAAAACGGCAACACTGCATATTATTAATTTTCCTGTCATTATCTGTAATTTCTAGATTAGTCGTGAGTACGAGCCATGAGGAGTAACGTGACACGACATCTGGTGGACACAAGCGGAAATAGGTAGTACCTGCTATCGCTAACAGATGGCGCTAATAGCACGTACAGAATAATCTCGTTGGTTCGAGAAAGTTCTGGTGTCTTCCACTCACTTCTAGATGGCAGTAATTGGAATATATAAGAAGGCTAGTGGCGCAACCACAAGTCAGTTCCTATGACACTGTTGTGAAATAAAATAGTGCGTACCTCCTTAAAACGTGTTTGTGCGTGTTTAAGTTTAAGACATCTTTGTAACAGTATTTTGATTTGAATTGTTGCTTTTGTGTGTGATTTAGTAGTATGGAAAAGAAGCGAAAAATTGATAGTGAATGCAGAAAATTCAAAGATCAGTGGAACATTCAGTATTTCGAGTATTTGATTTGCAATGAAAGCATAGTCGTTCTCAAAGAATATAACATTAAACGTCATTATGCAACAAAACATTTTCAAAATTACTCAAAATATACAGGAAGTTTGCGGACAGAAAAATTCGAAGCTATGAAGCGCGGATTGAAATCGCAGCAATCTTCATTTACAAAACTCAAAACTGAACAAGAGGCTGCAACGCGTGCCAGCTTTCGTGTGGCTCTTGAAATTGCAAAACGTGGAAAACCATTCACCGATGGAGAAATGATCAAAGAATGCATAATTGCAGTAGCCGAAGAAATGTGCCCTGAAAAGGTAAATTTATTAAAAAGTGTCAGTATGTCAGCAAACACTGTGGCTCGAAGGGTAGAAAACATCGCTGAAAATATATCATCTCAACTGTTCGACAAAAATGGACATGTTGAGTGGTTTTCTTTGGCCTTGGATGAGTCAACGGATGTGTCAGATACTGCTCAGGTGTTGATTTATATTCGAGGAGTAGATAAAAGCTATGAAGTGCATGAAGAACTTCTTGATATGAATAGTATTCATGGCACAACTACTGGTACAGATATTTTTAAAGGAGTTGAAATGGCCATTAATCAAAAGAACCTTCGATGGAAAAACTTGAAATGTATTACAACTGATGGAGGCAAAAACATGAGTGGGAAAGATAAAGGAGTGGTCGCTCTTGTGTCAAAGGCTGTAGAAAATGACGGTGGTTTAAAACCATTAGTCTTACATTGTATCATTCATCAACAGTCTTTGTGCGGAAAATGTTTGGATATGTCTGAAGTTCTGAAACCAGTCATATCAACTGTTAATTTTATCAGATCTTTTGGGCTGAATCACCGACAATTCCGATAATTTATTGAAGAGATTGGAGAAAATGACTTACCTTATCATACTGCCGTACGTTGGCTTAGTTGTGGGAAAGTCCTTCAGCGCTTTTTTGAACTTCGAGCAGTGATCGAAATTTTTTTGAATGAAAAGCATCGCCCTCTTACTGAATTACAAAACAACGCATGGCTGTGGAAGTTAGCATTCTATGTTGATTTGACAAAACATGTGAACGAACTGAATTTGAGATTGCAAGGGGGAAACCAGCATCTTCCTGATTTATACACTAATATCAAATCATTCCGGAAGAAATTGATACTGTTTCAATCACAACTACGAAGTAAATGTTTTTCACATTTTAAAACATGTGAAATATTCAGCCACACTACTGAGACTGAGTTTCCTATCGATTTTGCAATCGAAACTTTGAGTGCTTTGAAAATAAATTTTGATACTCGTTTCTCGGACTTTGATGCCATTGCGAATCAAATTAAGATTTTTCAGAATCCTTTTGATACTGACATTGAAACCCTAGCCCCGGAACTTCAAATGGAAATAATTGATCTACAGTGCAGTGATATAATTAAGAACAAATATCAAAAACTCATCTTTGTTGGAATTTTATAAGAGTCTTCCACTGACACAATTTGATAATTTGCATAAATTTGCTCGTGGGCTGTTTTCTGTTTTTGGTGCTACTTATTTGTGTGAGAAGACCTCCAAAATGAAGTACACAAAAAATGTTTACAGATCTAAATTAACTGATGAGCATCTTACATCTCTTTTAATAATTGGTACAAGTAAAATTAGTCCACAACTACAAACTATTGTCAGTGGAAAATCTCAATTACACAAATCTCATTAGTATTTCATATGTCATTATGCTTGTTATAAGTTATGTTTTTATTTAAAATGTATAAAATGTTAGTTGGATTCATTTCAATAATTTGTTAGTTATTATATACTGAAGTAAAATTTTCTGCATATTATACATGTATTTACTCATTACAATTCTGTGTTTCTTTATCCAACTTATCACAAAAACAATAACAATAAGCCTACAACAATGTTATGAGTAGTTAGCCCATGACCATATCAATGTAGATGTCATATTAATAATTATTCAACATAAAATTAGAATACTTCAGTAAACTAAATTTAATTTGCTATAAAAAATATGTTCTCTAAAAGGAGTTTTCAAGTATGCTAGCTCTCCGCGGGCCGGACAAAATCTGTCCGCGGGCCGGATGTGGCCCTCGGGCCGTAGTTTGGAGACCCCTGTATTAAAGTAACAATATTAAAAATAATGCAATCCACGAATACAATAGATATACTTTTGACCTTATGTGAGATGCATAATAGACATAATATTTTTATGTAAACTACACAGATGTTTTTGTCTGAAGAAGATTTTGTAATAAATCGAAACGTCAACATAACATCAATACAATTGTGTCTTATTTAATCTACAGCCCATAATTCTGTTTGAAACAGTAATTTTTATTTTCTCTTTCTATATATATATATATATATATATATATATATATATATATATATATATAAACTTGGAAAGAAGTCTCTGCTGTCTGAATGAAGAATTAAAAGGAATCGTTAGGGGATCCAGCATAAAAAACATCTACAGTTACAAAGTTCTTTATTTATTGCCAATATTTCGCATTACAAACTAATGCTTCTTCTGGGCTTAACTACAATATTAATATGAATTACAGTATTGAAATTTAAAGTAGTAATAAAATAATCTATTTAATATTAAAATTGACTCACAATTTGAACTTTTTTGAGAGAGAATCGCATCTGACTATGACCTATGTTGTTTTACGCAAATCGTTTCAGATAACATATTAAAAAACTTTTTTAAAAAAACTGGTACATATAAATTTAAAAAACAGATAAATGTGTTAATAAAGTATTAAAACGGACAAGAACATGTTTACCCATTGACAGGTGACAAATCAATGAATTGATTTGTAAGGGACAACCGTATCCAAGCTGCCTACAACTTTAATATGATATTGATAACCTAATGTGTTCAGATTTAGATTTGTTAAAAGAATTAAAATATACAGTGCATTTAACTATACAGTGTGACTAGAAAATGAAGTGTTTATAATTAATATGGTTAAGTTAAGTTAAATCCATTAGTTATGACAATTAGTAATTTGTATAAATTAGTCTTGTATAACTTATTAAGGAAATGGCATTTTAATTTTTGTTGTTTAAATTGATAGTGATATTAGTTTTTGTTAAATGAAAGCAAATAAGAATAAACGTTACTTAATCTATCTATATATATATATATATCGTGTTCCTCTATTATTAATAAACTTTGGTTTAAGCCAATAACGAGTTGTATTTTAAGTAAAATTTCGATACTAGCAGAAGATTGTATAAAAGTTAAGAATTATTGTTCTAACTTGGAAATAGAAGAGACCAATACAATATAATAGTACAATAAGAGTTAACAGCCACGCAAAAATGCCAACAATAATAAATAACTACTCCTATTCTTTTTTTTTCTAAATTCCAAATGCCCTCGAGAATTTCTTGTTCAACTTTTTCTCATCGATTCGCCTTTTTGCCCAACGGTCGCCGGTCGTCTATTGCTTGCTAGTAGTTCTAATTCGCATTAAAGGATGCAATTTGTTTCAATATACGGCATGGGAAAAGTGGCTCGGTGGGCGTATTGTGTACACACATATTCTTCGTCCTTTTTTTCTGCTATATTACCAAGAGCGGCGCTGTTCTTAGTACGGTCAGACCCTAACCATACACAGTATTATGGGTAGTTTGTTCCGTATACATTATGGGAGAGCGAAACGGTTAAATTGAAACGTACAAGAAATGTCTTTATAAAGAAGAAAGAAGCGATTGTTGGGGGTCAGTCAATTATTAAGCTTCTTATTGTCTTCCATGTGTGGATTTTATCTAGGATTTTTGATATTTCGCAAAGGAATTTATTAGAGTAAATAAATTGAAGAATTCCCATTAAAATATCTGTTTTAAGCAATAATAATCCTTTTGAATTCGCAGTCAAATTACAAAATACAGATTGACGATTGAATTTCGCAATAAATTGACACCGGCCAGAATCATTTTAGAACAATAATAATAATATGTAATTGATATTTCATGATGCTAGCAGGCATAAAAATTAACTGAACTTAACCTATTTTCCGCGCGCTTGACATCACTAATTATTTGTCAGTTCTAATTCAAATTTATCATTGGCGTTTGCTAACATTTTTATTTTATTTATAGACAAGGAAATCATCACTCCAACATTGTGAGATAGAAAACATGGTGCTATGCCGTTCTCGAGTCACATTGTCAAAACTGCGCATGCGCCATAAATAATTTTTCTTTTTTAGATCTGTTAGTTTGTCACATAAATGTATTACTATAAATATTTAATTGAAGTTTGTAAATCGTCAAGCAAGGATAAATAGTTTAAAAATAATTTAACTTCCCGTAAAGAATGATGACATACCTTTTATTGTGGTACCATACACAAATCGAAAACAAACAAACAATCATACTGAAGAAATAATTTGTCAAAAGTTGCACAATTTGTGATTATGTTATAGTAAATATATTGTAAATTAATTGAGTAAAACCGACGATTGCATTGCAACTTTGTTTCATTGAAGATATCACGGTGGTATATCGTGAATACCTAATATTCAAATATAATTATTAAATTCATTTTTACTTTAAAAAAAACTCTAAATCGAATAAGTATTATCGTCTTAAAGTTTTAAGAAACCCAATTCTATATAATGACATGGGTAAAATTTTTAAATTTATTCTGAAACAAAAATGGCTTCACTAGCAAAAAATATCAACGGTTAGCACTCGACTTAAGTTAATTTTAAATACTCTCTGAAGAAGAGTATATTTAATTGTACGTACATTTTATGTGAGAGTAAGTGTGCTTTGAGTTCTCTGTTTCGATTTGTAGTATTAATAATTTCTCATGAGCTCTTTGAATTAAGGTATTGAATTACATGCATGTATTTTTTTTAATTTACCTTTTTGTTGTTTTGGGTCAAATTTATACTAAATTCATATCGGATATCTCTCGTTGGTGCTACAAAGGGGAGATAAATTCTTCTTACTGGCATATAACAGCAACTTCTTATATCCAAGAAAACTCCAACAAACAATTCCCAGGTGAAATTTTGCAGATGTGAAAACGATTTATATCAACGTTATGGTTGGGCACTTATGTTCAGGTTTAATTTATAATAAAGGTACTAGTGTTTCTACCATTTATATGTTGAAATACTATCATTTATAAATATATAATAACAACAGCTTCATTCTTTCATCGGTAGCATCTTTCTACCCTCCTTTGTTTCAATAATTCAAAGCATACTATATTTCTCCCTTAGATTATTTACATAAGAAAAGAATACTACAATATAATATTTAAATTCTTTTATAATTAAAATTTACTTAGCAACTTTTTACTTACATTTGGAGTGATATTTTGTAAAATATGCCCTATATTTGCTTTAAAGGCTTCGTCGTTAATTAAACGAGAGCGTAAAATGCTTAGTGGAATATTTTCCTGATCATCATCAATGTCTAAAATATTATTCCAACACTTCTTTATAACTGCAGTATTTACATTATTCCAAGCCATAGCTATATTTAAAACAGCATCTCTCAGAGAATAGTTTTTCAATGGTTCACTAAACTCTTTGTCTTCTGATAACAAATCGGTCAATAAATTTTTGCGATAAAATAATTTTGTATTTCTGATGGCATTTTGATCCATGGGTTGAATTAAAGGTGTTACATTTGGTGGAATATATATAATGGAGAGCAATCCATTGGAACTTCTTAAGTCTGACTCAGGTGGATGGCTAGGGGCGTTATCTAATAATAATAAGGCCTTAATCGGTAATTGTTGGTTTTGTAAAAATTTTGTAACCTAAAAAGTAAAACGAAGTATTATGGTCTAATTATAAATAAGTAAACTTGTTTACCTCTGGAACAAACATTTCATAAAACCATTCTTTAAAAATGGTGGTGGTCATCTATGCTGCCTTAGAATGCTTATAATCTACTGGACAGCCAAAATTTCGATGATCGGGGTTCCGGAAACAGGTCAAAATCTTTAATTGTATTCTTCATTGTTTCCTTGAATGGATCAACTAATTCTGGTTATAATGATAATTTCTCTCCTCAAATCTTTAAAAGCCTTACTTTGTACCGTCTTTTGAATCTATTAAGCCGTTCATTACTTGCAATAAATGTTGCCGATTCATCGATTGATTTTTGCAAATTTATAGCTTTTGTTTTAATATTAATCCACTACCGGGAAAATTTCTCACTCGCAATGAAATAAACCACTTGTACAGTGCCTTTTCCATTTTTGAATATGCATATTTTTTTAATGTTTTAAATTTACGTATATCATCAACATTTTGATTAGTTTTTCTTAAAATTAATATTCGCCTCTTCTTTATAGCAGATATTGTAGATTTAACCACTCCAAATTGTTTAGCTAAATCTGTTATTTTTAGACATTATTTTAAACTTTTATTACATACATATACATAATAATAACACTTCTCATAACACGACGCATCATATATCACTGCCCTGAGTTTTAAAATGGAGCGCTCAAACACACCGTGCTCATACAAATCGAATAGAAAAATGTACTAAACCAATTTACGATCATTCATGGTGATGCGCTTCCTATAATGCATATAATTACCGAACTACCAAAGAAAGAAATTCACTCTACCGGGGTTTCCCCTGTTCACTAAATCGGATCCCAATGTAAATGTTTCGGTGTTCACTATTTCGGTTAGTTCACTGCAGCGAGAGTTCACTCAAGCCGGACTCTATTGTATTTAGGTGAATTTGTTTCAGTTACAGCAATGTAGTTAATATAATTATATCAAATGTTGAATCCAGTACATATTATTTCGCCTGTTCGGGAAATTATGACAGTAGGCTGTGCCACCCCTAAATCCGGAATTATATCAGTATTTAAAATGGTTTATGTCAATTGAAATGCCGGATTGATCTTGCACAGAATATCCTTAAATATAGAAAGGGAGTATTTATAATGTCTGTTTAAATTTAAATGTTAATATTTAGATGAATTTGTTTCAGGTACAACAATGTACTTAATATAATTATATTTAATGTTGAATCCAGTACATACAGTCAACTTCCTGTTATGAAAACTTATCTATTTAAAAAAGGATTACTTTTTGACAATAGTTAAACCGTAATACGAAAATCGTTTATTCAGCATACGCGTAAATAGTAGCAAAACGACTTTCTTCACATCTTCTCAACTATACCCATGCTAAAACTGCCCCCATTAAGGAAACGACGAAGCAGAAAAATTTCACATCGCACGCCAATATAGCGACGTCGAAATTTAATAGCGCCAACGTTTGCAATCCGAGAATTCAAATAAGGCGAAAGACCTTTTCCAGCCAAGTTTTTGAATAAAAAACTACTTATACAGTGTCGTAAATGGTCGTACGAATAACGTTCCCATTGCCGTTTGCCAGCCATACCATCAGGTCGAGCAATTTTCCTCACTTTTCATCCAGTTTCCTTTCGCGTCGCTGATGAGAGAGCATTTACTGAAAAGGCTTGAACATCGCCGCGCCGCCGAATAGGTAGACGAGGACGGTCTGACGACGTAAACGAATCGCTTGAAGCCCCTTATTTGAGCGAAAGAGGCACCCCCACCCCCTCCGACCTCGCCAACCCGTCGAAGCCGGGGGTCGTTCTGATTTTCAGCGTGTTTGTGCTCGGTTCGAAATGAAATTGCCCGAATATTGGATTGCCGAATTTAAATATAAAGTGAATCTCGTTATAAAACGGGTATCGCGTCGAAAATGTAGCCGACTTAAATTGAACTCTGTTTCTCTCCTAGTTTCCATGTTTATTTTCAGTTAGTTTGGAAATTTCGTTCAGATATAAAATCGAGCGCCAGAAGAAATTGCTTTTCGATGGCATTAAGAGAAGTTTTTGTGTATTTGATTTTGTAATTTATTTAGCTGACAAAGTAAATCTTCTCTGAAACTAATGCACCATTAGGATAGCTGCTGAAAATTCTCCTTCTTTGATATTTTCGCTGAAATACAATCTAAAGTTGTTTGATATCACCGATTAATGGATTTTATTTCTTTATATAAACAAGGATATATGTTATTCTATACTTTTAACACTCTGCAGTTGGATACGGTTGACGGAATTGTAATCATAAAAATACGTAACACTCTTCTATCTATCAGTAATAAAGCAGATAAAGAAAGTGTGTCTTTAATCAGTGGCTGTGAATAAACGAAAATATCGTAAATATGATGACGGTTTTTTAGAGTTTGGTTTTACGTCAACAGAAATTAATGGTGAAGAGAAACCATATTGTGAATTGTGTATGAGAGTTTTGGCAGCGGATTGTATGCTTGTAAATTGAAGAGTCATTTAGAAGCTAATCAATCATCACAGCATGATTAGCAAACCTCGATTTTTTTGCCAAGAAGTTAAAAAAACAGAAACAACAGCAAAATACATTTTGTAATACTGCATCTATACCAAAAAAACGCTTTACTAGCATCTTACAAGGTGGCTTACAAAATCGCTAAACGTAAGAAGGCTCATACCCTCTCAGAAGAACTTATTCTTCCGGCTGCTGTAGATATGGTGAACATTATGGTTGGCGAGCCTGCTGGAAAGCTGCTTTTAAAAGTGCCTTTGTCCAATAATACAATTGGTCGGAGAAATCAACATATGGCGGAAGATATCAACAATCAATGAAATGAAAAAATTAAGGGAGGGGAATTTGAATTGCAACTCGATGAAACTAGGGATAATAATAAGGATGCTCATTAGATATGATATGTACGGTTTATAGATGGGAATAACATTAAAGAAGACCTGTTTTGTAAAAATATCGCTGCAGCAGCGAAGGCTCAGGACCTGTTGTAGATTCTTGATACATCCATATCTGAAAATAATTTGAATTGGCCTAAATGCGTTGGTGTCTATTATGTTATACTGTCTGTTATGGAGGATGACAGGCACGTATCGAAGCAAATCACCAAATGCACTGTGGACCAATGGCATTATTCACAGAGAAGCGCTTGCGTCAAAGCATCGGAGTCCTGCACTGAATCAGGTGTCAAAATGTGTTGTGAATGTGGTAAATATTATAAAATCTCGTCCATTGAAAGCAAGGTGTGAGGACATGGGAGCCTGTTGTTCTCTAGCAATGCATTATAACCTTAATGTAATTAAATCTTTGAACACATTAAGATTATGTATCGTAAAGCTTTTGCGACATACGTTTTCTCGTATCTCAAGTGTATTACTCACATCAAAACTTTCTTATTTGACCCATGTGATCAGATGCCTAAATATCTACTGTTTTGGTGATACAACTGTAGTTTGAACACATTCGTGAATAAGTTATCAGTACATGTACGAGAGTTGCTTGTGACTATGGAATATTCATTGGTAAACGATAGTTTAAAGACTACTTATAAGATTGTGTTAAAACTTTATATCTACACTAATTGAAGACGTTACGACAGGAAAGAGCGTTCCCACCACCATCCAACCCCTCCATTCCGCGAACTTAGAAACGCTTCCTGGTATGTATATTACGTATTATATTATAAGAAAGACATCAATGTATTAAATGTCGAAAAGTTAATATTTAATTTTATTCGTATTTGATTGAATAATAAGAGCAAGATTAGGCGTATCAAGAAACATTATAACCACATTAGAATGTAATAAAGACAAGCCAAGAACTAGAAGATATTTTTTTAATGTTGGATTTTCACTATTTAATATTCGAAGTAATGTTTGACAATTGTTTCGCCAACACAGTGACTTCTTCAGAAATGAATAAAAATATTACTCAAACACTTATACACGTTGGACAACCGAGCTTCTCGGCATGATCTAAATATCGTATATGGAATAGTATAGGAAATAGTCGTGCGGTGTTGCCGTCGCGGTTCTTAATTCACCCGTCCCGTGTTTAATATTTCTAATATTTCAGTACGGATCGAGACGCTGTGGAGTATATTGTTGCCGATTAAGTAAATATTACGTAAATGCTAATCAATAATAATGCATGAAGCGATATTTCTCATATTAATAAAATATTGGTGTAGATATTAAGAATGTGTAATACTAACAAAGTGTTTATGTACATTTTTCTGTCAATTTGTCGTTACTTCAATAATTGACAGATAAATGTACATTAAAAATGATCGTGTCAGACGGGCTATTACACGTAACAATTTAAAATATTGAGTTTCACATTTCTTTGTGATGCCTACTTATACAGCAGAGGAGTGAATAAGTATCATTAAATGGTATTATTCTTCTCCAAGTGCAGAAGCAGTCGTTGGGCGTTTTGTGTTTTCGTATCCCGATCGACCAGTTCCCAACCGTCAAACAGTTTTAAATATCATACATCGTTTCGAAAAGTCCGGTTGTATTACTGGCTGTTCTAAATGCAACAATAGCGATCAGCAGGAACGTCCTTTTCTGACGAAAGAATGGAGCGGGAGGTACAAGTAAAGTATGTGCATTTGTTGAAGCAAATGAACCGTGTTCGAGGCGTCAAATATCTGAAAACGTGAACATTCCAAGAACTACAGTTAGGAATATTTTGAAGCGACATAAATATAAGTGCTTTAAGACACAAAACAGTCAGGAAATTTTCCAACATGATCAAGTTAATCGCCTTGACTTTTGTGAGGCTATGAGGGAAAAATGCGACGAGGATGATAATTTTGTCCGTAATATCTTGTTCACGGATGAATTCTCTTTTTCGCTTTATGATCGCCACAATCTGTCCATCGTCCGATATTGGTGTCGGGAAAATAAACATATCAATTTAACAACAAAAACGCAGTACCCACAGAAACTAAATGTCTAGGCGGGAATTCTGGGTAACCATATTATAGGACCATTTTTCATAAATCGCACTTTAAACGCCCAGACATACTTGCAATTACTGCATCATGATATTATACCTGCTGTATTTAATGTGACTAGTAATCTTGAGGAAATCTGGTTCCAACAAGATGGATGTCCGGCCCATAACGCCAGAATAGTACCTATTAGAATTTCTTAGTGAAAATTTTCCTCAACGCCTCATTTGCACCAGGGGCAATATACGCTGGCCACCTAGATCTCCTGACTTAACACGCAACGATTTTTTTCTGTGGGGATTTTTAAAACAAATGATCTACGGACATCAACACGAAAGGCCTAAAACATTACCAGTTACGAATGCGAATTACACAAATATGCAACAGCATTCCACCCCAAACTCTAAATAATGTACGTCGAGAATTTTATGATAGGCTAGGTTACAGTGAAGCGGAAAATGGAGGGATTTTTGAGCGCTTCATTAAATAATATTAGAATTTTTTATTAATTTTTCACATTATTTAGAATCCATTTCTTTTGTTTACTGTTTAGAATTTAGCTTGTATTTATTTTATTTAGAATACATTTTATTATATGACAAAACGCTCTTTAAATTTTTAAAATATGAAAACACTTTGTCAGTATTACATCTACATCAATATTTTATTAATATGAGAAATATCGTTTCATGCATTATTATTGATTAGCATTTACGTAATATTTACTTAATCGGCAACAACATACTCCACAGCGACTCGATCCGTACTGAAATATTAGAAATATTAAACACGGGACGGGTGAATATAAAAACTGCGATGGCAACACCGCACGACTATTTCCTATACCATATTTAGATCATGCCGAGAACCTGGGTTGTCCAACGTGTATATATATCTAACAATATAGCACAATTTATGTAGAGAGAGAGTATCTATTGAACAGTGTACATTAGGAAAAAAAATTAAGTAAGGGGGAGTTATTTGTTTCTAACTGATCGTTAAGTAAATTATTAGAGGGTCTATTTTTTTTAATGTCAAGGGATTCTAGAAGGTTTAATTTAACACCTTTATTTTCTATATGTAGGATATCAAAATGATGACTAAAACTATGGCTTTCTTCTATGAGGTGGTTTGCGTATGAAGAATCAGTTTTCTTCATTTTGAAGGATCTAAAATGTTCTGACATCCTTTTCTCAAATGTTCTTCCTGTTTGGCCTATGTAAAACTTAGGGCAATCACTTCATTTTAACTTATAGACTCCTGACTGTTGGTTTTTAGGTGTTTTATATTTATTGTTCTTAATATATTTAGATAATTTGTTGTTTGTTCTAAAAGCTACTTTTATATTATTGTTACTTAAAAACATAGCAACTTTTTCACTAGGTGGATCGCATATGTAATGGTTTTATCTCTATTATTTGTATCTTTTATTATCGGATAGACTTGTGAAATAGCTTTCTTAAATAATTTATTATGGAGAATTTTATCTATTATTTCTGGTTTATAGTTATTGTTAATTGCAATTTGTTTAATTATATTTAGCTCCTTTTCAAAATTAACTTTGGAAAGTGGTATACTTATGAGTCTATGTATCATACTATTATATGCCGTTAATTTGTGTTGTCTAGGGCGAGTTGAACTGTTGTGTATGGTTATGTCTGTGTGTGAGGGTTTTCTGTATATAGAAAAATCAAGTTTATTGTTAATTTTACTAATGCAAACATCTAAAAAATTAATACAATTGTTTGTTTCAATTTCTTGTGTAAATTTGATATATATATGTAATGAATTAATATAATTAAAAAGAGAGTTCAATTGTCTAGATGTACCAGTAAACCCGATTAAAATGTCATCAACGTACCTATGCCAAAATAAGATATTTTTGCTTAATGGGTTATTAAGAATTTTACTTTCGAGATTATGCATGAAAATATCCGCAAGTAATGGACTCAAGGGATTGCCCATAATTAAACCTTCATTACATTTGTACAGCTTATCGTTAAATTGGAAATAATTTTGTGTTGTACAAATACCTAATAGACTTAAAATTTCCTCTTTTATTACAGGATTAGTATTATTATGATCTAACATGTCTTTTATTAATTGAATTACTTCTATTACTGGAATACTGGGGAATAAATTTTTTACATCAAATGATATTAATTTCATATTGTCAGGTAAAATGTACTTTTGGTTTTATTAATTAGTTCATAAGTATTCTTTATACTAAAACAAGAGTTAAACTTAGTAAAGAATACTTATGAACTAATTAATAAAACCAAAAGTACATTTTACCTGACAATAGGAAATTAATATCATTTGATGTAAAAAATTTATTCCCTAGTATTCCAGTAATAGAAGTAATTCAATTAATAAAAGACATGTTTGATCATAATAACACTAATCCTGTAATAAAAGAGGAAATTTTAAGTCTATTAGATATTTGTACAACACAAAATTATTTCCAATTTAACGATAAGCTGTACAAATGTAATGAAGGTTTAATTATGGGTAATCCCTTGAGTCCGTTACTTGCGGAAATTTTCATGCATAATCTCGAAAGTAAAATTCTTAATAACCCATTAAGCAAAAATATCTTATTTTGGCAGTAGGTACGTTGATGACATTTTAATCGGGTTTACTGGTACATCTAGACAATTGAACTCTCTTTTTAATTATATTAATTCATTACATACAAATATCAAATTTACACAAGAAATTGAAACAAACAATTGTATTAATTTTTTAGATGTTTGCATTAGTAAACTTAACAATAAACTTGATTTTTCTATATACAGAAAACCCTCACACACAGACATAACCATACACAACAGTTCAACTCACCCTAGACAACACAAATTAGCGGCATATAATAGTATGATATATAGACTCATAAGTATACCACTTTCCAAAGTTAATTTTGAAAAGGAGCTAAATATAATTAAACAAATTGCAATTAACAATAACTATAAACCAGAAATAATAGATAAAATTCTCCATAATAAATTATTTAAGAAAGCTATTTCACAAGTCTATCCGATAATAAAAGATACAAAAAATAGATATAAAACCATTACATATTGCAGTGATCTTGAATAAATAATAATATGTAAATAAATAGGTATAATCAAGATCACTTTAAGATTTTATTTAAATTAATTTTTACTTTATTCATTTTTACCATAATGTGTATATAAATATTCACTATATCGATAATTTACGAAAACTTTATTTTTATTTAAGTAAAACAATAAAAGGATCTTAGTAAATTTTTATAAGGTTATAATATTAAGACGTATCAAATGTTACATGAAAAGGAGCGAGCAGGTGTTTCCGGCACAAAGACTTCTGACATTGGCAAAGATCGACTGTGTAGACCGGCGCAAAAAGTATTGTTTATCAGGTGCACGCCTGAGTCATAAACGTATAGACGAATTTATATTCGCATGTTTGTTTACCTTTTTCAAGGATTATTAATACACTGTTTCCCCATGTGACCGATAAGGGCAGCACCGTCGATATACAATTTTGGAAGTGGATTCGTGTTTGCCGAAAGTTGCCGGATGTTTTTATAAAGAAATTTAAGCATAAAAGCGCGGACGGACAAAATTTCCGGGATTGCTTGGTGAAAACCGCAATATTAACTAGTCTAAAAGTAGGTGAAAACCACTTCCTCCTTCTTTTTAAAGGATTATTTTAAAATCCGGACTTAGAATAAATTTTGAGATTTTCGATACTTATAAAATTTAACAAGATTCCACACTTATAATATTTTTATTTTTAACATGCAGCGCGTATCACATTGAAATGTCTAAATGTATTTGAATAATTACTTATGTATGAAAATACTTTTATTTATGAACTCGGTTTTTGAATTTGTTTAATTTCATTTTATTTTCTTTTTCTAGAGAGTTTTGTTTTGCATGTAGGGGTACTATGCCATACATTACGACAGAACCTTCTAGTATCTGTAATGATAACTTTGGATAACATAATCATTTCATTTCCGTATAATTTATTTTTCTTTTAAATTTATTTATTCTACAAAGATATTTGAAATTAATAATTTTGTTTTATGTGTATATAGGTTACATAGATAAGTGAATTAAATTTTATTGAAAATTTATGATGGATGAGTTTAATACGATGTACGAAGAATTGAGGTGATTAAACAATATTTGTTATAAATGTGTGTATAGTGGCGTACCAAATTCTTTATTTGTAGTGGTGTTTTTGTATTGGAATTTCGCGAAAAAGGTAAAGTTTATTTTTTTTTTAATGTATATATATTATTTCTTTTGATATGTGTATTGAGTATATTTTTGTTGTATTTGGGTGTTCAATATTAACGTGTTGAATAATACATCAGGGATGTGTGAAATGAATTATGTCATAATTTAATTCATAGCATGGAGTCCTGGTGAATTTGAAAAAAAAAAACACGAATTGGTCTTGGTGGTACTGCGTTTGGGAGCGAGAAAAGGCACCAGGCAGAACTAATCAGGGCCGAGTTAATTTGTTGAATACGCAGAGACATTATTGTATTTCATTTATTTATTTAATTTAAAATTTATATATTCCTTAAGGAGTGTGCACATTGTGATGTATGTTCGGGTTGCGTCCAACGAGTTGAAAAAGACATGCTCGTAGGGTGGAACTTTGGGATACTCATCTGTGTGAATTTGTTATCTGATGGTACTGTGTTGGGAGCGAGAAAAGGCGCCGGACAGGACTAATTAGGGCAAAGCCACTTCCTTAATGTCTATATTTTGTTAGCAAATAGTAGACCGTACAAATTTTATTTTTATTTATATTCCAGTACAATTCATCACGGGTAATTTATTTTATTTTTGATTGTTTACATGTATCTATGACAAATATTAATCATAATAATCACGTTCACATTTTCTTTTAGAAATAAGTTTTTCCACGACATCATTATGTCATTTATTTTTATTACTTGTAATATTTTATTGATGATGATGTATAAATTTGAATTATGACTGAATATTGATTTTTTTTTTTTGTGTGTAAATATTTGTAGATAAAAACTTTTGAATTCGTTTAAAATTATTTTATTTTAATAAATTAGATATTAAGATTTATTTTGTATTTTATTTCTTTACCTGACCTGGAGATAATTAAAGAGCAGGAGAATCAACTCATATTTTCTGCCCCTGAGAGAACTATTTATTTTCAAACTGAGCTAGTTGCATGTAAAATGCTTTGCTTAACCTACCTTTCAGCAGAAAGTTCACCGTATCTTAGTCTAGCATAAGGCCTAGCACTAGGATGCGTGCTTGACTCTCAGTTACGCTTTAATTAAGTAAATTAAATTTATTTTATATATTTATAAATTTATAAGAGTCACAGCATAATTATATGGCGACCAACGTAGTGGGGCAAAGCTTTTACATTTTTAAAGTGTTTAGATAAAAATTAATTGATTATTTAATATTCAAATAGCTGTGTAATTAAAGGGAGGTATTTTCACCTTTAAGTGCATTTGAATAATTAATAAATATAATTCACAAATAAAATTTTGTCAAGTTTTGATTTATTTTTCTCCACAAATAAGTCTCTTTAAGTGCCAGGACAGATAAAGTAAATATGTCTGAGTATAAAGGTGAGGGTGAAAATCCTGAAAGTAGTATGGATACCAAATATTTATTTGAAACGTACAGGGAACCACAAGGCATTTCCTCTGTGACAGATTCAGAAAAGACGCTACCTCTTGATGAGGATGAAAATGTAACTGAAAATGTAAAAATTGAAACGAAAGAAATGCTAGGCGGAGACAGATTTGATATTTTATTTGAAAAGCTTTTCTGTAAGTTGGAATGTGACAAGATAGAAATGAAAGAAGATATAAATAAGAAGTTAGATGAAAATAAAACTGAGATGAAAACTGAAATGAACAAGAAGTTTCAAGAAAATAAAGAAGAGATGAATAGAAATAAAATAGAGATACAAACTGTGGTAAAGTCGATGAATGAGAAGATTGACGAAAGAATCAAAGCCTGTAGAATGGAGATGTCTGCAATGAATGAGAAAATAAAAGAAGATGTGAAACAAAGTGTTACACAGATCAATGAGAAAATTGAAGCAAATGAAAAGAAGTGCAGGGATAGCAGTAATTTTTTAATAGATGAAATGAATCAGAGGGCCTGTGTAGCAAGAGAAAATTTTAAACAAATAGAAGAAAGGATTGGAGGACAAGATGAGAAGATACAATTCTTGGAACTGAAGGTGGACAGTAGTGCCATGTCAGTTCAGAAAGATGTTCAAAATTTAACAAGCAAGTTTGAGGACTGTAGAGTTAAATATGGAACATGTACAGATTCACTTTTAAAATTACAGGATATGACATTAAATTGTCAAGATACAATTAAGAATTTGAAAACAAGAGTTGAACAAGGTACAATTACACCTTGTGTTGTACCGCAACAGATATCAATTGGTACGGAAAATATACCAAAATTTTCTGGGTATAATAAAGACAACCCAATGGCATTTCTTAAAACTATTAAGACATATATTCGTGGTATCAATGATGATATGTCAAAATTACATTTCGTGAGAGGATGTCTTAGAGACTATGCGTTACTATGGTATGATATGGTAATTGATGAGGTACAGACGTACGAAGAATTAGAGAACATGTTTATTAGACAGTACTGGGGACAAACTCAGCAAAGACGCATTAGACATGACCTTACCTTTGGAAAATATCGTTCCATCACGTCTAGAGAAAACTATGTTATTCGGAAATATTCTTTCTTGAAGCACATACAACCTGTGATCCAGGAGTGTGACATTGTTACCCAATTAGCTAATCATTTTGAGCATGAGGTAGTACAAGCAGTTGCTTTACAGGGTATAGACACCGTTGAGCAACTCTTGGAATTGGTAAAGCGTCTGGACGACGTGGAAGATAGGAGTGTATCTCAGAATAAAAATGGGTATAAAGCAGGTAACAATGGTAACTATTATAATGCCCAGCAAAGATATAATGGTAATAACCACAATAACCAACAAAGATACAATGGTAATCGGTATCAGAATAATAGTTACCAGAGAGGAAAAGTGGAAAATAATAACAACAAGAATATGAGTAATAGTAGTAATGGTAATAATAATAATTGGAGACAGGAGGGTCATGTAGGAAGGAAATACGAAAAAAATGAAACAGAAGATACCCGAGGATTTAATAACGTAATTATAGAAAGTAAAGAAAATAAAACAGAAGCTGTAATGAGAGATGCGTCAAGAGGAGCAATAAAGAAGGACCTGGATTTTTGGTAGGTCCAACCAAAGGGAAAAAGAAGAAACAACGAAGCAAGAGAAATTTTATAGATTTTAGTAATATAACCACTGAATTTCCACTGGTAGATGTTAAAGTAGGGGATGTATATGGGGTAGCTGTAATAGATAGTGAATTAGAATTGTCACTTTTAGATGGGGGATTATTTGATAAAAGGTTTGAAAAATTAGGTTTTTACAAGCAAGATAATGTATTTTGTATAAATATAGAGATGGGTGATGTAGAATTTGTAACACAATTTATTGTTACACCAAGATTAAAATATTGCTGCGTACTTGGGATGGATTTTTTGAGTCTATATACATCGAAATTGGAAAGGGAAAATA
Organism: Amphimallon solstitiale; assembly: GCA_963170755.1. NCBI lineage: Eukaryota > Metazoa > Arthropoda > Insecta > Coleoptera > Scarabaeidae > Amphimallon > Amphimallon solstitiale. Next base: position 59,868,795 of record OY720680.1, read on the forward strand.
GAACCTTCCACAACAGTAAAGTAAACATGTCTTGGGACAAAGGCGCTCAAGATGATAAAATATTAGTTAATAATTCAATCATTGATAATCTTGATAGGGACCTCACTTTAAAAATAAATAATGATAGTTTGATTGACAAGGATAAAGGTTCACACCATGTGGATGATCTTCAAAGGGAAGAGTCCATGTTTGCCACGGGTGACATAAATAATAAATGTACACACCATGTGGAGGGTCTTCAAAAGAAAGACGCCACGAAATATATGGGTGACATAATAAATAAATGTTCACACCGGGAAATAAATATGGGTGACAAAAATTTGATTTGCAACAAACAGATTAATAATGATAATGTGAGTGATCCTTTGACAAAAGATGTTAAATTATTTAATGGTAATGTAGATTTAGCAGTAGACTATGATAATTGTTTTAAAACAGAAACGACTCATCCATCTTCCCATAAGCAGAAATTAAGTGTTCAATTTAAAATTAAAAGTTTGTTAAAAGATGATATCATAGAAACTTTAGTATATAACTTAATGAACCCCATCACAGTAGTAATTAAGGAATATTTAGATTATTTAGAAAACATTGAGAATAATAAATTAAGTTTATGTTTATTTCAATCAATAAAACAACAGCTACAACTCCCCAAATTAATAGAAACATTATTGTTAATAAGTACTAATGCAAAGTGGTTTGTAAACGTTAATTCTCTTTGGTTGGTACAGCTATATAAATGTTTCGTGAAATTATATCCAATAGTGGTAAATTTATTAGTGAATTTAAATAAAATTGTTCATAAGGAACAAAATATTTTACATTATGGGTATGTAAAGCCCGTACAGCACATATTGAACTCACATGATGAAAATGTGTCATATCATGTGAATGATAAAATGATTTTACAAGAGGGTGTGAAATTTATATGGACCCATGCGAGAATAGAGGTTTTGGATGCAGTTGAAAAGTACCCACAGCCCAGATACTTAAAAATGTTAAGAAGTTTTCCCAAAATAGTGGACTACAATTGCCACTTCATTTTAAGGGAACTCGATGATGCAATTACAATATTTGTAATACCTATGAAAGGTGTAAAATTTAAAGAATTTAAGTACACTTTTGTATATATAGTAATAAGTAGTTTAATTAATTTAGGTGTTTTAAATGTCATTTGTTTAAACTTTCTCGTCATGAAAGGAGTAAAGTTTAAAATAAACTCCAAGAGTTTTGCATATTTACTTCTGACTTGTATATAGATAGAATAAGCATATTATAGGGAAATTTCATGTCTCTATGCTTTATATCAATAATATGATAAGCAATCTATAAGTATATTAATTGGTATTTATGGGAAATCTTGAATTTATACCATTGGCATTAGCGATTCTCGCTTATAAATCGCAGATATTCCCATAGGGATATTTATGCAGTGATCTTGAATAAATAATAATATGTAAATAAATAGGTATAATCAAGATCACTTTAAGATTTTATTTAAATTAATTTTTACTTTATTCATTTTTACCATAATGTGTATATAAATATTCACTATATCGATAATTTACGAAAACTTTATTTTTATTTAAGTAAAACAATAAAAGGATCTTAGTAAATTTTTATAAGGTTATAATATTAAGACGTATCAAATGTTACATGAAAAGGAGCGAGCAGGTGTTTCCGGCACAAAGACTTCTGACATTGGCAAAGATCGACTGTGTAGACCGGCGCAAAAAGTATTGTTTATCAGGTGCACGCCTGAGTCATAAACGTATAGACGAATTTATATTCGCATGTTTGTTTACCTTTTTCAAGGATTATTAATACACTGTTTCCCCATGTGACCGATAAGGGCAGCACCGTCGATATACAATTTTGGAAGTGGATTCGTGTTTGCCGAAAGTTGCCGGATGTTTTTATAAAGAAATTTAAGCATAAAAGCGCGGACGGACAAAATTTCCGGGATTGCTTGGTGAAAACCGCAATATTAACTAGTCTAAAAGTAGGTGAAAACCACTTCCTCCTTCTTTTTAAAGGATTATTTTAAAATCCGGACTTAGAATAAATTTTGAGATTTTCGATACTTATAAAATTTAACAAGATTCCACACTTATAATATTTTTATTTTTAACATGCAGCGCGTATCACATTGAAATGTCTAAATGTATTTGAATAATTACTTATGTATGAAAATACTTTTATTTATGAACTCGGTTTTTGAATTTGTTTAATTTCATTTTATTTTCTTTTTCTAGAGAGTTTTGTTTTGCATGTAGGGGTACTATGCCATACATTACGACAGAACCTTCTAGTATCTGTAATGATAACTTTGGATAACATAATCATTTCATTTCCGTATAATTTATTTTTCTTTTAAATTTATTTATTCTACAAAGATATTTGAAATTAATAATTTTGTTTTATGTGTATATAGGTTACATAGATAAGTGAATTAAATTTTATTGAAAATTTATGATGGATGAGTTTAATACGATGTACGAAGAATTGAGGTGATTAAACAATATTTGTTATAAATGTGTGTATAGTGGCGTACCAAATTCTTTATTTGTAGTGGTGTTTTTGTATTGGAATTTCGCGAAAAAGGTAAAGTTTATTTTTTTTTTTAATGTATATATATTATTTCTTTTGATATGTGTATTGAGTATATTTTTGTTGTATTTGGGTGTTCAATATTAACGTGTTGAATAATACATCAGGGATGTGTGAAATGAATTATGTCATAATTTAATTCATAGCATGGAGTCCTGGTAAATTTGAAAAAAAAAAAAACACGAATTGGTCTTGGTGGTACTGCGTTTGGGAGCGAGAAAAGGCACCAGGCAGAACTAATCAGGGCCGAGTTAATTTGTTGAATACGCAGAGACATTATTGTATTTCATTTATTTATTTAATTTAAAATTTATATATTCCTTAAGGAGTGTGCACATTGTGATGTATGTTCGGGTTGCGTCCAACGAGTTGAAAAAGACATGCTCGTAGGGTGGAACTTTGGGATACTCATCTGTGTGAATTTGTTATCTGATGGTACTGTGTTGGGAGCGAGAAAAGGCGCCGGACAGGACTAATTAGGGCAAAGCCACTTCCTTAATGTCTATATTTTGTTAGCAAATAGTAGACCGTACAAATTTTATTTTTATTTATATTCCAGTACAATTCATCACGGGTAATTTATTTTATTTTTGATTGTTTACATGTATCTATGACAAATATTAATCATAATAATCACGTTCACATTTTCTTTTAGAAATAAGTTTTTCCACGACATCATTATGTCATTTATTTTTATTACTTGTAATATTTTATTGATGATGATGTATAAATTTGAATTATGACTGAATATTGATTTTTTTTTTTTGTGTGTAAATATTTGTAGATAAAAACTTTTGAATTCGTTTAAAATTATTTTATTTTAATAAATTAGATATTAAGATTTATTTTGTATTTTATTTCTTTACCTGACCTGGAGATAATTAAAGAGCAGGAGAATCAACTCATATTTTCTGCCCCTGAGAGAACTATTTATTTTCAAACTGAGCTAGTTGCATGTAAAATGCTTTGCTTAACCTATCTTTCAGCAGAAAGTTCACCGTATCTTAGTCTAGCATAAGGCCTAGCACTAGGATGCGTGCTTGACTCTCAGTTACGCTTTAATTAAGTAAATTAAATTTATTTTATATATTTATAAATTTATAAGAGTCACAGCAATATGTCGGACCACCTAGTGAAAAAGTTGCTAAGTTTTTAAATAACAATAATATAAAAGTAGCTTTTAGAACAAACAACAAATTATCTAAATATATTAAGAACAATAAAGATAAAACACCTAAAAACCAACAGTCAGGAGTCTATAAGTTAAAATGTAGTGATTGCCCTAAGTTTTACATAGGCCAAACAGGAAGAACATTTGAGAAAAGGATGTCAGAACATTTTAGATCTTTCAAAATGAAGAACACTGATTCTTCATACGCAAACCACCTCATAGAAGAAAGCCATAGTTTTAGTCATCATTTTGATATCCTACATATAGAAAATAAAGGTGTTAAATTAAACTTCTAGAATCGCTTGAAATTAATAAAAATACACCCTCTAATAATTTACTTAACGATCAGTTAAAAACAAATAACTCCCCCTTATTAAATTTATTTTCATAATGTACACTGTTCAATAGATCACCCCCTCTACATAAATTGTGCTATATTGTTAGATATATAAGTGTTTGTGTAATATTTTTATTCATTTCTGAAGAAGCCACTGTGTTGGCGAAACAATTGTCAAACATTACTTCGAATATTAAATAGTGATAATCCAACATTTGTTGTTTATTTAGTAATTAATACGATGGATCTTCATCAAGTAAAGACCGAATCAATTCAATATTTTCTTAAGTCTTAATTAACTATAATATTATTAGTTTACCACATTTGTCAAAATGCAACATTTTTAAAAGGATAATGAATTTTTATTCATTTGAAAACTATTTCTTTACCTTTAATACAATAAATTTTTTGTGCAGTTTTAGTTTTTCTACCTCACCTGTTATAAATTTTAATGTAATTGACGTCAAATTCGTCTAATTGATTTACTAAATGAATATACGATTTATATAAGAAAAAGGTATCATTTAGCATAATTCGTATTTTATTCATCAAGTTTGAGTTGTTCAAGTCGTTCTTGAATGTAAATGTAATATCTGAAAGGTGCATTCTGAAGCGAGCACGGTATCCAAACGTTCAATTCGTCTGGATGGAATGGCGTTTCTACGGCGATACTTATAAATCAAAAAGTTATCTGAGGAATGATTGACATTTGATAGGACGCAAATAAATTTCGAAGAGCGATTCTTTTGTTTCCTGTCGACGTGCCATTGTTTCGCGTGACGCTCGCTGGGGAAAAATCCGATGAAAAGCACATCCACAGATGATTCGGATTATTTACAGAGAGATATATGTAGAGGCGTACGTGTTTAAACACATTTTTCATAACAATACCGACATGTTATTTATATAGTTATGTAGTGAGATAAGTGGGGTTGAGGAAGAATTAATTTAAAAATTAGTAGTCTTAATGAAAATAGCAATAAATAATTATACATAAATTATTTTAGAGGCCGACATAATTATGCCAATAGATTAAATTGGCGTCAAATTGAAGATATACAATTTTATTTATCACGTAATATAACCTACAAGAGAGGTTTCAGGACTAATGAAATAATACGATTTATAATTTTTTTTCATATTTGTTATAATTAAATTTTGACCCAACGTCTAACTCAATATTCAACAAATATACGCCTTGCAAATACGCTACCAGGAATACGCGATGGGTTATCTTAACCGAGCAAGACAGGAGACTTCACCCATTTTCTTTTCACCTTGACTGTCAAACTAGCCATTATGGTGGTTGCTGTGTGTGTGTGTGTGATTACTTACCAGGTTTAATTAGTTCTAAGCGCAAAAAGAATGTGTAAATAGTTGATGCTCTAGATTCGGATTTGCTCATCGGAGGAAGGTAGATTTCTTATTTGTAATTCTTTCTCACTTTTATTTAACCGAAATACCAGTAATAATAATGTCATATACGAGGTATGTAATTTGTGAAAAATTAGAAATTACCTAATTAACAATTATAAACTAATTTAAAATTAATATGACCTCTAAATCGTCCAAAAAATTAAATTATATATTTACACATGAATATGTGAATAATGTCAGGAAAATTTAAATTAATATTTATATATACCGGGTGTCTGTTTAAGCTCGGTCACCGGCCATATCTCGGCAACCGTTTATCGTACAACCTCGCGGAAAAAATCTTGATACTAAAATGGACGACGGAAATTACAACTAAAATATTTTTAAGTTTCCAAATTGATCGCAAGGGGGCGCAATTCTTAAGATAAATTAAAAATTCGATAATTTTTCATTAAATTCTAGATTAAGATAGATTGAAAATTTTTCTAGCAACATTTTTAGAAGTTTTTATACAACTTTTATTTAAAACTTTTTGATCTAACTCCCATACGAAGGGGAGAGTGGAGGGGGGTATGTCTGCGCACAAAAGTCGGTATATCTTTGGTTTGCCCCACGGATTTGAATGTTTCTGGGCTCATTAGATAGAGAATTTTACAAAGAATTGAAGGACATGTAGCACGAAATTACGTGGTTGTCAAAGAAATTAACAGGGGGCGCTGTTCCCAATGTATGTATATTACTTGCTTTTGCTTTAAAATTTTAAACGGAACGGCATATTTTTAATATAGTAGTATTGAAGCACATAAAAAACTGAAGAGAATGATGAAAACCGGAAGTTGTTACCTTTTTTCTTGACGAAGATATAGTCATACGAAGACAATCCAAAAAAAAATAAACAATTTTTAATATAAATTTATTTATTTATTGTGAGTAATAACTTTATTTTAATTTTAAGTGTCACTAGACAGTGTATAGTTCGCTTACAGTTGAATTTTCATCATAGTCTTTCATAAATGTATTTATTTCAATCTTCTCACCGATTTTTTAATTCTTGCATATATGTTACATTAGATTCTCTTCTTACATGTTTTCAAATTCTCTCGCTATTTTTAAATTTCATGTCTTGCCTTTTTAGACATTGAAATAAAATAATAATAATATTGATAATAATAATAATAATAATATATCTTTATCACCCAACTGATATAGGTAGATCTAATTATAGGAAAACACCAAAAATAATTTCCATAACCCATGAACTAAGTAGACAATAACGAGGAAAAAAACAATATAATATAATGCATTAGTTATAATCAAATCATTTACTCATTAGTAACGAAAGGGTACACAAATTGATATCTAAATCATCCCCGCCTGAAATGAAAGTAAATAAGAGAACCTGTTATATACCTAAACATAAATAAGAAAATATATTAAACAAGTAGTATAAAGGAAAAGAAAATATATTTAAATCAGAAAGTACAAGAAAAAACTTCAACTTAACAAATGTTAAAAGTGTTCACCTTCATTTTCAATACCCGTTTACTTGTCGATTAGTAGAGAGCAGAGTTACTTCCATTTCGGAGGCAGCAATTGTTGTGATAAACTATGTCTTTTATTCTGCCCCATAAATAAACATCAAGAACATCTGGCAAGGTGAATAAAAACTCAATAATGTCTTCTTTCGGGATAATTTAGGGAATATTTCCCCTAAGCAAGAATGCATTTTAAAAGCATTGAAAATACATTCTGATCAAGTCATAAGCTTCAACGTTAGAATACGACATTTTACAAACTTATTAATTATGTGCAGGTGTCCAAAAAGGCTTAATTTGCTAAATACTTACAAAAGTTTAACTACAGGTGACACTAATATCTTTGCACTTCGATTTTCATGGCCTACCTTGGAAATCTCGTCATAATGATGATAAAAATTTTAAAAAAAAAGCAATCTACACTGTTCACTATTATTATTTTATTTCAGTGTTGGAAAGGATAAGAAATGTTATTTAAAAAATAATAGCTAGAGTATTTAAAAACATTTAAAAGGAGAATCTAACGCAGCATACGCAATGAATTAAAAAATCTATAAAAAGATTGAAATAAATACATTTAGCGAAGAGTATGATGAAATTTCAAGTGAAAACGTGCTATACCCAATTGAAATTAAAATAAAATTATTACTCCCAATAAATAAATAAATTTATATTTAAAGAGTTTTATTTCTCTGGATTGTCTTCGTATGACTATATCTTCGTCAACGAAAAAGGTAGCAACTTTCGGTTTTCATCATTCTCTTCAGTTTTTTATGTTCTTCAATATTACGATATTAAAAATATACCGTTCCATTTGAAATTTTAAAGAAAAAACAAGAAATATACATACATTAAGAACAGCGCCCCCTGTTATTTTCTTTGACAACCACGTAATTTCGTGCTACATAACCTTCAATTCTTTGTAAAATTCTCTATCTAATGAGCCCAGAAACATTAAAATCGGTTCGGGCAAACCAAAATTATACCTACTTTTGTGCGCAGACATATCCCCCTCCACTCTCCCCTTCGTATGGGAGTTAGACCAAAAAGTTTCAAATGAAAGTTGTACAAGAACGTCTAAAAATTTTGCTAGTAAATTTTTTAATCTATCTTAATCTAGAATTTAATGAAAAATTATCGAATTTTTAATTCATCTTGAGAATTGCGCCCCCTTGCGATCATTTTGGAAACTTAAAAATATTTTTGTTGTAATTCCCGTCATTAATTTTACTATCAAGATTTTTTCCGCGAGGTTGTACGATAAACGGTTGCCGAGATATGGCCGGTGGCCGAGCTTAAACAGACACCCGGTATACAGGGCAATCCAAATTAAGTGTTCACCATTGGTAACTTTGTTATTATTAAAGATACAAGATTGTTTAAATTAGCAAACTTGTAGTACTTTTAACGCTCTTTAAGATGGAAGAATAAAAAAAACAAATGAGCAACGCGTTTTCGAGTTTTGCCGAAAAATATTTTTTTTTCAAATGGAAACCCCTGTATATTATATCATTTTCTGCTAGAACTTTAATTTTTAAACAAAAAATCTTTTAAGAAATTTTTTACTGGGATTAAAAATACTTGAGTTATAATGAATAAACGAAAACAGCTAAGTCAAGTGCATTTCTATGTATCTATGAAAACGACGATAAGTCTTTCTACCAAACGTCAAATATTAGTACAGTTTTATTAGTTTTTCACTCATGAGTTTCATTGTGCTAGTTATTAATTTGACAAAAAAATGATTTTTACCCATTCAGAAAAGTGTGATATGTTAGAATCTTATTTAGTGTGCAGAAAATCCTCTAGGAGGGCAAAAGAACACTACGCTGAATTATATCCACTCCGAACACAACCACATGAGCAATATTTTCTGAGACTTTACCGAAAATTTAGAGGCAATGAGAGTGTTTTTGCCAAAACAAGGACAAAAAGGACATTTATAAAAAGCGAGGCCACGGAAATTGCAGTTATCGCATATTTTGAGGCCAACCGTGAGAATTCCATACTAGATATTGTCAATGAATCTGATTTGAGTCACGGTACTATGCATAGGATTCTGAAGAAACACAAATTCATTCCTTATAAGTACAAACCAGTTCAGGTTTTTTTGCCAGGGGATCCAGAGAGAAGAATGTTTTTTTGCCACTGGTATCTTAACTTTTGTCGCCAAAATGTAAACAACTTTCGTTATATTTTATGGACCCATGAATCGAATTTCTCAAATTCTGGAATGTAAAATAAAAAAAATCATCATTACTGGTCAAAGGAAAATCTTCTTTTAGTAAATCCCAGACGTCCACAAGTCCGTTTCAGTTTTAATGTTTGGTGCGGTTTAATCGGTTCATGGATTGTTGGTCCTTTCTTTTATGAGGGCACTCTAACTGGTGAAAGGTACATAGAATTTTTGACTGAAATTTTGAATAATTTCTTAGACGATCTGGATCTCATAAGTAGACAGAATCTGCATTTTCAGCAGAATGGCGCACCTGCGCACAACTACAGAGGTACTCATCAACTTCTAAATACTATTTTTAACACTTCATGGATAGGAACAGATGGTCCTATTCAGTGGCCTCCCCGATCGCCAGATTTAACGCCGCTTGATTTTTTTTTATGGGGTTATTTAAAGAACCAGATTTATAAGCAAAGGTACGAAAACGTAAACGCCCTAAAGATTGCAGTTAGTGAAAAGATAAACCAAATAGATGGTAGGACCATACTGAAGGCAGTTCGAGAAGTTCGGAAGCGTGTACAAAAATGTATTAAACTACAAGGTGGTATTTTTGAACATCTTCTATGAAAAACTCAGTGATTTTTATTTTCTTTTAATGATAAGTTTCTGTATAAAATAAAGTTTATAAAACTAATTTAGCTGTTTTCGTTTATTCATTATAACTCAAGTATTTTTAATCCCAGTAAAAAATTTCTTAAAAGATTTTTTGTTTAAAAATTAAAGTTCTAGCAGAAAATGATATAATATACAGGGGTTTCCATTTGAAAAAAAAATATTTTTCGGCAAAACTCGAAAACGCGTTGCTCATTTGTTTTTTTTATTCTTCCATCTTAAAGAGCGTTAAAAGTACTACAAGTTTGCTAATTTAAACAATCTTGTATCTTTAATAATAACAAAGTTACCAATGGTGAACACTTAATTTGGATTGCCCTGTATATAACACCTTTATATTACGTAATTTTAAAATAATTTAAAATTAATATGACCTCTAAATCGTCCAAAAAATTAAATTGTATATTTACACATGAATATGTGAATAAGGTCAGGAAAATTTAAATTAATATTTATATATATATATATATATATATATATAACACCTACGTCATAAACATTTCAAACGTCTATTGGTAACCCATACATTTATTTATAGGTATGTATTATTTAATTATCTTTATCATTATACACCAGTAATGATAATCCTCTCTTTTAGAGTTCTTTAAGCAATCACGAACGCAATAATTGAACAACGTAAGTACGGCACTTTTTTCAAACGAGCAAAAATGACGTATAACATTGTTAATGAAGCATTTTAATTGGTTTCCGCCTCCTTTAATTTACAAAGTTTGGAAAAAGTAATGCGCTTACCACACATCTACCTTTAATATATGTATATATACACAGACACATATACGAGTATAATATAGTTATAATCGGCGGCCCGATTTACAAATTAAAGGCCCCCTTAATGAGTTTGATATAATAATATTATATGTAACGCTTTTACTGCTTTTTCTTTCTTTTTTGCTTCGAGAACCCCAGAGCTATATGAACCCTACGGTACGTCGGTAATATTTCATAAACATGCTTACTAATATATGTTTGTTGTAATTGTTTTCTGCTTCGTCGAACAGGCTGGGAGTAATTTCGTGCAATCATTTATTATTTAATAAATTAAATTTTTATACTATTTTTGTAAGGAGTTCTGAACGTTAATTTTCCAGTAGTTTTTTCATTATGATTTAATGGTAATTCATAAATTTAATGAGATTGTATACATATTTATAACACAATTTAATTATACTGTTTTTATGTTTTATTAATAATATATTTGTAAATGCTTATAGTATTTTATGTAAGTGTAGCTTGCTATGATCAAAGATGTTGTATTTATTAATGACTTCAAAAAAAATTGACTTGAATATATATTTCGGTAAATTGTGTATAATAATCTTGTCTTATATATGAAAATCTGTTCATAGAAATATCTGAAGAAAGCAACATCACAATAGAGAAAAAATATTAGTATCATGTAGGAATAGGAATGAGTCTACAGTAGCATTAAGTAGATTAGTTATAGTCAGTCCATCGATATAACGATTCGAACTTTTAGAATTTAAGAGGAGTATCGGTAACTATCAGCTACCTTTTGCCGCAGGTACCGAGAAAACTTGTAAATAATGTAATAGACCGTATTAGAAAAAATCGGATTTCCTTAAATATAGAAGTAATTATGTTTCCTGTAATATAATCCAACGCACATACGGGTGAATTGCTGCATTACGCGGCCAAAATTATTAACTTATATATTTTTTCATGAATATTGTGGGATAATCAATCCTTATTGCGAATAATGAACTTAAATATTCTTGGCAGAGATATACTGTTTAATAATATGGTTGATATTGAAAAATACCATAATTTGTCTAAATTTCTTTAAGTTCGGCTGCAAAAGTTGTTGGGGTTAAATATTTCAGGTGTTTAAATATTCCAAGGAGTTTGCCTAAGTACTTTACCTTAATTTATCTCTAGACTGTGTCATGAACATACATTGTTCAACTTGAAGGTAATAAGTAACTTTCTTACCTGTCTAGTTCAATTGTAAAATCGGATGTGATGCACTACCTGCTAATGTTATGTTTCTCACATATATCCGTATGTATTACCCTTTTGTAACAATTACTTATATAAATGAATAAATATATCAGAAATACCTTTATTAACTATCTGGAGCCATTAACACCTATGTTCCTGTTTCAGATATATTTTTGGGCATGAGCGTAAAATAATTTACATATTTTAATAAAAATATCTTCGAAGCAGAGCGGAAGCATCCCTCTTTCCAGAAGCACGAAGTTGTGACTGAGCAACGCTTAGCAATACTGCTGTAACTGTGGAAAAACGTATTTCTTCTGTTTGTTGTTCTTTTTCCTCTCTCACTCATCTTAAAATGTTTTTAGAGGTTATCCCAAGCGTTTAGTTTGTGAGTCTTTGAGAATTTCAAATATTCCTTGTGAGCATTCATTATTATTTTTTATGAAAACTTAAGTAGTTTTATGTGCTTTGTTCCATCTTTGTTTAAATTGGCTTTTCAAATATGAACATCGTTTTTTAACAAATTTCTTTGTGGTTCTTGGTAGTTATCAGAAAACAAAATATTATTTTTAAGATATTTAAATTTTTCTTTCAAGTTACTCAAATTTTGCTGTTGCATTTGGTCAACTAATTGTCTTCAAATCACTACTCGGAAGCCCGAAGCACTTGCTGTATCTACAAGAACGTGAAAATACTGTTACATAAGATTAACTTAATAAAAAAAAATTACAATTTCTACGACATATTTCATTAGGTTATATATTGAAAATATGCGAATTTCGGTGGCAAATTAAGATTTTGTAACATTTGGTATAAGATGCACTCGACAATACCTCAAGAAACTTTGTTTTTTCAAAGTCTACTTCCGGAAATTTTCACCCACCAAAAACTTTTTTTAAATTGGAACACCAGGTATTTTATTGTGGAATTTTGTTCCCCCTTTTACTACGAACTACAAGCGCTGTTTTATGCACCCACATGTTCGTCCAACAAAGGCTGGAATGCAGGCGACTGCCTGAGTCAACTGTTAAAGAAAGTCAGTTAACATTTATGTCAAATTTATAAAAGCACTGCTATTAGTTATCATCATAATGAATTATTCTTATGAAGACTTAATATACCGTATGTGTCAATTTTCATTGGGTATAGGGATTCAATGTTTACGTGCGATTTATACGTATAAAAATAATACATGGCAACGTTTGTCACCCCTACCGTCCGTCACCAATCCCGGCAACAATCGACATTACAACGATTTTCTCCGATCTCCCCACCAGATTTTACATTCAATCTTTAGCTGCGAACACGTTGCGATCTAGTCTGCCATAAAAGCCGTCTTATTAGTGGAACGGGAAACATCAAATGGCCGCCGCGATCTCCTGATCTACTAGTTTATTATTATTTTCAGAATCCTTTTTTATTTACCTTATTTTTAATTTTATTAGAATTACGCTTTTGTTTGTGTCATGCAGCGTGAAAGCAGCTTAATAATTCTCTGCATTTACTGAAAGGAAAAAGAAAAACAAATCCTTGCAATGCGTAAATATTATTTCTGAACGCATTAGAAACACCCAAGTCAGTGGTCCAACAGTTACTGTTACTGCTATAACTTGAGCTTGTATCGGTCGCGCTCGCATTGGAGAGGAAAGTAGGGGTGCCATGTTGTCACGTATTGCATGAATTAATCGCCTATGGCTAATGAAAATTGACACATGCTGTATATGATTGACAATTTGGGCAAATCTGAAAGAAACTCTTTGCTAACATCCAGAATTTATGCACAGCGATCCCTGGTAGAAGTCAACCAAAGCCAGAAACCTTCGAAAGTATAAAAAAATGAGGTATGGTCACCACACGACTTTCTTATACGTATGAGCGTTTCAAACTATACAATTTTAAGAATTTTTTTATACAAAACTTATTCAAAATTCTATTCTAAGTTTTCATTTTCTTAATAAATAGCTATAGAATGCATACTTTGCAAGATATTATCAAAAAAGTGCTACTCGCTAAGAGTAAAAGGCTACTTCCCTTCCGAATTTTGAAATTTCATATATACAAGAAATATTGCAAATCCAGTTCTAAATACTTTTGTACTCTTGATAAATATATATAGAATGCATAACTGACGACATATTTGCAAAAAATCGCTATTCGACAAGAGTAAAAGTGGTACTTCCGGTCTGAATTTTGAAAATTTTTTTATACAAAAGATATTGAAAACTATGTTTTAAATACTTTTATACTTGTAACGTACTTGTCTAAAAAGCATGACTTGCGAGATATTCGCAAAAAACTGATTTTCGATAAGAGTAAAAGACCTACTTTCGGTTGGAAAAACTTTTTAAATAAAATTGTTCTCAATTTTAATTGTAAGTACATATGAATTCTTTATAAATTTGTTTAAACTTAGTAGTTGACGAAATATTGGCAAAACTCTATTTCTTCACTGAAGTAAACTGCTACTTCCGGTCGAACGATTTTACTGAAAAACTAATCAAATCTCAAGAGGGAGATTATATACGTAAATACAAAATTTGGAATTGATAGCTATAGCGGTTTGACCGCTATCGTGGTCACAGACACACAGACAGACAGACACACACACACACACACAGACACACAGTACAGACATTTTTTAAAAACAACTTTTTCGGTATCAGGGGACTTCAAAACGTGGACATCTGCAAAAATCTCGAGGTCGAAAATTTTCGAGTGAACAGAAAGTATTGAATATCAAGAAAAGAACCAACAAAATCAATAACAGGTGAGGATAATAAGTTTATGATACTTGCGAGAGATGTAAGTCAAATTTGAGAATGAAAATAATTAAAAAATATGTAATTCATCCGTAGCATACTTGTACACAAGTCTGCCATTCATTGAACAAATATTTGGCTGCATAGAACAACAGCGCACATAGTTCTTTATTTGAACGCTAATTGCTCCTATAGTGATTATCTCGGAAATTACAAAAGATAGGTATAGAACATTGTTAACAAAAATAAAAGAGAATAAAAAAGAAACAAAATGTCACAATAAAATACATTTTAAAAAAATAAGTTTTTGGTATGGGAAAATTTCGGGGAGTAGGTTTGGAAAAAAACAAGGTTCTTTGAGGTATTGTCGAGTGCAACTTGTACCAAATGATGCAGAATTTTCTTGGCTACAAGCACCACCAAATTTCATGTAAAAACTTGAAAAATTAAAAAATTTTAAAAGAAATGTGAAAATGATTTTTTCTAAACACGTGTTTTGGTCTCTTATTTTCAAAAAAAAATAATAACTCAAAAACATTTGGCTCAATTTTGAAGAAGAAAAACAATTGAATAGACAATTAAAAGAAGTACTAGAAGATCCAAAAATATATAGGGTGAGTCCTTTAAAAAAATGCATTTCCTGTGAAACCGGAAGTGCGTCAGGGTCCAAAGTATTTTTAGAATATGCGCCTCAAGCAACCATGAATCTTCCACTAATTGTTTTTTCTATTATGTAAAACACAAAAGAGCAATTGAAGACGCGGCTCATCCTGAATGTTGTTTATTTCAAATATTGCATTTTCTCTATTAAACTGCAATTTCTTTGAATTAAATAAAATTTTCATATTCGCGAACAGGGACATTTTCATAATTCTAGCGCTCAGTTCAAAATTTCCATTTGATATCCATAGGGCGATATGAAATACACTGATCATTGTCCCCTTATATCCTAAACAATAACCTAAAATATCAAGTTTTTACCTTTAGAAACACCATAAATAATTCAATATTAAGTTTTCGTGTCTCCACACGGTATAGTCCAGAAAACTTTTATTAGGTAATATTTAACAAACAAAAATTAAATAACATTTCACATATACTACAATTAGTTATCAGCATTATTCTTTGATGTATTCAAATTATACGCTCTTTTTACACAAATATAAATGGAAGTACACCATGACAAATTGCACTTAACTTTTCATCACTGACACATCACCTAATATTACAGATCTCTATGTAGAGACATTCTAAAATGTTAGCATTCCTAATTATCTCTTTTGTCCACATTACACAGTTCCAAGATTTAGTCATTAACATACCTATAAACCATCAATACAAGCAATAAATTATCCGCAGTTTCAGATAACACACTAATGAGTTGCTCTTCAATATTTCGAAACGACATCCGACGAGCAAATGGAGAAAAAAAATGAAAAATCATTCCTCCTTTTTGCTGAAGTAAAACCTAAAAGTCGTCTATTTTTCATATGTATACTCTATACACCTTGTCTGTACAACCAAGCGAGCGTATATGTGTTTTAATTACTGCCTGGAAAGCTAATTAGGTCTTACTTTTCCCTCTCATAATGAAGTTGGATTGCCTTAATGTTGCGGGTAATTTTTATTAATATGTCAATATTAGGTTATTGTTAATTTTCGTGGTCATTTATCAAAATACGTTTGAAAAGAAAAAAGAGGAACGATGAAACGTGTGATGCCATGTGGAATATTATTTATCTCCTGGCTCTCTATGGAAATCTGTTTGCAGCGATAAATCATTAACAAGTCTATTGAGAGACTTCGAAATGGTCGTTGCGGAGGCGTAGGTTCGTGTTAAGCCAGTAAATATGCTATTGGTTGTCATTATGTGTATGTCGAAGGCGTAAATATAATTATTGTGCATTTAATAGATGTGTAATCTCTCCTTATGTGTCACGTATATAAATAATAATGTCTACTCATAGGAAGTCTAATGATAAATCTTTTAAAAAACGAGACTATTGTAATCCTATACAGAACTTGTAAGGAAGTAAAATCTAAATTAATGGATTTGAAGTACCGTGCCTTAATTATCATGATTTTATAGAATATTTCGGATTTAACGTTTTGACAGCTGTTAACAGCGGCGCGAGTGTAAACTCGGCACCAAATTCATAGATTTGCCTGCCCTTCAAAAGCAGATAATCCATGCACCAATCGTCCTTCGCGTAATAATGTAATTAAATACAAATAAACGTCTTTCCCAGTGGTATTAATTAATTACTTTTTACATCGTATTCTCAGTTTGGGTTTTGTTATATACAGTGAAGTTCTTAAGGGTGCGGTTTAAATATTGGCAAATC
This sequence comes from Amphimallon solstitiale, assembly GCA_963170755.1. NCBI lineage: Eukaryota > Metazoa > Arthropoda > Insecta > Coleoptera > Scarabaeidae > Amphimallon > Amphimallon solstitiale. The sequence continues at coordinate 59,885,757 of OY720680.1, forward strand.
CAAACGCTAACTTTGTTCTACATTATACTAATATATTACAATAAACCGATATACATATATACATATATATATTGTGCTGAGTAACAATATTGATGTTTGGCACTGTATATTTTTGAACAAGTTGGAAGGATTATTTAATTTTACTAATTTTTCTTTGTGACTGTTATAGTAAAATATTTAAACTAAAAAAGAACAGTTGTGTATACTTAAAATGTTATTTATTACAATAAAGATGTGTGCAGTCAATTATGAAAACAGTACTTGAAGGAGTTGTAGTGGACCAGGTTCTTGGTGGCAGTAATTTTCATTGGTATCTGAAAATGGAGATTTAAATATTATAATTTATGTAAAAATGTATTTTGAAATCTTGTAAAACTTGTCTAATTAACAATAATGTAAAGTAAAATAATTTAATGTTAATTGTTGAAGTATGAAGGAAACAACTTGGTAAATAATTTCGCGGGTAAAGTTTGAATAAGCGGATCTGTCAAAATTGACATTTACAGAAAATTTTGATTAGCAATATTTTTTGAAGTACAAAGTCTTAGTAATTCATTATTATAAATTAATAGAGATTTAATAGAGAAGGTTTACTAAAGTTTGAAAAGCACTGAAACGTATCAATAAAGTTTTATAATACCATTTTGAACAAGAATTGTGAGAAAAGGAATTTAATTGGATGAAATTAGAAAACGAAAATATTGTCTTGGTGACGATAAACAAACAACGAAATGGAAAAATATTTTTCAAAAAAGGCGCGTGTACTTTTCGGAAAATCACGATTTTATTCCGAAAAGTATATCTTAAATTCACTAAAACCGCGAAAGTTGGTGCTAAAAGTGTTCTTTTCAGCATAGAAAATATTTATTGACGGTAGAATCAAAATATATTATAAAGAAGCATAAAATTATTCAATAATTTCATAGTAATTTAATTAATTGGTATCCTGTATGAATAAAGAAGATATTATATAAGGAAAATAAATATCAAAAGATTACTTACCAAATATTAACCAAGTCCGAGCGGAATATTGGATCCATCAGTTGCACTAAATGGTAAATTAATTAGAGGATCCGATAACCCATATATATTTCCGAAGAGGTCTAGTTCAGTGTCAAGTCGAGATAGAAGTACAGCTGCATTTAAATCCAGAAGATATCCCGCAGTTTTCGAGGACACAACAAGATACATCCTGTAAGATATAACCGAAGCAGTTCCAGATCCTGAAGGAGAACGAGGATACACCAAGAAGTCGTGCTAGGAGGGTTTCCAGAGAGTTACCAGTTGCACAGAACGAGTCCAGTAAGATCCTGTGGAAAAAAAAAAAGAAAACATAATTTAAACAAACCAGAGATAGAAGAAAAATATTAACAAGAGGTTGTATAATTTTTAAATAAGGAAAATTTGAATTTATTTAATTGTATATCGAGTAAAAGTCATAAATATTATTTAGAATTGATTACTAGTATAAAACAAGTATAGAAATACGTTTTGTTAAAAGATTAAATCTCTATTTTCATAAAAAGTTACAGAATATGCACATATATAAATGAATTGACATGACCTTGGTACTATAACATACCTTCAACTTGTTTAATAGTTTATAGACGAAGGTTATTTATATTTAATAAAATTGCATCGTTTTTATGCATGCTAAATTGAAAAAGATACATTGAATTGAATTTTGTACATACCTTTTGAATAAATAACATTTGCTGACATCCTTCATATAACAATAAACGTACAGGTGCGATTAGACAGGTTAACAATCTATGTACATGTCGTATAACTATTTTGGATGTATATTTTCGAATCAAGATTTTTATATTTGTTGTCATTAAACTAGTATTGTGGCGAAATTCTTCTTTTTATTTGGTAAAATAGTAACATTGTATTAGACATTTTCATTACGGACATAGAAGCTGATAAGTCAATGACCTACAAGTAAACAAAAATAAAATAGCATTATAAAGAAGATAGTGAGAGGAAAAGTATACATACCGTACTATTGTTATCCTATAAGAGGGATAATTTATTAGCAGCAATATTCTCCTCATTATAAGATTAAGTATAACAAGATTATTAGAAACATTTAAATTGTTATTTTTATGTAGCAGTGTATAACGGCAAATACCTAAGCGACATCTTTATAAAAGTAAATGAAATGCTAGTACTGCGCGGTTAAAAATAAAAACTAGCTACATTTATAGGAAAGTCATACCATAAAGAAGTGATGAATCGTAATTAATATTTGAAAGAGTAGGAGATTAATTTTTATTTCTAAATGCATTAAATAATATTATTATTAAAAAAAAAAAAGAATTAATTAAATTGATTTAGAATAAAACTGAGTAGTGTTTGGGCATAGATAAAAGAAATAAAGAAACCTATTATAGCATATGAGTATATTAATTTTGGTGCCAAGATTTTAAAATATTATATACTGAGTGATACATTATCATTATCATAGATTATAACCTGAGATTAATTGAGTAAATTTGAATGACTAGGTAAGAGAGGAGATATTATTAGCAATACAAATAACAAGATTTGAGTACATTAGGGTATATTATTTATTATATGTGTTGCAAGTATATTATCCCCTCCACTAGTGCATTTTATGGCGCCCAACGTGGGGCGATTGAAATAAGACTCGCAAATAGTATTTTGATTATTTTATTAATTTTGATTAGGTGTTTGTAATTTGTATTACCCTCCTTAGCTCATTTTATGACGTATATAACGTGAAGAAATTAAAATAAGACTCGAAACAACATATTTCAATTATTTTATTAATCATAGTAATAGCGGTAACATTAGTATATATTTTACAAAGGTAATTAAATCAGCCTAAAGTATATTAAGGTATAAGAAATTGTGTATTATAATTATTTAAAATGAATACCAGATCTAAGAGTAACTTTGGATTAAATAGATCTGAATCATCTAGTGACAGTGAAGAGGAAGTAGGTCAGGATGTGAATGTACCAGAGGGAGGAGAACTTACATTACAAGTTCAGGAAGGTATTGAACAGACAGGGGAAACACAGGATAGAGGTGATAAGGTCGAAATTCAAGGAGAGACTTCTAAAATAGAAATGTCGACACCAGTAGTAGATTGTGGATCAATTTTACAGATGTTAAAACAGATGAATGAAGATAATAAAAAGATTAACGAAGAAAATAAAAAGAGTATGGAAGTATTGAGTGGTAAATTAGACAAGACGAGCGAGGAAGCTAAGAAAAATAGGGATGAGGATAAAAAAGAATTAGGTGATAAGTTGGATAAATTGGATAAAACGAACGAAGAAAGTAAAAAGAATTTAATTGATTTAAAGGAAGAATTAAATGGGAAATTTGACAAGGTGAGTGAAGAGAATAAGAAGAATTTAGTGGATTTGAAGGAAGAATTAAGTGGTAAATTGGATAAGGCTAGTAAGGATACTAGAGAAGAGAATAAAAGAAATCTTGAAGAATTAAAGGAATCTTTATTAAGAAATACCGAAGAAAAGGTTATAAAACTTACTACAGAAATGGATAATAGGGAAGTTAAAATGCGCAAAGAAATGGATGACAAACTGAAGATTAAGGATACTGAAGTTAAAACTCTTATTACAAATAAAGTACAAGAGGTTGAAGGTAAAGTAAAGGTAGTACAAGAAAACGTTAAACAATTAGAAAAGAACAATAGTGAGATACATAAGGAGTTAGCTAAACGCATACGAGAGGAAGTTGATCAGGTTAGCAAAGATGTTACGGACAAGACAGAAAAATTGGCGGAGAATTTAAATAAGAAGATAGAAAATACTGAGGATAAGTGTTTGAAAGATATTAGAGTATTAACAATGTCTACGAGTGTTCAGAAATCTGGAATAGAAGAGGTTTTAAAAGAGTGCGAGGTTCAGAAATTAGAGTTGAAAGAACTTTTGTTGAAATCTAAAAATATTAAAACACCACAAGCTACTTGTACACCGTCTTATCATATATTGAATAACGGTATAAGAATTGAAAATATTACTCATTTTAGCGGAGATAAAATGACGACACATCCCATGGCATATTTAACTAACATCTTAAGATACATAGAAGAGATACAGGATTTTAGGAGCCAAATGAATATTATTCGAGCGACTTTAAACAATGGTGCAGCGGATTGGTTTCAAAGGGTTGAAGACAGTTGCGGTGATTTAAGTAAGTTTGTGGAATTATTTAAAAACAATTACTGGAGTGAGACGCAGCAAAGCAGAGCACATCAGAGGCTGTTAACAGGGAGATATCAGCCAGGTAAATCTTCGAGGGAGGCTTATGCACAAAGAATGTTTAATTATTGTAGATACATCTCACATTTAGACGAACAGACCATATCTCAACATTTGTTGCAACATTTTATTCCTGTTGATACACATGCAATTATTTGTCAAAATGTAACAGATATGAATGGGTTGATCAACATACTTAGACGATTAGATGATTATTCAGACGGCGTGAAATATAGGGAATTTCGACAAGTGAATGGAAGAAACGAATCTCAGAATAACCAGCAACGCTCGTCAAATATCAATGGTGCGAATAATCAATATGCACGTAACAATACATCTTTACAACAAAATGCATATCCGAGGAATAATCAACCTGGTAACAGTCAAAATAACAATTTTGGGCAAAGACAACCTTACCAGTTTAATAGTCAACAGAATAATAATTATAATAGGAACTATAATACACAAGGGAATGGTAATAACAATTGGAATAATAATCGTGGTATCATAAATGGAGGTATTGGAAGACCAAACGCAAATAGGAATAATCCATTTATAAATCAATCTGCGAGACAAGTACCTCAGCATAATAATTACCAAGATCAAAACAATAGGTATTATGGAAACTCGAGACAGGTAAATAATATACACACTCAAGATTGGAGAAAATCAGATAGGAGGATTACTGGAAGTCAGGTTCCAGATGAAATAGAAGTTGGTCTAATAGAAGAAAAAAAAACGCCAATTTTGGAGATGAAATTGAATCCATATCAAAATGCGATACCGGGAACTTCTCATTAATAGATGATTTTGATATAAATAGAGTTAGTTGTAATATAAGTAGAAGTAGTAATATAACGGGAATGGGGAATGTACAAAATAATTTAGATATGGGAAATATAATTAATAACTATGAAAGTTTACCTTTTTGCATAATTAGTATTAGAAATGTTAATTTTAAAACTTTGTTGGATTCTGGTGCAGAAATCTCTCTTATAAAGGAAGATATGATAATGAAAATTCCTGAATATTCTAAATATATAATAAAAGTCAAAAATACGAATGTTATGTCTGCAAATAAGGGAAAAATGGGATGTATCAATAAGAGGTTATGCATAGATGTCGTTTTGAGTGGATATAAATTTATTATGCAATTTTATTTAATAGGCAATTTGTTTTATGATTGCATACTAGGAATAGATAATATGAGAATACTTGGAATGAATTTAGATTTTGAGGAAAACAAAATTAAGATAGGAGGGAAGGATATTTTATTAGAAAAAGTTGTGGATATGAAAGAAATAAACGCCTATATTGAGTATAAGGAAGATATTCAGAATGAGGTAAACAATATTATTATAGCAGATCGTACAGAAAATGATGATACACAAGAACATTTGGAAGGGGCAATGTTCGAATTACCCAGATCAACAGATATAAATGAGGAATATGGAGATACTGTTATAACTGAAGATAAGCATGAAGTTAAAGTTATAAGGAATAAAGCTGACATTCAAACTTTTATATGGCTACAAAAATTACCAGAACCATGGATTGAAGATAGTTTAGTAGAAATTCTTGATAAGAACATCAAATTAATAAATGATGAAGTCGTTTTTGCCAAAGATTATGAACACCGGTTATTGATTAATGATGATTCGCCTTTATCATGTAAAAATTATCCAATACCGTATTTTTTTCAAGATCGTGTAAATGAAGAATTAAGAAAATTAGAAGAAGCAGATATCATAGAGAGATCGAACACATATTTTATTAGTCCTGTTGTATTAGTAAAAAAAAAAAGACAATTCTATTCGACTTTGCATTGATGCGCGCTTAATTAATCTTAGGATCATGCCTGAGCACGAAATTCCACAAAACATTGATGTCCTACTTACCAAATGTGGAAATAAAAAGTGGTATAGCAAATTAGACCTTAAGAATGCTTTTTGGTTAATAAGATTGGACGAGAATTCCAGGAAGTACTGTGGATTTAACGTAAATGGAATTACTTACCATTTCAAAGTCTGTCCTTTCGGCATTAAAAGTAGTCCTGCGGGATTGATAAGATTTCTTCACAAGATACTGGACAAATATGAAAAATTTGCTCTTCATTATTTAGATGATATAATAATATTTTCAGATGATATAGAATCGCATGTAAATCATATAGAGATTATTATAAATACTTTACAAATCAATGGCATGAAATTAAACTTGTCTAAGTGCCAGTTTTGCCAAAAAGAAGTTAATTATTTGGGTTACGTAGTAAACCAACAGAATATTTTACTAGATCCACAAAGATTAGAGGAGATCCAAAATTATCCCAGACCAAATAAACTCAAGATGCTGAGAGGTTTTTTAGGATTGTTGAATTACTATAGGAAATTTGTATCTAATTATAGTCAAAAGACAAGTACGTTGTTAAATCTACTGAAGAAAGGAACGAAATGGAAATGGACTGATGAGTGTGAGGAATGTTTTGTACAACTAAAATCTAATTTTGTAGAAAATCTTAAATTATATCATCCGGATTTTAATTTAGAGTTCATCGTTAGGACAGATGCATCAAGTGTAGCAGTTGCGGCTGAATTGATACAAATGAAAGATGGTATCGAGGTTCCTATATATTTCGCGTCAAGAACTTTAAAGCCGTGCGAAAGGAAATTTGGGATATCAGAACTCGAGATGCTTGCAGTCATATATGCATTGACCAAGTTACGTTATTACCTAATAGGGAAGAAATTCAAATTGGAGACGGATCACAAAGCTTTATTGAACATTATGACGACTAAATTAAATAATAACCGAATTTATCGTTGGACGTTGTTAATACAGCAATATGACATGGAAATTGTATATAGACCGGGGAAAGAAATGATTGCTGCTGACATTTTGAGTAGAAAGTATGGGGAGACTAAAACTACGAATGTACACATCAACTTGGTGAAATTGGGATTAGAAGGTATTTTTTCATTACAAAGAATTAGGGAAGCTCAAGAGTCACCTGAGTTGGAAATAATTAAAATTAATCTACAGTCAAATGGTTCATATAAAGGTATGAGTATAAGAGAAGGGATAATTTTGAAAAAGATAGGCGATTTGGAGGTATATGTTACAGACGAAGAACATACAATTGAAATTATTCGACATCTTCATATGATGTACACACATATAGGAGCGAGAAAATGTTGGCTTATGTACAGAGAAGCTTATTATTGTAAAAATGACGAGAAGATAATTAAAAGGGAAATTAAACGATGTGAAACGTGCGTTTTGGCAAAGGAAAAGAATTATACTAATCAAAATATTAGTTTGAGCATCATAGCGGATGATAGATTACAATTAGTGGCGATTGATTTTATTTCTAATCTAATCCCGAGCACAAGAAGATATCGTAATATTTTGGTACTGTGTGACATTTTTTCTAAACATGTGCGATTAATACCTACACAGAAATGCAATACGGATACGGTTTTACAAGCTCTACAAGAGTATATAACAGAATATGGAACTCCTAGAACAATTTTATCGGATCATGCAACATACTTCATGAATCAAAGATATCATGAATTTTTAGATGAAAGAAATATTAAGTCACATCATATTTCAATACGGCATCCCCAGGCTAATCCTTCTGAAAGGTATATAAAGGAAGTATTAAAATATTTACGTATATTACTGGAAGACAACCATCATAAATGGGCAAGATATTTAAAACAAATCGAATTCGTCATGAATAATACTCCAAGTACTGTACACGAAGCATGTCCAATAACTATTTTTACAGGACAACCTGCACAAAGGCCTTGGCAAGATGATGAAACTGCTGAAATAGGAGACAGGTATGAACAAATAAAGCACAAACTTTTGAAACGCAAAATTAAATGGGAGCAGAAGAAAAAAGAAAAACAACGTAAATATAAGATTTATAATATAAATGATAAAGTAATAGTTCGCGCGTTACGAGTAACAGATAGAAAGAATAAAATTATGGCAAAACTCATAAGGCCATATTCTGGACCATTTACAGTTTATCGAAGGATAGGTTTGAATAATTACGAACTAATTGATGAGGATACTGGTTATTTTAAAGGAACATATCACATATCTATGTTACATGACTATATAGTAGAATGATAAGTCATAGAATAGGTAAGACACAGTATTAGGAAGACTGTACTGTGAAAGTGATTAACGCCACTTCCTAAATCTGAGTTATATTAAATCTTCCGAAATTATAGGTAAGTCACAATATTGGGAGATTGTATTGTGTAAGTGAGTAACGACACTTCCTGAATCTGAGTTACGACAAATCATCCACAATGATTTAATAAGAGAAATCATCCACAACGATATAAAACGACAAATCATTGACGACGATATAATTATGACACATAATCCACATCAACTTCATAAGTAAGAAAAATATTGGGAGATTAAACTGTAAAAGGAGGAATCATGCTAATTCATACCTAGGAAATGTTAGTCAGGACAGAAGATAAGAAAGGAGATCGTCTTCTGAAGGTACTTACGATACCTGCTTATCCAAGTAACATGTAGATCTCAAAATTTCAAAAGTTTTTGACAAATAGAGACCTGGAGTTTATTAGAAAATAAATAATTATATAGTAATGAAGTATTAGGAGGACATAAATACCTTATTATAAGATAGGGGCATGACCAGATACAGATAACAAATTGATAAGAAAGGGGCATATTGGATTTCGCTTTCTTTAAAATGAATAAAAGACATAATGATGAAACAGATATACATGTATACATACAAGTTCATGTTTATCGAGAAATAATTTGAATTTATAGAGAGATTTTCAGATAAAGAATGTACATAAAGTATTCCGGTATTATATTAGATTAGTTTAGTTATAGGTCTGTTACAATTATTAGTTATTAAAAAAAAAAAAAAATGATGATTAATTAAAGAAAAAAATAAGTTATATCCTCATTCCCATATTGTATATAAATTTGTAAATAACCATAAGAGAAGGTAATATAAGTAATCTTACTAGTAAATAGATTTGCCTGAGTATTTAAATGGAATGAAATGGATAAAGAAGTTGTATAGAGGATAAATAACCTTGAGCCTTATAAAAAATAAAAAGAATGTTTCAGAATAAGTAAAGCACTGAATAAAGTTAGAAAATAATTATCAAGATGTAACAAACATGTTAGGTGATGAAGAAATGGAAAAGAAAGAAGTTAAGAAGAGCCTCTTAAAAATAAAATATGTTAGATGAAAGTAAATGCTTACAATAAATAGTAAATATTAAAAGTACCATAAGAATATGGAATTATTATAGAGTGAATATGTATAAAAGGGTGAAAAATACCCAAAATGATAAAATATAGGACCAAAAGTGTCTTAAAAAAGAATTATATAGGTAACGTAAGCCTTTAAAAACGATAAGTTAAAAAAAAATATGGACTTTCCATAAATGAAAGTATAGGGGATGACGAAAATGTCAATTATAGGGAAAAAGGGAATTTGTTCGAATGAGAACAGTATATAATGAAAATAATATATAATTAGTAAGCATAGTGAATCATTCTTAAAGAGGCAAATAAGTAACTGAGGCATAGACAGATAAAAAGAATATGTTATTCACCTATTTATGTAAAAGTTAGTACAGATAATATTTTTATAAGAAGTTTGAGTTAGGAAACACAGAAAAACATATATGCAAGTAATGTTAAAAAGTTTGATGGCAATTAATAAAAATATAGATATTTTAATAAGGTATTGGAACATTAAGAAAGATTATAATACATAGTACGATAAATAATGGAACAAAAATTTCTTATACAGGTCATAGACATCCATTTAAATAAATAAATTTATACTTTTATAATTAAAATGAAAATAAAGAAAAGCCTTATATTACTTTTGGACTTATAAGAAAGTTGAGTTTTATAGTTATGAGTGTCACAAATAATTTAGAATTTAAACACTGTTATGTACAGATAGTTATAAATAAATGTTATATGATATTACCAAATAATAGAAGATTCATTTGAAATCTGTTAAAGGATTTAGTAGATTAAAATAATTGTTTTGAGCACATTGATAAACATGTTAATTATCAGATTTTGTTTAATAAATATAAATTTTGATTCGAGTTGAAAATTTACATTTTTTAAAAGGGGCATATGTGCTGAGTAACAATATTGATGTTTGGCACTGTATATTTTTGAACAAGTTGGAAGGATTATTTAATTTTACTAATTTTTCTTTGTGACTGTTATAGTAAAATATTTAAACTAAAAAAGAACAGTTGTGTATACTTAAAATGTTATTTATTACAATAAAGATGTGTGCAGTCAATTATGAAAACAGTACTTGAAGGAGTTGTAGTGGACCAGGTTCTTGGTGGCAGTAATTTTCATTGGTATCTGAAAATGGAGATTTAAATATTATAATTTATGTAAAAATGTAGTTTGAAATCTTGTAAAACTTGTCTAATTAACAATAATGTAAAGTAAAATAATTTAATGTTAATTGTTGAAGTATGAAGGAAACAACTTGGTAAATAATTTCGCGGGTAAAGTTTGAATAAGCGGATCTGTCAAAATTGACATTTACAGAAAATTTTGATTAGCAATATTTTTTGAAGTACAAAGTCTTAGTAATTCATTATTATAAATTAATAGAGATTTAATAGAGAAGGTTTACTAAAGTTTGAAAAGCACTGAAACGTATCAATAAAGTTTTATAATACCATTTTGAACAAGAATTGTGAGAAAAGGAATTTAATTGGATGAAATTAGAAAACGAAAATATTGTCTTGGTGACGATAAACAAACAACGAAATGGAAAAATATTTTTCAAAAAAGGCGCGTGTACTTTTCGGAAAATCACGATTTTATTCCGAAAAGTATATCTTAAATTCACTAAAACCGCGAAAGTTGGTGCTAAAAGTGTTCTTTTCAGCATAGAAAATATTTATTGACGGTAGAATCAAAATATATTATAAAGAAGCATAAAATTATTCAATAATTTCATAGTAATTTAATTAATTGGTATCCTGTATGAATAAAGAAGATATTATATAAGGAAAATAAATATCAAAAGATTACTTACCAAATATTAACCAAGTCCGAGCGGAATATTGGATCCATCAGTTGCACTAAATGGTAAATTAATTAGAGGATCCGATAACCCATATATATTTCCGAAGAGGTCTAGTTCAGTGTCAAGTCGAGATAGAAGTACAGCTGCATTTAAATCCAGAAGATATCCCGCAGTTTTCGAGGACACAACAAGATACATCCTGTAAGATATAACCGAAGCAGTTCCAGATCCTGAAGGAGAACGAGGATACACCAAGAAGTCGTGCTAGGAGGGTTTCCAGAGAGTTACCAGTTGCACAGAACGAGTCCAGTAAGATCCTGTGGAAAAAAAAAAAGAAAACATAATTTAAACAAACCAGAGATAGAAGAAAAATATTAACAAGAGGTTGTATAATTTTTAAATAAGGAAAATTTGAATTTATTTAATTGTATATCGAGTAAAAGTCATAAATATTATTTAGAATTGATTACTAGTATAAAACAAGTATAGAAATACGTTTTGTTAAAAGATTAAATCTCTATTTTCATAAAAAGTTACAGAATATGCACATATATAAATGAATTGACATGACCTTGGTACTATAACATACCTTCAACTTGTTTAATAGTTTATAGACGAAGGTTATTTATATTTAATAAAATTGCATCGTTTTTATGCATGCTAAATTGAAAAAGATACATTGAATTGAATTTTGTACATACCTTTTGAATAAATAACATTTGCTGACATCCTTCATATAACAATAAACGTACAGGTGCGATTAGACAGGTTAACAATCTATGTACATGTCGTATAACTATTTTGGATGTATATTTTCGAATCAAGATTTTTATATTTGTTGTCATTAAACTAGTATTGTGGCGAAATTCTTCTTTTTATTTGGTAAAATAGTAACATTGTATTAGACATTTTCATTACGGACATAGAAGCTGATAAGTCAATGACCTACAAGTAAACAAAAATAAAATAGCATTATAAAGAAGATAGTGAGAGGAAAAGTATACATACCGTACTATTGTTATCCTATAAGAGGGATAATTTATTAGCAGCAATATTCTCCTCATTATAAGATTAAGTATAACAAGATTATTAGAAACATTTAAATTGTTATTTTTATGTAGCAGTGTATAACGGCAAATACCTAAGCGACATCTTTATAAAAGTAAATGAAATGCTAGTACTGCGCGGTTAAAAATAAAAACTAGCTACATTTATAGGAAAGTCATACCATAAAGAAGTGATGAATCGTAATTAATATTTGAAAGAGTAGGAGATTAATTTTTATTTCTAAATGCATTAAATAATATTATTATTAAAAAAAAAAAAGAATTAATTAAATTGATTTAGAATAAAACTGAGTAGTGTTTGGGCATAGATAAAAGAAATAAAGAAACCTATTATAGCATATGAGTATATTAATTTTGGTGCCAAGATTTTAAAATATTATATACTGAGTGATACATTATCATTATCATAGATTATAACCTGAGATTAATTGAGTAAATTTGAATGACTAGGTAAGAGAGGAGATATTATTAGCAATACAAATAACAAGATTTGAGTACATTAGGGTATATTATTTATTATATGTGTTGCAAGTATATTATCCCCTCCACTAGTGCAATATATATATATATATATATATATATAAATATATATTAATTTTTATTGGACGATTTGTAGGTCGTTATACTAGTTTTAAATAATTTTAAAACTCGCTAATTTGCAGTGTTTGAAAATTACAATTTTCTAATTTTACCACTGACTATTAAATTAATTAGGTAATTTTTTTTAAAAATTACCGACACGGCTGAGATTCGAACTCAGGACATACCGATTACTTGGGTAAATTCCGCTGTAGTGCAACCGTAGACACGTGTTTCTGACTAATTGGTCGTCATCAGTACGGTGTAGCCAAGGAATAAGGTGGGATATCCTTGGAGATAGAAGCATACACGGAAGACCATCAGGCGACAGACCACCATTTGCAGCTTCAGTTAGAAGATCTTCGGTTTTGAAGACAACGACTAACATCGCCACGAGGAAGACATTGTCAACCTGCGTGCCATCCGAAACCCGCGGAATTTACCCAATATTCTCTTTTTCCTGTTTTATTTTATGTATCCGCGATAATTTCTTTATTGATTATCTTTCCTGGGTTTCGGATGGCACGCAGGTTGACAATGTCTTCCTCGTGGCGATGTTAGTTGTTGTCTTCAAAACCGAAGATCTTCTAACTGAAGCTGCAAATGGTGGTCTGTCGCCTGATGGTCTTCCGTGTATGCTTCTATCTCCAAGGATATCCCACCTTATTCCTTGGCTACACCGTACTGATGACGACCAATTAGTCAGAAACACGTGTCTACGGTTGCACTACATCGGAATTTACCCAATAATCTCTTTTTCCTGTTTTATTTTATGTATCCGCGATAATTTCTTTATTGATTATCTTTCCTGGGTTTCGGATGGCACGCAGGTTGACAATGTCTTCCTCGTGGCGATGTTAGTTGTTGTCTTCAAAACCGAAGATCTTCTAACTGAAGCTGCAAATGGTGGTCTGTCGCCTGATGGTCTTCCGTGTATGCTTCTATCTCCAAGGATATCCCACCTTATTCCTTGGCTACACCGTACTGATGACGACCAATTAGTCAGAAACACGTGTCTACGGTTGCACTACAGCGGAATTTACCCAATATTCTCTTTTTCCTGTTTTATATATATATATAATATAGTATAGATGTGGTAGGGATGCGTGACTTTCACTTGTCCTGTGGTGTATATTGTAGGACATTAAATTTTGGTCTCCCGTCAAGTGCAGTTTAATTAAAGATATGATGTTTGAATAAAATTTGTTATAAGGTTTCATTTTGATTTTAAGGAGCCAAGATTTAATCAAGTTTGTGAATTAGTTTTATTGCTGTTATACAAGTTAAGTATTTACTTTTAAGAAAGAGAATGCATTCTTTATTATAATAAGAGAAAATTTTAATATTGTAAAAGTAGGCTCATATCCGTCATTTTGTTTCCCTGCACGTGTTTGAAACTATTTTATATTTATTGAGAAGTTATTAAATTAGATAATTTTCTTTACTGTATCAGTTTGCTATAATTTGATGTATTTTAATTATAGGTATTTAATTTATTTATTTTATGTAATTATTATTTTGTATGGACTTTGTGAATAATTTTCAGTATTTAATTAGGTACATTTTGTCGCGTTTGTCAGTACAAGTTTTTTTATCCTATCTGGTCAATTAGTGGGTAGGGTTTTTTCTTGAGTATTTGTTAACTAAAGTTTTTTTTTTTGTTTTTTTGTAATAAATGAATTATATCTGATCTGTTTTTCACTTTTATTAAAGATTTTAGAAAAGATAATTAATTATTTATTTCATTTTTTTGTCTTCAAGTAATTTGTTGTTTTTTTATACTGTTTCCTAAGATCACGATTCCTGACGTGAACATTGTACAGTTTCGCCGAGGGAACCTGAGAGAGAGAGAATTTTGTTTTCTGAGCTAGATCGCGGCAACCCTATAACAATTGTACTAATATCATAGCAATACGTACTCTAACAATATAGTATTATATATTATTTTCATTATAATTGGTTAACTTACTGTAAATTGAGAAATTACAAAGTGGGAATAAATTATATGGATTGATAGTTAAGAAGTTTATTGATTACATTAAAAATATTATTTGTTTAGTAATCACTAAGTAAATGGACCTCCTGCTTTGGAAAAAGTCGTTCAGTTTCAGTTTTCATTGTAGTCCAACATAATCTGGAAAGGAGAGATTTAAATATTAATTGTTGAATTATGGTGTGTATTATGATTTTGTGAAAACTTATGTAATTGACGTTAATGATGTGATGAGGAAATAAGAACTTAACTTGAAAAGATGTATTTATTATATTGATATAAAAGTTCGCGCGTAGAATTCAAATTTTGGAACTGTCAGTTGAATGACGTTTGAAAAGTATTTGTACAGAAATAGTTTTTGATACATTAAATAACATGTAAACGTTTATAAAATTATGGAAAGAATTAAATTAATAAGGTTACATAATTTTATGGAGAATTTAAGGAGCACAAAAGGATTTAAAATCTATGTTGTTTAAGAGAAGTTGGTGTATAATGTTCATTAGCCAAATTTGAAAAAATATAGAATCGTCAAGGCGATAATAGATAAATAAAGGGATTTTTAAAAAATCTTATAAGAGGTAGTTGTGTTGGTCGTAAAAGTAAATTTCTTTACGATATAAACGCGATAATAATCCCAAAATAGTGAAAAGGTGTTAGTATTGAATATTCATATATGATTCTACCCATATAACTAAAATAAAAGTAATTGGTAAAATTTTAAGAAATATTAGCTAATATATAATAAAAAAAATAAGTTATATTACTTAGCATATTTGAATAGAAGACCAGAGAATTGTGATTTTCTACCAGGAGAAAGTATTTTGGTGCCGAATTTCCAAGAGAGTTTCCATTTTCCTGAAGAGGTTTCGAAATCCAAATAGGACTGCCATTTATTTGAAGATTAAAGAGCTGTTATATTCCTGAAGAGATCCTGTATTCCTAAGAGGACTGCGATTTTCCTGTAGACGACTGTAATATTCCTGAAGAGGTTCTGTATTCTGAGAGGTTTTGTATTCTAAGAGGGCTACTATTTTTCCTGAAGGGATCCTGTATTCCTAAGAGGACTGCGATTTACCTGTAGTAGAGGTAACGGACAAGATCCAAAGCTGATAAGATTGCTGTTATATACAAGAAGGATTCATCAAGATTACGTGTCCAGAAAACATCAAAAGGATTTTAAGTAACATCATAATCTTCAGGATTTTAGGATACAAATCTACAAGAATAACACATTAAGTATTTAAATTTTTACTAATAATATTTGATCAAATTTAAGAATAGAACGTAGAAAAAAAGAGTAATTATATTATCGTTATAGATAAAATGTCAATCATATAATATAATTTATTATGTGAAAAGGCTTAAAAGTAATTAAATTTACCAGAAGTATTTATCTAAACAACTAAAGATTTAAATCTCAATTTTCCAAAAAATTATGTAGGTTATTTAACCTCAAATACAAAAATATCATGAATTATGCACGAATATAGTCAAAAATCACATTAATTTTGATAAAGGAGTGTCAAATTTTCTACAAGTACGTTAATTAAATGAAACTGCATGATGATATTAATATTATAGAAAATTAAAGTAAGGTTACCTTTGTTGAAGATAGCTGTCATTATTTTTATGTCCACATCATAAGAGTATTTTTAACGTCGATTATATTGGTTTATTATCGATGTAATTCTTTAGTTAATAGTCATTCTTGATAAATTTCTACCTCATCGATTATATTTATGATGTTTATTAAATCAGATTATATATAGAAAGATTCTTTGTTTTATTGGCATATCAGAAGAAATTAGTTCGAATTCATGGCTTGTAAATAGATACAATCCATAATCTTGAACAAACATAAACAGAAGCATTTTCAGTATTTAAAATAGATTTGAACTTAATGGTTTACTTACCCTTTTTAATGTTAGAAAGATATTAGATACCATATAATATAAAACTGTATTGTCGATTAAAGTAAACAAATTCACCTGACCCAAACACTTTTATTGTAAAAGCATTATGTAAATGTGATTTAGCAACGTTTTACTACATTTGACATACTGATGCCAACTTCATAATAATAAACATATTGATTTAAATGTAATTTAATAGTAGAAGAAGCAGGACAGTATTAAGTACCTATAGAACTCAGTATAAGGTAAATTATAAAGAAAGGTTTTAGAATCAAGTTATAAGATATTTATTGAAACAATTAAGAGTATCAAATGATTATTTAGATTTGTAAATATAATAATTTACAAGTGTTATTGTTAGTATATATGAGCTAGTCGTAGAGTTAATAAATGAATTAGAAATTTTTGTATTCATATAAGAATTTATAGGTGTAGTTTTACTACATATACAGAGATCATTTAAAAAGTTAAGAGAATTTTAATTTTTAAATTTAAGAGATAATAGAGTTTAAACTTGACATTTTGACTTGGGAGGTGTTGTGTATTGATATACATACCCCCACTATAGCAATATATATACATTTATTAAATGAAGTATAAGATATTTCCAAATAATACCGGTAAAGAATGTAATATTCTCTAAACTCATTTTTGTGTAATGTAAAAATATAATTTTTATAAAATTGAATAATTATATGAATAATATTTTATTAATTATATGTTAGAAATCAACAGATATATATTTCTATTACTTTATTTCCTATATTTAATATATGTATAAAATAAGTGCTAGTCTGATAAGTATTTATAAGAATAGTGGCGCGGTATTTACAATTTAGTACAGTATACGTGACATTCTCGTGGAAAACCCATATCGGGGATACACAGACATCCTAGAAAAAGGGGAACCCTAGGATCCGAACTATAAGAAGGACATAACGGGATTCTAAAGAGAGAGAGAAATATATAATTATAGTTAGAACCTTAAAGTAAATAAATAAGTTCTTGTTTAAAAGAATTGACCGCGTACTAAGTGTCAAAATGTTCAGTATATCATACCTTCCAGTTAAAAGTTATGTGTTATACGAATAACAGTTCGTGGACGTTATCGACGTCTTATTCGTCGATGGAAAGGATCCAATTGGACACACCGACAATACGAAGATCTTCAAGATCTTCTTTAGTGTAAGAAAGAAGAAATGTTTTTAAATAAGGTATTTAGAAACTGTCGTTATATAAATGTTAAATAAAGAACTAAATATAATAATTCGTTCTAAGATAGAAACGAAATAATTAAATATATTAATATGAGAAAGATAAATATATTTAATAAATTGTTATAAATATCATAAAGCATCAGAATCTCTAAATTGTTTATCGATGCTGTATTACGATCTATTATTTGCGGAGTAGTGTTGTATGCATACATATATGTTATACGTGTCAAGCTTAAGTTGTTATTTCAAGCCTATGTAGTTATCTCGTTTCTTAGACTTGATGATATAAATAAGTCTCACTAAATATTGCCGTAATAAAATTGTGTTGACAGTATTGATTTCTAATATAAATATTATCTAAACTTATTCAATAGTATTTTCTTAAATTATACCAAATAATGCCCTAAAAACTACTGATTATCAACAACTCTTTTATCCGGATCGGCCTGAGATAACGATTGAGCTAATCAGGTAATAAATCAATTTCTATATTTTATTTTATAACATCTTATTATTAAATTACGTAGGGCATATTATATAGTTGTTCCTTTATAATATGGCATCCAATAATATGGTGCTATTATAAAGGGGTTCCATTACATTAGAGCGCAGCAACGTGGAGCATAATTCTATCATATTATTAATTAATTCATAAAGCTGTTACCAATACATTATGGTGCCCAACTTTGTGGGGCTATTAGTTGTTCTATTGACATGTATCATTACAGTGTCTTCGTACTACATATGTGATATACTTTTTTCCACTCTGGCGTTGGAGTTGATTAACGTTGATATTATCGCTATCTATACTATCTATGCTGCACATATCTGTAAATACATTAATTATATTAATCACTATATCATACCTATGTTAGATAATTACACATATGATTAGCTTATTGTTACTATTTTTATCTTCAAAATATAAATCCCGAATAAAATAGCTATACTATATATAAATTTAGTGTGTATTCTTTGTAGTGCTTGCAAATCCACTGACTTTCCAATTTAATTATCGCTTATATATTATCTTAATTTGCACTATAAACCTTTGTTGTTTTCCTCAACGCTTAAATTTTACATGTTTCCTTTCTAACGTCTGAAAACTTGAACGAAAAATATTATGTTTTGGCATATTTCTCTCCCTCCGAAACATTTTCAAACGCAGCCTTAAGGGTGGCAAATACATTTCGGTCGAATCTAAGATTTTCGTTTGTAGGTACTACTAGTAATAATTGGATGGCGCCAGGATATCGATTCTAAAGAAAATAACAATGATCTTAAAAAAAATTCACGGTCATTGTTATACCTGCTTTCCAAATTTGTACCCCTACATACGCAAATGTGTATGTAGGGATACAGTATGAATCTCCTCAATACTTCCTAGTCAACTTTCATGTTAAATTGGAGAGAAAGACACGCGAACTTTAAGCATTCAATTGAATTTATTTGTAAATTGAAAAACAGCTAATATACTAAATACATAATTTAAATTAAATTACTTTTTATACAATTGCTATAAGTTACATTTATTTCATTTATAAATTTCTTTATCCTTTAACATATTTTTAAATGCTGAAGGTAAAAGATACTCATCCATTTGACTTGCTTATAATTTAATGCAAAACTATACAATATATAAACAGCAGTGTGTTTGTGTAATGCAAAATACAACGTCCGACAAAATGCAATTTCTTTTGTTTTAACTTGTAATACATGTGTTTGCCAATTAAATAAATATGTAGATAAAGGTTGAGTGTCGTTAGCTTCCGTATTATCATTTATTTGCGATGAAAGCAAAAGCAAGACTTACCGTATCAAAAAACTATCTTTGATTTGAGATATCCATATGATACAATGGAATCATCAACACCTTTACTTTCACAATTAATTATGACCAGTTAATCATCATCGGGGTTAGTTTACTTGCGACACGAGGTGTCAAAATTAAGGTTAAGTGAACAGAAATATTGACGCGGTGGGATTCGCACACTGAACTACGATTGGAACTAGAAACAGCCGCGTGGGTATCCATCCATACTAATATCCGTATTAAACATTCAAATGATCGCTAAGATTGCCGCGCTCATTAATTAAATGCTTCAGCGTTACATTAGAGTGCTGCAACACATTATTTTCAATCACCGCGAGTAGCGATGTTACAAGTGTAGTTTATACATCCTACGAAATAGCTTCCTATTTTATCTACATTATATATTTTGGCTAAAAATGTCTTTTGTGCCCCCTCTGGCCCCTACAGTGTAAGAAATCTGACGATCTCTTGGTGTATGACTTAACTAATTTTGAAAAATTTAATACACCACACGTTTCGACGATAAATGCATAAACAATTTTTTCGTCTAATAATAAGTATACAGAACAACTTATTTATGCTGTAGGTATAATGCGTATTTGTGCAATCTGTAACTATTAATTTGCAACTTTCACATTCCCTATGGTAATACGACCACTACTTTATATCGGATTGCATTATTGAAGTAACATTGCGAATTGCTGTACGGAGCACAAATAACCGTCATAGCACGAACCTTATTCCCTCTAGGAAGTCGTAACGTCAAGTTAAGACCCAAATTAAAGCCACTCCGAGAGGCATATCTCGGACCTCAACGTTTAAGACCACTTAACATACGCTCCAATGCTTAGATCAGGATACTGAATTTATTTGGCACGATCTCACTTGTATATGCAAATCAATTGGTTAACGATGATATATGGATTTGGAATAAACGATTCGTAGATATCTATGTAGGTACAGTGACTCACAGATTAACTAGGGTAAAATAATAATAATGAAGTAATATAATTTGCAGGAAATGAATAAACTATGTAAAAATGTGACTTTAATACCAGACAATTCAAGAATAATTTTCCAAAAAAGATTGCAAGAAACAAACACCGTGTTCAATATTAATTTCTTTAGTCAAAACATAAAGAAGAAGTAATTTTACTAATTTATCTATTTAAACAATAAATACCACCATATGCATTTCGAAATAAATTTACTTTATCACTTGACAAGATTTATTGGCCAACAAAGCTTGTACTTGAAACAGAACTGACCAAATTAAGCAGCATATACAAAATTCAAAGTAATTGGAGAGAGGTGGTATTGGTTTAGCTCTGGTTATATAAGAAGAAAATGCAAGTTAAGTCTTCCAATAGCACATGCTGTTTACATGAAGGAGAAATCTTGAAAATTTTGTTGGCGTTGCTTTTTATGACTTTGGGACAATCGTCACAGGAAAATTCATTACGAAAGGGAAATGTTATTAAAACTGTGTTATACGGAACTCTGTGGTTCCACAAAATGTCCTAAAGATTTCCATAAACACACATAAAGTAAAAACTAAAAAATAAAGCATTCTGAATTGACCAGACGAGCCCGCCGCGTCAATGGCTATGCACTGGCTGCTTCGAAGGTGATCTGAAAAATGTGGTAAATAAACAGAGATGGCACCACAATGAACACACGCCAAGGCCAACTGTATTTGCGATCGTTGCGCGATATAAGGCCGTCACATAACGGAATTTTTCTGATTTTCTGATTATCGTAACCTCAAAATATCTATCCTTAAGTGGCACCATCTATCCAAAGCATTATAAACTACTTGGTAATCGCTGAGCATTTTTAAAATCACGTGTTAAAAATAGGCAATATGATTGTATTATATCAAACCTACTGTTATTGACTTTTGACTGAAAGGAAAACACTTGGTAAATAGCTATAACTTTTTTCATTTTTAGGTTAAATTTATATCTTAATATTTGTACATGTATAAAATTCTAATGGAAAAATTGCTAGGCTGAAGTGAAGCAGCTTTGCTAGACGTTATTTGGTAACTAATATTAGCAATAAGTCTGAATATGCGAACTCTAGGGTATTTGATGCCTGATTTAATACAATTTTAAAAGGGATAGAAGTGGGTTTAATTATGAATATTTAAATATTGTCAATTTTAGTTCTGTAATTAGACTTGCACCTGTTGAACAAATAAAAATGCTATAGTAATTTTCTAAAATGCTCTAATTATTACCAATAATGCATCTTGTTATCATCGTAATGTTGAGAAGTGCCAACAAGAAACTGATTCGTGTTATAAAGCAAATTTTGGTCTGTCTTAAAATGTGTTCATATAAATACTAATATGCTGCCTATACCAAATAAAATTTGGTATAGGTATCCCCAAATAGTACATCACTATAACTAACTAAATTAGCAAATTATATATTTTGTCTTAACAAGATCATTTAGTTGCGATTCTGTAGAAGAAATGATTCCACATATTAGGCTTAAAGGAGGTGCAAATGATACTAAGGATGCCAGAGTGGCTGAATATTTTATAAGACAAATATTCGATGTGGAATAGTAAAGCTTCAAAATCTTCCAATACAGTTGAAAGCGTCGATTACGTTAGTACCGGAACATTTTTTAAAACCCAAAAAGTCATATACTAAATCCAAACAAACACTTTACAGTGTAATTGAACCCTAAATAATTAGTGTTTCCTTTTGAAAAGTTATAAAAAATTAGAAGTGTAAGTATAAAATTGTTATTCTTGAAACTACCCAACTTCATTTTCAGCAACACTTTTTACTTTCTTATACGTAATATAAGGAAGTATTGGGATGATGGAAATTTTTGACCTCGAGATTTTAGCAGATGTCCACGTTTTGAAGTCCCCTAATACCAAAAAACTGGTTTTTAAAAAATGTCTGTGTGTCTGTCTGTCTGTGACCACGATAGCGGTCAAACCGCTATAGCTATCTATTCCAAATTTTGTATTTAGTACTATAATCTCCCTCTTGAGAATTTATTAGATTTTGAGCAAAATCAGCAGACCGGAAGTAGTAGTTTACTTCAGTGAACAAATCGAATTTTGCCAATATTTCGTCAACTACTAAGTTTAGACAAATTTGTAAAGAATTTATATGTACTTAAAATTGAAATTGTGAACAACTTTATTAAAAAGAATTTCAAAATTCCTACCGAAAGTAGGTTGTTTACTCTTATCGAAAATCAGTTTTTTGCAAATATTTTGCTAGTCATGCATTTTAGACAGGTACGTTATGAGTATAAAAGTATTTAGAACTTAATTTTTGACACCTTTTGTATAAAAAGAAAATCAAAATTCGGACCGGAACTAACACTTTTACTCTTACCGAATAACGATTTTTTGCAAATATATCGTAAATTATGCATTCTATATATATTTATGAAGAGTACAAAAGTATTTAGAGTTGGATTTGGAATATTTTATGTATAAATGTAATTTCAAAATTCGGACCGGAAGTAACACTTTTTAATTTTATTTCGTTCTATGTCATTATTTTACAATTATTAATATTAATTATTGTGAAGTTAAATTTTAAAGTGTTTAAATTTTATTTCAATAAAAATTCAGAATCTATTTCTTTTGGGTACTACTAGATGGCGCTACATAAGGATCAATATTTTGAGGTTATCAGAACCAAATTCATCAATATAAATCGAAGTTATGTGACGGCCTTATATCGCGCAGCGATATTGATACAGTTGGCTTTGCACGTGCATGTCATTTATGATATTTATAACCAATTATGAAAGTTTGAGCCAAATACTTTGCGTCATTCGAATTGTAGAGTTATAACCAAAAAAGGATTCGGTAGTTTAGTGAATATGGATAAAAAATAAAGTTCGTGCTGTGATTAATGACTTTCATATTGACGGGAAAATACCAAACGAGATCACAAAGGAGTTAGATCGTGTTCATGGCGAATCTTCAGCATCACACAGTTTGTTTTTGGGTGAATGAATTTCAACGTAGACGTAGGAGCAGCGAAGCTAAATCAAGAGCAGGACGTCCGAAGTGGCTACCTTCGTCTTGATCACCAAAGTTCATGATCTCGATTTAAACGGTATAACAAATTATTATTTATGGGAAATCAAGAAATCCGCGAATTAAGAGTATAATTTTGTTAATCCATTAAATGTATGAAGTAAAATTAATTCATGACCATTTGTAATCAAACATTTATAACCTTTGAATTTGTTAGGAAATTTCCTTTCATACCGTCACAAACACAAAGAAATACTGTTTAAATTTAAGATTTATACTATAATTTATGTCTTCCGAAATTAAATATGTATGTTAATTAATCGTTTGCAAAATTGTAAACAAGAGATCTTCATTAATCAATACTAAGAGTCAATATCCTGACGTATGGTTTAGGTTATATTGTAAATATTCGTAATAAATAATTTTCTTTTGCTCCTCCCTGTTGATGTATTCTTAAAATTGATTAAACTGATTTTTATTTACTTCTATATGTATCATGTAAACAGATATGTGGTAATTTACATTTATTTTGAAGAATAAAAGAATTTTAAACAAACACCATGCATTGAATTATGTATTTTATTCTCGCCCCGACAAAATATGAATGAGTTGGTTAGTTATCAAATGAAACTTACCTATATAAAATCTCCGCTGTAGTTATCCGTTTTTGGTAATTATTTAAGAACGCTAAGTGCACATCCAAATTACCATCACAAATTTAAATAAAGAAAGTGTCATTTTCTTTTCGTATAGTGCCACCGTGACCAGGCGGAGGATCTGCAAATTTGTCAAACGTCAATCTTTCTGCCCGAAGTAAGTACGGGCGTTTTAATGTACTCGGCACATCTATCTTCGATACACGTCCCTGTTAGATCTGTAAGATAGGCAACTTATGTGTCACCCTATTTAATTTGTATAGGGCTCACATATACCTGGGTAAATCGGGAAAATCGATTTTTCAAAAAGGTGCTTATTCGAAAGTACTATCCTTCCAGTGTCTATCCTGAAAATCTCATAAGGAAATTCGCAATTATGACGAAGCTATAGCGTTTTGTAACTGACCGGGTAAGTAACGAATAACGGTCGGGGCGCAGATAGACGCGAGCAGTATTTTCAAAATCGGTACCAGAAATATCTCCGCAACTACTGGACCGATCGGGATCAAGTTTTGCACAGTTATGCTTCACACAATAATCTAGTACTTATCGAGCCGTTTTTTCGATATTTGGCATAGTTTTTTTTTTGTCATAATTACTCAACAATTTTAAGGCGAAAAACCGCCAATTTTATTCAAATGACTGCCATGACCCGAAAAAATTGAATTCGCAAATTCCGGCTCGATAAGTACTAGTTCTGTCTATCTACTTTAAGAAAATAATTTTTGTTTTTTTTTCAAATAAGAAATGGCAGAGGCACGTCTGGTACCGCGAACGCTGTCGACAAAAACCCAACTCAGGAAAACGACTGTAATTTTTTTACCGTTCGAAATTTTCGAACCAGATTTTCACACAATTTATAGTAAATGCCATACTTCAAAATGTATATTATGGTTTTTAAAAAAAATGCAGTTTTATACACGAAAAAAAATCTTAAACGTGACCCTACTTTTAGGTGCTCAGGTATATGTGAGCCCTTTAGTAATTATTGTATAATAGAAATAAAGCCGTAGATGTACTCAGAAGCTATAAAATAAATTTTTCTTTATAACGTCATGACCAGAAGCACGTTGTAAGTCAAACGCAAAAAGTGAGAAATAGTTTTATAATTTTTTTTCGAAAACGAAATTTGCTTAAAATTTCCAGTTTTATAGTAGAAAACTAATATATTAATTGTTTTTTTAGTTTTGTTTATTTTCTGTGATAGTTTAAGTTGCGAGTCACTGTACCCTATATGAATTTGAACAGATGCATTTATATACATGAATCCTCTAATCTATATCTCCGATCGTTCCCTGTTGATAGTTCGGCGGAGTTTGAAATGAAATGGAATAGCAGATATCGACTGATGTGTTTATATAAGTACATAATGCATACACATAAAAGAGAGAGAAGAGATAAAAGTGGATAATACGAATTTCAAATGGCGCGAAGAGGAAAGAAAACCTTCAAGACAAACAGTACAACAAAACACATACGCTTACGGCCAAACCACAAACAACAAAACTCTAAACGGCAAATTTAAATAATCCTTAACGTCTCTATAACCATTCCCGTACATGTGTTCCTTTAAGAACTATGCGTTCGTAATTTAAGTGAACCTATAGTAAATTTGTAGCTCATTTAAATAGTACTAAGTGTTCGCTTAACGAAAGAAAACGAGAGATAGGCGGACGAGATAGACGCATAAATTACTGGCGCTTGCAAATACGCGGTAGTATTAGAAAGTCGTTGGTATATGCTTTCCACATTAGAAATGTGATAAATATGGGAATGTAATGTGTATTCAGTAGGGTGGAACGGAAAAATCGACTTTTGATTTTAAATTTGTAATAGCGCGAATAAGTTGCCTTTTGGTGTAGATAAGAAAAATTAAAAATATGAAAAATATTGGAGTACATCTTGAGGTGCAGCAAGGGCGTTAAAGTTTCATAAAAAGACACATATTGGAACTTTTTCAAAGATTTTTGCGTGCCTCGATTATGAAATAAAAAGTTTCAAATAGGCGTTATAATATGAATAGACAGATAAAAATAGTTTTACTATTAGATTGGCATCCACGAGCCTGAGTCATCTCTTTTGTTACTTAGATGATTAAACGAAAAGACCAAATAAGTTTAAAGGTGCAACAGCTAGAAAACTGTGATTACTTTCTTGCCAATTGAAAATAACCTTCCTATTTTGGAGAACAAAAATGAAGTACAGATCAAAAATATCTATTGGATATGTGTATCGTTGCATCAAGTGGAAATTGCTCACTAGATTTATCTTTAAGATACCCTGGAAAACTTGCTCACTCCAGGTGGTTGATATTAGCCAACCGCGTACTTTCATTGAATGTGGCAACTGAAAATCCTGCTATAAATTTTGAAAACTGGCTACATGTGAATGTGTGTGCGCCTGTGTGGTATAATATTAAGTTAAATATTTCAAATACTTATGGTTCCAAACGTCTGTTTAACCCTATCTCATATTCACGCTATCTCTCTGACGATCTCAAGAACGTTATAGACCCCGTTATTCAAAGAAATGGGTACTTTGCTGTTCCTGAACATCTTCTTTAATTCATGTGATGTGATGAACGCAAAATTGAAAGAGAACGTGGTTTACGGCGTGTTTTAAAAGCAAGAACAGAAAGTAGAGGCGGAAGTTCCAAAGCTGCAAAGGATTACATCGACATGATCTCATGGCCTGAAAATGACGTAACTGAACCCCCCTTGTTCCAGTTCCAGTGATTCTCTCAAAGACTTTATAGGCAAGGCATCTGAAACTGAACCAAATAGGAAAGTGTACTCGGTTATCGGCTTTTCCAGGCTTCTTTATCACACGCAAGCAGTGGAAAAAGCTGTGAAACCGGTAACCAAATCGGTTCAAAATATCTGTGGTTCAAACGCAAGAGAAGGATACATAAGAGCAAAAATTAAAGCACGTGTGAATATGCCAAAATGTAATACAAAAAAAAACAGTTTTTAATGTGGCAATGAAGTAGAAACAAACAGTTTGTAGCTGTAATATTTGTAATCATTAAGGATACAGAAGTAAGAAATACAAAATTGACACAACAAAATATTTTTTTATTGTTAATATATTTTGTAATTCATAATTTTTTCCAATTCTAATGCTTATATGTGTATTTAAAACTATCTTTTGTAACATTATATGTATGAAAAATTCATAAAATAGTTCATTTTGCAATTTTCTAAATTTTTATAGAAACTTTAAGCTCTTTGCAGTACCTGAAGATGTAGTATTGCAAACAATTTTTTTTTTAATTTTGAAACTTGTTACACCTTTTTTGTGTATCTTATACCTTATCAGCATTCTATCATTTTGTTGCATTTCCAGCGAGTGACGTTGTATACTTGCCTTGTATAATTTCGTACATATTAGATTACGCCTTGATTAATCGTTTGTTACTATTGGAACTACGTATAAATATTTTTTGTGGAATGTAGAATTTTCTTTTAATGTTCGAATGAGTTGCACATTTCCTTTCGAATTATTTTTAATTTTTCGTTTCTTTAATTTGTAGGTCAAGTTAGACATGCTGGCGCAATCACGTGGGCGTTTAACTATATCTGTGAATATTTGACCCATCCGCCGTACTTTGTAGGTAAATTTACCTCATTTGGACCCGGAATTAATTGTTTTCCATGGTGGAGGCCTTATAGAAAACCGATGCCCCATGTGGATCAAATACACTGTTAAGTTACGTATCTTTAATTGTTCTTATTTGTAAACCTATTGATCTGTTTTGCTTAATTAATTTCATTAGAATACGTTGTGCTTTTATCTG
The DNA here is from genome assembly GCA_963170755.1 of Amphimallon solstitiale. Classification (NCBI taxonomy): domain Eukaryota; kingdom Metazoa; phylum Arthropoda; class Insecta; order Coleoptera; family Scarabaeidae; genus Amphimallon; species Amphimallon solstitiale. The sequence goes on from OY720680.1 coordinate 59,914,167, forward strand.
TAAATTCACTTTCATTTTCATTTACGTTGTTTTGAGTAGCTATCCAATTTAATTGCTAGTTAACTGTCAGGACCGTAACCTAATTTTAAATTAATTTTTGGTACTCAGAAGTGTTATAGCTAACTAATTATTTGTTCTATTTTTAAAAATACACATCTACAGCATGTAATGACTGTAGAGGCTTAAATGTAATGCGAGATCTCGTTCCGCCTTAATTTCTTTTGTAAGTTAATTAATTACTCATTATTCATTATAATTTCTTAGCTTAATTACATTTTAGTCAGTTGATTAGTTTCAAATTTAAATTAATTTTCAATTTTTAAGTACATTTGTGCATCTTTTGACCTGATTAACCTTTTTTTTTTGATAGTTGAATATCTTCAAATTTAATTTAATTTAATTGTTAAGCGCATTTATGCCCTATTTGCGTGGCATAGATGTTTAAAACTTAGATGTTGCTTTTTTTATAATTAATTTGTATTATATATAGGGTGATCCACCCATTTGTGAAATTTTTATAATTTTCATGTTGCATCTCGGCATTCTATAATTCCAAAACTATTATAATAAACTTGTTATTGTTGTTCATATTGTGTATGAATGTCTTACTATACCTAGTGTACTTGAGATATTTTTGCTGTCGGAATAAGTAACTTATTGGAGTGGGCCTGAAATTGAATTACAGCTGGCGCCTAAGAGTCATCCACCTTCAGTAATCTGAGTGACCTATCTCCTAAAACCGAGAGTTAGAGGCACAGGCTCCACCCCATCTTTTCCAACGCATACTAGGGAAGTAAGATAAGGCAGGTTGAAGGTGACACACGATAAATTTCCGAAACTTTCATAAATTTAATTGGACGAAGCTACAGGTGTGAATCTCCGACATACGGCACTTCTCTAATTTTCGACGGATGACATCCTAGTTGTCATTAGCGCCATTTGTGCCTTCCTTTCTGCCAGGATAATCCTGAGGAGAAGCGGGGGTAGCAACCTAAAAGGCAAGTTTTCGCCACTATTACTAAACAAAATCTAAAAAAAAAAGTCCACTTTCGTTCCACCTTAGTATTCAGCATTTATTTTTGCGAGGATATAAATTAAAATTGAAATTTTGAACGTAACATATTTAGACCATTTATTGGCGATATAAACAAATAAACATGAAAATAGTAACAGCAATATTCTTGTTATTAGGTCTAGTACTGTAATTGTATTGATATCCATCTTTTCACCAATTTCTTAGCCAAGAATTCATGATTTGTGTTGTTATCCAAGCCTGTTTATTAGACAGTCATCCTAGCGGCAGTTTATCGATATGAGATCCTTAAAACAACGAGAGTTTTTACTTTTCCCAATGATTAACGGATTTTCCTTTTCACCTTTCGTATTTGAGCAAAATAGAATTGTAGTTCTTTGATGTGCAGTTTTTTTACCGGCACATTTATCGCTTCTTACAGCGAAACTTGTTTCGGCATTACACACCAAACAAGACCGGGTTCGTCTGCCTTATAAATATTTGTTGGTCAATACTCTTAATATAATATTTGAAGCTTTTCCTCCCAAGTTACGACAGTCTCCGAGGAAAAATCTTCAATCTCTCAGTAAATTCATTTAAAGTTTGCCTTTGATAAAATGTTTCAAGCCACTCGTTTAAATCTTTAAAGTAGTAATTTTGAAACATCGGCTGTTTTCAAAGCCTTTTTTTTATTATGTGGATGTTTTTATTTCTAACATTCCACATCAGTTTCTGGAAATATTCTCTTTTGCTTGGTATTTGAACTTTCTTCAAAGAGCCTCTTTAAATAGGATTTGTTTTTAATGATTTCGTTAACCTGTGTCCTTCCAACACCAAACTTTCCAGCTAAATTTCTAGCACTGGCACTACACTTTTCTCTTTGCACAATAATATCAATTTTTCTTCAACAAACAAACGTTTTCCTTTTAACGACATGGAAATTTTACGTATGTACAGTACCACAGTTGAAAATTAACTCAAAATATGTGCAGCAAAAGCTAGATTACATAATCTTCCGAGGCAAATGCAGCATGTGCAAAGAGAAATAGGGAAATTTCCTTAGTACGTTATGTTACACGCCCCACCTAACAGTGAGTGCGTGTGTGAGTTGGAAAAAGTATTTCCCCGATATTTAACACGTACTGCAATACTCCTTTATAACATATTTATGTGTAATAAACTGTGATTATGTGTTGTGAACAGAAATAAAAGAATTTTACCTCACTTTATGTGCAAAAAATAATATCCGTTAATTCGTAATATCGTAATAAAATACTTACGATTATTTAAAATTCAATTGCAAGTATGTATTTAACATTGTTTTGCTGATTAATACATTAATATGAATATATGACATGTAAATTAATGTATACTATATACATACTACCTCGGAAATTTGCTTGAAATGATTGTTGGATTTGCATTGTATGTCGTTACTGACAAAACAATTTATGATCACTAATGAAAACTAAAATTGCAAAAATTTTTCCATATCCTCTTTTAGAATTTATTGAAGAGTTATTGCTATTGGAGGTGACCGCTATTGAAAGGTGGCCGTAAAGAGAGGGTATACTGTATTAAACTTGTCTGTTCTTTGTGTTTTGCTTCATATTATTTCTAGCATATTTCCCATAGTATGACAATCTAAACTGTAACTCAATATAAACTCAATTAATATTCGAAATTGTAGTTTGGATCTATTGTATTTTAAAATTGTAATGAACCCTCTTTGTGAGTATTGTTAATTAACTCAAAAATCAACGAGTTTATTAATATCGGTATCTTACTGAATATTGGATGATTGTTGTGGGGATCTTTACGCCGATGCAGATAGGCAGCCCTGTTCGCTCTGCAGAATCTACCTAAACGCTATAGAGGTCGCTCATGTATGAAATGCGTATGTTTTTCGATCTCACCTGTGAAAATAAACTAATACGGTAGTGACTTATTACGATTGTGCTTAATTAATACCAACACTTGTGGGAGAAAGAAAAACGTACATTTTGCTCTGCGGGTGCTTCTCTGGGAGAAAAGAAACGGTAGGTCCAATAGCTTCTTATTAATTAATGCCTACGAAATTTCATATACATAAAATAAAAATCAACATGCTTAAATGGCATTTGATTTATTTACATACCTTTAAAATAAATTATAAATTGAAATTAAACGACTTACATAAATAGAGAGGTAAGATATATATTTAGAATTTACATTTATCATATTACAAAGTAAACAAAAGAATATGGCAGTTTTAATATGAACAATTATCCTACAGAAGTGGGATATGCCGTATAAATCTCTGACGACTTTGATCGACATATACCGTTTGACTGAAATAAAAGTAGATATAGGGAAACACAGACACGCACACATGTGCATGCAAACATGAAATGGAGGGGTACGATAGTAGGGGAGTACAGATGAGTTCATATCGGGACACCGGGGTACCGAGGCTTTAGTGCAAAACGTTGAAAGCTAGTATGCAGACGTTTGCTTTAAGGAATTGCTACGCTATGTACGGCTTTTGTATAATATTTTGGTAACTGATGTATAATGTATTAACATTGAACTGAAACAAAACTCTATAAAATTTGTAACTAAAATAAAATTCTTATAAAAAATTAAATAAAATTCTCACATTTAAAACGAAACTAAATATTATACTTAATGAACTATACAAAATTTAATGTTGAAGATGTTCAAATGTCTGTCCCTCTTGCATCAAGCAGTACCCTAAACGATTATAAAACCCATTTCGTACATTCGATAGCATTTCAGGGGTAATCATTTGTATGGCGTTAAGAATTTGTTCTCTTAAGCCATCCAAATCAATCGCTCTATTTCCTTCAGCGGTATAGATTTTCGACTTCACGTGTCCCCACAGAAAAAAGTCACAGGGTGTTAAATCCGGTGAACGTGGAGGCCAACAAATGTCTGCATCCCGACCACCAATACGTCTTCCCGGAAAAATGCCGTTGAGATATTCCCCGGCAAGCCGGCAGTTGTGAGCGGGGCAGCCATCTTGTTGGAACCAAACATCATCGAATCTAACACCTGGTATTGCTCGAATTGCAGGAATTACCTGATTTTGCAAGAGATCGAGACACCTTTCTCCATTTAGCGTGCCATTAATAAAGAATGGTTCTACAATATTATCCCCCAAAATACCAGCCCAAACATTCAATTTTTGCGGGTATTGTGTGTGAGCGTTGTAGGTTAGGTGAGGATTTTCCTTAGCCCAACAACGGGCTACAAGATGGGTTATGTCGACCGTGTAATGGAAATGTCGATTCATCAGTAAATATAATGTTACTAATAAACCGATTATTCCTGCTAGCGATTTCCATTACACGTTCACAAAACTCCATCCGACGCCAGTAATCATCGGGAAATAGTGTATTTGACTTCTGAAGTTTATATGACCTGTAGCCATACTTCTTCAAAGTTTTTAAAACCATTTCTTTACTAATATCAAACATAGCGGCAATTAGCCGACAGCTTAATGAAGAATCTTCTTCGACACTTGCACAAATAAGAAATTCTTGCGCCTCTTGTTCTTCTGTGACGTTACGGTGTCTTTTAGTATGCAGTGAATTAACACAACCTTCTGTACGAAATTGTGTCATAATCTTATGGATAGCTGGCACAGAGGGAGGTGGACGATTTTCATACGTCGCAACAAATAAATTTTGCACGTCTTTGTACGAATTATCCTTCGCATACCATAACACAATCTGTATTTTTTCCTCGACAGTTAAGGGCATTTTATTTTAATATTTGCGAGTTTGCTCAGATACAATGTATGTACGTTCACGCTCTAAAGTTACGGAACGAATGCCATGTCCGCGCTCTCGATCTCCCCACTATCTCCCCACACCACCGGTCTTATGGTGAGAGAGCCACATTCTTGAACTGTTGTATACATACATACATAGGTACATGTTTATGTGTGTGTATTTGAAGATGCATATTAACTTTTAAATACGACAATCTGTATATGCTCGGTAAAATGATTTCGCGGAATGTTAATGTTTATTTCTAAAGAAGAAATTTATTTGATATACGTAGAAATAACGGACTTTCTCGTAGGTGCACAGACCTTTTGCTTGGGGGGTACGGAAATTATCCATTCACACACAAATACCATCGCAAAGCCATTATCCTTTTAAATGATAATTAATATATATGCACATGATTAATTAACTTTTAATTAAGGGGACTGCGTTTGTACAAAAATGTCGAATTCTTTAAGCTAAGAATCAACGTTTTTGCTTACTAGGTATATATCATTACGTTATTTTTGTACAGTGACGGATGATATCTCATTACAAAATAAAATTTTAATTTTAATAATAGACTTTTCATAGTATGTTATACGAGAAAGCACTAACGAACTAAGCTCGTCGTGTGATAGTGTGATTTCACAAAACTGCAAACCAAAAAAAAAGCAGTCAAATAGGACATACAATACATAATCAGAAAAAGTTTAAGTTCAAATACAATAAGTACACACACACTTGGCATTAATATAATGCATTCCTTGTAATCTAGATTACTTCATATGTAGGTATCCAATTGAGTACATTTGGTATGATATTAAATAGTAAAACCCTGTATATGGAATTTTACTTGTATTTTGTTACACCCTCTTTTGGCGACGTCGATATTTTCTCTCTATAAGCGTCCGCAGACGAAGCAATCTGTTTTCCGACTTTTTATTCAGCCGTATTGAACATTAACATACCACTGCAAACGATAAAATTTGAAACATTTAAAGTGTCTCCATTGTTACGAAAACTGGCCGGCACGGTCTTATGCCGTTTTCTACTTGCTCGCAAACTCCCTACCATCACTACAGAGACCAATAAATATGGCCAGACGGGAACGGCGGACGTGCTAGATTTGCATGCGCACGCTAAAACAAAATATTGTTCGCCCTTTTGTTTCCAATGAGACAAACCTTTCTATATGTACAGGGTTGTTATAAAGTAAGGGATATACTTTAACTTATTATAACTTTTTAACAAATTAAGTTAATATCAAAAACTAAACGAAATTTAATTGTTTAAATAATGGGATTTTGTATGCCCAAACCCAGTTACCGCAAATGTTCAATATGTCCTCCATTTTGATCTTGTAAAATCAGCAACCGTTCCTCTAAATTGTACACTGCATTTCTTAACATTTCTGGTTGAATTGCACCAATTTGCTCCATAATATTGTCTTTTAATTCTTGTAGCGTTGTTGGTCTTCTTCTAAACACTAAATTTTTTAAATGACCCCACAGCCAGTAGTCCGCTGGGTTAAGATCAGGTGATCTTGGTGGCCATGAATTTGCAAAATGTCTGCTTAAAACGCGATCTTGAAAAACGTTAGTTAAAAATTCTTTAGCTGGTCGGAAAATGTGCGGAGGTGCACCATCCTGCATAAAAATCATGTTTTCAATTCTGTGGTGCTCGTCTTGCAGCTGTGGAATAACATAATCTCTTAACATTTGCAAGTATCGTTTACCGTTAACAGTTACAGATACGGCTTCTCCATTCTGTAGCTCTTCGAAGAAATACGGACCAATGATAAAATCAGCTGTAAAACCGCACCAAACGGTGACTTTCTTGTCATGAAGACCTTCTTGAACAATTACTTGTGGATCTTCTCCAGACCAGATTCTACAGTTTTGAGTATTGACTCCATCATTCAGAGAAAAATGTGCCTCATCTGTCCATAAAATACGGGATAACCATTCGGGTTCAATTTCCATCTGAGCCAATAATCGCAAAGAAAAATCGTACCTACTAGCCAAATCTGCCTCCTTTAATTCAAACAGCATTTTGAGTTTATATGGATACATTTTTAGAATTCTGCGTAAAATTTTCCAGACCGTGATGTACGGCATTTGCAATCGCTTGGATATCGCATTTGCACTGCTGATTGCTAGTGGATTACCTCTGGCTATGTCCTGATTTTCGTGAAGAACCTCTGCAACTTGGACATCACTAATGCTTGGTCTTCCTGATCTCGGAAGGTCAATTACCGAACCTGTTCTTTCAAATTTTTGTATCAAATTGCGGTACGCTTTCATACGACAGGGCCCCGCTCTCAAACCCATTCTCGTGCGAAACCTTCGTAATCCAGCTGTTTAATTTCTGCCGCATTCATAATAACACTGAACTAAACCAATTCTTGTTCGTAGGTCCATGCTAATACAGTTTGAGTCGTTAAAACTTTACGTTTACTTGAGTTTTAATTTGAAAATAAACTCCAAATTGAATGATTTACTTTTAACACTTGTGTCAATAACTGTCATGACAACGCTTTTGTTTTCCATAGATACAACAAATCCCATTCCTTAGGCAACTATATTTCGTTTACTTTTTGTTGTTAGCTTGATTTGTTAAAAAGTTATAATAAGTTAAAGTATATCCCTTACTTTATGATAACCCCATATATACATAGACAACATGTACCTACACGTCTTTCTTATGTTTGTTCTCTCATGTCATCAATATTTTATATTTGAAGTAGAGTTTTGTCTGCAAGTGTGGAAATTATTTAAGCTATATTTATAAAAAAAATTGTAAAAAAAAAACTACTAGCTAAGTAAAATTTCTGCTAATTATTAAAATTTTTCGATTACACTTCAATATTACTGTCACTTAAAAGACAAAATATCAGAGGTAGATATTGCAATTCTTCTATTGTATTTTTGAGAATAAGTTTCAACGTTACAATCAGATGAACATACATCTAATAATAAATAAGACACAACACTGCTTCTTGGAATTTTGGTTGCCTTCGAATTGTAGTCTCAATGGTCCAACGCAGCAATTTGGTTTGTCAGAAACAGGCTGAAGCTGAATATTGAAAAAAACAATGTGTTGAACTTTGTCTATTGCAGGAAGGACACAATAAAAATTAATTATGGAGATAAACAGCTAAATATGGAACTTATGGCAGTTAAGTTCTTGGGATTGTAGATGAATCCTCAATAGAACTGCAAGAAGCATATTGACCACTTGACAGGAAAGATATCACCATTTAGTTATGCATTATGTATCATAGCAGGATCTGTGAATCAGTCGGCAAATCTATCTACATATTATGCTTATGCGCAATCAAGACTATGGCATCAGGTTGTGGGGGAAATAGTTTCATCCATAAAAGGGTGTTCATCCTCCAGAAGTCGTGCCTGCGTGATGTCTTTTGTGTGAAAAAGACGTATACCTGCAAAGAAATTCTTAAGGGACTAAAATACAAACGTTGTATACTTATATTTTCATGAGTATGTGCAGTTTTTGAAAGAGAAGTATGAGTTTTTCAGAGAGCAAACATTACATCATTACGAGACCAGTGGTATGGTATGTTCACATTTGGTGCCTCTACAAACAACAAAAAGCATTGTGAAAAAAGTTGCATCGCCCAAATAATAAAAGTACACTGTAAAAAAATTTAGGAAAATCACACAAATATTTACGTAAAAGTTACACAAAGAAACGTGTAAGTGCTCAAATGTGTAATTTTCATGAAAAGCGGATGCAAATATGCACATTCGATCGTAAAATTACGTTTATACTGACTTTTACTCTTTTTTTGTAAAAAAATATATTAAAATCTATGTAATATTACGAATCCCTACGTAAAAAGTATATAAATCATTATGTAAACATACAAACTTTTAATGGAATATCACAAATTAACTTTATTAAATTACACACTAGTGTGCAATTTTACATAGTGATGTAATTTTACGTGATAATCCATGTGAAATAGTTTCCTATTATAGTATGTGTAATTTTACACAATTTCTTTTTACAGTATATACAGGGTGTACCACTTAAAACTCCCAGGTCAAATATCTCGGAAACGGATAAAGATATTTGAATTTTGTAAAAAATAGTTACTATGGAATGTGATTGACTCTAGTTTGCTCACACAATTGTGTTTTATTATATGAAGATATAGATGGCGCTGCGATGAAAAGAATTATTTTGATCGCCACAATCTTCATTTGTTTCTTATTTGAAAAAGTATTAAAATTAATGTAAATTTTATTATTTGTGTTAGTTTCCAAAATTTAACGGTTTTATAGATATTCGTGTTTAAAGAAAGAAAAAGTAAATCTAAGGTTTTGCTTTATTTTGTTTAAATACTTAAAAGGATTAAATATAACTAACAAAGATGTTCAAAATTGTTGCCTTCTTGATTGCTACATAACGTATATCGCCTTATTAGTTCTCTTCCGCAAGCATTTAACAATGTATTTCTACTAATTTTTTGAACACTTGCATATTTTTTTTTATAAAGATCGCCCATATCTGTTATGCGTTCCTTGTAAACTTCAGCTTTCAAGTAAGCCCACAAGAAACAAATCTAACGAGATTAGATCCGGCGAACGAGCCGCCCACCTAAGGACTCCATTAGTACCAATTCAACGACGTAGGAACGTTTGATTAAAATTGTCAGTAACTATGTTGACATTATTAGCAGTTTGATGTAACCACATTTATTTCGCAGCTCCATAACATCTTCCAAAAGTAGTGGCAACTCATTTTGCAGGAAATGTAAGTAGCGCACACCAGTTAATGTTTCATGATAAAAGTGGAGGCTAAAGATATATCCGGTAACATTCCACACCAAACGTTAACGCCAAAAACTGTTTGAATTCTTGTTTGCCTTATCCATCTAGGATTATCTTCTGACCAATATCAAGCATTATGTTTAAGTACCCTTGTTGTGAAAACGACATTCGTCACTCCACATGATCTGATTCATAAAGTTGTTGTTTTCCGCTAACATTACAGTGCTAATGTCAAAATATTTCCTAAATAATCAAAGCAAGCATACATACATATAACACAGACATGAATGCTTTTCTGCTTACATACCTATGGGTGCCTATGAAGTGGAATTTATAAAAAGGAACTACAAACTATAAAATTTAAATTGTGAAGTAACTATAATAGCAAGAATTGTGAATATGTTTACTGCTATTTTCCCCTACAAATTAATTATTTAAACAAAATAAAGACAAAACTTTAAAATTACTCTTTACTTTCTTTAAACACGAATATCTATGAAACCGTTAAATTTTGGAAACTAACACAAATAATAAAATTTACATTAATTTTAATACTCTTTCAAATAAAAGACAAATGAAGATTGTGGCGATCAAAAAAATTCTTTTCATCGCAGCGCATCTATATCTTCACATAATAAAACACAATTGTGAGAGAAAACTAGAGTCGATCACATTCTTTAGTAACTACTTTTTACAAAATTCAAATATCTTTATCAGTTTCCGAGATATTTGACCTGGGAGTTTTAAGTGGTACACCCTGTATAACCATTTACCTTCACAAATAAAACATTTACTTCAAAGGTGGCAAAGAACTGAGAGATACTCATCTAAGAATAGATGAGTATTTTAATTATATATTTTGACGCATATGAATGTGAATCTGTTTTATTGCGTTATTTGCGTGGATGTACTTTTTGACAAATTCAACACTATGCAAGTATTACTGAATAAATACTTTTTATATTTATTTTATTTTTATAATTATATTTAGAATAAAATACTCTCGAAATTATAGTAAATACTTAAAAATTCTAATAAAACGGAAGAATTCATATATGTAATTTATTTTGGTTAACATCTCCTGATCTAAAACAGATACAAATTAGAATTTTTTACCGAAATATTGAGGATTTAATTTATTATTAGGTAATGTGAAAGGAAACATCGATACATTTAACTTATATGTGAAAAAGCCTAATATTTGCTTGCAATTCAGTTAACGCCATCTAGAGGCAACGGCAAAACTCAAACATACAAACACCAAGCGCTGTTTATACAGTAATTAAAGCTGTCTTAAATGAGACCAAGTTTATTTAAAGAAGCATTTGAATTGCTCCAACTATTGTATTTTACTAGACAGTGAAAAATGTGTGAGACCAAAAGTATTAAAAACTTACTGTGACTTACATATATACGTTTTACGTATAAAGGTATATATGTAAGTCACAGTAATTATTTACTGCTTGATGTTAGTTTTAACATCCATGTGTTCAGACTTTTCATTTTCGTTTTGATTGGTGACGCCACCTAAGGCTCTATTACACGAGATACACTATTAACATACAGGCCTCTGTATAGCAGAACATGCTGTCAGAAGCCATCGCTTTTTTCCGTGTCATCTTTTGGGTGTTAGATGTCGCTGTGATACTCTCACTACATTTAACATGCGAAAATTACATAGGCAGCGATTTAAGTCTTGAAGCTATTGTCGAGAATCTCCACGCACACTGATGAGACCTCATAGGTAGAAACACCGGTGTCTGTGCGTTCGATTATCGACAATGGCACTTAATGTATGTGTGTATCTCAAACACATGCATATGTATAAAGGTATATATGTAAGTCACAGTAATTATTTACTGCTTGATGTTAGTTTTAACATCCATGTGTTCACGCTTTCCATTTTCGTATTAAAAACTGTATAAGACATAAAATGCAGATATTTTCGATACTTTTCAATTAGTCAAAACATTAAAAAATCTTAATTTGAGCGTTTATCATGACTGTTACGCCCACTAGCGGACATTTTGGAAACTCGAAAATAATTTCACTTTTACTTGAAAAAAATTTACCCGGGAGCAATATGACATCTATGTAGTTTCTGAAATATAGTCGGAGGCCATTCTTATATGGCCACCGTGTACAACAACCATATTTAATTTAAGTCGAATTTATCAACGCAAACAATGTATATAGAGTTTATTTTCGGATTTCATACAAACCTCGGCTTCTTTTTTGATAAATGTCCGAGCAAGTTTATCCAATTTATCAGGACTAATGCGCCTCCATCATGTTGTCTCTCTGACACAACAAATGAAGAACAGTTGTCGTCTCTGTGGTAAATGTCTTTTCTTTTTTCTTTTTCGTTTTGATTTAGATAATTTATACCTGGTCAAATCTAGAAGAAGGTTGCGCGCAGTTTGAAAACAAGTGTCTTATAATTATATTTTTTTGTTCTCTCAAGAAATGCCAAAAATACCAGAAATAGTTGAAGATTTTATGAATGTTTCCCCTTGTAAAAATTCAGGAATATTTAAGGAATTCGCGTTTTAATATTTATTATATAAGACGATAAAGACAAAGCGGTTGCATATGTTAAAATATAGAGAATCGTGTACTAGGGGGCAGCAAAGATGAAATCATCAATCACAATGACGGCTAGCGCCAGTTCTAATGAACTGCGGTGTCTCGCAGCAACACAAAGGCATATAGAAAAAATACCGATTCATAAATTTCACTTGTACCAAATAAATCAGCAGGCACTTGATTGGACAATGGTGTTCGTTTTATTCTCTCTTGTTCTTGTATTTTGTATTTCATTTCTTTATCCTTTACCTGTATGCGCTACATATGTGTGTATTTATATAAAATGCCTAATATTTTTGCTTTTTTCCTTCTGTATATTCAAGGACTATAGGCGTGAAACGAAATTACTAGATAGACAAAAATAATTATTTTTCAATATGTCGTCGCAATGGTACTGTAAAATTATTCATACATTGCAAAAGTTCTTCCTCTACAAAAGTGATCCCAAATTTGTACACTATACCTAAGAATGATAATTACTCATATTTTCTCAGTCAAATTTAAACCTATTAGTTGACAAATTTGTCATATTCAGGGTCTTCCACAAAAGCATTACGAGTTAACAGCGCCTTTTTTCTACTGAAAGATTTTAATGAGCAAATTGAATAATAATAATAATAGTGCTGTAATTTACAATAGATATGCGGATTACAAACAATAAATTACACATAAATATCATTCATTTAAGTTTGAGCTCCAAAAAAATTTCATTAAAATACTTGTTTCCATTACGGTACATTTGATGTAGTGACATTTGTCCTGCATGTGGAAGTAAAAAACGTAACTTGACTTCTTGCAGAAAGCCGTGGCACGTTGAAATGAATCAAACCCAACAGATAGGGACAGTCAATCCTGTTATGCACTAAACCATGTAAAAATTTGGCATTAGCAATTTAACGACGTGTGTCCAGCAGAACGAAATTATGCTTATGGCCAGTATTTCTACCGGAATAAACTCCACTGACCTTAAAGCTCAAGAACTTTAAAAATCGTCTTTGGATGCTCTCCAGTTCTAATTTAGAGCAGATATAAATTGGATGCCAAACAACAGCAGCGTATTCTAGCTTACTACGCACGAGCAAAAAAGAAAAAAATTCTACAGTGGCTGCATTAGCAAAATTCCTACTATTTCTAAGAATAAAACCAAGTGTACCAGAGGCAGAAGTGCATACATTAGTAATATATTTGGCGAAAGATAAATGTCGATCAAGTAGCACTCCCAAACCCTTTACCTTCTGCCCGCAAACCAATACCTGCCCCCCAATGCTATAACCAAAGTCAATGAGTTCCATTCTTCTAGAATACTTCATAACATGACATTTATTGATATCTATATCTGCTAGACCATTGTGCTGACATCATTCACAGAAAGTATCTAAATCACACTGTAGACGCAGAGCATCTGAATTAGTATCAATACGACGACAAATTTTCAAGGCGTCAGCATACGCCAGCCCATCACAAGAAAACGATTCCAAGAGGTCATTAATAACTAGTATCAAAATTAGAGGACCCAAATTAAACCCCTGTGGAACGCCTGACGTGGCAGAAAATTCAGCAAATTGGAATCCATTGTAGTATACATAATTGATCCGTTCCAGAAGTTATGTCGTCAGAAAACTAACCAGATTACCATGAAATCCCAATGTATCACGTTTTCTCAGTAGAATGTCGTGTCTAATTAGTGTCAAATGCGCGCGCAAAGTCTATATATGTGACATCCATTTGAGAGCGAGAATCAAGAACGGCACTAATATCTTGGGCGATAAAAAGCAGATTACTCATCGTTGATCGACCAGTCACGAATCGATGCTGTGTAGGAGATATTCTTCTGTGAGAATAATAATAAAGATATATGATTATGTATAGTATTTGCTCAAAAATCTTGGAGAAGTTGGAGAGAATTGCAATCGGACGATAATTCCTCAGGTTGTAAGTAGACTATAAAATGTGCCAATAAATGATTTCTAGCCCTAGGAAGCTCCTACAGCCAACAATCAGATGCGTAGTTTTTTGAGTGATTCTGTTAGAGTTTTCTTTCCTTGAACACAACAAAATATCACAAGTCTACCCTTACATCACAAAATTTCCAAACAAACTGAAACTGTTTAGATGTGTTAGGCAAAAATAATATCGGCTATTTAAAAAAATGTCCTTCAAAACTCCCGTTACTATGACAATCAGATCTATGCTCTATGCGTACAAACGTAAGCGCATGATTTTAAGAAAATCTCATTGGTGCTGAAACATTAATCACATCCAGTTTTACTTGGAAACAAAAAAATGATGCGTAACAACCGCACAATCTGTCAAATTGAAATCAGTGTTTGAGAAAAAGTTTACAAAGCGGATCCTGAACATTTTTATATGCATCGCATTCATTTTGGGTGCGGTCAAAATAATTATCAAGCAGAAAGATTGTATCAACAAAGATATTCGAATGGAGATCATTTAAGCCGGACAAAATTTCAGAGATTGGTAGACAATCTGCGAACATATGGGGCTTTTAAGAAGAAATTTTTTTTCAGATACATATGTGATAAGTTGCCTAACACATCTAAACAATTTTGTTTTATTTTTTGCGGAAATGTGGTATGCAAGTGTAAGTAGTGTAAGTAGACCTATACATCACAAAATTTCCGCAAAAATATGTATTTATGATATTTTGTCGTGTTCAGAAGAAAAATCAGAATCACTCAGGAAAACTACATAGTCTAATTTGAAAAAAAAGTTGAAGGAGCTTAAAATTCCGTAGGGCTAGAAACCATTTCATTTGCTTTTTTATAGTCCATTTACAACTACTTAATTAAATTCAAAATTTTCTATAAATAAAGGCGCTATTAATTCGTATTGTTTTTGTGGGACCCTGTATATATAATCGTTGGTGCGTCTGTTAGAGATCGTGTAACTTCTGAACGACTTGACCGATTGTGGTCATATTCATGAACTATGTATTTTGTGTTCTGGAGACGATGGCTCATAGCTACGCTAGGATCCGATAGGTGGCGCTCTAGTTAAATTATTAAAAATTCTATATTAATGGAACAAAGTAACACAGATTTCCAATATATGTTGGTTTAGTGCCAAAAAAAGACAATTACAAAATCTGGACTCAATAGGTGGAGAAATGATTTATACAGTCCTCGCAATATATCTTGGCGAACGGTGGGTGTGGTTCGCGCAGATAAAGGAAGTGTAGATTGCGTTTCATTCGTTCGTAAATATAACGTTCCCGTATCAGTGGCGTACCTGAACGTTCTTATTTAAATTTATATTTAAAAAGCTAACTTACGTTTTGAGTACGACACTAGTTACTGCTACGAATCAGACAGGTGGATGGTACGTTTCGTAAATTTGTATACGGCGCATCCCCACGGCTCGCCAACTTATATTGCAGCGACTATATGTTCGCGTGGTCAACAAAATTGTTTTGGTATATGCTGCCGTCCGACAGATGACTCTGTTTTTGTTTGGTAGTATTGAATTTTGACATGTGAACATAATTATGTGTGGTATATAGACGTATGCGTAAACAATAAAATAACCAGAATTCATTTAATGAATAGAATAGATGCTTCATGCGAAGTTTTTTAGATTAAACTTGAATAAGTAGAAAATTTCATTCACACAGTAAAGATTCATAACGGCACATGATTATGTACGTTGTAAAACTTTTGCGTCAAATATGTAAATTTACATGGTAAAATGATTGACTATTCAAAAACACATAAACTTCGTAATTATTTCGGATTAATTATATTATATTTGATGCATCAAAAAACAATAGTTGTATCAATTATATATAAGTGCGCGTTATTTTGATTATTATGAGTATTTAAGACATCAGTCATAGCAATTATGAAATTTATGTATTATGTATATTATTGTATATGTAGCTTCTGATATCTAGGATGTCTTTTGTAATAGAAAACAAATCATCGACATCGTTCCAAGTGCGACTCCATTTTGGATGCTAAACAGTTATTCTAATGTGTTACATTTTAATTGGTAAATCATAGAAATTATGTAATATATTTTTCTGTAATTAGATGTAAGGATTAGTTGGATAAATAACTAAAAATAATTTATATGGTAAACATTGAACGACAAGAATAAATAAGTTATTTTAAACAAAATTTAAGCTAAGTTCCAATAAGTACAATATATATACTGAAACATCAAATAATTTTAAAGTTAAAAATATGTACTCCTTATTTATTCATAACATTAAAAAACCTTCTTTCTAATAGGATTCTCTTTTTTGATTTTGATCCGCTGTCTGGATATATTTTGACTACCAGTCTTTGAATAAGTTCTAGGGTTACGCTACATGATTTGGGGAATTGCGTATTACATATAAAATATAACGAAAAGCAGACCGTGAAGGCATCATCGAAATCTTCCTAAGAGTCCGAGTTTATTAGTTGATGATTCATATAAATAAAGTATATATGCGGGATATCTTCTGGTCCAGCATAAAATATTAAACCACATTTAGAAAAATGTAGACCGAGAAAATGGTTATAGTAAAACTATTCTTCTATAGTAGTTGCTTTGACAATAGCGAATTAAAGACATTTTACGTACAAAACTATATTTACAAATTTATCTTTTTGTATTAGGGTAAAGTGGTTAAATATGCCCCACATTTTGAAAAAAAATTGTAACTTCAAAAATAGTAATATATTTTAATATATTATTTCATGAGTATAACAAAACATAAGTACTCTTCTAGTAAAAAAATAAATCTTTAGAAAACTTAACATCTATATTCTAAAATTATTATTTTTTTTTTAAGTCAAGGTGGGGCGTTTTCGCCTGTAATCATGTGAAATACGCCCCGATGCAAATAATTAAATTAATTGCTTGGTTTTCTTTTTTGGGGATGGTCCACATCCATTGCACACATCTCCATAGCTCGTACAAGTTTCGTGGAGCCATTTTGTGCATTTTGTGCACTGAATCCAGTCAGCACGAGACTTGGTCGAATAATAATATTCACCACATTGAACGCAACAGTCTTCTGCTTCATCAGAAAGCTCATCAGAGCCAGATGGACTCATTTCTGGTTCACTTTCGGAACTAGAGGAGCTGTAATTTCCTTTCCTCTTCTTTCCATTTTTCTTTGATCTTTCTTTCTTGTTACGACCAACTACAGATGTAGAAGCTTTGGCATCACCTTTTGCTTTAGCGCCGGATTTCGTAGGACCAACTTTCTTTTTCTCTTGAAGAAGGCGTCTCTTTACTCGATTTATTGGAGATGTTAATTCTAACGCATGCTGTTTTCGTTTTGGGGGGTCTAATGGGATGAGAGGAAGTGGATTACTTTCTTGAAGAAATTTTGAAGGTGTTTCTTTTTCCTCCTCATCAGCACTTGAATTTAATAAGGCTTGTTGGTTATTTCGATTTTCAGAAGTGATTTTAGGGGTTGGAGTTGACAAGATTTGCTGGTTCATCTGGTTTGTAGAACTGGATGCCACTGGTGAGTCTCTACCAGTTTGTGGATGTTCTTTATTTACCGCTGCTGTTGCTGCGTCAGAAATGGAGAAAAAATGGTCTGGAATAGCTTGCGGATTGTAGGGGAAAATTCCACAAGCCTTAAAGCCAGAGACTGCATTGGCTACAGTTGCTGCTCTAACCCACGCATTGCCAATCAATGACGAAATCACTATTCTAGAGAGTTTTCTGTTTTTGTGTTGTATCATCCAGTTTTTAGCCTCCTGGGAAAAGTAGGTTTTTAGGGGACCAAAAAATGATCTGTCAAGTGGTTGTAGTGCCTGTGTGGTGTGGCTAGGCAAACATAACAACACCACGTTGTTTTCTGAAGCTAAATCCAACAATTCGATTGTATTACAATGAGAAGCATGTCCGTCCAGAATCAGAACAGCTTTTCCTTCGCCTTTTTTTGGCAAAAAATAATCTTTAAACCATTTGAGGAACAATTCACTATTGATGTACGACGACTTAGGGTTCATAAATACGTCGGAACCAGGCGGAAGGCCGTCTGAGAACTCTTCTTTTCTGTTTTTTCCCTTGAATATCAAAACAGGTGGCATGAAATAACCTTCTGCGTTGCAACAACCAATCAAAGAAATGTTTTCACCTCTTTCGGTGCTGGTTATCGAATAAACATCTTTGGAACTTTTTGTTGCCACCACCTTTCCTGGTTTATTATTGACTTGAATTCCCGTCTCGTCGACGTTGAATATTTTTCCAGGTTTATGAAGCAAATCATTTGTAGTCAGAATTTCCAATAACAATTGAAAATAATTGTTTACATCATTTCTGTTCATACCTTTGGCTCTGGCTACCGACAGACCTTCTGACTTGCGTATTGAAAGATCTTTATTGCGGCGCAGAAATGCTCGAAACCAATCATCACCAGCTGATCGTTTTTCTCTTGAAAATCTGTTGGTAATTCCAAGTTTCTCGGCAAATTCAAAAGCCATTTTTTTCACTCCAGCAGCATCGGGTGCAAAACCCACTTTTTCAAGTTCTTTTATGTACTTGACAAGCCTTTGCTCATGCTGAAACCCCAACTCTGGACAGCGCCCCAAACGTACTTTTGCATCTGCTTTCGTTAAATGCCTTCTGATAGTACGCGAAGCTATTCCATAGACTCTGCTAGCCTCATTGGTGCCCATTCGACCAGTAGATATCATCTTCATCGCCTCTTCCAAAGCTTCTTCGCTCCAGTTGGCTCTTGTTGTTTTCCTCACGTATTTTTTCCCCATTTTGTATGCTAAAATGTAGAAAAACTATGTTGAAAAAGTGGGGCTTATTTCCCTAGGTTTTGATGGGGCGTTTTTACAAAATGCTGGTGAAAAAGGCCCCACCTGTCCACCAAACAAGAAGAACGCGCCAACAATGCGATGCACAGCGTATTCGATAGGTTATGTTACCAGTTACTCACAACACAGTTAGGTTTTGGATAAAAACATTTCGCTGAAGAGAAATTAATAAATAATGGAACTTACCCACAAAGTTTGCTGACTTCCTAAACTATATTTTCACTTGAAAACTTTTTCCAAAGCAGAAAACAGATTCAATGTGCTTGAAACATTTATACATCGTTAGTAGTGTCTGTCTACTTTAGTTTTTACAACTAGTGCTTCCATCTATGTCACAGAAGTTGGACTTTGAAGTAGTGGGGCATTTTCCCCACTGGGGCGTTTTTCACCACTTTACCTTATACATGGTGCAGCTGGCAGGTTAGCCTTACTGATATCATCTGACGGATTCTACAAATAAATCTTATATTATTTTATAAAATCATGTAAACCTAATAACTACTTTACCATTGTAAATCTGTAAATAGCAGCAAAGTACTCCTGAAAATATTGTGTAATTGCTTCTAAAATTTCTTTGGTAGATGCGTTTCCATTTTCATCCACTTACTCAAGAACTTTTTAATTTTTTCAAATGTTTTAAATAAACTGTTCTATTAGATGAATGTTGCTTAAATCTTATATATGTTATAAATTTCATATTACAATTCTCATGTGTGCAATAGAAAGAAACATTGTTCCAATTTCTATGGAAATATTGATGTAAATCGTATTTTCACTGTGTAGCACAGTTAAATTTACATATTCTGCAAGTAATCATTGTTATAGTATATAAGCCTGCCTATTTCAACTGCGACAAGAATAATAAACACAGACACTATACAGGCTGTCCAGAAACTCTCCTGACAAACGAAGACCGGAGATTCCTCAGATAATTTTAAGACAATTTAACCCAATTCACCCTAGTCCGAAAATGCTTCCTAAGGTCATAGGCGTCCGTTTTGGGTAGGTAAACGGTTATTTTAACGCATAACTTTTTTGTCTTTAACTTTTAAGCATTTGTGACACTAGATTATTAAATTTTCGGGTATTCTAGTACTAAAAGGTACTCTTACTTTATGTCGGTAGGATACACCGTTTTCTAGAAAATCGATTTGAAAATTTTTCGTTTTTTCGTCATTAAAATTCAATTTATTATTTTTTGCACTAGTTCGCTCTGAACTGCCAACAGAAATAAAACCTACGGTTTTAATTGTCAAATTGTCAGTTCGCTAAGTTGAAATGACGAAAGATGAAATGACGAAAAAATGAAAAATTTTCAAATCGATTTTTCTAGAAAACGGTGTATCCTACCGACTTAAAGTAAGAGTACCTTTTAGTACTAGAATACCTGAAAATTTAATAATCTAGTGTCACAAATGCTTAAAAGTTAAAGACAAAAAATTTATGCGTTAAAATAGCCGTTTACCTACCCAAAACGGACGCCTATGACCGGTACTAGAAATTCGCAATTGATGGAATCGATTCATCTCTGGAGGATAAATAAACATACCAGTTTTTGTTTTTCTAAATAGAAGCGTTCGGGAGATATTAAAAAAAACTAATTACAAGGCGCCATCTTCAAAGAGCTCTAGCTCCCTTAGGAAGCATTTTCGAACTAGGGTGAATTGGGTTAAATTGTCTTAGAATTATCTGAGAAATCTCCAGTCTTCTTTTGTCAGGAGAGTTTCTGGACACCCTGTATATATAATGTAATATTACAGGCATTTTTAACAGTGTACATAGACTTTACTGATTTTATCTATTGTTTAATTAATTGAAGAGTGAAAGTATGATAGGCACTAAGTAACATTAATTCAAATTTGGAAATATATAATAATATAATGATTCAAGTGCCATTGTCAATCACCGGACAAAAGTAATAAATGCAATAAGCCTCACATCATCTCTTAAAGATTTAGATATCGATAGGGTTAAAAGTAACAGGTGCTTTTATATCAATCTTACACGTTGGTGCATGTTTTCTTGCTAGTTCTACCATAAAAAACACTGGAAAAAAATTCTGAACGACTCAACAGAGTCAATTTTATTTTTTTTATTCTCATTTTTCAACATGCAATGAAAACTATCTATTATTTGACATCTACTAACAGATTTTATGCGCTTTTTCATCAGTTTCAATTCCAACCTGTATTACGCTCAAACCCGTGTTATTTTATATTGTTTGCTTTCAAAAATATTGTATCAACTAGAATTACTATTTTATAGATAGAAATTAATGTACCTATTCGTTAATCATGTCAATATGTATATTCAAAAATGTTAGTTAAAAAATCTGGTTATGTTTTTAAACAATATCTTATAACGACTAATTACTAGTCAAAAGAGGTAAATATCAACAGCAAACTGACCTCTTTTTTTAAACACTACGCGTGCTTTTTTTATAATTATATAAGTTTTATAATGTTTTGTTGTATAAAACAATGTAAAATTAGAATTTGTTGAAAACTGTACAGATTCTTTTGCAAAACATATAGCATGGTATCAATTGCATCTAAAAGGAATGTAGCTTTTATTGATTGTAATTGAAAACATTTTTCTTTTCAGTTATGTAATCTTTAATGAATGTTAAACAAAGTATATTCTTTGGTTGAGTTCCGAAATACTCGCCCAACATAAATCAATATTCAAAATAACACAAAATAGATCTAATCACGCACTTCATCATCAAAGCAAAATGAACCTTGATTACGCCATTGCTCTTGTTCATACCGAAAATATCTCCAGTCAAAAGGCTATCAATATGCGGTCCACTTATTTATCCACAGTTGTAACGAAGAACGCGCGAGTATTCTTTTTAATGAAGACATATCGTCATGTTAATAAGTACAATCGATACAATGTTCATTGCATGGTGCAGCCCGTTCGGAACCAAGAACAAGTAAAAAGAATCTATTGGCATTCAAAAATAAATAATGAGGCGAACCCGCTGAAAAGTGTTCGTTCTTTTAAACCCATTGCGAGTTGGAACAAATCGCTCCACGTCCAAGAAACAAAAGTCGATGAAAAACAGTTTCGACTCCGCACCAAAGACGAACGCTCAATTTAAATGAGATATACTTACAAGGGTTCTATACTAGTTTCCACATTGATACCTAGGTGGCCGCTCTTCGGAGATTAAGACATCCATAGCGAGGGACAACATCAGAGCGTGGCTCTATATTATGAACGGGGTACATACAAGCGAGATACATGCCTTTATGTTATTCTCCGGGCGATGGGTTGTTGTTGTGTTGTTCGCGGGGGAATGCTGAAGAGTTCAGAACGTGCAATAAATATGTCTGTGTGTTTTTGGATAATAGAGAATCGGAAAGAGGAGGATAACGAGAAACAATGAACAAGGACGTAATAATACGGGAGACATCGAATCTGCATTTCCTTTTCTGATTTATTTCCTCATTGTTCTCCGCTATAAGTTTCATAATTCACTCGGGATCATAATTGAAAACTTTTATTAGAAACAACAATCATTGGAGAAAGAAAACAGCTACAGAAATGTAAAAAAATTAACTGGACAAAAATTGTTTAACACTTTTGTATGAATATACATACCAACTAATGCCGCTTTTTTGTTTTTACAAACGACCACTAGGTGGCGCTGTTGAGACATGTCATTATTATAGACCGGACACTAGCGGCCGATGACTCATCGCACATGGGCGCACTATTGAAATGTTGTATTTTTAAAGAGGTTTTAAATTTTATTTATATGATTGGATAACAAGTGGGTGGTGATATATAAAATACGAAACACGTTATTATTTGTTCATTTTGTAGTTCAAATCGAGTAAAGGAGTATTAATATTTACTAGCAATACTTTCTCAATGTTCTCTTCTGTAAGATTTGTTCTCTTTGAATGAAGTACATTCATGTAGATAGAAAACGTCCTTTCTATATCGCAACTGATTATAAATGTATACTGGAAATATTCTTTTATTTCAGCGTATTTAACAGTTAAATTTTGTGACATTGTCCCCATACACAATTGCCGCAATGTTATTAAATCTGGATTTCTATTAAAAACTGCGTATAACTTTTGCCGAAGGCTACATCCGAAGTCACTTGGAATACTTTTGAAATTATTAATAGCCACATCTAATCCATCTTTTTGAGATTTCGATTTTCAAAATATGTGATTAGTTTAGGTAAATTTCCAAAGTATTCCTCAAGGAATAACAGCTGATTTTTTAAATTTGGGATTTGTGTTAGTTCCTTGCACTCAGAAATACTTCTAGCATCATCATTAAAACATGTTATGAAATTTTGTACGAAAGTCTCTGCATAAAAACTAGGGAGGCAGTGACAAGGATGGAAGTTTTTCACTGTAAAGAACAACTGAACGGATAGAAGTCTATCAACTTCCGGATGGGTGTCTTTGATATATTCACAGATTCTGTGGAGAGTATGTGCTGCACAAGTAATTTGCAGCATATAAGGATATGTTTCCTTCAACAGTCTGCCTGTTTTTAACATATATGCGGCACTGCCACTAACAAATAAAAGTATTTTTTCTTGTACCTGTCGTCCGAATGAAGCATTTTGTGCAAATTCTTGTCAATGGTTTTAGCAACAGTTTCCGTATTATCTATAACTTTAGATGCTATATTACATATGCCTTATATGGAATAGTTGGATATAATACACCAGCTACAACATTTACCACACAGCGTCCTAATATATCGACAGTTTCGTCGACACCTATCCATAGGTACTGATTTGAAAGATGTCTTCTAATGCATTCTACTGTTTTCGTGAAGCACTTAGGACATAATATTTGCGTCAGTTGGATTCATCAGAAACATTTCGACCAGTATATTTTTGGGAACATGTCTTCAAAGTTTATTTAATGGGATATTAGCCGCCATTAAAGTTTCACGGAGTTCCTCGTTAAAATTGTCAGCCTCCAACGGGTCCAATTTTTGTGTATGTTTTAGCGATGCCAGGTGACGTTGTACGTGCGATTTTTTGGCATCTGTAACGATATTTTACAGACTTTACAATAAATTTCGGAATCACTGACAATGGAGGACATACAATTAATATAACCCTTAATCCAATTTGCCATTGTTTTACGATGCCATTATCGACGTTTTTCCATATCATATCTGAAAAAGTAACATAAACAATGTTCTACATCTAAATAAATAAATTAATGTTATAGAAACTGAACGAAATCCAGTGCACACCCACGTCAAGATAATTGGGAGAACTAGATTCACTGAAACAGTATTGAACAGGAACTATTACAAAAATTAGGTAAACAGGATAAATTTTTCAAACTCCTCACGGTTCTACCTACGCCCATAAAGAAAGGAATTTAATAGTAAAATCGTCTATTTTGCTGGCTGTTTTCGCGACAACAACAGATGTTGCAGTTCACCATATGAATAGTGCTGTTCAGTAACTGCGTGATGTTATACATTATTTCTTTTGTCCGTCGTAATTTTTGCCTGGTATGTCCGGTCTATAGTCCTTCCTATTTTCGTAAAATTCAACATTTGTTTTTGTGGAAGCAGTGGCAGTCAGAGGGGCGTAACTTAAATAAGACCGTTGTGTATATAGTGCGAGTGTAAAATAAGGAATAAAATACGTTAAATTTTTGTCACTGATTTATGTTAATTTTTCTCGGATAGGTAATTTTTTTTTAATTCTCATTTTATGGCATAAATTATATTATATACCATTCTATTCCAAACAGTGACGGCGTAACTGGGGGCAACTCGAATAATATAAACGCCAACAGGCGCCAAATGTTATATTTTGGGAAAGATCGATTCATCCTCTATCTAGCAGTAAGACAATTTTTTAAATCGGTCGATTAAAATAAGAAAAAGTCTCTCAATATCAGAACACTATCATTCCTATATTATTAATTTCAATTATTAATCAACACAAACATTAACTACTTGAAAACAGGAACAACCCAAATCAATATATTAACCTTATCGGATTAGATGTTCAAACTGAGCTTCACTGACTACCTGTCAGGAAGCTGACAGATAGTCAAACGGTTTTCAAATCCGTTTCGTACATTGCGAATTATCTGTGGAGTAATTTGCTGAACTTCGACTCTGACTCTTGTCTTTAAGTCGTCGATCTTATTGAGTTCTGCTCAGTATACTTTGCTTTTTAGATGACCCAGAAAAATAATAAACGTAGGGCGTTAAGTGCGGCAAACGCGCGAGCCATTCCAAAGGTTCTCTTCTTCCAATTCAACTCGCAAAAATTTCGTCCAAAAGGTTGAGTACTAAGCTGACATAGTGCGAGGGTGCTTCATTCTGCTGGTACCATAATGAGTGATGAGGCAAGCCTGCATCTACTAGATTTGGGTATAATTGAGTTAATTTTCGAAATAACCCATCCCTCAGAAAATTTAAATACGTTTCTCATGTTAGGTTACATTCCAAAAAATATGGACCCAAAATTTTGTCTTCTACTATTCCCTTCCAAACGTTAGCTTTTATTGTGGATTCATCGTATGATATTGTCTCATTCAGTGGGAATTTTTGGACATCCAGAATCGGAAATTTTGACGATTAACTTCCCTATTAAAGGTAAAATTTGCTCCATCCAAAAAAGATATTCTAGCCGCTGAACAATGATTTTATTTGCACATTTCTAACATTGTTTTGCAGTCTCTACGATCTAGAATGTTCTTTTTGAATCGTAAAATAATGTACGATTTTAGAGTAAATTTTTTGCTCTTGAATATTGTAATAATAAGTTCATTTTATTCTTCTGCTTCGCGCACACGAGGCCTTTTAATAAAGGCATGTAGAAACTTTTTGAATCTCACAACATTTACCACGCTATATAAATTATAAACTGGTTCATCCAAAATTGGAGTACGCAACAATAATGTGGTTCTCCTGCTACGTGTACCAAGCTTTGAAGATAGTGCAGAAGAGAATTTTAAAATATGTATCATACAGAATGAGCGGCGTTTACCCCTCGCGTGGTACTGATTGTGATGCACTCTTAAATACACATAATTTCATGAGCTTGACTTCAAGAAGGATGATAGCCAGTGCGGGGTATTTAAGAAAATTAATTAATAGAATTAACTAGCTCTGCCTTCTGTCGGCCGTGGACTTTTTGGTGCCAGCGTATGCAACGCGTTCGACTGATACATTTTTAGTTGCCAAATTACGAACGAATGTTATGGTTACAGCACTATTATTAACTCATTTGACCAGAAATTAAATTATTTTGTATTCTGGCCCCCCTCCACATTTAATTCTGTGCCTGCTGCCATGGCCTTCCCTTATTCCTTCCCCATAAAACTATTAGTAATTTTACGAGTTACTACTTATCTAATTTGTCAGGGTGCTTCATGGTTGCCTTACAGTAATGTAATATGTTCTGCCATGTATGTTGCCTAAATATTTACCTTATATTAGTATTATACAGGGTGAGTTTTTTTTCATTATTTGTATGGGGATCTCGAAAACCATAAGAGATACGCATTAGGTTAAATGGAGAAAGATTTGCATCTTTATAAGCCTCATGCAGATACGTTTTCGTTCATTTAAGAAAATGCATGGTTTACTAGATATTTGCAAAAAATAGAAATTCTCGAAAACCTTTTCAGTGCTATAACACTTCTATTCTTGAAGTTAGAAAAAAACTTTTTCAATATTGTTTTTAAGAAATTCAATTTCAAACAAAGACAACTTCTTAAATTTTTAATTTTGCTTAGCATTATTGAGTTAGCAAGGAAAGTCTAATTTTTTTAAATGGAAACTATAGTTGGCTATGACATATTCTAGTAGTGCATTTTCTTCTGCTTGCAATGATGTAAGGGTTGTAGAACTTATTTTAATAAATAACTGCACAATACACTATTATTATGTTTAACGAAAATCATGTCTTGCCATGGAAAATAAATTTTGCGCCCATCTAAGCTATCAAATACATTAATAACAACTTCCAATAGCCCCTCTTGGGTTGCATATGATCGCACATATACGAGATCTTTTATTGCTCCAAAGACGAAGAAATCTAACAATGAAAGATCTGGGGAACGTGCAGGCCATAAAACAGGACCATTTCTGCCGATCCACGAGTTTGGAAATAATTCATCTAAATATATTTGACCTCTGCCTGATAGTGAGGCGGAACAACGTCGTGTTGAAACCACCGTAAATTTGTACGGGACTGTAAATTTAATTCATCTAGGATATTGTCGAAATCTTCCCTAAGAAATTGCAAATATCGATTTCCAGTTAAAGTTTCATTAAAAATAAATGGCCCAACAAGTTTCGAACCAATAACACCACACCATAAATTGAAGCCAAACCTAATCTGGGGTCGCCTTTCTTCTAAACGGTGAGAATTTATTTGCGCCCACAGGTGTTCATTATGCCGCAGTTTGTAAAACGTGTTTTGTCGGTCCATAAGATCTGCATCGGAAAGTTATTATTTTCATGGCACATATTTACGAACCAAGCACAAAAATGTAATCGTCCTTCATCCTCTCCAGGGTGTAGCGTTTGACCAACTAATTTTTTATAAGGATGGTATTTATGTTTTGATAAAATTCTCACTACTGTGCGTTGTGAGGTAGCAGCGCCTTGTGCAATTTGCCGTGTTGATGTTGATGGATTCGGATTAACAGCAGCTAAAACATTTATCTGGTCTTTTCACCAATATTACCTTTATTTCTAGGTTTAACAAAACTTCCATACTCTTTTAAATTATTGTATAAATTCTTGAAGGTGTCTAACGATGGTCGAGGGCGATCAAAATACAATAAAGAATAGCGTTCTGCGGCTTCTTTACTATTTTTGTTACAAATAATGTAACATTCAATCATATCAAGTTTCTCAAGATGTGTGTACACCATAACTAACTTTGTAAAGCAACTAAATCACTAACAAAACCAACTATAGTCACCCTAATGAACGAACTGTCAATGATGAAGTAAACATAATGCTTCCATTATTAATATCGCGTTTTCCATGGCAAGACATGATTTTTGTTAAACATAATAATAGTGTATTGTGCTGTTATTTATTAAAATAAGTTCTACAATCCTTACACCATTGCAAGCAGAAAAAAATGCACTATTAGAATATGTCCTAGCCAACTATGGTTTCCATTTAAAAAAATTCGACTTTGCTTGCTAACTCAAAAATGCTAAGCAAAATTAAAAATTTAAGGAGTTGTCTTTGTTTGAAATTGAATTTCTTAAAAACAATGTTCAAAAAGTTTTTTTTTTGGAGAATTTCTATTTTTTGCAAATATCTAGTAAACCATGCATTTTCTTAAATTGACAAAACGTATCTGGATCAGGCTTATAAAGATGCAAATCTTTCTCCATTTAACCTAATGCGTATCTCTTATGGTTTTCGAGATCCCCATACAAATAATGAAAAAAAACACCCTGTATACTAATATAATACTAATAATGTTTTGTTGTTGAAAATATACTGATATTTTTATTTTGCACTGTACCATACCATAATTATTGTTTTGTCCTGTAAATGGAGTCTATCTGTTGGACAATAAAGTTTATTATTATTATTATTTAAATATAGCAGTAATCACATGTCAATAAATTCATTAAAACATCGTTTTTAATTTTGCATTATTGTAAAAAAAAAATTAACTTAAACATAATATTTATCTTTAATTGTAATTAAGTTATAGTTTATCAAACGCAGTGTGATACTGCCAAAATATTGCACTTAGAATATATATCACAGCTCAATATTTCTTATATTACCAAAAACTTAAAAATATTTCACTTATTTTGTAAGGTATTACGTGGTATAAAGAACACATTATAGAAAATTGTAACACAATTTGTATTCAGAAACCATGTTTCGAATACAATATTTCACATTACAACCAATCCTCGCGGACAAATCAAATTATCATCTTCAATTTGCGGAATTAACATAAACTTATCGTCCAATAAGCACCTTTTGTCGTTAAGGTTGAGGTAATTTGCTAATAATTAGCTAAACACATCAATTTACGTGCTCCCATAATAAGCATACACGTTTAACACGACTACTTGCAGATTTAGTTAACACATACAAAGACATTGATCAAATATTTCCTATTGTGACGTGGCAAGGAGCACCTGGGAAAAAATTCTTGTTTGTTTATCTATAATATTACACTTAGTACCACTGTCGGCCTGTCAATCAGAAGCACGCTACTTCTAATTTTTGCGTGTTACATATAATTCCCTTTTTCTGGAAATACCACACTGTTCAAGTTGTTAATTGTGTACGTTTACAGTCATAACATTTCTTACTAGAAGACTTGTTAAATACAATAGAAACAACACCTAGTTTATATATAGATCTCGCATGTTATCGGTTTTACTGTAGACAAAAAATAGAATAGAAATTTAGCACTTTCTAGGTTTACTACGTAGAACTCGTAAAGCGTAAATATTAAGTTTGTTTTGTTAAATATTTTCACTTTTCCTTAACTTGATTAGCTGTCGCTAAGTTGAAAAGCCAGCAATGGGTTTCGAGAAAATTAGAATCTAATCTGATATACATAATTTGTAATATTCTAAAATACTCAAAACAGCAACTTTATATAGATAAAATTATAGTATAATAAGAAAAAACACTAAATATAAAAATAAATATTTACATTTCAGTATTTGCCTCTAACATTTGTATCTTTCTTTTTGTGTTCTAAGTTGAAGAGTGTTATCATAAATAATTTATTACAAATTTGGATAAGTGATGTGTTAGTTTGTGTTAAGCTTTGACATATTATGAAACAATTTAATTGTAAAGTACGACATTAATATAAATTAAAGTCAGGTTTAAAAAGTATTTTAAATAATGAAGAATTATTGAAGAGTATGCTTTCTAAAATATACACTTTATATAACCATTGTTTAAGTCTTTAGTATTAAGAAATAATTCCATAGAATAAAAGTACGAAGAGTTTCATTTTTTTATTTTTACTATTCATTAAGTGAAATTAAGATGTAGTTTTATATCATTATACTCATAGAATACATTGATTTACTTTAACAAAAAGTACTTAATTTATTTCAGAAAATTTGGTAAATTTTGATGTAAATATAACCTCAATGTAAACTTCAGAAAA
Source organism: Amphimallon solstitiale (assembly GCA_963170755.1). Classification (NCBI taxonomy): domain Eukaryota; kingdom Metazoa; phylum Arthropoda; class Insecta; order Coleoptera; family Scarabaeidae; genus Amphimallon; species Amphimallon solstitiale. The sequence continues at coordinate 59,944,274 of OY720680.1, forward strand.
CGTAAATTTTATTCGTCGTTCACAATACTAACATTAACCAACATTAACGTACTACAACTATTACATCATGAATTTTGATGACGAAGGTGAATTGTTTGGTGCTTTCTATGATATCTGCTTGAATAAAAATTAATTGTCAAATTTGACATTAAAATCGCATAAGCGCAGTTTAAAGGGTTTTCTAACACCATTGCCATTTCAATAACATAAAGATTTCTAAATCGCAACGTGAAAATCAATTACAACATATAAAATTGATCTACTGTTTGTAAAACGGACATTATTTCGATATGGATATTTTCATATTGCATGCTAAATATTATTTCCTATAAAGAGAAACGAGAAAAATGTAAAGATATAATCATATTTTTTATTTCTCAGTTAACAGCATCTCAACAATAGAAGCGAAACAATAACAATAAAAACAGAACGACCTTTAACTCTATTAAGTGCGTCGATGTCTATAATTCAGTTAAAAAAACTATTAAAATCCCTGTCTAACAAGCTTAATTTTCTTCACTGAAGAACGCTTCAGAACCTATTATTACCGTTTCTAATGTTCGACCATTGACGTCAAGTAGCTCTTCAGCAAACGCCTGAAATTAAAGTTAAATATGTCATCATCCATAATAAAAGGTTTGGATAACGACTGTTGAATTACGGTTTATAGTTATGGAAAACGTTAAACCCGTAGTTATACGTATGAATATATATGTATATTAAACCTAGACAACCTCTTTTATTTTTGCTGAGTAGGTAATTACAGGTACATAAATAAGTATTCTTCGTTTCAGTCGTAAATTTAATTAGCGCCAGCTAAGTTTATGCGATATTGAGTAATTAAGCAAATAAATAACATGAAAAATACACCTGTCTGCTAAGTAATATATGAATGTATATATTTATATAATTAGTGTGAAGACATTTTATGACCATAATATGCAAAATAAATACTGAAGATGGCTTTGATCTAAAACATGGAGCACTTATTCTAATTGTAACATTAGAAAGTTTAATCTACAGCACGAATTGACCACAGAAAACATAAATAACATAGAAAGATCACTTCTTGGTAATAAAGTAATAATGTGAAAAGCGCCATCTAACACATGTATGTACACATATATGAAAATATGCACTTTCTGTAGTTATTACAATAACTTAAAGCATAATATACTTTTAGCACTTGTATTTCAAAGTTTTAGTTATCCGAGAAAAATGTAATACACATTTACATTTCTCTGATGATAACTAAAATGTTAATACAAGCATAGAATATAAGTATGACATGCTTTAAATAAATGTAATATGGCTGGTATATTACTAGGGCGCGGACATGACCGGTTTACGACGAAGTTACAACGGAGCAAAGAAGTAATGTGAACAACACATGCTTACTGAATAGCACTAATTCATATGGTGTACTGTAACATCTGTTTACGCCCGAGAAGTGCCCGAGAATGAGAGCAAAAAATGCACATAAAATAAGGAATTTATTAGTAAAATCCTTTTTTCATAGGCGTAGATAGGAGCGTGAGGGGTTTTCATTAAAATTTGTTATATTTACCTTATATTTCGCAAGAGAAATAAAATTTTCATTCATACTTACATTAGTTTCGTTTTTTCATTCTTTTGACTGTTAATTACGTACTTCGTAATTTTTGTAATAGTCTGTTTAATACCGGTTTATTGAATCGACTTCTCCCAATTATAATTTCGTTTAGTTTCAATAACATACGCGTACATTTTTAGTTATCATTTATTTAGATCTAGAACGTTGTTTATGTTACTATTTCTGATGAAAATGAATTGTCAGTGATTCCGAAATTTATTACAAAGTCCGTAAAGTATCGTTACAGAATGCCAAAATATCGCACGTTCGTCACTTAGCTTTGCTAAGACATGCACAGAAATAGTTTTTATACAGAGAATTTCGATAGTAGATGCTCGAAGTATTTCTGAATGTAAGAAACTAACACAAATCCCAAATTTAAAAAAAGCAGTTGTTATTCCTTCAGGAACACTTTGGAAATTTGCCTAAACTAATCACATATTTTGAAAATCGAAATCTCAAATTAAAGGATGAATTAACCACATCATTAGACGTGGGCTATTAATTATTTCAAAAGTATTCCAAGTGACTTCGGATGTGGCCTTCGGCAAAAGTTAGACGCAGTTTTTAATAGAAATCCAGATTTAATAACATTGCGGCAATTGTGTATGCTAAATACGCTGAAATAAAAGAATATTTCCAGTACGCACCTATAACCAGTTGCGATGTAGAAAGGACGTTTTCTATCTACAAGGATGTACTTAATTCAAAGAGAACAAGTTTTACAGAAGAAAAAATGAACAAATAATAAGGTATTTTGTATTTTATAGATCACCAGCCACTTGTTATCCAATTATATAAATAAAATTAAAACCTCTTTAAAAATACAACATTTCATTAGTGCGCCCATGGGCGATGAGTCATCAACCGTACGTGTCCGCGCCCTATATATTACCACCAAATTGCTTTACAACATTTTCTGGGTTGTGCCGGTACTGAAGAAAAAAAAGTGTGAAAGACATGTGCCTGCGGCTACCTTACACCTATTACTTCACTTTTTCATGTTTGATTTACAAACTTCTGCATTATCATTTTTCTTTTAATTTGTATTTTGGCCCCTGAACAGTTTTTAGAATGGATCTTTTTGTAAGTTTGAATAAAAGAGTTTTCGTCATATTTTAAGTCAAATTTTGGTCATAAGTACGTTGTAAGCGCAACGAGATTACCAATGACAACCAATTAGTAAAGGCTATGTCCGCCAATATTTTGTCTTTTAACCATACTGTTACTTCATGTTAAAACTTTACATTGTCTCAGAATAAGAAGTGATTCTAATATCCCACCATAATGATACATATTTTTAACAGATTGTGTTGGTTACTGCGTATGCAAATTTAACAAAGAAATGTAAGTATGCGATATCTGCCACATTTTATAACAAACCAAGTCATAACCATTCTCTTGCATTTCTCTTTTTGTTTATTATATTTTACTGCGTTATTAAATACTATCTGTACGTTTAAGTACGTCACGAACATTAGTTATAAGGCACTTCTAACCAAAGCGTTAAATTCACAACCCAAACAGCGTCAACGATTGGTACAATAAAGATGCAATTATAACAGATATTTGTAAAAGCATGTAATGATCTACAAAAATTTTATAAACATTATTTCATGCGACTGTAATCGCTATATTACATTTACCGTGTTGTTCTTAAATTTAGACATTTTTTATAGTACCTACTAGCAAACCTTTCCAATTTATTTACTGCTTATAGATTAACTTAATTTGAAGGAAAGTACTACCGTTCACTTCGTTAAACCTTTATCTTTTTGCTTGAAGCATAAAATTTACATGTTTTAATTTTTAACGCCCGTAAAACTAGAATTAAAATGCTATTTTTGGGCACATTTCCCTCCCGCCAAAACCTTGTCAAAGGCAGCCTTAAAGCTGGGTTAAGGTCGGTAAAAATTTCAGTAGATATAAAATTAGCTAGAGTTCGAAATCTAATGCTATATAGATGTCGCTAAATGTACGGATTACACTAAAATTAGAATTTTAGTTCGTTGCATACCATCGAGTCGTGAGTGAGCTTCCTTTGTGATACATGTGTTTTTAGTGTGTGTGCATAAAGAGTTCTATTCATATTAATACCTATTTCAAGTGTCCTACTAATGTTAATATTAAACATAATAAATTCGCAATAAAGGAGTAAATAATCCGCGAGACCACTCGCGGTCTCGCCGGGCCCTTTCTGAACCTTTATTTAAAAAAGGTAAAGGGCAACAACCGATGGAAATCACCGGTAATCCTGATAAAACAAAATTATTAGAAGTTTCTATCAAAGAATATTTCGAAACCGACACAATGACCGACACCGAAGTCATTTCTAACCCTTGCTCACCGTTGGAAATACGGGTTGACAGTGATTTTGAGAACCAATCACCACAATGCCTACTACAAATCTTTCATAAATTATATAATGTCCTAAACAAACAAGGAGTATTAGGAAACAAAGTCATTCCAACAAACAACTCAGTTTTTCCTCATGATTACGCAGTTCCAAACAATACTGAGCCATTTAACAGCTCACAAAACTCAAATAAAACACTAGATATGGAAACAGACAATACTGTGGATACATATTTCCAGTTAGTTACTAGAAAAGGCAAAAACAAGTCTAAAAATAAGCGACCACACGCGGAACAATCAGAAAACACACAAAATAATGCTGAAAACAAAAATAAGGCACCTAGAACACAAAAACCTACACAAAGCCAAAAAACAGTCAATACTACGCCACAAGGAAACCTTCCTTCAACATCCACCGGCGGAATATCCGACAAAAAAGGGAAAACATCCAATTCCCAGCGAAAAACACTACCAATTCACAGGCCGTACTATGCAAATCCCGAATCTAATCAAATATACAACACAGACAAATCAGAAATGGACACAGACAATTCTCAACATCAAGAAAACAGCAACGGAGAAGAATTCTCTGATGCCGAGTCAGAGGAAATCACCCCTCAGCCAAAGAAAGTAAGAACCCCGCCCATAATTCTTCGGGACCACGAAACATGGAATACAATAGCCAGCGAATTACAGTCAAATAATATAACCTTTAAATGAGCAAGGCTGACTAGGGAAGGTATTAAAATTCACCCAACGGATAAAGATGACTTCCGCAACACAACTAAATATCTTGATGAGAAAAATCTCCAATACCATACTTTCCGCCTTCAAGAAGAGCGCACGTTGAAGGTAGTCTTCCGTGGGGTACCTGTACAACTTTCAAACCACGACCTAGGTCAAGATCTCAAAAAACAAAATATAGACTTTGTAAAAGTATCAAGGATGTCCAGCCCTTATACCAAAGCCCCATACCCAATGATTTTGGTTGAAGTACCGCGCGCGGAGGCGAGCAAAATCTATGCGATCACACACATCTGCTCCTTGATGGTGTACCCCGAAGCACTCAGAAGAAAGGCCAGCCAAGGCCAATGCCATAGGTGCCAGCTTTTCGGCCATTCTCAGGCCACTTGTAGAGCGCACTACAAGTGCGTTAAATGCGGGCAAAATCATTCAACCAAAGAATGCACAAAGACCACCACCACACCAGCAACATGCGCTAACTGTGGCGGGGCGCACACAGCCTCTTACCGAGGATGCACCTACGCACCCAAACCAAAGACTCCACAACAAAGATACGCAAGCCAGCAGCAACCTCAAGAACCAGCTCCACAAAGAAGCTACAAACCTGTATCACATGATCTCAGTTATGCCAACGCAACGTCGCCCAACACCAACAACAATACTAATCATGCAAATCAAGATAAATTCACGTCAGTCTCCACTGCACTTAGTGAAATGCTAACAGTACTAGAGCATTCTAATCCGTCAATAGAAGGAATGAAATCCTTCCTTAAAAGTACTCAAGTCATACTCTCCGCATTCAACTAACCACCTACAATGTGCACAAAAACTACAGTAAAATCCATTAATATTGTTGCATGGAACTGCAACGGACTCATCCAGAGAAAAAATGAACTAGAAATATATCTTGAAGAAACCCAAGCAGACATTGCTCTGCTAAGCGAGACCCACCTCCTTCCGGCATACAACCCAAAAATCAGGAACTTCGTAATGTATAGAAGAGACCGACCTACTCCCGGCGGCGGCACAGCAATCCTGGTGAAAAAGCACATCGATCATACGGCACTTCCAATCCCACAAACAAGAAACTTAGAAACCAATGGCGTGATAATACACACTACCAGAGGGGACTTCTACATATACTCGGCCTACCAGCCTCCAAACAAAACTTTCCTAACATCTGACTTCGATATAATACTCAAAAACAACAAGAAGACAATCATCGCAGGTGACATAAATGCGAAACATCCGGATTGGGGCTGCAATTATGCAAACGCTCATGGCCGAACCCTCCATACTTATCAAGAACGCTCCAACAACAAATACAACATCATCTCCCCCTACAAACCCACACACTTCTTCCCAAATTCCCGCCCAGATATCCTTGACATAGCAATAGCAAGCAACATTCCAGACCACATCCACATCTACACTGAATCAGCACTTTCTTCCGACCACAACCCCATCATCCTCCGTTGGGGCACTGAACAAAATGAATACAGCTATACCACCAAACATACAGACTGGAATACATATACAAAGACCCTAGCCAACACCATCCCCGCAGTCCCAAAAATCAAGTCCGAAGCCCAAATGGAAGAAGCAATATCCACTCTTCAAACAAAGATTCAAGAAGCCGCAAACACCGCAACGGTCACAAAAACAAAAACCCACAGATCGCAATGCTTACCATCTCACATCAAACAATTGATCAAGAATAAAAACCAACTTAGAAAACGTTATCACGCAACCTTGGATCCTCACATAAAAACCCGCCTCAACACAGCACAAAAAGAAGTCAAGAAAGCTATCAGAGAACACAAAGAGGAAAAGTGGAAACACACATTGGAACAAATCAACAATGACCCAAAAGATCTATGGCGGATCACAAGGGCGCTGAAAGGGAAAGACCCTGACATCCCACCGCTGAAAGTAGGCAAAGAAATCTTTATCACCAACACCGAAAAAGCTGAAATCCTGGCAGACCAGATAGAAAAACAATGTTCCCCAAACTGGAAAAATGTAAACATGAACCACGTCGCCCACGTCCACAGGACAGTCAACAGAAAACTAAACCAAGCTAAACTCAATGTAACAGATTTCATCACTCCGAAAGAACTAAATTCCATTATCAAGAAACTAAAACCTAGAAAAGCCCCAGGCCCCGACCAAATTTCAAACAAAATGCTCCAAAACCTCCCGTTCAAAGCCGTAATGTTCCTCTTGTCAATAATTAACGCCATATTTAAACTCCAAATTTACCCTACCTCATGGAAACAAGCATCCATCATCATGATACCAAAACCTGGAAAAGACCATTCGCAGCCAGGAAGTTATCGACCTATCAGCCTACTTTCAGCGGTTAGCAAAATTGCAGACAAGGCAATACTAGCCAAAATCACGGATCATTCTTACAACAACAACATCATCCCTCAAGAGCAACATGGGTTTAAAAAGCACCACTCAACCACAACGCAACTAGCAAGGGTCACAGAATATCTCCATGACGCCTTTCACAAACACAAAACGACAACAGCTGTTTTTCTTGACATCGCCAAAGCTTTCGACAGGGTGTGGCACCAAGCACTCATCCACAAAATGATCTCCCGACAATACCCCCTTCATCTGATTCATATTATATCTTCATATCTCCACCGGAGAACCTTCTCAATCAAAATTCATAACGTACATTCCACCAATAGGATCATCTCAGCAGGAGTACCCCAGGGTTCAGCCCTATCCCCTCACCTCTACTCCATTTTTACTTCGGATATTCCAAAAACCAATAACACTCTTCTTGCCACATATGCAGACGACACCGCCGTTCTTGCCACCTCCATTAATCCCTCAATAGCACTCAAAAATCTCCAACATGCAATAACCAGTATAACAACTTGGTGCCACACCTGGCGGATAGCCATAAACGGAGAAAAATCACAGGCCATAGTCTTCCGAAGGAAAGTCAAACCCCTATCAGGACATTTATACATCAACCACGAGGAGGTCCCGTGGACCCCACAAGCAAAATATCTGGGAGTCACATTAGACCGCAGACTAACCTTCACAAACCACATCAAGAACGTCTGCAAAAAGACCAAATGCGCCAGAGGAAGACTATGGCCTCTACTAGGAGCAGCCAGCACACTGTCAAGCAAATTTAAACATCTGATTTATATCCAAATTCTAAGACCCATGCTCACATATGCAGCCCAAATCTGGAATACCGCCGCCCCGACTCACCTCCATGCCTTGCAAACAATCCAGAATATTTCCCTAAGTATGGCCATCAGAGCCCCCTGGTTCGTCAGAAATGCTCAAATCCACCGAGACACCAATACACCACCAATCGATGAGTTCATTAAGCAATTAACCACCGACTTCTACCAGAAAATGGATGACAACCCCTACTTCACGCCGTCGCCGGAGATGCAGTACGACCCGCAGGACTACCTGCCACACAAACGCCCTCGCCTCGCCATTGTAAATAATCCTCGCTAGAGCTCAGCCGTCAACCCCCTATAAATCATGATCAAATCTCATTCAGAATAATAGTTAAAGGCCAGTGGCCTGACTTAATAAAACCACAAGAAGAAGAAGAAGAAGAAGTTCGTTGCAATGGGGTTGCAGACCTAGCAGGGGCGAAGGTAAAGCAAAGTAAAAAATTTGGATGTGGTGTGGAGTGGTTGCAGACTCGGTTTTATTCACTGAATAGTAGAACGAACTGGAACGCGCATATAACGGTATGAATATCGGTAAAGTAAGAGAGAAAATACAGGTATGCAGTAAAGGTGTAATATAAGTGTGTAAACTGTATTTAACCTGCAAGGTAAGGTCAGAAGAGAGATTTAAAATATATAGAAAATGCAATCGAATAATGAAAATTTCTTTAAGACTGTATAATACATTTAAAAAAATGTTTTTTATTATAGATATGTTCAAAAAGTAAGAACACCGATTGTTTTACTTTCTTATACGTAGTATAAGGAAGTATTCTGATAATGAAAATTTTCGACCTCGAGATTTTTACAGATGTCATCGTTTTGAAGTCTCCTGATTCCGAAAAAGTGGTTTTAAAAAATCTCTGTGTGTCAGTGTGTGTGTCTCTGCGACCACGAGAGCGGTCAAACAGCTACAGGTATCAATTCCAAATTTTATATGTACGAGTATAATCTCCCTCTTGAAATCTGATTTGATTTTCAGTAAAATCGGACGACCGGAAGTAGTGAAAAAGTCGAATTTTGCCAGTATTTCGTCAACTACTAAGTTTAAACAAATTTATAAAAAATTCATATGTACTCAGAATTGAATTTGAGAAGCATTTTATTATGAAAGTTTTTCGAAATTGATACCGGAAGTGGGTCTTTTACTCTTATCAAAAATCAGTTTTTTGCAAATATTTCGCAAGTCATGCTTTTTAGACAGATACGCTACGGATATAAAAGTATTTAGAACTTAATTTCCAATATCTTTTGTATAAAAAAAATTTAAAAATTCTGACCGGAAGTATCACTTTTACTCTTATCGAATAGCGATTTTTTTGCCAATATGTCGTAAATTATGCATTCTATAAATATTTGTCAACAGTACAAAAGTATTTAGAGTTGGTTTTGACATATTTTTGGTATAAATGAAATTTCAAAATTCGGACCGGAAGTAATACTTTTACTCTTAGCGAGTAGCACTTTCTTTGGAATATCTCGTAAAGTATGCATTCTATAGAGATTTATTAAGAGAATAGAAGTACATATAATAGGATTTTAAATAATTTTTGTATAAAAAATTCTTAAAACTTTATAATTTGAAAGTCGTGTGGTGGCCACACCTCATTTTTATATCTATAGCTAAATGCAGTTGAGTATATTTCGCATTATAGCCTCGATAGACATGCCTATTTGACATATTAGTACTATAGGCCTACAGTCTTTCTACTGTTTATATCATTTATTATTTGTTAATAAAATGTTTTCTCGATAAGTACATATTATATAGGCAGTTGTATATATTTCTACTTTCTACTACAGCTATGTCCTCTACATTACTTATACATGTTTCCGTATTTGTTGACTTATACTACGAATGATAAAATTTAATAATTTACCACCCTAACAACATTTCTTGAATTTCGCGGGTGTTTCAAGTTGGCTACGAAGACAATCGTATAGAATACAGGTAGGCCAATTCACATTTTATTACGAAATTACTACACAAACCGTGTAGCCAAGCAGAAGGTTGATAAAAAAATAGATGTAGAAACATTTATTTATAAAATTTTATTTCTATTCACTACTTTTGCAGTTAAATATCATCGAGTACATCTTTGTATATTATTTTATTGCGTCCAGGGTAAACTTAAAACATCAGCGAAATTCGAAAAATGTTGTTAGGGCATGTACTTATATTTTTTACTTTCTTATACTTAGTACAAGGAAGTATTGTGATGACGAAAATTTTCGACCTCGAGATTTTTGCAGACGTCCACGTTTTGAGGTCCCCTGATACCAAAAAAGTGGTTTTTAAAAAATGTCTGTGTGTGTGGCTGTGTGTCTGTGTGTCTGACTGTGTGTGACCACGATAGCGGTCAAACCGCTGTAGATATCTATTCCAAATTTTGTATTTAAGTATATAATCTCCCTCTTGAGATTTGATTAGTCTTTCAGTAAAATCGGCAGACCGGAAGTAGTAGTTTACTTCAGTGAAGAAATCGAATTTTGCAAATATTTCGTAAATTACTAAGCTTAAACAATGTTATAAAGAATTCAAATGTACTCAAAATTAAATTTGAGACATATTGTTTTAAAAACGTTTTTTGAAATTTCTACCGGAAGTAGGTCTTTTACTCTTATCGAAAATCAGTTTTTTGCGAATATCTCGCAAGTCATGCTTTCTGCGCAGGTACATTACGAGTATAAAAGTATTTAAATGATAATTTTAAATATCATTTATATAAAAAAATTTCAAAATTCGGACCGGAAGTACCACTTTTACTCTTACCGAATTGCGATTTTTTGCAAATATGTCGTAAATTATGCATTCTACAGGGCAATCCAAATTAAGTGTTCACCATTGGTAACTTTGTTATTATTAAAGATACAAGATTGTTTAAATGAGCAAACTTGTAGTACTTTTAACGCTCTTTAAGATGGAAGAATAAAAAAAACAAATGAGCAACGCGTTTTCGAGTTTTGCCGAAAAATATTTTTTTTTCAAATGGAAACCCCTGTATATTATATCATTTTCTGCTAGAACTTTAATTTCTAAACAAAAAATCAAGAAATTTTTTACTGGGATTAAAAATACTTGAGTTATAATGAATAAACGAAAACAGCTAAATTAGTTTTATAAACTTTATTTTATACATAAACTTATCATTAAAAGAAAATAAAAATCACTAATTTTTTCATAGAAGATGTTCAAAAATACCACCTTGTAGTTCAATACATTTTTGTACACGCTTCCGAACTTCTCGAACTGCCTTCAGCATGGTCCTACCATCTATTTGGTTTATCTTTTCACTAACTGCAATCTTTAGGGCGTTTACGTTTTCGTACCTTTGCTTATAAATCTGGTTCTTTAAATAACCCCATAAAAAAAAAATCAAGCGGCGTTAAATCTGGCGATCGGGGAGGCCACTGAATAGGACCATTTGTTCCTATCCATGAAGTGTTAAAAATAGTATTTAGAAGTTGATGAGTACCTCTGTAGTTGTGCGCAGGTGCGCCATCCTGCTGAAAATGCAGATTCTGTCTACTTATGAGATCCAGATCGTCTAAGAAATTATTCAAAATTTCAGTCAAAAATTCTATGTACCTTTCACCAGTTAGAGTGCCCTCATAAAAGAAAGGACCAACAATCCATGAACCGATTAAACCGCACCAAACATTAAAACTGAAACGGACTTGTGGACGTCTTGGATTTACTAAAAGAAGATTTTCCTTTGACCAGTAATGATGATTTTTTTATTGTACATTCCAGAATTTGAGAAATTCGATTCATCGGCCCATAAAATATAACGAAAGTTGTTTACATTTTGGCGACAAAAGTTAAGATACCAGTGGCAAAAAAACATTCTTCTCTCTGGATCCCCTGGCAAAAAAACCTGAACTGGTTTATACTTATAAGGAATGAATTTGTGTTTCTTCAGAATCCTATTCACAGTACCGTGACTCAAATCAGATTCATTGACAATATCTAGTATGGAATTCTCACGGTTGGCCTCAAAATATGCGATAACTGCAATTTCCGTGGCCTCGCTTTTTATAAAAGTCCTTTTTGTCCTTGTTTTGGCAAAAACACTCTCATTGCCTCTAAATTTTCGGTAAAGTCTCAGAAAATATTGCTCATGTGGTTGTGTTCGGAGTGGATATAATTCGGCGTAGTGTTCTTTTGCCCTCCTAGAGGATTTTCTGCACACTAAATAAGATTCTAACATATCACACTTTTCTGAATGGGTAAAAATCATTTTTTGGTCAAATTAATAACTAGCACAATGAAACTTATGAGTTAAAAACTTTACTAATATTTGACGTTTGGTAGAAAGACTTATCGTCGTTTTCATAGATACATAGAAATGCACTTGACTTAGCTGTTTTTGTGTATTCATTATAACTCAAGTATTTTTAATCCTAGTAAAAAATTTCTTATAAGATTTTTTGTTTAAAAATTGAAGTTCTAGCAGAAAATGATATAATATACAGGGGTTTCCATTTGAAAAAAAATATTTTTCGGCAAAACTCGAAAACGCGTTGCTCATTTGTTTTTTTTTATTCTTCCATCTTAAGGAGCGTTAAAAGTACTACAAGTTTGCTAATTTAAACAATCTTGTATCTTTAATAATAACAAAGTTACCAATGGTGAACACTTAATTTGGATTGCCTATATATATATTTATTAAGAGTACAAAAGTATTTAGAGTTGGATTTGCAATATTTTTGTATACTTGACACTTTTGCTCTTAGCGAGTAGTACTTTTTTTCGAATATCTTGCAAAGTATGCATTCTATAGCGATTTATTAAGAGAATGAAAGTACTTAGAACAGGATTTTGAATAATTTTGTATAAAAAAAAATTCTTAAAATTGTATAGCTTGAAACGCTCATACGTATAAGAAAGTTGTGTGGTGGCCACACCTCATTTTTTTAGTTTATTTTCTTGCTGTATTTCCTTCATCTAAAAAAATCAATTGTGATACTTTTGAAATAAAGAATTAAAAATTTTGAAAATGTATGCTTTAGTGAAATAAGAAAAAAAATAAAATATACCTTATAAGTAAGGTATATTTTATTTTTTTTCTTATTTAATAAGAGGTAAAGAATAGATATATCTATTCTTTACCTCATAAACATATTTTTGCGTGCCGCCATAACGATTGCACTATGATATTATACTATCTTTATCTAACTGACTCCAAAGCACTAGTGACCATTTCTTCTCGATACTTTTTTACTACCTACTGAAATTGACGATCGAAGTTAACAGAATTGACAAAATCCCTTACTGTTGTTGGCGTTTACGATATTCAACATAATTTATTACAAAAAACTAAACAATATGTATACTAAATAATGGGGCAAATTATTCATGATGCAATAAATGGTTATATATCCTAATTTACATTTTATATTTGCTGACTAAGGATTCGCTAAACGCTTGCAATTTGAGGATTTATGGGCAACGTTTGTATTTATGGCCAACTTTATTATCAGTTAGATGCGGCTTAAAAAATAAATGATTTGTACACAAACTAATAGATTGTGCTAACCCTGAAGTTTAGTATAAAAGTAACAAATGTATTTGTAATATTTTAATAAGGAAAAGGTATTTATGGCTTTCTTTCTCCTCCCCACATTATTTTCTATTTCAAGGCCAATTGCTACGCGATAGCAGATACAGTTGACCTTGTTTATTTTATCTTGTGGTGCTATCTACGAAATATACAAACTTTCAGCGAGCAGCGTTTTATAGAAACCCTATGTTTTTTATCATACGTATTTTTTGCTTTTTAACAAATAAAAACATATTTTTCATTTCTATTTGCACCATCTTTAAAATAAGATTTTGGTACAAAATAGACTCGGTCGGTAATACTTTAACTGGGGGTAAGAACATATAGAGATATGTGCAAGTACCGAACCTGCTCAAAGCTAATTAACATTCACACCTACTTCTACCAATCAACAGAAGGCGCTGTCAGTTGTGACTGTTAATATATCATAAAACAAATTACTGATATATTTATTACATATATACAATAACAAATTCTGGTATTCGTGGAGCGAAATATTAACAATTTCAGTATTTATTATTTATTTAAACATTAATTAAACATTTACCCCATATGAAATCATATGTTTTATTTGTAATTGTCATTACTTCCATCTATAGTTATTAAGATGTATGTATGGTATTAATATTCGCGTTGGCTTACATTAAAACGACTTAATAAGATGTAATATGGAAAGGATTTTCCAATAAGTGACTCGGAACAATAAATAATCTGCAAACAATGGTCAACTAATGGTCATAATAATTAAATGAGATACCGGAGTAACGGGCACCTAATAGGCTAGCTGAACCTAATTGTGTGTGCATCACGAAAGATGATGATCTCTTTCTCCCGTTCGATCTCCGTCTCGTTCATTCCAAGTAACCGACCCGCGTTTTAAATAAATGACTGCGAAGACAGTTGAATGCTTGGGATTCCAGGGCCTCCCCGGATCGCTGGTACCCCCGGCATTATGTCAATGTTTCATTGTTGAGCACCCACAGATTGATAGATCCGACCGTAGTATTTTTCAATATAGAACTAATGAGAATGACTGGTCGCGCTGGTTAGGTGGTTCTCTGTGTTCGCGGGGACCACCCAATCACAATATCACAACATTACCATTGTTACCTCATAATAAATAACGTTAATTGTTGACAGCTCGCCGCATCGAGCCGGCCACGATAACATCTTAATTGCGCGCGTTGCTTAACTTTCCGCGAGTGTGTTTTGTTAATCAGGGACCTTCCTTCCACTGTTCTCCTTTTCTTTTACCGGTTTCGTGTTCCTTTTTGCCATTTCTCTACTTGATTTTTGTGCTGTATTACAGTGGTATTATGATATGCCGTTTGTCATTCTTTATTTTAAACGACAATGAGTGAATACTAATGATTTATCAATAAAGATATGCTGTATAGAAAATTTTACAATCTAAACTTCATGCTCCTGTCTGAATTCGATGAAAATGTCAAATTTGACAATATTATGTGGTAATTGTGGCATTGAAATTTATGTAGAGATTACAGCAGTCAGGCTAATCAAATCGCGAGTAATAGTAGTCTCAATATATAGATCGCCTGAAAGGAAATTTGAAATATTTATGGATATTTTGCCAAATCTCTTGAACAATTTAATGAAATATAATATGAGAATGTTCATAGCTAGTGCTACCCTTCCCATTTGTTACCTTTTTTCCCCCCATGATGTTAATATGAAACGACGCTGTTCGACATGATCTCCAGGTCATGTTTTTGACAGTAGAAAAACGTCAGATAATTAATTAATCAGTTGTCAACTGACATTTTGGTCAGTTTCATATATAATAAATTAAACATAATTTTATATTGTTATTTTACTCTAGTAAATGTTATTAATAAAACGTTTGGTAACATTATGGCGCCCAACGTGGGGCTTTGTGATCGCGTAGTGATCAAGGACCCATTATCACCTATCAAGATGCCAGGAAAAAAAAGGTAACAAATGGGAAGGGTAACACTAGGGACTTTAATGTCAATCTTTTATACAAAACAAGTAATACATAAAATTTACTGGGTTTATTTCGGTCGTTTAATTTAGAGGAATTCATACACAAAATTAATACTTTCCAATAGCTAGATGCATTCCATAATATGACATCTGGTGAAGAGGACTTATAACAATAAGAAAATTCAATATTTATCTGAATTTACCCAGAATTTTAAAAATAATTTAGATGCACTTGCAACAATTGCAAAAGTTACTAAGGATTGCACAATATATCAGGAATAATACAAGCTTAAATTATGTAAAAAACAACTTTGGAAAATGAAATTAAAAATAGTTATAAGATCAAAATTGAGAAGTCACATACCGGGCAGGAAACGGTTTGGAAAATAATCAACCAATTATCTGGAAAACCAAACAAAAGTGCAATACCAAAATAGTACCTGATTATATGAATCAATGCTTTATAAATCAGAGTAAACATACATTTTCCCAAATATCAGCAGATCCTATTCAACTATTATCAGAGTTGAATAAGATGAGTACAAGTTCATGTTATCTCAGTCCAGTAACATGCAGTGAAATCATAAAGGATATTGATGAAATGCCTTTTAATTGCCGGTTAAACGCGCTACCATCTGCGCCACGTAAACCTGAGTTCATATCTACTTTTACGTCTTGATATCTTCAAGTAACAGTAGGCAATAAAAAGGCATGAGTTCAAATCTCATCGTAGGCAAATTTTTGTGATAAAATTTCCTAATTAATTTACTCAGCGCGAAGCAGAAAAATCAATTTAGATATTTCTACGCTGACAAAAACAGCATTTTAAAAATAATTAAAATTCAAATTTACACATTCATTTCCGAACTGCCCGAGAAATATGTATTATTTCAACTGTTACCTGAAGATATCAAGACGTTTAAGTAGATATGGACTCAGGCTTACGTGGCGCAGATGGTAGCGCGTTTAACCGGCAAAAAAGTCATGAGTTCAAATCTCATCGTAGGCAAGTAGTTTATATGGAACAGACAAAATAAATGTCAAATCAGTCAAGTGTCAATAACAGTAGGTTTGCTATAATCCAATCATATTGACATATTTTATCACGTGATTTTTAAAATGTTCAGCGATTACCAAGCAGTTTGTTGTGCATTGAATAGATAGCGCCACATAAGGATCATTATTTTGAGGTTACCAGAATCAGAAAAGTCTCGTTATGTGACGGCTTTATATCGCTCAGCGATATTGATACAGATGGCCTTGATTTTTGTGACCGTTAGTGCCATCTGTAATTTAGAGTAACGAATTACCGATATAATTCAAATTAATTTGATGGTAACTTTCTCGAATTAACACTGGATTTAATTAGCATCTTATTTATTACCCTTGTTTCATCTACTATACCCTGTCTCAGAATAAGAAGGAGTGATACAAATATCCCGCCAAAACATGGAACACAGCTTAAAATTTAGCAGACAATTTGATATGACATCACGACAATTGAGGTTAGAAGAACTGTATTAATTCTAACCAAGGATTTAGCTGTTTTGTGTTTCATTTACTACTTTCGTTAAAATAGATTGATGTGCCGCTTTTCATTCTACCAGTCGAAGCAGCAATACGAGTGCACGGCAATTGGAAAGAGTAGAGTAAAGTTATAAACACAATCTACATACATCTATAATCGATGAAAACAAATCTCTTAACATTCAAATCTCATTCTAGTTTTACAAAAAAAATTAAAAGAATCTATGGATAAAGATATAGGCCCAATTTACAAATGAAAGCATAGACTTTGTTCTGAGCGTTTTGAGGAGGATTGCCGTTATAAATATATAATTACTGCACATTTTAGTGAATGTGCTATATCAACATGAAAATTGTGAATCAAGTCTATTTATTATTAGATATTTGTATCAGAGAGCAAGAATGAATCAAACCTTTTCTCTTTTATCAAAATGTCCTTGAGAACTTGCAGAAAAGGTTTTGCTTATTAGTTTCTATTTTAAATATCAATAAAGAACTTATATAGATAAATCATTCGTATTACTGCTACAAACCTTGAGGAGGTAAATTCAAGCACTAGTCTTGGAAATGTGAATCTTACATACAACAGCAATAAATAGAAAAATTTACATCGGCTGAAATTGTTTACACGAACTGCAAAGATAATTACATATAGCTACACATTACTAATTATTATTCCCCATTAAGATTTATTTATTATGAATATATATCAAGTATAACAAATACTTATTTCTATTATATATTGGAAATTAACAATAATTTAGTGTTCACATCATGTTAAAAAGATTAAAAATTTATATGGTCGGGACAATTTTTCCAAATACTTATTGTAACATTTGTAATTGCTTCTGTCAAAAGTTCTCATATAAGGGATATTCTGAAAGGGGATTTTTTTGAAGCAACTTCATCTTATGTATCAATTCAGATCCTATATGAAGTATTCTTAATTGCCTATCTTTATCGGTATGGCTATTTAATCCTACAGGTTTTCATCAAAGCCTGTCGTGCACTCATTATACTTGTGGCAATCCAAACTTTTTCGCATAGTCTCCACCAGATATTTTCACCTCTTTCTATTACTACAGGTTTCTTTACGTTTGACATATCTGAAATATAACATGTATATGAACATGTGGTAATATAATTAGTATTTAATTAACATTTACTTGAAATTAATGAGTCAATTCTAGAATATGTGCGAGTTGTCCAGTTCATTTATGGTATGAACTCATCTATAGTTATTTTTGCAATGATATTAATTGTTGAATGGTTGATTTTTGCACCGACGTACAGTATTTTTGACAGATTCATCAAATTCAAAGTTTCAAATGCATGATCACTTTTTCCTTAGGTCTTAAGCCGTCTGATCAACGCATGCTCATGTTGTACATAAAAGTACGGATTTTATTTAATAACACAATAAAGTATAATAAACCAAAGTAAAAATGTAAGAGACTATATAGGTTATGGCTTGGCTATAAATATAAAATGACGTTTTGTCAAACTTATTTTCCCATGTTAAACTTGCCTACGCAAAACCAATGAAATACTTTAAAAATATACGCCATTTTGGCGCGATAGTTGAATCACTCCTTATTCTGAGACAAGGTATAGGTACTTAATGTTTTCACTCTTTTATTTTGTAAAGTAGCATTTATTGATTTCATTTATTTTTATATTGCAACGTCATGCTTTGTGGTGGAGATATCATCACTGATAGCGTAGAATAGAAACACGTTGTCTGGGAAACGTGTTTTAAATAGCTGTTTTTAGTCTAGGATTTAGGTATTAAAAAGATTACTTAAAATATGACCAACAGAAAAAAAAAAGATTTTGATTTAAATTTTGTATTTATTATCTTAGCACATTGCGATCTACTTCATCTAGGTTATGTAAAATATTAACTACTGACAATTAACAAATAAGTTCATAGCATGAATTGGAAAATTTCGCCCCGTTTTTCTCACCATTCAATATGCTAGTTGACTAGGAAATACCAATATAATTCAGATGAATAAAATTCAAATTGAGAATTACATAAATCGCCCATAAAACCTATACAACTTTTATTATCATTGTCATAGAGATATGGAAGAACAAATTACAAAAATTTGTATTGCATTGAAAAAGATCATTACCAAAAGAAAACAAAGAAATCAACTAAATTACACTTGAATTTTATAAGATAAATAGCTATCGTATCATCAAAATTCGCGAAATTTTATATTAAAATTGAGAAAGTAGTTTGTTAAATACAGAGACCGCGACGAAAATTATTCCATTAGGCTTGTCACGACACATGCGCATCTCTAATTATATTTATTCTATTCTGTTCAAGTAATAAATAGATCAACATAACACCAAAACAAAGACATAAACGTAAGTTGCTCGCAAACAAAATTACCCGCATTTTTACAACCTCCATGTTGAACGAACATTAATTAAAAGCAGAAAAAAAGTATAATTATTTAAAATGAAAAAAAAAGAAAACGAGAGAAACATAAAGACTGTGCCTTTTAACGATCGACCTCAGCATTTTGCGGGCACAACTTTCAAGAGTTTTTATTACTCGGTGCCTTTAGGCGGTGGCGTAACGAACTAATAAGCGCAGGAATAGATCTTAATTTGGACAAAGAACCTTATACCATTTGTCAGAAGGTGAGAGAAGAGAGCTCATGAGATTACTAGGCCGTAAGGTCCTGTAATATTCGTTCCACTTGCTCGTTCTATTAGCTATTTATGTGCTTTCATGAATCAGGACCGTATTAAGATCCTAATAATGGTGGACATACTTTTTACTATGTGTTTTGTTCTTCAAATACTAGTACTAGTAGTCACCCAGTGGTCGAAATTTGACCATAATTCATTTAATTATTAAGTTTGAAAGTTATTGAGGTTCTTTTGTTAAAGATTTTTTTTATTTAATTAATTTAATGCATTTGTAACACATATTATACATAAATTTTGTTTTTCTGCACTCGTTCTCCATATAAATATGACAAATCTCACACTCCTTCGTGCGTGCAATTTGCTTAAAAAGGGGTACACAGTTTTTTCTTAAAGCATTAATTTATAGATTAGTAAATTGCTGTACCTCATATGTATGTTTTTACATCATAAGAACCAAATAACTTGAATTTATATAGTTTCAGACAAGCAGTGCTGATGTTCATCATTATCGTACTCATAATTCTCATTTTATCAGAAAAAAATCTATAATAAAATATGTCCAAAGAGTATTCGCACAAAACTCAATAGCTCAAAATTGATAGAAAATATTAAAATACTAGGTTGACTTTAGAAACAACAGTTCCTTGATCATTTGACTTTTTTTGACCGTCCAACTCTATCAGTTGACTACGTTAAAATGTCTTTGATATACCTAATGTTTATAATTTAATTGAGATCCCAATATTGGAAATATTTCAGCTTTGGATATCAAAGCTGAAATCATTCAAATATTGCAAAGTTAAAATCTCTTGCGTACGGCTATTTATCGTCCATTAGCTGATTCTGAGCAAGGTATACATTGAGTAAACCTCCAGAAAAACGAAAGACTTAAAATGTTTAGAGTCAACCTAAAGTAAATCAACTAAGCGAGAATGCCCAAAAATATAGTCTGAGTGTGAGGTATGGTGTTTCAATTAATACGATTTCTACAGAATTGTATAAATGTTGTTAATTCTGTATTTATTTTCCACTTTTGGTCCATTAAGCCCCTAAAATTCTCTAAAAATCAAACGATAAAGTTCATCGGCATCTAGTTCCTTCATGGGAACACTTTTCTTCAAGTTGAACTATCTACGGATAGATGGCAGCACCAAATCGTGTTATTAGTATGTTATTTTTGCTCAAAAACGTGGCTTTGTGTACTAAAACGCCTGTGTGAAACACTACAACCTTCAGAAAGAACAAGGTTTTTGGTTTTGAAAACAGCAACAAATTCTGACTTAGCTGTTATTTCTAGTGTATGATGAAGATCAGACATTTCTAAATTTGTATTTACAAAACTTGAATGATAATGTAGATATTCAGAAAGATTTATACTTACTAAAAAATCCAAAGTTAGAAAGCTTGTATGTGAGTAAAAAAGGTTTCTAGTGAAAACGACAAGGTAAGGTTTTGCAGCAATACTGATTGGTCATACAATATTTTACGGCACTATTTGCGTAATCTACAAATTATTTTATGCCAATGAATTCCATCCGTGCTATATTCTTTCAAATAAATAATCTACTTGTAACAGCACCTCATGACATACAAAACATTATTGGAATGTTATTGTTGATGTTTGTCATAAAACTGCCTAGTACAAGAATATACTGGTCCGCCACCATGCAGCTTGCTGTTGTGATGCTAATCGGCCCTTTTCAAGCAATTAAGAAAAATCTGCATTTCAATGACAAGCAGCAAATGCAAAATAAAATTGATAAAAGTCAACGCGTTATCGATCATATTCAGTCAAACAACTATATAAACAAAATACCAATGGAAAAAAAAGGTCTTGCGATAAACAGATTTTGTCTTTCAAGGGCAGAATTTCTATCAAAAGATGTATGTGTGGATACTTTTAGATGTCAGCGGATTTTCTTATACCTTGGTATTATTTACTGATAAGGTAGATGCAGCAGAGACAAAAGAAGAACTTGGTTCTACGAGCAATATCATTTTGCGACTGTGTCGCAACGTACCCAAGAATCATCATCAGTTGTATTTTAATAAATATTTAGCAAACATTTTTTTTGCAAAATTGAATTAACTGCGTAGGAACTGTGAAACCAAATAGGTTGATGGTATGCAAGCTTTCCTACTGAAAATTTTGAAGACAAGTTATAGATTCATGTTCATAAAATCTAACCAAAGACCACAGTCAAGGCTATACGTCATAGTAGTATAATAAAATTGTTACGCTGCTATTTTTCAAATTTGAAAAAACCTTATTTCTAAATACATACGTATTTAGAAATGAGGAAAAACTTGCAGAGGTAAATGATAGCATTTTGATTGCTGTTAGAGATAAGTTTAATGTTAAACGTCATGATTTTATTCAGATGCAAAATTTAATGTGAAAATAAAACAAACAAATTTTAAACATTTGTTTGTTTTATTTTCACATTGAAAATGGATTTACATCAAGTAAAGACCAACTCAATCCAAGCAAAATTTAATTCCTTTAATTGATATTAACACTGTCAAATGTAAATAGGGCGCAGTATACGCTTATTTTATAAACATATATGTCCCACCTGATATTTCATGTGATGACTATGAGCTCTTTTTTGAAACTCTAAGTCTCTAGCTTCTCAATAAACAATTTTTCATATGTGGGGATTTCAACTGCCCCAGCTTGGTGCTTTGTCTGTTGATGATCTCAAGCAGTTCGCTTTTCGACATTCTATGGATACTTTAAATCTGGTACAGTATAATGGTATAACCAACTGCAGTGGAAAGTTACTGGACCTTATCTGTTCCAATAATTCTGGTCAAACTATAGTTGAGCATGATGTTGTTTCTCTTGTTCGTAAAGATGTATATCATCCTACCTTAGATATAACTCTGAGTGCATCCATTGCAAACTGGATTGAAAACATTCCCTCAAATAATAATCTACGTTATAACTTCAACAGAGCAGATTTTCCATCTCTATACAATGCCATTGCCTCGATTGACTGGACGTGTCTTGATGCTCTCTCCAATATCAACAACGCTGTTGACAAGTTCTATGATATAATACATGCGACAATAGCTTCCTATATCCCAAAGTTTGAATCCTCACAGCGTAAGTTTTCGCCTTGGTTTATTTCTGACATTAGGAAACACTTGAAACTCAAAGAATACTATTTCACTAAATGGAAATGCACAGGATCTATTTAGTTCCGAAATGAATTTTCTAGACTTCGGTGTTTGCTGAAAACAGATATTGGAGCAGCGTATAAGGTATACCAGACTAGACTTTAAACTAATAACTGCCTGTGATCCAAAACTTTTCTGGACTTTTGTGAACAGCAAGCGATCTACCTCTAGAATACAAGGATCTTTAACACTTGACGGCATACTTGACCAACCACAGGATATTGTTCAGGCTTTTTCTGGCATTTTTTCTGATTTCTTCAATTCTCCGATACCCGATCTCATGGCTCAGTCTGACTTTTATGTGACTACTGTTTCCTTTGATATTGGGTACTTCACTGTTGAGGAAGTATTTCGTGGTTTTAGGAAGCTGAAGTCAACTATGACGTTCAGCAATGATGTCTTCCCACTTTTCTCCTACGGGATTGTGCTTCAGTGCTATGTTCTCCACTCACCATGTTATTTAACTTATCGCTTCGCACGTCCACTTTCCCTGATCGCTGGAAGATCAGAAAAATTACACCGGTCTTTAAAACGGGTGATCGTAGTAACATTCGTAACTACAGACCTATTAGCATTATATCAAACTGTGTATTCGAATACGTCATATATGAGAAGTTGTATGGCTGCATTAAAGCACATATTTCAGTCAACCAACTTGGTTTTATTGCTGGAAGGTCAACTACAACAAATTTAGTTGAAATCACTCAATATATAAGTGAGGCTTTGGATGTTCGTCATCAAGTGGACGTCATTTATACTGACTTTACTAAAGCGTTCGACACAATCGATTACATTCTGCTTTCTGCTAAATTACAATCTTTAGGTGCTTCCACAAGAACTCTTGCTTTCTTAAACTCATATCTACGGAATCGCTTGTTCTATGTGACCTACAATGGATATGTATCCAACACTTTTACAGCCTTCGGCGGTGTTCCGCAGGGCTCTAATTTGGGCCCACTACTGTTTAATGTATACATCAACGATCTCCTGATGCTGCTTGATTGTAAGGTTGTCGCATATGCAGATGACTTAAAGAAATCTTACCTTAATTTCCATATGCAGTCTCTCGGACCTGTGTTTCTAGAGTTTTGCAGTTCAGAGATCTTGCTGTGCTTTTCGAAAGCCAACTGTCCTTTGGTCCGCATATCAGTGACTTATGTGCTTCCGCCTCCAGGTCTCTGGGATTCCTTATTTGCTCCTGCAGAGCGTTTAACAACTTAGGAACGTTATCCATTTTATTTTACTCCTTTGTACGTTCCAAATTGAAGTATGAATCCTTGGTCTGGCTTCCGCACTATATATAACACCGATGGTGCTTACCCACAACGCGGCATTGATTATGATCACCTACTGAACAAACACGATTACAGTTCCTTGAGTAAATGATGGGACGAAGCAAGCTGCAGCTTCATCGTAAGACTGGTTAACAATGGCATTGACTCACCTGCACTTCTTTCTCAGGTGAACTTCTTAGTATCCAGGTATGCTGCTAAGTCAGTGGGTACATTCTACATACCTACAGCTCGGACAAATGTTCTTCTGAAATCCTCGCTATCTCACATGTGTGTAAATGACAACCGTTTATGCTCTGACCCATTCTTGGGGAAGTAATAACGTTATTTTCCTTGTTCCATAAGCACTGTTATTAATTTTGCTTTTGAATGATATATTTATATTTTTTTTTTATTGTTATCTGTATTTTATTATTGTATCGTATTGTGAGCTATTACAAGTCATTGTTAATTTTTATATTTTACCCTGTGAGTAGTTGTATCTGTTGGGCAATAAATGAATATTATTATTATTATTATAGCATATCGGAATTTGTAGACTGAGTTATATGTATTTTTAATCTATGTTTTAGCTGTGCAGAAGTATGTTAATTGAAAAACCAAACGTTGCACATGTAATTAACAGTTTTTTTTTAGTTTTTTACAATTATCCTAATATATATATATTTGTTTTACAGCTGGGCTCTACCTGAGTGTTGATTTATCTCTCTGTTCATATACTACGAGCAAATACGGAGAGGTAAAAACTGCAATCGTAACGCAAGTGAGTAAAAATAACTCATTACCGATAGCACTTCAAGTAGAGTAAAAGTCTTAGGCGATACTGAAGTATGAGTTATTATTATTGTTAATTATTGTAATGTTATTTAAAATGCAAATATTCAATGCTAGCGACAAAAAATTAAACTAGCTATAGACTCAAACGTATCAAAAGAAAAGTGATAATATCGCGACGATCACAGCGCATTTCAATATTCATGACCCAACTCAGAAATAATACAGCCCTGTTTCATATTCAGTTCTGCAATAACTTATTATTGTTGCTTTATTAGTTCCGTCTGTCTTTCGAACGTATGAGACGCCCCCTGGCGATAATAGCCGGCATCTTCGTCACCGGTACGGCGTGCCTCTGCTCTCGCTTTTTCGAACTATGCCATTCGAAAGTGCCCATAATAATGAATTGAATAAACAATAAAATTTAATTAGTAAAGCGTTTAAGTCGTACTATAATAATAATATTTATTGCCTCCTTAATTAAGATGTAAAACCAGCGAGAACGGATCGTTTATAGCAGCCGAAGTGCACATGCAGCAGAGGAGAAATTGAAAGGAAAAGAATTTTATCGTCGGTGGGAATTATTACGCGTAGTGTGGTCATTAGCTTGACTATTTGATAGCCTGTTCTGTTATGATGAATCTATATGGAGAGAGAAAAACGTTGCGTAAGAATTAAATAGTTAATCCCTTAAATGGTTAAAGTTGTTTATGACAAGACAACCTGGATATTACTATATTACTATATATATTACTATAAAATATAAATACTGCATGAATACTCATTCTTTGAGATTTTCAAAAATTTAATTTGAAACTTTGTTATTCAAAAAACACGTCTTCTTTAACTATACCTTGTCTCAGAATAAAAAGGAGTGATTCAAACAACGCGCCAAAATGGTACATTTTTCCCGAGATTTTATTGCTTCTTGCGCAGGCAAGTTTAATATGCAAAAATAAGTACGCCCATTCCGCCAATTTATGTTTATAACCTGCGATTTTGCTTTCTTACATTTTCGATTCGATATATCACATTTAACTGTTATTAAATAAAATCTGTACATTTAAGTACAACATGAACATGAGTGATCTGCCAGGTCCCAGCAAAGCGTTAGTCTCGCCGCCCAAACGGCGTGATCGATTAGGACATCTAATACATCACGAAAAACAAACAGTTCTAAATATGTACATATATAATGTTAACGGTACAAATTCCCAGAATGGGAACAAAAGAAATGGTAATAAACCTCTCCAGAACACTAAGTAAGGTATAAGTACTACTTCAATAATGGCGTTTTTAACAGAAAACTTCATCGGTTTGAAGCCAGCAAAATTTTAGAATTATCGTTGAAAATAATTTCCAAAAAAGATTCAGTGTCAATGAGTGCTGCGGTATTTTAGGTGATACTTGCTGAAAACCTTGACAATTTTTTAGATGATGTACCTCTTGCAGAACTAAATATATACAGTGTTTTTTCAAGAAGATGGGACTGCTCCGCATAATGTCAACAGGAGGAACGTCATCTGGTTAAATAAGAAGTTTGGTGCAAAATGATACGGATGGATGGACCAATTCTATGGCCTCCGCGCTCCCCAGATCTTACAACACTCGATTTTTGGCTTTGGGGCTATCTTCAGGATCGTGTATACATAATATGCCCTGAAATCTTAAGACAGAAGATCACTAACTCTTGGCTAGGAGATGTCAGTTGTGTGTGGGTGGCGGTCAGTTTGAACAGTACATGTAAATAAATATAAATGCTTATGACACTTATGTTCAGTACTAGATTTGTCGTTAGTTAATTGTTTCTAATTTGGTTTTATTTGAATTATTGTTAATTTAATTTTATTTTTGCATTTGCGTTGGGTTTTTTTTCATGGCACACATGAAACTTTCATAATAAGAGGATGGAGGTTGCACATAATTCATTTTATCGCCAACCGTCAATAAAGCGATGCGTTACCATAGCGTTTTATGGTGGTAAACAAACACTTTATCGTACTGTACAATAATAGTATATTATGACACTAGTGCATAATCAAGCTTTTAAAGCACGAGTAACGAGTTTAAAGCCACGACGCGAAGCGGAGTGGCTTTAACGTTTCGAGTGCTTTAAAAGCTAATTATGCACTGTGTCATACGATATTTTTTAGTATAAATGCAACAATAATTTTAATTAGAAGAAATCAAATCAATAATTTCAATACATATTATCGAGTGACTTGTCATTTGACATTTCCTGACATTTCAATGGACTATTAAACGCTTGGGATTGGCTGTTACCAAGCAACCTTTATACGCACGCCGTGCGATAAAGGCCCGATTATGCACGCTTATGGGTGTGTTTTGATTGGTTTATGATGCATGCATACTAAAAAGTACTTTATCTGCCGCTAATATCTGTCAGCGTGTAGCCATGACTGATGACTTTGAACATAAATCGTTTGTCACTTTCATAAACTGTCATAAGTTATTATATCTTTATTTTTAAAATTAACAATTTTCACGGTTGGCGATAAAATTTTGTATGCACCACGTCAGTAAAGTACCTTTACCGAACTCGTCTTTTACTCGCCGCGCTCGCTTCACTCGCTTGGCTCGTAAATCAGACTCGTTCGATAAAGTATCACTTTACTGACTTGGTACATAAATAACTATTATCGCCAACCGTGAGTAAAGCGATGCAGTACCATAGCGTTTTGCGGAGGTAAACAAACACTTTATCGTACTGTACAATAAAGTACTTTACCTGCCGCAAATATCTGCCTATATAGCCATGATTGTATGACATTAAACATAAATCGTTTGTTGCTGTCACGGTTCCAATAATTAAAAGTATTGTTGCGAATGATTTACATAGAAAATAATGGAAGAAGATATTCAGTGTACTCCACCTGAAATTCAAAAGAAGTCGTTTGAGACGTCTTACGAAATTTTACCAGAAAAATCAATCGAGAAATACAATCGTCAATATAACATATTCACCGAGTGGTGCAACAAATACGAAATTAAAAATTACAGCGAAAACGTTTTACTGGCATACTTTTCCGATTTATCGAAAGAGTATTCTCCTTCTAAGATGTGGTCGTATTATGCCATGGTGAAAGCAACCCTTTCTGCAAAGAATGACGTTAACATTAGTAAATATAAAAAACCTACGGCTTTTTTAAAACAAAAAAGAAAAAATTATATTCCAAAAAAGTCCAAAATTCTTTCACAAGAAGATGTACTTAAATTTTTACTAAAAGCACCGGATGAAACCTACTTGATGATGAAGGTAATTTATGCCAACTTTTCGAAACCAATTTGATATATGCAGTAATTATTTTAGATTTGTGTTGTGTTTGGCATTGCTGGGGCTTTACGTAATGAAGAACTTTTGAATTTAAAAGTACGTGACATAGAGCACAAAGAAACAATTCTGGTTGTTCATATAACTGAAACAAAGACTAACAGGCCTCGATTATTTGTGATCACTCCAGAGTTTGAAGGAAAAGTAAAATCCATAGAATTATTTGACAAATATTTAGCTCTGCGTCCTAAGCAGATGCCCCACGGCCGATTTTTCTTAACATATAGAAATGGCAAATGCACAGTCCAGCCAGCTGAAATCCATAATTTTTGGGAGTATATCAAGCAAAATTGCCAACTATCTGCATTTGGCTGAACCATCACTTTATATTGTTTTCGTCGAACGTCCGCCACTCTCTTTGCTAACGCAGGCGGCAGTAAGGAAAATTTGAAGCGCTACGGAGGTTGGAAAAGGGGCACGATTGCAGAGTCCTATGTTGAGGAATCTGTATTAAATAAAACGAAAATCGCAAAGACGATTTTAGATGAATGTCAAACTGACAACATACTTGTTGATAATTCTACTAAAGATTTACAATTTAGTAACATAGATCATAATCCTCAAACATTTTCAATTCAAGCTCCTTCGACTTCGGGAATTAATTTTTATAATGCATCAGGGTGTACGTTCACGCTTATTATAACAATTAATAAGTAGATTTGTTTTGTATATGCTGTTATTTTTGTACTCGCTATTATTTTTCTGTTTACTCTGTCATAATAAATTGTGATAAGATATAATCTTTATTTTTTTGAATTATGAATTTTTACGTTTGGCGATAAAATTTTGTATGCACCACGTCAGTAAAGACACTTTATCGAACTCGTCTTTTATTCGCCTCGCTCGCTTCGCTCGCTTGGCTCATAAACCAGACTCGTTCGATAAAGGATCACTTTGACTTGGTACATAAATAACTATTATCGCCAACCATCAATAAAGCGATGCATTAACATAGCGTTTTACGGTGGTAAACAAACACTTTATCGTACTGTACAATAAAGTACTTTACTGGCGCCAATATCTGTCAACATAGAGACGATTGTATGACATTAACCATAAATTGTTTGTCGCTGTCATGAAATGTCATAAGTCATTATACTTTTATTTTTTAAATTACGAATTTTTACGGTTGGCGATAAAACTTTTTATGCACCACGTCAATAAAGAGCCTTTATCGAACTCGTCTTTTATTCGCCTCGCTCGCTTGGCTTATAAACCAGACTCGTTCGATAAAGGATTACTTTACTGACTTGGTACATAAATAACTATATTTTAATTAAATATCAACCAAAGCACATCTAAATAAACATTACCAGATTCAGAAAAAAGTATCTACCAGACTAAACAAAAAACTACAGGTGTCCAATTAAAAAAAAAAAAAGTTGACTATCGTTACGTATCAAGACAGTTTATAGAGTTGGTCAAACTATGTCTATACTTTTCTTATTTATTGAAATCGGATAATAAATAAAAAAGTTATGAAATGTGGCTTTTTTTTATCAAACAGCCTGTATACAATATAACAAAAATAACACTAATTTGTCGTCAGCCAAATTAAAGATGAAGTTGTTTTATTGAAAATAAAATTAAAAGAACTTAATGCTTAAACACATTTAGCTTGATTTGTATCTCCCCCTCCCTCCCACACACACCTTCTTTCATGTCGTGTGGAATTTAATAATATTTATTATTATTATTAATCTTTCTTAAATCAGAAAGTCTTAAAACTTCAATTAACCAGGCAATCACCAAATTATTCACATTGTCATAAGTAAAAAGAACTCGCCCACGCAAAAATGTCCAAACTGAGTACCGTCGATTTCTTCGATGAAATAAAAGACCCCGCGGACTCAGCGAACATCTTTATCAATAATAATGATGATTTTAAGGAGGGATTTAGTCGAGCCGTGATACTAAATTAAATCCGACTATCGATGGCCTGCAACACCGAACAGAAAACAATGAAAAAGACCTGGAAAAAAATACAAATATCATGTTCACAGTTAATAATAGGCATAGCTGTGGACAGAAACATATACTCGACTCCTGATGGGGGGTCGGAGCCCCTCTACGGGGGTTACGAGGGGAGCCCCGTGTGCGCGGGGTTTTGAACAAAGTTGTCCGGGCCCGTCTGTATCATTTACAATCGAACAGCGGGAAGAATTGAGGTCTCGGATTCCGCCGGACTATACGAATACGTTTTG
Organism: Amphimallon solstitiale; assembly: GCA_963170755.1. Taxonomy (NCBI): domain Eukaryota; kingdom Metazoa; phylum Arthropoda; class Insecta; order Coleoptera; family Scarabaeidae; genus Amphimallon; species Amphimallon solstitiale. The sequence continues at coordinate 59,974,734 of OY720680.1, forward strand.
CATCTTCGAGGATGCGAAATATTCAATACGCGTTACTGAATATTGATACCTTCTTCTGTGTGAGTTATGAGATAAATTATTTCGCACTCATCGTGTAAATAAAACGATACGAATGTAAATGGAGAAATTTTGGCTACCGCCGGCGCTGATGGGGGGATATTTATGAACGAGTGCGTTTAAATTTATTGTTAAGCGTACAAAAATTAATAGAACACATTAAAGTGCTTTAGATGGATGTGTATAAATGAGGGTAAATGTCACAATAATTAATAAAAATGTGAATAACTCAATACATTATTGCCGTTAAATCTCACTGATTTTTGTTTTCGACTCGTGATTTCGACTGAAACGTCGGATGACTGCTATTGTGGTAGTATTGCGTAACAAATAAAAAAAAACTGAATAATAGATGGAGACTTCCCTGCTTATTTTCGAATGACAGAAGCTTGAATGACATATTTGTCACATTTGTGTTGGGGTTTCTTTTTCACGGCACACTTGAAACTTTCATAAAAATTATTATGTTTTTATTTAACATATTATTTAACATCTTTGTGAATGATTTGATAACTTCAATCGATTGTAATGTTTTGGCTTATGCGGATGATTTGAAAAATTTTCATCGTATTGATGCGGCTCAGGATGCTGCCTTTCTTCAAGAGAACTTGGACCGAGTCACACATTGGTGCTCTTTAAATAAATTGAAGTTTAACATCGACAAATGTTGTTTTGTTTTGTTTACCAGAAAACCCAGTAGATTTTGCAAGAATTATTCTATTGACAACGTCGCAATTAACCGCAAAACGCATGTCAAAGATCTCGGAGTTGCATTTGATGAAAGGCTTGCCTTCGCCGATCATGCTTCCCTAGTCAGCATTTCGTGCATTGGCTTTCATTATCCACACCTGCAGAGATTTTGACAACATAGCTACACTCAAGTGACTTTATTATGCACTGGTTGTTAGCAAGTTGGAATATGCCGTTGTTGTGTGGTATCCTATATATAATTGCTATATTAATGTAATTTAATCAGTACAGCGCAGGTTCCTAAAGTATTTATGTAATAAAGTAGATGGATTTTTCCCTCCTCGTGGTGTTTGACTAAGAGTTACTCCTGGATCGACATGAGGTTGGGTCGCTTGAAGCAAGGCGACATCAAATTAGTGCTAAATTTGTAAAAAATATCATTCTGTTTAAGATAGACTCTCCAGATTTGTTAGCAGAAATTGGCTTTCGAGTGCCTCGTCAATGCTCAAGGGTGAATGAAACGCTTCTGCTTCCCTCTGCTAGAACAAAAATTCTGCTGAGGGCTCCTGTGATGCATTCTGCCAGGAACTTCAATAACCTTGCTGATGATATTTTTCATTAGTTGTATATATTTTAATGTTTGTTGTTGTCAATTTTCACATATGTATTATCTTTATGATTTGTTTGTATTGTCTGTATTGGGGTGACATGTTGGGCAACTTAATAAATATTATTATTATTATTATTATTATTATAAACAAGCCTGGAATGTAATGTAATAATAATAATAATAATATATAATTTAATAATGTAATAATTGTTACAGGCGGTCCAAAAACTACTAAGTCAAAAACTACACTAGAAAATATGCAACATTTGGTAATACTAATTAATTAACAATTTTGCTCATTTTTCTTTTTTCCTTTCTAGTAGAATCTGCATCCATACAAGATTTTCTTCGTTTTTGAGCTTCTAGTTTTAATATCTCTGATTTTAAGTTATTAAAATTTACTGTAATTATTGTTCTTAATTGACAAATTGATTTGATGACCTTTATAGGTATAGTTTCTCACTTGGCGACTTTTTTTGAAAAAGTAGAGAACTAATTTAGGAACTTTTTTAATTTCTGGTAATATGGTTTCCATTTTTTCATTGTCTCTAGCCACTCATTAGTAGGTTTTAATTATCCTCAATAAGATAACTGCTGCACCTATAAAGGTAACTTATACAAGTGGTCAGTTTTAATTCTGTATGTATGAATAAGAGTATTTTTAAACGCTAAGTAACATCAGTACGGTGTAGCCAAGGAATAAGCTGAGATAACCTTGAAAATGTAAGCATATACGGAAGACCATCAGGTGACAGACCGCCATTTGTAGCTTCAGTTGGAAAATTCTCGGTTTTGAGGCCAACAACCAACATCGCCATGAGGACGGCATTATCAACCTACATGCCATCCGAACCCAGAATGTGTATGGTTACATCTCCAAGCTTATCTCGCCTTATTCCTTAGCTACACCGTACTGATGACGATCAGTGAGTCAGAAACATGTGTCTACGGTTGCGCTACAGCGTAATTTACCCAATATTGCATCAGGTGACAGACCGCCATTTGTAGCTTCAGTTAGAAGATCCTCGGTTTTGAGGAAAACAACCAACATCGCCATGAGGATGGCATTGTCAACCTGCGTGCCATCCGAACCCAGGATGTGTATGGTTACATCCCCAAGGTTATCCCACCTTATTCCTTGGCTACATCATACTGATGGTGACCAATGAGTCAGAAACACGTGTCTGTGGTTGCTCAACAGCGGAATTTATCCAATACTCTGTATTTATTGTTTTATTTTATGTATATATCCACGCTGATTCCTCGTTTGATTATAGAAATAACATTATATCTATGTGTGTATGCTGTTTTATTAATTTTATGAGTAATTTAGTACTTCTAGCACTAGATTTCTAAATCATTTGAATCCACCACCTACATATCTTATCTAATTTATTTAATTTCCAGATTATTTTTTATATATTATATACAGTATAACGTCACAACAGAATAGTAAAAATATTAATTGTGTAACAATAATAATAATAGTAAAGTATTTTACTTCTCTTTTTGCATATCACCTAAAACTCGTTTGTCTTAACTTTTATTTTATTTAGTGCTATTGAATTTAGACATATAAATGTGAACCTGTTAGATTTTTTGTGTATGATTTATTGTATTTCATTGAAAGCATTAATTTCCACTAAACAGACCTTTTGTCAAAAACGACAATCACCACGGGAATATAATATGTTTCATTCCGTCTTCATTTAGTTCATTCTCCTTTCTTTTCTTGTCCTGGAAAAAAGGCCGGACAATATATCATAATAAATGTGGTCGTTTTTCAAAAACGAAAGGCAAAAAACTATTTAACAAATTGGGGTCTCTCACTAAAAGAAATAAACCGCCCGGATGCCTTACCCCTGACCAGGATCGTTAACATTCAGGGTCAAGTGGTCCACTACAAAGCAATTTCAAACTGAATTTCGTTCTTCAACTGATTCGTTTGGGTGACGATAGTGCCCTGAGGATTTTTACAATTCCTTAAAAATTCCCTTTGACGACCGAAAAAAGGATCTTTTTCTTTAAGGCGCTATTAACTGGTAAGGTGAACAGGTGTAAATGATTTTTCTCACGCCAGTCTAACAATGGATCGTAAATCGGTGATTTTGACGTTATTTCCATGAAAAGCGCAAGTGTAAATATATTCTAGATGGGTTTTTATTTATTCTTCCTATAGAAATATGAAATGGTATATAATTTAATTTCTGTGTTAGTAAATTAATGGTGAGTAAAAATAGGATAATAAAATTGTTTCTTATGTTTTCCAACATATATTTTATAAAGTGAAATTACAATAACTCATAACGAAGATGTTCTTTTATTATTTCCCCGAAAATTTAGGAAGAATTCAAGAAGTTGTACCTGAAATAATAAAAAAATCAAATAACTTATCGAATTTGATATTTAAATTTGTATAGATACTATTATGAATTTGTCTTCAGGAATTAGAGAAATATTAATCAATTTAATTTCACTATTATTATGATATACAATAAACAAAACCATTAGTTATACAAAATTATGGGTACTAATTTATTTTATTTTAAAAAATCAAAGTTTTTACCCTCTTTTTAAAGTTCCCACCCAACTGTAATTCTATTGTTATGTAATCTTTTTCTTTTAAATATGATTTTAAAATTACAATAATGAAGAAATGAAAAACCAATGCTATCCAATGTCCATCTACATTTTCTTACAGTTATTGAGTATCTTAGTCTTTGGTAGTCGTTCTTTCAATTTTGATAAGCTCTAAAAGCAAATGCATAAAAAAAATATTTTATGGTAATTGGTGACAAGTTGAAAAATTCAAAATTTGACGAGGAGTCGAATTCTACAAAATGACCTATAACCTTCCCTTAATCGCGCGCACTACTTCCCGCGTTGCACCTATGAGGTGTTTCTGGTTGTTTGAAAGCCAAGTGAAATTTATTCTAGTTTAAATAGTTAATTGTCACCTAAATAAGGAATTAAATAACTTACCTCGTTAATAAAATTTATTCAAATATAATATCACAACTAATTCGACAAAAATGAAGATAAACAAATGAAGATACATTTTTAAAAAACTTGATTCTTTTGTAGGAACTTCTTATTTCAATACTACATATTCCAGAGAAAAATGTTATTTCAGAGGCATTCTGATTCAGCATAATTTGCCAGTGAACTAACATTTTCACAAACGGGACAATCTTTACAAAGTGTGGTAATATGGCTCAAACATAAGTATTTTTCGCAAGCAGCTCAAGTATACTTTGCATTTTTCCGTTGTTTATTATTCTGACATGAGTCGCCATAGATGCATTTTCTGTGGCTCGAGAAGGTTGTTTCGTGATCTCTGCCAATCTATGACCTGCCTTAAAGTGGTAACTTGCGTCTAAATAATACCCAATCCCCCATCAGTTTATTATCTCTCCTGTTCTATTCTTTAATCGTAGGTGACTATGATGGCACATGACGATTTTCTATGATATCTCGATTGTTATGGTTGCAAAGTAGGCAGTCATCAATACATTAGTGTGGTAGCGTCTTATCTGTGTATTTACAGCAAAATTACTTGGATATTTCTGGTACAATATCCCAAATTTAACTTAGCAGGTATGTAAAATTTTTATTATGGTTTTACTAAAGTACGTTTTTCTTTTTGATTCAATTAGTAGAAACATGCAAATTGTATTGATTGAAATATGAATGTACATTATAACATCAAATTAAGGCCGGTAGTTATTTCGTACGTTACAATACACGTGCCACACATTCCCACAAAGACGTGTCTTACACTTCGGGCATGATAGCATACGTTTACTATGTCTATGATGGCATCATACCAATGTGCAGATGTTGTTTATAACTTCATTAATGTTTTAATGTTGATAGAAATTATAATTTTCTATTTGTTATACCATAAAAGACATGAATAACATGCAAGAAAAATCTTCCAAAAGCCAGCAATGGTCAGCTGATAATATGGGAGAAGCTATAGATGCTATAAATTCGAAACATATGAGATGGAAACTCGCTTCGAAGACATTTAATGTTCCAACAAAAACACTTCGGCGAAGGGTTTCGAATAGTAACAAGGTGCTAAAAGGTAATGATGTAGGATTTTTGGGAGGTAGATTATCTATCTTTAATAAAGAAAGAAAATAATAAATAGTTTACCATATAAAAATGTTATAACTAAGGTTCTTTAGATTAACGTGTACTGATGTGAGAAAATTAGCTTTTCAACTTACTGAAAAGCTAAGTCTAAAACATAACTTTAATAGCACAAAAGAATTAGCTGGGTGGGACTGGCTTCGTAGCTTTCTAAAGAAAAATCCTTCCATAAGTCTCCGAATTCCTAAAGCAACCTCTCTTGCACGAGCTCAAGCATTCAATAGATCAAATATCAAAGCATATCTTGAAAATTTGACAAAAGTAATTGAAGAATACAAACTTACGCCTGAACAAATTTTTAACATGAACTAATCTGGATTGTCCACTGTCCAATCTCGCTCTGAAAAAATTTTTGCCTGCAAAGGAAAGAATCAAGTAGGCTCATTAACTACTGCTGAAAGAGGTCAGCATTTCACAGTAGTTTGTTGTATGAGTGCGATAGGAAATTTCTGCTTAGGTCAGAAAAACTTATCAGAATTTTCTGTAGTTGAAGTAAGTAGCGTGTCACCAATACAGATTCCAGTGACTTCTTCAAATGCGACTGATTTTATACAAGAATTATCACCAGTCCCACAAATGGATTCAATACTAAAACAGAGAAAACGCAAAAGATCAGATGCGCAAGGTGTTTTGAATAAAACACCCACTATTAAAATACTGAAACTCAAGGAAGCAGACCAAAAAGCAAAAGAACTGAGAAAGTCCGCAAAAAAAATTAAGAAAAGGGTTGAATTCGATGTTGATAGTTATAAAAATCTGGATCCAAATGTACCACAATTTCAAGATGATTCTAATGATGAAAATCCTGCTTGCATTAATTTTTTTATCTATTGTAAATAATTAGTATCTACATATGCCATCATTACCATATATGGTGTGCCATTATTACATTATATAAGTATATGATGGCACACTTGGCAATAAAATCAAAATATATATTTTATAGAAATATATTATTTTGGAATAGCTTAGATTGGTTATTTATGAAACTACTTCCTATTCTTTGAATTTTGCCATGGTTAAATATCTATTGCGGTTTAAATGAACATAGTTACGTATATTTATAAAAAAAAGATGCCATCATAGCCGTACTTCCCCTAATTTTTAAAATGCATTACCAATAATGCATCTTGTTATCATCGTAAACTTGAGAAGTGCCAACAAGAAACTGATTAGTGTTATAAAGCAAGTTTTGGTCTGTCTTCAAATGTGTGCGTAGAAATCCTAACAGATTTGGTATAAGCAGCATCGAACAGTGCGCCACTGTAACTAACTAAATTAGCAAATTATAATAGTACCAAAATGGAAAAAAAGTACATCAAATTTGTACCGAAAAACACAGCAAAAACGAGTTTAGTGAATATTACCTTTTAACCAGTGTTATTTGGAAATATTCTATATTTCTTTTAATAAGTGTACATGGATGTATATCAGTTTATTGTAATATTTGAGTATACTATACAACAAAGTTACTTTTGTCTTAACAAGATCATTAGGTCCGATTCTGTAGAAGAAATGTTTCCTCATGTTAGGCTTAAAGGAGGTGCAAATAATACTATCGATGCCAGAATGCCTGAATATTTTATGCGGCAAATATTGCGATGTGGAATAGTAAAGCTTCAAAATCTTCCAATACAGTTATTACGATACGATTACGTTAGTACCGCAACATTTTTTAAAATCCATGAAGACATATACAAAATCCAAAAAAACACTTTACAACGTAATTGAACACTAATTAGTGTTGGCTTTTGAATTGTTATAAAAAATTAGAAATGTAAGTAAAATTGTTATTTTTTACCCAACAACTTCTTTTTCAGAAACACTTTTTTAATTTTATTTCGTTCTATTTCATTATTTTAAAACTATTAATATTAATTATTGTTAAGTTAATATTTAAAGTGTTATTTTAAAGTTTATTTCAATAAAAATTCAGAAACTATTTCTTTTGTGTACCTACTACAAGATGGCGTTACGTAAGGATCAAGATTTTGAGGTTACCAGAATCAAATCCATCAATGTAAATCGATTATGTGACGGCCTCATATTGCGCAGGGATATCAGATACAGTTGGCCTTGATAGTTTGATATGCGTGTGCCATCTATCGGTACACAGAATCATTATTCTAAATTATACTTTTTGAAAGTTTTACTTAGTATAAATGAGCAAATTCTCTACTTAATATTGTTAGTTATGATGTGAATATTCAATACCGAAGGCAAATTATCAAATCATCTATCGTTAATTTTCTATAAAATTGCCTGCTATAACCAACAAGTGGTAAATGTGGACACTGTCTTGTAGTTTGTAGTATGAGTACCTATACATTTTGATTGCAAAATCCCTTTTACACCGAGTGAATTTAAAATATCAATTTAGTCCATTTTACATTTTACGTTACGCCATTCTTACATAAGCACATTTAGAAACAATGTATTAACATTTATGACATTGTAGGCAATGCACGTATCCAAACTAATTACTCGCCTATTAGAAGACATTTATACCGACAAGTTTTATATACTCACATTGTAAATTCAGCATGCGTTTCAGGCAGATATACACTGTTCTGTCAACATGTCTAGTAAATACCAACAGACGATTGGCAATTTTAAAATAGAATGGGCAATAAATACTCAATAGGTAAAATTGAAATTTTTTCCAATGTAATAAACCCGATTCCAGTTCCTTATATATGGGTGCACGTTCGTATTTCAGTTATTTTATTAATTTTCTAACGATCCCATTACATATTCCCATTAAACCATAAGAGAGGAACATTAAAATACTTTCCCTAGGTAAATGGCTCTTATGATGCTGACCACCATTTTCTAATGAATAGTAGGTACTTATATATATGTAGTTAGATACATCATAATTATGATAGTAATGAGAACTACTTTTGCAATAACATATAACACTGAAAGATTTATTTTTATAATTACCTATTTGATACTAATATTTATATCACAAATCTTTTGATATCTAAAATATGTTAGATTATAGAGACATCTGTCATAAAAGAGCTTTAATTTACCAAAATCTAACTTATGTTTTAAGAACACCCACGAGTATTCATACTTCACGTTAGGTAACATCATAGCATCAATTATTATTATATATAATATTTTTATTAATTTATTTATGTAAAAAAATATATATAAATAAAAAAACATTGTTTGGAATATGTACTTTACAATAATAAAGGAATTATAACTATAACACAGATTCATACGGTTGCCATCTAGCGGATATAACAAACACACTGCAGTTTATCGGCAACTGTTACGAATAGAAGGGATCAATGTGCAGTAAATTTACTAGTAGGCGCCGGATGTCGCGGAATACTGCACCAAGTACCAAGTGTACTTATTTTCTTTTAATTCGGTTTATATTATGTATTGATTACATGAAATTAATCAAATTTCTTTTTACAATTACTAGTACTAATATTTATATGCCTTACAATCGCCAATCTTTAATTACTTAATATTGTTGTACACCTAAATTTACAAGGTCATTACTTCGACATCTATCACAAAATAGCTGCTATATACGGAATAGCACTAATTTATAGTATACTTAGTTAATATTAGGGTGTGTTCGATTCGAATGTCCATTTAAGTTCGGTGTTGAAAAGATAAGCACACCAATAAAGAAATATTTGTAAAGATAAATAACAATTGCTTAAAATATTTTAAAAGTATGTAACTGTATGCTTAACAAATAGACATTAATTGATAAATTTATAATATAGATGTGGTATATGTGCGCCATCTAGAGGAAGAATTTTCACAAAATAGCTGCTATATACGGAATAGCACTAATTTATAGTATACTTAGTTAATATTAGGGTGTGTTCGATTCGAATGTCCATTTAAGTTCGGTGTTGAAAAGATAAGCACACCAATAAAGAAATATTTGTAAAGATAAATAACAATTGCTTAAAATATTTTAAAAGTATGTAACTGTATGCTTAACAAATAGACATTAATTGATAAATTTATAATATAGATGTGGTAAAAGTGCGGCATCTAGAGGAAGAATTTTCATATTATCGGCAGCGGGAAGGAAACAATTTACCTTAAATCAACGAAGGGACTTTAGATGTCTCTGACTTGCATAATGCCAATATATGTTCATCTTTTAATTTTATTTATTTTATAAAATCACTATATAAACTTGAAAGAGCTTAATTTAAAATAGAAAAAAGTTAAACTGAAATACTTAAATTAAAAGAATGGAAGACAACCTGTTGAACTGCTAAAATATGTGTAACTGTTTTGACAACGTAACCGTTTATGGATGCCAGATCCCAGCTATGTAGAATGTTTAGAAATTTGTAATAATATTTTGCTGTTTCCTAAATATACTTGGTATGTATTCAGATAATAGTTGAACCTGTTTCTAAATTAATATGCTTATATGTCTACATAAAAGTAAACAGGCAATTTACATATTCACAATTAGTTGATTAAATCTATACAAACGTATTTTATGTATTTTTCAATACACAATACAAAGTTCCTGTCAACAACTGAATAGTCTAACCAGTATGCATTTTTTTCTAGACTGTTAAATAAAATGGAACACACTATAGTCTATTCCATCTAAGAATCGAAGTACGGACACTTATTGGGTATAGCCTCTTTTACTATTTTATAATGATACTTATATATCTATCCTTATTTAGTCCACAGAACATTGTCAAGTCACTTGACGTAATTAGGACATGTCATGAATAATATTTAAACATAACCACCATGTCAATGTGACAATCAATCGTTACCGCCTTACTATCGTTATGAAATGTATGTAATACCAACCTTGCCATATGAAATTTATCTAATACCTATCCAACACTGAAATAATGCAACGTTGCGTGCGATCCCCATAAGATTCCAGGGTGAAATAGGATATAGGTACTTTATTTGTGACAAAAAAAGATATTTCCCGCTACAATGAAAAGCCTTAGCAGAACCAATGTAAAAAAAATCAAAGACTCATGTTAGACATTCTTTCATATGCAAAAGTTGTTCCAAAGAGATTAAATTTAAAGTTTGAGTTCCAGACTACAATTTTAGCATGCTTTCCGTTCAATAAAGTGCTATGAAAATTTTGATTGAATTAAAGCGAGTTGTCAAGCAACTTTTAATTTTAATGACCTATCACAGAGAACTTTTCTAAACCCAAAATAGTATATTAGGTGTCAAGGTATATAAATGTTATTCTAGTATTATTAATCACGAGTGTAGCGTAGCGGAGCGAGTGTTTAGTATAACAAGTGACTAACAAATTTATTGAAGGTGTTATATATTATACTTTCTGTACGACAGTGAATAATGGACATAATACAAAATGATGTTGTCGCGCACGTCGGGTTATTTTGACAGATTGACGACAAGTGTCAACCAAACTGATTGAGTTTCAATTGATTTTTACAATTAAAAAACGACAGTTAACGTCAACCCGTAATTAAAGAGCACGTTGCTAAATTCGCCCGTGACCAAAGCACATGAAGTCACAGCTTGTCAAGGTGCATTTACAAGATCACTTAGCGTTATAGTAACAGGTTTGATTTTATATCTGTCATTAATTTTTTTCAGGTCAAATCGTGGAAATTTCGTTTTTATGAATACTAGACTTTATTTTGCATGTAGGAAGTTTTGCCCTTGCTGTGCAAATAGAAACTCGGCTTTTTTGGTCAAATTTACCTTTATTGAAAAAACACTTATTAAAAAGATTAATAATCGAAATAATCGCCATTACTATCTATCACCTTTTGCCATCTATCGGGTAGCTGATGAATGCCTTCGCGATAGAAACTTGGTGGTTTTGAAGCAAAATAGTCATCGAGCCATTTTCGCCCATCTTCAACTTTCGTGAACTGCTGTTCTTTTAAATGTGATGACATCGATCTGAATAAGTGGTAATCAGAAGGCGCCAAGTCTGGAGAATACGCGGCAGTTGGTTTTGCTGTATGTGGACGAGCGTTGTCATGCAGCAACATAACTTTCCGTGTTCCTTGGTCTGTAAATGTTTTTTTTCCTCCAGAGTATCACTTAATTAGATCAATTGGGTCTTGTAACGTTCAGCTGTAACAGTCTAACCAGGTTCCAGAAGCTCGTAGTCAATGACTCCTTTCCAATCTCACCAGACACACAATAACACTTTCTCGGTATGAATATTGGTTTTTGCAACTGATGTTGATGGTTGGCCTAGAGGAAATCCATTTTTCATCACCCGTAATGATTTTATGCAAGAAATTCTTTTTTTTATACCGAGTAAGCAAATTCATACAGTTGTCAACTCTTCGATCTTTGTTGTCTTCCGTTAGTTTATGAGGAACCCATTTTCCTTCTTTCTGTATCTTCCCCTTGCATGCAATCGAAGTGATATTGCTTGGTGAGTAACTCCTAACTGTTTTGCAAGCTCTTCTTGAATTTGACATGGATTTTCGTCCAGTGAAGCTTGAAGTTCTTCCTCTTCAATTATTTTTTTACCGCACCTGGACGTGGATCGTCTTCAAGGTTAAAATTTCCATTACGAAATCTTGCAAACCACTTTTTCACTGTTGAATGACTCACAGAATGTTCACCCAATGTCGAGTTAATCAATTCCATAGCTTGAGCAGCATTTTTTTTTCATTTGAAAACAGAATAGTGTGCAATGGCGTAAATGTTGCATATCAACTTCCATATCTTATAAAAATTACACGTACAGAATGACAGCTTGTAAATGACTGAAATCTACGGCATAAAAACAACAATGACTAAGCTACATGTATCCAAAATGGCGGGCGAATTGGGTGCGTTCAAGATGTTGTTAAATGCAACCAACTTCAGAGCCAAGTTTCTACTTGCACACCTATTATATGTATTCCTAATAAATCACTACAAATATTTTGCTTTTTTTGAATTTTATCATAATTACGGAATTATTATTTTCATCTGAATAAATGCCTACAAACAGTAGAAGTGAAGCAATTGATCGGTTTGCACATGTATCAAAATCTAACCTTGCATTAAATTTCTTTTATATTCACCTGTGCCCGCAAGAGGGTCTATATAAAATAAAAGAAAGCAACAAACACGCAACATAGAAGGTAGGAGGGGCCGCTGCTACTTTCTTCAAAACGAGAAGCTCGTTTTACGAACTTCAATAAAGAAAAACTTGCGATCGAATATGTTTAACCCTTCTATAATTCCATCAATATTTCATCAAAATTGATATTTAAAAGCTGCTGCAACATTGATACCTTCAAATCCCAAATTATATGTCAACTATTTCAATTTATTTCTACAATGCTTTTTTGTAAGAAAATTGAATGCATAAACTTACTACATATCTACCTAATGTTGTTATATAATATGTTTGTAATTTAACAGCAATCTTTCAAAAAAATACATTAAAAATTACAGAACACGACAGCTCTAACTGTATGACACATTTTTTATATAAGTGTTATCAGAAACACCATTAAGAAAAAAGAGACTATGCATACGAATCCTTATGTGATGGATACACATCGTAAAAAGCCGCGTTATGAACAATTTAGAATGCCACGGAACAAAGGAAGTCTTTTACCGAATGCACAGCATCGGACAGATAAAACGGTATGAGCCTCTCTGGTTAACGTCAAAAATGTACGAACGAAATCGAACTACTGCCACTCATTAAACAGTTGCTTGTTTCTTTAAAAGAACGTAAAACATGTACAAGATTATCATTTTTCTTTGTCGTAATTTGCTATTCGTAAAAACGAAAATTTATAATTCCCGGAATAACTTGCCTGTATTATATGCCTTGAAGAAATCGAAATGCCGGCTTTATTCCTATCATTAAAAGAAACAAAAAAGTTTGATAAAGCTTCTCAAACTCTTTTGTGGCGTAAGTTGTGAATTAAAGAGTACTAAATTAACGTTATTTGCTTATTAAAGCAACAAAATTACATAAAATTAGTTGTCATTTTCTCTTTTTACCTTCCTATGAGTAGTTTAAGGAAGTATTGTGATGGTGAAACGTTTCTATCACAAGATTTTTGCAGATATCCAAGTTTTGTAGTCTCCTGTTAACGAAAAAGTACTTGCAGCTTCGTCTAAAACAAGTATGGAAGCATTTTTAGCAGACCACTGGAAAATGTTATTCTCAGTTTCTGGCCACCAGATAACGTTGCACCCCGCTAATTAACAATCGTGTAGTAGGATGAAATCATGAGTGTTTGCCAGCTAGGCCGCCGATTTAACGTTTTCATCTGTAGCTTGTAAATAAAGACTAATGAAGTACACGGAGGCGGAAATGGCAGACTATCAATACGGCTTTAGAAGGGGGCGATCCACCTTAGACGCTACACATAGTGAGTCAAATAACTCAAAAGAAGGCATTTAATAGACTGAAGCGAGAGCAGATGATAAAAGCGATGAAGGAGATAGAAATACCAGGAAAGTTAGTGAGATTGACAGAAATGACGATGAAACAGCCAGACGCAGCAATAATGATGGACGCAGGTGCAACTGAAGACTTCGAAATTAAGCTAGGGATAAGACAGGGTGACGGACTATCAACCAGCTTGTTTATTTTAGCACTGGTTGCAGTGGTCAAGGAATACTATTTCCAGGGAACAATAATCACTAAGACGATACAAGTATTTGCGTACGCGGACGATGTCACTATACTAGCTAGAGTTAGGAGAAGCTTGAAAGAAGAAATTCAAAAAATTGTTCAAGCCGCAAAAAAAGAGGCATAACAATAAACCAAGGAAAAAGTAAATACATGGGAATAAGGAGAGGAAATAGAGATACAACAACCAAGGAAGTAACAATAGGAAATTACGATTTTGAAATAGTTGAAAACTTTAAGTATTTAGGAGTAATGATAAATAGTGAGAATTGCAGAAACATGGAGATAGATCATAGAGTACAGGAAGGACATAGAGACAATGAACCTGACAAACGTGGAAAAGGAAAAACTGAGAAGGTTTGAGAGGAAAATTGTAGGAAAAATATATGGCTCGAAGAAAGTGGTATATGAAGAATACAGAAGACTAATGAACTTCGAAAGAAGAAAGACATCTTGAAAAAAGAAGAGTTCATAAAGTATATAAATGTACGGCCACATAAGAAGAATGGAAAACAACAGATACGTAAAAAAAAATATCACGACATGGAGACCAAACACAGGTAGAAGTAGAAGGGAGGCAGACAAGCAGATGGGAAGATCAGGTGATAGAGGATATTAAGTAACTGAAGATAGGGTTTGCAGGAGCAGGGTCCAGAACCGAGATGTGTGGAGGAGGATAGCTGAGGAAGCAAAGTGGAACAACTGATTAGAGTAAGGCAAGAATGGAAAAACGTAGAGTAACTCGCCACAAGAAATGAGTTGCTCGAGCTCAAACGAGAAATGAGCGATGACAATTCCTAAGGAAATGTATGACCCTGCGTATATCTGCAGCTTGCGGTTCTCTGTATCTGATATTCTAAAACACTTGTTCCAAATAGAGTAGGTTTTTGACCGACAAATCCTAGCGCCTTCTGCCACAATCCAGATGAATCTAATTTACGTGTGTTCATGCCATCTATTGTTACGATACCCCCATTAGTATCATAAAATCTTTATATGAGAACATCAACTGTTGATTTTCCATATCCGAAAGCTAGTACAATAGCTACAGTTCTTCCGATGGGCGCTTTTAAAGATGATTTGGTCCTGAAAAGCGACATATTTACATTCACTGTCGCCCTTCAAGGCATAATAGGAAATTATCAGGTCAACTTTTAAGGACACTATGGATTCTAAATACTGAACACTGTAATATTATAGCTGCTGTAGCTACTTCTGAAAAAATCTAATTTTACGAAACTACTAAGTTTAGACAAATTTCTAAGGAATAGAAAAGTATTCAAATAGAATTTCAGAATAATCTTAGAAAAATTCTGTCGAAATTCTTATCGGAAGTAGGTCTTTAACGTCTTATTGAAAAACAGTATTTTGGAAGTATGTCAAAAATTATACATTTAACACAGACTTACTGAAAGTAGGAAATATTGACGTTAATACGGAAGAACGACGTAAGCGCCACTGAACGAATTGTACAGGAGACTGAAAAATCTTCTTTTCTTAGTAACTTCTAAATTTATAGAACGTTATCTATATGTACAATTTAAAAAAAAATACATTACACACTCTTAGGCTAAAATTATTTGATTTGAATGTTGCAATCAAGACAAAAGAATAAAAATGTCGTTTAAGCCATTCATTATACTTACGTGGCGTTTATGCCATTTATAGAAAGTCGTTTACGCCATATAAACCCAATTATTCTTATTGCGATTGGCGCTTATGCATTCCTTACGTCATTTTACTCTATCCTAAAAGGACGTGAAAATGTCGGTTACGTCTAAACAAATTTTTATTACAAAAATAAAAACTAAACTTTATTTTTAAGAAAAACTACAATATTATTAGGTATTTAAACAAAATATTTTCGCAACACAACATAAACCATATTCCTATACCTAATTTTGGTACTTACTGTACAACCAAAAAATAATACTGCCGGTAATTACCATCAAGTATTGGAAATCTAAGAATAATAATTGTATTATCAGACTATGATAAAGACATTTATCATAGTCTGATGATACAATTATTATTCTTAGATTTCCACTACTTGGTCTTCTATATCCGATTCGTCTAAAACATCTGGTATGTTATTGCTAGTCTTTAGTGTCAAGTATTCAAAATGATATTTGGGATCTATGGCCAAAGATTCACAAAGCCCCTTTAAGTTGTTGTATTTCAGTTTATTGATGGGTAACTCCCCCTTGTAACAGTGGACAGGTGCGGATCCATTTTTGGTTTTCAAATTAAATGTTTTTTCTATTTTGTCATCAGTAAATGACGTAGTGTACTTAACTTCAGTCAAAAATTAGTTGAAAGCTACCGTTTTTACCTCAGAAATTTTGATTTTTATAGGCGCCACCAAATTAATCGATTTGAAGTCCTTAAAATCCTTGTAAGTCATTTCTTTTACCACGTAGGGGAATGGATTTTTTCTTGCATTTCGCAATATAGTTGGCCATTCAGAGAGTGCCTGTATTATCGTTTTTTTAATGTACTTCTCGATCACTCCATGCATGGAATCCACAGGCATGTAGGTGTGCCCCGTTATTAAAAAATTCAAGCAGATGTTTTCAATGTAATTAGCCTTATCCAAGAAGTGTCTGATCATTGCAAATATAGCCTTATTTTTATTTTGGCCTGCGCAGTTATCACGGAATAATGAGATCTTCTTAAATTGCTCTTCACTATCTAGTTGCTCCAAGTAAGTTAGTAAATTGCTAGCGATTTCATTGGATCCTCTTTTTCCATCTTTCTCGCCCCATATGTAACAGAAACCTCGTCTAGATTTTGTCTCGTGTATGGTGAAATTGTAGACTGCATACTTCCCACTGAAACCAAGTGTCATTGTATCTCCATGGGGTGTTGCTAACACTTTTTGCAAATCTAGACTGGCCACAAGAGTTCCATTTTCTGACGAAAGCGCCTGTTCTTGCAAAAACAAGTTTTTGGCCGAGTCTTTTTCTTTAATGTGAACTTCGTAAATTTTAGTATCGGTTGGAGATGCACTGCCTCCTAAATTTTTATACCTTTCACATTTGATGCACTTTTCTTTCCTTGGTACGTGAATACCAATATTATATTTGGTTTTAAATAAACGAAAAAACATACAATTTTTTAAAGCAGCAGATCTCTCTCTACTTTTACTGTGACTATCTAAATATTTTCTGTACAAATTGCTAACACTCTTTACTTCTGCTGGCAGGTAAGTTTTTGAAGAGGAACTTCTGCAATAATGGCTAGGAACTAGTGGCAATGATTTTGATGAAATTATCAAGAAAGGCCAGCTGATCTACAGCGATTTTGTTAGGAGGATTCTGGATTCCTCGTAAATCCTGTTTCGGAAATTTACATAAATTTTTATTCTCAATCACAGTTCTAATAAGGCGTTGAGTGATTGCCAAGGTATTTATTAAAAGGTGCTGGCATACCTTAAGCCGTACGTACTGTTTAAGTAGATAATATTCATTTGATATGTTCGGTTCACTATTCCTGCCGACCGTCGTCTCCTTTTTACTTCTTTAACTACAACACAGTCGTTCACAAACGATATCTGTTTGTTACTATCGCCTAATTTCCAATAATAAGTGAACAACTGTTTTCTTTCCTCATCTGAAAAACTATTGTATTTGTTCACACAGTTTCGTTTTGCACAAGGATTTTCTAAAATTTTTTTTTCTTTTACCAAGTTTCCCCGTGTATTTACATATATTTGACCAGAATCTTTCAGTGTCTTCATTTTTCGCTTCTTGGTAATTTTTCTCGGATGGCGTAAATGTGAGTCTTGTGTTCCTGGTATCTTATTTGTATTTTCTTCATCAGGTATATCTTCATCACTGCTGGTACTGCTGTTAGAATCTTCTTTGGAAACAACATAGTCTTCATCGGATTTGTTACGTTCTGCATCAGACAAATCTTGTTCATTATTAATATCCTCTAAAACATTGCACGAAGTGCGATCACATTGTAATATCTTTGGTCCTACATTATTCGGTTCTGTTTCTTCTTGATTATAACTATCTAATATTAATTGGTCACAGCCGTTAATCCAGTCTTGTGGTTCTAGTACCATATCCTTCATCGTAAAAAGAGTTGTTTCTGTGTTAGCAAGGGGTTCGGCCTCAATGCTATTAATAACGTTAGAGCCTTCTCCCATTACAACATCATCAATATAACGGCACTTGGTGGAAGAATTTCGTACACAGTATTATGACTGTCATTTTCTTGGGAAATAACGGGGATATCCTCTTGGCTTGGATATATGATTTGGTTATGTAAAATAATAATGCTTTTTTCTGAAGTTCTCTGAGTGTCGGGCGCTTGAAGGTTCAATAAACTGAGAATTTTTTTCCCTCTTGATAAGGGCTCAAAACTCTTAGAAGTGGAACTCATGATCAAAACTGTAAAGTAAATAAATGGCGTAAGCGACAAAATGGAAATCATGTTTTATGTGAAAAAGTTGGCATTACAAACAGGTTACATTATTTTCTTTATAAATATATACCTACAATTAATCATTTTTTATCGTTTCATGAAAGGAAAGCGACTAGAATTTTAGAAAAGCAGAAAAACAAAACGTGTATACTAAGCATAGGCAATTGGCGCTTACGCCAAATGAAATATGGTTTTACCGTTTGGCATAAACGACTTTGAATTTTAATAGGATTTTAAGCAAGTAAACAGACTTTATTTATACTTATTGTAACTGCAAGGCATGCAAGGAACATGATGTTTCCATGGTTGTTTATTACTTACATTATTTGTGTCCAAAATCAACGACACTGCCACTTTAATAACACTGTGCTTTTGTTATGGCGCAGGTGTCGCTTACGCCACAAGGAAATTGAAAAAGTTTATAGGTGGCGCATACGCACACTTTAAACCAGATTATCTCAAACAATTATTTTTTTGTAGACATTTTAGTGGTACCAAACAATCCGGCTTCGAATGGCGTTTACGCCGATGTGAATAACTCATTTTCGGTATATTTGGCGCTTACGTCGTTCTTCCTTATAAACGTCGATATTTAGAACTTAGTAGTTTGACAGGACTTGTATATTCCTCCTTGTCATCAGTTTTCTAACCTCAATTTGAACTATATATGTATACAGCTGAATAATGTTTGATACTTCATTTGGCTTGTTTATCCATCTTAAGTAATATTTAAATGTTCATAATAGTTTCGCGCCATTAATCCATCTATAAATTATAGAAGATATCTAATACACGGCTTATATAAATCACGCTGTATACTTGTATGTCGTTCCAGGTATTCTTTTTTCGTCAATCGGCCTTCAATAAATATCTATTTACATTGCAAGTCCTATTATAAACATCTTAACACGGATATTAATAAACATACATATTAGAATTTCAAGAATTTTTATTCGAAACAGTCCTGTCAGATTCTCACACAAATAAATTTAAATACGTCAAAGGAGGCAGTGGAATTTCCAATGAACATCTTTACGATTAATCACGCATTTGTTGTTTGTTATTTTGTTGTTCGCCCACGACAAACAACCCTTAAGTATTTTATTATATCACGGAGTTGATGCGATACACACTTCACAACTGTTCTATATTTATAAACAATTCCCGAAGCCGTGGGAAAGGGAAGTGGTTGTTTCGGGATCAGAAGTGTTCCCGTACATAAACTAGATAAGGGGACTAATATAACGTATACTTCATACCTAAAATGCGCGCAGACCGTCAATTTTTTCTTCTTCTTTATCTTGGCTGTATAATGCATGCATGTGAAAGTTAATGGTGAGAACTTAATATTGTTTGATTTTTCTTATTTCTGGTTGGTCTGTATTAATTAAATATAAGTAATATAGGAAGATAGATTATCTGAAGATACACGCGGTTTATGTAAGCATGAGACTTAAGGGTCCTATATATAGTGGATCTGTCAACAATGGTAAAATAGCAGATTTTAGATGCAAGATATTTTTGTTGATTTTAAATTTGGAGAAAACCTTTCAACGTCAACTCATGAAGAATTTAGTAATCTACCCAGTTGAAGAATCGAATTTAGAAAAAAATATCGGATTAAAGAAAATTAATTAATATGTCAAAATATTAAAAAATAGTTTTCTCAAAAATCCTTCGGAGGAGATTTGTTTGCAATTTGTTCACGTTATAAATTGAATAAAAAGCTGCCCCGCTCTGCACTTATTTTTCGTTCAACTATTCTTTACTTTGTTTTAAATCAGTGGTTCCCAAACTTATTTTGCCTACTGCCCACTTTGAGAATAAATTATTTTTTAGCGCCCCCATTTTTTCACCTACTCAAAAACCACTATAACTTCAAATTAAATTAATTATTGTGAGCTATATTAGCGGAGATTAAACATTCATTCTAAACGAGACTTTTACTATGGGTTATAGTAAAAGTCTCGTTTAGAATGAATGAGTTAACTTGAGACCTGAGCGTAGTAGGTAGTACACAACGGCGCTCAGGTCTCAAGTTAACTTTTACGGGCTACACCTGCCAATGAGAATGATTATTGAAACGCAACTTTATAGTATTCAGACAAAGTATCTTTTATTCAAAATTCAAAATAAAACAAACATAATCGATTCTAATATAAAAACTAATGTGAAGGATGAATCTGATGCTGTTTAATAAGTTTGTTGATATCAGGTTCCAATTTACTCAAGAACAGCCGCAAGTCACCACGTTCGGTAACATGCAAACGATTTCTCTTTTTAGTAAGCAGCGTTGCTACAGCACTAAATCCACGTTCACACAAATATGACGATGGGAATGCTATCAAGAATCGTTGAATGATTGACCACAATCCAGGGTACAATTGCGGGATCGGTTTTTGTAGCCAAAATTCTTCGTAGCCATTTTTGAACTTGATTTTTATTTCCTCGTTCGTTGTCAATTCTATAAGTTCTTCTTCCAGATGTGGTGATATTGCTGTGTTGACATTTGAAAACGGATCCAACACCCAGTCTGGTATTTCCAAGTTCAAAATATCCTGGTATCGTTCGGTGAAGTCAATGTGGAGCTTTTCCAAATGTTGGCAGTAGGCAAACAAGTCGTCGTTACTGCAGGATACTGATAAATTCGGAAAATTATGAAACTCACGTCTGCCCATATTCTTTTTGTGTAGAAGCAGTTTGGCTGCGAAAGCAGCAACGACATTTTTTGTTTTAATTAAATTTAGTTCATCCCCTTGCAGTTGGAGATTCATGTTGTTGAACAATTTATACAGGTCTGTCTGTCTATATCATTTTTTGATGTAATGAGCTTGTTGCGCAATTCTGTATCTTTAGTTTCCAAAAACTCTATCACAGAGTCAAACAGGTTGTAAAATCGAGTCAGACAATTGCCTCTTGATAGCCAACGAACTTCGGTATGAAACAACAAACGGTTGAAATCTTCGTCATTAGTAACACAAAGCTGATGAAATAATCTATCATTCAAAGAGCAGTTACGGATTTTATTGACTGCTTTGATGACATATTGCAGTGATTGAAATAGTCGTTCACTTAAATTTCTAGCAACCAAATGTTGTCTATGAATAACGCAATGTACAGCAAGGACATCTGGAATTTTATTTTTTACGTACGCTATGAAGCCTTTATGGCACCCTGTCATAGCCGGAGCGCCATCCGTAGCAACTGATATAATATTTTTCAAGGGAATCTCTTTCTCATCACAAAACTTTTCCAATGTATTGAATATGGTTTCGCCTTTTGTATCGGTCTCTAAATTTCTAGCAAACAATAGTTCTTCACATATTTTCTCATCTTTAATAAACCTCACGTAAGACAGCAACAATGCTGCATTAGTTGGTAAAGTGGACTCATCGAGCTGAATTGAGAATTGACTAGTCCTCAGATGATTGCACAATGATTCTTCTATGTTTCCGGCCATTTCATCAATTCGTCTTTGCACAGAATTATTACTCAAAGGAATTTTTCCGATAATATCTGCGGCCGGTTTATGAAGCACAGTAGTTATTACTTCCTTTATTGCTGGCAAAATTAACACTTCTCCGATGTTGTGTGGTTTGCCTTTTTGAGCAATTAACAAAGAGATGTTGTACGAAGCTCGAAGTCCGTCGTCATCTTGCTTAGCAGCCGCCGAAAAGAGTTTTGCTACACTTGGCCGAGTATTATGCTTCTTCTCTAGGTCTTGAAAATATGCTACATTCTTGTCTTTCTTATCTGGATGCATTTTATTCAAATGATCTTGAAGTCTTGAAGGCTTCATTGCTTCATTCGAAAATGTTTTTAGGCATAGAAGGCACAAAGGCGACGATGGGTTTGTAGGATTTTCAATGAATCCGAATTTAATATATTCCGCACAGTATTGCCGTCTCTTCTTTTTTACTTCCGACATTGTTTTGTTTTGAGAAATACGTAAGTATAAGTGTTGAACTTAAGTACTGCTTATCTATTACGCGCGAAACCGCAAATGAAAATAAAATAAATATTACGTTGTTTATATAGGATTGCATAAGCAGCACGCACCGACAGGAATAAGACAAACATGCATAAACTCGTTTATCTCATTCGACGCTCAATCGTACTCAACAAGTAAGAACAAGTATTCTATGAACCAGCCGATTGATACAGTTGCCTTTTTATTTGTTTGTTTGTGTCTCTTTTCGTTTCGAAACGGAGCGACCGATTGATATGTTTTTTATTTTATTTATTCAATAAAACAGGACAGATATATGAACTACTCGGAGAGAAATATCGAACCGAGTTGGTTTGAGCAATCTCTTAATTAATATTAGTTGATGTTCACAAGCTGTAGTCGAGAGTAGGGATGGGACATCGGTGGGTAAACATCGATATCAAACATCGATGTTTTTAAACATCGATAATTATATTTATAGATTTATTTTTTGGCAGTTTAACAAAAACTTTATTATAACTTAATTAATTTACGTCCTTAACAAAATGATATAAAAGATATCACTATTCAAAAAAAAAAATAAAAGAAATATATGCATTTATAATATGTAGTTAACTTTAGAAACTACTCAAAAAAAACTATATAAAAAAACAATATTATGCAATTACGCATGAAACAACCACATGACTTAAATCGTCTGATACTTAAAAAATATATACATTTACGTGTATCAAAGCTTTTTAAGAGAACGATTTTTATTTGGGATTTTATAGTCTTGCATTTTTTTTTGACTACGCTGGCAAATACCGAGATACATATGGATATGGTTTTATATTTCTGATGTGTCATCTTGCATTTAATACGTGTATCGTCGTGTATGATTGTACGCACTAGGGAATTTCCCGAAGAAGTATACATCGGTAATGTCTATCTCCCTTCTTTTTCTATGAAAATACGTTTACCTCCTTCACTTATTCTGCATGCATACATAATTTAACTTTTATTCTGCACATTAAAAGTACTATAAATTTATGTATTTAATTATATATTATTTAAATATTTATACTGAGTAATATTTAAAAGAGCCTAAAATGAAATATTCGAATTTATATGATATAGCACTGTGTAATTTAAATACTTCTTTTATTCGTAGACAATTTTACATCCTCGTAGCCTGTATGTGAGCTGTTAATTTGGAAACATTTTTGTATTTGTCAATAGAGGACGCTGTTTTATTTTGTGATTAGTGCAAATACATTTTGTCAAGCTTAAAACTTCGATGTTCACTATATTTCTTCTAACATCGATAGTTTATCGATAAATCTAAATTGCAAACATCGATGCAAAAACATCGAACATCGATCCTAAAATATCGATGTTCAATGAACATCGATGTTTATCGCCCATCCCTAGTCGAGAGTCGAGAGCTCAGTCGGTGTCTAAGAGTCCTCCTAGATTCTAGATGAAATTACAAATCGCCCCCTAAGCCTTTACACAACGCCCCCATTTTTTTTCTGGGTCTCTTACCGCCCCCCTTTAGACCTGCAGCGCCCACAAGGGGGCGTTATCGCCCACTTTGGGAACCTATGTTTTAAATGAATATAAAATAAATTAAAATTAGGCAATGAATTGTTATTCTAGTAAAAATCTTTCCCGTGGTTACAAATGTGTAAATATTTGGTCATAAATGAATTTTTATTCGCTTAAATATTGAGTTATTATTTAAAATATTTATTATATATTCCCTATGTGTAATAAGTACTCGGACATCCTTGGCTTATTAAATTATGTGCTATGCAAGCAATATTACATTTCCGATCCACTATATAGGACCTTTAAGAATAAAAATCTGTGTGAAAATCCAGAAGATTGTGGTGTTGACTTTTGGCAAGTTTTAAAAGTAATTCATATTATACATTAGCGGTCTTACAAGTATTTGAATAAAAGCAACATAATATTTTACACATACAACACATAGATACTGATCGCAGGTGAAGGAAATTCGCAAATAGCACTCAACAAGGTACTGCGTTCTAATTCTGATAGCTTCATTGTGAATTCCAAGAAATCTAGCCACAGCTTCCTTCATACAAATTCAAACATTTTTGATAAGATCGATAAAATAAGACTGGGCCTATGATTTTTGCTTTCTTTCTATATGCTAGAACCATTCTTGTGACTTCTAACATATCAGTAAAATTTCACAATTTCGGCTTCTTGTCATCTTTAGCTTAAATTCTTAAAATATTTATAAGAATATAAAATATTTACTAGTACTAAGAAATAAAGATTCATTATAATGTAGTGCACATGTAAAACTGTTTGTTTCTAAAATATAAAGTATAAATTTCAATTCTAAAGTAAGCAATATATAAAAAAAATAGGTGTGCGCCATACGACAATCTTATACGTATTTGTGCGAACAACTTAATAGGGATATTAAGTTGTTCCGAATTTGGTTTTAAATACTTTTATCTTCTTAAAAAAATCAATCTGTGAGTAAAATACTTCCGTTTTGAATTTTTTTTATACAAACATTTTTCCAAATGTAGCTTTAAATACTTTTTTGTACTCACCGCCGATAAAGTGAAATTTCGCGCAAATATGCTTCGCTCGACCAGCAAGGAGAACTTCCCGGTCAACTCGACTGAAAAAATTGCAGAAAACACTGGGTCTTTTGGACATTTAAAAAAAATCCAGCTTTATAGTAATAAAATTTAGTCTATAAAATACTACTTCCCTGAAGTTTTCTATATCAAAAGTTAGAGAAGTATTAGTAATTGCTGAAGATTCTTCCAACAAATTTGGTGACGCCATCTATATGACGATCTCTCAATTCACATTGAGAGTTAATTGTAATTAAACTCAAAAAACGATAAATGCACTATAAATATAAGAATAAATACGTTATGTATAAGGATAAAATAATTTAATGAACATGTGAGTAATGAAATGCTTAAATTAAATAGATAATCTATTTTAGGTTAGGCATGATATTGATCACGTTAATCAGCAATATTTTTAATTCAATGTTCGTACAAAAGTATTGTACAAACCACTTGCGTGAAAACATCTTCAGTGTATTCGCGCAATTAAATGCACTCGCTTCTTTCAGTCACTCGTGCTTTAAAAATGAGCTCACGCGGGAACATAGCTTTCCGCCACTTGGTTCGTAAATAACTTTTACATTATTAATACATCTATATAGAATGCATAAACTGACAGATATTTGCAAATCACTGCTATACTTGTATACTGTCAATATATCTCCCTAGAAAACATAACTAACGCTAATGCAATAGATGCGCGTTTTCTTAGACAATCCGCTCTCAGAAACAGGAACACGACTAGTACCATTCTAAAAAATGAGCTTGTAGCTGCTCGCAATCTTCTCGTATCTTCCCGAACGATTAGAAGGCGCTTAAATAAAGCTGGATTAGACAGCAGAAAACCGGCCAAGAAACCCTTGCTTACCAGAGAGCACAAAATTGAAAGATTGCGTTTTGCGAGAAATCATCAAGATTGTACTCTTAATGAGGCAGATCGTTTTGTTTTCAGGCGAAACGAGAATTAGCCTTAAATCTCCTGATGGACATGAGCGTGCCTGGCGAAGGCCTGGAGAGGGATTTGCTAATTGCAATATCTGTACAAGAGTTCCGTTTGGTGGTGGCTCTGTATTGTTTTGGGGAGGCATATCTTTCGATGGCCGCGCAGAGTTGGTCCCTATACGTGTTAGGTCAATGAATGCAGATTATTATCTTGAACTCATCCTTGTTGCCCATTTAATGCCATTTGCCCCTTTTGTGGGGACGCATTGTATGCAGGATAATGCTCGTCCTTATGTGGCTGGGCAAGTTATTCACTACCTAAATGCTGTTGCTATTCCGTTCATGAAATGGTCGGCCAATAGGGAATTTATGGGACAATATTTAAAAAAAAGGGTTCGACGTCGTACACCTCCACCTGCCAAATACAATCAACTGATAGACGCACCAATTCAAGAAGGGGAAAATACTCTTCAAGAACTCGTTCAAAATTTGATCTCTAAGTATGCCAAGACGTAAGGAAGCAGTAATTAGAAGTTGAGGAAGACATACACAATATTAGAATTGCTCTAAGTCCATAAATTCTATTGTTTTCGTTGTATTCAAGAAAAAAAGTTTTTTTAATAAAAAGTGATTAGAAAGAACGCCATGTTTCGCTGATTTCATTTACAAGCTACTAGACAGTACCTAACAATAAGTTTTCATGAAATTTTTTTTGCAATATTAAATTCAGTATTGTAATTATACAAGTTTAATTGAGTGGTGGGTTAATTTTGTCCATGAGTTTATAACAGTGTCGTATATTTGGATCAACCTGTATATGGAAAACAAAAAAAAAAACCTCGACATAAATTTATAAAAAATCAGAAATTGCACTCTCGTTGGAGATTTGCACATGTGACATCGCACAGAACGGCATTCACATAATATATGTGCAATTCAGTAAGCCCGTAGTAGAAGACGTTCCGGTCCGATGGCGCCTGTTCCATCATCCCCATCAGTAAATAACCGCCTGTTGTGTCTTAGTAAAATATAATATGCATTATGCCGTATATGTAGATGCATATATTCCTTTCATACGCACACTATCCCTTCGTGCATACATGTACTACAGTGCACAGGCGTTTGATAGTATTTCTCCTCCCTCCTGCCATGCGAAGTGTCATAATTTGGCAGATAATTGGAAAGGAGACGCATCGGCTAGACGTGTCTCATCGCATCGCTTTACCATGTTTTCTCGATAACAAATTGGCCACTTTTCTCACTTTACACGTCTTCACAGTCTATTACAAGGGCGCTTTTAAAATTTCTACTTTGAGTAATTGAGCATATTATACATTGTGACGTTTGAAAACAAATAAGTTTTTATGCGTTTCTTGGTATCATTGATAATTTTATTATCAATAATATTTGTATCACTTACGAGTATAATTACATGGAGCTTTCTTCTTGACTACAATTTAAACGGACATTATTAAAAATAAATGCAGCTTACATTTGTGCATTATTTAAATGTTACTAATCCATTTTTAAATATCACATGCTTTGAAAACTTGTACTTGCAGTAAAAAAATTTTTTGCAATTCATTTTAAGTGAATGCACCTCAGTGTATGTATTTTAACACTAAAAAAATCTATGCGCACCAACAAAAACATCAGCGCCCATTATTTAAAAAAAATTACCCCTCAGATAACAAAATGAATCTTTACTAAAATAGTTCTTTTTAATTAAAAATAACTCTGGGCACTATACAGGGTGTCCGGGAAAATGTGGGAAATCTCTTGGATGCAAATAGAATAT
Source organism: Amphimallon solstitiale (assembly GCA_963170755.1). Taxonomy (NCBI): domain Eukaryota; kingdom Metazoa; phylum Arthropoda; class Insecta; order Coleoptera; family Scarabaeidae; genus Amphimallon; species Amphimallon solstitiale. Next base: position 60,002,598 of record OY720680.1, read on the forward strand.
GAACAAATAAGTTCCTATAGAATTTTTCCTACAGGCCCCTCCTACGGAGATATGCGTCCCTGAAGGGCGCCGCTGGAAATCGGTTTCTATTGAATCTCTTTTGTAGTTTACCAGGGGCGGGCTAATCTTTACAACTTAATGCCTAAATTTTTAACATCCTGTATGATATAGACTTTAAAAATATTAAACTGGATAGCTTGAACCATAGATTTTAAAAAAGATACTGTTGCTTATTGGCGTTAAAATGAACCGTTTACGAGAAAAATTTTGCAAAAAATGTGCGTTTTAGTTTTTATCAGCACCAAAAAAACGATTGCTGTTGCAAATGGTACGCAATAAATAAAATATCCGGCATTTTAGAACTTGTCATCACATCGTTGACACATTGAATTTATTCGAAGTATGGAATACACTTTTATTGCACGTTTATTGCATCTTGCAATGCTTTAGAAATTCAATAAAACCGATTTCTAGCGGCGTCCTTCAGGGACGCATATCTCCGTAGGAGGGGCCTGTAGGATTTTTTTTTATAGGAACCTGTCATCTTATTTGTTCATGTTCTATCTGCATCCAAGAGATTTCCCACATTTTTCCGGACACCCTGTATAATTGTTTTGTTTACAGTAATAAATCATTAAGCTAGTAAATAACTACATTCAACTTAAAACGAGTAATTGCACATTAAAATGAGTAAAAGCACATTATTCCGAATAAATGAGCATCAAGTTAAATAAATGTAGGTTATTAGGGAGACTTCTTTGCTTGGGCGATCATGCGCAGTTTCCGTTATTATGTTATTTGTTTGGTTAGATTCTTAGAGTATGAATCTGTGACTCCTCGCGTATGTAAATGTGAAATAAAATGGCATCTGTACCCGAATTTAGTGATTCAGAAACTGATCAGTTTCCAGAGGCAGAAAAAACACGTGCGAAGAAAAGATTCATAACATGGAATTACGAAAGAACCTTCATTAACTGTACCGATGCAGAAGATTTTGTCAAATCGGAAACTTGTTGCAGCTTAAAAAACACAAACAACACAGAATCTGGTGTAGTTAAGTATTTTCGATGTAATAAAGTTAAATGTCGAGGACAACAATGTGAAACTGGTATTAAATTAATTCTGGATTCATCCTGTGAAAATGTTCTCCTATTTCGATCGCAAGTAGTCATTCTTGTGATTCTATTGCAACAAACGCCGGTACCGAAATGAACGACAAACTAAAGAACGAAATCAAGGATTTCTTTACTATATAATTAAACCGAAAGCAATTTTGGATGTTCTTGCCCAGAAATATAATCCACCACCAAATATAAACCAAATAAAAAAAATTCTGGCTAAATTAAGAAAAACCATTTACGGTCCACCAACAATATCTCTTGGTTAACTGGAAAGTTGGCTTCTTAAGAATAGTGCTGTCCCCAATCAACGAAGCAAAGCTTTTATCGTAAAACATTTCACAACCGATGAGGACTACAGTGTTTTTAGATTCATGGCAACCAGTAAAATTCTATTGGAAAATAAAAAAAAAATATATCATTATCCACGCAGATGCAACGTATAAATTGATTTGGCAGGGGTTCCCTGTTTTCTTAATAGGAACAACTGACCGCGATAAAAAATTTCGTTTACTGGGAATAGCAGTATGCACCAATGAACGAACTGCTGATTTTCAATTTATTTTTCAGAGTTTGAAAGAGGCAATTTTTGATTTGTTTCATTTTGAAATGAAACCCAAAGTTTTGGTGGCCGATGCTGCCGTCAGTATACGCAATGGGTTTCAAAATGTGTTTGGAAGTTGTACTGTGCGTATGTGTTGGGCACATATGAGAAGTAATGGGCAAAAGAAAGTTCAAAGTCTAACTGAAAAATCAAACGGGAACATTTTGGCTGACGCAGATCAAATTCAAGTTAGTGAAGATGAAGTAGCACTTGAAACTGCCTATAAACTTTTCTTAGAAAAATGGATACATGAAGCGATATTCATCGAGTACTTCCAAGAAGAATGGTACAATAAAAATAAAAATTGGTTTGAAGGAGCATGTTTAGGAACTCCTAGTACAAACAACGCTCTCGAGTCAACAAACCGTGTTCTTAAAGACGAGTATACTTTGCGAGAAAGACTTCGACTTTCCAGATTTTCGCACCTTGTACTGGAGATAATAGAGTCATTTTCAAGAAAATATGAAAATTCTTTATATCATTTTTCGGATTTAGTTACGATAGACTTACATACTTGTACCACATCGTATCAATGGGCACGACTAAACAAATAAGTTGAATGTATTGATGAAGATAATGGTACTCTAAGAACGTATGTTATTCCTGCTGCCAAAAAACTGGAAATAAGCAAGGAGATTTTGAAGCCCGATTACTTGCAGTCTAAAGAATTGGATGAATATATAAGGAAGAAATCTTTTTATTATAAATTGTTCTTGCCTGTGGACGAGGTCAGTTGGAAAGATGGACGGTGTACATGTCCATACTTCTTAAAGAATTACATTTGCAAACATCTGCTAGGTAAAATAAAAAATAAAAAAATTAAATTTTTTAACTGGTATAAAATTTTAGGAATAGCTCTTCGTTTTAAGTATGTTGAAGCACCTCCTGAGGCTAAAAATGTGCCATTAGGCACCAAAAGAAAACGTGGTCGACCTACGAAAGCTAGAAAAGCGTTAATTGTGCAGTGAATGCATTATTAATAATTTATCAGTATGTATTTTCATTTATTTCAGTGCCTATTTTGTAATAAATAATGCCCAGAAGTTAAACAATAACATTTGCCTATTTAGAATTTGTAAACCGACAGAACAATAGTAAGCTTTTGTGGCAGACAATGAAAGATTTAACAATTACACGTAAACGGCTACGAATCGATGTTCCTGACCACCTGAGCGATGTAGACCAAATTAGTAACTATTTTGCTGGGTCGTTTAGCGCCGGGATAAGTCCGGATCGTGACACCTTAAGCTTCTATGAAAGTAATAAATTTAAGAATAACAATAATTTCAGCTTCCATTTCATTGACAGTTGTGATGTTCTTAGGTATGTGTCAGAAATTAAAACAAACGCAACTGGTGTGGACGGTATTAATATCACTATGCTCAAACTTTGCTTACCTGAAATTACGGAATATATGGGATACCTAATTAATCAATGCTTTTACTACAATGAATTTCCAGATATCTGTAAAAAAGGTGTTATCTTTCCTTTGTGTAAAGTAAATGATCCTACGGAATTCGGTCAACTCCGTCCGATAAGCATTCTGCCAATATTTTCCAAAATCATCGAAAAAGCTATGACCGAACAAATTCATGCGTACCTCTCCACTACGAATATTTTACCAAATTTACAGTCCGGTTTCCGTAAACGACATAGTACGACTACTGCTCTCCTTAAGGTGACGTTACATCGCAGCTTACTAATTGCCAAACTAAGTTACTTTGGGTTTGATAAAAACGCGTGCAGATTGCTATGTTCTTATCTTTCGGATCGCACGCAAAGAGTATGCCTCAATAATATATACTCCGCGGAAGTAGTAGTAACTAATGGAACTCCGCAAGGATCTGTAATTTCACCTCTACTTTTTATATTGTATACAGCGGACTTCAAGTATGCCCTTAAGTATTGTACTCCTCACTTTTTTGCAGATGACAGTCAGTTATACTGCAACTGTGATATTGACCAGTTACCTACATACGTAAGCTATATGAATAAAGACATAGAAAGCTTAGTGAAAATATCAAAAGCACATGGTCTTAAAATTAATGCGCTAAAATCATCAGTAATACTCTTCTCCAGAAAGACACATGGTGCAGTGGGTGGCATAGATATAAAGGTGGAAACTACTGCACTCCAGGTGGAGTGTGTTGTCAAGAATCTAGGGCTGTTGATGGACAACAGTCTGAGATTCAGAGCTCATGTAAATAAATTAGTGCAAAGGGCTTATGCTTCCCTGAGGCACCTCTATGCAAATAAGAAAATTATGACTTTTGATTTCAAGGTTTTGTTGTGCGATTCATTGGTCCTGTCACATTTCAATTACTGCGACGTAGTCTACGGTTCCTGTTTGGACTACAACTATATTATGAAGATACAAAGAGTGCAAAACTCATGCATTAGATTCATCTATAACTTAAATAGAAGGGAGCATGTATCTCCTTACATAAATGAACTTGGTTGGCTGAATATGTACAACCGTAGACTGCTTCATCTGTGTGCACTTGTTCATGATGCAGTAGCAGCGAATGTTCCTAAGTATATTACCGATTTATTAGTCAAGCGGAACATGATACACGAGCGACATATTAGGTATAGGGACCATTTATCGGTCCCGCGTCATCGCACCACCCTCGGTGAGCGATCATTTCCTTACATGGCATCAAAACATTATAATTCACTACCTCAAAGTTTAAGGGATAGGGGCGGAGGTCCCTTCAGATATTTACTGAAGGAGATGCTACTTGGTAAGCAGTGATCTTACATATCTTGCATGTATTACATATCTTACATATCTTACGTATCTTGTATATTTATCTCACGTGTAGCAAATATTATATTCTTTTTGCGGATGTGTTGATTTATATAATAGGGTAGTTTTATGTTAACGGTTGTAATGTTATTGTATTCTACTTCATATGGAGTGGTTGAGTTGAACAGCACATGCTGGACTCCGTCCTAATAAAGTCCATTATTATTATTATTATTATTTAATTTTTTAATGCTCTAAAATAAATGTTCTTACGCTTAATATTTAATAATTTATTTCTGGAAATTAAAAAAAATAATGCTCAAACAGGAGCTTCTAAATTCTCAGTAGCGCTTTCTTTATAGAAAAAAATGAGGTGTGGCCACCACACGACTTTCTTATACGTATGAGCGTTTCAAACTATACAATTTTAAGAACTTTTTTACACAAACATTATTCAAAATACTATTCTAAGTACTTCTATTCTTTTAATAAATCGCTATAGAATACATACTTTGCAAGATATTCGTAAAAAAAGTGCTACTCCCTAAGAGTAAAAGTGTTACGTCCGGTCCGAATTTTAATATTTCATATATACAAAAAATATTGCAAATCTAGAATTAAATACTTTTGTATGCTTGATAAATATATATAGAATGCATAACTTACGACATATTTGCAAAGAATCGCTATTCGATAAGAGTAAAAGACCTACTTCCGGTAGGAATTTCGAAAAACTTTTTAAATAAAATTGTTCTCAATTTTAATTTTAAGTACATATGAATTCTTTATAAATTTGTGTAAACTTAGTAGTTGACGAAATATTGGCAAAATTCTATTTTTTCGCTGAAGTAAACTACTACTTCCGGTCTACCGATTTTACTGGAAAACTAATCAGATCTCAAGAGGGAGATTATACACGTAAATACAAAATTTGGAATTGATATCTACAGTGGTTTGACCGCTATCGTGGTCACACACACACAGACACAGACAGACACACAGACATTTTTTAAAAACCACTTTTTCGGTATCAGGGGACTTCAAAACGTGGACATCTGCAAAAATCTCGATGTCGAAAATTTTCATCATCACAATACTTCCTTATACTACGTATAAGAAAGTAAAAAAATGAGGTGTGGCCACCACACGACTTTCTTATACGTATGAGCGTTTGAAACTATACAATTTTAAGATTTTTTTATACAAAACTTATTCAAAATCCTATTCTAAGTACTTTCATTCTCTTAATAAATCGCTATAGAATGCATACTTTACAAGATATTATCAAGAAAGTGCTGCTCGCTAAGAGTAAAAGTGCTACTTCCGGTCCGAATTTTGTAATTTCACATATACAAAAAATATTGAAAATCCAGTTCTAAATACTTTTGTACTCTTGATAAATATATATAGAATGCATAATTTACGATATATTTGCAAAAAATCGCTATTCGATAAGAGTAAAAGTGGTACTTCCGGTCTGAATTTTGAAATTTTTTTTATACAAAAGATATTGAAAATTATGTTCTAAATACTTTTATACTCGGAACATACTTCTCTAAAAAGCATGACTTGCGAGATATTCGCAAAAAACTGATTTTCGATAAGAGTAAAAGACCTACTTCCGGTTGGAATTTCGAAAAACTTTATTAAGACAATTTGTCTCAAACTTAATTTTAAGTACATATGAATTCTTTATAAATTTGTTTAAACTTAGTAGTTGACGAATAATTGGCGAAATTCGATTTTTTCACTGAAGTAAACTACTACTTCCGGTCTGCCGATTTTACTGAAAATCTAATCAGATCTCAAGAGGGAGATTATCTTTGTAAATATAAAATTTGGAATTGATACCTATAGCGGTTTGAGCGCTATCGTGGTCACACACACACACACACACACACACACAGACAGACAGACACACACAGACAGACACACACACAGAGAGACATACACACACACAGACATTTTTTAAAAACCACTTTTTCGGTATCAGGGGACATCAAAACGTGGACATCTGCAAAAATCTCGAGGTCGAAAATTTTCATCATCACAATACTTCCTTATACTACGTATAAGAAAGTAAAATGAGGTGTGGCCACCACACGACTTTCTTATACGTATGAAAGTGTTACTTCCGGTCCGAATTTTGAAATTTCATTTATACAAAAAATATTCCAAATCCAACTCTAAATACTTTTGTACTCTTCATAAATATATATAGAATGCATAATTTACGACATATTTGCAAAAAATCGCTATTCGATAAGAGTAAAAGTGGTACTTCCGGTCTAAATTTTGAAATTTTTTTTATACAAAAGATATTTAAAAGTATATTCCAAATACTTTTATACTCGTAATGTACCTGCCTAGAAAGCATGACTTGCGAGATATTCGCAAAAAACTGATTCTCGATAAGAGTAAAAGACCTACTTCCGCTAGGAATTTTGAAAAATTTTATTAAAACAATTTTTCTCAAATTTAATTTTGAGTACATTTGAATTCTTTATAAATTTGTTTAAACTTAGTAATTGACGAAATATTTGCAAAATTCGATTTTTTCACTGAAGTAAACTACTACTTCCGGTCTGCCGATTTTGCTCAAAATCTAATCAGTTCTCAAGAGGGAGATTATATTCGTAAATACAAAATTTGGAATTGATATCTACAGTGGTTTGACCGCTATCGTGGTCACACACACATAGACAGATACACACACAGACACACAGACATTTTTTAAAAACCACTTTTTCGGTATCAGGGGACTTCAAAACGTGGACATCTGCAAAAATCTCGAGGTCGAAAATTTTCATCATCACAATACTTCCTTATACTACGTATAAGAAAGTAAAAATAGTTGGTTAATGCGCGTAAGTTCATTTTATAATGCACGCTTAATTCCTACCCTTTCTTTTTTACAGATAAATTTTCAGTTTTTAACAAAAAAATGTGTTGCTGGGTAACTGTACGAAACAAATTGCCTCCTTGTTAAAACGACGAGTCCGAAGGAGGAAATTTGATGAGTCCAGTTACCAATTGGCAACTAAATCTGATGAAAATAGAAAATTTATCCGGATATAAAAAGGAAGCTCGAATGTAATTCGATAAGATAATTTACTAAATGTGTAAACAATTACTGAAACTTTTATTACATAATAATTATATTATTTAAAAATACAGTTATTAAAAACACAATTCTTATACACTTTGTGAAGATTACTTACAATGAGTTTGCAGATTTTATGTCATAACAACACTTCACAACGAACAGTATGATGATAAAGTAAACATCTTGATGTCGGATCAACCAAAGACAATATATACGCAAAGCTTAATGTTGCGTCGACTTTGACATTTTATTTTGACAATGAGTTCGATGATTTTATGACATAACAAGAAAACGTAAATTGTTGTCGGGGCAACCAAAGGTAAACAACTTCTTTGCCGATTTAAAAGTTAAAGTAAGCTTTTTTCGCTGTCAATGTGACAAAACAATCCCGACTTATGGTTTTTTTACACATGCATTAAATTATCAATTTAATGAACCGTATGTAAAGGTAAAAGTTGATCCAATATTTTATTGAGGATAATCACGAATACTAACCAGCAGCTATTGATACTTGTTGACTAGAAACATTAACAATCGGTATTTTTGTTTTTATATATGTATTAATTTAGAGGTTATGTCTAACTAGACATTTCCTTTAATTAAGGGGGCACACGCAGGGGTGTCGGCTAACTGCTGTGAGGTAGGACGTTAGGGGAAGGTGCCCTATGCGCTAGTGCATTTTGCCGTTGTAAGGTATTCGTTCAAGTGAAACAACCAGCAGACATTTTTGTTTTTCATATTATTTCTTGCATTAAATTGAATTTAAAGAATTATTGTAGGATTTGTTGGTAGTATATTCTTATAAATAAAATTATTTCCTCCTATATTTCACTCTCGAAGTTGGCCAAATTTACAGCATCATAACACAGTTTCAGAAACTTTATTTTAAAAACTAATTCCAGTCAAACATGCATTGATCCTTTGTTTATTTGAGTCCTGAATTTCATTTTGATATTTCATAACTGAAAGCTGTACTGTTGCTTGAGCGAAACCATTTAAAGTAGTTTTGTCGATGCGTGGGGCCTCTCAATGTCACGCACTAATGTAAATTAGAACGAAATTGGCTTTTATTAGATAGATAGATATAGTTGACTATGAAATTCAGTCAATAACCTGTCAATTTAATAACAAATACAAACCCTTATATTAAAATAAAAATTGTTGACTATTAAGCACATCATATGTATTATCTAATAATAAGTGTCTGTAATTCATTTACACGTTGAGATTTAGAAATTTTCATTTTGAAGGTTTTTCATGAACAGTTTGTTTTAAAGTTTGGTCGTCCACAAGTGGACAAATGTTGCATCAGTGACGAACTCAATATAAAACTTAAGCTTCAGAAGGTCATTTCGCCCATCATAAAATCGTTTTTTCCTATTTCGGCGGATTATTTTTATTTTTTTTTTTTTTGAAATGTCTTCAAACCATTTAGAACAAACAACTTAGAATAACCGTCAGAATGTATATTTTCGAAAAAATGGGGACTAGCTTGTCATTTCTGGATTTTGTTTTCTTTTGCAATATCTTCTGATATATAAGAGATACAGTTTTAATGTCTTAGAACAAATGTAGAACAACCTGTAACAACTGTCAGAATTTAAATTTTTTCAAACAGGGAGGTTGTGAGAAAATATTTCTTTCCTATTATTAAAATAAATCCCTTTAATTTCGTTTCACCCCATCATCTTGATCATCATCCATCGTCACCATCATCATAACGCGCACACTGTCGCATGATAGATCACCTGGTTTCTGTGTCATTTTTTGTTCTATTCTAAATTCCCTTTTGTTTTTAGATAACAAAAAAGCCGAACTAACAGTTCTCGTTTTCTGACAACAGGACAAGAGTTCGCTCGAAAAGGTTATTGATTTGCTGTCAAATTTCTAGAACTGTAGGTAATGAAGGAGTTATTCTTGCGGAGAATTAATTAATAAGCGGCAATAATAAGTGTTTTTTTAATTTACTGTATAAATCACTAACTAGATTCTGAGTATCCTTTTTTTAACGGCTAGAAATTCATAAGTGTTGTTCAAATATAATAAATTAAGAGTTTCTACTTGTTGTGTACTGCCATCCTTAAACTAAATGTCAAATTGCAATAAATGAATTTTTATTAATTTCTCTATTGCCAACTTTTTATTACTTAGTTTGTTGTATTCATTTTTTAGCATTCAATGCATCAGTTCCTTAGGAGTATTGGCAATGTACTCTAACAACAGTAACAACTATTAAAAACTAGGCCAATTATGACTTTTTTAAGATTTTTAGAACAAATCTCAACAACCGTCAGATTTTTGAAAAAATGGGTTCTCGGTCGATTCTGATTTTTTGTTCGAAATACTTTAGAGCAATATAGAACAATCTAGAATAACCTGGAACAACCGTCAGGCTTTAGAATTCAAAAAAAAAGGGCGGCTAACTTCTTACTTTCGGTTATAGTTTTTTCCTATATCTTTTGGTATATAAAAGATTAGGTGTTTATTTTTTAGAACAATGTTTTGAACAAACCTAGAACAACCTGGAATACCGTCAACATTTTAATTTTTTGCCTTTCGTTTTTATCCATATTCTCGTCTGATTTTGAATTTTTCTCTGAAATATATTGGAATAATTTAGAACAAAGCTAGAATAACCGTCACATTTTCGATTTTCAAAAAAACTTCGCACACATGAACACCTGTATGCTTTTGATAACACTCCATGAAATATTTCGCGTTTACGTAACTATAAAGTTTTCTACCACAGCTATGTCTACATTTTCACTATTAACGATCTGTTTCCTGATCAACCATCTAATTATTATTTATTAAATCGGATCATTTTGATCGTTTCAAAGAACGCATGTATTCCCAAGCTTTATCTAAATTACTACACGATACACTTATCCAATACAACTATAAATCATTTCTGTCGCTTTAAAAGGAATTATGCTTTAATATATTACATACGACATGTTTGGTTACATGCAATTAGGACTTTAAACTTGACATCATTTTAAACCTTTCCATTACTCGTGCCTAAATAAGAGCACCTATTCATAATTGTAATCTCAGGCAGAGATATACATTTATGCGTTTTCGTTTTCATATTGAGACTTCTGAGCGGAATAACACCAAGAGAGTGAGGGGCCCTGTTTTAGTAAAGTTATTAGTCGACGGTGCGTCGGTGTCGGTCATCTGTTTTATGTAAAAGCGTAGCGCCTCACACGGGCTGGGAAAACGGCCCCGGTGGCGCCACACTGCGTGTCCCTCACGTCCGACCGTCGAACCACACACATATTCACTCAACTTGTTCGTCTATCAATGCAGTAGATATATGGGATATGTTGTATAATGGATATGTTTCACGGACAAGACGTCACTACTGTCTTAGGAAAGCCGTCACAATGATTTCTTTTAGTGGTGGTACGTCATACACCAACTAACATCTACGTATGTGTTATGTGTGTGTGTGTACGTCAGGGGTTAGTTTTTCGCAACACACATTTCGATTTTGTTCTAGACGGGAAATCACCACCCGTAGCAAATCTGAATTATCGTTGTATCAATCAACAAAGGTGCCAAAAACCAGAGGTGCTTAGTTTGTGAGTAAATAATCGTCTCCAAGATATACACACATATCTCATACGTTGAACCCTTGTTATGTTCCCGGTTCGAGGATAAGAATGAAGGACTAATAATAATAATAATAATAATACTCTTTATTGCCCAACAGAATATTATAAATTCCAATTTTTAAAATAATATAATGTATATAATGTAATGAGTACCTATATATAAAAAAAATATTAACAAAAAATAAAGAACAAGTGACAAATAAAAAGAAATTATTTAGTATTATGCAAAATTACTGAAAATTGAAGTAGCAGCACTTTTTACAGCATTAACAGATGAAATCGTATTGAAATGAGAACACATCATGTAAATGGGAGACTTCAATAACACATTTGTGCGCGCAAATGGTAAGTACAATGTGCTGGAATAACGACCGCCAAAATTTGGAACGCGGAAAACTAGCATTCTGATTAAAACTGGAGAGTCAATGTGGTTATGACATAGCTCCAATAAAAAAATATATATAATCGTATGAAATTACATAAATTGTATTACGAAAGTAGAAATATATTTAGAAGGCCAATAACTGCAGGGGCCCTTTAATACACTGTACCATTTGGTATAGGGTGTAGGAAAAAACCTGCAAAATAAAAAAAAGCTTCCATCACAGCGCCACAAAGCTAATGGTCTTTAGTTGTTAAGATCATAGGCGTAACTAGACCTCGACCATGGTGGGGGTCACTTCAAAGACATGCCATGATCGGCCATTTTTCAACCCGTTTTTCTTTCGCATTTGTTAGCACTGATGGTTCTATTTCTTTCCATCAGAGTGTGTTAAAATAATACAATTGTCAAGACTTTAAAATTAACAAGCACTTAATGACCCAATTTTTTCCCCCTGGTTACGCCTATGGTTAAGATCCAATCAACAGCCTTTGGAGTTAAATTATGTAAATCTGTGTATCCAAATTTAAACTTAGCTAGAGGACATTCTTCAACAATATATTAAACTGTTTCAACCTCAGTTCCGCAATCACTAACTGGACTCGCAATCACATTCCATTTGAATAACTTACTATTGCAATTTCCAGCCAGGCATCGTCTATTAATTGTTTATTAAATACTTCACATTCTAACGAAATTGATTTCCAGAGGTCATTAATCGAAAATTGTTGATTTAGGAAATCCTCCTTCCAAATTGGACTACGTGATTTTAATCTATATGGCAGTAAATTAGGAAAATTTTGATATTTATCCCAACAACGTTTTAAAGCCAATTTTCTTCTTTACTGATGAAGATAAATGTTAGCTAGGACGTTGAGCCAAGAAAGTAGAGTAGATTATACTGTGCCCGTAATAATTCGAAGTGTATAATTTAACTGAATATCTACTTTACCAACATGTACGCTATTCATCCAAACTGCACTACAATATTCAGCAGCAGAATACACCAATGCAAGAGCTACGTAAACTGTCTGCATGAGCTCCCCATTTTGAACCACTCAACTTCTCTAAGAAATTATTTCTTGTTTAATCTTCATACGCAATTTATCAATATGTTGTTTATATGTTAATGATGTATCCAAAGTAACTCCTAGGTATGTCGGATTAAAATTATGTCTTAGAACAGTACCATTAAAAATACTACAAGTTTTTTTATGTTTTTCGTTATTCTTAAGATGGAAACAAGAAACTTCTGCCTTAGATGGGTTAGGGCATAACTTCCATTTCCTAAATAAATCACTCAGAATCAATAGATCTTCGTTTAAATTAACTTCAGATTGATTGAAATTATTGTGTTGATAAATCATTGCCATGTCATCAGCGTAGATGAACCTTCTGGAAGTCGTATCTGGTAAATCACTTGTATATAGATTAAAGAGAAGAAGAGCTAATACCAATCTTTGAGGTAAACCATTATATAATATTTTATATTTACTGCTTTCTCCATTGATAAAAACTCTAAATTTACGATTTGTAAACATATTTTCCATAAGTTTAATTAAATTACCATTAGGCAGCACATTATATAATTTTAAAAGTAATCCATCTAACCAAACTGTATCATAAGCAGCTGTTAAATCAATGAAACTAATTCCAGTTTTCAATTTCTTTTGAAAACCATTCTCAATATACCTTTGTAGAATCCTCGTTGACGCTTGTTAAATAGGTAATACATGAAAAAAGAAACTAGAGGCGCGCTGAATCCAAACGAACTGAGTTTACACGGACTGATAGAGAGACCAATGCGATCAAATGCTTTAGAAAAGTCTGTGTACAAGACGTCGACTTGCTTGCGTGAATTTAGAGCTTGCGATAAGGTTTGAGTAAATTGACACAGGTTAATACTCAGAGAAATAGCAGAATAGAGACATTGTTCAAGACTTTGGAGAAGTTCGACAAGATTTCCAATTGGTTATGTCAGAACAATCGCCAAATTTAAATATTGGCATAATACGTGCAAACTTCCAAATCTCTGGAAAGGTTGAACATTTTAGCGCCAAATTAAAAATCTTCACCAAAGGATATAGAAGAGCAAGACCACATTCTATAATAAGAAAGGCTGATACTTGATCATGGCAAATGCTAAAACTATGTTTGAGTTTGACTATTGGCCTCAAAACTAGATTATCGGAAAATTATAAAATACTTTAATTACTATTGTTATTGTGATAATCATGAACATCACCGACAATTGAAGGGTCTGGAAAAACATTGATAAAAAACTTCCCAAATGCATTAACGACCAAATGCGGCCTACCCAAAGTCTCGCCGTTAAGAAGCATTTGCCCAGGAATTAGTGTTTTTTCTCTTTTACCATGGATAAAGCATCAGAACTTTTGTGGACTAGAGTAGGATCAAAAATATTTTCTAATAGAATATTCTACCCTGGTGGTGGCAGTCAAAACTACAATAAAACTATATGCCTTAAATTTCCTTAATTTAATGAATTCGTTTCCTTTGATAGTTATTCTTGGTATGTAATGTAGGTACATATAGTAACTCATTAAGTGTTACTATATTTACAATTTATGTGCGCCTTTTAATATGACTGTCGATTATCTTGAGAACTTTCTTTAGGTATACGAAGACATTCTTATAAATTATAAAAACTCTTAGGCAGTGGCGGCCCGTGATTTTTTGGGACCAAGGGGTCTGAGTGTTTAATATCAAAAATTAAGTACAGACAAAAAATAAACTCAATATGCTATTTAATTAATTAACTTGTTTGAAAAAAAATCCATCCGCCGTTCCTTACGATCAGCAATATGATTAATAACTAATTCATTGAAGTTTGGTGTTGATGTCAGTAATTGTTTTTCAATGGAACACATTGCTAAGGCACATAGTCTGCTTTCCCGCATGGTATTTCTAGAAAATGTTTTTATTCTCATCAAAGTAGAAAAACACCGTTCACTTGATTTTTTCGATTTTGGTTATTGAAAGTTCGAAAAAGCTTAAAATGAGAGACATGTTTCGTTCGAATATTTTAAATATTTGAATATAGGCGGTGTTATATGTAATTATGTTTAAAACGTCTATGGAAACTGTAACTTCGTACGTGTTCGGGCGTCTTCGGAATGTCAGTGGTGACCTTGCTTTGACTTCGGCCAACTTCATATGGGTTCCGACGTCTTCGGAATATCGGTGAAGGCCTTGCCTTGTCTTCGGCCAACTTCGTTTGTGCTCGGACGTCTTCGGAATGTCGATGAATCCCTTGCCTTGTCTTCGGCCAACTTCGTGAACATTTTAAATATTTGAATATAGGCGGTGTTATATGTAATTATGATTAAAATTCAGACTGATTCATGCAATAAATTATTTCAAATAATCAACAAAAAGGACGACATAAATAATTGCACGCCCTCAGAGATTTGCAAAATAGCAGAAACAATTTACAAAATCTTTCGCCAACATAGTCATATTATCAAAAACAAACTTTTATAACAGTTGTACTATTCAACATTGGAAGTAAATTTCAATAGTAGCATCAGAAAACTTATCATCCAACTCTGCTTAACAATTTATATTGTTAATTAGTAAATAAAATATTAGCATGTGTGCTTTTTATTCTTTGTACAACTTCTATTGCACATGTTTGTTACATTAAAGGCATTTTGACATTTAAATATAATTTGGTTCAATTTTTTGTTACCAACGACAAAATAACAAAATTAGCGTGCGATAAAGAAATACTTTGCAACCAAAGCGGGTGTGTAAAGTGAACTTTATAGCACCGAAATAGAAAAAACCTAGATTTTTATAATTCTGTCTTAATGTCATAGCTCAGTGTGTTATTTTCTATCATTTCGATTATGTTACTAACGCATTTCATAGTTGCATTTGCACCGATAGAAATTACAACATACACTCACCGCTGTATATTACATACTGGACAGTGTAAATGTAGGCAATTTTTGTAGTACTTGCAAAACCACTGACTATTTTATTTACGGCTTATATATTTACTTGATTTGGAAAAACGTACTACCGTTCACTTCGTTTAACCTTTATCTTCATGCTTAATGCATAAACTTTACATATTTTCTATCATTTCGATTATGTTACTAACGCATTTCATAGTTGCATTTGCACCGATAGAAATTACAACATACACTCACCGCTGTATATTACATACTGGACCGCCACGCGGCACCATAGAATAGTGTCCCAGAGCTGACATATATCCGCGCGCTACCCGCGCTAGTTTCATCGCTCGATTTCTAACATAGACGGGGCAGTCGCGCGAGGTGCCCGGAGCTTACGTCAGACTGCAATTTTTAAACTCGCTGAAAAGACTGTTACTTCCGAAAACATATTTGTTATCAAACAAATCAAAAAAATTACAAAGCATTTATAATTAATTTATCTGTTAAAAGAAATTTGTCACGGGGGGCAGTGCCACGTTGCCCTCCATGCAGCAGCCGCCACTGCTCTTAGGAGATTTCAATATTACGCATTACAACATTCTCTTTATTAACGAGGCTTACACGCTTTCACCTAAATATTTTATGGATTTTATATACCTTCGCCAATACAATTCAATAAGAAACTGATTACTAGATCTAAGTCTGTCATATACAGTATGTCCCCGGATTGAGTTTACAAGAGGAAAAAATTCTTATTTTTGATTTTGCAATAAAATGCTAAAGGAATTAAATTTTATGCTTCATTTCAAATGACCAAATCTGTTATTAGAATTACGAAACTGTCAAACCCCTATTTAGAATTACAAACTTTTATTTTCCTTTTTTTTCAATCACTACTTTAAAAAAAGAAGTAGGCTGGAAACAATAATGTTTTCGAATTCTTGATAGAGCCAGACAGCAACAATGCACGAATGGTGGGCCGAATAACCATCATGTTGAAAATAAATCCTCTTCCGATAAGCAAGTGGGAGTTCACTTAAACCATCTCAGAAAAAGTTGCTAACATTACCAAATAATTGTGCTGATTGACATTAGCATCAAAAAAATATGGGCCTATTATGCCATAGTAAGAAACAGTACACCACATATTTACCTTAACAAAATATTGACGTTTTGATGCAATTCTAAAGTGAGGATTAGTATCACTTCAATAACGAACATGTTGTGACGAAACGGTACGATTGCTAGTAAAAGTTGTATCATCGGAAAAAACAATGCTTTTGTGAAAATTTTAGTTCTCCATTATTTTATCTCCCATCCACATGCAAAAATAAAGACGCTTTTCATCATCTCTCGGTTCTAACGTATGATTAAAAATAGGTTTATAGGGGTATAATTAACGTTCCCTCAAAACTCTTTGAATATGGGATATGCTCATTTTGAGTTGAAGCGCCTGTCTCCGTAATGAAAGTTCAGGATTATCTTCCACCGAATCCAAAATTAAAACTGTAGAAGCATCATCTTCATCGCGTAGTATTTTCTTTTTCTTTAAATTCTGAACAGAACCAGTTTCCAAAATTTTTTTCACCATCTTTATTATACCCATACGGGAAACAGTTATACCGGGAAATTTTTCATTAAATTTTTCCGCAACGCGATAGTGGCTCTTTTTCCCAATACCATAATATTGTATTAAATATATTTTTTGTGATAACATTAACATTTTCACCAAAAATGACAGAATTACAGTTTGAAGTTATTTTTGACACATAAATTAGTGTTGAGAAGTCAAAGCCTTAAATGCGATGAAAAAAATTAAACCAAAATTTTTTGGAACATACATAAGTGAAATTAAAATTCTAATAACAGATTTGATCATTTGAAATGAAGCATAAAATTTATTTCCCTTAGCATTTTATTGTAAAATCAAAAATATGATTTTTTTCCCTTTTGTAAACCCAATCCGGGGATATACTGTATAGTAGTCGATATGACTAGAGATGTATGTTCACTTCTAAATGAGGATCCATACCATTCGTCTCTATTAATTTCAGCATCTTATAAGAGCTATATTGATCGCAATTTCGGTAGAAACCCTAATTGTAAATCCAAAGCAACAGAACAATAAAAATTCCAATAAAAAAATAGTTAGGTACCATTGCAAATAAGCGTCACCTGTAAACAATTAACAAGCTACTTCTAGTTATGACAGTTCACTTTATTTTTGTGTACTGTTAAATTGTTATTGTGTAGTTGTTAGATCCAACAAACAATACCTATTTATTTGGTAATGTATACTCAAGATGAAAAAGTTGATATACTTTTAGTTTATGGAGAATGTCGTAAAAATTCGAGAGCTCATTTTGGATTATTTCACTGGCAAAACACGAGATACTAGACGTAGGAAAATCAGCGATTGTATAGAGACCGTAACCATCAATTGAGGTTTGGTTTTAATGTTTGGCTGGGAATGATTGCGGACGTTCTTTTGCCTCCGATAATTTTTGACGGACATCCAACATCCGAAAGATATTTGGATTTTTTAAACAATAAATTTAATGACTTTTTAAATTATTTAGCAAGGGGAAGAGATATCCAGTATTTTTTCAGCAGGATGGTGGAGCACCTCATAATTCACGACTCGTTAGGGATTATTTAAATCACACTTTTGGTAACCATTTTACTGGTACCAATGGGCCAGTCAGGTGGTTTGCTAGGTCACCGGACTTAACACATTTGGCACCAGTTACGTAATTGTGTAAAGGAGTTTATACAATCTGTTAATTTACCCAATCCTACCCAACCCAACCGTAACCATCTAGTGAGGTTTGGTTTTAATGTTTGGCTAGGAATGATTGCGGACGTTCTTTTGCTTCCGATCATTTTTGACGGACATCTAACATCCCAAAAGATATTTGGATTTTTTAAACAATAAAGTTAATGACTTTTTAAATTATTTAGCAAGGGGAAGAGATATCCTGTATTTTTCAGCAGGAGGGTGCAGCACCTTATAATTCACGACTCGTTAGGGATTATTTAAATCACACTTTTGGTAACCATTTTATTGGTACCAATGGGCCAGTCAGGTGGTTTGCTAGGTCACCGGACTTAACACATTTGGCACCTGTTACGTAATTGTGTGAAGGAGTTTATACAACCTGTTAATTTACCCAACCCAACCCAACCCAACCCAACCCAACCCAACCCAACCCAACCCAACCGTAACCATCAACTGAGGTTTGGTTTTAATGTTTGGCTAGAAATGATTGCGGACGTTCTTTTGCCTCCGATAATTTTTGACGGATATCTAACAACCCAAAAGATATTTGGATTTTTTAAACAATAAAGTTAATGAATTTTTAAATTATTTAGCAAGGGGAAGAGATATCCAGTATTTTTTCAGCAGGATGGTGCAGCACCTCATAATTCACGACTCGTTAGGGATTATTTAAATCACACTTTTGGTAACCATTTTATTGGTACCAATGGGCCAGTCAGGTGGTTTGCTAGGTCACCGGACTTAACACATTTGGCACCAGTTACGTAATTGTGTGAAGGAGTTTATACAACCTGTTAATTTACCCAACCCAACCCAATCCAACCGTAACCATCAAGTGAGGTTTGGTTTTAATGTTTGGCTAGGAATGATTGTGGACGTTCTTTTGCCTCCGATAATTTTTGACGGACATCTAACATCCCAAAAGATATTTGGATTTTTTAAACAATAAAGTTAATGACTTTTTAAATTATTTAGCAAGGGGAAGAGATATCCTGTATTTTTTCAGCAGGATGGTGCAGCACCATCACGACTCGTTAGGGATTATTTAAATCACACTTTTGGTAACCATTTTATTGGTACCAATGGGCCAGTCAGGTGGTTTGCTAGGTCACCGGACTTAACACATTTGGCACCAGTTACGTAATTGTGTGAAGGAGTGTATACAACCTGTTAATTTATGTAGAGCTTAGGAAGAGTGACATTTTGAACATATTTAGTAAATAATTAGTAATTACTTATACCTAACAGTTCTTTTCAATAATTCTTATAACTTAGATTATGTAAATTATTGTTTTTGCTATTGTATAGTTAGGTACTGTTGTTTTAATTTAAACTTTGAATATGTGTCGTTTATTTCCAATGGTAACTATGTTTTTCATTTGAAATTTTTTTGTTCTTTGGATTTTCTACTACCTACTCTCTATCTATCACTGAACAATAGCATATTTTATATCGCTTGAAAGCTAAAAATACTGCCAATTATAACACTGCAATAAAAAATACGTGCTACTATTTAAGAAAACGAGTACCTGGCATTTGAAAATTAAAAAAAAGATTGTTTATTGTGATTAGTAATTTCACCTTGAAATAAATGTGCCAATGCGTGTAAATGTGAGAAATATGTTATGTAATTGTTTCCAACGGCAACTTTGGTGGCTTTTGCGGTTCTACAATTTTTACAAAGCAGTTTGTTTTCATGTTAATGTATAAATTTAATAGATACCGCCATATTTGACACAAATGTCAAAAGTTAACCTGTAGTGGATGCGCAACAAGCAGAAAAAGAATATGAATTGAAATACAGAATTTTGTATTTAAAAATTCAAAATTAACGTCACTTCCGATTAGATCGGAAGAAAAACTGAGTGCATCAGAAAAAGCTCACCAATAGCTCATACATATGGTCGAAGTTTCAAAGTTTTACTTTAGGTATTAAATAAATGTTGCGCTGGTACAACATCTCTCTGACATCCGGTATAGTAAGATGGTCAGAAATTGTTAAATGCGGAACTGTGAGTTGTCGCAGGTTTCGCATCGCCGGACTGGTAGATTGAATCCAAATCTCTTTGTTTAGAAATAGGTATCTTCAATGATTTTCTTAGCAATTCGTCCTCTCTAACGGCCTGTAGGTAAAGGAAAATACTGTAAACAATCAACAATTAGATTAGATTGCACAAGTAGTTGCATTAGTTTAAGACGAACTATAACCAGAGAACAATGATCATAGACTAGCGACAACATTGTCAGATTTTTTATATTTCGTGTTCCACTTTCTCCGCGTAGTATTTCAATGAGGGATAACCACAAAGTACACTCAGAAAACATTATAAAAGAATGAGGTGTGGCCACCACACGACTTTCATATACTTAAGGGCGTTTCAAATTATAGAATTTTAAGAATTTTTTTATACAAAAATTATTCAAAATCCCATTCCAAGTACTTCTATACTCTTAATAAATCTTTATAGAATGCATACTTTGCAACATATTCGAAAAAAAGTCCTACTCGCTAAGAGTAAAAGTGTTACTTCCAGGCCGAATTTTGAAATTTCAGGTATAGAAAAAACATTGCAAATCAAGCTCTAAATACTTTTGTACTCTTGATAAATATATATAGAATGCATAATTTACGACATATTTGCAAAAAACGCTATTTTATAGAAGTAAAAGTGTTACTTTTGGTCCGAATTTTGATATTTTTTTTATACAAAAGGGATTGAAAATTACGTTTTAAATACTTTTATACTCGTAATGTACATGTCTAAAAAGCACGATTTTCGAAATATTTGCAGCTTCTTTTTACAACTAAGTGTATACCTACCACAAAAGATTGAAGCAATGGGAATGTATATTGTTAAAAATGCTCAAAAAATATTTGTGACCGCTACAGGACAAATTGGAGAACTTGTGGATCAATTAGGCCTACAGAACATGTGATTCCAATAAGACGGTGTCACAGGCTACGATGTGAATATTGTGAGAAAATTTTCCCGGCCAAATAACGTCAGAATGTATGAATATCGACAGACCCCCCACGATCCCCTGATTTGACATGAAGGAAAAGGTGTACACCGATAAACCAACAATAACCGCGATGCTAAACGACAATATTCGAAACAAAGTTGCTGAAATAACACCAGAAGTCTGCGAAATTGTTATGCAAAATGTGCTTTAAAAGAGTTCGCCTTTGCGTCACGGCGAGAGGCGGGGGCCGCTTGACTAAAATAATATTCCATACATAATGTTCAAGACCATATACCTAATCAATCAAGAAAATATAAATTATAAAATTGTATTTTATTTTGAAAGTTATTTAAAAAAAAGCATCGAACTGGAACATAAAACGCACCCTGTATGTTGAAGAAAATTAAATTATTTGAGGTTACCATTTATACTTTTATTACCAAAACGCTTACGATATCCACATTTATTAAGCTTATAAATTTCTTTAATACTTAAATTTCGCATTTGTACTCCTAAGAATATCTGTCCTATAAATTACATTTTACATAAATTGGAAAGACGGTCAAAATAAACCAGATTTATTAATATTATTCGATGGGTGAAAAATTTAAATTATTTCCGTATCTTATCCCCCTATTAAATCACTTTTATACCACCAGACAAATTGTATTTTAATGGATCATTAATAAATTTAAATCCCACACAAAATAACCATCAAAAACAAAACAAGCGCGTCCGCTGTGTTATTGGCCAAGAGGCGTGACCAAACGTGATGACGTCAGGGTATATTTCTGTACATCAACTTTATGCAACGTTACCTTAGAGTTTCCGAATGCGCTAGACGGCTTCATGGGAAAAGCATCTTTAAGAATTCGGTGCATACAGATATTCGTGACGAATAGTAGACCATATTCATACGTAGTGGACGCGCAGATGAAGTTCATTATTGCCTGAAAAGTTTTGAAATTTCAGGAAATATAATTCCTGTTATGAAAAATTTCACGCACAATTTAATGTTGTTTGGCGGTGAATGGTTGTGTTTGGTCACAAGGCGTGCTTAAAGACAATAATAATTGAATCAGATTCTGAGAGATAGGTACGTTACGCAATTAAAACATGTTGGAACAATCACTCGAGTTGGACACTGGCGATAACTATCAAAATTGTGACACTACCACGAGTTCCGGTTGTCTTAGCACACCATTCTCTGTTAAGGATATATTAAATATCACTAATGAAGGTGACTATTTGACCGGTAATTACAAGGAATACAATTACAATCATTATAATCATTATTTACAACCGTACTGGGACAATAACTGTTATAATAATTATGAACAACAAAATTTTAATAACTATTATAATGCAAGTGGATTAAAATCGGACATTAGTTTGTGTGATAGTGGTTACTTAACGCAGAGTGGTTTACAGCATCAACAGAATATAATGGGAACCTTTTGTGTTAACTACAATGATAATGAAAAGACGTCTATGATAAAAGAAGAATATGCGAATATTGGAAGTCCAAGTAAGTATTATTTCAGTATTTTTTATTCCTTTCATGACAGAAACACATGATTATAACGTATGAATTCATTTTGTATTTACCTTAGACTTAGGTTGTTTAGATGCTTTTTAACTAAACCCTTTTGCTTAATGTTTATTTACTAATACTATTTTTATACAGTGTTATGTTATTTCATTCATTCTAAACGTACCTATACCTATATAGGGTAACGTTGCTTAAGTCGAACCCCTTAAGAAAAAAAATGTATATCACTTAGGATTTATCAAATAAATGGAAATTAAATGTGTTATCCAAAACATGTGTTAATATTGTTGTTATTTATTATAACGAAATTAGAAAATCTATATGATTTTACCTAAAATAAACTAAATTTTTAAAAACGAGTAAGGCTACCGGTTTCCTAAGTCGTACCACCTATAGCCTAGGTATGACTTCAATATTTTTTGTATGGGCAGTGTGTCCATTCAAAAGAAGAAATATTTGCTTATTGTCACCCTTGTCTAACTTTGATTACTTGATGAAATCTTCTAACCATTCAAGAAAAAGTTCTGACGTTATCCATTCGTTTTTGGAGCATCCAAATACAGTACCTATTGGTGCTCTTTTCTTTAAGCAATCGTTCAATCGCACGCGTTTAAATATTAACATAGGAGGTATGAATTCACCTGCAGCATTCAGACAGCATACATCTGTAGTGGACAATCCCCTTTTTACCACTTGTAAGGGCACCAACTTGATGTTTACCTTTCCGAGCAATTATTTTGGATGGTTTGTGAACCGTGGACAATCCTGTTTCGTCAACGTTATATATCTGGTTAGCAGAAAACTCGTATTCATCTAATATGGATTCGTATTTGTCAAAGAATTCATAAACAGATTCTTTATTGAAAGCCCTGCAATTTCTTTTTCTCTGTTGAAACGGTGTGGTAATTTATGTTTTTCTGCCAATTGATTAGCAAGTCTTCTTAGATCTGTTGCAGTAAGTCCAAAAAAGCTTGATTCTAAATTGAGAACGTGTGCAGCCAACTCCTTCTCCATATTTTCAGTCGTATCCTTAGGCCTTCCAAATTTGACATTCTTATTTAGTTCTTTAAAATGACGCCGTAACGTTGGTTTAGGAATGTTGTATTTTCTATGAGCTTCATTGAATCCAATAACTCCTTCCGATAATTTGGTTAACCCTTCGTCCATATCATCTTGGTTTTATGTATTATAAATTCGCTTTGAATGCGTTGAGATAATTATGTCCTAAAAATAATAATGAAAATAAAATCAGTTGGGAGTAGGTAAAAAAAAAAGTAACTTCCTAAGTCGTACCAGTACGAGTTAGGAATCTTCTATGGGTACGATTTAAGACACGATACAAATTAAATTTAAAAGTAACCATAACCTAACATTAAATATAATTAAGACAATTTCATTTTGACCAAACAATTAGGTAAATTCTACTGAATTTATGTTTGATAAGGAACAGAATTTTATCAATAATTTATTTGCAAGATTAGCTACAAAACATATGCAAAAAAATTATAAGAAAATTGAAATAAATTTACTTGATGACAGGATTTATAACCAAGCTAGTTTATGGTATACAATAATACGTAAACCAACTTTGTTGACTCAGATATATATCTGGTTGCCGTTGTATGTGCTGTTGTCGCCGTAGTTCATTAAAAATTCAAGTGGTACGACTTAAGCACTGGTACGACTTGAGCAACCTTACGCTACGTATGTATAAAACTGTACATTTAATATACCTAATAATTTGCACCATTATTGATTCTGAATTCGATAATACAATATGCCTGAAACGATAGGTCTCTGTTATTTGACATAAACATTGACGTTTGGTTTTGGAGATGTATTGATTTGTTTGCAAGTTCGTCAATAATGTTATCTACTGAAGAAAAAGACTTTTAGTTGAGCACTATTTTCGCTCATACAGTTGTAGACAATATGGTCCAAGCATTAAATGCGTTCGCGATCAATTTTCGGAACATTTCAATAAACTGGCACCAAATAATATGATTATACTGAGCATTATAACCAAATTTGAAATAACTGGAAGTGTGCTACACCAAGGTAGAACTGGACGAAGAAAAACAGTGGATACCAACGAAAATCACGAACCAGTATTCAATCAAATTATGGACACAGCACGTCGTAGTCAACGGAAATCTGCAGCAAAATGGAATATGAACAGAAGGACTCTTCAGAAAATATTGATACAACTTAATGCGCATTCATACGTTTTTCAGACCACTCAACAACTGAGAATGGGTATGCTGCAAGACTTTAATACTGTGTCAGAATCCTTGCTCTGCAATATGATAATCTCAGTTTCATCAGTAACATCTGGTACAGTGACGAATGTCATTTTCATTTGCCGGGTCATGTAAATAGACGTAACAATAGATTATTCGGATTCTAAATTTCCAACGACCAGAAGAGGCGCAAGAAATACCATTGCATAGTGAAAAAGTGACCATCTGTTGCGCAGTTTTTTGACGAGGAATTATAGGGCCTTACTTCATTGAAGAAAACGGACGTCCAGTAACTGTTAATCAAGAGCAATATGTTAATCAAGTTCACACACCATTTGTAGATGATCTTCGGATGTTTTGCAAATCAAGAAACTTAGCCTTCGGTAGCCAGTTTTTTCAGCAAGATGGAGCAATGTGCCACTCAGCACATGCTATAAGAACCTCTCTGGGTGAGACATTTGGAAACAATGTAATTTCACGTTTCACCGATTTTTCTTTTCTATCTCACTCTCCGGACTTAACACCACTGGATGCATGTGTTCGGGACATGCTGAAACTATGGGTTTTACGAGATAATCCTTCGTCTACAAAACAACAGTTAAAAGAGAAAATTACAGAAGCGATACGACAGATGTAACAGCCTCTATTTTCAGATATGGTCACAACTATACAAGAACGATACGAACTGTGCGTTCAACTTAATGGAGGGAACTTGGAAAATGTTATTCGTAATGTTAATACTTAAGTGTTAATTTATTGTTATATGTATTTCAATTGAATAAAGTTTGAAAGTTTCAGGTCCATACATTAATAGTCACACTCTAGTAGTGAAGTTAATATACCTAGTAGATGTTTTAACAATCTATACCTAGTACGAATTCTAGATAATAATTTTTAGTCGATCATTGACATTACATCAATGAATAAATTATAATCATTCTCAAGAAATTGAATTAATACCTGGAAGTTGGAGATACATATAATAAATAATAATATATGAAAAAAATAATATAAACCCCAATGGAACAATACCTCTTTATGTTTTAATATTCTTAAGTTTACTAATAGCCGGTTTATTGAAATTGATTTTCATAGCTGCTCCTATGATTTTGCGATAGGTATGTTTGACGTTGTGTCACACTGTAGGAATGGATGCTCGAACTACAAATTTTTCATTGGCGTGCTCTTTGAATATATTTTTTAGGTTACCATTGTTATAAATAATTATTGTTTACATTTACATTCATTATGTCAAATGTATTATCTGGTAAGCATTTATGTTATGTAAGAATTAATAATTAATGCTAAAGGTATAATGACACTGGTTTAAAAGATTGTGAAAGTAATTATTACAATTTACTTTTTTTAATTCAATTTATTTTAGCAAAATTGCAGTTATCATTCTTGAATTGTAAGCATTGTCCTATTTTAAATAATAATAATATCTGATAATGTTTGAAGATTCTAAACACTATCTTGCTTTTGCTGTTAATAAAAATCAAATGAAGAGTTTAAAAAGTATAGTCTAACCAGATAATGCTTTTCTTGAACAAGTATGAAATTAAATAAGTTCCCTAAACTGAATTTTTCATGATATAAATAATGTATTCTGAAATACAATATTAAATATATGTTCTTTAATATTTAGTGCTACACTAAACTTTTAAAAAATATAACTAACACTGACTATATCGTGCACTAAGACTCAGGTAGTGTTTAACTTTTTATTTATTACCTTACCCATAATTTCTTCTCTAAGTTTAATAACTCTACTTTTACTATAAGTCAAACCGGTATATGTACATATCAAATCCAAATTTTGTATTTACGAGTATAATCTCCCTCTTGATATTATGATTAGATTTATAGTAAAATCGGTACACAGGCGGTGGTAGTTTACTTCAGTAAAAAAATCGAATTTTGCCAATATTTTGTCAACTACTAAGTTTAAACAAATTTGTAAAGAATTCATATGTACCTAGTCAAAATTAAATTTGAAAAGAATTTTATTAAGAAGTAGGTCTTTTACTTTTAAAAATCAGCTTTTTGCGAATATTTCGCAAGTCATGCTTTTTAAACAGGTATATTGCTAGCATAAAAGTATTTAAAACATAATTTACAATACGTTTTGTATAAAAAAAATTCAAAATTCGGACCGGAAGTAATACTTTTACTCTTAACGAATAGCGATTTTTTGCAAATATGTCATAGATTATGCATTCCATATATATATCTATCAAGAGTAAAAAGTATTTAGAGCTTAATTTGGAAATTTTTTTGTTTAAATGAAATTTCAAAATTCGGACCGGATGTAACACTTTCTTACGAATATCTCGCAAAGTATGCATTCTATAGAGATTCATTAAGAGAATAGAAGTACTTATAATATACTAAAAATTTGGTTTGTTTTCCTAAGAAGATAAAACTATTTAAAACAATTTAGAACAATTTTGTATAATTTGAAACGCTCATACGTATAAGAAAGTCGTATGGTGGCCACACCTCATTATTTATTATATAATGCAATTACCTGTTAGATATTTATAGTTGATGAAATTTACTCAATTATCTGTCAATATAAAAATATTGAAATGAAACGTGAAGACATATTTTTTACAAAATTCCAATTTATTCTGTGATCATATTACATCTGTGTATTGTGCATATTTGGAAGACTATAATATAAATATATTATACCTTGAAATATTGTAATCAAAATTTCAAAATAAGGGCTAATTAAAAATTAGGCATATTCTTACATAAAATATACAGGGTCTTTATTATGTTTGGAAACCCCTTAATATCTTCAAAACTATTGACTGATTAACTTGAAATTTGAGATGTACATTCTACTAATTAATATCTATTGCTCCTTATTTCTTTTACCTGTTTTACATTGTTAGTTTACGAGATACATGGCCTTGATTTTCTTAAAATACCAATAGGGGTCAAATTTGACATAATTCGATACCTTATCTTTTTCTGAATGTTGGTCTCTTATTTAAACGTTGCCACCAGAAGTGTTAAATAAATTAAAAATGAAAATACTTACTGACGTTATAAAATTCATAGAAAATGTCAAAACTTACATATTGACAGCAGGTAAATTGTCAAATATGGTTAAATTAAGCGAAAAAGAAACAATAGAAGTCCTTATGATAATAGGCTATGGCGATGCGTCCTTATAAACGCTACGCATCCTGAACCAGATCCAATTAGTAAATCTGCAGTTACAAAAACGTGTAACGTATGATAAAAATTCTTTGAATTTTATATTAGATCGTGTGGAAAATTCTAAAATATCATTAAGCCAAATCGCTTTAATCACCACGAGTACTCAAGTGATGGTAAATTGGTTTAAATTCTTTGTTATTTTTGTTTTTCCATTAAACCTTTTTAAGTAATAAATTTAATTAGCCATTATTTATTCAGTTTTCATTTCGACTTCCTGAGATGTTAAAATACAGATGGTCCCGCCATTTTGTCGATGAAACATGTTCGGTTGATATGTATTTTCTTAACAGTTATTGTAAACAAAAACACTAATATAACACCTTTACCACACTATAGCACTGAAAGCTAGATACATATTTCGATAACTATGTTGTCATCTTCAGTAGTACTGATTAATAAGAAACGCGTTGTCAACACATTTGTTATGTAGAATTAAAAAATTATATTAATGTTTCTATTTGAGTGACAGAGAAAATGTTCAAAAAGCAAACACAGTTTTTCCAACTCCGATTAAGATGCTGGTTAGCGTAGTCACACCGGTTAGTACAAATTTGCGTTTTTCCAACAACGGTTAGCGCTAATCATTGATTAAGAACGTCGTTAATCGAATAAACTTTAACGTGTTCAGAGTAGCTGATAAAATATTAAACAGTGATTGGATTTCTTACACATGCGCATAACCTAGAAGATTTAAATTTTTGTTATTATTGACAGCGGTTATGTTTTCATATACCGGGTGTTTTGGAATTGCACGGCACTATTCTAGCTACTTGTTCTCCAGCATAAAATAAACAAAAAAGTCCATATAAACATATGTCTCAAATTAATTTATAACTAAGATCTTGGAGCATCAAGATATTTATTTAAAAATACAACATCTGAAAGAACTGTTTAAAGTGGCCACCGTTTTGTTGAATGTAGCATTCAGCGCGACAAATTCATGCTTCTTTAGCACATTGTATAGCATCACCTATTCCTGTTATTTGCTGAGGCTTCCACGATGCGATTACTAAATCTGATGAATCCCGATCTAGTAGTTTAGTAATCGCATGGTCAAAGCCTCAGCAACTATCAAGAATCGTCCTGATGCTATACGAAGTGCCAAAGAAGAATGAATTTGTCGTGCTGAATGCTGCATTCAACAAAACAGTGGCCACTTTAAACAGTTTTTTTGGATGTTGTATTATTAAATAAATATGTTTATGCTCCAATATCTTAGTAGTAAATTAATTTGAGACATATGTTTATATGGACTTTTTTATTTATTTTATGCTGGAGAACAAGAACCTACAATAGTGCCGTGGAATTCCGAAACACCCTGTATATTAACTTTGTTGAAAATATTATTTGGAATTAATTAGTAATTAATTTCATCCGTGATTTAGTAATTGAATTGCTGTTTATATAAATGAAATCAGCAGTATAACTAAAAATAAAAATAACATCATATTCAATATGTGTAACTTTCAGCTTACTAGAGAAGTATAATTAAGTGATAACTAGTGATAGCGAATAAATTTATCTTTCTGATGAGGACGATTGAGTTTTGCAATTTTTTTAATTCTGTTCTGTTATGCTTGCGTTTGCTCTTTTTCTCTTCGTAATAGCATTTACAAGCACCTTATTAAAACATCATTTCAATCGAACACATTTTGGACTCACTAGATATGTCGTTAAGTTATTAAACTGTACTGAAAAATTACAAATGAAATTGAAAACATGGAAAGAATTCTACCTACGGAAGCTGGCAGGTTTACGTTGATAGCTTATGCGCAACTGGGTTTGGATGAATAATGTACACGTTTGTAAAGTTGACGTTCAGTTAAATTCTGCACTAATGATTATTACTGGCAGTGTAAAGCTCACTCCGATTCTTCCAGAACATAACATGATTTAAGTTGAAATAATGTAAATCAATTTGGAAACAATGTTTTCTAAATTGATTTACATTATCAATCTTGGATTAAAGCAATTTGGACATAAAACAGCTGATAAATGATCTTTTAGTATAATTTTTTTTATCTTATCGAAATTTGATGCAAGTTAAGTGCATTATCTTCTACCTTTAGAATACGATTGATATTCCAGTTTGAGACCCTAGATGCACACTTTTCATTTTCAGCAAACTAATCCTACTTTTATGATTTTGTTACATGTCAACATACTAAATATGGCATATTTTTAGGTAACTGTTTATTGCATATGAATATATGTATGTATATTGTAATAGCTTTTTATTTTTCACAATACTTTTGTGTTTATCAATAGCATTAAGTAATCAATAAATTCTTTCAGTATCACTCGTTTGTCGCACTCTTTCATTATAGAAATGTTAAATATGTGCTATGTACACTGTGCTATGTTGGGTTTTGTCTTCCGCAGTACCACATCTTTTACTAATCTGTCAACTCTCAAGACTTTATATTTCACTCAGATACGCTCTAAAATGGAGTATGCTGTATACTTGTATGGAATCCGAAGTACGAAACCCATAAACTTTCATTAGATAATGTTCAGAGACGATTCTTAAAGTACCTATGGTATAAAGAGCATGACGTCTACCCATATACATAGAGGGTTTCCACATTACATCTTACTGAAGGAATTTTCAGTTACCTCTCTTGAGGCTCGTCGTAACAACATAGTTCTCACCTTTTTGTATAAATCACTACATAATCAGATTGACGCTATATAGTCTGCTTGTTTCAAAACTTAACATTCATGTACCATGTCAATTTTCACGTGATTCCGATACATTTTATATCAACCAGACCAGAAGTAACCTGTTATCTCGCTCACCGATTTCATTCATATGTTCACTGTATAATGAAATTAGCTCAGAATTCGATATTTTTTATTGTTCCCTTAGGCAACTTTTTCGGGTGAATTTAGAATAATCATTTGAATTGTTTAGCTGCCGATCTATAACTTTATTTTTTCTTACATGGTACTTCTGCGTTTTATCCTTATATTAGTTGTGCATTTATATTATGTTCTCATATAGTGTACTGTTGTGTTATTGAAGTACTATTATGCATTATGTATTACATTAAATTGCCTTATTATTGGATTAAACTGTTGGGCAATAAACATTTATTTATTATTTATTTATTTATTGATTTATTTATTATTTATTACACATAAATACCCAGATTCACAAAATAATGCCTACAATTTATTTACTAAAATAAAATTTATAATTATACACAATATAATCTTTAAAAGAATAAAATAAGAGCAAATAGCACAGAGAACAAATTCAAATGTAGAAAATGGCGCCAATATTATTAGACAAAATATTCTAATTTAGATCAAATGCACAACAAATATGTTGCCAACTTTGTACAATAAATCCTAAACCTTGTTTAGATAGACAGTGTATTTCATCGCATTGAAAAACACCAATTAGAGATAATCAATAATTAGGCTTAATCAATGATTAGATATACAGGGTGAGCCATCTAAGCGGGTAAGGCCGATTATGCCTTTATGAGTAAAGATATTTTGAAGCGGTTTTTTCCTTGTGATAGCTGTTCATTAGGAGCACATTTTAAAAATATTTTGTAATATACAAAGTGTTCCATAACTTGGTGGCTAACCATATTTATGGTTTTTTAAATGGAACACCATATTATTTGCATATTTGTATTCCCCGTATAATTTTTAGTCAAAAAGTAATAAGATAGTATAGGCCTAAAATCTAAAGTTTTTGACTTATTCCCATTTTTCTGAAAAATTCAATGTTTGTATAAAATTATATTTCTCGAAAGCGACGTATTAGATGGACAAATTTTTTTGCAGTATTGTTTACAATAAGAGGTTCTAATAGAAGCATGTTTTATTTTTTTTACCGTTACTAAATGCATGTGCAGGAAACTGGATTAAAATTACATGACACGTTTTTGTATAAAAGTCAATTCTTTAAATGGAACGCCCTGTATATCAGTTCATTTTTGAATTGTTTATTAAATTTCATGTCAGAAACATGTAAGACGTTAATACTTTGAAAGTGACTATTACTGAGCAACTGTCGTTTTTTGATATGCTTTTGTTAGTTTTTGCAAAAAAGTCAATATTTCAAATGGAACAGCCTGTATATTATTTCATTTTTGAATTTATTATTAAATTTCACATCAAAAACATGTCAGACGTTAATACTTTAAAAGTGACTATTACTGAGGTATTGTCTCTTTTTGATATAATTTTGTCAGTACAGTAGTACTCCCATATCCGCGGGGGTTTGGTTCTGTGGTCTTCCGCGGATACTGAAAACCGCGGATAGTAGCGAACGCTTTATTTTCGAGTACAATATGAAATATGAAGCAAAGTTAAAACAATGAAACAAGAAAAAATAAGTTATATAATATTTATTTAAAATAAATAAACAATAAATAAATAAATATTCTTGTGCTGTGGCACAAATAGAATTAAAATTTAATAAATATATAAGTTCATACATATGTACATATATGTAGTACATATTTACATACACAACAAGAAAATATACAACAAGAAAAACTTTATCATAGTGAGCTACATATTCATTCATCTTCCTCCAAGTCCAAGTTAGCAGTCGATTGTTTACTTAGATCCGAAGCAAACGATGTTGATGGCTGTGCATTATCGATAGTTTTGTTGACTTTTTCAAAGTACATTCTTATTGGTAGTTGTCGTTTTTGTCTTTTCATTTCAATAAACAAATCCTCCAAGGGTTTCAAGGCTTCTGTTATACTGCGAGTAATTTTAATACTGCGTTCCATTATTGGATCATATTCTACTATCTGTTCTTTTAATGTTTGAGCAGTTCGAAATATCGCTGAAAATTTTTCAAGCGTCCATGCTGGCGGTTCTTGTTGACCCTCATCCTCATCGTCACTCGCTTCTGGAGAAGATGTCACAAGGTCTTCCAATTCCTCGTTGGTGAATACTTGATCCTCTTTGTTTATGTAATCACTGAGTGCCTCTTGGGTTATATCGTTAAATCCTTCTCCATCTATTTTCTGCGCAATGTTAAATATCGTTGTTAGAGGTGAATTAATATCATGTGTGTCTTCAGAACTAAGAACGATGTTATTTCACAGATTTTTCCAACATGCTATTATCGTTTCTGACTTTATTTTCTCCATCGCTCCTTTGATAGGTAAATAGAACTGCGTCAGCAATTGTAAATGACTTCCAGCATTCCATGAGCCCGATATCAGAGCATTCGTTAGCCATTGTATACAGCATTTCGAAAACCTGTCGAATATATATGGCTTTAAAGCATCTAATGACACCTTAATAAAGGGGTTGATGCAGTGAGGTCGTGTTATGTGGTAAAAAAAGCACTTCAACATTTTTATCTTCTGTGCCTAGTGACATAGGATGCCCAGGAGCATTGTCTAGTATCAGCAGCACTTTAAATGGTATCTTCCTTTTCCAAATATCTTTTCACTTCCGCAATAAGGCATTGATGAAACCATTGTGTAAATAGAACAGCCGTAACCCACGCCTTTCGATTTGATTGCTAAAACA
Source organism: Amphimallon solstitiale (assembly GCA_963170755.1). NCBI lineage: Eukaryota > Metazoa > Arthropoda > Insecta > Coleoptera > Scarabaeidae > Amphimallon > Amphimallon solstitiale. The sequence goes on from OY720680.1 coordinate 60,036,386, forward strand.
CAAAGTATTAACGTCTTACATGTTTCTGATATGAAATTTAATAAACAATTCAAAAATGAACTGATATATGGGCCGTACCATTTAAAAAAAATTGACTTTTATACAAAAACGTGTTATGTACTTTTAATCCACTTTCCTGCACATTCAGTTAGTAACTGTAAAAAAATCAAACATGCTTCTCTTGGGACCTGTTATTGTAAACAATTCTGCAAAAAATTGTGTCCATCTAAAACATTGTTTTCGAGAAATATAATTTTATACAAACATTGAATTTTTCAGAAAAATGGATTAAGTCAAAAACTTTAGATTTTAGGCCTATACTATCTTATAACTTTTTGGCTAAATATTATACGGGGTATACAAAAATGCAATAATATATAGAGTGTTCCATTTAAAAAACTGTAACTATGGTTAGCCACCAAGTTATGGAACACACTGTATAATACAAAATATGTTTAAAATGTGCTCCTAATGAACAGCTATCACAAGGGAAAAACAGGAAAGAACCGGTCGTTAGAGTCTGATAATATATTTTTCAGATATAAAATGTATTGTCCAACCATCTTCGTGGATTTTTTCTAGTTTATAATGTATTAGCAAGCACCAGCAGCATTACAATTGTAATTTTTTTAGTAAAATGAACGTATCGAGGAGACGGTTAAGCTATCTGTTGTAAATGTAATACAATGTCACCTTCCAATATAAAGTAGATTTCAAAAATGTGGACTGCTTTATTTTAAATAGTGGAATCCGACACGTACCTACTTCCGAAGAAATAGGAAATGACTCCAAGCTGGAAAAACACTAAATGAACATTTTCAATTTCTCATTTTTTTTGCTTCTTAGACATATCATTCTCCTAGCCGGTCGTTGTGACATATTTGTATATAAAACGTTTAACTTACAAATAAAAACATTGGTAGAAGTTAGGAAGAAATGGTTGTTTCCGTTATACGCAGAATTGTTAAATGTGTTACACCTGCTATTAAAAAAAAACAGTTTGTTTATTCTAAAATTATATTTCCATATCCATATATAGAAAAATGTATAAAAAAATACAATAGCAGGTATACTAAACACTAAAGTATATACAGCCTGTCCCAAATTAACTCCGCATTATTGCTAACTTTGTTATTATTGGAGCTATGACTTTGGGTAAATTAGAAAAGTAGCAGTGTTTTCATTGCAGTTTACGATGGTGAACTTTAAAAAATAATTGAACATCGCTTTTTAGTGATATTTCAAAAAACATTATTTTTTTAACACCCTGTATATTTTTACTTCAAAAGAAAGAAAAACTAATTCAAGACAAAAGTCATAAAAATATTTGAAATAACACAGATATTAACCATTTTGTGATTTAATCAAAGTGGCCGTCATTCACAAACTGACTTTAATTATTTTTTGTACTCTCTTGTCAAAACATGTCATTTCGCGCTTCCATTTCAGTGCGGAAAATAAAAATTGGTTTAAAGGAATAAATTATTATTAATTCCGTATGTTTATCCGCAAAAACATGTACTACTACCCATCATATCCACAAATAAAATTTAGTTTGAATGTGTGGTGTGGTTGGCAAGTAGTAGGTCATTTGTTTTATTATGGATCGCTTGCGGGAGCGAGATATGTCAATTTTATGGTGGAAGTATTGGAAGAATTCCTAAATAATATTAATTTAGTAGATCGTCAAATGATTTACTTCCAACAAGATGGAGCCCTTGCGCATAATTTAGAGACAAATGGTCCGATAAAGTGGCCGGCTCGTTCTCCAGACTTGTCACCATTGGATTTTTTCTTTTGGGGCAAAGTAAAGAATAAGGTTTACGAAAAGAAATACGCCAATGTAGTGGAATTAGAAAATAGTATTCGTTTATGCATTAATTCAATAGACGGTAGAAGCATTTCGAATGCGACAAAAGGCGTTTATAAAAGAGCTTTAACCTGCATTCAACAAAATGGTGATATTTTTGAACATTTATTGTAATTTTACAAAGTTAAATAAACGATTTATTGAAAGTCAGGACTACTTTGATTAAATGTCAAAATTCTTAATATCTGCGTTATTTCAAGTATGTTGATATAAGAGTGTGTAATGACTTTTGTCTAGAATTAGTTTTCCTTTCATTTTAAGTAAAAATATACAGAGTGTTCTATTTAAAAAAATAATGTTTTTTCAAATATCACGAAAATGCGATGTTCAATTATTTTTTAGAGTTCACCGTCGTAAACAGCAATAAAAACACTACTACTTTACTAATTTGACCAAAGTCATAGCTCCAATAATAACAAAGTTAGCAATAGTGCCGAGTTAATTTGGAACTGGCTGTATACCAATATCGACGGTAAAAATTAAACCGGCTGGCTATATTTCAAGTTTTGTTGAATAAACAAATGCTTTTAAGAATAATTGATGTGCGGTATTTGAAATCCCGCAACTATGAACTATATGTCACCGATTCGCAAAGATGTGTTGGCGGGGGAAATTGCAATTAATAAATAAAATCTATGTTTGGCGACAAAAGAATTTGAACTTACTTACTGGCATAAAGAATAAACAGGCATATAGAGTTTATAAAATTAATCAAGAAGACATTGCAGCAAATTTTATAGGTCATTTGAAACTTGACTTCAAATGTATAAAGAAGAAGGTGATACTTTTGAATATTTATTATTCGTTTCATTATTTACGTTAATTCATGTATTACACATTTTAAATATTAATTATGCGCACATAGTAATAAACTAAACTAATATTATTTATGCCTTTCATCTTTTACGCATTTCTTAATTTGCGATGTGAAGTGATGACTTATAAGAACTGTGATGCTGCGATGCTTGAAAATTAAGTAACCTATACCATATTTTTCAAAATCTCTATATTTCAGTAGACGGTTTTGCTTTCTCATCAACTAAAGTTATAAACGTAACCTATTTTTTAATACGCTGTACTGAGATATTTTTAAACTATGCATAATTCCTGAATTATTAAGTTAGTCACTTCTTAAGTTTTAAAAATGTAGTGAAAATTACTTAATCGTATAAAGAAAATATTATAAGTAACGTTTCACAACTACTTTAAGTTATGCTATGTGTATAACAAGTTATGGCAACTCACATTTTAAATTAATAAGTCATCATCTAGTACATTCATATATATTCATTAACTTTTACCCATTCACGAGGGATAAATGAAAGTAGGTATTTTTAAATAGTAATATTTCAGTACTTTTCACAGCAATGAAATATATATTTCTATTCAGATTATGTTAGAAAATTTTATGTTCAGCGAACGGTATGTAATTCTAAAAAGGTGCGTAGAAATCTCTCTCTCTCTCTCTCTGTCAGTGTGCGAAGTAGTATTTAAAATCGAATTTTACCAATATTCAACTACTTTTTCAAATTTATAAAGAATTGAAATGTACTGAAAATTAAATTTGAGAACATTTTTATTAAAACAGGTTTTTGAAATTTCTACCGGAAGTAGGTCTTAACTTACTCTAATCAAAAATTATTTTCCAAATATCTCGCAAGTCCTGCTTTCGAGGCAGACACATTACGAGTATAAAAATATTTAAAATATAAATGTCAATATTTTTTGTTTAAACAAAATTTCAAAATTCGCACCGGAAGTAACACTTTTACTCATACCGAATAGCGATTTTTTGCAAATATGTCGTAAATTATGCATCCTATATATATTTATCCAGAATACAAACGTATTTAGAGTTGACTTTGAATAATTTTTGTATGAAAACATTCCTAAAATTTGAACTTGAAGTTACACACTTACTCACAGACTTATTTTTCTAAGAAGATAAAACTATTTACAACAATTTGGACAATTTTATATAATTTAAAACGTTCATACGTATAAGAAGCGTTCTATAGAGATTTATTAAGAGAATAGAAGTACTTATAAGAAGATTTTGAATAATTTTTGTATAAAAAATTCCTAAAATTGTATAATTTGACATGCGTATAAGAAGGTCGTGTGGTGGCCACGCCTCATTGTTTATAAACATTTGATGTATTAATTCCGTAAGTAGTAGTAAAGCTCCTCTGATTTGAAATCTGATAATTTTTCGGTGTTGGTTTCCTTGTCATTTTACACACTCCCCGATATATTCAGAGAAGCTTGATCTCAGTAGCGCCGCAGGTGCTGTCAATATAATTACTTATGGCCGGCGAAACCTCCTATAATTGAGGGATTGAGAGATAAATTAATTATTTGTTTTATTTCTTTACTCGTAGATAATTAATCTAATATAAATATAAAAGACAACCACGTAACATATATTTGGACTAATCCCTAATATTTATTTCGTTGTTTTATAGAAAACCAACAAGTCACGAGTTCGAAAACAGAACTTCGAAAGTCTGGTCGTCAACGAACGAAGAGGAAACCAAGAGTGCTCTTCTCACAACACCAAGTGTACGAATTGGAATGTAGATTTAAGCAGCAACGTTACCTATCGGCACCCGAGCGCGAACAGATGGCTAAAGGTTTGAATCTGACGCCGACACAGGTCAAAATATGGTTTCAAAATAGACGATACAAAAGTAAGAGGAGCAATCTCGAAAAGGAAAGTGAGAAAACCACCAGTAACAGTAATACAGTTCCAGTTGTTTCTACGAATTTCAATTGTCTACCGCCGCAGTATCCTTCTTCAAACTACTACAACCAAATTTACAGTACTAACAACAGTGACGTCGTAAACGATTACCAAAACAATGAGATGACAAATATCAAGTTCAATGATATTAATTTCTAATCTGAAACTGATTATTTTTTTTTTTTTGTAAAAGAGAGAATAGTTTTTGGTATGATATAATTTATTACGGTGAAGTGTTACCTTAAAATTCCATTACAATTTAAATTAATAATCGTCGGACGAAGGAGATACATTTTGAAACTATATATATACGAGGTAGGCGCCATAAATTCTCGGCCTGATATACAAAAAAGAAACTTAGAACAATATAAGAATTTTTATTTTTCAATGTAATCTCCCCTAACTTCTATACATTTATTCATTAATTAATAATTCGATACCCCTGTAAAAATAATCTGAAGTTTTTCCGTCAAAATGTTTTATAACAATGCCTGCAACTCACTGTCGTCCTTCAAACTACGTCCCCTAACGTTGATTGAACGACTTTCGCCGTTCTGGGACGTGGTTCATCAGGTCGTCGCCATTCCATGGACTCCCCTTTTTGATAGAGGATCGTAAAACAGAACCATTGTTTCATTCCCTGTGACAATGAACTCCAAAATCGGTTTTGGGTCGTCTCCACACATGTTTAAAAACGACTGCGCACATTCGACTCGACGTTCACGTTGGAGAGCAGAAAGAAGTCGCGGTACCCATCTAACACTAATTTTGTTCATACCCAAATAGTCATGGAGAATTCGGCGAACACTTGTTTCGGAAATGTTTGTTATCACTGCTAATTCCTTCACATTCAAACGGCGATCTTCTAGCACTAAATTTTCAATAAGTGAAATTTGTTGAGGCGTTATCACTCCAATTGGTCGACCCGACCGATCAGCATCTTCCAGGGATTCTTGTCCCAAACGGAAAGATTTTGCCCATTTTTTTACAGTTGAATACGAAGGAGATGAATCACCGTAAACTCCGTCTAAACGTTGTTTAATGTGTTAAAGTGTATGCCCTTCTTTTGTTAAAAAATTAATGACCGCTAGTCACGTTGGTTGGCTGGTTACTAAAAACTTCTAGGCTTTGAACCGTCATATTTATAGTGTACACTTCGCATATGTGCATGCATGACGTGGCGGAGTTTGAACAAGTTTGAACCTGTATAAGCCTATCAGGCCGAGAATTTATGGCGCCTACCTCGTCTATATATATAATGAAACCCAATTGTTTAGTTTCAAAAAATTGTAATATTCACGCGACATATGTTTCGCCACATTGTGGCTTCATCAGGTGGATGAAATAATAATTTCAAATTACATATTAGTTCCTATATATAATCAATACAAAAATACACAAAAATATTCAAAAGCCAGCACCAAAAACAAAACACCAAAAAATGCATTCGATAATTTAAGTTAAATTAGACAGGATGTATTTAACAAAACAAAATAATACAAAAACAAACGTCCGGATTGTATAATTGTATTCATATAAAATTTTCGGTTATAAAAAATGTATTTTACCGCCAGTTTCCTTTATTTTTCTATAACAAATTCGTTAATGTAGCTGTAATTAATTGGTAATTCGAGAATGATATTGAATATATTATTTAAATTATATTTGTGTAATTGTTATCAATTATTGAAGCCACACTGTGCCTACAACTGTTTAGGTGCAGGCCGCTATTAATATGTGGGCCCCTACACTATAGCCCAGGTAGCCTACTGGGCAATTCGGCCCTGATAATAGATCGTCTCAATTACTAATTAGATTACAGTAAATAGTACAGGGGTCTTCTGAGTTCTAAAGTGGGTGGAGTTATTGTCCCTTTTGATATACCTATATAAAAAAAAAACATAATTCATTAATATATTATTGAATATATTAATAAAACTAATACGAGCTTTTGCATTTACAAATTATCATGCAAGGATTTGTTGTTATCTAGTACTGGATGTAAATGCAATGATAAACGTACAATAATTTTTATCAGTGTACGTCACCTATGTAGTTTTGGTTTGAATATTTCCAAATGATGAATTTAAATTTTCAAAGCAAAGAATAGGTGCCTTAAATTATTCTCTTATTTTGGTTAATACTCAATATCAGTATATATTAAATTACGCCGAGAAATTTATTTCGAAAATATTGTTATTTCGAATACTTATTTTGTGTTTTCTGGTTATTTTCGTTATTATTATTATTTAGTATTATGTTCATTCAGTTTTATCGAAATAATTTTTTTGATGTAATTTAAACTATCCTGTTGTATATACTGTACATATAAAAGTGAAAGAAATTTATTATAAATGTCGAAACTTGTAATTATTATTAAGTAATGTATATAGAAAACAAATATATTTTTTTGAAGACAAAATCTATAATATTTTTATTTTACGTATGTATTCAAGCATGATTATGAAATTTCTAGATGGTATTCAGCTTTGGTTATTATACATTTCATGAGAACATTTTTCAAAACAAAGTTGTATGTCACCATATTAATTTTATGATTATTTAATATTGTAAATGATGGAGTCGTTAAATGTAGTTTCATTATTACAGTATAATTGGGCAGTTCTAGGCGGTTTTTCTATTTTCCATTTGATGTAGATTTGAATATATTCTTAAGGAAAATTACAATTATATAGTGTGTAAAGTATTGTGGTTTCCTATAGGGAAAAATATTTGAATATGAGTTTTTTGAGAAAAACTTATTCTTTATAAACATTTTCAGAGTATCGAAACTTATTTCAGTAAATAAAAAAAAAGTAATTATTTAAGATAAGATAAAAAAAAAACTTGAAATTATGTCGAGTTGTTGATTTTAAATATGACTAAGTCCGAATGTTATATTACATTATTAATGTTAGGCAAATGGAAAATGTCACTTCGATAACACTTTTATTGTTTTTGTGTTTGTAACAAAGAATGACCACTAAACTCTGACATTATTCCTTATAATCTCCTCTACAACCATCGCAACCCTCAACTTTTTTTCTAAATTGTTTGTAAACTTTGTTCAACATTTCAACAGCCAGCATAATCCGCATTTTTAAATAATTTAAATCATTTCCAATTGTTTCCCTCTACACTTTTTGCTTTAGGTAACCCTAATGATAAAAATCATGGTAGTTAAGTCCGGTGATCAACTTTTATCAAGCTGGCCAATGTTTTGGTCCATGTCGTCCAATCCATCTATTACGAAAGTATAAATTTAATAATTCTCTTACAATCAAGGCACTATGAGCTGGACACCCATCTTGTTGGAAGTAGATGCGTCGCAATTCCTCTTGCCCAAGTGGTGACAATAAAAAATTCTGAAGCATTTCAAGGTACTTGTGTTGATTTAAATTTCGATTAAAAAATGGGGTCTGTGGATTCTGTTTAATAACATTCCACACTAAACATTGACTTTTTGATATCTCCGATTTCGGACATGAATTCTAAAATTTGGATTATCCTTTGATCAATATCTACAATTTTGTGATGAAACAGTTTGTCGAAAACATTGCTTCTTCACTAAACATTAAAGTCTGATAAAGAAAGCGATGTTCCATAGTGTTCTCACCAACCCATAAACAAAACTGAAAGCGTGATCTTTATTTTCTAAGGTGTGCCTAAATCTAGGTTTATATGGATAAATTTTATTCGCTTTATAAATTGTTTGCAATAATATATGACTAACATTGAGTTAACTTGTTCGCTGGCGTAAAGAATTCCTGAGATGGTCTGCAACTTATTCGATAGTCATAATGGTCACAGCATCAGGCTTGTTTTTGTTGGAAACTAATCCCGTTTCATCAAACTTATCAATTAATTTCTTCAATGCTATTCTGCTTACACTTACATTCGGGTATTTTTCATTAAATAACTGTATTGCATTTTTATACGAGGCTTTTCCTATACGATAACATTTCACCAGGTGGATTCGCTGCCTTAACGTCAATAGTTTTCACCAATAAAGCTAGCTGAACCATCAGGCAATGTCGTTGGATAATGACTAATACATGGGTAATGCGAGACTAATGTAATATTCGGACTTAGTCATATTTAAAATCAACAACTCGACATAATTTCAAGTTTTTTATCTTATCTTAAATGATTACTGGTTTTTTTATTTACCACAAGGAGTTTCGATAAAATCAAAATTTTTCATGAAGAATAAGTTTTTCTCATAAAACACATATTAAAATATATTTTTTTAACTTAAACCTAAAAATGAATTTGGATGTAATTATGTAATGTGACCCACTACAACTATCATAACATGATGTTTACATATAAGTTATTATGCCTAAAACACGTCAAAAGTAATGATACAGATACATTAGATTAGTAGAGATTCATCTAGCAAGCGATCCTGAGTAGATATTTCATCAATGACTTTTTGAAAAAATTATTAAAATTAGAAATATCTCAATAGCATTTACTTAACTATTACATAATTTTCATACTATAAAGTAATTTTCCTTTTACAACACACCTTTTCAGTGCGGAGTTTGCAAAAGATAATTATTGCTAAGTGCAATGTAATTATGACTTATAAAGTCCTGTTTACCGTTAAAAACAAAGCACAATAGTTGCATTAGATTAAACCATAGAAAGTAATTCAATGTCTCTAAAAAGTTCTATTCATGAATCTTTGTAGCATATAATTCTTAGTAATCTATTTTGTAAGACAAAAATTCCAAGACACTTTGGAAGAGGAGTTCAGCTTAAAAATGTCACCGTTTATTTCATTACACTGGGCAACAAATTTTCGAAAAGTTCATGCTTCCAAGCTGAAAATAGTCATTTCTTAATGAATTCAATGTGCTGAACACGAAAATGACTAAGAAAAAGCTGAATTGGCTACGGGTTTTCTGTTATATGTACGCATATTTCAGAAAAAGTGTACTTATGTCAATATTACCTATAATACATGGTAAGAAAACATTAGTCTGCTTCCGGCTTTCGACTTCTTTTGGCCTGCCGTTTGTAGTGGACTTGTGGAGCATCTCTACTGATTGTCCAACAATAGTCAGCTAGCATTGACGTAGACCATTTGCCTTGGTACCGTTGCTCCATGGTGGCAATGTCCTGATGAAAGCGTTCGCCGTGCTCATCGCTGACCTGCCCGCAGTTATCAGGAAAGAAATCTAAGTGGGAATCAAGAAAGTGGATCTTTAAGGACATATTGCAGCCGAATTCATGAAACAAAGCCAACATATCCTCAACCAGACACTTGTAATTTTCTGCCTTGTCATTCCCCAGGAAGTTTGCTGCCACTTGATAGAATGCATCCCAAACCTGTTTTTCTTTACCTTGAAGAAGTTCCTCAAACTTGGGGTCTCGGAAGAGCTGTCTAATTTGAGGCCCCACAAAGATGCCCTCTTTAATTTTGGCTTCACTGAGTCGAGGGAATTTGTCATGCAGGTACTTGAATGCTGGTCCATTCTTATCCATGGCTTTTACCAAGTTTTTGACAAGACCGAGTTTGATGTGTAAAGGAGGAATGATGATTTTGTGTGGCTGTGCCAATGGTGGGTGCTGTACATTCGTTTCTCCAGGCTTAAAAAATGCTCTCGGAGGCCAGTCTTTCTTGATGTAGTGCAAATCGATTGCTCTGCTGTCCCACAGACAAAGAAAACAGCAGTACTTTGTATATCCCTGCTGCAAACCCATCAACAGAGATACTACCTTCAGGTCAGAACATATCTGCCAGCCATACTTGCTGTAGTTAATCGTCTCCAGTAGCTGCTTTAGATTGCCGTAAGTCTCCTTCATGTAGACCGCATGTGCAATAGGTATGGATGGAAGCTAGTTCCCATTATTCAACAAAACCGCCTTTAGGCTCAGTTTTGAAGCGTCTATAAACAGCCGCCATTCGTGGGGATCATGTGCAATACCGAGAGCTTGTAGTAGACCATCAATATCGCAGCAGAACACAAGGCTTTCTTCTTTCTTAAAGAAAGATTCGAAGAGCTGATGGCGAGTGCGAAATGAAGTCACTCGGACATTCTGTTCCGGAAGATTCCACTGTCGAAGTCTTGAGGCCAGTATCTCCGCTTTGCTTTTCGACAGATCCAAATCGCGAACAAGATCGTTCATTTCATCCTGGGTAATTTTATGTGGTGCAGATGTTTCGTCAAAGCACGAAAAGTCATCATCCTTACTGCCACGTTGAGGAGAACTCGCCGACGCATGGCCATCCTCATCGTCTGAACTGATAGAAAAATCTGTAGGAGGTTCTGGAATTGGGAGTCCTTCGCCATGAGAGACAGGTCGCAGAGCAGATGGTATGTTAGGGTATTCAAGTGTCCACTTCTTCTTCTTGGTGATGCCTCCAAAAGCTGGTCGTAACAGTCGTCAACGTGATTGGTGGGCTCCCTCCAAATCATGGGCACAGCAAATGGCATTGCCTTTCTTTTGCCATTAAGCCACTGTGAAAGATTTACGGCACAAGTGCGGCAGCATACGTGTGGGGCCCAGTCTTTGTCCTGGTCGCCTATCTTGCAACCAAAATACAAATGATACGCTTTCTTAACTGTTGCACTGATGTTCTTTTTCTGTGCAGCAAGTGTCACTTCTCCGCAAATATAACAGAAGTTATTTGCACTATTAACACAGTTACGAGGCATTGCTACTGTTTAGTTACTTTACACTATAGCAATCACTTATGTATGCTAGAGCTTCGAAAAATATGCGCGAATGAACGGACATTGCACGAGTTAACTGTCACGTCGGCCATTTATAAATAAACTATAATTAGCTATTGCTTGATATTGCGCAATCAATTTCGCAACACTCTCAATGGAAACTTACAGTAAATGCTGCATTAACTTCTTTGCATGAAGGGGTGATGCAATATGACGCAAAATTTCGTAATTTCTCACTAAATTGCATTACATTATGCAATAGCATCTATACAATGGACAAAACGTCAATATCTCTTGAACGTGAGTCAATCAACTTTTTTCAATGTGATATTCGTGTTCAGCACGTTGAATTCATTCAGGATTGGGTACTTTCACCTAAGAAGCAATTTCACTGTTGACCAGTGTTATTATCATCTACATTCTTTATTATATAATGAAAATATACCAATTTAGAATTTGCTGTGTCAATTTTTAACTTGGAGGTAACCTCCAAGCTACTGTTAAACTCGATCAAATTTGATTTATTGTACATTTTGATGAATGGCAAGTCGTTGACGTGTATTAAAAATAGTCAGTCTAAGATTGATCTTTGAAATGCACCGCTGTCAAGGCATCAATAAATGACTGGTAATTTTTCGTTTTGACGCTTTGTTTATGGCTTGTAAGGTATTCAAACCGTTTTTCCAGAGATGGCTCTAATACTATACTGTTCTAACTTGCGCAGTCAAAATTGTTATTTACAAAATTAAACGACTTGGGCATATTAATAGAAATATTAAGACTCTGCTGACCAGCGTCTGAAGTTTTATACATTGCTTTTAGAAATTAAAAAAAAAATGTCAGGGCTTCTACTTTTCAATTTTTACAATGTGTAAAACTAAATTCACCTAAAGTGTTGTTCTTTTTAATAAAAATATAGAGAAACATGTAATTAAAAAAACCCAGTCACCAACAAAAAAAATCTTAAATTTTATTAGTGCAATGAGCACATTCACATAAAATATTACGAAAAATAAAAGATTTTATAATTCACCAATGAAATTAACCAAGAATTTTTGAGTTATTGATATCAAAGTTCTACAATACGGCTTCGTGAAATTATTTATGAAAAATTGTAAATGTAAATCTTCAGAAATGGTGAATTTTTTAATTGTATTTTGCTACTAATAGTTACGCATATTTCAAATAACTTGTCTATGTATTTTTAATTGTGAAATAGTAATGATTTCAAAGTACATATATAGACGTAAAATACTTCATTGCGGGTTGTTACCAAGAAACGGTACAGATTGGGATAAATTTACTTAATTTATCGAACATAACCTCACATAATTATTTATCGTAATATATGAACTACTATAATTCCAACTGAGCTTATTACGAATATTTGCATTCAAGTATTGATGTAATTAATTCTTAGGTACTTCTTCTATCATTTTGTCTACATTACAACAATTTTCTTGCAGTTTAAAAAAAATAAATAGAATATAATTAACATTTGTTGGTTATGGTAAGTGACAGTCATGTGACATTACTGAAGGAATTGCAGTGATCATCTAACGATTTCAAATTAGTTAAAAATAATTTACTTTATGACGTCATTGTTGTGATTTTAGAGTAAAATGTGTTAAAATGTAGACTGTATTACTCTTATCAATTTCTGGACCAAGTTATTGACCAAGAACTTATTGACTTAGAGAACATGTTCTATCCCACTTGGCAAAATCACAATTTTAGAGAAGGATGAAAATACGTATTTGCTAATGTAGAACAAGTGAGCATATAGTGATTTTGCCTCGTGGGATTTTTCTTCTACAACTTGATCAAGTTTTTAGTGACTTCTAGTAAAATGCATGATATAAAGTTTTTTGCCAACTGTGTACAGGTGAACACATATTTCATTTTAGGATCTTGTTTAAAATGAAATATTAATTGATTGATACATTGTGAAACTTTTTGGAAGAATTGTGTGAGTAAATTATTTTTTTATTTATTGTTAATTTTGCACCTCTTGTGCTGTTATTTTTTACATCCAATATCGAACACAAATCTTAGGCAAATTTATTTTTTTACATCCAATATCGAACACAAATCTTTGGTAAATTTATTATTTTTTTTATTTCCCAAAAAACTTGGTGAAAAAATTGGTAAGTGTAATACAGCCAAGACTAAGTCAACTAGTTCTTGGTCAAGAATTTGATCAAGTCGACTTGACAGGTGTACTACAATTTTTACTTGATCAAGTTCTTGGTCAAGAAATTGATAAGTGTAATACACATTACACACAATTTGATAATAATCAATTGTTTTTTATAATAAAATATAATCCCATAATTTTTATCACTTTTGAATTCCAGTATATATAACTCACGCAATCCAATATAAAATAAGAAACATCGTAAAAAGAGCGATTATTAAAAATAGAAGGGTTGTCTTGCATGATATATTTCGCAGATAGCGTTATTATAATGTATTGGTGCCAAAGCTTTTAGGTTAAAAGGTGGTCTGGTGATGAATACTTGAATTTTTCGCCTATATAACAAGTAACACGAAACAGTTACCGGAGAGATACAATAATCTTCTATTAATAAATCGAAATAAATTTCGTTTTAAATAGAATGCGCATCAGTTATTCGTTCATTCATGAATAAAGCGAAACTCTCGTTAGCTTGTTTATCTCCGTGGATCTTGAATAATTATGGAGAAAAAGTGCAAACACTCTAAAAGATAAAAGTAATTTGTAATGCACCAGAAGCGATAACCTTTTCGTAAAAGAAAACCTACATCAACTGAAATTTATTGCAGGAAAATTGAAATTGTCTGCAGTAGATGTACTTATGTAATTAACATTATATTTTCCTGCTAGCTACATATAGGTATATACTGTTTCCACTGATATAATAAATGTATATCTGTAACCCTGATTGAATATCATATTTCTGTTTGTCCATATCCTATTTAAATCGATTAAGCTTAAACACGGTTTCAGTATAACAAATATTTTTAGAGCCATCAATCAATGCATCATTAGAGAAAATATTGATTCATGGCTTAAATAAACGCAGCAGTTATTTCTTTGTTATGAGACAGATATGCGGTCAATTTGAAAGTCCGTAGTTGAAATAAACAAAATAGAAATATAACATGAAGCTTTATATTTATTCTTTGTATATAATAAAAACTGTGTTTGTTGTAGTTACCTAACTTTAACACCTGCTAAATGAATGTATCACAGAATGAAAATTTATTAACGGTGGGAAAAATAAAATGAACTGACAACATCACCAACAAAACGTGTAATGTGTCAACAAAAAAAATTATTGTGGCATTTAGAAGAATAGCTATTAGAGACGTAGGTAGTTATAGAAGCAATGAATATACCTAATTGTGCAAGATATAAGCTATACTATACTCCAAAAAGAAAGAGACAAAATTCTGAACAGACTCAAGTGAAAGTTAGTTCTAGGGCGCGGACACGTACTGTTGATAACTCATCGCCCATGGGCGCACTACTACGAAATGTTGTATTTTTAGAGGTTTTAATCTTATTTATATAATTGAATAACAAGTGGTTATTATTTGTTCATTTTCTCTTCTGATTATAGGTGCGTACTGGAAATATTATTTTATTTCAGCGTATTTAGCATACACAATTACCGCAATGTTATTAAATCTGGATTTATATTAAAAACTTCGTCTAATTTTTGCCGAAGGCCACATCCGAAGTCATTTGGAAACTTTTGAAATTATTAATAGCCACATCTAATGTCGTTAATCCATCTTTTAATTTGAGAATTCGATTTTCAAAATATGTGATTAATTTAGGCAAATTTCCAAAGTGTTCCTGAAGGAATAACAACTGATTTTTTAAATTTGGGATTTGCGTTCCTTGCACTCAGAAATACTTCGAGCATTGTCATTTAAACATGTAACGAAATTCTGTTAACCATCGAAATTCCCTGCATAAAAACTATTTCTGTGTATGTTTTAGCTAAGCTAAGTGACGAACGTGCGATATTTTATCATTCTGTAACGATATTTTACAGACTCTGTAATAAATTTCGGAATCACTGACAATTTATTTTCATATCAGAAAAAGTAACATGAACAACGTTATAGATCTAAATAAATGATAACTAAAAATGTACGCCTATGTTATTGAAACTAAACGAAATCCAGTCTAGATAATTGGGAGATGTCGATTCAATAAACCGGTATTAAACAGACTATTACAAAAATTACGAAGTACGTAATTAACAGTCAAAACAATGAAAAAACGAAACTAACGTAAGTATGAATGAAAATTTTATTTCTCTTGCGAAATATAAGGTAAATATTGTAACGAAATATGTCCCACAAAAAAGAGGCAGACCGGCCGACGACAAAAAAACGAGATGTAGACAAGGTCGTAAATCACATGCATGGTACTGTGTCGGCGACAGAAAGTCTGCAGATTCTTCTAGTATACTCCGAGCGTATCGAGAGTCCGCTCGCACTTTTCCAGAAGTTTTATCTGCGTATATAAAAGGCAGTTGAATGCATGGATGAGTAATTCCGGAATAAGAAATTCCTTAAGTAGTCGACGAGCGGAACAGACCAAAGTAGAAATAAATATAAGAAATAAACAAATAGTTCTTTGAGTGGTAGTCGAAGAATAAACATAAATATGGTGTAATAAAGACATAAATATTACCGTGTCTTATAAATAGTAGTAGTAAATAAATATCTGTGTTAATTTAAATCGTAGTAGTTTAAGTGTGATACATTAGTTTTATATTTTTATATTGTAATTAATTTTACGTGTGTAAAATACAGACTGTTTTAAATAAATAAATTGCATGAGTTGTTTATTGCGAACCCGAAAACGTTACAAAATAATAAATTTTAAAAACCCCTCACGCTCCTATGTACGCCGATGAAAAAAGGATTTTACTCATAAATTTCTTAATAGATGTTGCAGTTCACCATATGAATTAGTGCTATTCAGTAAGCGTGTGTTGTTTACATTATTTCTTTGCTCCGTTGTAACTTCGTCCTAGTTTAAACCGGTCATGCCCTCGCCCTAGTTATTTCTTATAAGTGGGCAGCAAGGAGAAATAACACCTTACTACATTCGCTTTTTGCTATAAATTGTCAAATATTTTGACATCTTTGACATTGTTTGTTTTCTAGAGAAATTTATTTACTTTCATGTTGTGATTACTAAATTTTTCATTCTGTTGCCTAAACTGTGGATTTATCTGTGAAGAATCTATATACAATAAAATACAATTTAATTTGATACAGATTTCATACTTCAGACAGATATTTACATTTAATTTTACCGCCTAAAATTGATCTCACTAGTTATAGGTTGTAATTTGGGCTGGGGGTCTGTTCAGAATTTCGTCTCTATCTTTTTGGAATAAAGTATGTATATGTAAAAATAAAAGAAAATAAAAAGCGTATTTTCCTCGGTTACAGACTTTCTAAAGCGATACAAAACCGTCTTCAAAATAACCAACAACAAAAAGTGGCAACACCTGCAGGAACTAAAAAAAGTTATTCCCACAGATAGCCAGGAATTTTATGTCTCAACTGAATACGAATAAATGCATAAACAAAAAAATTGATATCTTGCATAACAATTTTGCAATATTTAAGAAATTTGTTCTGTTTATTTTTTAATTACTTATAAAACTATGTTCCTATCCGTTTATTCAATAAAATTTGCCTAACTGTAATGATTTTGTAATTGAACATAAATCCATTAATCCCGTAATTAAATGAAAAAAAGTCCCATCTTCAAATTATTTTAATGTAATATATTCTACGTGATATAGGTGGTAAAATCGTTAAAGAATTCACCAAGGACATTATTTACATTAATCAGCGCATTTGTATCTGTGGAATTTTATTAAATAAATATTAAAATTAATTTTTATAATATAATGCCACAATAATGCTATTAACGAATCGAAAATAATGCGTTATAACTCATAAACGCACAGTGTGCGTTTATAAAATATCTAGTTCAATTTAGTTGTTCGAGGGTGGCTACATGTAATATTTATACAAATGTTGGAAAAGAATCCAACAAGTAAATATTGTTTGTTATAAGTTAGTCTTTTATTAAAATATTTGTAATAAAGTATTATGCGTTGAAATATAAATTAGTTTATTGTCCTGTAAACTTTTTACTTTTGTATTTAGGAGGTAGTGTCAGGTTATCGACGAAATAGTAGAACTAAACAAAGTACATTTAATTTAATAATTCTTAGAATTTTGGTAGCTGGGTAATCTCTGCGTATTAAATGAAAAGGAATACATCCCTGCCTAAATATGGTAATTTAATAAATATTATAAGTAAATATCCCATATAATGTCTTTTAATCTAATATCGATATAAAGAATTTCTGTAAAACTGAATCGACGTCAAAATAATAATGCACAATATTTTCAATAGAGGGCGCAACGCTTGAACACAAACTTGAGTACCCTATTTGCCGTACGATGGCAGCACTATCCGTGACTTGTACAATTTCTGTGTTGTTTTTGAAATTAATTTCCGGACTTTCTTTCTATTAAATACATATTTAACCGGTGTTGCATTTAACTTAGAAGTTACTCAGTCAAATTTATTAGTTACCTGAAGTGTTTGTGTAGTGCACGAAAGATTTCTACAACCATTATCTCATTTCTCAAGTCAAACAACTCTGAAAGAAAAACAGTATTTCAAAAATGAATTTACAACAGGTTATAAAACCAATGTGCATCAGTTCAAAGATTATAAACCTACAAAGGATTGCTCAATCAGCTTCGGACGTGATCGGTCATACTCGGCAGTGACGTAGTCACCGGACCTACGAAATAGTTGAAATATAATGTCTTACGCTTTTCACAGATTTCATAGCATTGCAATATTTAAAATAAATAGTAGATTATTAAAATAATTAATCAGTATTTTCAGTAAATCTTGGGTACTGGGATTGAATTTATCGGCTCTTTGGCATCGTCGAATCCATTCTTTTTTTATAGTTGTGGAGACCAAATTATTTGCGCGAGGAAATTCATGGTAAATGACACTTTCATTTTTTGCTTTGGTTACAACTCTGCTATTGTTGCAACCAAATACGGCGCATCTACGACCCGGCATAGCGCTTATGTTTTCACGTGGTTTTCACTACCTATCAATAAAATTAAATTAATTGAAAATTTTAATAAAGAGTGGTTTTATTACTAACACAATAAAAACACAAAGTCAATCGCGAAATATAGATTTAAATCATAAAATAAAGCAAAACAATCTCATTAATTTGGCACGTGCAACACACGCCTATGTACTAAAAACACTGGAAACGTTACGATTTGAAGAGCATGGTCCAGTTGTGACGTCACCGCAGTGCGCGCCGTGAGGGGGGATATGCTAACGTTACAGCATAGGGAATGAGCAATCCTTTGTAGGTTTATAATCTTTGCATCAGTTCAGATAAGTGTGTTTGATGTTCAAAAATAAATTAGACGATCTAACACTAAATAATAACCATAATTAGTTAGTTTTACATCGCACATCTACGTAAACGTGCGTTTGATTATAATAACTCTTAAGGAAATTTATTATTTCAAATAACATGAATCGATTTGTAATATTAATGTGTGTAATGACTAATCATTGATGAAGCATATAACCGCGTTTTGTCTTCCGTTATTATTAGGGTTCCAGATTAATTCTCCTGTCTTTAAACGAGCTCCTCTGACTGGCTCTGATGGCATTGGCAGCCAGTATGTTTACAATAGGATAAAAGGAGGCTATTAGGGGTTCCGATTCCTGTGGAGAGTGTAAACATTGCAACGGCAGGAACGGACGCGAAAAGCTAAAAGCTTAAAACTGAAGTGTTTACCGATTGTTAAAAGTCACTTGTTTTTAATTGTATGTGTATGCTATGTACACATACGTTTATATGTTTGTGTATGATGTACATGCACATACATTTGATCTATTTTTATATCACCCATCATATGTGTATATATGAGGCTATTATGAATGTGGACACGTGGGCAGAAAGATCGGTGGAAAATACTTCACTACACTAAATGTTAATGAGAAGACATTTCCTACAAATAAAAGATACTAATTCTTTCGTTTATTGCACAGATTTGAATCTGGAAACGTTATGGCATTTTTACTTGTTTTTTCCCCTAATGAGAGTAAGTAAGAGAGCCAAGATATTTAAGCAAATATTCTTTTTATACTACTTTTTAAAATTGCTTTCATTTATAATGTACCACATGATCAAAATTACCATATCTTGCGCCATCTTATGCATTCTTTATGTTTTGAGGTGGTAAGTTCGAGGATGATTTGAAATATCCTGTTCTTTATATATGAATAAATGAAATAACCCACGAGTGGTAATAAACCAATTTAATCAACATTGCAAGGCTTTTCAGTTCTCAAAAATTGAGTTTAATACAAAGAAATTGTGGTTTTGAATATCAACCCAAATTTACTTCTTGTTGGATTTGCCACAATTAGGACCAAGTAAGAATGGCATATTAATAATAAATGAACAAAGAATGAAAAAAATATCAGTAACTATGACGATATTTTAAAACTAGATGCAAAATTTTCAAAAACACTTATATTTTAAATATGTATTCTTATAGTAGAATTTACTATACTAACAAATAATACCAATACTATTAAAACCTTACTAATATTACATACTAAAATAATTACAGCTACACAACTTCAAAGATTGGGTGGTAAAATTATTATTGACTGCCTAATTATTCAAAATGCCGCCCATCATGCTAATGTAAGTCTGCAACCTCTGCCGCGTGGATGAAGTTTCGATTTCCGCCACCGATATGTTTCTGTCTGATGCTGTAACTCTCTCTATGATACTTTCTATGTAGGCCGATTCGCAAAAACAATGTTCTTAACCCTGTCCACTCCACCTGCCAAGATATATCTGTTCAAAGAACTGTTGCAAAATGCACCGGGCACGCATCGTGCCGACTAATCATTTACCTTCTAATAGAAGGGGTAGCTCATTTATTTAAAAAATTAAATAAATCTTTAGTGAGAGGTCGGTTAAAGAGAACAGGTCCAATAATTTTACCACGTTGAATGTCACACCCATTCGTTTACTTTTGTGATGCATTTCCTGTATCCAAGCCGAATTATTTTGTTCTAAATTAATAATGCATATTGTGTAAGTTCGCACCACCATTGCTACCTCCAACAAAGGCCTAATAAAAAATGACAGATGATATAAAATTTAATTTGTTTTCAACTTAAAACTACCAAAACTGACTTGTGATAATTTAGTATAATTTGTACTGTAGTTCTGCAAATGCTTAACTCTGTAGCTATAACTCTGGTCCCCCCACATGCGGATATTCAACTTATGCCAATGTATTCCTAATACTTTCTTCGGTTTAGCCTCTTGTTGCCTTCTATATACCGAAAAATGTGCAGTCTATCTGAGATTTTCAGCTAGTCTACGAAAAACCCTGCCCGTATAATTTCGTCTTCCAAGGAACTGAATGGAATAAACCTTGAAAGCAACTATTGCATTTCGCTTGCATTCGAAGTAAACGCCTAAACACTTAAGAATTTTCATTATTCTGTTAAAAAAGTGTCATTAGTTCCTGAAAGAAGAAATACGCCGGACATTATTCAAGCTCGCTTTGATAACGCAGTGCAGTATAACAGAATGATGTTGGAAAAAGAGAAAATATATTCTTTATTGACGAATACAGAATACCCGAGCATCAAAAATGAAAGCACAATTAAGAGGTTGCAATTATTGTTTTGCCACTGCAATGAACGCAAATTCCTGGTATTTGTTTCTAATTTAAGATGTGCCCTTTAATTTACTGCACTTTTCTGAATTTCTCACAACATTTACATAATGACGGAGTCGAAGGGGCTCATATTGTTATGGACAATATAAGATTCCATAGAAATGAGGAAGTCTTGTCACTTATTAGGGGTCATGGTCATTTTTCAGTTATGGACAATATAAGATTCCATAGAAATGAGGAAGTCTTGTCACTTATTAGGGGTCATGGTCATTTTCCAATGTTTCTTCCTGCTTATAGTTCTTTTCTAAATCCAATAGAAGAGTTATTCAATCATTGGAAGCAGATAATAAAAAGAACACGGCCAACGAGTGAAAATGAATTGTATGAGGCAGTACACAATTCATCTGAGCGTATTACTCCACAAAATTGCTTGAATTATGTTCAGCACACGGAAACATATTTACATAACTGTTTACAAAGAAATGAAATTTTGAATATGGCTATGTTTTTATTAGGTACATAGATGTTAGTACTGTGTTTATATCTATACAGAGTGGTTGGATTTTCATTGTACACTCAATATTTTCATTGAGAGTATCATATTTAAAAAAAATCAAAACGTGTCTGATACTATTTTTTGCCCTCTTTCTAATCCTGTGAAATAGGATAATGTCGTTTGAAAAACAAAAGATAATGTAATTTTTTTTTTAATTGAACACCCTGTATATTATTGGATATTTTGATAGCTTATTCAATTCTGAATATAATATCATTTATTTTTTTTTCGTTGGGCAATGAATAACGCCATAATAACAAAAAATAACAAAGAAAAAGTATGCTTTGAAAATATGGCCGGGTAAAAAACAAAATATTATTTAAATGTCAGTTCGCATACCAGTTGATGAGGTGACACAGTTTAGTGATTAGTGAATCATTAGTGATAGTTTCTCTAGATTATTTATTAAAAATGGAATTTACTAATGCAGAGAAAGCAGATATGTTACGATGCTTTTATTTATCAAATGATAACTGCCGTCAAGCTGCAAGTATGTATGTTAATCAATACCCTGATCGAAGGCAACCGCATTGGAATACATTTCTAAA
Source organism: Amphimallon solstitiale (assembly GCA_963170755.1). Lineage (NCBI taxonomy): Eukaryota > Metazoa > Arthropoda > Insecta > Coleoptera > Scarabaeidae > Amphimallon > Amphimallon solstitiale. The sequence goes on from OY720680.1 coordinate 60,058,581, forward strand.
TTTACACACTTCATTAGTGAGGTACGGAAGTTTTAAAAAAATAAGAAATGTAAGAAATAAAAATATAAATCAAAACGATGCAGAAGGAGATGATGAAGTAAATATTTTGGCGTATTTTAGAGCATACCCCACTTCTTCAACTAGAATTGCTGTACAAGAGCTTGGTATCAACAGGTATAAAATCATGAAAGTCCTTAAAAAACACAAAATGAAACCCTATAAATTCGTTTAGTGCAAAATTTACAACCGCTTGATCTGCAAAAACGGATGAATTTTTTTGGGTATTAAATGCTGGAAGGCAGTACTTGTCACACATTTTATGGACGGACGAGGCAAATTTCCATAGGAATGGTGTGTTTAATAAACACAATTGTCATTTTTGGGATGACGTGAATCCTCGTAGGATTCAGGAAACTCGATGCCAAATACCTTTTTCTACAAATGTCTGGATAGGTGTGATAGAGGATCAGTTAATAGGACCCTATTTTTATAACGGCACACTTACTCAAAATCGATATTTAAACTTTCTTGAAACTGAATTTCAAGAATATTTAGACAATCTGCCTTTAGCTATCCGGACACAAATGTGGTTCCAACATGACAGCGCACCACCGCATAATGCACAATCAGTGACGAATCTTCTACAATAAGAATTTGAAAATATGTGGATTGGGAATAAAGGGCCACATTTATGGCCTCCGAGATCACCTGACCTCTCAATATTAGATTTTTTTGTCTGGGGATTTATAAAAAATAAGGTATATTGCACTCTGTCGAATACCCTAGAAGAACTGAAAAATAAAATACTATTGGCAGCACAGGAAATTACCCCGGATATGTTAAGAAAATCCAAAAATAATTTATTGCACCGAGCTCAGATATGTATCCAAAAAAAATGGTGGCCATTTTGAACAATTTCTTCAATAGGATATTTGCTTTTTTGTGTTATTTTTTTTCCATTGTTTTTTTTAACCAATACATAATGTGTTTTTTTTTATTTTTTGTTATTATGGCGTTATTCATTGCCCAACGAGAAAAAAATAAATGATATTATATTCACAATTGAATAAGCTATCAAAATATCCAATAATATACAGGCTGTTCAATTAAAAAAAAAAATTAGATTATCTTTTGTTTTTCAAACGACATTATCCTATTTCACAGGATTAGAAAGAGGGCAAAAAATAGTATCAGACACATTTTGTTTTTTTTTAAATATTATACTCTCAATGAAAATATTGAGTGTACAATGAAAATCCAACCACTCTGTATAGAAAATAAATTTGTCACTTTAATGTGAAAATTGCTATATTTTTTATAAAATGGTAGAGGTATACATACCTGCATATAAACAAGAAAAGCAATTGAAATAAAGGGAAAGTAATTTGAGAAAAAGGGAATTCCATTTGACAAAGTCAGCTGACGTTTAAACACATGAAAGTCATTTGACAAATAGTGAAACGCAATCGACAAAAGCGGAAAAGCATAAGAAAATGATTGTATCTTATCTGCCAATTTCGTTCTTACAGCTCGCAGATTGAGACCTGACCGGTGAGATTCCCTTCCCACAAGATGCGCAGTGGATTCTTATAATATTAGATAAGCACGAGCAGTCTGGAAAAATTGGCAAGCGTTACACATCGAAGTGCAATATATTTCCTATATATGTATCTCTTTTCAGTATATTACAATTTCTTATCTACATTTACTCTTTCGTCCGGCTAATGTATGCGATGAAGAACAAATGTGATCATTTCTTTTTTTCGAATACTTTCTCTGTCACACACTGACCTGTAAGTCTGCGCGACTTATAGGTAGAGGACTCCTACCAGCGGTGAGGACTCGGTCTGTGTATTGCATTAAATAAGTATTAACAGCAGCAACAATAAAAAACTTAAAATACCTACATATTAACATTCTTTATGCTAAATATTTGATCGGTTTAGGTAGCTATATAATCGCAAATTTTCGTAGATAAAAAATAATTTTTCCCAATTTTTTTTTTTTTTTGGTATTCTTTTCCTGTGATTCATTTGATGTAGTTTTAAACTACGTACTTACTAAATGAATATGTAGTATAATGTATGTACTACATCCATACTTTTTACTTTGGCTTGTATAAGATACTTTTCTGTGTTAAAACATCCGACGTAATTAACATTCTATAAACTGTTTTTACCTTTGGAAAGTTCGGTATTTGGGAGTAATAAAAACTCAAATAAAACAAAATACAAACGATTTTAAATGAACTTGATTGTTTATTTATTTATACATTTCCTGTGCATAAATATTTAAATAGAGTGCTTCTATATAAACACTGCCTATAGTCTAAATTATATACATTATATTACACTAAAAAAAAAATAATCGAGAAAAAAAAGTTTTTTAACGCAGTAGTGGTAGTATGGTGATATTGCTTAGATTATGCTTTCTTTACCTAATAGTGCATGTAAAATTCAATGCTGTTCTCTCTGATCGGGATTTAAATCTTCTTCATGTGAGATACTACCGACCAGAGCCGGATGATAATAGTTGAAATAGGGAAATAATTGCATTGAATTATTATATTGCTGACACAGATTCAACATCGATTCGTGCAGTGTTTTAGTGTTGTATTTCTGTGTTAAATTCTTGTTGAATTGGTCGTAAACGAAGAAATCATTCTTGTTCTCGGGATAGAATCCGTGTTTTTGATATATCAGAGGCATATCGTCCTTAACTAATACTTTAACAGCCACTTTACGAGCGTTCTGATTCAACAGGGAGGATTCCTGCATCTGCATCTGTTTTCTCTTTGTTTTGTATCGTCTGTTCTGGTACCATATTTTCACCTGTGTCTCCGTTAGCTTGAGTGCCTGTGCGAGATCCGCACGTTCAGGTCCGCTGAGATATCTCTGCTGACTGAATCGGCGTTCCAATTCGAATACCTGCGCGTGTGTGAATGCGGCACGGGATCGTTTCTTGCGGCCTGATTGGCTGGGATCTCTGTCGGTGTCTTCAGATTGGCTGATGTTCTGATATTCAGGTGTGCTGTAACCAGAGAAACCCGGACTCGTATCTGTAAAAAATAAAGGATGCAAAATAAGAAAGCCTGCTTCAGATATCTGTATTTTATAGAGTATTTATTTTACAAAAGAAAATACTGAGAATAATATTTGGGCCAGTTTTATTCAATAACAGATTATTCACATTACCTTCATTATTTTTATATGAATGCGCATTATATGCAAAACTGCATAAGAATGATTTTGTTTTGAACAGTGATATCGATAAGTATATGGTGGTGAGATGAGTGTTCCAGTGCACAGACTTTCATTATATGAGAAGAGTCCGAATTATACAGGCTTGTTCATTAGTGCGTCAAAGTCCAATATAGGCGTTATTAAATAGTACTGAAGAAATTTATTTTATAAAAAGTGGCACAGTAACAAAAAACACACATTTTGAAAACAATTTGAATTATACAGGGTGATGCGTTAAAATGACACACATTCGATTTTTTTTAAAATGAAACACCCTGTATATATTTTGTTTTTCCTTATCTACTTTAATTTGTGTTTTCATCGATATCTGGGGTTTTGGTTTTGGATGACGCATTGTTGAGTTATTAACGAAAATTATAAAAAAAATGGTCCCGACAATGTTTACCATAATAATTCTATGAGGTAGTATTACGATTATCTAAGACAAAATTATTTAGTAAGTATGCAGCCAAGGGACGTGTTGAACCTACAAAGTAATCAAACATTTATTTTATTATACAGGCTGTTTGTTACGATGCAATCAATTTGGCTATCGTGAAAGAGCGTTTACTGATTTTTTTCAAATAGAACACCCCGTATATTATTAAATTTTTGGAATGATGCGTTAATTGCGCTTAATTTTTGTTAATTATGTCTTATACCCAAACCCAATAATTTCGGAGTTATTTTTAATTTTTCATTACAAACCGCTGAATTATTTGTTTTCGGCTCGATTTAGTGTACTGGGTAAACGATTTGACAAACAGAAACAAATAAACGACTAAAAGTATCAAACTGTAATTTTGTTAGAAGCAATATTTTTAATAAATTTTCAAAGTGACCCCCATTTTGAATAGAACACATTTGCAGCCTTGACAGAAAGGACCTATTTACGTGTTGCAACTTCTCAATGGAAACTGTTTCAAAAGCACGTGTTAATACAACTGATGCCAACTGATTTAAAAAAAATTACGCAATTTCCATTAGTTAAGAGAAAAATTAAGGAGTATTTCTTGGATAATTGTTTTTATAATGTTGGGCAGTGCTTTGATTGGCATTTTGACATTTTATATGAAATGTCGTTGCGCATTGTATATAGCACATGCGCAGGGGGGCGTAACTTAAATTTGACCTTTGTCACAGAATTGGAAACAATCAGAATATTCTCTTGCGTCGGCGGCAAAGTAGGCGCATTTGTCTGCGCAATATAGTCCGTCATATTCTAAAGAGAAAACTGTACTTCATTATCGGAACTTTCACTGTCATCGAAAATGTCGAAAAAGTGTTCCATTATACCACAATAAATTAATAAGTAGTGCTTAGATTATGTTTCAAAATAATTTGGACGTCAAAAATATTTTAAATGGTCGAGGACGCGCCAAGGACCGTTCCGATTTATTGAATATTAGACCACGTCCGGATGTTAACCCATTTACACTCCGGTAGTAAACATCATCTAAATCTGAACACACCCCTGCAGTTGGCGACTCGCATATGTACGTTGTTCCCAAGTGATTACCAATTTTGAATAAATTGTTTTTTGAAGTATTTGTATATAATACTATTCTTATTGTTTGTACAGTAGACTCTCAATTATACGAAATGATTGGGACCGAACCTATTTTGGATAATTGAAATTTCGGATAATACGGAGGTGGAAATAATTTACGTGTGTATATTTGGATATATATTTTTTTATTGCAGTTTCCTTTACAATTTGCATTTATACATACCTATCTGGTGAAAACATTTCTTTTTATTGAAAGTTTAATAATACCTAACGATTTACAAATAAATCCATTGTTAATTGCTTGGACTTGCATAAGTATTGATTTTTTGCCGCAATGTCTCCCCATCTTGTAATTAAAGAAACATCAGTCGTGGTTGCCTCCGGTTGTTGTTCGATATAAACTAGTGCCTTGTCTAAACACTCTACTGCTTCCCGATGTGAAATTACTTTCGTTGAATTTCCTACTGTCTCTGCATCTTCCTCTTCCTCATTGGGATGTTCATTTTCATTTGTTAGGTTAATTAGTTCTAGGTTTGACAATTCCTCTCCATCGTTCTTTTCTAACTAAATCCATGCATCAAAATCTTCTCGAGGAATATTATTAAAGCCACTTATCTTTATTGCAAGATCATATAGTATATTTGTACCTTCATCTTGTCCGCATTCGTCTTGCCTCAATTCTGCTAATTCATTCTGTCCATCAATAATTTTGTTCCACGACTTTTGTATGGTCGACTGTTTTACATTGTTCCAGGCATCGGCTATCCAATATATTACATCTTTTAGGTTAATGTTCTTCAAACAAACGCGTAGATCGTCCCCTTCGTTCTCTGCCTCTAATATAAATTGCAATAATTTTTTCCGATATTTTCTTTTCAAGTTTTCCAAAACACCCTGGTCCATCGGTTGAATTAAAGCGGTAACATTTGGTGGTAAGAATAGAACTTTAATTTCCCCAAATGTAAGTTCTTCTACAGACAAATGAGAAGGTGCATTATCCACCAGCAACAAAGCTTTAACAGGTAGCCCATTTACTTTAAGGAATTTTGTAACCGATGGGACGAATTCTTCAAAAAACCAATTCCTAAACAATTTCGAATCCATCCAAGAGCTTTTTTGATGTTCATAGAGTACAATGGCATCAAGTTAGGGCTCAGATTTTTAAATGCTCTTGGCTTTTCTGATTTTCCTATACACATTAGGCGCATTTTATGACGTCCAGAATAATTGCTGCGAGCGAGAATAGTCAACCGATCTTTATTTTTTTTATAACCAGAAGCAGAAACTTCATCTTTACTTGCTAAAGTTTTGCATGGCACTGCTTTGTAATACCTACAGGCCAGTTTCGTCACAGTTATATAACTGATCGGGAGTATAAGAATTTTCGTCGATAATTGCTTTAAACCTTGTTTTAAAGTTCTCGACAACCATTGCATTTGCAGATAATTTTTCACCACATATTCGAAGCTGCCTAATTCCGTGCCGATCTTTCCACCTGGATAACCATCCTTCACTTGCTGTAAATGTATCAGGAGCCTCAATTACAAGAAGCTCTTCACTACTTTATATTGCTTTTTGCTGAAGAATTGGACCAAATATTGGAATACCACTAGCATATAATGCCTTATCCACTTTATCATACTGACTGGTTTTCATAACTTTCCGATTTGGTGCAGGAGAAGTTAACACACTGTTCCATTTCTCGATATCTTTCCTGTTTTTTCGCCACTCCGAAACTGTACTTACACCTACACCGTACTCTTTTGCGATGGTTTTTAATTGTGCACCAGAGTCGAGACGTTTTATAGCATTTAATTTTTCGCCTATAGTAACCACTTTTCGCTTTCGTTTTGTATCCATATTTCCGCTAACTTATATACTGCGCGTACCGCTCGTAATGTACAAAACTAAACCGCACGAAATGCAATACAACATAACCTAAAGCACTGAACCACACTGAACTGAGCGACACAAACGCCGCAACGTGTATTATGTACCTATTTGGAAGTATAAAAGCGCGCCATTTTCATTTAAGTTCAAATCATTTCGGATAATCGGGAACATCTTTGACCGGTGTTTCGGATAAAGCGGAGTTAAAATTCTATATTTGATTTTCGGATATTGCGGAGTTTCAGATAATCCGATTTCGGATAATCGAGAGTCTACTGTATATAATTATTATCCTTAGTTTAGTTTATTTTACGTTTAGTTAATTTTGTAAATATTATTTGAACTTTTGCGTGTATAAAAAAAATAAAATTATAAAAAACCTTACATATTTATGTAAAACAATTAATTTTGTACATCCATGTAAAAACTTTCCAATGGAATATCTTGGAATATCGACTTTTTTTTGCTGTTCGTTTTCTGGACGAAAATAGATGTGCAGTTCACCATATGAATACTGCTATTTAGTAACTGCGTGATGTTATTCATTATTTCTTTTGTCCGTCGTAATTTCGGCGTCGTACGTTCGGTCTGTATTTATTATTTTGACGTTCCAATTAAAAATCCGTTGGAAGATGGTTATGTTCCGATGGAGATTTACTTTTACAAATCCAATATGCGACAGTTATGTCGATTTACATGTCCACGTAGGAGAAATGTCAGTTCGTCGGAAAATAAAATATTATTGACAAAGTTACCATTGCCATCAATCATGTTATATTTCTTGACAAAACTGCATCCTTCTATCGGGATTATCTTCATTTAATTCTTGTACTAAATGTACTTTATACGGACGAAACTTATTTTCGACAATATCCTCTTTACCGATCTCTCGCTAATATTGTGATATAAGGACAGTTTTGATAGTGATGTTTTTGGTTCTTCTTGAAGATTAATAAGAACATCCAATGAATTATCATCATTTGTAGCAGTTCTACGTCGGCCGGTTTTTTGGTAAATTTTTAACACATCCGGTTACATTAAACTTTCGCAACACCCTTGACACTGTTGATTTTGAAATATTTCTTTCAGGAAATCTGGTATTAAAAATATTGCATGCATCTTGTAGAGGTCTTTGCCTGTCTCCAAAACCAACCATCATTAACAAAGTAATTCTTTGACGTTCTGTTCGTTCGCCCACAATGAACGTCTATTTTTGTTGAACAGAAAGTGTCACCATTGAGTATGGCTGTCAATAATACTGAGTAATTCCAATACTTTTATTTTTGCTTAAAAGGTTTGCATGGCATAATAAAAAAAACGAATATTTCTTATCAGTTGTATCTCACAAAAAGATGTTTTTGGCCAACGTTCTTTTTTTAATATTTAAAGTTAAACACCCACCTAGCCGTATATCATTGTAATTCTTGCAAAATGTGTCTATCCAAAAAATTTAAAATATGCAGGTTGATCCATTAAAAAAAATAACCGATGACGACATGTCTCGAAACAAGTGAGAATTGTTGAAAAATACTACAAAAACATTTATAAAGGTTATTTTTTAATAGAACCCATAATTTTGCCAGAAATCTGGCATTCTCACATATTTGCCTGACCCTGTATAAGCTATCGTGTTACAAGTGAAGTAAATTCTACAAATCAGTTAAATTGAGTAATTTTACACCGATAAAAGCCTAATAGCTGTTTTACACTTATCAATTCTTGACCAGGAAGTTAAACAATAAAAATTATATTCTATATACACTTGATATGTTGAAGTTATTGGCATAGAACATGTTCTATATTTTTCTTAAACTTAATTCCATTAATTCAAGTTCAGGTATTATTTTATGTACATTGTGTTTAATTTAACAAATGCGATATTTGTTAGTATTCAACCTATTTTTAGTTATTTTGCAACAACTACTACTCTTTCACTATTTGTACTACTAATTCACCAAAAAACTATGAATATATATCTAATATATGTCTGTCTGTCTCAGTTATTTGTATGTACAGAAAGTACTGTATATAATAAATTACCGAAAATATATTTATTATCTATTTATGTTTAAATAAACAATAAATATTGGCACTGGGAATAACTAAATAAGAATACATGATCTATTTTTAACTAATAGTTAATTCTTTTAATATTATTTATTTTAATATATATTTATTATAAAATAAAATTAATTTTTGGAAGCATATGCACTCTCCATAATTTCTCATCTGTTGGTATTTCTTCAATAAATAATTTACAATACCATAGCCATCCACTCCTAACACCAGCGCAGTGATTTATAATAATTCAAGGTCATTGTATCTACAGAACAATTACATCTCCGAACTTTCAAAATGAATTAGAATTGATACAGTAGCGGCAGCCAGTTATTACTAGTACAACTTGGAAAAACGAAAATCTTAGATTTGAACCGAAATGGATGTGTTAATATTGAAACGCAGCCCTAATACAATTTAAGACGTTAAAAATGATTCGTACTTATGTCTCTGTTATGAACCAGTTGGTTAGTTCGAAGAGTCCGGCAAACCTTACCGACGGTGAAGTTTTTATAATTTAATTTAGCTAATTAATAATATCAGTGTAGATTGTGAAGATTATAATTGAAGACATGCGTTAATTAGAGAATATAATTTTTTTTGTCATTTTATAAGTAACGCAGGCATTGATGCTACAACATAAAATTGTTTTCGTCAGTTTTTAGTTTTATGTAAAACATTACTCATAGTATTAAGAACTTTCAACATGTAAAATAAATAAAAATCATTGTGAGAAGTAATAAATAAGAAGTCGTACAACTTTATAATTAATAATAATAATGACAATACTGTATATTTATTGCAGAAGATAACTTAATATCTAATTTATTTAAAATAATTATAATTTCTATGCAGCCGGAATCTTAATAAAACAATAATTTTGGCCGTTGAAAAATAAAATACATCCAGAAAACTAGAAGAATATTGAGGGACAGCACAAAAAAAAAGCATTGGAAAAAGTAGACACAATAAATCATAAATGAACACAGACAAATATCTGAAATATATTTGTTTGTATGTATTACATATATTTTCTTTTTCAAACCTGTTAATGTATACTCAAATTTATGTATGAAAAAAATCTATTGATAATAGATTGAATTGTGTGCTTATTCTTTGAACTATTCGAGGTCATTTGACACATAACTTAGTTCTTAATTCGTAGAAGACTAATGTGTTGATTTTTGGTTGTAAATATCGTGCTGATTTCTTCAAATCCATCTTATATTTGCACATTTCAAATAATCTTTTGTCGATGTTGTGAAAGACCTTGGACTACTCGTTGATACCCGACTTCACTTCAGTGAGCATGTTTCCTATTTACTCAAGAAGTCCTGCGGAGCTTTGAGAATGTTATTATGCTAATAGGCATATTTTCAATTCTTCTTTGTGACTAAGATTTTGTGAATCTTTGGTCTTACGTTTGTTTAACTATTGTGATTTCATTTATGGTCCATGTTTTGTTGTGCAGGATAAGTTGAGAATTAAAAAAAAATCTTGTTGTAACTTACTTGCAATCTTAGAAAGTATGATCACATTTCAACTGGTATTACATCTGTTGGGCGGTTAAATATGGAAAACCGCCGTAAATTGCACTTGGCTAACTTTGTACATACGTTGCTTCGGCCGATATTCCTGCCCGACCCTCTCAGAAGCTTCTTAATTCCACGACATTTCATCCATTTTCTTAACACGCGCTACAAGTATTTACTTACAGTTCCGCGCCATTACACTCCTTTTTTCGAAAGATCTTTTAGTTATTCGGCCGTTACAGTTTATACAGTGTGTTCCAAAGAGTTTTATACAAATGGAGAAAAAGTTTATCTTAAATTAAAAAAAAAATTCTTGATAAAAAGCTCTGCATGCTTTGTAGATCCATAATCAAGTAAAAATTTTTTAATACATTGGCCGGAATACAGGAAAAATCAAAATGATGATTTGGAATGAGAGTAAAATACGTTCAAACTGTAGTGGGGAGCAAAATGTTCATTTTATTTGTTACTGAGTAGCAAAAACTTACGCATACTTGCAGATTAGTGATTTTCCCAGATAAAAATTACAAGATTATTGCAATAAACACGTCAGCAATTGTTCTATTAGTGCACAGTACGAAACAACGTAAGATTCCGTTCATAATAAGTGCCTGATTTTCTGTTGTTCATCCTTATTAAACACATTCTGGAGAGGTGCTTTCGAATATCTAATAACTGTCAACAATTGTCATATGTTACATCAGTGTGTGTTTGCAATAATTAGAAATGCCAGCAAAATTGAGTATAAAGTATTGCTCACATCCACTTAACTTAACGTAAATTAAAGTAGCAAAATTAACAAAACACGTGGCTTCTTTATGTATCTGGTCACAATGAAAATTATTGCATTTAACGTAAATTAACATTGTACTAAATCGGCCGAACTTCTACTGGGAACCCTGAATTTACGTTTATTAATTCCGTCAATCAGCAACCACCAGAAACGGCATAGCTATATTTTTATTTTCTAATCTGTCATTTGAAAATGATTTGAAACTAGCATAACCTAAATTTGTGAAATTTCCTGCACAATTTGCCGCAGTTATTTTATTGTTTTGTGCGTTGCTGTTTTATATTATCATGAACGACGGCGTTTTAATTAATCTCGTGCATAGTTATTCCCATTTATATGACAAGAAGCCATTTTAGAACCCATCTTATTGGAATTCCTGCTGCGCATACGCCTGCGCACTTAACGTAAGTTAAGGCAATGTGAACGACTTCATACATTTTTTGTTCATTTTACGGTACGCTAATTAAGATTTAAGTTAAGTTAAGTGGATGTGATAAAAGTGAAATTGTACTAATTTTTGAAGAAAATGATAAAACATGTAGGGAAGCAGCAGAAATCTTTAATAATAGACGCCCTGATAAAACAATACATTTCACAACTGTCAGATATGCAATATGTAAATTCAAGAGTTCTGGAAATGTTGATAATAAATTTAGAAAGAAACATCGGGCATTGGTTAGAACTGAAGATATTGGAACTGATGTGATGCTATCGGTCGTGGAAAACCCAAAATATTCACTTCGAAAACGATCCAATTTATTAAATGTAAGTAAAACTACAGTTGTACGAATTTTAAACTCAAATAATTATAAACCATACAAACCCCAATTTACCCATACTTTAAGAGAAGGAGATGCTGAACGAAGCTTCGAATTTTGTGCTCGTATCCAAAGAGAATTGGAAGGTAACAGATTTATGACACAACAAGTACTATTCTCTGACGAAGCAACGTTTACGTCTATTGGTACAGTAAGTTCGCAAAATTCTCGATGGTGGAGCGATATTAATCCCCAGAGATCAATATTCATTTAAAACTAATGTGGCATTTATAAAGACAGAATTGTTGGACCATTCTTTTTTCGAAATAACATGAATGGAGAAAGATATCTACAATTTTTAAACAATCGGTTGCCTGACTTTCTTGATGAACTAACTACCACTAAATGAACTAGGAAAAATATGGTACCAACAGGATGGAGCACCATGTTACTGTAACAGAAATATTCTGGATTTTCTCCTCCACACATTTAACGGTAAAGTGATCGGGAGAAACATGGAGTTTCTTTGGCCTCCAAGGCCTCCAGACATTACCCCTCTAGACTTTTTTATGGGGCTACTTTAAAAAAATTATATACCTTCAGAGACCATTTCTAGATCTTGATCATCTTGAAAGAATCATTAGAGAAACATGTGAAGCTATAACTCCAGATGTGATTAGAAATGTTATTAAAGAATTTAATCAACGAACAATCACCTGTTGAGAAAGGGATGGTAGATACGTTGAAGTTCCGTAGTATTTCAGTAATTTTACATGTTTCCAATAAAATTTATTAGTTGCCTCTTATTTTTTGTTGATAAATTGATAAGGAGGTTATAAGCTTTTTATCATGTCTTATTCCTTTATTCAATAAATAATCTAATTAATAATATCTTGCAATTTTTATCTGGGAAAAAAAATTGTACTTGATTATGGATCTACAAGTCATGCAGAGCTTTCTACCAAGAATTTTTGTGAAATGTTTTTTTTCTCCATTTGTATAAAACTCTTTGGAACTCACTGTATAACAGTATACCGAAAAATATTAAGAGCCTCGGTGACCGCGCGGAGTTCATTAGTGCCCTTATGTCTTACTTTTTGTCATTGCAATAGCATAGAATATACGTTTTGATGTACAGGTTATGTAATTGTGAGATTTGTGCCTTCTTTTCATTAGTTTTTATTACTAGTTTTAATTTCTTGTATTTGTCGGTGGATTCTGGTTGAGCATGAAAGCTATAGCTAGACTTCGCCAGGCTTCATCAACGTGATGTTTTACTTTCTTCATAAATGCAATTTATAATTATTATTATAACAAAGTAATATGTACCGCGAGATCTTAAATTATATTGATAAAGTTTTGCCATGGAATGTAAACGTCCGTCTTAAGTATCATACTTTTGAGATAATTCTGACAATTTAATTCATCTGTCAAAAACATGACATTTTAATACACGCTGCATGTTTGCTAGCGGATAAACTGCATGTTGATTTTCCATGGCAACGAAAATTCAATTCTGACAGTATCGTTCAAATAAATTTCATACATAAACATTTATATTTTTCCCTTCCAAAATGAATCGTTTCGGCAGTGCTACTATAGAAAAAATAAAAGATGCCGTTTCGAATACCATGCCTAACAATACAAAAAAAACGAAAGCCTCAATATGGAAGCAATTCGTGCAATTTTGCTCTGAGAGAAACTATAAATTGGACGGCAATACACCAGTTAATGTAATTGCTAGTATACTAGAAGACTGGGCATATAATATGAAGAAAAGAGATGGGACAGACTACAAAGAATACGTTATCAAAACTATCTGGAACACTACTGCAAAATGTATTCAAGAACAATATTTCAATGAATTTGGCATAATTTTTGACCCATTTAAGGATATTATTTTTCAGTCAGCTCGCAATGCTAAAAACGCAAAAAGAAAAGAACTGCAAAGCAATCCCAATAAAAGAAAAAGGAGTGCTACTGCTTTAACTAAGGAAGAAATTATAAAAATGATGAACTTATGGGACGAGAACACACCAAATGGATTGCAAAAGAAATTTTTCCGTATTGCTGCATTTGAGTTGGCTTGGAGAGGGGGAGAAGCTGTACAGTGTAAAATTCATTATTTTAGAACAGAAAAAAATAATGCCGGAACATCTACAGGTAGGCTCGAATACAATCCGATATTTTCGAAAACAGCCCAGGGTGGAGATAAGAAACTTAACGATAGTAAGTGGCTCACGGAAAATAAAGAAAATCCTGATTTATGTCCTGTTAGATTGTTTTATAAAATTCTAAGCAAAAGAGGATCAAATATTCTTACTGATCGATTGTTTTTGACAGTGAATCAGTATTATGAAACAAAAGGCAGCAAGGGATGGTACAAAAATATGCCTATTGGTCGAAATGAACTCTCTAAATGGACCAGAGATTCAGCTATCAAAATTCACCTTAATGCCGACAATAAATATACCAATCATTCAAATCGAGCAAGTGCTGTTTCAACATTGGCCAAAGCGGGAGTAAGTGATCTGCAAATCACTAAAATAACAGGCCATTCAAACACAAAATCCTTAAAATCTTACCTCCAGTTTGATCCAAATCATCACTCAGAAATTGTAACAAATCTAAGGAACAAAAATAATGTAAATAGTGTTCAGTCGGCTACGAATAAAATAACTTACAATAACTGTACGTTTTCTAACTGTACTTTTAGTAACGATTAAGCTACTATTTACCTATGTATTGAATGAAATGTTGTTTTTTGCGTTGATTAAATAAAAATATTTTTGTTTATTAATATTAATTAAATGATTCATTAAATTGTCTTACCAAATACCATTCGAGTTTGTGTTTATTTCCGGAACAAACTTTCATTTTGACAAAACTCAAACTTTGTTGCTTAAGGGTAACACGACTCGAACAAATAACAAAAGGTAAAACCGCTCCACCTTCGGTGTCGCGGTTTTACCATGTTATTTGTTCTCGTCAGTTGCCAAGCAACAAAGCTTTCGTTCAAAATGAAAGTTTTTCCGGATAAACACAAACTCTTATGGTATTACCCCCGACAATTTAATTCATCTGTCAAAAACATGACATTTTAATACACGCTGTGTTAGTTTGCTATCGGATAACCTGCATGTTTGCTAGCGGATAAACTGCATGTTGATTTTCCATGGCAACGAAAATTCAATTCTGACAGTATCGTTCAAATAAATTTCATACATAAACATTTATATTTTTCTCTTTCTTTTGTATATGTATTCAAAGGAATGTTAAATAAAAATATTTCGGTTTATTAATATTAATTAAATGATTCATTAAATTGTCTTACCAAATACCATTCGAGTTTGTGTTTATTTCCGGAACAAACTTTCATTTTGACAAAACTCAAACTTTGTTGCTTAAGGGTAACACGACTCGAACAAATAACAAAAGGTAAAACCGCTCCACCTTCGGTGTCGCGGTTTTACCATGTTATTTGTTCTCGTCAGTTACCAAGCAACAAAGCTTTCGTTCAAAATGAAAGTTTGTCCGGATAAACACAAACTCTTATGGTATTACCCCCGATTAAATTATCAGGTTAACTGTCATACTGACATTTGACTGATATAAAATTTGTAATTATATGTCTATTTAAAATGATTTACATGTTTTAATAACATTTTATTAAAAATAAATAAAGAAATTACAATAAATGTTCAAAATGACCCCCGCCTTGTTCGATGCACACGTTTACGCGCTTTTTCGTGCTATCAAGAGCATTTTGCAACATTTGTGGCGTTGTGGTTACACTTACTTCAATAATCTTTTGTTGCATTTCCTGCAAATTATATACAGGAGTTCTGAAAATTCTATTTTTGCAGTAAGGGAGCACAAAATAGTCCATAATAGTCAAACCAGGTGACCTCGGAGGAAACTCAACTTGCGTATGCAAACTTAAAAGTCGATCATCAAAAAACTTACGGAGAAAGGCTATAGTTTCTCCTGTCGTTTGTGCTGTTGCGCCGTCATGTTGGAAATAACCATTATGAAGTTCGTCGTCGTGTAGTTGTTGAACAAATTCATTCAAAATTTTATTTCTGTACTTCTCTGCATTGATGGTGAAATTGAACAAAAACGGCCCAAATATCCTTATACGAAAGACTGCCATCCAAACCGCAATTTTTTGAGATTGTAGTGTAGATTCAACAAAAAAATGCTGTTTATTACTGCTCCACATTCGCATATTTTGAGAATTTACGTACTCCGAAAGGTGAAGCCATGCCTCATCGGAAAAAAAGTTTTACAGGTCGTTAATTATTAAATTGTTGACGAACCACTGGCAGTATGCAAGACGTCTGGGGTGGTCTGTTGGCAAAAGAGCTTGATATGATTGCATGTTCAAGTTCTTCTTTATAATTGAAAAACTATAAGATGTTAGAGAGAAAATATAATGACAAATATTAATGACAGTATAATGACACTTAATAATATAACTGAAGATAGACGTTTTACATTTCATGGCAAACCTTGATCAATATAATTTTTGATCGCGCGGTATATACAGTACATAAATATGGATATGTAAACGAATCTTGTATTTTATATCTGCTGAAGCAATAGAATAGCGAAATATATGAAGTGCGTAATTTCTAAAAACTTCAGATATCTTTTGTATGAGCAAGAAACAATATTTGAATACTCATTACATGTTGTCGCGACAACTAAACATAGGTATCTTACTGTCTCTTTTAATTATTATTTATTTAAAGACAGTCTCCAAGGTTTTTAGATATTTTTGGTATGTTCGAAATTATAGTGTACATTTAGTAATCCCAATTTATTAAATCAATCTGAGCATGAGGATAATATATTCGTAAACTCATCGCTTAATGTGTTATAACCCGTCTCTTTTGGAAATAAACCGTTAATGATGGGGCGATTCATGATGTCGATTAGAGTTTGTTTCTCGTGACCAATTACTAAAATTAAGGCCGAAAAAGGACGGCCGCAGCGCGTCGAGCACCGTCGCCGTCGAAAGAAAGCTTTTTAGTTAAAAGCTTTCGCTACCAAAGTAAGTATAGGTGACATTCCGTACCAGTTTCTACGCCGCCATTCTCATCCTTCGCACTGTGTATAACGACGGAAAAATTGTCCTTTAAGCTTCTTACGTAACGAACGTATTTCGTGATTTCGCATAAAAGACAAATTATTAATTTAATGGTGTCTTTAATGTTGGGTTTTTGTGTCGTCTCGAAAGGTATATTTTTAGGGTCGACCTGTAATAATGGTCGTGAAGAATGATTTCTATTTTGCTATCAATCAATTTGGCTTTTTTCTAGGCCGTGGTCTTATACAGACAATTTATAATAGTTTAATGTACATATATTGAGACGTAAGTGCGTGAGTTTTTGGAAAAGACTTTAATTTGTTAATTGATGACGTCAAAGGATCTTTTATTTGAAACGAAAGATTGCCGGGGCATTAATTTATTCTTTTAGACTTAGCCTGATTTCAGAGTTGTAAATACAAAATAATTCAGATTAAATTTAGATGTTGTATTACGGGGGACGTTTTATAAGCGTTATAAAAAGGCAAGTTGAAGATAGATTTTTAAAATAAATTTAAAATTTAAACACAGAAAGAATAAAAAATCACTAACTTGGAAAACTTAACGACCATAAACCTTGTACAAGGGGAACACAGAAAATTTCGGGAACCAGCAATCGTCATCGTATGACCATATGAGTGTACAGTGCTTTTCTTACGCCTTGAGATTTTCCCTTTTTTTACTGACTGGATTTATCTATTATTATTAAGAATTATATCAACTTGTAACTTACATTATTTGCTATTTTCTAACATGTTAATCAAGATATTTTGAAATTTGAATTTTTGTTTAGTTGCATTTTTAATCCTACATCGCATTTGTCACTTATTTCTTCACCTACATACTCTTTCCCCATTGCGTTTTGTTATCTTACTTTTTTCTTTTTCACGGGTGTTATTAAATATACAGGGCGAGTCATTAGTAGCCGCTTCTTCGATTGCTCTTTTGCGTTTTAAATAAAAGAAAAAACAATTAGTGGAAGATCCATGGTTGCTTATGGCGCATTTTGTAAAAATACTTTAAGCTCTCACGCACTTCCGGTTTCTCCGGAAATGCACGGAACTTAATTTTTTTAATAACACCCTATATATTTTTGGATTTTCTATTACTGCTTTAAATTCTCTCTTCATGTGTTTTTTCTTTTTCAAAATTGAGCCAATAGTTTTTGAGTTATTAATTTTTTTGAAAATATTTGAGCAAAACACGTGTTCAGAAAAAAATCATTTTCACATTGTTTTTAAAAGTAAAAACATTAATTTTGGTGGTGCTTGTAGCCAAGAAAATTCTGCATCATTTGGTAAAGTTGCACTCGACAATACCTCAAAAAACTTTGCTTTTTCAAAGCCTACTTCCTGAAATTTTCACATACCAAAAACTTATTTTTTTTTAAATGGAACACCCAGTATTTTATTGAGGCATTTTGTTCCTCTTTTTATTCTCTTTCATTTTTGTTAACAATGTCCTACACATATCTTTTATAATTTCTGAGATAATCACTATAGGAGCAATAAGCGGTCAATTAAGGAACTACGGGTGCTGTTCTATGCACCCAAATATTCGTCCAATAAAGACTGGAATGCGGCTGACTGCCTGGGTCAACTGTTAAAGAAAGTCGGTATACATTTATGTCAAACATATAAAAGCATCGCTATTAGTTATCATCCTTATGAAGAATTAATAGATATGATTGACGTTTTGGGCGAATCTGAAAGGAACTCTTTGCTGGCATCCAGACTTTATGCACAGCGATCCCTGGTAGAAGTCAACTGAAGCCAGAAACCTTCGAAAGTATAAAGTGGACGGTTTGAGTGAACAGAAAGTATTGAAATGAAAGAAAGAGCGGAAAAAGCAATAACTGGTGAGGATAAGACATTTATGGTACTTGCGAGTATAGTCGAACACCCCCATACTAGTACTACGAAAATTAGTCGTCAGTTAGATGTAAGTCAAAATTGAGAATCCAGAATAATTGGGCTGGCTTTCTCAATTTTGTGTTGTTTACCAAGGAAGCCACCTTCTATTAAAGTGAATACGTTCATCGTCAAAATTTCCGTTATTATAACACATAAAGCCCCCCACTTCATCACACCTGTAAACTTTCAAAATCGTTGGTCATTAAAACTGTGGGGAAGAATAGTCGGTAGTTACATAATTGGACCTTATTTCTTTGATGAAAATGTTAATGGAGAAGAGTATCTTCGCTATCGACGGTCGGATTTTCAAAAATTTTTGAAGACATCTTCAAATATGTCAGTAAACATAACCTTTATTTTATTTCGATGTTAGCCAACAGAGTCAAAAATTAAATACTGCAACTGGACATTGCCGGCATTAAAAACTTGAAAAGCGATGCTCTTCATTCTGTAAAATTATTACTTTTGGGATAGTTGGATTTAACATTTACTTTGTTTGACAGTTGATTAAGAAAGTTTTTTAAGGTATTGTCGAGTGCAACTTTACCAAATGATGCAGAATTTTCTTGGCTACGAGCACCACCAAAATTAATGTTTTCACTTTTAAAAACAATGTGAAAATGATTTTTTTTTGAACACGTGTTTTGGTCAAATATTTTCAAAAAAAATTAATAACTCAAAAACTATTGGCTCAATTTTGAAAAAGAAAAAACAGCTGAACAGACAATTTAAAGCAGTACAAGAAATATAGGGTGAGTCATTTAAAAAACTTAAGTTCCGTGCATTTCCGGTGAAACCGGATGTGCATCATAGCTTAAAGTATTTTTACAATATGCGCCACAAGGAAGCATGGTTCTTCCACTAATTGTTTTTTCATTTATTTTCAACATAAAAGAGCAATCGAAGACGCGGCTACTAATGACGCACCCTGTACCAGGACCGATCAAATTTTATTGATTTTTAAAATAAATTTCTATTGTTCTTTCCTGTTGCTCCGTGGCCCTCTTGTATGTTTTGGTTAGTCACCAGGATAGGCCTCCTGGTGTCCCTGTGCATTCCTTCCTACCTCTGTTTATCACATTCTTACCAAACTAAAACTATGAGTTCTTGTTGTACTACATGTAATGAAGATCTTGTCCCTGATAATGAAATCGCCTATGATTTTGCAAGGGATTGATACACACAACCTGTAGTGAATTGTACAGGTTGGAGGTGCAATGTCTCAAGAGTAAAGTGCGTAAGATAACATACTACTGCGTGGTATGTTCTGATTTTAAAGCAAAACGTGCAAAATTAAATGATCTGAACTCTGTGGTGGCCTCTCTCCAGGCAGAGGTTTGGGTCTTGAAAGCGAACGTGTCTCTAAACCATCAACAGCTGGAAACTATAATTAATGAGGTTTCCGATCGTGAAAGGCGTAAAAATAATGTGATTATCTTCAATTGTGCTGAGAGGGAAAGTGTTAACAAATCTGATCAGATTGCTGCAGATTCAGTGTTTGTTGGAGAAATTTTTAGAAATTTGAATATCAATGTCGAGCAGGTTAGTCCGGTTAGACTTGGTAAATATGATCCTTCTCAACAACAGCGTAAAAGGCCTATAAAGGTTACTCTGCTATCTCCTAAACATGTAACAATCGCCTTGCGTGGAAATGCTAAACTTAAGAAACAGGAAAAATTCAAATCAGTTGTCCTCGCCAAAGATAAGACTCTGTTTCAGAATTCATTATTCAAGACTGTGAAACGTAAACTTGATAAGTGCTGCTGGTGAAACAAATATCCACATAAAGCATTTTAGTGGCGTCCTTAAAATTATACAGCGCAGCAGGTCGGAAAACTAGAGTCGTCCAGCAGCCAGACCTCTCCAATGCGCATATATTACCAAAACGTGCGTGGTTTGCGTTCGAAAATTGCTGAAGTATATGACTCCAGCTTCGCATTTTATTGTGATTTTGTTTTCAACTGATACGTTTTTAGTTGCCAGAGCTCGAACGAATGTGATGGTTACAGCACCGCTAACTCATATGACCAGAAATGCGAATATTTTATATTCTGATCCCTTCTATATTTAAGCCTTTGCCTGCTGCCATGGAAATTGCCAGTTATTGTTAATGAGACCGATAAGATGAATTGATTTATATGCTAATATAATACTTTGTTTTTCTTTTTTTAATGAAAATATGCTGATATTTTTGTTTGCATTGTACTAAACTTTAATTATTGTTTTGTCCTGTAAATGGATTTTGTCTGTTGGACAATAAAGTTTATCATTATTATTATTATTATTATTATTAATACAGTTGGCACCTGACCCATGATTTATGCATACTTCACATTTATGTAAGCGAAAACATGTGACAGAACCAAGTGAACGATTGTTTTTTACGGTGACAATTAGAAGTATTGATTATTTGTTATGATTTTCGAAGTGGTTTAAGTCAACAAGAATCTGTCCAACAAATGAATTCTGCATTTGGTAGTGAAGCACTATCTAAACCAACAATATACCGCTTGTTTGAAGCATTTAAACTTGGATGTGATAGTGTCAACGATGACTTGCGTGAAGGCCGATCTTCAACGGCTGTTGTTGCGGCAAACGTCGATGCCGTTCGTGAAAAGATTAAGTTGGATAGACCAGTGGCGTAATTTGTGCATCCTTAGTCATTGGCATGACTGCAATACAAACAATTCTACAAGATCATATAAATGTAAGGAAAACTGTGTGCGCGGTAGATCCCACATAATCTGCCAGCAGACCAAAGAGAAGCTCATGTGAAATGTTGCAAAGAAACACTGAAACGCTTCCCCTCATGTTAATCAGAACTCGTTTTTAACATCGTCAGTGGCGATGAAACACGAATATAGTTATATGAACCTGTAGACAAAACCAATCTGCTGTATGGGTATTTCAAAGTGAAGCAAAACCGACGAAAGTTGTTCGAGCGGGCAGTGTTTCTAAATAAATGATTGCTTGTTTTGTATCTAAAACTGGTCACGTGGTCACGGTTCCTTTGGAAAATCGTAGAACTGTAAATGCAGAATGGCATACAATCATTTGTTTGCCGAAAGTTATTATAAAGTTGCGAAAAAGCAATCCAAACCGTCGCATCCTTCTTCATCACGACAATGTGAGTTCGCATACCGTAAAACTAACACTCGACTATTTGACCGACGACAACGTTCAAATACTCCACTCTATCACTGTTCCTACAGCTCCGACCTACCCCCCAAGGACTTCTTTACGTTCTCCAAAATTAAAGATAAAATGTGTGCACAAAGATTTTCATCACCTGAAGAGGAAGTGGAGATGTATGAAACGCACATTTCAGGCGTACCAACTTCTGAATGGTATAAATGTGTTACTAATTGGTTTATACGAATGGAAAAGTGTATAGAACTTAGGGGTGATTATTTCGAAAAACAATAAAGTACTTTAATCTGTTATAATTTTATTTTATTAAATCCCCTCGTACTAGAGAAACAAGACGAAGATATATAACAAGACGAATTGATGGAAGCAATCAGGAATTTAAGAAATGGAAAAAAAATCCGGGCCGCGCCAAAATATCAGAAGAGATGTGTAAGAGTATGGGACATCTTGTGTAGACCTCCTTTGGGAAATCTATGATAAGGTATGGAAAGTGATTGGCCGATTAGCACTATAAACCAATTTATAAGAACAGAGACAAAAGATTGCAGCAATTACAGAGGAAGAACATAAGTACAGTGGTTAAAATATATGAATAGAATTTTGAAATAAAGCTCAGGAAAATGGTAGAGCCAACACTTAATAAGTTACAAAGTGCACTGTAAAAAATCGACTGAAAAATACATTATAACTGTAATCTTTCCAATAATTTAAATGTAATTATCCATGTAAAGTAAGATCCCCTGAAGTTTAATGTGAAATTGCAATTTATCTGTAAAATCACAATTCGCATGTAATTTTAGTTTTAAAAGGAATGTAAGATTGCTTTATCTCATAGAACTTTTACAACATTTAGTGTGTTTTCATCACTTGTAATGTAAATTCGCTATTAGTCTCTGTGATTTCAAATTCAAAATACTGTGAGATTACAATACTTAATAAGGCTTCTTAATAAGTATTCTAATTAAAAGTTTATAACATGTTTACTAATTAACCCACTTGTGATTTTTATATGTGCAAATACGTTCGTGAATAATATTTTAAAAATCAAAATCAATATAAATACTATTTATTATTGTATAGGTTCCTACACAGCATGATAAAGTAAGAGAAATAATTGCGTATTAATTATATTATTGCCCACTACATTTGTTATAAATCTTGCCAAAGTATAGGTTCATCCAGGACCCTGTAATATTCAATCCCCATTCCATTTAGATGACTCGTATTAATTTTTAGGGGAAAACATACAACTACTCTTTATATTGTATGATAGTAAAATTATATTCAGCAAGCCGATACGTGCATTATCTTAAAGAAAGGAATTAAAATTTACTGTAGTTTTCATGTTTGCGAGCCGCTGATGTTTTGTTTCTACAATCCGAGGACGCATGCGCAGTGATTTTAGTTTGCTAGTGGTTTTCATGACAATTACGTGCAATTGTTTATGTTTAGGTTATATAATTAATAGT
Organism: Amphimallon solstitiale; assembly: GCA_963170755.1. NCBI lineage: Eukaryota > Metazoa > Arthropoda > Insecta > Coleoptera > Scarabaeidae > Amphimallon > Amphimallon solstitiale. Next base: position 60,081,988 of record OY720680.1, read on the forward strand.
TGTTACTTGTAATTTATAAGTTATTATAAGGTAAGTTAATCATTGTGGTTCATTATTAGCATCTGACTGTGACAATTATTTAAAGCTTTGGCATCAGTTTGTCTGTGGCGAAGGTTAAGTTTACTGACTGCAGTGGGGACCAACCTACAGTGAGTTATTTGGTAAGTTAACTCTGTTTGTTTTATATGTAATTGAAATCATGGTGCTGTTGGGCAAGTAAACAATACATATATGATGTATGAATCATTTTATAGTGTTCAGGAATGTGTAATGTATACAATAAGTAGTTTTCACTTTCTTTCAGTGGATGCATAAAAAGAAATGTCATCGAAAAATATAACGCCGATCAGATCCTATATAGACATTCCATAAACTGACTCGCCCGAAGATTTAATATAAGATAGAGCTCCCATTAAGCTGCTTAATGAGACGTATACAATGCAAAGAGCATTTATAAATCGTTCGCAGTCTACTGTCAACACAGATCATAGAAGAATGGCCAATTCTTTACAAAAAAAGAAGTAACATTTTGGCATTTTGACAAGTTAGGAAGAAAGTTTGTGCAAAAACAAGGGAAATTATTTCAATTTGCAATTGAAAACACATTATAACCGACATTCTACCTGCAGATGATAAAGCGTCTCAGCATATTCTCGTACCTTCTTATTGATCTCGAGCATGTACGTAGCAGAGGCCAATATCGATGAGGAGGTTTGATAATCGGCTAAGACAGATTCTGGTGTTGTTTATATAATTACAGAAACGAAGAAGTTTTAGAAGCCAGAAAGAGACGACAAGAACAATGAGGAGGTTAATACGATTATTTAAGTATATACACATGTTGATGATGTGAAATACATGCTGGTATTATCGAATATGTAGGGGCGTAGATTAGACTATAGTGTTGAGATGGATAAAATTTTTGAAGTAATTGGGAATAGTAAGCTGGATCTAAAAAGTTGATCATTTCCGATCAAATTGTATATGAAAAGAAATTTAGAAGTGTTAAAACTTGCGCCATATGCTATGTTATAAAAGTAGGTATGTATATCAGTGTGCGATTTCCTACATTTGATTACCAAATCTAACCTATAATAGAATAAATTCATTAAAATACGATTTCGTAAAATTTGTAATTGTTCAATATTCTAATCAGACTGCTAATAATTTGGCAAACATTAACTTGTAGAAGCACCACTAGACATCAAAAAATCTTTATTGGGAGTCAAGAAGGAATAAACCGCTGGTAGAGAGAGACTAAGCAATATAAAATGTACTGGATTTAACTAACTTTGAAGCTTCCACTAGGAAAAAAGCAGCTGTATATAGAAATCCTTCTTGTGTGGCACAATGTTGCGTGGTATCCTGTCGAAGCCAGTAACTCTGGATTATTGCCAAGACTGTTGCCTTGTACATAAATTTTTAATAGTTTTAACTGTGGTATGAATCTGCCATCGGTCGAGAATTTATCATATATTGACTTTTCATCATGCCACAAGTTACTTATTCGTATAATAAATGGCTAAAATTTGATTAAATTTTATGAATGAATTTATACGTAAACTGGAAAATCTGCATGGAAATAATATGTTTTCGAAATATATGACTAAATTATATCATTCAACGTATTACTTCTGCTGATGTACACTTAGTTTCAGCTTACAGCTTCTGTAAGATAAAAAATGAGGTGTGGCCACCACACGACTTTCTTATACGTATAAGCGTTTCAAATTATATAATTTTAAGAATTTTTTTACACAAAAATTATTCAAAATCCTATTCTAAGTACTTCTATTCTCTTAATAAATCTCTATAGAATGCATACTTTGCAAGATATTATCAAAAAAGTGCTCCTTGCTAAGAGTAAAAGTGCTACTTCCGGTCCGAATTTTGAAATTTCAAATCCAGTTCCAGTTCTAAATACTTTTGTACTCTAGATTAATATATATATATAATGCATAACTTACGACATATTTGCAAAAAATCGTTATCCGATAAGAGTAAAAGTGGTACTTCCGGTCTGAATTTTGAAATTTCTTTTATACAAAAGATATTGAAACTTATGTTTTAAATACTTTTATACCCGTAACGTACTTGTCTAAAAAGCAGGACTTGCGAAATATTCGCAAAAAACTGATTTTCGATAAGAGTAAAAGACCTACTTCCGGTAGGAATTTCGAAAAACTTTCTAAATAAAATTATTTTCAATTTCAATTTTAAGTATATATGAATTCTTTATAAATTTGTTTAAACTTAGTAATTGACGAAATATTTGCAAAATTCGATTTTTTCACTGAAGTAAACTACTACTTCCGGTCTGCCGATTTTGCTAAAAATCTAATCAGTTCTCAAGAGGGAGATTATATTCGTAAATACAAAATTTGGAATTGATATCTACAGCGGTTTGACCGCTATCGTGGTCACACATACACACACACACACACACACACACACACACACACACACAGACACACAGACATTTTTTAAAAACCACTTTTTTGGTATCAGGGGACCTCAAAACGTGGACATCTGCAAAAATCTCGAGGTCGAAAATTTTCATCATCACAATACTTCCTTATACTACGTATAAGAAAGTAAAAGGCATGACGCATTCTTGAATAAAAGTCGGAATAGTAAATAGTTTTTAGTGTGGACAAATTGTAAGCTTTGCCCAATTGAACATTAACGTAACACGATTTGACGAGCTTAGAACACAACTGGTCAATGTATTTGGACCACTTAAGATCTTATCCATAATGACACCGACAAACCTGCAATGCTAATCAGATGAATTTGTGATTTAGACATGGTAAAGCCTGAGATAACAGATAACTTTCTTTTGTTATAAAAACGTATACATTGTATTTTCTCTATATTCACGACGATCATATTAACTTTTACCCACTTTTTCACATTAAACATATCCACATCAGCAGCATTAATAACATTGGGCAACACTATTCAATGAAATTACTAAATTTATGTCATCCGCATATATCATCACCTTACTAGTGCCAACTAGGCAGTTGGGAAGACGTTGACAAAAATCAAAAATAACATTGGCCCCAGACCGGAGCCCTGTGGAATACCCATACTTTTATCAGTCCTGGCAGAAAAATCCCCGTCGATGCTTACTCTCTGTTTCCTTCCCGACAATTATCACTGGAAACACTTCAAACAGAATCCATTTACACCGCATCTACCAAGCGTATGCAATAATATTAACCGGTTAACCTAATCAAAAGCTTTAGACGAATCTATTAAGCATACTTAGACAGGGCAGATTGTGGTCAATCGAATCGTAAACACTGTTTAAGAAATTAAATTTAGCAGTATCTGTCGATTTACATGGGAAAAACCAATGTTGAATTTCGAACATAAGTTTGAAATGAAGAAAATAATTCATTTATTTACAATAAATACATACACAGAAAACATATTGTATAGTTATGGGAGAATATTAATTAAATACCCTGACATTTAACTAGATGCATTACTAGTGTGTAAATGTTTAAAGTTAAATATAAACGCAAAGATGTCTAAATTTTAACAAAAACACATTTACTAAATCAATATTGTATCAATGGATATCAATTCCAAAGTTCTCCATATTATACACCAAAAATATGCACATATAAATAACACTTGTTTATGATAGAATGTTTTTTGCAAACGCTTTTCCTGTCTATTAGAACTGGCAAATTTCACATAATTCAGTGCCTATTGTGAAATAAATTGTTTGATTGGAGTTGTCGGTATTTGTATAGAATATTATTGCTATTAAATGTATCTGATAGAGTAATAAATAAAGAAATAATTAGTATAGAATATTCTTACTAACCTTCAAAGCCTTTATTTGATTTTGACATGTCGATAGCTTTTTCTTGTATTTCAACATCTTCGGCGGATTCTTGCGCTGACTTCTTACTATTTAAAATATCATTTATTGAAAATGGCGTGACCGACGGTGTATTGGAAGTCTTCTCGATTTTTGACGTAATTTCTTCATCCATTTCAAGTTTCGTTTCTCTAAATTTTGCACTTATTTTATATCACAGTTCAATTTTTGCACGAACTCTCGCCACTATTCAGAAACATAATATAGTTTAGGTTTGTAAACACAAACAAAATGTCTTAAAGCATTTAGACGATGATTAAATAACCACTGAATAATAATAATAACAACGAATGTACCGATAGTCTAATATAATTAAATAAAGATGACGATGAAGATATGTTTTTCTTTCTTCTTTTCGCCTGTTCTATATCTTATTCTACTTATCTCTAGTTAACTTTCGTATAAGAATATGTGTATTAGACAAAATCTGCCTTATAACTGACAACGTACATCATCTAAATTGTTCCGACAGCGTATAGACTTCAGGATATAGCCATCTTTGTCCTGTCGATGCGCCCGAATTGATAGCTTCGTCTTTTTCTCTTGAGAACTAGTTGAAAAGGGGAGGGTCTTAGAGCTTTATTTCTTTTTATTGGAGAGCTTCGGTATTAATTTCTCCGCTTTATTAATTGCATTGTTTATTGGTTTTTCGTCTTTTCTTCTTGTTTTTTATTAACAATATGTCGTTGCTACTGATTTATTGTCTTGAAAATTATATATTTAAGTACTATTATATTCATAATACTAGCAAGTTTTTTTTTAAAATAATATTGAAAAATGCTTGCTTTTTTGTGATTGATAATAAATTAATGTGAATTATTTCTACTTTGATTAATATTAAGTTATTATAACTTTTAAATAAAATATTTCTCAATATATCATGTATAGTATTAACTAATTTACAATTTTAGCAAATATATTGTATTAAAATTTTCTTTTAGTTTTGATGGGAAAAATTTCAATACACCTGGGTCCATCTTATGTGGATGTTTATATTAATATGTCAGTCCATAAAGATATCTTGCATTTATTATTATTTAAATAAAACCATACATTTTACGCACCTATATTACTTGAAAATAGTGCAACTATTCAAACATTATCAGACGAAATCAATGGCTTTGCTTATGATATTGGCATCGACAGTTTCACAGAGCCATAGTTTTTATTTTTCCTAAAAATAACGGCATGTAATTGCACTTAGAACGCCGCTATCTAGTGTTATAAGTTCCTTTAGAAACTATATAAAAATCACTTTATTTGAATGTTTTCGAGCCAAGTCTGAGGTGGCTTGTGATTCAGTTAGGTTGTGGGAGCATGCGAGAGCTGATGTATATTCAGTTAGGTTGTGGGAGCACTCGAGAGCTGATGGGTATTCAGTTACGTTGTGGGAGCATGTGAGAGATGATCGGTATTCAGTTAGGTTGTGAGAGCACGCGAGAGCTGAAGGGTATTCAGTTAGGTTGTGGGAGCATGCGAGAGCTGATGGGTATTCAGTTAGGTTGTGGGAGGATGCGAGAGCTGATGGGCAAAGGGGGTGGTAAGAAAGCCGGCAAATTATATGCTTTATTCGTGCCAGCGTTCTCCTGGCTCTGTTTCATTTATTCTGAAATGAATGGAATTTTAATGAATTTAAAAAATCATTCTTGTCGTATTTACTCGAAGAAAACCTAAGTAGTTTTGTAAGCTATTACCCGATATATACATTTTTAAAATCTCGGAATATTTCTACCTTTGCTGTATGCTGTCTTAGTCAACAAACGCTGATTTGTTGAAAGATTACATTTATGTAGTGTTTATCTTTGTGTTTAGAGCAGAGTTTACGTAACAGTGTTTACGTTACAAAACAAGCGCGATTGAAAAAGTAATATGCATTTATTAATTAATTATTATAGGAATTGTTAAACAAAAACACTAAAACACCTTTACCACACTAAAGCACAAAAACTAAGTACGTATTTCGACATCTATCTTGTCATCTTCAGCGGTACTGATTAAAAAACCGCTTTGTCTATACACCGTAGCGTATACAGAACAACATTATGAGTGTTGTTCACTCACACTGTTGTTCTCTCACAGTGTTGTTCTGTATACACTGCGGTGTGTAGACAGCGCGGTTTTTTAATCAATGCTACTGAAGATGACAACATAGTTTTCGAAACACGTATTTAGTTTTTTGTGCTTTACTGTGGTTAAGGTGTTTTAGTGTTTTTGTGTTCAGTAACGAGCCACAGACTCTAAGTTTAGTTTCGTGTCATAAGAATTGTTGTTTACTGTGGTGAAAGATAAATATGTTTTCCCGTTTATTGGACTTTAGTTGCATTGACTAAACTTGGGAACATAAAGAGGCATTACAAAACCTTGCATAGAAACTGTGATAACCATTTTGCAGCAAAGTAGCCAAATTTGCTAGACCAACGTAACAATCCAAAGCTGCAATAATGGCATTTTTGAAAAATTATGCATATACTGATACAGGTAGACCGCAAGAAACCTTTCGAAGATAAATAGTGAAAGAAGCATTTCCCAAAGCGGCGGAGGTGTTCAAATATAAAACAAAGATCATATTTGGTATCAAAGAACTCCAGTTACCTCGTTAGACTGTCGATAGACGAGTTGATTTTAGAAAACAAGCTAAAAAATGATATGGATTGTATATACTTTTTTGTAGTTTGACGAGTTCATCAATATGACAGATAATGCCTAGTTGTGTATTCATATTCGTACGGTAGTTTTTGATATGTTGATTATAGAGAAAACTTCAGTAAAAATATTTTCGATAGTTTTTTAACTTTAGCAAAAACTACGAGCAATCAGTTTACAAATTTGTCTGCATTAAAACGGATTGAGCTCCAGCCGTGACTGGCAGTCAAAATGAGCTGTTGCTTTGCATCGAGTTAATGATAATTTTTCTTGTTTTTTTTCATTCCACTCATTCGTCAAAAAGTTATACGTTCAAAAACACGAAATTATTATTATATTGTTTCGAATGGGCTAGTGCAGAATTTTTGTTTTTTGTGTGCTTTTGAAGTGTTAAGTCAAAATGCACAAAAATGTGTAAATTTAGCAGTCTTACGCTTCTCCTGAAGACTGCCTACCAGCATTATTTTGTTATGAAGAGGGGACCAGGGGGAGAAGCTTTGCTGTGCTGGTTTTTTCTTAACTCGTCAAAAGAAAATACTTCCACCGATTGCATATCACAAAAATAAGAGCTAACAACAAATTTTCTCTGTCATATTCGTTTTTCTCAATCTAGAACGTGTAAAACTTGACTCACGAAATGAAGGAAACATTAAAAAAAAATCTGAATGATGGTATTATTGATATGCTTTTGCGAATTAAGTTTGTCATCAAAATATGATGGATGTTATGAACATTGCTGTGAATTTGTACATACAGAAATTAATATTGTAAACCTTATTGTAATGCTACAACTTATTTTCATAATTATTTTTCTAAATACCAGGGCAGTTATTATTTATTTCCAGATATCCACAACAACAAACATACTAATAAGTTATTTACAAATACTTTGAGGTGTGAATCAAAAGTGGTTCAATAATGTAAACATTCGAAGAGCATAGAATATTAATAATATTTGTGTTTCACTAATATTGTAGTGAAGTTTCCCAGAGCGAGTTCACTTGCTGTTATCGTTTGGATAATTCCTTTTGTTACTTGATAAGGATATGTAAAGATCAAAACAATTTAGAGAGATTGGTTTTGCAAGACTACTGCTGTAAACACATTATTATAAAAAGGTGAATTCATGATAAAACATTGGTGTTCATTGATTATGGTATATAACCTATATTCTGTTAATATATACAAGTGTAGAATATGTCAATTATAAGATTATAAGGAAGTGAGAAAAAAAAAGGATTAAAAAGAAAGTATCAACGGATATATCTACTGCACTAATATATGTATGTATATGTATGTATACCGCATGTGTCAATTTTCTTTAGGTATAGGGATTCAATGTTTACGTGCGATTTATACGTATACAAGTAACACGTGGCAACGTGGCACCCCTACTGTCCGTCACCAATCCCGGCAACAATCGACATCACAACGATTTTCTCCGATCTTCGCATTTCTCCCCACCAGATTTTACATTCAATGTTTAGCTGCAAACACGTTGCGATCTAGTCTGCAATAAAAGCCGTCCTTATTACTGGAACGGGAAACATCAAATGGCCGCGGTGATCTCCTGATCTAGTAGTTTATTATTATTTGCAGAATCCTTTTTTATTTACCTTATTAGGGTTATTTTTTAATTTTATTAGAATTACGCTTTTGTTTGTGTCATGCAGCGTGAACGCAGTTAATAATTCTCTGCATTTACTGAAAGGAAAAGAAAAACAAATCCTTGCAACTCGTAAATATTATTTCTGAACGCATTACAAACACCCAAGTCAGTGGTCCAATAGTTACTGCTAAGCTAACTTGTATTTTCGAGCATGTATCGGTCGCGCTGGCATTGGAGAGGAAAGTAGGGATGCCACGTTGTCACGTATTGCATGAATTGTTCGCCTATGGCTATTGAAAATTGACACATGCTGTATGTACTGCCGGTAACATTTAGAAGTCCCTTAAAGAAGCATTAAAAGAATTTGTTTTATTTTGTTCTTAAATGTTTTTTAGTTAGAAATTCGTATATTTGCAGGTATGTATATCATTATAGTACTTGATTCCCTCCCGATCAACAGAAGATGAGGTTAGTTTCATAAGAAGGTGAAGCAAATGCAAATCGTCCTTATTTCTTGTACCGGATGACCTGCTTTTTATCGCGACAGCCAATAAATAATAAGAAAAAAGAAGACTTTTGTGTAAAGTTAGATTAAAATGTACACTGGCTAACAATTAAATCCCGTACATCTAGTTTTGGGTGTATTAAATTGACCTTTCTGGTAAAATTTCTAATTTGACATTAGTCAATTTACATCAATCAAAATTGATCAGAATGTTAAAATTATCTGAATGAGATAAAGTATTAATATTATCAAAATTAGAAGAAGGGTCCATAAGTCCATAAGAAATGTAGCTAGAAAATTTAATATAAATAAATGTACGGGTTTGAGTGTCAAGAAAAAATGGGAAGAAGATGGAAGTGTTAAAAGGAAAGAAGGTTCAGGGCGGCCGAGGATTTCAAATCAACAAGATGAAATTTTATTTGATTATTTAAGAGAAAAATTCATTCAAAACAGCAAAAGATGATGTATTTCACACAAATTGTCCAGAATCTTGGTCAACAGCATGCTGCAGAATTAGCACTTCCGAAATAAAAAAACTATGCAGGTGCTAAAAACACTTATTGTTTGTAGAAAGTAAACAATCCAGGGCCTTATTGTCATTAAATTATATACTTCGCGAACAGAATTTCTGGGATAGTGTAGTTTTTCGGTCGAAAAAATATTCCAATCAAGCCACGATGGTCACGTGAATGTGTACCACCCAAGAAACACAAGATGTGATGAAGGATATACAGCATGTGTCAATTTTCATTAGCCATAGGCGATTAATCCATACAGTACGTGGCAACATAGTACCCCATCTTTCCTTTCCAATGCCAGCACAACCGATGCATGCTCGTAAATACAAGTTAGCGTGGTTAGCAGTAACTATTCGACCACCGGCTTGGGTGTTTGTAATGCGTTCAGAAATAATATTTACGAGTTGCAAGGATTTGTTTTGCTTTTTCCTTTCAGTAAATGCCGAGAATTATTAAGCTGCGTTCACGCTGCATGACACAAGCAAAAGCGTAATTCTAATAAAATTAAAAATAAGGTAAATAAAAAAGGATTCTGAAAATAATAATAAACTACTAGATCAGGAGATCGCGGCGGCCATTTGATGTTTCCCGTTCCAGTAATAAGACGGCTTTTATTGCAGACTAGATCGCAACGTGTTCGCAGCTGAACATTGAATGTAAAATCTGGTGGAGAGAAGTGGGAAGATCGGAGAAAATCGTTGTGATGTCGATTGTTGCCGGGATTGGTGACGGACAGTAGGGGTGCCACGTTACCACGTATTACTTGTATACGTATAAATCGCACGTAAACATTGAATTCCCATACCTAATGAAAATTGACACATACGGTATGTCTCCGCCAAATAGATCTGGAAAATTTTCTGTTAACGTCTGAGGATGGATGTGCGAACAGGGTGCGGGAGTTGCATGGCAAATTGAAGGCAGTTTAAATTCACAATTATATCTAGATATTTTAGAGAATATTATTCTTCCGTCAGTATACCAAACATACCCCAATAATACTTTCATTTTTCAGCAAGATAACTATCCTGCGCAAACCGCCAGAGTTATTACACAGTGGATTACCAATCGGAACGTAGGCATACTACCTAGGCCCTCATGCAGCCCGGATTTAAATCCGATTGAAAACGTTTAGCGTGAATGATGAAACGAATGTATAATATGAACGAAATTTAAGATTCCGTAATAAAGATGAATTATGGGCGGCAATTGAGAATGCTTGAGCGGAATTCAGCGAGGATCAGGATATTTGGACAAATCTTATTCTGTCAATGCCAACAAGATTTGCTCAGGTTTTAGAAGCTAATGTAGTTACTCTTAGAATTAGATACTGCATATGTTGATGACCACATCACATTTGCTTCATATCTTATATGTCATATCTGTCAAAACTAAAGTCAGCTTATATTAGTAAATAATCTTAAAAAATAAACTAACTTGACATTAAAGTGTACGAGATTTTATTGCAAGCCAGTGTACACTATACATACTTAATAAAATATAATCTGCAAAATGTTTAAAATGTGAAATTTTTCCAATATTATGATACAGATATTTTTTGAAAGTTATTCATCTAAAATAAAATCATAAATTTAGCTTAGTTTTCCTTAAATTTGCAGTTTAGTGGAAACTATTTAAATTCCATTTATAATTTACAACTTGCCTGCACTAATCGACACAGTAAAGTTTAGTTATTTATAGGTGTTTATTAACAAACATTCTCGACAAAATGGTTAAACCCTTTGGGGAAGATAGTGCCACCGCCCACTCCATCGAACCACGCTCTAGGAGCTAAGCCGATCTTCGGCCGCAACCCAAGTATTACCGCCATCAGCAAAATAACCCTTATTTATAAAAAGAAATTTTTTATATTTCCTATGTCATTTATATTTTGAATTTTTTATAAATAGTGTTTTTTCCTTAAGACATGAATTCCATAACTTTTGAGTTTATCTAGAAGATGACGGTGTTTTACACAGTCGAAAGCTTCAGCTAGGTCATAGTAAAAGGCAAGAGGACAACAATTGTCTTTCCGCGAAGTATAATCTTGAAAGAGTCATATAGAATTGTTGTGGTGAATCTATTCAGTCGGAAACCAGTTACAACATATTCAACATTTGGATGAAATTATTTATAATATTTATTATTTAGTATAAATAAATCAATGTCAATATTCTACGAAATATATACCTTTAAAACATCACATATCTTATATATGTAACAATAAATACTTTTTTCTAATTAATTCTCTTACAAAAGAGCGAAATACATAAATTGCCACTAAAATCGTGAATGCTTATTTGCATCTTCAAATATTCCAGAGTACAAATTTGAATATGGAGAGACGTCATCTTAGCGAAGAGAATGTCGAATTTAATTTGCGGCCTTTTGTAACTTTCGACCGAATTTCCGAAAGTTTCCGCGCATAGGTAATTTGGAAAATTGTTATTTAAGAAGTCGTCAATCTGGAGGCAATGATTTCTGAATGTACCGACTTAGCTACGGCATTCATATGCTAATACCGGAAGAATTCACAGATGATGGATTCGGGGGACTCTTTAAAGCATGAAAAAAGTACTTTAATTCGAATTAATTAATGTCTTTGCCACTCTTCGTGGTTTAAATGGAGAAAATTTCAAAAAACGATATTTATTTTAATAGATTGTTTGGAGATATTTCTATTACTGAAAGTAATTTCTAAAACTATTTTAGAAAAAGGTGAATAATTAAATTATTTTTCAATAATTACACTTACTAGTTTTAATAACACAGGTGTGCAAAATTTGAGTAATGAAGAGTGTAATGATTGAATTTTATATTATTTGGTGCGCTGATTTCAACTATTGCATCCCTTTTGCTCAGTCAGTTAACGATTTTTTACAGAATGGGTTTGAATATACGGGGAAACAAGCTTATTTTACATATTCCTGCCAAAAGAAGTGCTTATCCTTTTGACACTTTGTCTCTTTTAGAAATCATGCGGGTCTTCTTATCCAACAGTAATCGTATATTTACTATATTAGTGAAATTTTTCTCCATCTTCGTCACTGATATCTTTTGTAAAATATCTCCAAATATGAATTTAAGGAATGAACCATCAAACTTATCGAACAACTCAAGTTATTGAATGTTTTTGAACGATAGATTTATAGCTTTTTTGAATTTTTTAACAACTTCCTTGAAAGCTCTTCAGTCCTCTTTTTTAATAATTTCGATTTTACTTTCAAACGCTTCGTCTTGGAAAAGTTACTAAAAGTTACTAAGCATACTTGCTACCATTATGCAGAAGCACTGCGTTAAGGCTTCTTTTTGACGAGTCAGAAAGAGCCTCCACATCATACTGGGACAATTGCTGCAGTAAATTAATCACTATTTTGAGAAAAGTATGGAATGAACTCTGTTTCGCGCTTTTTGAGCCATGATATAGGGGTACAAGGAGCTCATGAATTATTCACCTTTTGTCGAGAGCCTAAAAGTTCTGCAGAATCTTTAGAAACCTTCGTCTTCAGAGTTTTCAGGCGTGTCTTCTAGTTTCTCACCATGTGTTTTAGGTTCCCCGCGAAACATAGGGACTCCAAAACGGAAAGACTTTTTCGTACATTTTGAACACTTTTGTAATTCTTCAACACAAGGTTAACAAACTTTATGTGGAACCCATGGCTTATTCTGGTCACCCAGTTTTGCATCGAAGTATGCTAAACATTTTTTCTTCACAAAATCTTATTCAGTCACGGTGACAGTCTTTGTCAAAAATATCATCAACTCTGTTCATTAAAATCCAGTTTCTCTACTCACACCTAGACTTCTTCCCACCTAGTTGTGGAATTGTCAGTGATTAACACGGAGAAAGATTCCATCAGGGTATTTCGGTAATGGAAGAAAGATATCACGGCAATTGGGATGAAGCAGTGCTTGCGGATTTGTGCTGGTTTTTGTGCAGGAATGCTCCGGAACTCACTTAGAAGAAGCAAGCCGAAAGACAGCGATCTCATGAGGCTACCACATGATTCTCTTCAGACCCAATCATCAACTGCCAGGTAGTCTGCCATCAATTTACAACTTTGAAAAAAAAACACACGAGGCATATGGGTTAGAAATGAACTATAACAAATTTAGATTAATTCATAGATAAATACCTGATTTATATCCTTATATTCTTCCAAAGTACATACGCATAAACATCAATATTCTGTCATATACCATAGGCTAACACCATGTGACTTTAAAATCACATTTAAATCCCACCAAAATATCGTCAAATAGAGAAATTGCTTTACTAACCAATCCAAATCTAATCGCAATTCTTCCTCATAAAGCAACCAATCAAACAAAATACTCCGCTGAACACGATGCCTTTAGATATATTAATCTACCAAAATTATTGAATGATAGTTCAGAGATTTTACTCACGTGATGTTACTTGATTAAGATCAAAAACAGAAATAAATGATATGCGCTACGATGTCTCCAACAACTGCGCGCCGGTAAAAGTAGGTAAAGAAGAACAAAATATCGACCTAATGAAAGTATTCTAACAAAGCCTAATTAATTAAAGCCGCATTTCAATTTAAATTGTTACTAAATTATTATGAAGAAAATAACTAAAATAACTTAAAATAATATTAAGATTATCCCATTTAAATAATCTAAATTACAACATATAACTACAACAATAGCTAGCCAAATAGCTAACCGACTTAAGCGATAGATGACGCTACTATACCAAAATATACAAAAGATATTATTACTAATTTTTAACGAGTCAAACTTATACTAATTTAACTAAGAATAATAATTATTAATTAAAAATAAAAGTTGTTAAGCCTTTGATTTTTGAACCGTTACAGCGTATATGTCTATAATATGTCATTTCACCGCAAAGCAAAAATGGCCAAAATTGTCTCTTGGAGTCGTTTAGCAATAAACTATTCAATTGTATTTACTAGGTTCATTATGAGGTGCTTTGGGGTATATTAGAGAAGAAATAAATGTATGTTGTTTCTTCAACAGTATATTATTAGTTAGACTGGTCGGGTATCCATTATTTAACAAACCAATTTTTATTCTATTTAGTTCTGTATCAAAATGTATAGTATTCATGGGTACGTTTATTAATCTTTTGTGGATGATGGACTGATATGCGGCTAATTTATGATTTATCGAGTGGTGTGAGGATGTATGTATAGTTATAACTGTATGAGTCAGTTTATGAAATATAGAAAATTCATCTGTATTAGTTTTATGAGATATAGTTAAGTCTAGAAAATTATAAATCTCTTTTTTTAATATTATACTATGGTTTTAAACATTTTTTTTTTGAAGCTATTCATATAGATACTTAAAATATATCTTTCAATTACAATGAATTTATTTTCAAAACTCGTCTAATCTTTACAAATATTATTACATGATGTACTTATAACAGTAATTATCAATCTTTTTTTAATCACATCTTATATTAAAATTTTATTATTACTATTAGTAAACCTTTGGTATGACTAATTTACATGTGACATTTCAAATCATTGAAGAACTGTTACTGTCGCTAAAATACTAAAATCATTCCATCAAATAGATATTTATATTTCAATATATTTAGTTAGGTATTATTAACTTTACGTAATACTCATTTAACCAAGCAACCATAACAATATAAGCTAATCATATATTTTTAAAATATGTTCTTAATTCAAAATTACAAGCACTTTGAAAACGGAATTTATTTGCATTTAAGTGATGAAGAGATTCGATGTACTGAGATTCGTTAGATAAGTATATCCGAGGTTAAGTATAATTGATTTAGGTCTTCACCCCATTAAAAGGGGAGAATACAACATTAAATACTCGAATGTACACGCACAGGAGCATAAACATATATTTATACAATGAAACACATGTTAGTTCTTAAAAACGTTAAGTGTAAACAATGAAATTTAACAACATATACAATTATGACGAGTTATAATCTAAACTGAAAGATAGTGTTTCACTTTTTAAGGGAAGAAAAAAACACGTATGTCCTGCACAAGTGCACGGAAATTACCTACTCCGTTTAAACGCTTTTTAAAATTATTGAACATCTCATATTTCTAGTGTCTCTTACATACATATTCGTATATATACATGTTAGAGTGCTTTCGCATATTTGTTTATATTTTAGACTCCTCAATATATTTTACCGACATATTTTTAAGAGACCGTTCATGGGATGCTTAAAAGATCAGTTACTAGACGTATTCTGTCTGGTTTAGGATAAAGGGCCTGTCTGCATAAATGTACTTTTTGAGTTGTTTCAGAAACATATTGTCTTTGCTATGCTGCTAAACATCTAAATTATGATACAGCTTCTTCTAACTAATACGAGGGTGGTTTTTAAGTTCGCGGAATAGGGAAAGAATGGGGGGGGGGGGAGAAAAACAAAAGACAAAATTATTTTTATATATTAATATATTTACCAGCAATTCTATTACATTTTCAGATTTTAATTAGCATGTGTATATCATAGAAAATGTTTGTCTGCAAAATACGCGTCTTTATTTCTTCATCGCTCTTATTTTTTTCCCCACGCAGAAACATTAATTGACAATACGGCACAATAATAAAAATAGTAATAATAAGAAAACTTAAATATATTATGCAAAAATAAAATGAATAAAGAACTAGTTTGTAATTAGTGTAAAGAAGAAATCACAAAAGCTGACAGTTAAAAAAATTACTTTTTCCAGAAGATGTCAGAACACAAACGGTTGCATTTGTACATATTATTATATGATATAGAAGGGATTTCAGTAGAGCATTTGTACGAGCTGTGGGCACGTAGAATGTATCAGCTGACCTAGCAGCATACCTGGGCACTACTAAATTGACTTGATAAAAAAGAGTAGGTGATTAATATCATTGTTAACGAGTTTTAGAAAGAAGTTACAACTTGTTTCATACAGTTTTTTACTTAAAGAAATGAAACCATGTCTGTTCAATAGGCTGTCGTAATCAATGCGCTGTGGGTAACTGCCATCCATTTTAAATGACATATATTTTAGATAACGTTTTTGTATACGCTGGAGCATAAGATGTTGATGCATATAATGCAAGAATCAAACAAAGGCCGCATACTTCAGTTTTTTTTTCCAGCAACAAAAGACTTACCTCTCTGCCGTTACGCTGCATAATATATTATTATATAGATATTACTATTGTATATTTACGTAGTTAAGTTTAAACATATTTCCGTTATTGTTTCAATTTTGCTTTGTGCTGCTACAAATTTTTCCTACTAATTGTATAGTGACCTGTTACATACACCTTGAAGTGTCTACGTAATAAAGTGTATTATTATTATTATTATTATTATTTAACGTACAAAACAATAAAATAACATGGATAATGTGTTTAACTTGTTAAACTGAGCAATGTGATTAGTTATGGGAGAATTGACGACATCAGAAAAAATATCAGAAAAAGCCTGAACAATATCTTGTGGTTGATCAAGAATGTCATGATAAAGTGTTAAAGATTCTGTTATTCTGAAAGAAGATCGCTTGCTGTTCACAAAATTCCATAAAGGCTTTGGATCACAGGCAATATTAGATTCAAGTCTAGTTTGGTATTCCTTATCCGCTCTACTTTCAGTCTTAAGCAAGCAACGAGTCTAGAAAATTAATTTCTGAAATATATAGATCCTGTAGTTCTCCATTTTGTGAAATAGTACTCTTTGAGTAGAAGGTGTATTCAATTAAAAATTCCTTGACCTTTCTTTTTAACTAGAATAGTAGGTTGATTTTTCAAATAGTACTGTTCTATGCTTTGAAGAGGCGATAAAATTTGTTTTGATACGATAGTCAGATACGAGAGGGGTGGTTGATTCAGATTATCGAAGCCCATTCTATGCAGGGCAGCCAGCGCAAGACAACTCTTGTGGACGGGAGGACTGCTCTGCGGCCTCTACCTTTGTAATCAATTAACAGGATCCTTTTGAGTCCCAAGAATCCGTAGTCATGAGTTTTCCGACCGACTGTGGCACCTTAAACTTCTTAGGGGGTGGTGCTCTTTTTGTGCTACTGGATGGAGTCTTGCTTGTAATCATAGTGATGAACCTGAGTTTTATCACTTGTAACAGTTCGATTTAATACACCATATTAGATTTCAGTGACTCGGTGAAAGATGCTGCCAATACTGCAAAAGTCATTAGTATGGGCATAGGCAATTTTTATAATTGGCAAAATGGTAAATCGCAATACAAACTGAATAAAATCTCTTTTGCCCTTATCGTAATGAGATGGTAGAAGTCAGTTTTTTAAGAGGGAGCCTGTCTCTTAAAAAGAGACAGATTTTGAAGCTGTAGAAGAAAGGGAAGTAGATTCCTAAATGTTAGGATAGCGAAGCAAGGTGTGCCAAAACCTTTACCTAAAGAATCCCAAGAGGAATCACCGCAGAAAGAAGGGATCTTATACTTCAAAACTCTATGCTACAATACCAATGAATAGGAAGAAATTTTGGGAGGACATTCCTATTTCAGTAGAATTCGAGATTTAGATGATCCAAATTAATAGATCTTCTTGAGCTGCTATATACTGGGTGTTGTAATACTTCTGCTTTGTAGATATGATCTTTTGTTACTTTGCAAACCTGGTATGGTGTTAGAGATAAATGTCTTATCTATCAAAACTATTATTTCTGCTTATATATATTGAAATAATGTTTTGGAATATGATTCTGCTTTGCTACCTCTTAGTAAATGTTAAATTCAATTTTTAATAAAAATCTGAAATTTCACGGCATAACATATTTTACTAAATGTTGAATATCTTGAAACAATGATTTTGACAGTTACGATTTCTATGCTTAACCGAACAGTATAGTGAGTAGCAGTATATAAAGAAAATACGATAAAAAAACTATATAAACCAAATACAGACTGAGTTTAAATTTTCTACATCGGTATATGAAAGATGAAAACACTAACATGAAACAAACCGATATTAATCAAATATAAACTATACTAGTTAAAGAGTTATTTCAAATAATACAACAATAATAATAACTACATATATAAATATTGCTAGTGAGTTTTTCCCCCAAATTACGAAATAAACATTTTATATTATTAAAACTGAATCAAGAAATAAAGCAAAATTCAGTATCAGAACAGATAAGTTAGAAGAACATGGTGCGCAAGGAAAGAAACATGATTAGCAAGTAACAAAAATTCTTAACGACATTTTCCTACTATTAAAAAAAAAGTTGGAGCACATGATAAAAGTAGGAAGAATGGAAAGATTGTGATTATTGAAATACGATAACTCAAAAGCATAATCTGAAAAAGAAAGCTTAAACAAACTCAATACACTTAACGACGCAAAGGGAATACTTCTTAAAATATAGCATTTTGCAATCGACTTCATTAAATTCAACAAAAAAAATTCAATATCGCACTATTTATAAAATTAAAAAATAGAATGAAAAGTCAGTTTTACTCACTGTCCAAAGAGAATTGAGTTTCAGTAGCATATGACTCAACTCATTCCGATGGTATTAAAATAAAAAGTCTATTCGACGTATCCAATATTATTAAAAGACTTAAAATTTCTGATTTACAATTACGTATTTTTTCGCCGCTTCATGAATGATTTTCGAATTTGAAGGTGTTTGTACAGTTCGGGTTCCTACAAGCAGCGCTTCGCTCTATTCACTAAAGCTTGCCTTTGACTGCCGCGTTTATTATATGCTGCGACTCCTGGCCATTTTAATATGTTGATCATCAACTCTTAACGTGATTCCGGATGCATTCGACCGCACACGGTGTTCTAAACTGGCTCTTGTTTAAAATTGCCGAATAATAACCCTTGGTTTCTTAATATTTACTTTGTACAGTTTATTTATAAACTAGTAAAATTTCTAACCAAAACTAGTGCAAAGCCTGAATAAATGAACAGGTCTTTGTGAAATGCATGTTTACTCGTTTTATTATATATATTATAATGATTTAAATTGGCAACATTTATTTATAAGTATAAAATCAAAATTAACTTCTCAAGAAAATTAATTTGTGTTATACAAATAAAAGATTATTCGTATATAGAATAGAAGAATTTTATTAGAATGGTAATGAAATGTATAAAATGTTAGATAGGAACTAAATTTATTGTAATCTCATTCTTATTGAAAGATTTTTAAAAAGTCACAATATAACTAATATTGTCAAGACATAAGATAGGCAACTTAAATTACTATACAAAAAATTGTCATTATCATGAAAAATCGAATACGTATATGGAAACTAAGTAAAACTATCCTGGTTACTGAAAAACAAATAGATGATTTGTGAATTTTGACACGAATGGTAAAGAATTACATATGTAATTCAACGAGATTTTTGGAGTAAAGGAGAATTTATATAGAAAATTTGGTATAAAAGTAATAAATACCTGATCTTATAAGTTAATTATCATCATCTACATGTTTGATAAGTCGTAAACTTGTGGAACTCATATCTTGGACGGAAGTGATTACTGAACCGGAATTACCTTGACGTAACGTCAAGAAAAAATAAATGGAATCGAATTTATAAATTGGAAAATACATATAAGAAACGTTTTACCGAAATAGAAGAAGCCCATAACGCGTATACAAATACGAGAAAAACCTATTGGATATTTAATTTGGACCTTATGTGCTGTATTATTCGGACCTTAAGAAACTGTACCTGCAATCCAGAATTGATGTATTTTATGAAGCAGTCCTAGACGGAAACACAAAATCGTAAAGTAAAATTATAAACATTTAAAAGAAAATTATTTCATAATCGTTAATATCGAACATTAAAAAAAACCTTTATAAGACAAAGAGAATAATAGAATTGATCTTTCATTTATTGTAAAAAATGATTCTATTTTATATTACGTCATCTGAATAGTCATATTTATATTATTGAAATATATATATATATAATATAAATAGTAGCCAATATTTGAATATTAGGTAAATGATTTTGATAATATTATTTAAATAATTATTTGTAATAAAATGCAATAAAAATATAAAAAATCTATATACGTATTTTGACAACTAAGTTGCCATCTTCAGTAGTAATCTGTAGAAAAACAAAAAATAGTGCTAAACGTAGTATTTTTGGCTAAGGTATGGTCTTCACCAAATCACCAGTGGGATAACACTGATTTCTTAACAAAAACCATCCCTATTTATACTACCTAAATTTCGTTTAAATGTAAGCAATCCATTTGTACCTAGATTATATTGTTTACCTAAAATTCATAAGCCAGGCAATTCGATGAGATCTATTGTTTCAGGTATCAATTCACCGACATACCTGATTTCGGAATGGTTAGTGAACGAATTTAGAAATTTACCCGAAAAACCAAATAGTTTCTCAGTTGAAAATTCATTACAATTTATTCAAAAAGTCAAAGATCATAAACTGGAACAGGATGAATTTGAAGTTTCATTTGATTTAAGTTCATTGTTTCCCTCAGTACCGATTCCAGAAACATTGAAATATTTAGAGGATTTGTTGATTAAGAATAAAATTGAACGCGTTGGAATAGATGAATACTTAAAGTTGATAACTTTTTGCATGTCCCAGGACTGCTTTCAGTTTGAAGGCAACTTCTACGAACAGCGACAGGGTACAGCAATGGGCAACAGTTTGCCTCCATTTATAGCGAATTTATTCATGAGTCACTTTGAAACTGAATTTAAAAGTAACTTTCCCTAAAGTATGGATTAGGTACGTTGACGATATTTGTGCGATTTTTAATACTAACTCATGTGATTTGGATGACTTCTTATTTGAATTAAACTCGAATTTCACAACAATTAATTTCACAATAGAAAAGGAAAACAATGATTAACAACCATTTCTAGATGTTTTGTTTATAAAGAATAATAATAACATAGAAACAGATATCTTCCGAAAAGAAACCAACGTCAACAAGTTTATAACAGCGGATTCAAATCATAGTTTTCAGTAAAAGATGGCTTCTTTTAATTTTCTTATCCATCGGTTGTTAATTATTCCGCTTACAAAAGATATATATGAAAAAGAACTTTAAAGTTTAATTAAAAAGATCGCGAAGTACAATGGTTTCGATTCAGAAATAGTATAAGCTTATTAGGAGACTTGAATTTAGGAAACAAATTCAGGATACTACACATGTTTGCTACCTCAAAAAACTCTTGGTAATAAGTTTGTTTCTTTACGGTCTCATTCAGTCACATGAAATTTGAACACCATTTTTAAAGAACAGGATCTTTAAATCGCGTTTAAATCAAGCAATTCATTAAAATCACCCTTAGGGAACGCTGAAGATAAAATTGTGATAGATCAAAAATCTGATATTTATGAAATAACCTGTAAAGATTGTAATCAAAAATATGTAGGGCAAACTAGCCTTTCAATTTCAACTAGTTACAAAGAACACATTGAACATTTCAGACACAACAGAAAATATATATAATATGGTGGTACAATATGATGTTAATAAACCTGAAAATTATAGACCAATATATTACCGACGTTTTCAAAAATCTTTGAAATAGATATCGCTAAAAGACTGACAAGCTTCTTAGACAAACACGATATCATTAGTAATACGCAACATGGATTCCGTAAGGGTCAATCCACAACAACTGGACTAACAGAAATTATGCAGACTATACAAGCTTCTTAGACAAACACGATATCATTAGTAATACGCAACATGGATTCCGTAAGGGGTCAATCCACAACAACTGGACAAACAGAAATTATGCAGACTATACAAGATGCATTGGATAACCAGGAATATGTACGGTTTACCTGCTGCGATCTGAGTCGGGCGTTTAACACCGTTGATCATGAGCTTTTGATGAAAAAACTATTCTATTATGGTGTTCGTGGAAATAATTATGACTTGCTGAAGTAATATCTTTCTGGGAGGCACTAGTACGTGGAGATGTGGTCGCGTGTATCCCGAGAGGAGGTTGTAACCATGGTGTCCCACAAGGGTCTGTATTGGGGCCTTTGCTGTTCACAATATTTATAAATGACCTGAAGATCAAGCTCTACAATTAAAATATAAGTCGACGTCGATTACTGAATTTTGGAAATTTGTACCAGAATCGAAGTATCCTGAATTAAAAAAGGCTGCTTGTCGAATTATTTCAATATTCGAAACAACGTACTTATGTGAATCATTTTATTCTACTTTAAAATTCGTGAAATCCAAACACCGATCAGTATTAACTAACCAGCATCTCACACAGAATTACTGAGAAGTGCTGTCACCAATTATTCACCAAATTTTAAAGAATTATCAAGAGAAGTAAAATAAATGTGTTTAATTTTTAATATTTAAATTCAATACGCATATTTTGTACTTTTTTGCTTTTTTTTATTGCTGAAGTAATATCTTTCTGGGAGGCACTAGTACGTGGAGATGGGGTCGCGTGTATCCCGAGAGGAGGTTGTGAACCATGGTGTCCCACAAGGGTCTGTATTGGGGCCTTTGCTGTTCACAATATATATAAATGACCTGCATGTAAACATAACAGCCCAGGCGATCTGTCTCTATGCTGATGACACGTCTCTCGTAATCAGGGAGAGCACCAAGAGTAAACTACAGGAGAGAACAGAAGTAGTGGTGAGAGAAGCGGAAAACTGGTTCACAGCAAA
Source organism: Amphimallon solstitiale (assembly GCA_963170755.1). Classification (NCBI taxonomy): domain Eukaryota; kingdom Metazoa; phylum Arthropoda; class Insecta; order Coleoptera; family Scarabaeidae; genus Amphimallon; species Amphimallon solstitiale. Next base: position 60,104,830 of record OY720680.1, read on the forward strand.
CAAACTACAACTAAATATAAATAAGACACAACATCTTGACTTCTCATCATATGATAATAACTCCAGTATCAAGCTATTGGCATTGTTTGTGGATAGCAGACTGACATGGTCCAACCACATAAATGAATTGACAGGGAGACTCACTGCTTCAGTATACAGTATTCGGCGAATAAGGGCCCGTGTCTACTGATCAGGCCGCGAAGATGGCTTATTTTGCAAACTTCCACGGTGTTGCGACTTATCGGATTCAGTTCTGGGGGTTGTCATCCGAGGTTAGACGTATCCTTCTGCTTCAAAAACGGGCGATGAGGACCCTATGTAATCTGAGAGCTGGCCAAACATGTAGGCAATTTTTTAAGAGTGAGAAGATACTAACTATGCCATGTGTATATATACTTACCGTTGCAAAATATATTGTACATGTAAACCGGGAGTTCTTTAGTAGAAACGACGACAGCCATGCATATAATACGCGTCTTGGAACGGACCTTCGAATACCGTACCACAGAGTGCAAGCTACCCAAAGCTTAACGGACTATTGGTGTGTTAAAATATTCAACCACATTCCGGAAGCAATGAAATGTCTAACAACTAGGAAATATGTGGTAAAATTGAAAAGCTATCTAATGGATGGCGCGTTCTATAGCGTGAAGGAATTCATGGACTGCCCTATGGTATAATCTTTTGTGGCGACATATGTTAGTTCCCTTCGTAATATACAATGTGTGTGTTGTATTATTGTTTGAATGTTCTATGATATTATACATTTATTGACCTTTATATATTTATTGAGCATTATTGTAATTTTTATTATAATAAAATATACGTAATCTAATCTAATAAACAAATTTTGAAACAAAACAAATTAATACCTTATTTATAGTAAGTGCAGAAACAGGAATTAGGAGGTATCAACGGATCTGTAATTAGTGAAAGAAAAATTACAAAATAACAATCAATATGTATACTAACATAAGCAAAAATTATTTCAACAAGTATTCAAATGAGTTTCCATTCACTTCTGAACATTTTTCAATACACTTCTGAAATGATATATTGCCATTAAGAAGAACTTGAGGGCTTATATTTCTAGCTATTTCTCGAATATGTTCCCGCATTGCTTCTTTTATTGTTACAGGTATTCTGTACAATTGCTCTTTTACGTGTCCCAATAAAAAAAATCTAATTTTGTGATATCAGGAGACTAAGCAGGCTAGTGAATAGGGCCTCCACGACCTATCCATTTTCCAGAAAAAATGTTTAGAAGTGAATGGAAACTCATTTCAATATTCATTATATCGTATTCAAATAAAAAACATGTTTGCAAATGCAATAGCACTGTAATAGTCACTTTTAAAGTAGTAACGTCTTACATGTTTTGGATGTGAAATTAAATAAGCAATTCAAAAATGAACTAATATGTATACATGTAATTTTATCCAGTTTCTGCACATGCAATTAGTAACGACGTCTTATTATGAACAACACTACAAAAAATCGTGTCCATCTAATAGGTCGTTTTCGAGAAATATAATTTTATACAAACATTGAATTTTTCAGAAAAATGGGAATAAATCGAAAACTTTAAACTTTAGGTCTATACTATCTTTTACTTTTTGACTAAAAATTATACTGGGAATGCAAAAATATAATAATATATAGGATGTTCCATTAAAAAAAATATAACTATGGTCAGCCACCAAGTTATGGAACACTCTGTATAGTACAAAATATTTTTTGAATGTGCTCGTAATGAGCAGTTATCACAAAAAGAACCCGCTTTGAAATATCTTTACTCGTAAAGGCACAATCGGCCTTACCCGTGGAGATGACTCACCCTGTATATCATCGTGGCACCTAACGGAAAAGGCAGAACAACGTCTGCCAAGCCAGCTAGTATATCATAAATTACAACTTGTTAGTAAATAATGTATTATTTTTTAAATGTGCCGTAACTTGCTTTTAAAATGTGATTATTATAACACAAAATATCGGTTCTCAAGGATATGAAAGCCATAATTTCAATACAAGAAGATTCATGGGTGAATACATAATATATGAGAGTAGATGTATCTGTAAACAGTACATATGTCTGATGAAGATTTTGTAATAAATCGAAACGTCGAAATTACATCGAAAAATTGATACCGAATCCATAATTCTGTCTATTTATTTAAATTTATTGATTTAGTTTTATTATGGTTTACGTATAAAAACAAAGGTAGTTTGAACCTCGCCCTGATTTACTGATTGCTTGCTTTATTTATTATTTTTAATACATGATTGAATTTGCTTAGTACTTCTATAACTATGTCATTCATTTTTATTAACACATAATACATAGTTTTTCATAATTAACACAAAACTATAAACAAGAATATTGCTTTCAAATACTTCTTTGCTTTTTTACAATCCTCTTCCATTTAAATATACATATTGGCGAATATCCCCATCAAGCACAGCCGCTTCGATCATTCTTCTGTGAAATCGTTACAATTGCTCGCATTTGCATTTAAACCACAACACTTTTCGACATCTTTTCATTCCAATCAATTCCATTATTTTATCAATCGGCTTGACCAGATAAACAGTACGGACTCTCATGGGAAACAGTTCCCTATAGGGCGACGATCGAATGAACTGCTCGATTGTCACGACGGAGGGAGATACTTTTGCGGCAATTTTCATCGTGTACTTCCCAAGGAAGTATATTTAGTCAAATCGATCATCCGTAAAAGTACTAATGATGATTAGACGATGATGGTGTGTGGTGATGGTACAAGCGACGGCAACGATCACGAGGACTTGTAGAATTACATTGATTTGGAGATTTTCCCGCCTCTTCTATTGTTAATGTTTTGCGATGGTCGTTGTGGTTAGGTGTCATTGAAAGTGAAGATATGTTTTATTCTTGAAAATTAATAGACTTCCTTTGTGTTTTTAATGAACGATAAATTATTATTTTGCAATTTATCGGTATTACAACGCGAAAAACAATTTTTCTAATTGTACTAATTGTGACTCATCAATTACAAAATTATATGCATTTTAGTATTTAACAATTATATTACTTGAACGTAATAATATACATGAGCATATTACTTCTTAACTTCAAGTATAAAGTTGTGTAGTCGTTTTTTCTTCTGTTTTGTTGTTGTTGTTGTTTTTCGTTCCGTTCACTAACAGCTTGAAAAACAGCATTCACGATTTCCTTCTCTAAATATGAGAAAAGGTGTCATACCTTTTCTTCAGAAGTACTACTAACACTACGACATACTTTAATTAGTATTAGCACTAAAACATCTAAATTTCGATTATTTCTATACGACAATAAACACGCTGAAAGTATTCTTGACTGGCTGAATTGCGTAACACTTTTCCAATGTGCAAAAACACCTATATACAACATAACACTTACGTAACGTGGATTTTACCTCAAATATTTATCAAAACTCAACGTGTACATCTTTCAGCGAGGTGATTCGGTATATATGAGGTGTATACACACGTATACACCTCTATCTATATTTCTTCTCCTCTTTTTGTTCCGTTGTTGCTTTTCGGGCTCTCCACTAAACATAATAATGTAAACTACGCGAGTATGAATTATAATAACCACATGTGAGGTAAGCACTTCTCTCAAGTATGTGTACTTAGGCAGATATGTTTATAAAATAACTATTTTAAAACATTAAGTGGCGTGTTCCAGTGCATATTACATATTTTTAAGTAGGCACGACTTCCAAAATATTAGACCCGAACTTAATTTTCCATCACTGATAAGTGGGTAACGCACTCACCGAAATCATACGGGTGGGTTTCTTCTATAATATTTCTCCTATCCGTTCTTTCATAAGTAAAAGTACGCTTAAGTGTTTTGACGTAAGATGTACATACATATACATATATATATGCATAGTAGTCTTTATTTTTTCCCGTTCTGGTTTCGTGCTCGATTCATTTCCTTATTAAGTGAGTGGATCTCGAGTATTCTACGATTTCTATAGTATTCTCTGTTGACATTTCTTGAAAGTCATTTAAACTACTTGAGTACTTATTTCTACTGGTATTAGATTACTGCATGAATCACAAATTGGTAATATATGTACAGTAAATGAATGATGTTGAATTAACGAAGGCAGAGATTGATTTTACTTGCTTTTGTTTTTGTTTTGCTAGATGAGAGATAGAGTACGAGATTAAACATAATCTCGTACTCTATCTGTAACACTGGTCAACACGTATATATTTCTTATAGATTAAGATGTGCGTAAATCGAAGCTACTGTCGAAAAGAATTTCAAAAACCGCTTCCAAATGCCATTGCTACTGATAAAGCTTAATAATTTTTATAATAAATTTTTATAATAATTTATTATTAATGATAATAATAATAATAATAGTTTATTTGTTGCAATTACTGCACATTTAGTTGTATATCACAAATAAAACTCCCAAAATAAATTAATCAAATATCAATTTTTTGCAGTCGTATACAAGGTGTGTCAAAAAATATAAATTTTTCTGAAGAGTAAAGGTACTTTTTATTTATGACATTATCGAATATAGCTCAAAAAATAATTTCCTACACAACGATTCAAATTAAAAAATTATAAATTACTTTTTTCTGTGACGGGAAAAAAGTTTCTTAACAGGTAACAAAATGTCACTTTTTATGAAATTACTTTTCTCCCGGATATGTACACCTAAGTAAAACACGGACATTTAATTTAAATATATTTTACTATACAAAAAAATCCATTTACTTATGTAAGCCAATAACACCGTCTCCGAGAAAGAACTGCATTTCTTTTTCACCTTCCAATTAAAATAACTAAAAATCAACTTCGCAAATTTTAAAACCAAACACAAAATTAAATTGACAGATATATGAATACTTTACAGGTTTCTTTAGGTCTAATGTCGGTATAAGTACAACAGCCTACCAATTTAAAACTTCAAATTTCACATCGATTGATTTTCTGACTTTAATATACAGTAAAAATATTTCGAAGCGGTTTTTTTCATGTGATAGCTGCTCATTAGGAGCACATTTTAAACATATTTTGTATTATACAGAGTGTTCCATAACTCGGCGACTGACAATAGTTATAGTTTTTTAAATGGAACACCCTATATATTATTGCATTTTTGTATTCTCCGTATAATGTTTAGTCAAAAAGTAATAAGATAGTATAGGACTAAAATCTAAAGTTTTTGACTTATTAACATTTTTCTGAAAAATTCAATGTTTGTATAAAATTATATTTCTCGAAAACGACGTATTAGATGGATATAATTTTTTGCAGTATTGTTTACAATAAGAGGTCCTATAATAGATGCATGTTTTATTTTTTTACAGTTACTAACTGCATGTGCGGAAAAGTGGATTAAAATTACATGACACGTTTTTGTATAAAAGTAATTTTTTTTAAATGGAACAACCTGTATATGAGTTCATTTTTGAATTGCTTATTTAATTTCACATCAAAAACATGTAAGACATTAATACTTTAAAAGTAACTATAACTGAGCTATTGACGCTTTTTGATATAATTTTGTCAGTTTTGTGTTTTTAATTAATATAGTATAGTACTGACAAAATTATATCAACGTCACTTTTAAAGTATTAACATCTTACATGTTTTTGATGAGACATTTAATAAAAAATTCAAAAATAAAATAATATATAGGCTGTTCCATTTGAAAAAATTGCCTTTTTTTCAAAAACTAACAAAAGCATATCAAAAAACGACAATAACTCTGTAATAGTCAGTTTTAAACTATTAACATCTCACATATTTTTGATGTGAAATTAAATAAGCAATTCAAAAATGAACTAATATACAGGGTGTTTCGTTTGAAAAAATTGACTTTATACAAAAACGTGTCATGTAATTTTAATCCAATTTTCTGCACATGCAGTTAGTAACTGTAAAAAAATAAAACATGCTTCTATTAGCACCTCTTATTGTAAACAATACTGCAAAAAATTGTGTCCATTTAATACGTCGTTTTCGAGAAATATAATTTTATACAAACATTGAATTTTTCAGAAAAACGGGAATAAGTCAAAAACTTTAGATTTTGGACCTATACTATCTTATTACTTTTTGACTAAAAACTATACGGGGAATACAAAAATGCAATAATATATAGGGTGTTCCATTTAAAAAACTATATCTATGGTTAGCCACCAAGTTATGGAACAACCTGTATAATACAAAATATTTTTAAAATGTGCTCCTAATGAGCACCTATCGCAAGAAAAAAACCGCTTCGAAATATCTTTACTCATAAAGGCAATGGTATAATCGGCCTTACCCGCGGAGATGACTCAACCTGTATAGTAAAAACATGTTTCTTTTTCAATGTTAAATCGTCGTTTTTCCCATCACAGGAAAAAATAGTATAATTGTATAATAAATAACTAATTATTTTTGTAACTTTAAATACTGAACATTTATACCTTCTGTTTATCAAAACATGATGATCTTTACGTTTCTTAATATTTGCAACAATTTCGCAAATTAACATAATGAATGCATGACAGTAATTTAGTTTGCAAATAGGAAAGTCAAACAAATAATACATTAATGAACAGAACTAAAAATAATTAAGTTTGAAGTCATCCCGCTTCTGTCTCGACATATCTACCCTTTTTCCTAAACATATAATCATTCTATTGCCAAATTCCCGTAATGCACTCCTTATCATATCTACAGCAATTTTCTGACATGCTTCTGAAATGATCCTCTCCAAATGATCAACATCTTGAAACGGCCGTTGCTGGTAGACCTGCTGTTTTAAGTAACCCCATAAGAAAAAGTCAAGAGGGGTTAAGTCTGAAGATTTAGCAGGCAAAAAGAGATCTGAATATATGTGAATGAGCTTTTTATTGAAGATATTTTCCAGATATTCTCTAACAGCAAGTGTACTATAGCATGAGGCACCGTTTTGTTGAAAGCAAATAATTTGGCGTTCTTGAAGGGTAGTTCGTCCATAAAGTCACTGATTTCATTTCGTCGAAATTGTAAGTAACTTTCCGCATACATAGTTTGTCGAAAAAAATATGGTTCAAATAATCTGTTTTTGAAAATAACACTCCACACATTCGTTCTAGATGAATATTGGTCACGAGTCTTTATTGGATACTTGCGATTAGTGTCAGACCACCAGCGACGATTTTGTGATGAGACAGTTCCATGTGAAGAAAATTTTCCCTCATCGGAAAAAATTATGCGCCTTGTAAAAAAGGATCCTCTTCTAACTCTCCTTGAATGAGAGAGCAAAATTCAAATTCTCTATCTTAATCCCTTTCTTTCAATGTGCGCAAGAAATGGGGTTTGTAAGGATAATATTTGTTTCATTTTAATATTTTTGCCGCTGTATCTTTACCTACATTAGTGTGTAGCAAAAACGCCCTTTTGGGCAATGACATTTTTGGAAATTCAACCACAGATAAGCATTACTTCTAATTCCGTGTCAACATTCGCAAATGATTTTCGGCGTTCTTTTTAGGAAAATTTTTGAACATACTTACGTCTTGAATTTATTTACTATTTTCGTTTTAGTTTTCAAATCTAATCTATTATTTATTATAACAATATTCGATAATGTCAAATTTTTTGACACACCTCGTATATGATTCCAACTTAAGTAGACACATTGTATACACTATTTTTTTTGATCTCATCAATTATTATCCCCAACATAGACGCAAACAATTGAGAAGACCAAAACAATTTTATTTTCAACATAATTCCCAGAAAGGTTAATACATTTTGTGTATCGATTTCTAAGTCCCACGATTCCGTTAGAAAACGTTCTTTATCTTGTTTCATTATTCACTCATTTACCGCCGTCATGACTTCTTCATGGTCTGAAAAAGGGTTCCCCCGAAGATGTTCTTTTAATTTTGGGAATCGATGGTAGTTACTAGGAGCCAAATCTGGAAAATAATTGGGTTGACCAAAAATTTTAAACCCTGTATTGTGAACAGCTTTTGTGGGTCGGAGCGTTATCTTGGTGAAACAGCACGCCCAGCTCAATTTTTCTCTTCGTCTCTCTTGGATGACCTCTTGAATTTTTGGAATTAAGTTTCTGTAATATTGACCTTCTCTAGTACGCCTACGTGGTAAAAAATTGATAAAAAGAACTCCTTTAAAATCCAAAAAAAACTATGGCCATGATTTTACCAGCAGTTGACTTGACTGACATTTTAGAGGGAGGAGCCTTTATGCCGCCGCTCCATACTTTGCTTTTTTGACTCTGAATCAATATGATGACCCAGGTTTCATCTACTCTAACGACGTGTTGCAAAAAATCATTTGGATCTCTGTTAATTATCGCCAAATTCGTCTCAGTGCTAACTTGACTAAATCGTATTGTTTTCGGTAACCACGTACCCAGTTTTTAATTACATGCTATGAAGGTGCAGATTCACCTAATACCTTAGTCATAGCCGTATAAATTTCTTCTGGTGACAACCCTTTTTTGAAGTGATTCTTTATCACAGATTTTGCTTCAATTTCATCCATTTTCGTTCAATTACTACCACGTCAAGAGAAGTAAACTAATATTTCACAGAGAAACGATATTTTACATTAGCTAACGCCAATAAATGACACGACGAATGTTGATATGTCAGTCAGCGCCATCTATGCCAGGGACAATAACTGCCGAACTTTCCTGGTAATATAAACTCCGTAACATTTAAAAAGTCTTTAATGTTTTACGTCACATTTCAGGAAGGAATGAAAACTTTGAAAATTTAAAATATCCTCCACTTTTTTTATGAAAAATTTGTCCCTTTCTTCCAGATAGTTCCTGATTTTTGTATACAGCTTTGGTTCCCAGGTGGATATATAGTGTTAGGTTGTTTGCAGGAGGTGATATGGCATCTACAACTTTTCTCTTTCGCTCGTTTCATAATTTTATATTGAATGGAGAACATAATAGTTCTCATTCAATATAAAATTTGCTTTGGCTTTCCTAACATATTTTATAAATATATCAGCTAGGCAAGGTCAGTATTACCTCTTGTTAAAAATGTTCAAATTATATACAGCTCTAGGCGCTTTTTATGTAAGTGGAAGATTCTTGCTGACCCCAAAAGTAAATGAATATTCATTTGAACATTTTTTACCTATTTTAGCCCCTATGCGCCGAAGCTTATTTGCTGTTATTTTATAATTTTAGTTCCACTGATTACTCACCAATTCACATATAACAGTTCCTGTTTCCACACCTACCGTATTTAACTTATAAATTTGTTTGGTTTTAAAATGTCTTTATTGTGCCATATTTTATGAAATATATATATATTGTGTATTGTAAATGATATATCAAATATTTTTTATTATTTCCCTAAAACATAAAAAATCATATCTCCAAGCTCATTTTTAGAAAAATTCATTATAAAATCATGCTTATCAACTGAGAAGCAACTTATATAATAATAATATTAATAATAATATAAATAATAAAGAAAAGAAATATTGCGGATTATAGAATAATAAAGTATAGAATTTCATGGGGTAACTCCGCTGAAAATGCAACTGCGGACACGTGTTTCGAACTACTTGGTTCTCGTCAGCGCAGTGTAGCCAAGGAATAGGATGGGATAACCTTGGAGCTGAAAAACATCAATCAGAGACATACACAAGGGACAGCCTACCAATTGAGGCTTCAGCTAGAGTGTCCTCGATACTGAGAATGAATCTAACGTCGCCGCGAGGTAGACATTGTCCACCTACAAGCCATCTGAACCCACATTATTATTATTATTATTCTATAATCCGCGATATTTCTTTTCTTTATTGTTATCCTGTGGGTTCAGATGGCTTGCAGGTGGACAATTTCTACCTCGCGGCGACGTTAGATTCATTCTCAGTATCGAGGACACTCTAGCTGAAGCCTCAATTGGTAGGCTGTCCCTTGTGTATGTCTCTGATTGATGTTTTTCATCTCCAAGGTTATCCCATCCTATTCCTTGGCTACACTGCGCTGACGAGAACCAAGTAGTTCGAAACACGTGTCCGCAGTTGCATTTTCAGCGGAGTTACCCCATGAAATTCTATACTTTAATAATAATATATATATAAAATATATGTCATCCTTTCAATTGTCAATATCGTGGCAAATATCATGGCTCACTATTCTGTATTCAAATAAAAAACATAAACTTGGCAAAATCATATCAAAAAGTGACAATAGCTTAGTAATGGTGCCATGTCTTACATGTTGTTGGTGCGAAATATAGTAAGCAATTCAAAAATGAGCCGATATACAGATTGTTTTTGACTCACTCTGTATAATATGAATGTGAAAAAAATTAGAAACACACTAGTAATAATGGACTTAGTAAGATATTAAGTACAATGTTTAATTTTGAATAATTTTACGTACTACTTTATTTTTTGCCCCAGTAATACAATACGCATATTTCCCAGAATTGTCTGTGTTTTGATCATTTTCAGTGAATATTTCCACTTTTTTATGTCAGTTTTATTTAGTGCGTAGTCTAAATGAATGTATGTATATTTTCATTTGGTGTTCTGCTTCTTATTTCGAGACAATGCAATGGATTAAAATAAACGAACTTTAATGTATTCGTACGATTTAGATAATAAGTCCATTGTCTTTTATTCTTTGTAATGTCTTATTGTATATTTGAAGTATAGTATTTGCCAAAGATTTTGTAGTTTATGCGTAAGATCTATCACATTGCTTGCCAAATCGTTAGTAAAATAATACTTTATTTTTTTAGACTTTCTGAAGATATGGCTTCTTTATTGTTTGAGAGATAGGACACAGAATGTTGTCGTCGTAGGTAGTTGTTATTTAGAGACCATATTTGTAAGTGTTGATCTTTGGAATTCTACACGTTCCAAAGCTTTAATTAAGGTGCATTACTAAAATCGATGTTCATGCATAGAATGCCATTTTGTTCGTTAAGTTTCTGATTGATTATTGCCATATCTTGCAGTAAGTCAGAGGTTCTTTGTTTTTTTGAAAGCCATTCTGAAATGGATCCCACATTTTATACTTACAACCTTGAAACGTTCATTTATCTAGTTTGGGTAATTTGCATATACATTTCTAGAACCCTTTTTATATATGGGAACTTAATTTTTATGGCATCTCTAACTTATATTTGCAGATATTATATTGTTAAACATATACTAATATAAATATCTTCTGGTAATAAAAGTGAAGTTTATTAGGTGATATTGACAGATAATATTATTTTGATTTGACAGATCAATAACAGTAATGTTGATGGTTTTCAAAATAGTAAAAACTAATTCTAAAATGAGATATTTTTAGAGAAACTATTAGAAAGTCGTCTTATAAAAAATTCTTGAACTGTTATGTAAAGATTAGGCAAGGTAAAGTAAACTATCTATTGAACGGCAACATATACTAAAACAATTTTTTTGACCACGCGAATATATTGTGTACATACCACGCGATCATTTAAATTCTAAATTATAGCAGGCGGGATTTTTTTTATTAGGTTGTCCAGAATGTCAATTATTGATTAATTAACATTTTGAAACGTCACTTTGACAATTCAAATTGTAAATTAGTACTTATATACCAATGATCGTGCGGTATAAATCATTACGATTTATGAATATAAAATTATTAATAATTTGCCCACAGCGCCACCTATCGGATCCAGATTTTGTAATTTTCTCTTTTGACACTAAACCAACATATATTGTAAATATGAGCCATTTTGGTCCATAACTATAGAATTTGTTCATGACTTGACTACAGCGCCACCTATTGGATCCTAGCACCGCTATAACCCCCGTCTCGACAAGATAAATATATCGTGTGAATATGACCTCAATTAGTTACGTCCTTCAGTCACACGATCATTAACAGACATACCAACGATTATATACAGTGTGTCCCCGGATAGTCTGAACAATAGGGAAAAAAGTTTATTTGGGCCTTTACGCAAAAATATAAAATTTTTGCCTGTCTCAAAACCACAAATTCTGAAACAATAATCTAAATATTATTTTTAGCATCTGAGAAAATTACAATAACACAAAAATTTAAGCAATAAAGTTTCATGTTTTTGGTTTAATCATATTATCTTGTTATCGTCCATGACAACCTAATATGTAAGTCAAGTTACTTGGCATCTGTCATTTTCATGACAAACAAAGTGTTTACCTCGTTCAATGTTATGGAACTGGTGAGGTTTCTTATAACTTTGCAATTCAAAAATTTCAACAACAATTTATTAATGTTCACGTATACGTTGATGCTCTACGAAATTTGGTAGAAAAATTTGAAAGAACATGACATCAAGGAAAGAAACAGGATACACGATGAAGAAGATGTTGCCACAATACTGGCTCTAGATTCTGTAGAAATATATCCGAAATTATCCTTAAGGAAAAGGTCTGCACAGTTAAATCATTTAATTGGCAAATCACATTTACAAAGTATTTTTAGAGAAAACAAAATTACACCTTATAAACCGATTTTTGTTCATTTATTGCGAATTGGTGATGATGCATTGCGTTTAGACTTTTGCTTATGGGTAGGAGAAAATTATTTTGTAAATCGTAGTTTCTGCAAAAACATTATTTTTTTGTACTAATCGACATTTACAACCAATGGGATAGTTGCAAAGCAAAACTGTAGATTTTGGTCGAGACAAAATCTTAATTTCAAAATTACAACTAGAAGTCAGTATTACAAAAAGGTTAATGTGTGGTGTGGTGTTATGTATGGAAAAATCATCGGTCCGTATTTTTTTAAACAAAATGAAAATCAACATACGTATTTGGAGTTGCTTCAATATTGTTTAATGTCTGCAATAAGAGATGAACATAACTTGAAATGTGTATTTTTTCAACAAGATGGGTGCTCACTCAACAGTGCTGGTTAGGAATTATCTGCAACATTTTGGAAACCGATTGGATAGGTTGTTACGCATCTGTTAATTGGCCGACTCGTTCCCCTGATTTAACCCCATTGGATTTCTTTTTATGGGGATATGTTAAACAGCATGTCTATAATACTAATTTAGATAACAATATCAAAATTTTAAAACAAAAAATTACGGAAGCGGTTAATTCTGTCACTGAAGATATGATCCACAATGTTTAAGACTTTGTACGTCTAGAGCTGAAAAGTGTGTAGAGGTTAAAGGATACCACGTTGAATCAAATAAAAAAATTCTTTAAATCAAGTGTGTTTTTGTAATTTTCTCAGATGCTAAAAGATTTTGTCTCGACCAAAATCTACAGTTTTGCTTTCCAACCATCCCATTGGTTGTAAATGTCGATTCGTACAAAAAAATAATGTTTTTGCAGAAACTACTATTTACAAAATAATTTTCTCCTACCCATAAGCAAAAGTCTAACTAAACGCAATACATCATCACCATTTCTCAATACATGACAAAAATCGGTTTATAAGGTTTAATTTTGTTTTTTCTAAAAAAACTTTGTAAATGTGATTTGCCAATTAAATGATTTAACCGTGCAGACCTTTTCCGTAAGGATAATCTCGGATATATTTCTACAGAATCTAGAGTCAGTATTGTAGCAACATCTTCTTCTTCGTGTATCCTTTTTCTTTCCTTGATGTCATGTACACAACCTCTTCTTTCAAATTTTTCTACCAAATTTTGTAAAGCATTAACGCATACGTGAACATTAATAAATTTTTGTTAACATTTTTGAATTACAAAGTTATAAGAAATTTCACCAGTTCCATAACATTGAACGAGGTAAACACTTTGTTTGTCATGAAAATGACAGATGCCAAGTAGCTTGACTTACATATTAGGTTGTCATGGAAGATAACAAGACAATATGATTAAACCAAAAACATGAAACTTAAATTTTGCTTAAATTTTTGTGTTATTGTAATTTTCTCAGCTGCTAAAAATAATATTTAGATTATTGTTTCAGAATTGGTAGTTTTGAGACAGGCAAAAATTTTATAAAGAATGAATTTTTAGCGTAAAGGCTTAAATAAAAGAAATCCTTATTGTTCAGTCTATCCGGGGACCCACTGTACATATTTTTTTCTGATTTTTCTCCATATCTTTCAGATTTTTTTTAATTGAAAACATTAAATTGAGATATTTCCATCCCGGGAGCATAACGAACAAAACAAAAAAAGAATTTGTCGTCCTATCGTCAATTATGATCGAAAGTATATACAAAAATGATAATTATTGTAGTTTTTCCGAATTTGCCGATTTTCCTTTGTAATTGTCCCGAATTTTTTTCCTGAAAACTTTTCCAGGACCATAACGAACAAAACAAGAAAAGAATTACACATATCCATCGTTCTAATCGTGAGTTATTGTTTTTAGTTCATAAAAAATCCTATAGAAGAAGTACTGTCAGTTTTTCCCGAATTTTCCAATTTGTCTTACATTAAAAGCCCTATTATTACGAAAATTTTTCTTTTTCAGAAAATTAATTTGTACTCCTTAGAAATAAAATAGATATTCCTTTATTGAAAAATATATTGTAAAATTCCCTTTTTAAAATTATGGTTTAAATATGTAATTTCTCATAAAAACTATGAACACTAATGATTAATTAATGTAAATGTTATGTAATTTTCTTAGCAATTTTTCAACCGCGCCAATGTATAAAGAGCGATTGTCGAAAAGTCATTACGTAGATTTTCTTTTATCAAACGCTTCGGATGAAGTAAAACACATTTTTCATTTATTCCAAGAACGAAACACCAAAGTTAAATGCCCAATTTGATGTTCCGAAGTCTCTCTTGTGCAAAGTATAGACAGAATGGCATTTGATTGGCCTACAAAAAGTCCCGTGAAGTTGTCAAAGATTTTCCGTACACCACGTCGAGATCGGATTAATTCGTATATCTCCGTAATAGAATAATTTCGTTGTTTTCCTCATTTCAATTCTCATTCATTATTTATAACTTATACATATCACAGGAGAATAAGTACACTTCACACGAGATATTAATATTTATTCGTATTAAAGTGTCTGTACTGATTACATTTTAAACCCGAAATGTACGATCTTTTTGTGTCACCTAGGGCAGGATAAGTTGCGGACGGTTCTAGGGTTTCTTGATTGAAACGTTTTCAAATAAAATCGTTCGATCGGAACGTGAGCCATTTTGTCTGGTTAGAAGCTGTGGTTAGCTTAAATTGCTCCTGATTCCGTATACGGAAAAAGAGAGCGCGTCAGAGTCCTTTTTATATAGCTCGACGACCAGAAACGCTTTTATTAAGGGTGAGTCCCTCCGGAGATGTTGAATTAAAGACGGACATCTAATTTGATCAATTAAACGATTATTCGTAGTATAATTTTTAATTTAGACGTTTGGACTTTTTACTGCCTAGTCGAAATGAAAGAAAAAAAAAAGAGAAAATGTGATAGGGAACAATAAAGAAAGCATGCTAAAACTTTAGATATACCTGGTGTTCTAAAAAATACAGTTGTATACTGAAACCGGGGAGTCAGTTAATGCACGTAAACAGTTACGTATTTATGACGATCCATGACAACCTCACAACTTAAAATTTACATCAATAATAATAACGTAGGTAGGGGAGACCGGGGCAGGTTGCAACACATTTCAATTATACATATATTTTTTTCGAGTATCTAAATGTAATAGGTAAATCAACTTTCAGTCAGGATACGTTTATTGAACTTTAAGGAACATACATAAGAAATCTAAAAACAAAAACAACTTATCTTCATGAATTATAACAAAAGAAACAAAGTAGGTAACGCTGTTGTAATCTACCCCATCGCAAATTGCAACACGGGCTGGGGTAAATTGGAACAAGTTATTCTGACGCACTATCGTCACTATTACAGTTTGTACATACGTATAACGGATCCTCCTTTGCACATCCCCAGTGTGCCCACATTTTACATTGTCTACATTGCACCCATTCTTCATTTTTGTGGTATTTTCTTTGGCACACAAGACAAAATGTTTCATCTTCTTCATCAGATGAACTTTCTCTCTTCTTCTGCTTCTTGCGAGTTGATTGCTTCTTGGGAACCAAATTCTTTGTGACAACTTTCCGCTTTTTCTCATCAGCTTTGTATTTCTCTGTTTCTAAGAGACTTTTTTCCGACGTGTCAGTTAAAATGGCAGTGTTTCTTCTTCGTCTTCCGCTGCTGCTCGCTTTTCTAGGTAGAGCCTTAGGGAAGGGTCGTAAGAGCTCAGGGGAGAATTGCTGCTTGGATGTGCCCTCTAGTGGATCATCAACAACATTAGAGCGAATATATTAGGAGAATAATGTTCATTATTTGCCTACTGGTCTTGTTGACTGGTAGATGGGTTCACCTGGACATCTAGTAAGTCTTCATTTATCATATTGTCTGTTGCTTCCCGATTTTCAGCAAAAGGATTTGGTCGATCTGTCACGAATGCTGATGCAAAATCACTGTCACTAAATATATCGGGATTCAATGGTGAAATCCCAGCGGAAGTGAATCCGGACACTATATTAGCTGGCGTCATTGCTCTTAGATGTGCCTCATTAATAATTTTTGGTAGATCATATATGATTAATGTCTTTCCGGGATTATTTTTTAACCAGCTATTTATTCCAGAACTGCAAAGTCTTTTGAAAGGTTCAAAAACGGATAAATCTAGGGGTTGTAACCGGTGTGAACAGTGTGGTGGGAATGAAAGCATCACCACGCCGTTCTTTTTACATATGTCTATCTCTCTAATACTGAGGTGTGAAGAATGGTTATCTAACAGGAGCATCACTGGTTTCTCTAGAGATGGCTGACTGTATTTTATAAAGTGGTTGATGAACATAACGAAAGTTTCTTCGTTCATCCATCCGGACCCATTCGCCGCTCCAATACATCCTGGCGGTCCATCTCTTATAAAGTGTTCACGATATGTTTTTCGCGGAAACAGAATCATTGGTGGTATGGTAGACCCTTGAGCACTTACTGCTGCAGCTACTGTAACTTGTTCACCTCTTTCTGCTGACGTAACAGTTCCAACCTGTTTTGTGCCTTTCTTCGCTACTATTTTGTTAGGACGTAAGACTGTATTCACACCGGTCTCGTCCACATTCCAAATCCGGTGGGGCTCTAAAGTGAATCGTTCATAGACGTCAGAAAGTTTCTCAAAAAATTTAGCAACGTTTTCCTTGTTGAAACTGGTGCATCTGGCTAGACTTGTCGCCTCGGGCTGCCGTATTGATAGCTGATTATTCCGCTGCAGAAAGTTAGAAAACCAATCTGCTCCTGCCTTTTTATTTTCAAGCCAAGAGTCTGGTGTCGATATTTGATGGAAAACAGCACATTGAAATGCAATTTTCCGAACGTCTAGGGGAGTAAGACCAAACATAATCTCGCTTGATCGCCTAATATAAGTCGCTAATTTCTTTTCTTGTTCGGATGTGAACACTTGTTTTGGCTTTGAATAGCCATAATGAATTTGCTGATTTCCCGCTGATGTGGCATCTCTAAATTTTTTCACGTACCTTGAGAGCGTTGAGTAGTGCAAACTGAAATCGCTAGCAACTTTTCTAACCGTAAAGTTTTTATCACCCTCGTGGTCTACAACTGCTTTTACAGCTCTTTCAATTATATCTTCAGGAGTTTGCCCTCTGTTGGTCTTTTTTTTTATAATGTCGCATCTACAGGAAGATGGAAAGATTTAAAATTGTTAAAAACCGTCAAAAACTTTGTAAGGGGTACGTTGCAACACTTTGTTTCAACGTGCCCCACCATGCTTTTTAGTTTTATAACCACAAAATCTCTTACCTTGGTAAATCTACTGCGTATTTTTCTATTTATATGTGGACACAGATAGCCAGTCTTCAATGTTTTCATAAACTAAATGCACTGGAAGAATTGTAACCCCTGTGAATTGATATAATGTGAGATTAATTGTTACGTTGTAAATTTACTTTGTCTATAGTTCGCGAAAGATTGTGTACCTTTTGTCTAAATACGTGGAATTTTGTATAAAGTTCATGACTTTTTGAGCGTACCCTGTATATTGTCTATTTCACCGGTCACTAAGACTGCCTGCAGTATGCTTCCGTGGGTACTAAGCCTACTATTGAGCCCTCACCGCTCTAAATCACATACCGCGAACATGACAGATACATTTTGTGTAAGATCGGGCATTTACACCCTGTTTTTGTGAAAGCCTCTTTATCTGAGTAACTAACTTTAATTATCTTAGCTCTAGCTTAATCTAACCTACCTGTAGTTTCGTATTTTCCGCATTGGCAATTATTTCTACGCCTTGCTTAAGTATATAAAATATCTTCCTATATATATTACGACCGATCCCTACCTAAGGCATTTATTTGTGTTTTGTAAACGCTCTGAGACGTTAGTCAAGATATTGTGTAACTGTTCCTCATGTTTTGCGTATTGCCAAACACAGTATCTCGAGCAGGCCCCGAGTTTTATTGTCTCGCCTTTTTCCTTCGCAGTCGTCTCTCTAAAAATGTAAGAAGTTTTAATTAGGGAAACGCTCGGGACAATAGGGCATACTATTAATTGTTGCCGATCATTTGTGGCTTTCCATCGTTCTTCTGAGTATTAGGAATCTTCTGTGATGCATCCTGGGGTTAGGATCGTAATTTTTCTGAAACATAAGTTTATGATCGGTTCTCGTGACCGTCTTCGGCAGCGTTTTGATATTTAAGCTTTGGTATTTCGTTAATTACCTGTAGAAATTCTGTACTCTCTCATAATGGGATAGAAACTGCGTGGAAGATTGTTTGTTTATGTCTTTCAAACTTATCGGTTATGTTCTACAGATCGGTCTGCTCACGGAATGCCAACGTCTCGCATAAATTTTCCCTCGTGCTGTCGGTGCTATAATTTTCTTCGTCCAATTGTCGGTTATTCCGCTTATTCTCGTTTCGCCTAAGTCATGTTCTTGTTTGCGTACAATTATAAGTCACAGTGTTAACCCCTTTTCGGTCAAACTCAAACTTGTGGTTGTAATTTTATTTGAATGTTCCCGATTGTCTGTTTGGAGGTATTTCGCGTCCTTATGTTTTGACAGGGCTGTGCGTGGAATTGAACGCGCATGGGATATGAAAGAGGTTCCCGCTCCCGACGGACACTTGTCGGTCACATCTTGCATAAAGAACAGTGAGTGCAAATTGCTTTTCTTCCTTTAGTACTTATGTACATTATCCATGTGGATAGTTTTTCGCGTATGCGGCTTAATCTGGAGAAAGCAGAAATTACCGTACCTTTCTTTGGGATATTAGCGTGAATTTATATCGTCGTACCGTTATCAAAAAAAATTCACGTATAGCCACGTGTGTTGGTTTCTTTGTTGTAAATTTTGCACCCTGAGGTGACTTGAAGTCGTTTACCGTGGAATCTCCATTAATTGGGGTAAGTGTTTATATCTCTGCGTTAATTTTCGGGATTTTATCTTTGGGTTTTTTTTAAATTTTAATAGGATTCTTTTGTCGGGCGCAAAAGCCCTCAAAAGCCGTTAGGATTCTTTGACGGTCATTTAGGCCCTCCGAAGTCTTTTCTGTGGTGAAATCGCCCATAACAGTGGTTTTTATCCATCATCCAGCCCACCTGTTGAGTGGAATTTTCCAACAAGGGAGTCGCCGCCATCTTGGGCATCTGCAGCGTCCTTCCGACAACCATTTTGCCAGCTAAGGTTGTAATTTTACATTTATATTTTACGTCCGAATTTCGACGACTTTTCGACTGTGAACAAGACTTCAGTCCGCCTAGTTTTTGTCCGAGAATTTTTGAGAGGTTTTATTTTAACTATCGCACCTCTTAGACAACTGCGAGGTCACAATTTAATCCTTATTAAATTACCGTTATTATTTTATTAACTTTGTAAAAATCAGATTGACCTGAATCTTGGATTTGTCACTACCTTAATTTCTGTAGCCCTATATTGAGGCAAATATTTTAATTAAAATTTAATTCTAGTGGATTCATTATAAGATCAATTATCTTTTGGATGGTTTTTATTTAAATAGAAATTAAACTCAGCGTTTCTCTTCCGATTCAATAGAGGCTTGTTTTTGATGTGTTGCATTTGGAATATAAGTTTTGATAATTATTTTGCACGTTTAATTATTGCCGTAAGTTTGTAAATTTTGCCTTTCGAAGATCAATTAATTTACCTGAGCCAGATAAATTCATTCTTGCAGTAGCAAACTTTGGTTCTCGAAGCTCAAGGTTTTATTGAATTTTTTTTATGAAATTGTTTTCCTAAATTTTACCTCTAATTGTTTTTTTTGACTTAGCTAATCACTAACCATCAATTAATATCATTCGGTTCATGTAAGCAAACCGACGTTTTATATTTAGCGAATTATCCTCATTTTAAACAAGACCTATTACTGACTTATCAATTGTTTCTTTTACGCTTATAAATTTATATGTATATACTCACACCTATGTATTGACATTGCCGATGTGGCATGTATTTGAAAACTTTTGTACACCTAAATGTGAGGTGAAAGAAACGTTTCGGCAACCGACCAACTCCTGCTGATGCGCAGAGTATATGTTTAATCATTAAGTTTTTTTATTTTTTTTTTACTTACTAAATTTTGCAACTATCACCTAACGCTTGTTCTTTTATTTATCAACTGTCTAATTGCAGTACACTTTATACCAATTTAACTTTACATTCAACGCCAGTTTTTTTTTAATACCTAATTTTCACAATTTCATATTCATTATAGACAAATATCCATACAACACA
Organism: Amphimallon solstitiale; assembly: GCA_963170755.1. Classification (NCBI taxonomy): domain Eukaryota; kingdom Metazoa; phylum Arthropoda; class Insecta; order Coleoptera; family Scarabaeidae; genus Amphimallon; species Amphimallon solstitiale. Next base: position 60,125,565 of record OY720680.1, read on the forward strand.
TCAGATTAATTAAATTTTGTTACGTTACGAATACCTTATCTTTTATTTCATTTACCTCTGCATTTCTTAATTTTTATTGTGACAAGCACGCACATAAGATTGGGTGCTTCAAAATACAGGGTGTTCAATAGGTATCCTACTGGAGGGACACAGCCAGTGGTAGTTCGTAGGAGGCGCAGGTAGGTTATCTGTAGATAGCATAGTGTCCTGGTGCCCGGACAATCGTCGCTAGCGTCGTTGCCGACCGACGCTCTACTATTAGGTGTTCTTATTTTCTTGAACCGTCACGCCGTCTGCGACAGAGTTAGCTCGGCCCTGCGTTATCCTGTTTAACAACCCCTATTGCGACTCTCCGTTTCATTACCGAATTCTGCCGTTACCTTAATGCGACGTAGATCCGGTAGCATAATGTGAAATTACTTCTAGTCGCTTCAAAAGACAAACAGCTCCCACGCCTACACTGCAGCTAATACGCTGGAAAGGCTTAAAGGTGTTGAAAGTTACAAAGTTAGACGTTTGTTGTGCAGATGGCAGTACTTGTATCGCTTCGAGTATAAATTTTATATGCGCTGTTGCAATCTGCCCCTGTTGCAACTTGCCCCGGTTTCCCCTACATATATTTTTTTAAAAAACTATTTCGTTAATATTATAGATGTTAGTAATTATGGGATTGTTTAACTTAACAGAAGCACATTATACAGTTCTTTTACGAACTAATTTTGCATCTTCATATTATATTTCTGCATTAAAATGCCGAAAGCTTCATGTAAGCAAAGCAAGGTGCTAGTTGCATCTTTGATCGACTATTTTACAAAAGAACGAAATAATGGAGGACCATTGCTACCACTCAATGCTATTAATGAGGTATATATTAATTATACATATCGCAGGCTAATAGTCATTTTCGGCAAATAGCCTTTGCCAAGGCAAATGATATCTGCCTTGGCAAATAGCTCCATATCATTTATTTCTGCTCAAAAGCAATTTTCATAGGCAAATGCTAGGTTTTTAGGCAAAAAGATTCACTTTTTTTTTCGCTTTTTAATTGTTGTTTGTTCGTACTTTGTATTCAGCCTTAAATACAATTCATCTTTATCTACCATCTACATATTAACTTACACGTTATAGGTAGAATGCTAAATGAAGAACCGAAGCACATAAACATTAGGTCAGTGGTTCCCAAACTTTTCCGAGTCGCGGCGCCCTTTTTCAATTAAAATTTTTCCATGGCGCCCTACCCTAAGTAAAAGTATGACTGGCCGTAAGTAAAAAATAAATATAAATAAAACTCGTGTATCTTCATTGTTTAACATTCTGTTTACTTTATTAGTATTAAACTAATAATTAATGTGATGGATGCATCATTTTCTCAAATCGTGGATTTAAACTCGACACTTTCATTTTCCGGGTTAATTTTTGCTCTATACTTGCTTTTTATCACAGCGACCGCCGAAAACCCAGCTCCGCACAAATACGAAGTCGGAAATAAAATCCGCAGAGCCCTATTATCTAGAAGGGTATATTCATCTTTTATTGAAATCCAACATTCTGTCAATTCTATACTGCCACATTTTGCTTTCAAACTGTTGTTGCAAGATAACTCCATAAAATTCTCTTCTTCCGCAGAAGTAAATTCAGACAGAGTGTTAAATGGATCTTGAATCCATGCAAACCTACCGAAATTTTCATTTTGAAAGTATTTCTCAAACCACATAATTAGCTGTGATAAGTGCCCTTCAAACATGTTTTTTATATCTTGAGAAAGATCAAATTCATTTGACCTTAAAAAATGCTGCAAAATTAAAAAACAATCTTTGCCTGCATTTTCATTCAATTTTCTTCTCCATTGTTTAAGTTTTTTTTTATAAAAGCTGATATTTTTTCCGTTGACTTCAAAAGGGGCATGTTTTTTCCTTGCAGAGAGAGATTAAGAGAATTCAGCTTTTCAAAATAGTCGCATAAATATGCCAGTTTTATTAAAAGAATCGTCATTAGCAAAATCTTCTGCATCTCTGTATCCTTCCTCTTTAAAAAAATAAAAATTTCTTGCCGCAATTTAAAGGTAGGGGAAGATGGGGCAGATTGATACACGGGGCACCTTGATACAGTGAACTTTTTCATATTGTAAACTACTTTTAAATGTTCTATTACGTATCAAAAGATGGCATCACTGGCTTTACATGTGCTTACAAGATTAGACGTTATTTCAGCTCTGAATTGTTCCCATGTGAATCACCACGTGTTTGGGAGGAGCATAAGTAAATATTTGTGGTATCGTTTACCGTCATTTATTGAGAAAGTATTGTTTCATTGGTTTAGACATTTGGTTTTAGAGGTGAGTAACATCATTGATGAAGTTATTTTTATAAAAAAGTTATAACGTTTGACTAATAGTTGATGAAAAAAAAAGCAAAATGGCTGACAAGGTGCTAACGAGGCACGTTGATACAAATATTTTGGGGCAGATTGATACACTGTATCAATGTGCCCCCTCTAAAATCCTAAACAGTATAAAAATATCTTTTTTATAATTTCAGTCAATATGGTGAGAACTTACAAAAAAAAAGTCTGATAGAGTAAACATAGCTGAATTAGCTATACATTCTGCTGTAGAGGACGTCGTTAACGGAATCTTATCAATAAGAAAAGCCGCTAAAAAATATAACCTTAAACCTGCTACTCTACAACATCGAATAGAAAAGAGAAAATTAACTGGTAAACCATTAAATGCAGCCGTTTATTCATCAAAATTTTCTAGTCAACAAGTTTTCACCAAAGAACAAGAAGAATTATTGTCAGAATACATAATTACTTGCAGTAAAATGCACTATGGTCTTACACTGCGACATTTACAAAGTTTAGCAGATGAGTATGCAAAAAAGTTAAACTGTAAATACCCTTCTAACTGGGATACTGCGAAACTTGCAGGTATAGACTGGACACAGGGTTTTCGTAAACGACATATAAATATCAGTTTACGAAAACCAGAGAATACAAGTTTAGCTCGACCAGCTGGATTTAACAAAACGGCAGTTGAACATTTCTTTAGCAATCTTAAAAAGGTTTTGGAAAAACATCAATTTACAGCAGATTGGATTATTAATTATGACGAATCTGGAATAACTACAGTTCTCAATACGCCAAAAGTTTTAGCTTCCAAAAGTCAGAAACAGGTGGGACAGATCGCTACTGCCGAAAGAGGTGAACTCGTAACATTTGGTGGTATAATTTCTGCAGTGGGTAACGCAATTCCTCCAATATTTGTATTCCCCAGGGTTCATTATAAGAATCACTTTTTAAGCGAAGGACCTGAAGGTAGCTTGGGACTAGCCAATAAAAGTGGCTGGATTGTTACAGACCTTTTTTTAGATGTCCTGAAGCATGTTCAGAAACACGTCGTGTAGTAAAAGTAATCCAATTTTAATGCTATGTGACAACCACGAAGCACACATATCAATCGAACCTATTGAATATTCTCGAGCAAATGGCATTGTATATTTAACTTTTCCACCTCACACGTCACATCGACTACAACCTCTTGACGTAGGAGTTTTTGGTCCTTTCAAGAGTAAATTAAAAGTAGCTTTCAACAACTGGCACATAAATAACCCAGGAAGAGGTATAACTATTCGACATTCCTAAAATTACGAAAACAGCATATTTAGAGTCGTTTACTGGAAAGAATATAATCAGTGGTTTTACAAAGGCTGGAATCTGGCCCTTTAATTCATTGGTGTTCAGTGAAGCGGATTTTGCACCCTCTGCTATCTATCACACAAGTACAGAAAACAATTTGGCTACTGTTGAAAATAATTTATCCCAAGAAAAAAATCAAATAAAAGAAGCAGTTCCAATAGAGTTGATTCCGTCTACCTCAAGACAATTTACTCCTCCACGTGACGTAGATGCATCTAGTTCAAAACACCTTACTCCTCCAGGCACTATAATTACACCTGATGTAGTTAGACCTTATCCGAAAGCAAAACCAAAACAAACCAAAAGAAAAGGAGCTGAAAAAGGGAAGTCACGAATTTATACGGATACACCTGAAAAAGATAGACTACAAGAGTTGTACGAAATTAAACAAAAGAAAAGAGAAATGAAAATAGAGAGAGAAAATATCAGAAAACTTAAACAATCATCAAAGCGCATTTCAGAACAATTAACAGATGAAAAGGCTGTAAAAATAAATAAAACTAAAAATACAACTTATGCTGATTCTGATGAGACTACTAGTGTTTCAGACATGGAGTATGACATTATCAATAGTTCTTCAGATGCAGACTTTCTGGAGAATGAAGAGACCACTATTCTAAGCGTGGAAAATATGAAAAAACCTACACCAGAGGAAATAAAAGAAGGAGATTTCTTGTTAATACAATTTCCCAAAAAGAGACATGTAGTTTATTATATATGTAATGTTCAAATATTACATAGCCCTACGGAGTATCAAGTTTCATATTTAAGGAAAAAATCGACGTCTTGGACTTTTGTATTTCCAACTATTGCGGATGTGGCAACAGCTGATTTAACTGATGTTATATTAAAGTTACCTGTGCCAATAGATACAGGGGGAACAAGTCGTACTTCATCATTTTATTAATTTCCTGTTGATTTTATGGCGTACAATGTGTTATAATTTATAATAATGTTTTATTATAGGTACGTTCAATCTCAGTTTTCTTTGTTTTTGATACATGTTCTGGTTAATTTTTTAATTTTACATTTCATATTTTAATGAATAAACTATTTTGAGCTATACTTACCGTATTTTATTAATTACTGAACCGTAAGTTTTTCAGGTATGTCATTTTTTCTAATATGTATCAATGTGCCCCAATACGTGAATCATTCTGCCCCATGTATGGGGCAGTTTGATACAAATGAGTTGCATCTGAAAATGTCAATCCAAAATTGTTATTGTGTACTATTATCAAAAGAGGTTACGACAAACAGAAACAGGAACTATTAAGGTACTGAACTGCAAAATGCCAAAACACCAATTGGTAAATTTCGAGTGTTATGACGTAAAAAAGGAAAAGTGTATCAATGTGCCCCATCTCCCCCTACGTAATAAAACATTACCACGAGAGAGTCATCGTGCACTGCGATAGAACAACAAAGACGAGTGTTCGGCTCCCATATCCTCACACAGCTTTTTAAAAAACCGTGCTTTCAATAGACGAGATTTTATAAAATTTACCACATTCACCACACATTCTAACAGCTAATTCAGTGCAGGACTCGGATGCTTTGACGCAAGCGCTTGTCTATGAATACAATGGACCCACAGTGCATTTGATGATTTGCTTCGAATATGTGCCTGTAATCCTCCATAGCAGCCAGACATGGAGATCAGACACCAATGCACTTAGGCCAATTCCAATTATTTTCAGATATAAATGTATCAAGAATCTCGAACTGGTCCTGAGCCTCCGCTCCTGCAATGATATTTTTACAAAACGGAGGGTCTTCTTTAATGTTATTACCATCTATCAACCATACATGGCATATCAAATGAGCATCTTTATTATTATCCGTAGCTTCATCTAGCTGTAATCCCAATTCCCATGCTTAAATTTTTGCAATCAATTGATAGTTGATATATTCCGCCATATGTTGTATTCTTTGACCAATTGTGTTATTGGACAAAGGCACTAAAAACAGCTTCCCAGCAGGTTCACCAACCATGATGTTCACCATATTTATAGCAGCCGGAAGAAGTTTTCTGCAATAGTATGAGCCTTCTTACATTTCGCGATTCTGTAAGCCACCTTGTAAGATGCTAGTCAAGCGTTTTTTTTAGTATAGATGTAGTCTTCCAAAATGTATTTTGTTGTTGTTTCTGTTTTTTTAACTTCTTGGCAAAAAAATAATGAGGTTTGCTAATCTAGATATTTTTAAATAATTGATTGAAGACGGAGATACGTGTTGAAACTCCATAATTTACAAGTAAAAATTGAAATAAATTCAAATTGAGTTCAAAACAGTTTTATTTAATTCACAACAATTGCTTCACCCTACTAGGGCTTCATCAGGTGATGAATATTTATATTAAATTCGTCACCTGATGAAGCCCTAGTAGGGTGAAACAATTGTTGTGAATTAAATAAAACTGTTTTGAACTCAATTTGAATTTATTTCAATTTTGACTTGTAGATATTTTTAGTTTCTTATTTTGTTTTTTGTTTAGTTAGATTGGTTCAATTAATTATGAAGCTTTTATAATATTTCACGGCGCCCCTGTGAAGAGGTCACGGCGCACAGTTTTGGAACCTCTGCATTAGGTAAACACGAATAAACATAACCTCAAATAAAAATTAAAAACCCATTTACCTAAAAAATGTTGTTGGCAAATACTATTTGCCTAAAATACGAGTAACTATTCGCCCACGACATTTGTCTTGTGAATCTGTTTGCCTAAAAACCCAGCTGGCAGATACCATTTGCCTAGGAAAATAGCTTTTGAGCAGAAATAAATGATATGGAGCTATTTGCCAAGGCAGATATCATTTGCCTAGGCAAAAGCTATTTGCCGAAAATGACTCTTAGCCTGCGACATACACACTGCTCAAAAAAATTAGGGGAACACTTTTTTCAAAACCTGTAACTTTTTAAATAAGAGGCCAAGGAAAATGAAATTTAGTATACCTCAACGACATATATTTAACTAAAGTCTCCTAATTATTTCTAAGTTACACTTAAAAATGTAAATTAATAACGCAAACCAAGATGGAATCAACTGTCATAGTATCGATGGCAGTAGGGTTTTCTGTGGATTGGTGAGGTTTAATACCGTGTATGCCCTCCACGAGCACGAATCACTTCCGTGGTATGCTTCGCACTAGTCTGCGAAGATATTCTTGGGGTATGCTTTTCCATTCCTCAATCAGGGCTTGTGTCAGTTCCTGCGTGGTAGGTGGTGGGCGCTTGCGAGTACGTCGGTCAAGCAGATCCCACACGTGTTCAATAGGATTCAGGTCAAGATTTAACGCCGGCCATTCCATGACATGAATTCCACGTTCTTGTAAAAAATTTCTGGTGATGCCGGCGGTATGTGGCTTTGAATTGTCCTGCATTAGGATGAAATTGGGACCGATGCCATATGCAGTAGACACCACATGGTCCTCCAAGGCACATTCGATGTAATTCATTGCATTTAGTCTGTTAGGAACCACAACAAGATCAGTTCTGTTGACTACACTTTACCAGCCCAAACCATCACAGATCCAAAACCAAATCTATCCACTTCCTGTATAGTAGCGGCTGAGTAGCGTCCACCAGGATGTCTATCTACACGTACTCGACCGTCGCAAGGAGTTAAACGAAATCAAGACTCGTCTGTAAACAGTACAGACGTCCAGTGACGAAGTTGCCAATCTCTATGATCCAGAACAAACCTCATTCTCGCTGCATTGTGATGCTGTGTAAGGCGTGGTGCGCGGACAGGTTTTCTTGGCTTCAAATTCGGTTTTTTTAATCTGTTTCTAACAGCTTGATCGGAAATTTCTATTCCATGTGCTCGTCTTAGGTCGTTTAGAAGGTCTCTTGATGTGGCAATACGCTTACGTAGAGAGGAAAGGACAAGAAATCGGTCTTGATTTTGAATAGTTTTTCGATTTCGACCTTGTCCAGCTCTTCTGACATATTGGCCAGTCACCCAAAACCGATTCCATAGACGTTGAATAACAGAAGGGGAAACTCCAAAGTCCCTGCTAACATGTTGAATAGTGTGGCCGTGCTGAATAAGGGCGACAGCACGAGCATCTTGCACATCAATGCCTCATTTTACTTCTAATCAACGAAGATTGACATCTGTCACCTTTAGTAGGCTTTCATACGTCAATTCAAAGCATACTTGAATTTTTTTCTATTTTGTTTTGCGTTATTAATTTACATTTTTGAGTGTAACTTAGAAGTAACTTAGAGTTGTAAAATTGTAAGTTACAGGTTTTGAAAAATGATTAAGTTGCTGTACAGTATAATCATAAAGATTTCAGATTACCATTTTACGTACCACTGCAATTTCAACCCCATTGAAAATGTATGGGGAATAATGGAAAGTTATTACAATCATCATATTAGAAGAGATGGATATGGAAAACACAAATGCATTTCATCGTGGAAGAAAGCATTAAATACAATTACTACAGAAATATGTGAAAATACTATTAATTATACCGAAAAAAAATACAAAAATAGTGGGACAGAGAAGTGAGATTTGAGAAATACTGTGCTTCTGAATTAATTATGCATTTAGGTGATAATAGTGATACCACTTGTGATTCAGACTCCGTTTAATTTGCTGTGTTTCTTTATATATTACACAATATGAAATTTAATGTGCTATATAATTACTTGAAAATTTTACGATAAGAAATGTAACAATGTTTAGTACTGAATAAATAAAATACGTAAACTTGGTTTCAAACATTATTTAATAATATCACTACAATATCGTTTCGCCAAACTTTGGCTTCATCAGGTGATGAGTAACTGAATATACAAAATTATTACAACATAATACCGCGCGATCATTTAAATTCTAAATTAGAGCAGGCTGTGAAATTTAAATTAAGTTGGTATATAAGTACTAATTTACAATTTGAATTGTCAAAGTGACGTTTCAAAATGTTAATTAATCAATAATTGACATTCTGGACAACCTAATAAAAAAAATCCCGCCTGCTATAATTTAGAATTTAAATGATCGCGTGGTATATAGTGTCACAAAAGCATGGGACATGAGTGGGAGTATTTTATATACTATAGCATTGTAACAACGGGGAATAATTGAACTGAGTCTGATCGTTTAAAGCAGGATCTAATTTACCTATTGTATCTATAAATTTCTAAGGTTTCTAATAAATGAAGTTTCTGTCCTTTGTCTAGTATATGTAAAACTTTGAAATCTCTATTGAATTCGTGTTTTTCATCTATACAATGCGTTGCGAAAGTAGAGTCCGTTTTTTTACCCATATAACTTTTTTCATGTTCCCCGGTCCTCTGTTCAAAATACGGCCTGCCTGACCCACATAAATATACCTTATCACTATCACACTTACAAGTCAACATATAGACCCCCGATTTCAACCTTTTATCCGTTTTATCTTTATCGTTTATAATATATTTTTGAACTGAATTATTAGTTTTAAATGCCATTGACTCATTTTTAACGTTTTTAATTAGTTTACCTATTTTTATTGATGCATGTCCTATATAGGCGAAAGCATTATCTGAATTTTCTTGTATTTTTGAATAAATTAACGATAAAGCCTGCTTTTTTCGTTTTCGTGCAAGAATATTGTCTACTAAATTTACTGTATAGCCGTTATTGCTAGCTATCGTGTAGATTCTATTTAGTTCTAATTCAAAGTTAGTTTTATTCATAGGTACATTAATTAATCTATGTATGTATCATTGACTCATACGCTGATAACTTCTGTGACCAGGGGTGAAAAGAACTTTTATGTATATAGTAGTATCTGTGTGCGTAGGTATGTATCAGCCTCATCAATTAACAATTTTTAGTACATTTTGTGATTATAATATATTATTGCATATAATTTTCCTTATTAGTTACTGTAATTTAAATTTTAAATTTTATATTACAAATTTGAAATATATATTTTTGAATGATCTATAATAATGAACTGTTGCTTTTTATAATTTTCAACATGTCATGTCCTTTTCTGTTCTTCGCAATTTATAACGATAAACATAATTACTATAGTCATATACGTTTCTTCTAGGTTTAAATTTAAACTTTCAGTTTGACATTTGAAACATACATGTACTTAACCTGCGACCTGCAATATATAACAATTAATATTGAGGAGTCCTAGAATTGACAACATTGCATAAAATAACGTCATACATTAGGTATGACGTGCATAAACGGATACTCCGTTTTCAGTATACTATTGTTAATTTCGTCATATCATGAGTAGGGATCAGAAATCAGGGACTTAAATGAATAATGTAATTCGAAATTGGGCACAGTAATGGCAGTAATACAATAATACGTAACTTACCTTCAATAAAGATGTTTACAACTTACGATATGTATATACAGAATTAGTTACATCTATCACGGCGAATGTAGGAAATTTTAGTTAAATCCTAAGCCCCGTGTGTGGCGGGCCGATCTAATATTTACTTTTATGGGTTATATATGTTCTATCTGTGTGGATAAGAGATTTGCCGGCGCTAGAATTGGACAATATTCAACTCCGATGCAAAATATGCAATATATTAATGTAGTTGCAAGTCGTCCGATACACATAAAGCACGTATTGCTGGCTCTGAAACTGCTTGTGAATGGCAGAAAGCATTTAATTCGTATCTAAGGTACGCAAGCATTTATTTCGTGAAAAACTACCACGTGAGCCACTACCACCAGAATTTATTGTCATGTACGTCCTGTTATCGCATACATTTTGACGACGTTTGAAGTATAACATAGCTACTGGATCTGAATTATACTTTTTCTATTTTACCTGCTCCACAAGACGTCATTGGCTCAATTATACATTTAATTTTAGCCAATATTCATTGACATTATCCCAGAATAACTCTAGCCACCCGCCATCCAGAACCTACTCCCAATATCCTATGACCAACGCCATGAATATTGTAAATCATCTTCGTCAATTCCTTTACCAATTATCTGGAGTTAACTCAAAGCAAGTATATTTCTTAGAAGACCGTTTCTTTATGAACAAATTAGTGCTTTTATTTTTGTACATATTAAAAATTTGCCAACTATATGGCTATTTTAAAACCCTATATTTTAATGTTACTTTTATCTTTGAAATTCATATAATTACCATTTCTCCGTTTATGCTTTCTGTTAATTTACGAAACAATAACGAATTTTTAAGATTTTAAATAATATTGATTTAGGCGGCGATTTAGTAATATTAAAGTTTAACCAGTACGGACGCACATTTATCGGAATTGTTTTAACAGACATACACTAAATTATACGACTATTACATAAGGTTAAATCAAACTGTAATGTGCATCGCAGTAAATTTTATGACCCAAAATTTTACGAGATTTCATTGTCTGAAACAATCATTTTTGAAAGAAAAAAATTCACAACAATGTATCGGAATGTAATTTATACGACAAATATTGATATTACTAGTAGAAACAATTCACCGATCGTATCTGTAATAATAACTAGAAAGTGAAGTCCTCTGAAATCTGGTGTATAATCGACGAAGAACAACAATTGCACAATATAAATAGGACAGAAGGAAAATTAGTCGGTCTAATTTTCTTTGCGTAAAGGGGACCTTTCATTTTGATTATATGGTCTCGCCTGGCTGGTATATGGATGGGCACGTGCCAGACAAGTCAGACCGAATGTTTCGCCATCAAAGTCTCGTCACTTAACCGAGGGAAAAGTTTTAGTTACAAATGTCAATGTAAATCATCTAAATGAACAAATTTCCGGTTTAGTAAACAATTTACATAATGAAATGTACCTTCTACCTACTTTGATGAAGCTAATTCAGATGTAATTTACTTTGATATCGATTGTTGACGGCGACTTTAATCTATATTAATGACGTAAAACGTCTTGCAGTCATGTATATGTTGTCTAGTTATGAATTCGAACCGCGCTATTAAGTTTCCGTTAGTATTTAGTCGAAAAGAAATTGAATGCTATTCAAGTTCTATAGATGTCATTTCTTCCCATTCTCTGTAATGGTAGTTAATGATAATAACAATCTTTTATTACCTGTGGTGTCAAGAGAGATAGGTGATAGAACAGAATAGATAGTAGATATGCAGATTTGAATGAAATATTGCGTATTAGCATAATCCAAAATGAGAAATCGCTATCCAGATTTTCTTCTCTTTAAAAAAAATCGATGAAAATCTCGAGTTTTCCAAAAGTAGGGGAGACCGGGGATGAAAGTAACATTTCTATGTTTTTAATTTTAATTTTTTAATTCTCGCCCAATTTTGAACATCCATGTTGATTAAACGATAGATCAGACATTCAAGCTACTTTGGAAGTAATTATTTGATATGATTTGTTAAGCATTGTAACAAAAAAAATATATGTATATGTGCAGTGACATGTTACTTTCTACCTCAACGTTGGGCAAAAAGTAACAGCCATTGGGGAAAGATGTAACAGCTGATTATAGAAATAATTAACATGAATAGGTAGGTTTTTTGGTATAATTTATCAACAAAACTATTGTTTGATACCATTAAGAGTTTATAAGTCCTAATCTGGAAATTCTTTGACAAAAAAAAAATTAAACAAAATTATTCAATCTGACAAACTATCGTCGCAATTTCTGCATAAGACATTTTTTTATTTCACACAGTTAACATGGGCCCATAATTTACATCGCAGACATTGCCCCATTGCTCCCCAGGCAAACTACTTGTATAGGATTCAGAACACACGAGGCATAATTTTTCCTCTTAGTCTTCTTCTTCAATTTTGTCACTGTCGCTTTCATCATTGAATATTCGTTTGGTCACATGTTTCTTCTTTTCTTTGTTTACAACTGTTCTCTTTTTTTTGTTCTTCCTTCAATGCATTCATTTCGGGAGTATCTGATAATATTGCAGTCACACGGCGTTTACGCCCTCTAGTCGTTTGTTTTCTTTTCGGTGCTTTTGGAAATGGCTTTAGGCTTTCAGGCGAGAATTCAGAACTGGCTCCTGGCATAGACAAGGGTTCAGCAACTTCAACTTCTATCTCTTGTATTGGTCTCGCAATCTCGTGGCAACTCGAAGGTCCAGCAATTTCAGGATTAATGTCTAATGATGGCTCATCGGCATTTATGGCACTTTCGGGAGTCTAAGGCATTGGACGATCTGTGACAAAGACCGCTGCAAAGTCCGAATCTTGAAAGATTTCTTTATTTTAAGGGTAAATTCCGCTTTTTGAGAAACCTTTCATGATATTATTTGGGGTTGTTGCCGAAGGGAGTGCTTCCTTAACGATTGATGGTAAGTCGTAGATCGTCATCACTTTTCCAGGATTGTTATGCATCCATGCATCTTGATATGTAGCTAAATAGGTCTTGAATGGCCCATATACACCGACATCTAGAGGCTGGAGACGGTGCGAGCAATGGGGTGGAAATGACAACATGATAACATTATTGTCTTTCGCTAAAGATATCACTTCAATGGCAAGGTGAGACTGGTGATTATCAAGAAGGAGAAGTGCTGGAGATGAAGAGGTCGGCCTTACAGATTTGATGAAATGTTGCATAAAAATTCAAAAATAGGTTGCAGTCATCCACCCTGAAGGGTTTGCAGTGCCGATACAATCTATGTGACCATCTCGTACAAAATGTTCATTGTAAAACTTTCTGGGGAAAATAAACACGCACTGAATTGAATTTCCAGTTGCATTAACGCAGGCGGCAAGAGTGACCAAAGTACCAGGCTCCCAAGATGTTAATGCTCCAATCTGCTTGACTCCTTTTGTTGCGACAATCTTTCTAGGCTTCTGGACTGTGGTCACGCCGGTTTCATCCATGTTCCAGATTTGTGATGGTCTTAAGTTGTATTTTTTTAAAACAGCCTCCAACTTATCGCAAAAATTCTTGACATTTGTCTTATTAAAAGATGTGGCCCTGCTTAAACTTGTAGCCTCAGGTACGCGAATTGATAAAGTGGAATTTCGTTTTAGGAATGAGGTAAACCATTCGGTTCCAGCCCTATCGTTCGTGGTCCACGTTGCAGGAACTTTTTTTATTTTGTGGTGAAGTGCACAATCGTTAGCCAGCTTCCGAACATCAGCTGATGTCAGTCCAAAGCAAATTCTTGCACATTTCTTTAAGTAGTCACATAAAATTACCTCTTGTTCCTCGTTGAAAATTTGCCTGTTAGGAATATAGCCAGTTCTTTCGGGATCTCTTCCAGTTTGTCTCTTCTTTCTTACATAGCGAAAAAGTGTAACATGACAAATATCTAACTCTTTTGCAACTGCTCTAATGGGCCTGTTTTCGTCGGTGACCAAAAAACTGCCTTTTTTATCACATCGGAGGAGGCAGTTTCTCTATTTGTTTTCCTTTCATAAGTTCTCATCAAATAGAACACCTATTGTGTTACTAATAAAAGTAGGTACCTAATATAATAATCGAAAATATGTTGGGGTTGATTGTAACACTTTGTTACTACTAGCTCCAACTGTAAACTAAAACAGTTTGGAAGAGAATCACACATAACCACAATTCCAATGGTGAATTATATTATGACGATCGATAGCTAACTAAAAATAGACTTAAATTATCAACGTACCTTTAGATTGATATGCAACAGCTTCTAGTAAAACCACTCAGAAGAACATAGAGCAAATTTACTTTAAGCCGAAAAGCAAAGACGAGTTCTGTCTTGAACGTATTCTCAACGACAACAGAAAAACAATACTGCGTGTCGAGAGTTTGATGTCTTTAAACGCTGTACTAAGCCTTACCGCGCCACCTAACAAAAACTAAAAAAACTACAAGAGGTCTTACAACCTACCTCTGTTACTTTCAACCCCGGTCTCCCCTACCTCATTTCTGTACATTTGCTTTTAATTAGTGTTAATAAGTCGGAGTAACTGGTTTTACATTTTTGCTTCAGTAAGCAGAAGACGACGGGTATGGAAATGTCATTCTTATAGACATGTATTGTGAAGAGTTGGGGGAAATGCTTTGTGCAGTATTCGAAAGTTCTATCCATAAATTTATTCTTGGTCCATAAATTTTTTTGCAGTTTCGCATAAGATATATTGTTCGCATTCGATGTTAACGTCGCAATAATAGCCTCTTGCCCCCAAAGTTCCTTATAGATTAATTTCCTGGGTTTGGGATATCTTCAACTGCCTTTCTCTTAACACTATTACTAACCTTCTGTTTGTTTAAAACACTCTCATAATTTTCATGGTTGTGGGTGCCAGAAAAGTTTTGAGAAAACTTCGTTGAAGAGAAACAGTTTCGCATAACAGTCATTTTTTTATGCACTTCCAACACATTTCCCCTGTTGATTTTACTTCACGATAAAAGTAAAACTTGTAATTTTCCCTCACCAACAACTTCTTTCCACGTTCACTTGACATTTCAGTAAACTCCATATTCGCGATATAACGACTATAACTTAACACATTCAAATTTAAACTCAAGAACATTCTTTCCGATCCAATATTCATAGTATACTGATTATTACATACTATTAGCATTACTAAGATTACTGATTTACAAGATTCAATGAATCAGATTAATTATACACCCTGTCCAGTTTAAAATGCAGTACATGGGGATATTGGAAACCGTTGGAGATACAACGTCGATTAAATGGGAGAAAAGTTGCGTATTCATTTGTCCATGAATAATTCGACAACAGATTTTGAAATTTTTGTTTCATTGGGCAGATACAGGGTAAAAAGAAAAAAATGCATTTTTGAAAATCTTGCATATTTTGTTTCCTAGAAGAGATAAATTTACAAAAGTTGTAAGCTAGGCATAACAAGTCATGAGGATTTTAAAAATGATTAAAAACAAAATCTAGGTCTACTAGATTTTGCGTGACAATAATCAACTTTTGTTTTTCTTATGGCAGCCATATTGGATTTTGACATTTTTAATATCTTCAAAAAAAATGCTATTCAATGACGTATAATATGTTTATGTTCAAGATAGTAAAAACATGAAAAATAGAAAAAGTAAGATTTTAACATAGTAGGCCGTGATAATAAATCTGACATTTGTATTAAACAACTCTAAAAGCTGTGAAGTTTATTCTGAACTGTCAGTAATCTTATTGTTAATCCCATTGTATTGTTATAAGTATCTGTACTGTGCAAACCTAAGATGGATCGTTTTACAAATAGTGACAAATATCAAATGCTGGAGTGTTTTATTTTGTGTGGAAGAAATGATGAATTGGCTGCAGAAATGTATTTCGATAGATACCCTGAAAGGCGGCAGCCAGAAAAAAACGTTATATATAATGAAAATATTGATCTTCAAGCAGCTGTTGAAAATCCCCGTACGTCTTTACGGGTAATTGAAAATACACTTGGCGTCGCTAGGTCAACAGCTGGTGCCATTTTAAAGCGTGCCAAATTTAAACCTTATCGTGAAAGAGCCAGTCAAGGGCTTCAAAATAGTGACGAAATACGGAGAGAACAATTCTGTCATTGGTTCATCGAAAAACATAATGAAAATCCAAACTTTTTTGCGAAAATTTTATGGTCTGATGAGAGTCGATTTGCTAACTCTGGAATGTTTAATCGTAAAAATACTATCTCTTGGTCCAATGAAAATCCACACCTAGTTCGTGGCATTAGACAGCAAGTCAGATGGGGATTTAATATCTGGATCGGCGTTATTGATACCCATGTTATCGGTCCATTTTCTTTCAATGAGAATTTAAATTCTGAAAGGTATTTAGAACTTTTGCGCACACATGTTGCTGAACGAATTGAAGAACTTCCACTTGCCACGTTGCAAAATATGTATTTTCAGCAAGACGGAGCGCCTCCAAACAATTCCTTGTTGGTTACAAATTATTTAAATAATCAATATTACAATAACTGGATTGCTAACCGAGGACCAATAGGGTGGCCTGCTAGGTCCCCGGACCTCACACCTCTTGATTTTTTTGTATGGGGCTATCTGAAAAACAAGGTGGATTCGAGATCCTATGAAAATGTGGAAGAATTACATCAAGCAGTTGAAGAAGCCGTGAATGGAATGACACCGAACATGGTTAGACAATCTTGTGAGGCAGTACTAACACGATGTAGATTGTGCATACGAATGAACGGTGGCTTATTTGAACAGTTGTTACATTAATGATTCAGCTACCTAACCACCTTTATTTAATGAATACTAATAAATAAAATGTTAAATATATTTTAACAGTTCTTGGAGACTTGTTATTTTTTGTTTTTTTTATCAGTATACACTTAAGATATCCACAGTTCCATGGCCTACTATGTTAAAATCTAACTTTCTCTATTTTTCATGTTTTTACTATCTTGAACATAAACATGTTAGACATCATTGAAGAGCATTTTTTTTGAAGATATTAAAAATGTCAAAATCCAATATGGCTGCCATAAGAAAAACAAAAGTTGATTATTGTCACGCAAAATCTAGTAGACCTAGATTTTTTTTAATCATTTTTAAAATCCTCATGACTTGTTATCCCTAGCTTACAACTTTTGTAAATTTATCTCTTCTAGGAAACAAAATATGCAAGATTTTCAAAAATGCATTTTTTTCTTTTTCACCCTGTATCTGCCCAATGAAACAAAAATTTCAAAATCTGATGTCGGATTATTCATGGACAAATGAATATACGCAACTTTTCTCCCATTTAACCGACGTTGTATCTCCAACGGTTTCCAATATCCCCATGTACTGCATTTTAAACTGGACACCCGGTATACTATTAGTATTATTAAGACCCTCTAATCCGAACGAGCACATTCGTAAGGGAATTCAGGATGGGATTAACAAATCTTTCCTACCTGTCACAATTTAACCTGTAGCATAAAGGAATTCGTGTGCACCGATGGCAAATACAAAAACACTGAAAACTATCAGTGCCGGCTTAGTGTATTAAAAAAAAAGGAATTAATATTAATTTATTATTTTCACATTCAATTCAGTCGCACTATATTTTGAAACAGACTATACTTTAAATATATGAATCGACAGAGTTTTCAAAAATGCGTAACACCAAGTAAATAGTTGTTTATTTTGAACATCATGTCATCAAATCATCATCCATCGTGTCCTGCTCGTGTTATTCATAACGATTTAGTGTAATTTTAATTTTGAAAAATGCCAGATGCGCACGCTCTTTTTTTTACTGCCATTACATATTAATAAATACAAATATACAAGCATATACACGAATGTATAGTGTACGTATGCATGTATTTAATATCATTTTAATTTGGGAACAGCGGGTATACGACCGTCCGAATTGCGGTTTCGTGTTAATAAGGAAGAAGGGGGGGACGGACAGAATGACGATCTGAAAAAGTCGTCTGTGCGCGTCGTGCCTGCCTGGTATTGCTACCGTATTGCCGAGAGAGGCAGCACACACCATATTACCACCAGACGGTAACGCGCTAGAGGCAGGCATCAGCAAGCAGAAGCGACAAGCAGCCAGCGAAACAGTAGCAGGCGGAAAAAATAAGATCTTGGCCACAGCTCAGCGCACATAAACTCACCGTGTTTACATAATTTAGAACTAAGCTCGCCCAGTGAGTGAGTCTGTTCCCTGAAACATCCGTGCTTAATATACTCCTGTTAGAGCTTTTAATGTTACTTAAATACATAAACAACGAGGTCCGCTTCTACCTACACTGTAAAGTGCAGGATCGTAATTGTCAAATTGTGTTTTAGTCTTTAAATTTAAATGTTTTAAAGAAAGAAATATGATGGATATTTATTCTTGTGCCGACGGCGTTGAAGATATAAATAAATAAATGACAAATACAGTAGTAATAATCGATAATAACAAGAATATACATCCAAAAGCTATCACACTTCAATAAAAAATCCACTTTTATTCGTAAACTCTTTAACATTTGTCGACTTTCTAATGTTCAAACTTGAACAACTCTGGCCGATAAAAGTGAATATTCTTTCTCGATAGTGTTTCATATTCCGTAACAAATCTTTCGATTTTTATAAATGTCCGCCTTTGATATATTCATTATTTAACGCTATTCCATCCGTAAATCCTGACGTTTCTCGGCAAGTATCATCACTAACTGAATTTGGCAGATGGCTTTGATAGTTCATAACCTGCAGTTGAATTTTCGTGCGACTGCCAACGTTAATCAAACGTCAGATAATTCTGATGTTTCAGGTAACATTAACGTCAGCCTAACATGAACTTTGAGGTGTAATTGTCAGCTGTGCCGAATTACCTCTATATTGAATGCCGGAATTTCGCGTAGACTTTAGACGCTATTCTGTCCGTCAACTGTGACGTTTCCCGGCAAGTGTAATCGCGAATTGAAATTGACTGAGGACAACCCAAAATAACACAAAACATTAAATAAAAAAAATTAGATTAAATTTAAAAATTCGGGCTTTGAGGTGCATTAAGTCACCATCAGGTAGGTAGTCATAATGGTGTGTGCAAAATTTCACGGTCTTAACTGCGATAGATTCATCTGGACAGAATATAATAGCGATATAACCTCCATTATTATGCTACACAAAGTCTAAAATTTATAAGAACAACTTTTAGTCAACAACATTGGTCAATAAACGTATAGAATAAAATGACTTTAAGCTGCCATTGGCCCAAATACTGTTTTCTATAACTTTTGCAGATGATATTCCCAAATATTATAGAAAATATGTGGTTTTGATACGATGGTGCCCCTGCATATAACATACTTCTTATGCAAAAGTTTTTGAGTGGACACTATCCAAACATGTGGATAGGAAGAATTGACTCAATAAGTTGACAGCTATATCTGCAGACATCCCCATGTTGGTTTTTTTTTGTGGGGATACGTTAAAAATATAGTTTGCTACACGCCTACAACTCGCGAAGATATAAAGCAAAGGATATAAAACGCTTTCGATTCTATGTCTACTGATACTTTACGAGGGGTAAATAGAGCATTTCTACAAAGAATAGGAAAATGTGTTGAGCATGTTATCATTTTGACACTTACTATAACTATTTTTTACTTTAATTTTATACAATTTAAATTTAAGTTTCAATCTCAACAAAACAATAGTTTTACATCTGTTAATAAGAGAAAGTATATCAAAATTAACACCTGAAAATAAAATCTATTTTAATTAACAAATTACTAATCATAATCACAAAAACACTGAAAATTCATATAAACCTAATATTTGTGTTTGCGCGCTATAGGCTATGCATTTCCCTGAATCTATTAATTTTTATTTGATTCATTGAAGTTGTGCGCAATTAAATAACCACAAGCTGAACTACCCTATGTTGTAATGAATTTAATATGTTTTAATATTTCTAGATATGTTGATTTCACCATATAATCGCCCCCACTGTTGCTTATTATTCAAGAAAATAATAAGAAAAGATCTATTTTGTTGTTTTAAAATTATTTAAGAAACAGTATTAATTCTACAATACTATAAATTTCAATTTTCTTATATATAAAATAAAAATTACTTTTCGTAATACCGGCTTTTTTCTTCATTTAATTATAAACAACAATTCTTTAATTTACTTATTATTTCCTTAGTCTGTGATTTTTTTTTAATATTCTTACTCTAGGGCTGGATTCTTTTATTAAACATAATTACGAATTCATTATTATGCTTCATGCTTTTATAAATAGATAATCTGTAAGGATTTTTTTTACGCATTCGTAAACAACACTGGAGTGATTATGTATTATGTTTTATATTATTATTATTATTATTTATGTTTTATATTATTATGTTCGCTGATATCCAAGAAATTATAATGCAAGCCAAAGAAGAGTCGCGCATAAAATACCGCTTCCCAACTACTATTGGCGCTCTCGACTGTACCCATATCCACAATGAGAAGCCAGGCTATCATGGTGACAAACATATTAATTGAACAGGGGTGCCAACCTTGAATATCCAGGCAACGTGCAACCAATATAATGTTTTTACAACTACTAAAGCCAGGTGGCCCGGTTCTGTGCATGATTCTCGTATTTGGAGAAAGTCACCAGTTCGACAATTGATGCAACGGACAACACACACAGTTCTTCTTGGCGGCAGCGGTTATGGCATACAGCCCTGGCTAATAGCACCGTTTGCAAATCCAGTAAATGATGCGCAGAAGAATTTCAATACCTACTGACAAGGGAAAGATTCATTATTGAGTGTTCCTCTGGACACCTAAAACGCCGATTTCATGTTCTCTAGCACACGTGTAGAGTGCAGCTTGCAAAAATTCCCAAAGTGTTAGTCGGGAGTGCAGTTCTACACAACATTGCAGAATATATCGGGGACGAAGACTTTTCAGAAGAGGACAAACAGACAGTTTTACACAGGTAACCCGGTTATGCGCATGATTCTCGTATTTGAAGAAATTCACCATTTCAGCAATTGATTGATGGAGTAGAGAACACACTTGCCAACAGAGGTTATGGAATACAGTCATGGTTAATGACACCGTTTGCAAATCAGTAACTGATGCGCAGAAGAATTTCAATACCTTACTGCCAAGGGAAAGAGTCATCATTGAGTTATGCTGTTAATTTTTCGTTTATCGAGTTTTCATATTATCACATTATTAAAATAAATCTGTAGATTTATAACAACAAATAATGAAATTTTTAAAATTGATGATATAA
Organism: Amphimallon solstitiale; assembly: GCA_963170755.1. Taxonomy (NCBI): domain Eukaryota; kingdom Metazoa; phylum Arthropoda; class Insecta; order Coleoptera; family Scarabaeidae; genus Amphimallon; species Amphimallon solstitiale. The sequence continues at coordinate 60,146,899 of OY720680.1, forward strand.
CTACATTTTCAACTGTTTACATGTTATGCCAAATTGGTTTTTACATTTTGATGCGAAGTTTTGGCGGGATAATTACATCATCCTTATTTTGAGGCTGGTATAGATAAAATCTGGTATAGAGTAAATAATGAGGTTCGGTCATCACACGACTTTCTTAAACATATAAGCGTTTCAAATTATACACAAGTTGTTCCAAATTGTTTTAAATACCTTTATCTTAGAAAAATAAAATTGTGACTAAGAGTGTTACTTCAAGTATAATGTTTAAGAATTTTTTTGTATAAAAATTATTCAAAATCCTATTATAAGTACTTCTATTCTCTTAATAAATCTCTACAGAATATATACTTTGCCAGATATTCGAAAGAAACTGCTACTCGCTAAGCGTAGTGTTACTTTCGGTCCGAATTCTGAAATCTCATTCATACGAAAAATATTCCAAATCCAGCTCTAAATACTTTTGTGCTCTTGATAAATATAGATAGAATGCATAACTAATTGACATATTTGCAAAAAAATCGCTATTCGATAAAAGTAAAAGCGTTACTTCCAGTCCGAATTTTGAAATTTTTTTTATACAAAACGTATTGAAAATTAAGTTTTAAATACTTTTATACTCGTAACGTACCTGTCTAAAAAGCATGACTTGCGAAATATTCGCAAATAACTGATTTTCGATGAGAGTAAAAGACCTACTTCCGGTAGGAATTTTGAAAAATTTAATTTTGAATGCATATGAATTCTTTATAAATTTCTCTAAACTTAGTAGTTGACGAAATATTGGGAAAATTCGATTTTTTCACTGAAGTAAACAACTACTTCCGGTCTGCCGATTTTACTGAAAATCTAATCAGTTCTCAAGAGGTAGATTATATTCGTAAATATAAAATTTGGAATTGATATCTATAGCAGTTTGACCGCGATCGTGATCACATACACACACTGACACACACACACACACACACAGAGAGAGAGAGAGAGAGAGGGACACACACAGACATTTTTGAAAAACTACTTTATCGGTATCAGTGGACTTCAAAACGTGGACATCTGGAAAAATTTGGAAGTCGAACATTTTCATAATCACAATACTTCCGTATACTACGTACGTATAAGAAAGTAAAAGACTAAAGATTTCTGACTTTTTTTTAATTTCTTGCAATAAGATGCTGTTTAGTTTCTTTACTTGGAGAATACGATCATTAGAAGAAAACTTTAATGTAAAATGCCATATAATATATCCGAATGTGAAAAATGTCTGTTCAATAAAAGTGTCCTTTAGAAGAGGCAAGATATAATGACAGAACCCAAAGAAATGAAAATTATTTAGAATTAATCATAAATGAACAACCTTAAGAACTTCTTAATAACTTATTAACGATTTTTTAAAAAAATAAATTTAGTAACTCGTAGAGAATATTGGAAAAAATCAATATATTCAATAGCATACGGACGAAATATTTGTTTTTATTGTACACAGGTATTTCGATCCATGCCAAAGCGTCTTCACATCATTTCGTAGTTTGCCTCTGAACAACATACATTAACAGTGTACAGTGGAAAAGACAGATGACTGACGGATTGTTTTTATTACATTATAAACAAACGATTGAATTACTTTAGCTCTTTTTAAATGATCTAATGGTCTTGTTCTATCCCGTGAGGGTGCATATGTGCGTTGGACTTCTTCATGTACAGCAATACTCAAAAAATATTTATCACAATCAATTACACATTCATACCAACTTATATAAATTGGAATATATTACAATATTTATATTTGTATATATATATATACAGAAATATAAATATTGTAATATATATATATATATATATATATAATATATATAATAAAGATAAGTTAATACCTACCACAAAGGCGAAGCCTTTTATACTACGAAAATCATTAAATTTTATTAATTCAAACATTTTAACAATAGAAAGCTTCTGCAATAAACTTGGTATTGACAAATAAATACAAAGTGATTCAAATCAAGTGACTGTACATTTTTAAGTTGGCAACATTGACCTTGTATAAATATAACACAAATTGCAGAAAAAAACGAAACATACTCATAGCATATGTTGTAAATAAACCTTTTCACATTCTGAATACAAGTTTAATACGCACTCCATGTCTTCACTGTTACATTTTCTTATTTAATCTTGATCAGTTGAACATCTTAAGATGCCTTCCAGACAACTCCTTTCTCTGTACACTTTATTCCATTTCTTGCTGTGCAAAGGTTTTAGTTACACTTTTATTCTACGTTTTAGTTACACTTTCATTCTGCGGTGTTTTTGGGCGCCCCAGTGACTTTTTTCTGCAAACACCCATTTTCCAGACTTTTAATTATTCTATTTTCATGCAGACACAATAAGTTACTGAAGACGGGTAACTGATTTTCTTCTATTGTTTCATAAACTGATTTCACTGTTAAACATCTTCTAATTTTTATGTTGCTAATAGAGTCTTTACGCGTTGCACACCTTCTATTCTTCCCAGTACCCTCATTTTAAGCACCTGTAATTTGTTTTTAAGCTGCTCGCTCAGTACCCAAAATCTCACTTTCTTCCCGATAATAGTTTTCTGATCTCAAGGAAACTCTTTATAAAACAAATGAAAGAAGATCAGGCATCGGTTGCAGTTTCCTTTTCTGATCTGATACCATTAGCGTGTCATCAGGGATAAAGACGATAAAGTAAATATAATCCTGTAGAAAACAGCACTCAAAGATTTTAACATCTGCACCTATGAACTCAGTTTTAGACGAAAAAGATGACAAGAAACAGCTGTTGAAAAGGATCAGAAAAGACGCTAAAAGTAAAGGCACAAAACGCTGTTCTTTGGGAAGATGAATTACAAGAAAAAACAAAAATTAAGACTGCAGTACTACTACTATAGAGCACATCAGAAGATAATGATGATGATGAGGATTCATATAAAAAACAAATAAGCGAAGACATATGTTGTAATATAGGATAGCAGAGGGAGATGTGGTTGCAATTCTGTCACTGTGGTCAGTGGGATCATGAGGCATGTATGGACAAGGAAAGTAAATAATTTGTCTGTGATTTTTGCCTTTGAAAAAGAATATATAGCCCAGTGACAGCTAATGATCGCCATGACACAATTATTTGATTGTGATGATGGATGCCGGCCACAGAGTGAGTTTTAATAAATAGTTATCAGTTTTTTTTTAATGTTGTAATATGTATTTCTTTTCTTAGGTTACAAGCTTTTATTTAATCGATTTTGGGTATATCAACAAGATAATAAGATAATATTGACCAAAGAACTTAGAACCCACCTTTACATTACCTCTTTTATTATCGCATATAGTTCCTATTTTATTATGTACTAGCTGGCCCGGCAGACCTTATTCTGCCCTTATCGGTAGGTGGCGTGATTTTAGTATTCTACCAAAAAAATAGCGCCATCTATCGAACGGCAGCATATACCAAAACGATTTTGTTAACCGCGCAAACAAATTGTGTACATGTAAATGTCGGTTCAGATTTTCTGATTTTCTCTTTTGGCGCTAAACCAATATATATTATGAATGTGAGTCATTTTGGTAATAACATGACCACATCGCCCCTTATTGGATCCTAGCATAGCTGTGAAACATCGTCTCGACAAAACAAATATATTGCGTGAATATGAGCTCAATCGGTCAAGTGGTTCAGAAGTTACACGATCTCTAACAGACACACCACTTTAGGTTGGAATGCGTTTTTCCAGATTTTGTCCAGATCTTTCAATTTTTTTTTCAGTTGAAAACATTCAGTTGAGTTATTCCCATCCCGGCAGCATAACGAACAAAACAAAAAAAGAATCAACCAAATATGTCGCTCTTACCGTCGGTTATGATACAAACATTATGGTTTTTGTAGTTTGTCCGAATTTTCAGACTTTCCTTTGTAATTGTCCTAAAAAAAATTTTTCTGAAAACTTCTCCATGACCATAAGAAACAAACCAAAAAAGAATTGCGCTTATCCATCGTCGGAATCGTGAGTTATGGTCTTGAGTTCATACAAAAATCCTATAGACAAGAGCACTTTTAGTTTTCCCAGAATGTTCCAATTTTTCGGGCAACTTTTCCAATTTTTCCCGTATAAAAAAAAAATAGCCAAATCGGTCCAGCGTTCTTAAGTGATGAGCTTACCAACGAACGGCATTTATTTTTGTTTATATAGATAGGAATATTATAGCTATTTCTCAATCTGGGGGAATATTTCTGTTAAGCCTAGCTGCAGAAATATATCTTATATAGCAACCATATGCCTCTTACTCCTATGCATTTTATCAACTTCGTTCCTATGCCATATTCTTCTGGAGCCTTACCGATTTTTTCCCCAGCGCCCGTTTTCTCACTTCTCAGCTTTCCTATCTTTTCCCCGAAGTTAATTTTAAAATGATTTTTCCATACATTTATAACTTCTTCTTTCGTAGTTTGCTGTATTTATTTCTGATACGTGTTGATATAATGTTGCAATTTTTTCTTATTCCTATTAGTAGATGCTAAAACAACTTTTGATTTTCTCCAAATTTTTCCTAAGCTAATTTTTCTGCTTTTCTAATTTTCATTTTTTTTAAAGTTTTGTGTCTTGTATTTATCATATATCATATAAATAATTATGTTTTCTGTTATTTGACATCATAATTCTACTACATACCTCTTCAGCTGAATCCACACATATTTTCTTCAAAATTTCCCAAAGTGTTGCAACATTTCTAGATTGTAGCTCCCAACGAATATTTGTTTTTTCTTTCGTAGATTGGTTTCAATCCACTAGAGAACACCCATGCAAACGCTTTTGTTATATTAAGGCAACATTCGCAGTTTTGAAATCTAATCTTGGTGGTTCAGAATTTAAACCACCACCTCGTCATTTGCTTGTTTAAATTTGAACAACCGCCTCTGAACGAGTTAATATGAAACGGTTGAATTAATCAAACTTTTCTTTTGAATATTTTTCGCTTCGGTTTCTAAAGGCATACGTTTTTGGTCATTCTGCCTTTCTCATTCGCAAAGAAAACACGGGGATTTCGTATAACCATTTTAGCGATAAAGTTTTGTGATTTCTCTGGTTTTATTGCTGTGTTTTATAGTTTATAAGTCTAAAGGAGATCCTAAATATACAGGGTGTTTGGTGCATCGTTTGTCAAATGAAATTGGCCGATAGAAGTGGTAGTTTGCTGTCTCTTAAAACCCAATAACTCAATATTAGTCGCACGGGTTTTTTTTTCGACTTTGATTTCTCTGGTTTTATTGCTGTGTTTTATAGTTTATTAGTCTAAAGGAGATCCTAAATATACAGGGTGTTTGGCGCATCGTTTGTCAAATTAAATTGGCCGATAGAAGTGGTAGTTTGCTGTCTCTTAAAACCCAATAACTCAATATTAGTCCCACGGGTTTTTTTTTCGACTTTTCAATTTTGATTTTACAATATCCCAAAATTCAGCATTTAAATTTAATTAAAAAGAAAGGTACAGCCTCGAAATTTAAGTTTAATTGTAATGTGTACTGTTGTGTGGTTCAGCCAAAACCAAAATTCGAAAAAAGTCGAAAAAAACAACCCGTGGGCCTAGTATTAAGTTATTGAACGCCTTCAATAGGCCAATTTAGTTTAGCAAACGATGCACCAAATACCCTGTATAACTTTATTCTTTATTGGATAGTATTTATATGCATCAGATTATTATTTAGGAACTTGGAATAAGTTTATGCAAATAATATTTTCTAAGTCTTAAGCATACAAAATTGGTAAATGGTAAATCTGTGATTTGCTATAAAATTAACTTATAATAATTAATGTTTAAGACACATCTGTGTAACCTTACTCATGCTTCTATTTCAGGCATTTCTTTTGCTTTTGAATTCATCGTAGGCACTTGGCCCTTATAATATATCTGTTCCATCTCTTCTGCCGAATCTAGAAGACCGTTCTTCTCCCATATCCATCAATTCCTTCCTTTATCTTCCTCGTATACGAGACCATCACCACATTGTAATGTATATAGTCTACATGCGCCACAGTACACGGTACGCTGCTGATGACGAGCCATTGAGTAAATAAAATGTATTATTAGGTTAACATAGTGTTTAATGGTCCCTACGTGCGGATTGTTTGGTCGGTTTAAGAAAGACCGCGTATTATTGAAGCTGTATAAACAAAACCTACACTCAATATTTACAAGAACCTCTCTGTTTGTGTGCGAGCGTGTGTGCGTCCCGTACGTGTGTGTACGTGTTTGTGTGTGGAAACGATTTAAATTGAGTTTTATTGCACATATCTGTTTTTCACCAAGTGTATACACGTATTTAGGTGTACGAGTGTTGTTAAAATAGTCTTTTAAAATGTAATGACAGATTTGTTATAAATCGTTATACAATATTATGTTAGTTTCTTATGTTTTCAAACTGAAGTATAGATATATAAGTTAGCTTAGTAGAATGATAGCTTGTGTAGAGGTTGTCTCTTTCCTTGTCGTTTAATACTTTGCTATATGGGTGGAGCTTAGGACGATTTGTGACGTACCTAGTACTGTAGTCTAATATAACCCAATAAAATTGGATTTTTGTGAATAGTGACGTTGGTACTGATAACGTAAGAAGCTCCTATAAGCGACGAATTTTTTTTTTACGAAAATGACGGAATGAGACAACTTTTAGATAGTTTCCTTTTATACTAACCTTGGGAAAATTGGGGGCCAACTCAATTCACATACGACGCATATAATTTAATTCTCTTAAAATTTGTCTATCATGATTAGGAGAAAATTTAAAAAAAACACAGTTGCACTACACTTATTTAAACCGGATATTTTTATGTTTAAATGTTTACATTTTCACTTCCAATTACACAATTTTCGTCGATATTAGTTGTGTAGTGGAATTAAATGCTGTCTATGATAAATCTAGATCCTTTGATGAAACTGCATAGATAATAGCAGCTGTTCTATGTTTAATCGTTTATATTTTCACTTCTAATTACACAATTTACGTCGATATTATATGTGTAGTGTAATTAAATGCTGTATATGATAAATCTAGATCTTTTCATGAAACTGCATAGATAATAGCAGCTGTTCTATGCTCAATTGTTTATATTTTCACTTTTAATTACACAATTCGCGTTTGCATCTTTCTATGTTCGGCATTGAACATATAGGTTGGCATTGTTGCCTTGTAAAGTTATTGGATTTCATTTTTGATAAATCGCAGATTGTCCAATGATGCTACTTAATTGACTTACTTTTGCGATTGGTTATTTCTGTTATTATTTGCTATTTTTAATTCAATATTAACTACAATTAAACGGTTTAGATGGAAGTTTGCTTTCTTATTGTTATTTTTGTTATTAATTTTCTGTCTCCATATATGGGTAACTTTCTTAATATTGAAGATACAGGATTGGTTAAATTAGCAACGCTTTTAAAAAATGTGAGGAACATTTATTTTCAGAATTATTATTTATTGTCAACTTTTGAAGATATTTTTAAAAAATTGCGAAATGTCGAAATTTTCAATTATACATATCTTGGTCGCAATCGAAGATATAACTAATATAAAAATTGTAACTGGTAGTAATTTTTACGTAGAATTTAATAATCTTAGTTAAAACTTCATGGCACACTTAATTATCAAGATATAACATAAAATTCTGTTTTTTAAAATGGCAAACATAGTTGGCCATGACTTGATAAAAATTCTTATTTTTTCTGATTTCAGAGATATAAGGTTTGTTGGTATGGTACTCCTCTTAGAAATTTTATTATAGCGAGAGTAATTCAATTACTGTTAATTTTTGAGGAAATAATGAACAGCTATCCTTCAAAAACTATTTTAATGTTACCTCGCTGACTATAGTAATAGTAATTGAATTACACTCGCTATAATTTTAAAAGATTTCCATACCAAACCTTATATCTATGAAATCAGAAAACAATAAGCATTTTTATGAAGTCAGGTCAACTATGATTGGCATTTAAAAAATATAAGTTTAAGTTATATCTTAATAATTAAGTGTGTGCCATGAATTTTTAAATTCCATGTAAAAATTACTACCAAATATCGTTTTTATATTAGTGCTCTTTTCAATTGTTACGAAGATATGTATAATTGAAAATCTTTAAGTGTTGACAATAAATGATAGATCTGATCTAGTTTTTTATCTATTTGCGATCATTCCTTTCCTGATTTATCTTTCCTGGGTTAGGATGGTACGGAGGTAGACAATGTCTTCTTCGTGACGATGTTGGCTGTTATCCTCAAAACCGAGAAACTTCTAACACAGATGCTACAAATGACGGTTTGTTACCGGATGGTCTTCCGTGTATGCTTAAATATCTTAGTTTATCCCACCTTATTCCTTGGTTACATCGTACTAAAGACGACGAATGAGTCAGAAACACGTGACTACGGTTACTCTGCATCAGAATTTAACCAGTATTTTTCTATTTTTTTCTTTAGATAACTGAAATAGTTATTTACGAACCAAGTGCGGGAAAATATATTTCGCGAATGAGTGGCCATTTTATGGACACGAAGTACTTATTATTTGAATTGACATTTAATTTTTACTTCCCGCACCCATATGAATGCGTAAAACTCTATGTTATGTTGTTATATGAGTACAAAATAAGTATGAAACCTACCAATTTGTAACTTCTGTCAAAAGCTTCTGAATTTATTGGAGACAATATTTGTGTTATGAATTAAATATATTTATAGTTTGGCTGAAAAGTTCGTATCGTTTCTATGAGAGGGCGCCACTAGAATAAAATCCATATCATTTTTAGTTAGTACCAACCTTCAAACGATACGTGTATAAATTTGACAGCTGTCTGATTATTAGTTTGTGAGATACAGCATTTTGAGTGAAGCAACTTTTGTTATTTTGAAAAAAATTGATAAAAAGGAATTTCGTGTGTTAATGAAACACTATTTTTTGATGAAAAAAAGTGCTACTGATACCAAAAAGTGGCTTGATGAGTGTTATCCGGACTCTGCGCCGGGCGAAGCAACCATTCGTAAGTGGTTTACTAAATTCCGTACAGGCCACATGAGCACCGAAGACGATGAACGCAGTGGACGTCCAAAAGAGGCTGTTACGGACGAAAACATCAGAAAAATCCACAAAAGGATTTTGGAAGATCGTAAATTGCGGTTGATTTGTATAGCTGACACTCTAAGGATATCAAGGGAACGTGTTGGGTTCATGAATATTTGGGTATGCGAAAGCTATGTGCAAAGTGGGTGCCACGCGAGCTCAGAATCGACCAAAAACAAGAACGTGTCGATGCTTCAGAGCAATGTTTGGAGCTGTTCAACCGCAATAGAAGTGAATTTTTGCGTCGATATGTGACAATCGATGAAACATGGAACCACCACTACACTCCGGAGTCCAGTCGGCAGTCATCTGAGTGGAAAAACACAACAGTCGCCCGGTAAGGTTATGGCGTCCGTATTTTGGAATGCACATGGAATAATTTTCATCGACTATCTTGGAAAGCGAAAAACCATCAACAGCGACTATTATATAGCGTTATTGGAGCGTTTGAAGGACGAAATCGCGAAGAAACGGCCCCATTTGAAGAAGAAGAAAGTGTTGTTTCATCAAGACAATGCGCTGTGTCACAAATCGAAGAAAACTATGGCAAAATTTTATGAATTGGGTTCGAATTGCTTCCGCATCCACCGTATTCTCCAGATTTGGCCCCCAGCGACTTTTCCTGTTCTCAGATCTCAAGAGAATGCTCGCTGGAAAGAAATTTAAAGCCGATGAGGAAGTAATCCCCGAAACAGAGGCCTATTTTGAGGCTAAAGACAAATCGTACTACAAAAATGGTATTGAAAAGTTGGAAGATCGTGATAATCGGTGTATCGCCCTCGAATGGAACTATGTTGAATAATAAAATCGAATTTTGCCAAAAAAATGTGTTTTTCTATAAAACGATACTACCTTTTCAGCCCAATACTTTAAAGTAGATTAAAATAAAAACACTTGATTTTACTTTACTTAATTTATTAGAATTTCTCTAACAATCGGTTCGGTATAATTCTACCATTATCAAAGAGGATACTCAACTAGCTAATGATAATGCTAGAATTATAATGAAACGATTGTCTACCTTAAAGTAAATATCGGGTATTCAGAAAAAAGTCAAGTAGATGTTGAACAAAAAATCGTATGCCCTATCATAGGTCTATGATTTTATTAAAAGTTAATTGTCACTTGTTGTCTGTCAATAATTGTCAGAATCTACTCTATTTCAGACATGACTTCAAACTTTCAAGGATTGCTTTGACTTCGAAATTTTCTGAGCACCCGATATAAAATATGATTCACCAAGAACTGTTAGCTACATCTATGAATAGAATAAATATATTTGTCAATGAATGCTCAAGACGACAGTTTCGATTAGTTTTATATGGATATTATATATATATTATTATTATTAATAATTAGCTTACATCTCCAAGGTTATCCCACCTTATTCCTTGGCTACACAGTACTGATGACGACCAATTAGTCAGAAACACGTGTCTACGGTTGCTCTACAGCGGAATTTACCCGTTATTATTCTCTTTCTTGTTATTCTATGTATTCGCGTTATTTACTTTTTTTTGATTATTATTATATATATACAGGGTGAGTCATTAGTAGCCGCTTCTTCGATTGTTCTTTTGTATTTTAAATAAAAGAAAAAACAATTAATGGAAGATCCATGGTTGCTTGTGGCGCATATTGTAAAAATACTTTAAGCTCTGACGCACTTCCGGTTTCACCGGAAATGCAAGGAACTTAATTTTTTTAATTGACTCACCCTATATATTTTTGGTTTTTCTTGTACTGCTCTAAATTCTCTGTTCAACTGTTTTTTCTTTTTCAAAATTGACCAAATAGTTTTTGAGTTATTAATTTTTTTTGAAAACATTTGACCAAAACACGTGTTCAGAAAAAAAATCATTTTCACATTGTTCTTAAAAGTAAAAACATTAAGATTGGTGGTGCTTGTAGCCAAGAAAATTCTGCATCATTTGGTAGTAGTTGCACTCGACAATACCTCAAAAAACTTTGTTTTTTCAAAGCCTACTTCCTGAAATTTTCACATACCAAAAACTTATTTTTTTTAAATGGAACATCCAGTATTTTATTAAGGCATTTTGTTCCTTTTTTTATTCTCTTTCATTTTTGTTAGCAATGTCCTATACCTATCTTTTGTAATTCCTGAGATAATCACTATAGGAGCAATTAGCGGTCAATTAAGGAACTACGGGTGCTGTTTTATGCGCCCAAATATTCGTCCAATAAAGGCTGGAATGCGACTGACTGACTGACTCAACTGTTAAAGAAAGTCGGTATACATTTATGTCAAACTTATAAAAGCATCGCTATTAGTTATCATCCAAATGAATTATTCTTATGAAGAGTTAATAGATATGATTGACGTTTTGGGTGAATCTGAAAGAAACTCTTTGCTAGCATCCAGAATTTATGCACAGCGATCCCTGGTAGAAGTCAACCGAAGCCAGAAACTTTCGAAAGTATAAAGTGGACGGTTTGAGTGAACAGAAAGTATTGAATATGAAAGAAAGAGCAGAAAAAGCAATAACTGGTGAAGATAAGACGTTTATGGTACTTGCAAGTGTAGTCGAACACCCCCTACTAGTACTACGAAAATTAGACGTCAGTTAGATGTAAGTCAAATTTAAGAATCCAGAATAATTGGGAAACATGAAATGCACCCGTAGCATATTCATACACAGGGTAAAATGAAATAAATTTTCAGAATCGCTTACATTGTTGTCAATTGGCAACAGATAAATTACCCTGCTTTCTCAATTTTTTGTTGTTTACCAACGAAGCCACCTTTAATTCAAGTGAATACGTTCATCGTCACAATTTCTGTTATTATAACACATAGAGCCCCCACTTTATCACACCTGTAAACTTTCAAAATCGTTGGTCATTAAAACTGTGGGGTAGAATAGTGGGTAGTTACATAATTGGACCTTATTTCTTTGATGAAAATGTTAATGGAGGAGAGTATCTTCGCTATCTACGGACGGATTTTCAAAACTTTTTGAAGACATCTTCAAATATGTCAGTAAACGTAACCTTTATTTTATTTTGATGTTAGGCAACAGAGTCAAAAATTAAATACTGGACATTGCCGGAATTAAAAAAAATTGATATGCGATGCTCTTCATTCTGTCAAATTATTACTTTTGGGTTAGTTGGATTTAACATTTACTTTGTTTGACAGTTGACTAAGGAAGTCAAACGCCATTCCTGCCTTCCATTGGTTGAACGAATATTTTGGTGCATACAACAACAGCGCTCGTAGTTCTTTAATTGACCGCTAATTCCTCCTATAGTGATTATCTCAGAAATTACAAAAAATAGGTATAGGACATTGTTAACAAAAATGAAAGACATTAAAAAAAGGAACAAAATGCCTCAATAAAATACTGAGTGTTCCATTTAAAAAAAATAAGTTTTTGGTATGTGAAAATTTCAGGAAGTAGGCTTTGAAAAAACAAAGTTTTTTGAGGTATTGTCGAGTGCAACTTTACCAAATGATGCAGAATTTTCTTGTATACGAGCACCATCAAAGTTAATGTTTTTACTTTTAAAAACAATGTGAAAATGATTTTTTTCTGAACACGTGTTTTGGTCAAATATTTTCAAAAAAAATTAATAACTCAAAAACTATTTACTCAGTTTTGAAAAAGAAAAAGCAGTTCAACAGACAATTTAAAGCAGTACAAGAAAATTCAAAAATATATAGGGTGAGTCATTTAAAAAACTTACGTTCCGTGCATTTCCGGTGAAACCGGAAGTGCGTCGGAGCTTAAAGTATTTTTACAATATGCGCCATAAGACACCATGGATCTTCCACTAATTGTTTTTTCTTTTATTTAAAACACAAAAGAGCAATCGAAGACGCGGCAAGTAATGACTCACCCTGTATATATATTCTTACTAATACGCCTGGGATTTACACAGAACAAGTACCATTACTAACCACTATTGTTTGGAATACTTAATGGTAAGACTTTACACTACACATATTATTCATCAACAAAAACCTTCTTAACTTTGCCGTACTTACGAAAACTAACAAGTTACAAACACGTGTCTGCGACTGTACTACATTACTAAATTATGTAATAAAATATGAATTAATGAAATGTAAAATGGTAGTTTTTGGATGTATAATGGTTTATCCCGTCAATCATTAAACATCCAAAAACTGCCATTTAGAAAAAAGAAACTAACTTATAACCTATAAAATTATATACGTTCTGTAATTTAATAATTTTACTGTTGCTCTTATTTCAATGGTTTATGTAATATTGGTCCGTATATATTCAAATACATCTGATAAACCATGATGAATAGTTGTTCGTGCAGTGGTAATAAATTACCAATCAATATAAAACTTTTACTTTATTTAAGTTAGTTTCTATAATTAGTTTAAATTGTAAATTCTCAGTTAACACATTACAAATAAGTAAACTTACATTATGTGAAAATATTCATTTTAAACAGTGTTTTGCAAATAATCATTAATGATTATAAACAGGCAATTTTATTATAAATTATTTTATATACAAGTACATACATGTCACAGGGAAAGTCGACTCTTCAGTCAGAGTAGACTCTGCCTAGAGAACGTCGACTCTTACTGGTCTTTTTAGTAAACGTTGATTAAAAGCAAAAAGTGATCAACATGTACTAGTCAGAGTTGACTACACCTAGGTAAAATATACTCTTACTGCCTTGAGTTAGTAAAAGTTGACTTTTGCAAGGAAATATATTTTTATCATTTATTACAGCAAGGTAAAGACTTGTGACACTTTGAGTTGCAGAGCTTTCTTTTTACACATGCACTTATTGGATTTACATTTAGTGTTGCAAGAGCACTTGAAAAATCCTTGTCCACTTCCTATTGACTGTGAAGTTGCAACAGTCCTAACAGCTACTATTTTATCCATAGGGACTTCATTTTCTTTGATAATGTTCGTGGGGCATTTACTGAATTGAGACCTGAAGAAACATGATCATTGAATAGAAAGGAAGAGAGTAGAGAAAAAGAGGGGGAGAGAGAGAGAGAAAGTTTTTTATTTTAGGTTGGAAAATTACCTTGAGAAAAGCTGCTTCAGAATTCCATTTCTTGTTCCAATTCGATAGAATCCATCATCGACAACCTCCAGTACCACGCCAAGGATAGATCGAGCATCTCCTCTTCCGCGGTCAAGATCTGGGATAGGAATTCGAACTGATGTTCCTTTTTCAACGGGTGGATGAATCTGGTCGGAATTTTTGTTCATGCGTTTAGCTTGTTCTTCTAGACAGTGGAAAGCATCATTTCTCTGCTTTTTGATGGCCTCAGTAGACTTGTCCAGGTCAGTGAGGAGATAATCATCACCATCTACGAACGTTTCATCACTTGAAAAATTTTGGTTTATTTCATTTTCATCAGGATTCCTATTCCCGTTACTTTCAATTTCGTTTTCTTGTTGTTCCTGAATTTGTTCAATGGCGCATTGAAGATCCTCTTCTGTTTCTAAATTTTCCAATACCTCGCTAGGTAGTTTTGAAGCAGATAAGCCATGCCTCGGGTGGCAACCGAACATTGCTTCATATGGGGTTCTTTTTATGCCACTATGTAATGCACTGCTTTTCATAAGTTGAATAAACTTTAAGCCCTCACTCCACTTTGATGTTTTGTGGTCTTGCATCCAGGTGGTTATCATATTCTATATGTCTTGATTGGCCCTTTCGACACTACCTTGACTTTGACTGTGACGCGGTTTGCCATGCACCATTTTGAACTTCGGCCATGTATTAACCAGACTGTCAATAATTTTATTAACAAATTCTCTACCATTGTCTGACTGCAAAATACAAGGAGCACCTAACAAAGTAAAAATATCAATAATGTTAGCACACACTTCGTCTGCAGTCTTTGATTTTAGTGGTCGTAAAACAACAAACTTTGTCAAATGATCTTGGTACACCATTATAAATTTGAAGTCATCATCAGGTTGCGACTGAAAGTCTATGAGATCAACTTGACAGCGTGAATTCATTTCCTTAAATAACAGAGGCATTACAACCAGTCCTTTCTTCTTATGTTTCAATTTTTGAACACAAGGTTCGCACAAGCTTAGAAATTGTAAAATGTCTTTTGTAGTAACATTTTGAAATTTTCCTTTCAATTGCTGAATCATACGATCTCTTCCCCCATGCCCTGTGGATATGTGCGCTTCATTAAGAACGCCAAACAATTCTTCATCAAAAACAAAATATCTTATGCTTTCTTGGTCTGTGACAGGGTGTATTAGTTTTGTAATACCATTTACTTCAATAATGTTATACCGTCGTAAAAACCGGAGATCATTACTTTCCTTTTTAATCGTAGCTTTCAAATTTTTTACTTTTTGAATGTAGGCATCATATTTCGCTTTGGTTAAGGTCAGTGAATTTACCTTGGAAGTCGAACGTTCTAGCTGTATCTTTTCACGAAACAGTTCTGCCATGGAGTCTGACATAATTATTGCGCATTGAAACTAATAACTTAAATGTAACACATCGAAACTAATAACTTAAATGTAACATATCGAATCCTTGGTCAATATTGCACCACAACAAACAAGCGAGTAATGGCTATGGCGGGAATAATAACACTAAAGACGTGCGCGCGCATTTACACATGGGGAACAAGATGTATGAATCAAGTTTTACGAAACCACGGCAGGCATAGTAAACTCTTCCTAGGAACGTGTCCCTTTTTTTTTTCAACCCACTTTTACTGATATGTTTAGTAACCGTTGACTCTTCCTAGGTAGAGTCGACTTTGCCTAAGAATCGACTTTACCTGTAACATACATATTGTCAGGGGTAATTCAACCCCTTCACAATATATATCATAGAAAAATAATTTTGATAAGGGGCCTGAAATTAATTAGCAGGGAGGCTTTAAAATTGCATTACGCCTCTGATGTGTGTACTTCAACGGCGTGGATGATAAAGATTAATTATTATATATTTATATGCATTTTTAGTTAATACTTGAGTAACTTAAAACAGTTTCAAATCTTGAGTTTCTAATATAGAAGAAAAAAGGACGTCATGACCCTGTTTCATCCATTAGTACTTTAAATATCTAATGTTAGAGAAAGACTAAAAGGAAAAGTACACTTTTAATGTTTTTATAACTCTATAAACAATCCTTTGTGAAATAGTTTTTGAAACGTAACGGAGAAACCATCAAAGCTCATTCCAATCTAATTTACTGATGTGGAAAATGGCACACACGCAATTTACACAAACGTTATTTAGTTATCTTGAAATTTTCATCTTCGCGGTATTTCTAAGTTCTTACTTTCCGACATAAACTATGTTTTCTCTTAATTAAAACGAAATTCATCCATAGTTTGCCGTAAAAACTTTTCATGATAGAATAAAATACTTTAGGAAATTTTATAGACAAATCAATATGTTTGTCTGATGCACAGCCAACAGCACTTGTTAAGATCAATCTACTCTTAACAGACTAACAGAAAACCGTGATGATAATGATGATGTGACCATAAAAATTAAGTGAATAGACTTTCCGTTTGATTTGATAGAAATTTTATTCTGCGTAATATAACTATAAATACAATACTTTTGCCTACTGTAACACGAGTAGTTAAACTCAATTTATAATTTAATTGTTGGAATTGATTGTTTAAGCAGATATTGATTTAAACTAAATTTTCGTTAAATTAGCTTTATTACAGTAAACGAATATGATATTATAATTAATACATTACTATTGGTTTGTTAGTAACGTGTTCGTTCAGTTATACATGCATGTAAGTTATATTACAAGAGCAGAAATATATTTATTTAGAAGGGCCATAACTGCAGGAGCCCTTTGAAACACTGCACCATTTGGTCTAGGATGTAGGAAAAAACCTGAAACATAAAAAACCTACATTATAGCGCCACAAAACTAAAGGTCTTTAGTTGTTAAGATCCAAGCAACAGCCTCTGGAGTTAAATTATGTAAATCTGTATATCCAAATTCAAATGTAGCTAGAGGACATTCTATAACAATATGTTTAACTGTTTCAATCTCAGCTCCGCAATCGCAAGCTGGACTCGCAATCACCTTCCACTTGAATAAATTCCATTTCCTTCGCCAATCTCTCTAAGTAGTTACGTTTGTTTTAGGATATACCTTCGATATTAAGTTGAAAAATCTTAACAACTGGACCAATATTCGTAAAAGAAACACAAGGTGAATTCAAACCTGAAAAATTATATGACCGTGAGGAAATTGGGGATCTTGTATGGTCTTCCAAGTGATGGTTATTATGGACAACATTATATTCTCTATTTTGGACCATCGTAAAGATGGTTACCATCAACCAAAATCTAATAAATTTAAAGAAATATAGATTAAAACATAAAAATAACTAGGTAAATAGAAACTTAAAAGTGACACTGACAAGATGTCAAACCAGAGATTTAATGAATTTGCAGCATGTGTGATGTTACAAAACAATACCAAACGTGAGTGTTACTGAATATCATTTAGCGTCAGTGGTTAGACATTTATTGCCATTTACCATGTCTTACATTAAAAAGCGCGAAGGTTACAAACTTAAGCTGCAAATTTGTGCTGTATACAGGGTGGGGCACCTCATTTCCGTCGGTTTATATACAAAAAGCGGTAATATGTTTTATTTTTATTTTTATTAAAGGTTGTGTAGGTTCATTAGGGGCACGTTTTAAAATTATTTTGAAATATACAGAGTGATCCAAAAAAATTTGGCACACCAAAGTTATGAAAATTTAAATGGAACACTCTGTATATTATGGGATATTTTGATGCTATAGGCTAAATTAAGGCCACTTACTGTTATATTCCCTATACCTAACTCAACCTCTTTTCGAGATATTTCACTATTTTTGAAAATGTAGATCAAAATTTCAGAGACATTACTGTCTTCCATATTTGGGCGAATTATTTTAAATTGTATTTAATGTACACTCAAAGCATTAGACTCTAAGATAAGCTAAAGTTGATATCTAAAAATTATACAGGGTGTTTAAAAACTACATTTGTGTTTTGACTTACATTAAAGGAAAATAACTTTCTTATTTTAAATGGAACACCCTGTATTTATTGCCATACTTAGATTCTAATTTTAATTGTTTTTAAAACTGTACTAGGGTTTCCTATACCTATCTCTTATAGTTTTTTGGTAATTTAGAATTTTCAATTTCAAACACTAATTTCTTGCAAACTATTTTTCAAAATGCTAATATTTATTAATCTATCGGGATGATTGGTTTTGTTTCACATTAATTAAAAGGCCTCATAACTAGGTAAATAAAAAATACATACTTTATTAAACAAACTGTTTAACTCTTGTTAAAATATTTGGTGTTATAGAACGAAACGCTATTCTTATTCGTTCTCTCATATCGTCGGGTGTGGTTGGTGGTGTATCATAAATGATATTTTTGAGATATCCCCATAAGAAAAAATCGGGACTCGTTAAGTCTGGGGATCTTGCTGGCCAATTCTGTGGACCGCCGCGTCCTATCCACCTATTGGGATATTGCCTATCCAATTCATTTCTTACATTTACTTGAAAATGCGCTGGCGCACCGTCTAGTTGTAACCACATCCTTTGAGGAATTTTAAGTGGTATATTTTCCAAAAGTACAGGCAAATTGTCTCTTAAAAATCGAAGAAACATGGCGCCGTTTAAGTGACCATCAAAAAAGAACGGACCTACCACTTGAGTTCCAATTATTCCACCCCATACATTGACACACCACCTGTGTTGGCAGTCAATAGTTCTAAAAAAATGGGGATTTTCGTCACTGTAGTAATGAAAATTATGTTTATTAACTAATCCGTTATTGTGGAATGATGACTCATCCGAAAAAAGTACAAAATCGAAGAAATTTTCATCTTCACTAAACTTTTCTAAAACCCATAAACAAAAAACGAGTCGTCTATCGTAATCTAATTCCAAAAGTGCTTAGTGTAATTGAATACGATACGGGAAGAAGTTGTGCCTTTTTATAATTCTTCCGACGCTCCGCCTGCTTATTTCAGTGGTTTCACATATTTTTCGTTGACTTGTATGCGGATTTTCTACCAGAGATCCGATAACAACAAAATCATTTTCTTCATTTCCCGTAATTGGTCTTTGCCGTTCTGGTTTCTGATAACGCACACTTCCTGTTCTTCGGAAAACTTGCAATACATTTTCTAATGACCGCCTCTTAGGATATTTTTGAGCATAAACTCTTAATGCTAGCAAGCAATTTTCGCCACACTCTCCGATTACTATAAAATTATATCCACCTTTTCGTTTTCAGAGTAGGTTCTCATTTTAAATAATTAAAATTATTTAAACGACGTCGAATAGCGTTGATGTCTTAACTAATATGTACTGTCACTGTCAAATAATTTATCTGTTTGAAGTATTAATAACAGCGGCAAAGCCTACTTTTGCAAAAAATTGCAAGAAATTAGTGTTTGAAATTGAAAATCCTAAATTACCAAAAAACTATAAGAGATAGGTATAGGAAACCCTAATACAGTTTTAAAAACAATTAAAATCAGAATCTAAAAATGGCAATAAATACAGGTTGTTCCATTTAAAATAAGAAAGTTATTTGCCTTTAATGTTAGCCAAAACAGAAATGTAGTTTTTGAACACCCTGTATAATTTTTAGATATCAGCTTTAGCTAATCTTAGAGTCTAATGCTTTGAGTATACATTAAATACAATTTAAAATAATTCGCTCAAATATGGAAGACAGCAATGTCTCTGAAAGTTTGATCTACATTTTCAAAAATAGTGAAATATCTCGAAAAGAGGTAGAGTTAGGTATAGGGAATATAACATGAAGTGGCCTTAATTTAGCTTATAGCATCAACATATCCCATAATATACAGGGTGTTCCATTTAAATTTTCATAACTTTGGTGTGCCAAATTTTTTTGGATCACTCTGTATATTTCAAAATAATTTTAAAACGTGCCCCTAATGAACCTACACAACCTTTAATAAAAATAAAAATAAATCATATTACCGCTTTTCGTATATAAACCGACGGAAATGAGGTGCCCCACCCTGTATAACTGTCACGGTGACTGGAGGAGTCGCTTACGATTAGATTGGGTGTTAAAAAATCCACTACCTACCGATGGGTTAAGAATCAAGAAAATGTGGAGAAGCATTGTCGATTTATCATTCAATACATTGAGAAAAACCCAAAATTAATATTAAAATAACTTAAACTAAATGGAAAATGGAAGTACAACAAATAACAGTATCTAAAGAAACACTTCGAAAACATTTTGACAAATTGTTGTTCACAGACATACAAAAAGAACCTGAAAGAGCAAACAGTGATGAAGATGAGATAAAATATCGTGACTATATTCAGCAACTTTTAATTTATCAAGCGTATAATGTGCCAGTTCTTTACATGAACGAAACAAATTTTAATTTATTCATATCAAGAAGACAAGGACTGGTAATATGAGAATGATTCACAACGCGTTCAGAAGACCTTTAGAATGGAAGACGCAAATCAATTTGTCAGTCAGTGTTTGCGTGCAGCCTATGTTAACGTTTATCAAACTCATGTGTTGTTGGTAATTGACAATGCTCTGTGCCATGCCGCTATGGAAACCGTATTTACTGAAACTGAATTCAGCAACTATAAATTGCTAAGACTTAGTACTTACAGCACAATGTTAAATCCAATTGAAATGACTTGATCCAGCTTAAAAGGTGTTAAACGGGATTTAAGTCTGTTAATGTTAATGCAACAAATCCGGCAAACTCTTCAAGATATGTAGCACATATTCAACGATTTATACGGAAAGCATTAAATTTAAACGAATCATGAATCATGTAATTTACGAAATTCACTTATTATTTTTCATATTTAGTATTTTTGAACATAGAACTTGCTGAATGCGAAAAATGTTGGGAAGTCTTCGTTAGTTCGACACAATGCAACGTACCCAATTTAATTGCTCCATCAGTTTGTAAATTAGGTAGCTCATATTGTATTACAAAATAAAGGAAAACTTTGTAAATATCTTCTCCGCAAGTTCTTTCTTTCAGAGGCAGCCACGTTAACAATTCTTCTTTAGCCGATATATCAGAAAATATCATTCGAATGAAAATACATACTTGAGCAGTATCGATACGTCCAACAACAGCTCGGCGAGATAAATCCTTGATAGCAGATATAATCTCGGTTTTATTTCTGAAGCCATTAAATAATACATTCACCGCTTAGACAAATTCTTCTTTTACTACCGCTCTGTCTTTGAAAGGTTTCTTGTGTTGCGCCAGTGTGTTGAAATTTTAAATGACGCGATTGTTTCAACTACTGATTGTTTCGCTAACCTAGTAAACATGGATTGCTCTCCCTTAAAACTATAACCTTTCAAATCTTCCACCTTTCGTTTTCCTAATGCACTTTTTGCGGAAAATCATTTTCATAGTTTTTAAGCATAGTTTTTTAATGCCTTTCTAATTTCCCGTGTTTAGGGAATGACACTGACGATCGACAAACCAGACAAATACACTTATCTTTGACTATAATAAACAAAATTTCTTCCTTACAATCGTTATTAAAATGGTATGGTTTACTTTGTTTCGCCTGACTCATTTTGCCTTTCAAATATTACGTGTCGTTCAAAATACTCAGTTATCACAGGCATAGTGTCGCGTTGTCGCAGATTTTACTATAAGGAAGTATTGTGATGATGAAAATTTTCGACCTCGAGATTTTTGCAGATGTCCACCTTTTTGAAGTCCCCTGATACCAAAAAAGTGGTTTTTAAAAAAGGTCTGTGTGTGTGTGTGACCACGATGGCAGTCAAACCGGTATAGCTATCTATTCCAAATTTTGCATTTAGTAGTATAATTTCCCTCTTGAGAACTGATTAGATTTTCAGCAAAATCGGCAGACCGAAAGTAGTAGTTTACTTCAGTGAAAAAATCGAACTTTGCCAATGTTTTATTAAAATTTATAAAGAATTCATATGTACTTAAAATTGAAATTGTGAACAATTTTATTAAAAAAGTTTTTCGAAATTCCTGCCGGAAGTAGGTCTTTTACTCTTATCGAAAAACAGTTTTTTGCAAATATTTTGCAAGTCATGCTTTTTAGATAGGTACGTTACGAGTATAAAAATATTTAGAATTCTATTTTAAATACCTTTTGTATCAAAAAAAATTCAAAATTCGAACCGGAAGTAACACTTTTACTCGTTTCGAATAGCGATTTTTTGCAAATATGTCTCAAATTATGCATTATATATATATTTGTCAAGAGTACAAAAGTATTTAGAGCTGGATCGAGAATATTTTTTGTATAAATGAAATTTTAATATTCGGGCCGGAAGTAGCACTTCTACTCTTAGCGAGTAGCACTTTTTTTGAAATATTCGGTAAAGTAAGTATTCGATAGAGATTTATTAAGAGAATAGAAGTATTTAGAATATGATTTTGAATAATTTTTTTATAAAAAAATTCTCAAAATTTGGTTTATTTTTCTAAGAAGATAAAACCATATAAAACAATTTAGAAGAATTATGTATAATTTGAAACGCTGATACGTATAAGAAAGTCGTGTGGTGGCCACACCTCATTTTTTATATGAATCATTGAGAATTTGAGAAGAATCGGTGTTTCTAGAGTTGACGATCGAGAGAACTTGAATTTGTTGTGGGGTGATTATTTTTTATTTTTTCGCGATCGACAAATATACAGATTGTAAATCTCAATCATTTATATATTGTTTAAAGTGCCGTAAAATGCTTACATAAAGACAGAAATTGTTTTGTTCGTCTTCATAGAGAATGAAGATTTTTCCTTTGGGATGCTTGGTGTGTCATATTTGGTAAAATTTTTTTTACTTTCTTATACGTACTATAAATGATGAAAATTTTCGACCTCGAGATTTTTGCAGATGTCCACGTTTTGAAGTCCCCTGATACCGAAAAAGTGGTTTTTAAAAAATGTCTGTGTGTCTGTGACCACGATAGCGGTCAAACCGCTGTAGCTATCAATTCCAAATTTTGTGTTTACGTGTATGATCTCCCTTTTGAGATCTGATTAGTTTTTCAGTAAAATCGGTAGACCGGAAGTAGTAGTTTACTTCAGTGAAAAAATCGAATTTTGCAAATATTTCGTCAATTAGTAAGTTTAAACAAATTTATGAAGAATTCATAAGTATTTAGAACTTAATTTCCAATATCTTTTGTATAAGAAAAATTTCTAAATTCCGACCGGAAGTATCACTTTTACTCTCAACGAATACCGATTTTTTGCAAATATGTCGTAAATTATGCATTCTATATATATATATATATTTATGAAGAGTACAAAAGTATTTAGAGTTGGATTTGGAATATTTTTTGTATAAATGAAATTTCGAAATTCGGACCGGAAGTAACACTTTCATACGTATAAGAAAGTCGTGTGGTAGCCACACCTCATTTTTTTAATTGAGTTAATACTTGATAAATATTTTTTTAAACATTTTCTATTAATCTTTATCTAATCGTTTGTCCTATACATTTTTTTTCCAAAAAATAAAAATTCATGATAGTTAGGTTAATGATTTCCCAAAAACTATAACTTTCTATTGAAAAGCGGAAGCAGATGTTGATATCAACCATATAGAACAAGATCATATAAATCAATTTAAATCGCAAATTACAAAATATAGTAATTAATAAATTTCAAAATACCCGACATGTATTTCTCCAAATTATAAAGGAAATCTGTTGTTATTATTATTACAAAAGTATGCCACGTACTGCCAGTTTTATAACACGTAGGTATCTGTGTTTTACCAAGTGCATGCAGCAACATTCGAAACGGTATATAGTAACAGGAACATCACATTTTATGTCCCACTAAATAATTTTTAAGTTATGAATCGGAATATTCAGATGAATGGCTTTTTCGTGAATATTCTTGTTTATCTTTTTCGAGGAATCGAATGCTGCCGTTTATATTACACGTCTATAATACATTCGCCAATGGCAACGTACCGAATTCACTTTTATGTAGTAGTGGCGGACTACATATGAAAATTAGTATATCATAATATGTGTGTATAAACGAAACGCATAATGAGAGAAGACCTGACAATTTTAGTGTTTCGGCAATAAGCCTGTCCGTTAAATTTTATGTGAACGAGCAAAGAGTGAGAGCTAGCTCGCATCGAGGAACGCTTATGCGTTATTCTTTTTTTATACCTCGGATGCCAACGGAAAAATATTTTCGAAATGGCATACCTATAAATGCACGGATTTATAACTTTCGACTGGAGTTAATAAGAAACAGTCATCAAACAGCGATTAAATATTTTTGTGCTCTTTTCTTCCTACATATTTTTCGTGAAATATAGACGCATATGGAATGATAACTTTGTATAAACAATTATTGTCGATCTCTGATTACATATTTAGTGCTTTCTATAGGAAGTATAATAAATCGACTATAAATTTCTAATAAATCACTAAATACTAAGGTATGAAAGCTCTTCTCTCTTTATAAAGTTCAGTACAGTGAACTCTCTCTTAGAGGGTACTCCTCATAGGCGGACATACCAACCAGCAGAGCTGGGCAATTACTTTCAAATAGTAATTAATTACAATTACAAATAAAATGTAATTGGCAATTACTTTTCTAATTACAATTACAATTACATTTGTTTATAAAATCCGAGGAAAACCGTTTTTTTCTGTTATTAGTCTTTTGCTGTAAATAATATACAAATCGGAACTTAAAATAGGAAATGGGAAAGAAATCAACTATATTACAACCCACCTGAAGAAAAAACAACGTAATTTTATATATGAAAAACAAAACAAATAAAGCAACTATCCAAGTATTACATAAAATATGTGATTACAATAATTAATAACAAAAAATTGCACCATAAAGCTAGGAATGAAAATAAGGTAATTTAGGGTACATTACTTACCCTGGGGTTACAAATTTGGGGTACTATAAGGGATCATATGTATTTCCTCAAAATTATTGCTACTAAAATAATTATTAAATCAGAAAATGTCAGTAATGTAGTGTATTTTACATAATAATATTTCAACCCCATTTTATATTTTTTTTTCAATTTTTTAAAATATCTTATTGTTGAACTCTAAAATAATATTATTCTTATTGAAGAAGACCAAAAAAAAATGAATTGAAATTAAAATTTTCCGTAAAAATCAGTGGCTAGCCTTTAAAAAAGGGGCTGTAAACGTAACATATACCTTAAATCAACTTATTTTCACCTTCGGAAAATATTGAAATATTGCTTTTCATTACAACTAACTTTTCAAAATTTGTGTCTGAGAGAGCATGTCTTTTGGCTGCATGAATCATAGTTGCGAATGAAAATAATCGTTCGACGGGTGCTGAAGATGGTAGTGATTGTATTTAAAAAAAGATGAGGTGTGGCCACCACACGACTTTCTTATACGTATGAGCGTTTCAAACTATAGAATTTTAAGAATTTTTTATACAAAAATTATTCAAAATCCTATTCTAAGTACTTCTATTCTCTTAATAAATCTCTATGGAATGCATACTTTGCAAGATATTATCAAAAAAGTGCTCCTCGCTAGGAGTAAAAGTCCTACTTCCGGTCCGAATTTTGAAATTTCATATATACAAAAAATATTGCAAATCCAGTTCTAAATACTTTTGTACTCTTGATAAATATGTATAGAATGCATAACTTACGACATATTTGCAAAAAATCGCTATTCGATAAGAGTAAAAGTGGTACTTCCGGTCTGAATTTTGAAATTTTTTTTATACAAAAGATATTGAAAATTATGTTTTAAATACTTTTATATCCGCAACGTACTTGTTTAAAAAGCATGACTTGCGAAATATTCGCAAAAAACTGATTTTCGATAAGAGTAAAAGACCTACTTCCGGTAGGAATTTCGAAAAACTTTTTAAATAAAATTATTCTCAATTTTCATTTTAAGTATATATGAATTCTTTATAAATTTGTTTAAACTTGGTAGTTGACGAAATATTGTCAAAATTCGATTTTTTCACTGAAGTAAACTACTACTTCCGGTCGGCCGATTTTGCTGAAAATCTAATCGGTTCTCAAGAGGGTGATTATACTACTAAATGCAAAACTTGGAATAGATACCTACAGCGGTTTGAGCGCTATCGTGGTCACACACACACAGAGAGACAGACAGACACAGACACACAGACACACAGACCCACAGACATTTTTTAAAAACCACTTTTTTGGTATCAGGGGACTTCTAAATGTGGATATCTGCAAAAATCTCGAGGTCGAAAATTTTCATCATCACAATACTTCCTTATACTACGTATAAGAAAGTAAAACACTTGCTTAGTGAGACGGCATATACAGGGTTAGTTAAAAGTATGGAGACGGCGATTTATTGTCGTTAATATTCATTTTAGAGAATTATGTTCAATATAAAAGTTTGTTAGGATATTTTGATCTACATTTGAGAATATTTGAATTTTTTTTTTCTTCAATTGTTTTTTAGTTATGCCTGTCCGCGCAGTTTTTTCAAATGGGAACTAGTAAATTTTACTCTACCATTCCATAGAGAATTTTTTTCTCTTTACAATAATATTTTTGTTTTTTTTAAATTCATTTTAATAACTTTTACAAGAAAAATTAAACAAATTAATAACAAAGTAAATTAAAGTAAAAAAAATAAAAAAAAGTAGCTTCGTCAGAGAAAAGTATAAAATTTTCATTATTATTGCAAATATTTAACATTTCTTCAGAAAATTGTAATCTCCTATCAAAATCATCTTCTGTTAACTCGTGTACAAGGTGTACCTTATAAGTTTTATACTTTTCACTTTTTAAAAATGATACGATCGATGACTGCGAAATATTGAAATTGGCCGCTAATTGATTGGTTGATAAATGAAGATCTTCAGATACAGCCAATAAAATATCCAGTTTGTTATCATTGCTTTTTGCTGTTCTAGGTCTACCACTCCTTGGCAAATCTTTAACGCTACCAGTTTGTTCAAAGCGTCTTAAAGTTTTACCAACAACGGATTTAGAAATTGGATTTCTATTTGGATGCGTATCATTAAATAAATTACAAACGTCTTGTAAACTTCTGCGTCTATCTCCATAACCCAACATCATAAGTATTTCAATTCGTTCATGTTCACTTAAACTCGCCATTGTTAATATTAACAGCAACAAATTGCACAAATGAATTATTTCTGTCAAAGATTTGACATACACAATAACCATTGATAAAATTATGTCGCTCAAGTTTGTTTATCGCATCGCTTCTGTCTATCTGCGATGTACCGAACATCTGTGAAACACTTGAACCGGCCTTTTCTTATAAAAAAGTTATTAAAATGAATTTTAAAAAAACAAAAATACTATTGTAAAGAGAAAAAAATTCTCTGTCGAATGATAGAGTAAAATTTACTAGTTCCCATTTAAAAAAACTGCGCGGACAGGCGTAACTAAAAAACAATTGAAGAAAAAAAAATGTCAAATATTCTCAAATGTAGATCAAAATATCCTAACAAACTTTTATATTGAACATAATTCTCTAAAATGAATATTAACGACAATAAATCGCCGTCTCCATACTTTTAACTAACCCTGTATATATACACTAGGGTCTCGATTTGCGTCGGGGTTCCGTTCCCGGAAAATACGATGCACAACGAAATAACGCAAGTCGAATCACATTTTTCCATAAGACACCATAGAAATGTTCAAGATTCGTTCCGCGGACATCGTGATTACGTTGTGAAATGCTAATAATTATAATCTGTTATACACACATATATTTTATATAAAATCATTTCTGGGACCAACGTTGGGAAATATTTTAATAAACTATTCAAAAACAAAAATATTTTTACTAGTATTGTATATTGAAAAAGTGAGACATTACAATTCTAATAATGAAAGTGAACTTCTAAATCCTAACAATAAGAAAATATGTAGTGTAATCAAGAGTTTTACGTTTTAGTTTTCAAAAAATCATCTAAAGTTTGCTGCCTTACACTCTTTTTACGCATTGTATAAAGATCTTTATAGCACTGAACATCTTTAGCAACAGCATTCATAACATTTCTGCTTCGGTTTTCATCGTTATCATGGTCAATAAAAATCTCCATAGCTTTATCTATCAACGAAAATGCTTCCGCTAATTTTAGATTAGTAATTTCTGTAACTTCTTCTGTATGCTCAATAAGATTATCGGTTGCAGCAGTGAAATTTTGTAACAAGTCATCGGGTGTTATGTCTTCTTCATCTTGATGTAAAATTTCTTGAATGTCGTTTGCCTCCATTCCTTCAAAATGTATATCTTGTGCGAAGTGAACTAAATCATTTACAATCTCTTCGACGTCATCAATACCTACTGCTTCGACATCCTCAGTGGATTCTGGCCATAGTTTTCGCCATGCGCCTTTTAAACAACTTTGTTTGACTTCTTTCCAAGACGCTCCAATGTTTTCGACTGCTTTTAAAATATTAAACTGTTTCCATCCTGTTTTGATGGACATTTTATCATTTAGATTTTGTAAAAGTTGTTTGAATGTCCGACGTAGATAATAAGCTTTAAAATTAGAAATAGCACCTTGATCCATGGGCTGTATAAGAGCCGTGGTGTTAGGCGGCAGAAAGACAAATTTGATGTTTTTGCAAATTTCATCTAGATCAGGGGGATGGCTGGGCACATTGTGCAATGGAATTAAAATTTTAAAATCTAGATTTTCTTTCAAACAATACTCTTTAAGTTCGGGCACAGCAATATCTCTTACCCACTCTCGGAACAGAGTTGCTGTCATCCACCCTTTTCGGTTCCATCTCCAATGAACGGGTAATAAATTTCTTTGTTGGTTCTTCATTGCTCCTGGATTTTGACTAGTATGAATTACCATAGGCTTTAGTTGGTGATCACCTGCTGCATTTGCCCCGAGAAGCAGCGTCAACCTTTCTTTATTAGCCTTAAAGCCCGGCGCGTGCTTTTCTTGTAGTGAAACGTAAGTTCTCTTTGGCAGTCTTTTCCAGTAGAGACCAGTTTCGTCTACGTTGAAAATTTGCTTAGCAGAATATCCACCATGTGCAATAATGTTCTTGAGAATATTCTTAAAATTTTCGGCCGCTACTGTATCTCCACTGGACGCTTCTCTCTTCAAGGCCAAATTATGGAGTTTGGCTCTTGATTTAAATTTTTGGAACAAACCTCGACTTGCGTGAAAAAATTCGTCATTGTGAATATGTTCTGGTCTTGACTTTAATTCTTCAAATATGGATATAGCTTTGTATGAGGACTCTACTTAGTAGTACTTTACGTTGATTTTGTTGCTCTATCCACATAGAGAGGAGAGATTCAGAGATTCCATTAACACGATTAAGGAACTTTGGCTTTTCACGATTTGTTGTGCCATCAATGGGTTTGCATTTTTCGCAACTGTTCTGATTTTTTCTGCATCGCGGTTACGTATGGATCTAATAGACGTGACGGGAATATTAAGAATTCTTGCAATATCTGCGGCTTTTTCTCCTGCATCAAAACGACGCACTATTTCTAACCTTTTAACTAGAGTTATTGTGTTCTTTCTTTTCTTTGAGATTTTTCCACTCATCTTTTTATCTATAAATAAAAGATACCCGTAAAAAAAGTCATCTATATTAATGCAAGATTACATAATTGTTCAATATAATTCTGAATTTGAAATCTTCAGTAATACATACATTGTATTAATTTACGTTTTTATTAGATATAGACACTCACGAATAATGAAAGGTAACATAATATTTATTTCATATTTACCTCTTGGACAATGCGTATTCACACGTTCACAGTTACTTAAATACTACCACTACTATGCCTACACGCATGCATTGTGTGCGAGGGAATCCCCGAGTTATTTCAGCAGTACGGACGCATATCGAATCATAACAACGCAAACAAGATTTACCGTCCTATATGTGTCATTCAACGCAAATCGAAACAATGCAAATCGAGTCAACGCAAATCGGGACCCCAGTGTATATATATATATATATATATATATATATATATATATATATAATCAAATGTGGAAATAGTGCGGATTAAATCCGCACTATTTCCACATTTGATTAACGTTCCAGGGTCGGTTGGAACGCAGGTTGACAATGTCTTCCTCGTGGCGATGTTGGTTGTTGTCCTCAAAACCGAGGATCTTCCAAATGAAACTGCAAATGGCGGTCTGTCGCCTGATGGTGCACCGTTTATGCTTACATCTCCAAGGTTATCCCACCTTATTCCTTGGCTACACCGTACTGATGACGACCAATGAGTCAGAAACACGTATCTACGGTTGCTCTACAGCGGAATTACCCATTATTTTCCAAGACTATATATATATATATATATATATTCGTATGAAACTACATGACAGGTACAAAAAAAGAATCATATATAAATTATATAACAAAAGTAGAAATATATTTAAAAGGGCCATAACTGCAGGGACTCTTTAAAACACTGCACCATTTGGTCTAGGATGTAGGAAAAACCTGCAGAATAAAAAAACCTCCATCACAGCGTCACAATACTAGAGGTCTTTAGTTGTTAAGATCCAAGCAACAGCCTCTGGAGTTATTGTGTATCCAAATTCAAACTTAGCTAGACGACATTCTTCGACAATATGTTTAACTGTTTCAATCTCAGCTCCGCAATCACACGCTGGACTCGCAATCACATTCCACTTGAATAACATATTATTGCACCTTCCATGACCCGTCCTAAGACGATTCAACTTACACCAAATTTTTTGTGCTTGTGTAAAGCCAGGCACTTTAATCAAAGGATCATCTATTAATCGTTTATTAAACACTTCACATTCTAACCAAATAGATTTCCATAGGTCATTAATCGAAAATTGTTGATTTAGGAAATCTTCCTTCCAAATTGGACTACGTGATTTCAATCTATAAGATGGTAAGTTCTGAAAATCTTGAGTAATTAAATATAACTTTCTAGCATGGGAAAGTTTTGTCTTATATCATTCAGATATTGTAAAATTTCAAGATGAATCTTATTTTTATTTTCAGTGTCAGCTGATTGAGTGATTCCTTCAGTTCTTTCATTAAAATCAAATAAGCTGCTATTGTTAACTTCCTTCTTACAATTATCGGTACCAATATCTGTAACATTAATTAATTCGGACTGATCGATAGAAAATAATTCACACTCCGAAATAAGCAATTGTTTAATATCATGTTTAGATAACACGGACGTTGACTCGACTAACGGAAACCAACGAAGTTTAAACTCAAGATGTGTAATTGCTATTAAAAGTGCATAGGTATCCTCTAAGTTAAAAGATGTTTAAATCTATTATTTAAACCTTTATTGACACTTTGAAGTATTATATCTCCGCCACTTTTAAACTTCTTTTTACTTAATTTATTTAGCTTATTATTAAGTGACACTAGACTCGGAAGAAGATGCCATAAAAACCTTGCAAAATATTTAGGGTCTGTGCTGAAACTGCAGTGACTTCACAATATTCTTGCAGAGTAAAGGTGGCTACACACATGCAACAAAACATCGTGCCGAACTCCGTTGCGCAACATTCCTTGTTGCGCGACGAAGTTGCGGTGTGATGAAGTTTTGATATGCAACAGAACATTGTCGCGCAACATCAACGCGAACATAATGCCGCCCCACCCTTCCATAATCAGCCAGGACTGTCCAGACATGCGAACATGTGGCTCAACGTGAACGCGCAACGTTTCTTTGATGCGACGGCCGAAAACCGACAACTGATGGGACGCCATTATGTTGCGATGTTGCGTTGTTGCAATGTTGCGTGGTTGCGTCCACACTTGAGACGCGACGGAGTTCGGTACGATGTTTTGTTGCATGTGTGTAGCCACCTTAACGAACTCATATTCAGAAAAGCACGGTATTTCTAATTTTAAAAAGAGGATGGAAAGTTTTTCTTTCACGTTCAGTATTTGTTTGATACTGTCATACATTGAGTTCCACCTAGTGATTCCAGGGGAGCTAAGGGTATGTCCTAAATACGAGTTAATTGGAAGAGTAATTTGTAATTGAACTTTTAAAAAACTAAAAGTATTTAAATACAAATTACAAATACTTCACGATTTTTGAAGCAATTACCATTACAAATTACTTCAAAAGGCAAAGGAATTAATTACTAATTACAATTACTGATTTCTAAAGTAATATGTAATTGCTAATTCCTTTTTGTAAAGTAATTGCCCAACTCTGTTGACTATTACAGCAAACACGTCGCACAGTGATGAAGTCATAGTAAACTGAAACACGTGTCTGTGGGTTGATTGCTGTAATGCCGACTCTATGGCAGATCGTGCATCCATTTCATGCACGCATGTCCGAATTTTTATTCCTTATATGTATGTGTAGGGTTTTCGTTACTCTTTTACGACTTACTTTTTGCCACACAGTAAATATTTATTTAAAATTTAATTAAAATAAATACAATAAGTACATCAGATGATATGTTGTCTTTGTTATAGTGTTTTTATGCAGTATTACCTCCTTCCATGTAAAGCAAAGGAAATTGCAAAAGAGTATGTTATTTCGATGCTTAAGGATATATAATAAGGGTCAACCATTTACATATTAAGTTTTAGATTGTTCAAAAAAATATTTATGTTAAATTGTTAAAAAATGTTGTTACTAAACAACTTGTAATGTAGGATTTTAAGGTGTTGTATAATGTGCAGTCGTGCCAGCCAGGTTACCTTTTCAATCTACCGAAACGTCGACTTGTTTTATTTGCGCAGAACTGAAATCCGTAGACCGATAAATCAAAGTACAAATTGGTAGATCTACAGAAAGATTGGTAGACCAGGAACCACTGCTAATGTCTTATACTTTCATTTAAGTTTAATTTGTTTGTTATTGACCTCACTCAGGCAGTATTCAAAAAAAATGAGGTGTAGCCACCATACGACTTTCTTATACGTGTGTGCGCGTTTCAAATTATACAAAAGTTGTTCTAAATTAAGTTTTAAATAGCTTTATTTACAACCATACGCGTAATGTTGGCATTTCTGACTTTTTAAAAGTTTGGAAGTGTGACTTTGTTCACGTTTACTTCCCGCCCTCTATTACTGCCCTCATTTCCCAACCTCAATGTCAATCACAAATCTGTTAACTCGATATGTCAAAACTTTATTGGAATTTTTATCACAAATAATTATTAATTATATGGTTGTAAATAAAATTAGTTGTTACATTAGAATTATTGGAAGCTTGAACCCATGTAGATACACCACCCTGCTATTGCTGATATGATGATATAGTGATTTCTTGTCCTTTTACATTCGAGCTAAGATATCCTGATTGCTACGGGAGGACAGTTTCCGTCAGTTCCAGTGGAGTGCAGTCTGTGAAGACTTTACTACTCAACATTTCTTTTATAATCTAATCACCGAAAAGACGTACTTTTATTTGACGTTTACGCTAGAACATTACAAATCTGATAATTCAATATGTCAAAACTTTCACCGGAATTTTTATTACAAATAAATATAATAATTATAGTTGTAAATAAAATAGTATACAAACCTCGGTGAAAGGGTTCATTCCTGTCTAGAGATAAAGTAACCTCGACGTTTCGCGTCTCGGTTTAACTACTTAATCTCTCGACTTTCCACCTCGGTATGTAATATACTATTATCTTCCGAAAAGAATAAACCTCTTAGTAAATGTGTTATTTCAGGTCCGAATTTTGACAATTTTTTTTATGCAAAAGATATTAAAAATTAAGTTCTAAAGACTTTTATAATCGTAATGTACCTGTCTAAAAAAGATGACTTGCAAAATATTCGCAAATAACTGATGCTCTATAAGAGTAAAAGACCTACTTCCAGTAGGAATTTTTAAAAATTGTTTTCACAAAATTTTTCACAAATTTAATTTACATGAATTCTTTATAAATTTGTTTAAACTTATTTTACTATTTTACTGAATTTTACTGGATTTTACTGAAAAACTAATTAGGTTTCAAGAGGAAGATTATACTCGTAAATACAAAATCTGGAATTGGTATCTATAACCGTTTGACCGCTATCGTGGTCACACACACACATACACACACACACACAGAGAGAGATCTTTTAAAAACCATTCTTTTTCGGTATCAGGGGACTTCAAAACGTGAACATCTGCAAAAATCTCAAGGTCGAAAATTTTCGTCATCACAATACTTTTTTCTACTACGTATAAGAAAATAATATTAGTGTTATTACTATTATATATTATATTATTGCTATATTCCTAAGATATATTATCCCATTCCTAGTAGTTTATACATATACGAGTACCAGCCGTTATACTTAATTTCTGAAATGAACAATGAAGTGTTACGGTTAGTTTTCAAATTAATTCTAAACGTTTCTCCATTTACTTTAAAATATTCCAATATTTAAAGAAAATCTTATAAATTTCCAATGTACATATCGACCGAGCTGTTAACTAATTTGTTTTAAATTCCCTACAACGCCGGAGACTGGAATTGTGCAAAGTAAGCGAAGAACGGTTCTCCCTTCAGATGACTCCTCGATGGAGAAAATTACCCGGGGCGCAATTTTCGCATGGGTGACTTCCAGTTGGTTATCACCATTTAACAACAATACCACTCTTTAAAGGGGTTTTGTTATGTTAACAGGACGTCGGACGAAGACTTGGCGTGAATGTCAACTATTTAGTTTCTGTTGGAGGGGCAGCATAATCTTCGTTGGACCTGAAAGAGAGCAAGTCATCTTACTAAATATTTTTAATTTTTATTTAGTAATCTTTAAGCCAACAAGAATTGTCGCAGTGTAAAATAACCGAAAAAATGAGGTGTGGCCACTACAAGACTTTCTTATACGTATGTGTGATCTGAACTTTTTATACAAAAATGTTATATAGGTTGTTCTAAATTAAGTTTTTATTTAATATTTGTAGATATTTCCAAAAAATGCTTTTTGATGAGAGTGAAACCCTTACTTCCGGTCTGAACTTTGAAATTGTTGCAAATCAACTCTTCATAAATTTATACAGAATGAATAATTTGCAAAAATATTTGCGAAAAACTGCTTTTCAATGAAAGTAAAAGGGTAACTTTCCGGTCGAATTAAAAAAAAACTCCCACAAAAGTTGGTCCAAATCGAGTGCTGCATATTTTCATAGACTAAAAAATTTATGTTAATTGTATTGACTGGTAAAAGATCTACTCCCGGTAAATATTTTGAAAAATCTTGTGTAGAGCTTTCCCCAAATTTTATTTTCTTGAAAAATTGTTTTAAATTTGTTGATGAGATACTTGATTTTATTCTTAAGTGAATTACTACTTCCGGCATAACGATTTCACTGAAAATCAAATCAGATCTCTCTCGAAGATTATACTCCAAAATATAAGATTTGGTATTGATAGCTGTAACCGTTCGCCCGCTATCATGGTCATACACAAACAGATAACGAAAAAGTGGTTTTTGCATGTCTGTGTGTTTCTTATTCTTTGTGTGTTTGTGTCTAACTACGATAGCGGCTAAACGGCTACACCTATCAATACTTAATCTTATATTTTGGAGTATAATCATTCAACAAACAGGTTGTTTACAAAATAAAGCAGAACCACAAATTTATTAAACAAACATCATTTTGGTTTTTTAATCGTTACCAGATAATAAACTGTTACAATTTCTAATTACCCAGTTTCAATAATGTCTATAAATGTAGATTTTCTTGAGAACATATGACGACGTAGAAGAAAGGGGGTTTTGAATTCTACATGTCTATCATGATACAAATATATAAGCTATGCTACAACTTTGAGTCAAATTCGTATATTTCGCGTTGCACACACCCACGTCATCAATTCTCGGAATGTCCTACATCATCCATCATCATATGTTAATCCTAGATTTCGAAGAAGATATATAGTATTTTTTGTAGTTATTATTTAATGTAGTTATTCTACTACTGTAGTTTTATAAATATTTTTGTTAAGCCAAAGACTTTTAACTATTTTAAATAAAATTAAAAATAAAACACTTGAAAACTATCCATAATTTTTATTCAGTCTTTGCGACACATGTTTCGGTATCTTCATACCATTTTCGAGCTTAACTAACAGGTCAATTTGTGTGAAAGGCATTAAATGCCGTTGTGTTTATTGCCTCTTTGTACATAAATGTCTATTATGGGTATGTGTGTGTGTTTGTAAAATCTGTGTGTGTGTTCGTTACTTTCTCTTTTCTTTGAATTGATTTTTCAATTTCTAATATTTTTAACAAATTTAATTTTGGACCTTTGTTTACATTATGCATAAGTTTACATCTATCTATATCGGGAGATTATCTATACACTCTTCGGCAAGGCCTGTATTTCTAATATTATGCAATACTGATCTTTTATGTTCTTTTAATCTAAATTCGATCTTTCTGCCACTTTGTCCGATATAGATAGCTTTACAGTCTATACAACTAATTTTATATACACCTGATTTGTCGGTGAGCTTAGTTCTTTCCTTGTTATTGACTTACATAGCACCTAAATTGTTTTTATTTATGTTACCTCTTTTGATTCCTATTTTCTTAAATATTCTATTAATTCTATAATTAATCTGTGGAATGTATTGTATAATGTGCCATTTCGTGTTGTCTTTTTCTATTATTTTAGGGTAAAAGTGTATTTTGAGTTTTTCTCTTTGTTTGATAATGTCGTCTACTATTTTCTTTTTAAATCCATGATTTCTAGCTATAGTTTTAATTGTGCATAATTCTGTGTTGAAATCTTCTTCACTTCACATTGTTATTATTACTTTCTTATATGTAGTATAAGGAAGTATTGTGATGATGAAAATTTTCGACCTCGAGATTTTTGCAGATGTCCACGTTTTGGGGTCTCCTGATACCGAAAAAGTAGTTTTTAAAAAATGTCTGTGTGTCTGTCTGTCTGTGACCACGATAGCGGTCAAACCGCTGGAGATATCAATTCCAAATTTTGTGTTTACGTGTATAATCTCCATCTTGCGATCTGATTAGTTTTTCAGTAAAATCGGTAGACATGAAGTAGCAGTTTACTTCAGTGAAAAAATCGAATTTTGCCAATATTTCGTCAACTACTAAGTTTAAACAAATTTATAAAGAATTCATATGTACTTAAAATTAAAATTGAGAATAATTTTGTTTATAAAGTTTTTCGAAATTCCTACCGGAAGTAGGTCTTTTACTCTTATCGGAAATCAGTTTTTTGCGAATATTTCGCAAGTCATGCTTTTTAGACAAGTACGTTACGGGTACAAAAGTATTTAAAACATAATATTCAATATCTTTTGTATAAAAAAATTTTCAAAATTTAGACCGGAAGTACCACTTTTACTCTTATCGAATAGCGATTTTTTTTGCAAATATGTCGTAAGTTATGCATTCTATATATATTTATCAAGAGTACAAAAGTATTTAGAACTGGATTTGAAATATTTTTTGTATATTTGAAATTTCAAAATTCGGACCGGAAGTAGCACTTTTACTCTTAGCGAGTAGCACTTTTTTGATAATATCTTGCAAAGTATGCATTCTATAGAGATTTATTAAGAGAATAGAAGTACTTAGAATAAGATTTTGAATAATTTTTGTATAAAAAAAATTCTTAAAATTCTATAATTTGAAACGCTCATACATATAAGAAAGTCGTGTGGTGGCCACACCTCATTTTTTTTTAAAAAATTACTTTGTCAATAAAGTAATTATAAATTGTGTTATCAAAAAATATTAAAGATCTTTCTTAACTAAAGTGTCACATAATGTCCAGTGTGACCCTTTTCATCAATACAGTTTTATTAGTTTGCTTTATGCGTTTTTAAACAGATAATTTGTAAAGAAATTTTATTTTAGTTACACATTCGTATATAACTGTGCTATCATTATGTATTATGTTTATATTATTCTTTATATAGCAGTCTATATACTATTAAATTTGTGGTTATTCAAAAGTAATCTTTTTTTGTTAATATCAATGGTGTGACGTAGGTGTATGCGATTATGTCATAAAGAAGCTGCGCCAGAACATACCTTACCTATATATTTCTACCATGATGTCTATTATATAATTACTATAGACCGGACGCTAGAGGTTGATGACTCATTGCCCATGGGCGCACTATTGAAATTTTCTATTTTTAGGGAGTTTTTAATTTTATTTATATAATTGGATAACAAGTGGGTGGTGATCTATAAAATACAAAATACGTTATTATTTGTTCATTTTGTAGTTCAAGTCGAGTAAAGGAGTATTAATGTTTACTAGCTATACTTTCTCAAGGTTTTCTTCTGTAAGATTTGTTCTCTTTGAATGAAATACATCCTTGTAGACAGAAAATGTCATTTCTACATCGCAACTGGTTATAGGTGCGTACTGGAAATATTCTTTTATTTAAGCGTCTTTAGCAGTTAGATTTTGTGACATTGTTCCCACACACAATTGCGGCAGTTATTAAATCGGGATTTCTATTAAAAACTGCGTCTAACTTTTGCCGCAGGCCACATCCGAAGTCAATGGAATGTTTTTCAAATTATTAATAGCCACATCTAATGTGGTTAATCCATCTTTTAATTTGAAATTTCGATTGTCAAAATATGTGATTAGTTTAGGCAAATTTCCAAAGTGTTCCTGAAGGAATAACAACTGATTTTTTTTTAAAGTGGAATTTGTGTTAATTCCTTGCACTCAGAAATACTTCGAGCATCGTCATCTAAGCATGTAAAGAAATTTTGTAAACTATCGAAATTCTCTGCATAAAAACTAGTAGCTTCCAACCATTTTCCCCATCTAGTTATTACTCTGGGCTGAACTCAATGAACGTTTAAAGAATGGTGAAGCCAATCTGAAAATCAAATATAATAAAGGTATCCCTAGCATTGTATCATCTTTAAACTAGTTACGTCCAATAGTATTCCCACTTCTGTCAGCATTTACTACCAAAATACACGAGGTCTTAAATCTAAAACTCATTCATTCTACACTAGCGCATGCGAATCCAATTTTGACATTATTGTGATTACTGAGACCTGGCTTGATGACTCTGTCACTAATTCTGAAATTGTGCCTTCTTACTATAACATGGTTCGATCTGATAGAAAATTCGCTATGATTGACCGCTCAACCGGTGGAGGTGTATTTATTGCGTTATCTAATTCAATAATGTATGAAGTCATTGATACAAGCCATTTAGCTGCGCTTGTCCCTGTAGTCGACTTCGTAATGTGTAAATGTACTTTTCAATCCTCGCTTTGGTACGTTGCTGCTATTTATATACCACCTAAACTTTCGTTGCATGATTTTGAGGTTTTGTGTGATTATCTTGAAATTTTACTTCTCAATAAAACTGTCTTGCTATTAGGAGATTTTAATCTTCCTGAATTTTTTAATGTGCATACATCATGCTCTAAATGTTCCACTCTGCGTTGCTTCTGTAGTTCCCTTAATGTTAGGCAGTTTAATTCCTTAGTGAACTGTAATGGTCGACTTCTGGACCTTATTTTATCCAATTCCAGCAACGACATTACTATTGCACTTGATGACCTACCGTTTGTCTCTGTTGATGTGTTTCATCCACCCTTGGCTATTATTTTTTCGCAGCAAACGTTGTCTGCTAACTCTGCATTCCCTATAAGTCATAATACATACAGATACAATTTTCGTAAATGTAACTTCAACCAATTGTACACCGATCTACTAAAAACTGATTGGTCATTTTTGGATAATCTAAGCAATGCCGATGATGCGCTCGCTGGATTTTATGCTGCTCTAATCGAAAAAATTGACACATCTACTCCTAAATACATACATCGAAGTACTGCATCACAATATCCTTCGTGGTTTAGCGGTTCCATTATATCTAATCTTAAACATAAAGAATATTATCGACGCAAATGGAAGGCCACTAAATCGGAATTTTACTTCAATGAGTTTAGGAAACTAAGAGCTCGTTGTAAGGCTGAATTGAAAACACTTTACTCGAATTACATGCAGAATGTTGAGGATTCCATCATCACTAATCCAAAGGAAGTTTTTAATTATATTCACTCTAAACGTGGTACTACAAGAATTCCAAATAGTTTGGTTTATGATGATGTTTGTGTTGATACCCCTCAGGGTATTGTAAATGCGTTTGCTGACAAATTTTCTGCTATTTATCAGGGACCGTCATATTTGTGTCCTGATTCTCTGCATAGTGATAGCATCCCGTTCTCCTTAACTCCTGTTACCGATGATGAGATTATCGGGATAATGTCAAAATTTCCAAACAACTTCAATGCAGGTGACGATCTAATACCTGCTTTCCTATTAAGAGATGCTAGATTTGTCCTGGCTAAGCCGCTAACATTTGTTATAAATTTATCTATTAAAACCTCTACTTTTCCCAATCTATGGAAACGCGCCAGAATATGTCCTGTTTTTAAAAAGGGTGATAAATCACTTGTTGATAATTACAGGCCTATTTCCATATTGTCTTCTTCTTCTTCTTCTTCTTTTAGCTAGGGTCATCCCCTGTTTGCCTGGCCTGTTTCTATTCAGCGGATGAGGAAAACCAACTTTGTCCCCATCTCTTGGGAGGTCGTCCTTGTTGTCTCTTTCCTTTGGGTCTCTCATGTTTGCATATATATGCTAGTCTGTTGGTTTACATTCTCTCGACATGGTCATTCCATTCCTTCCTTCTTCGCTTACTCCACTTCACCACATCCTGCACTCCGCATCCTTCTCTTATGGAACTACTCGTCTGTCTATCTCGTAACGTGACATTCGCTATTTTTCTGAGAATCTTCATTTCTATTGTTCTAATTTTTTGTTTAGTTTTCTTGGTATCTGCTCTTGTCTCCGTCGAGTATGTTAGTACTGGGCGAACCATAGCTTTGTATACTCGTACTTTACTTTCCTTAGTAAGGTATTTGTTCCGCCAGACCATTGTGTTTAGATACCCGGTTACTTGTGTCGCCTTCACTGCCTGTTGTTGAACCTCCGCCCGAAGATCTCTTTGACTCGTTACCTCGGCACCAAGATACCTGAAGCTCATTACCTGTTGTATTGTCTAACTTCGCTAAAGTCTTTGAGCACGTAATCTACTCTTGTTTATGTTACAACACCAAATCTATTGTGTCCGAATATCAGCATGGCTTTATACGCGGCAGATCTACAGTCACCAACTTAACTGTTCTCACTGAATACATTAGTAGAGTTCTTGACGAAAGGGGTCAAGTTGATGTTATTTATACAGACTTCAGTCGGGCTTTTGATACGATCGACTTTGAAATATTAATAGCTAAACTATCTACGATTGGCCTTAGCCCATCGTTTTTACAATTATTGCATTCATACTTACATAACAGATGTACTTATGTTTTTTACAATGGCTATAGATCCTATGATTTCTTCCCTACATCTGGAGTCCCTCAAGGGTCCAATTTAGGTCCATTGTTGTTCGTCCTCTTTATTAATGATCTTTTAACATCACTAACTTGCCCTGCGCTCGCCTACGCAGATGATCTCAAGATTTATATGTCCATTGCTACCAGTGATGAGGTTGTTAATTTACAAAACAACCTGAACATTATAATCGATTGGTGTGCCAAATTTAATCTTCACCTGAACATTCCCAAATGCTGCAGTGTATCATATACTAAAAGAAAGTCTCCTATATTATCCACTTATGTAATTCACAACGAGCGACTGAAGAGGTGTGATAGTGTAAAAGACCTTGGGGTTATCTTCGATTGCCAACTAAGCTTTGCTCCACATATTGCTGACCTTTGTGTTTCAGCTTCGAAAACATTAGGATTCATCTTGCGAACGTCCAAATATTTTAAGAACACTAACCTCTTGAGGGTATTATTTTTCAGCTTTGTTATTAGTAAGCTGGAATACGCATCTTCGGTATGGTCACCTCACTATGTATACCTCAAACTCGCGGTGGAGAAAGTACAGCGACGCTTCCTTAAGTTCCTGTCTTTTAAACTGGATGGAATATATCCGCAGAGGAACATAGACTACGCGTCGTTGTTGGAAAGACATGTTCTACAACCTCTGGATTATCGACGCGAAATACATGGAGCCCGTTTCATTTGGAAGTTGGTGCACGGCATGATTGATTGTCCCTTCTTACTTTCCATGATTAGTTTCCTCGTTCCTAGGTCATCCTCCCGTTCAACTAACACTTTTTCCTTGCCCTTTCCCAGAACCAATATTCTCTTGAGCTCCCCCCTCTCTACGATGTGTCGTGCCGCTGATCTGCACTACGAGGATATATTTTTTTGAATATATTTTTTTGAATATGTAATTATGTTTCATTATATGTTACTTCTGTATATTTTTCTGTGTTAACTGTTAACTGTATTATTTTTGTTTCTAGTGCACTGTTTGTATGTATTTCCTTCTATTTGTCCTGTAAATGGGAAACTGTTGGACAATAAACGATATTATTATTATTATTATTATTATTATTATTATTACTGGCAAGGGAGGCAGTGACAAGGATGGAAGTTTTTCCCTATAAAGAGCTACTCTCGATAGTGCTTTTCTGAAAACTTTTTTAAAAGCAGATACAAGTCTATCAACTTCCGCATACGTGTCACCGATACATTCACAGATTCTGTGGAGAGCATGTGCTACACAAGTAATATGCAGCATATAAGGATATGTTTCCTTCAATAGTCTGCTGTTTTTAACATATATGTGTTACTAACAAATAAAAGTATTTTTTCCCTGTACCTGTCGTCCGAATGAAGCATTTTTTGCAAATTATCGGCAATGGTTTTAGCAACTGTTTTCGCATCAACTATATAGTTGGATGTAGTACACCAGCTACAACATTTACCACACAGCGTCCTAATACATCGACAATTTTGTCGGCACTTATCCATAGGTACTGATTTTAAGATGTCTTCTAATGCATTCTACTGCTTTCGTGAAGCACTTAGAAACATAATATTTGCGTAAGGTGGATTCATCAGGAACATTTCATCCAGAATATTTTTGGAGAAATGTTTTGAAAGTGGCATTGTCAAGTTTATTTAATGAGATATTAGCGCCATTAAAGCTTCACTGAGTTCTTCGTTAAAATTGTCAGCTTCCAAGGGGTCCAATATCTGTATATGTTTTAGCGATGCTAAGTGACGTTGTACGTGCGATTTTCGGGCATTCTCTAACAATATTTTACAGACTTTGCAATAAATTTCGGAATCACTGACAATGGAGGACATACAATCAGTATGACCCTTAATCCAACTCGCCATTGTTTCACGGTGCCATTCTCGACATTCTTCCATATCATAGTAACATAAACGTTGTTCTATATCTAAATAAATGATAACTAAAAATGTATGCGTATGTTATATTGAAACTTAACGAAATCCCGTGCACACTTACATTGAGAGACGTAGATTCAATGAAACGGTATTAAACAGGAACTATTACAAAAATTACGAAGTATGTAATTAACTGTCAAAACAATGAAAATAGGAAACTAACATAAGTATGAATAGGTATATAAATATATAAATTTTAAAAACCCGTCACCATTCTACCTACGCCGATGAAGAAAGAAATTTAGGAGTAAAATGGACATTTTTTGCTGCCGACAATAACAAATGCAATGCAGTTCACCATACCAGTAGTGCTATTCAGTAACTGCGTCTTGTTTGCATTATTTCTTTGCTCGGTCGTAATTTAAACCTGGTACGTCCGGTCTATAATAATTACTAATCACTCTTTAATCGGCTTTCAAACATTTGCACTCACATTCCTTACAATCAACATTTTGTCAGAAGTTTATCAAAATATCTAATGAGTTTTTAGGAATTTATTACTTTGTTTGTGTGCTTCTTATTTCTCTCAATTATTTCCCGTCAGAAAATAAACGTTGCAGTTAATAATTCCCTCCTGATCACGTTGTTAAAATAAATAAATAGAGCATTAATTAGGAAAATCAGTATGAAATGTAAACACGAAATTTCTAAATCCTCTGAAATCTAAAGAACAAACGTCCTCATTCATAAAGCAAAGCAAGCAAAGCATTAGATACGACGTTTTAATACCTATCACATCCACATCCACACACGCAAACGCGTACATATTTTTAAAAGGCACCCAGACATCGCTCAATCTTCCGGTGTATTCCGTCTTCAAGACCCCGAGTCGTGTGTGAGCGCGTCAGAT
Source organism: Amphimallon solstitiale (assembly GCA_963170755.1). Taxonomy (NCBI): domain Eukaryota; kingdom Metazoa; phylum Arthropoda; class Insecta; order Coleoptera; family Scarabaeidae; genus Amphimallon; species Amphimallon solstitiale. The sequence goes on from OY720680.1 coordinate 60,191,231, forward strand.
CCTTGAGAGCGAAGAAGAGAGACGAGATCGCCTGTCGAACAATACAGGAAACTCGTCACTATCTGTTTACGCCCATATAACCGTTTAAAGAGCAGTTAAAAATAATACAGCCTTCCAGTTTGATTATTTTCATAAGAATATTACCGAATCGTATTGGTTCATAAAATGGGCAATTACATGTGGACTTTTAAACATTTTTAATGCCCTGTTCGACGCATCAGCACAAACTCACACATCGAGGACTATACGATTCCACTCTGTGTTTTAGAGTTCCTCCAAAACTCGATCAGATTTCATTACCTCCAATATAACCCTACGAATACACACATAACATACGATACAGTACTGGCGGCGTCTACACATACCAATCTTCTTTTAAACTTGCTATCGCTGAGGACTCTTCAGAGCATGCCTCCACGAATATGTTATTATAAAGTGTCCTAAAATTAACGCAAGAAGTAAATTTGTTAGATAACACAGGTTTTTAATTAAAAATAGGGGATTTTTTATTGATTCATAAAGTATACTGTATCCCTATACACTATTATACAGGGTGAGTCATCAGTAGCCGCTTCTTTGATTGCTCGTTTGTGTTTTAAATAAAAGAAAAAATAATTAGTAGAAGATTTATGGTTGCTTTGGGCGCATATTCTAAAAATACTTTAAGCTCTGACGAACTTCCGGTTTCAACGGAAATGCATGAAGTTGAATTTTTTTAAACGACTCACTCAATATATTTTTGGATTTTCTAGTACTGTTTTAAAGTGTCTATTTAACTATTTTTTCTTTTTCCAAATTGAGCATTTAGTTTTTGAGTTATTAATTTTTTTTTGGAAATTTTTGACAAAAATACGTCTTTTTTTTTAAATGGAACACCCAGTATTTTATTAAGGCATTTTGTTCCATTTTTTATTCTCTTTCATAGTTTTTTAAGGTATTGTCGAGTGCAACTTATACCAAATGGTGCAGAATTTTCTTGGCTACAAGCACCACCAAAGTTAATGTTTTTACTTTTAAAAACAATGTGAAAATGATTTTTTTCTGAACACGTGTTTTGGTCAAATATTTTCAAAAAAAATTAATAACTGAAAAACTATTGGCTCAATTTTGAAAAATAAAAAACAGTTGAACAGACAATTTAAAGCAGTACTTGTAAATCCAAAAATATATAGAGTGAGGCGTTTAAAAAACTTAAGTTCCGTGCTTTTCCGATGGAACCGGAAGTGCGACAGAGCTTAAAGTATTTTTACAATATACGCCACGAGCAACCATGGATCTTCCACTAATTGTTTTTTCTTTTATTTAAAACACAAAAGAGCAATCGAGGAAGCGGCTACTAATGACTCACCCTGTACAGTGCGCACGATGAATATATTAGACAAGCTGGTCGACTATAAGTGGGAGAATAAGTGGATAGCCTCTGTTACCAACATAGAGCTACTTTAAAGTCGACACCGCAGAAATCGTTACTGCGTTGGTTCGTGAAAATTGTTACTGTTACTGGGAATTAACTGTATTAATAACAAATTCTGTAATCAAAAATAAGGTCATCTACAGTAGTGCTTTAGAAAAGGTGGAAATAATATTTAAATATAATTTATAAGTAGGGACTTGTTGAAGCATCAGATAATCGCTTTAAATAATCTTAATATTCCACTAAATAATTTTGGTAAAGGATTTCATCACAGCTTCCCAAATTGTATGAGCAAATTAAAGAAATGATTAACAATTCTAAAAACGTTTTTGTTTAAAATATCAAAGACAAAAAACATATCTCACATAAAATTCGAAAACGTAACAATAGCAAAACTCTTATTAAGATAAAAAGTAAATAATTCCGTAGTATTATAAAATAGAAAAGGAAACAAACTAAAATTCTGAAAGTTAACAATAAATTTGTATGAAACTAAATAAAATGTTTCAATAATATAAACTCGAAAACAATGAATTTAATTAAAAGTTAAGAATGGAATTATTAAAGAAAAATGAATTTCTACAAGTACGTAATTATTTATTAAATGCTCAAACAAGTCCCCCTCTTGAGATGAGCAGTAACCCAGCCGATTATAAACATTTTGACGGACATTTATTAACATTTCCGGTGTAACATTATTCAAAAATTTAATCATTTTGGCGCGTAGTTGTTTTAAATTAGATAGACGTTGATCACCCTGACCGTATATTAAATTATTTAAAAGGAGCCATAGAAAAAAGTTATTCAGGATTAGATCAGGAGATCGTGGTGGCCATTCAATAAGACCTGAATTACCTATCCATCTATCTCTAAAGACATTTAAAAAGTGGGTAACATTACGAGTGCTGTGCGCGAGGCAACCGTCCAGCTCAAACCATATTTCATTAATATTGAATCATTTTCGTACATCCGGAATAATATTATTTTGCAGCAACTCTAAGTACCTATTTCCGTTTAAATTACCGTTGTTAAAATAAAGTTCGATTATTCCATTCTCAAGAATATCCCCCCTCCCCCCATACATATTCTTTCACTGGATATTGTGTTCGGGTAGGTATATTCCAATGTAGATTTCCACGCGACCAATTGCGCGATTATGATGGGTATGCACATGAAATGATTTTTCGTCTGTGAACAGGATATTATTAAAAAGTAACTCGTCATTGTGATATTTATCAATCATTACTTTGCAAAATTTTATACGCCTGTAATAATCGGCGGGAAGATATTTTTGAGACATTGATATCTTATTTCTACCTAATAGTTTTTCGACCAATGCAGCAACAATGTTAAATTTGCATGCAACCAAGGCGTGTATTTGCAATTCCAAATCACTTACATTTCTATCAGGAACATTTTTGTTTTTGTTATTTATTAAAATAAAATTCGTTTCAAAACGGCGAACCATGTTACTCATTGTATTTGCGCTAAGAAGGCATCAGACGAGCAACTGCAGCGGGTGAAACTAGGTGTACAATCAGTCTACGATGATGATGCATTTATTTTCCTTGAGTCTATTAATTAATAAAAATATTGCAAGTAATTTTCAATGTTCATATAGGTCGCTACGTCAAGAATCTTCCGCATTTATATGCATAATATACATATATACAGTGAGGACGCCCGGGCTGGAATAAATTCATTTAAAATTTTTGGTTTTATTTTATGGAAAAACGCTAGGGTAGGTCGATTTTTATTTTTAGCTGCGGTTCTTCTGATGGCAAATTGATGTACAAAGGGTGGTCGAAAAATAATTTACGAATACTTTGAATTCGATGCAGAATTAACAAATTAAATAAAAAATATATGTTTCCATTTGAAAAAAAAATGATGGTCGTAACTTATTTTTGGACCACCTTTTGTACATCAATTTACCATCAAAAAAACCGCAGCTAAATATAAAGATCGACCTATCCGAGCGTTTTTCCATAAAACAAAACCAAAAATTTTAAATGAATTTATTCCAACCCGCGCGTCCTCACTGTATATGTGTGTGTGTGTATGTGTTTCGTGTGTAGTGTGTATATAGATATATCTAAATTAAGAAAAGTAAAGGCGGCAAAGCCGATACATAATGGTACAAAGAAAGCTGCACCCGTAGACCGGTGTTCCACACTCGCTGGTCATCGTCAGTACATTGTAGCTCATGAATATTGCACTAATATAGTGTAATGTGGTAATGTATCACATTACCATTCATTACATTACATTACTTTCATGGCATTCAAATATCATAATCATAATCTGTTTAGTGATACCTGTAAGTTTTCAAGGGATGAATATATTTTACATCGTACTGATGTGAATCATTACTAAGATATTTAAATCCCTGCTCTAAATTTTTTATCTCACATCTTATTATCAAGCATGTTTCGTCATTATTTAAATTAACTAAAAATCGGAGTTCGACATATAATAAGTTAAATAAGTGGTGAAATATTCTAAATAACCAACAGTGGGTCTTGTGAGACAGGGGCTGGAAAAGTACTTGAAAATATAAGAAGTTGCAGGCTTCAAGAGGACGACATAAAGTATAGATACCGGCAGGAAACAGACAAACAATTGAAAGAAAAGGGCGTTTGGCAGTGGAAAGTATAGAAGGGCTGTGCACAATTCTTAAGAACGCACATGTAAACGCAGCAAAGAAGATATGCGTAAGTACAAGATACGGAAAAAACAGAAAACATACGCCCTCTGGTGGAGTGAAGAAATTAAGGGTGCAGTAAAAGAAAATAAATAATGCTGGAAAAAATATCTGGAAACCGGTAACAATACTGAAAATGAAGAATACAGGAAGAAAAGATCACTAGTTAAGTTAAGTAGCAAAACAAAAATCCTGGACAGACTTTGGAAAGAAAATAGAAGAACAAAGAAAAACAAATTCGAAACTGCTATATAGAACCTCGAAAACCGTGCGTAAGTCAGATCACACCTCCAATATATAAGAAAGGACGAATTATAATCTCAGAACAGGGCTTAAGGGATAGATGGTAAAAATATTTTTGCGATTAGTTTGAAGCCAAAACAGATGGATAAGTCGACACAGAGGAATTTTGGTCTGAAGAAACTGAAGAAGCAACAACAAACATACAATTGAGCTAGATTACAGAAGCAGTGGAAAAGCTAGAAACAGGAAATGCAGCCGGAATTGACAGAAATGCTGAAATACATGGGAGTTATGCTAGACGGGTATTACTTAGAATAATAAACTTAACATGGGCAAGGAAAACAATCCCCCAGGACTGGAAAATAGCAATTATTGACCCCTTACATAAAAAAAAGGTGGCAATACGGCATAGAAAAAGATACACTTCCGTGACATACAATATGGTCATCGCTGGAAAAGAGAGGGATTAAAAAAGAAGTACTAAAGGTTGCAGCGTTGCCTCGGCTCCTTACAATCATACAACGACGCTGTTCGACATATTCTCCAGGTCAAGTGTGATTGAATTAAAATAAACTGGTTGTTAAGGGATGTTTGTTTGGGAGTTATGTCAGATAAGACAGTAGTTGGTTGTCAAATGATTTTTTTATGTGCTGAATAAAATAAAACGTTGCTCTAATGAGATTTATTTAATTAATACGTTACTTACAAGATTACACCGTGGCCTTTTCTATATCAGTAAAGTGTAAGTTAACATAGTGGCACCCCACGTTGGGCGCCATTATGATAACGTATGATTGTAAGGAGGCGAGGCAACGGTAACAAGGTAGTCAAAAAGTATACACCAACACGAGCAACATAATAATAAATGAATGCAAGAAGCTTTATCACACTTAAAGGAGTAAGACAGGGAGGAATTCTGAGTTCCCTTCTATTCATAACAGTTATATACGATATCGCAAGAAATGCCAGTAACCTAACAAAGGGTATTTATGCAGTGTCCAGAAATCTCCAACCTATAATAGCTAAGAAATTCTTGTATGCCGACGACTTGATAATTGCAGCTCTTAATAAAAATGTCCTGCAAAGAAATGTAGCAAGAAACCTTACAGAACTTTGGAATGAATATTAATAAAGGAAAACGGAAGTATTGACAGTCTCCTAAGGAAAAGAATAAATAAGTATAACTATAGATGGTTATGCAATAACAGTTGTAGAAAACTTAAAATATTTCTTCCGACACTATGCTACGGCAGCGAGTCATGGGTATTGACTAAATGCCTGAAATCAAGAATAACAGCAGCTGAAGAGGGATTTTAAGGAGAATAGATGGTGTTACCAGACTGGATAGAATTAAAAATGAGAAGATACGAGAAAAACTAGATATGATATCAGTAATAGAAAAAATCCAGGAAAAACAACTTAGTTGGTTTGGACACCTCACGTGAATGAGCAACACCGTGTAAAAGAAATATGGGAGGCCGGCTGGAACAAGAGGAGAAACAGAGGTAGACGAAGAAGAGTAAGGAGTCAGGAGATAGTGCAGCTGCTGGCGGATCAGGGAAGTACTTGAAACGATGCTCGAAAAATATTGAAAGGTAGGACAAGATGGAGAAAATTCTGTAAAGCAGTAAAAAGAGTCGTCGACTGCAGTCAATTTAAAAGTAGATTTGTATGTCAAGATGCTAGTCAGTCAATTATCGGGCAGAAAACAATAGCAGAACTTCCGATACAAGTAGTGAGGCTTTATCTCTACAGAACTAGAAAAACTGGGAAGACTATGAGAGAGAGAAAGGAAAATTTCGTACTGACTGCAGCTATAATTCAGACAATTTATTAAAACAGGACGGGAGTTCCAATAACTCGGTCGCGCGTGGTGCCCGAGTTTGAGGAGACTTATTATAGAATTTATATAAATATAATTAATGTCGGACTAGCATTCCGCGTCCACTACACATCTATATGCATGTGTTTATTTACGTGTGCATGTTATTTATGTGTTTTAATGTAAATTTCTATGTGTGTGTTTCTGCTTCGTTTCTCCGGACGAATTTTCGTTAGTCTACGTAAGCGATATTCAGAAATTTTATAACTTTCAGGATTTATTATTAAGTATTTAAGTTCCTTAGTCGCAAGTGAAGTAACATCTACATATAATAATAATAGTACTAATAATAACACAGCAGGTCTATAACAAAATTGATGTTTTGAACCACCATCAGTTTTTAGGTAATTCTGACCTCCTAATTATAAATTGACCTTAGTGTTGACCTATCACCTACCATTTTTTCACAAACCGAGATCTTAGTAAAATTTCGTATTTTATAAGAATTTTATTGCCACCTCTACATGTTAAATTGGGGTTGATGAAACAGTTCGTGAAAGCTATCGACAAAAACGGAGAATGTTTTAAATATACTTGCAAACAATTTCCTAAGTTGTTGGATGCCCAAATAAATGTTTTTATAAGTCCCGATATTAGGACTTTGTGTAGAGACCAATATATAGGACGTGGGGTTAATAAGGACGCGGCGCATGCCTAAAATGTATCATATATTTTTTGGAAAATCATTATATTATAATAATTAATTAAATAATTCCCTCAATATTCAATTTATTTACATGGACTTGTTAAATTTAAATTTTTCCAAGCACTATATTTAAACTCATTGGTTTTATCACAAGGATTGTAGATTTATTTATATTTACATAATTGCGAAAATAAATTCCAACAGACTAAAGCAATATTTATAGATTGAATTTAAAGACTCCCGCATTAAATATTATATAAATATGTTCTCGGTATGGTCGTTATTAAAATCCCTATTTTGTTGGCAATAAATTTTGGACCGCAGCGAAAAAAAACACTAAAAACACGAGAATCTATACATACTTTCCTTTCCGTCAGGCTCTAGTTTATAAATCGGCGTCAATTTTCAAATTAATCATGAAATATGTTCATAATAAAAATTAAATATGCGGCAACAAACACAAATATTTATATTACGGTCATCAAATTATCACATTTTAATTAAAATTGCTGTGTACATAGTGAACCATCAGCCATCTATGTTTAGAGAGGCAAAGCATCACTTCGATTAATAAGTATTATAGCGACCTATTTTAATGAAGAATTAGTTAGTTGGGCCTCTTGTCCATAGATGGCGTAAAGAAGATGAAATTGTACGTTTATTTTCTTTTTAAATAAAAATACATATTTTCATGGTTATAAATAATTCACGCACATCAGAATTGTTAAAATATTATCTTGTACCTATGTAGTAAAAAAAGTACTAGGATCTTTTTATAAACCGACTTTTTTTATATTATATTATTTTATCCATGCTTGATTTTTGAAATGAATCCTTCGTGGAGTGTGCTTTCAACAATAATAGTAATTTTATGTGAAATAGAAACAAATGATTTAAAACATAGGTTCATATTTATTAAAATTAACTTTATATTAAAAAATTGATGTATGCCTATTACTTATTTCTTACATAAGTTGAGGTCTCGACAACAATTATAAATTAAAGAGACAATGGCATTAAATATAAACAAAAGAACTGTTAGATAACAGAACTTGTACGTCGCCTAGGGAAATATGAGAAGGAAAAAAAAGGGTTTTTATTTTCAGTCTTACATAGTGTCAATATTTATTCATTCATTAATTTGTTTATTCATAATAAAACTAAATTTTACAATTTATAATTATGTACATATATATTGCTACTAGCTACAATCCTACATTTTTTGCTCATATCATATTTTGCTTTTATAAATTGAAGGTATTAGTTTTTATTTCTTTAGGTAACTTGTTATAATACCTATGTTACAGCCTCTGGTGTAGGTACATTTTCATATTTTAATTGCTTGCACATTCCTGGGCGTATGTTTGATTTTCTTCTAATTGTATGTGAAGGTATATTTGTCTTTGTGGTTTGGACTTCAGTTTTTTCGAGATTTTTTTTTTTTTTGTATAACAGTATTATAGTTTTTAATTTTATTGTTTGTTTAACGTTCAATTCGCTTGTCTTCTTCTGTAGATGTTATTTTATCTACTTTAGGAATTAAGTTTAATATATCATTTTGCTGTCTTTGTAACTAAATGTTTATAAAAATAGTTGTGTTTCCCCATATATTTATTTACTAATTCATGCGCGACATAAAAAACATCCTTATAAACAGATTTTTGTATGTTTTCATGTATTAGGGCTTATTGTCCAATTTTTCTTTACTAGGTTGCTCACTTCTTGATCCAATTTTAAATTCGCCTGTACTTTTAATCCTAAATTTTTTATTGTATTCATTTGCTTATGCCCTTTCCCGTGGGTGGCCCGATTATATACCGGGCTTTTTTTATCATTACACATAGCATTTTCCCTATGTGTAATGATAAAAAAAAAATTGTCAATGCATTAGCGACATAGTCACTGTATAGTAGACAACCAGTTATACACCAATGAAGAATTTACGTATAGCATACCTTAATTTTTAAATCAGGTTGCCATGACGGGAAAAACATTTTTTATGTCTAATATTTCTGAATTTTTATTCAAACATAAGTCATAAATTAAATACATTTTATTAAAAAATAGATAATTTATTTATAAATCATGGATAAATACAACACAAATGAAAAGGTGGCAATAGTAATGTGGTACCAGAAAAATAATAGTTTAAGGCAAGTTAGAGACATGTTTTCCGTCAATTATCCAGACAGGCCTATACCTTGTGCAAAAACAATTCTGAACTTTTTTAAAAAATTTCAAGAAGATGGTTAAATTGTGTTCTAAATTCTCACAAAAAAAGAAATAGAACCAATCATGTTCGAACAGAAGACATGAAATTAAATAGGTATCCTGTGTTACGTAGAGGAACGGTCTGTAGGATCGCTTTTAGATGTAGCTAAACATTTTGGAGTATCGTACAGTTCGGTATACAAAACTCTGAAAGAATTTAAATATAGGCCATACAAAATATCAAATCATGAAGAGCCTTTCGAAGAGGATAAGATAAAACGAACTGAGTTTTGTGAAATAATGTTTAACATGTTAAATGAAAACCAAGAAATTTTAAATAAAATAATTTTTACTGATGAGGCTACATTTACCGTAAACGGTGAAGTCAACTCTCAGAACTTTCGGTTTGTACCCTACATTTATCCATGAAAAATTATTAAATTTCCTATCCATTAATCCATTAGGTATTGGTCCCGTACAAATCCTCACGCTCAAAACCTGACCCGAACACAGTACCCTCAAAAAGTTAATGTCTGGATTGGAATAATAAGCGATAGACTTATTGGCCCATTTTTTTATTGACGGTAACCTCACTGCAGTGAAATATTTGAATTTGTTAAGAGACCATATCATTCCATCAATTGAGATGATGAATGTTGATTAACCCTGGTTCCAAATGGATGGGGCCCCGCCACATTCTACTAACGCTATCAGGAATTTTTTAAATAACTTATTTCAAAGACGGTGGATTGGTAGATTTGGTCCCATACTATGGCCTCCAATATCAGCTGATTTATCTCCAAATGACTGTTTTCTTTGGGGTTACCTAAAAAGTAAAATTTACAACAATGTACAAATACGCAACTTGAATGAACTAAAAGAGCGTATACGTACTGCATGTAATGGAATAAGGCCAGAATTTATTAGAAATACACTTCGTTGCTTTCAAGATCGCCTTGCTTATTGCCTTGAAAGACAAGGTGGACATTTCGAGAACTTGTTATGATGTTAGACTTCACATTTAAGTTCTTTTAATTGTTATAATAAACTAATTATTTTGTTCCAAGTGATATTCAGCATTTTCTTTATTAAAAACATAACCTAATTCTTCTAAGCTTTATTTTGCTCTGTATCGCCCAGTGTTACCAGTACAAGTATTATTGCCGAATCAAATACTTTCGCGCTAAATTTTAACAGTTTCGTAATAAATGTAAAAGGTTTTATGTACGCTGCAAAGTTTAATTTTTCCTTTGTGCTTACAAATAATTTATGGTAGAAGTAAGAGAAACGGATCTCCAGAATATTATTTTATTTGTATCGACGTTACGGGGCCAGTGGGAAATGGCGAGAAATCCTTAATGTAGCAATTATGATGTTGACGACGTGATATTATTTCGAATTTTAAAAATGTAAGAAAAATTGTACAAAATTAGTTATTTACGATATAATTGTTAAAAGTGCTATCTATTTTATTTTGCGAGTAAGATTTGCGACACGAGGGTGATTAGGAACTGGAGCAATTTAAAATAAGCAAAATAAAATAACATTTTAACACGTGTATCGTACAGTGTTTCTGCTACAAACTCAATTTTTATTTTAAAATTTTAATAAAAAGTTTAACGAAAATTGACTGATAAAAATCTTATGACAGCTCCTGCTTGTCAAAATACGAGTGTATAACTGGTTGTCTACTATACAGTGACTATATCGCTAATGCATTGACAATTTTTTTTTATCATTACACATAGGGAAAATGCTATGTGTAATGATAAAAAAAGAGCCCGGTATGTGTATATGTATATAATGTATAATAATAACTCGACCACAACGCCACCTATCGGGTCCAAATTTTGTAATCTTCTTTTTTGGCACTAAACCAAAATATATTTTAAATATGAGTCATTTTAATCCATAAATTTTGAATTTGTTAATAACTTGATTACAGCGTCACCTATCGTACCCTACCTATGAACCCTTGTCTCGACAAAACGAATATATTGTGTGAATATGACCTAAATCGGTCAAGTCGTTCAGAAGTTACACGATCACTAACAGACGCACTAACGATTATAAACGATGTGTCCCAAAATTCGCGGAACACCTGGATGGTACGTTATTATGCGAAGACCAAAGATCAGGAAAAAATATGGATAAAATTCCATTGCTGTTGATTTCAAAAAAAATAATATTCAAAGTGGACACTTTAGATGTCGTTTGTCTAAATTACTGTAAAACATTTTAAAGATTGGTTTTGTTATGGTCGGTGAGATAACAATTTTTGAACAACTATAACCACGTTTGTAATTAATCACTCTTCTAATTATACCATTTCCAGAAAATCATTTTACTCTAATTTTACCTAAAAAACATATGGCAACCTTATCCTGAATTTACACGTATGCTGTCGTATTCCCATGGATAAGGGCAACTCTAGTACCTTATCCATTATTAGGATAAATCAAACGTATTGCTAAATTTACCTTTGCAAAAAGGGCAATATCTTCTAGAATGAACAATGTGGAATTTCTTAAGTATTTTTTTCGTGTTCCTTTATCGCTACTAGTAATAGTTACCTACATATTCAACCCATTTATTTAATAATCTAGCATAGAGTAATGTGGCTTAAGATTGAGCGCAATGTAAAATTATAGGTACATAAGCATTTTTTTTGATACAGTCGTTTAGTGAAGAAGTGCGTGATTTTGTTACAGATAGCTGATATTACAAGATGAGCCCAAAATTTTGGTGCTGTAAGGTTTATGAACTTGTAGTCATTTACTATTGGAAATGCTGGTATTTGAAACTAGAACTTGAAGAAATAAAATTGTGTATTTTTGAGTTTATACAATGGCTCGTTGATCATTTAGGGTCAAAGAAGTTGATTGGGACTTGCGGTAGCATGTACTTTAGCTCTTCAGCCACAAAAATAAGTGCATTTATAACATTTTATGCAACCGGTCCCAAATCTCCAAAAGTGCGCATTGTTATAAAAAAATGTTTGCAGCATTTGAATTAGAAAATCAACCGCTTGACAACAAAATGATAACAAACAAAGAGGAAGGTGATGAAGAAGATGAATATTTCAAAACAAACAATATGAAAAGGGTGTTGCATGAAGAAAATGTAGATGACGAGAATGCAAATTATGAACTGGAGGCACATTCTGAAATGGAAAATAACAGTCCCACTGCTGCTCAGTTTTCAGAATCAAAGAAAAGAAAAGAGGAGGAAAAGAAAAAGTGGAAAAAGAAAGAGATTACTTACAACATGCTTTCGTACAGCTTGGATGAAAATCAGATTTAAGCCCTTTCAACACTGCTCAACTTACACTGATTACTTTCTTACAATGTTGGGGCCAAATACTGTAAAAGGTGTTGTATACCAGTCAAACCTGTATGCTACTCAAAGTGGAAAGACTATGAACTGTTGGCTTTACTAGGCTTTAACTTTAACCAAATTATACACATTGCTGTGCTGAAGATCTTCAAATAGCAATAGGAAAAAGAGTAATGCCTAGAAGTCGTTTTGAGCAGTTTTTGAAGTACCTTCATATAAATGGCAATTCCACAAAACGATTACCCATATTCATCGTTCGAATCGTAAGTTATGGTTTTGAGTTCACCCAACATCCTATGGAAAAAAACACTTTCAGCTTTTCTAATTCTCCAGGCAACATTTCCAATTCTTCTTTCCCTAAAAACCTTATTCGGACTATTACTAACAAAAAGAGTGAAGCCGGTCCAGCCGTTCTCATGTGACGCGCTTACCAACAAACAGCATTTAATTTTTAATTATATAGATTTATGAGTATTTACTAGTACTTAATATACGATATTTATTATTATATAAAGTGCAGACCTCCGTCTGAGAACCACAACCAAGCATAATTGAAATTTCAATCCTGGTAAATTTATTTGTGATGACACCAGAATTGCTTTAAAACATGGCCAACTGCATCTTGCTATCGCTGCGCGATATTAAGACATGTATTCGATTCTGCAAACCTCAAAATATACGCTCTTATGTAACGCCATCTAGTAGAAGAATAATAAACTAAAACGAAATTATTTCTCAATTAACTTTAAAATAACACTTTAAACATTAACTTTACAATAATTTGTACTAATAGTTTTGAAATAATGAAACAGAAGAAATAAAACTGAAAAAGTGTTGTTGAAAAGTAAATTGTTGGGTAAGTTCAGGAATAACAACTTTACTTACATTTTAATTTTTTCTAATAGTTCAAAAGGTAGAAATAATTGGGAATCAATTATGTTTTAAAGTGCTTGGTTGGATTTTTTAGATGACTTCCTGGTTTATAAAAATGCAGTATTAACGTAATCGACGTTTTCAACTGTATTGGAAAATTTTGAAACTACTTTCAATTCCACAACGCAAAATTTTAAAACCCTTATTATTATTATTATTATTATTATTATTACATTTGCTAATTGCAAATCATATACATATACATTTCAAGACAACTAAAATTTGCTTCAACGCAAGTCATTTTCTTGTGTTGGCTCTTTTCAACTTTAAGATTATAACAAGCTACATTATTGGTAATAATTACAGCATTTTGATTTATCCAGCAGATTCAAGTCTAATTACAGAACAAAAACTGGCAATGTTGAAATATCTAGAATAAACCCACTTATTTTCTGATATCCTACTTAAAACTGTGCTAACCATCCTTCAAATATTCAAACTTAGTGTTCATATTAGTGACCAAATATCAGAATTTAAATTTTTTTTATAGATGTGCAAAAATATCTATAAAAATTAAGATCTTTTTAATTGTAACCTGAAATTGTAAAGTTATGGCTGTTTACCAGAGTTTTTCTTATATTACTACATTTCGGATAATCAATTCTCCTGTTTTGAAGTGATTTGAGAATTACTTATTCTTTAAGATGGCTCCACAATTGCATTAAGACATGGCCAACTGCATTTTGCTATCGCTGAGCGATATTAAGACCATATAACATAACTTCGATTCTGCAAACCTCAAAATATCCGATCTTGTGTAGTGCCATCTAGTAGTAGAATAACAAACTCAGAAGTAATACTCAATTTGTATTGAAATAAACTTTAAAATAACACTTTAAACATTAACTTTAAAATAATTTGTATTAATAGTTTTAAAATAGTGACAGAAGAAATAAAACTGAAAAAGCGTTGCTGAAAAGTAAGTTGTTAGGTAATTTCATTTTATTTACACACGTTTATTTCTTTCTAATAGTTCAGAAGGTAAAATTAATTGGAAAGCAATTATGTTGTAAAGTGTTTGTTTGGATTTTGTTGATGACTTCTTGGATTATGAAAATGTTGCGGTATTAACGTAATCAACATTCACAACTGTATTGGAAGAATTTGAAACTTTTACTATTCCTTGCCTTCCAGCATGTGCAGCTGGCTATGGCACCGGTAACATTATTTGCACCTCCTTTAAACCTAACGTATGAAAACATTTCTTCTACAACATCGGAACTTAATGATTCCACTTTTCTTTTCAGTGAAACTCTTCATTTAATTTTTAACCCATGAGTTGTTTCAAAATTTGACCCACCAAACGGACTAACCCCAATAACAACTAATTGGCAGACGATATTGCGATAAACAAAAGCAAGAACGTCACACCAAACAAAGTTAAACAGATATTATTAGTCATGGAATATTGAAAGTTAGTTTTTCTTGTTTTAATCGACAGATTTAAAAAATTGTCTACCACTAGACAGAGGATGACACGATTTTTCTGGAAATGTAACATTTGACCCCCATTGGCATTTAAATTTTTCAAGTTGCCTCCTTTTACGCAACCACTGGTTGTTATGAAAAGGTATGATTTATGCCAAAAGATGGGGATTTAAAAATAAAAATTGAGCTGTCCCAGGAAAACTGGCAACAAGTAGAGACAAAAATTTAACCCTCCATCAGTCGCGCTGTAAAAAAAATCTAACAAAATTTTATTTGTTGAAAACTTGCTCAAAATGCTAAAAATTGCTCAACCTTTCTCACATTCAAGCAATATCTCAAGGAGTTAGAAACGCAGCTTTTCTGCCCAACTAGGCGAAGTGGGAGAATTAGCGGCCTTTTGAACTTATCATTAATAGTAATAATCTAACACGCGACCTACCACGTCGTTCCGCATTTCTCGGAGTGTTAGAAAAATTCTGACGATTCGACTTTTCTCATTTGTCATTTTTTGTTGAAATCTCCTTATACAGGCTGTTTGATAATAAACGCCCCATTCCGTAAGTTCTTTATTTATTATCCGATTTTAGTAATTAAAGAAGGTATGAAAATGGTTTGACAAACTCTATAATCTTGCCCTAATCCCAATTTTATTATTATTATTTGTTACTTCTGAGAATACTGGTTTTAAGTTTATATTTTCAATTTAGTTTGTCACATTATATGATTAACAAAAACTGTTAGTTACACGTGACCTATGACGGGACAAAAACACGCGACTGATGGAGGGTTAAGGAATTTTATTCCTTAACCCTCTATTTATGTTATTTTCATATTTTCATAAATATGTAGGGGAAGTACGGCTATTATGGCACAGTGGCTATGATGGCACATGACGATATTCTATGATATCTCGATTGCTATGGTTGCAAAGTAGGCAGTCATCAAGACATTAGTGTGGTAGCGTCTTATCTGTGTAGTTACAGCTAAATTACTTGGGTATTTCTGGCACAATATCCCAAATTTAACTTAGCAGGTATGTATAATTTTTATTATGGTTTTACTAAAGTAGGAACGTTTTTTTTTTGATTCAATTAGTAGAAAGATACAAATTGTATTGATTGAAATATAAATGGACATTAAAACATCAAATTAAGGCCGGTAGTTAGTTACAATACACGTGCCACATATTTCCACAAAGACGTGTCTTACACTTTGGGCATGATGGCATACGTTTACTATGTCTATGATGGTATCATACCAATGTGCAGATGTTGTTTATAAGTACATTAATGTTTTAATGTTGATAGAAATTATAATTTTCTATTTTTTATAGTATAAACGACATGAATAACAAGCAAGAAAAATCTTCCAAAAGCCAGCAATGGTCAGCTGATAATATGGGAGAAGCTATAGATGCTATAAATTCGAACCATATGAGATGGAAACTCGCTTCGAAGACATTTAATGTTCCAACAAGAACACTTCGGCGAATGGTTTCGGATAGTAATAAGGTGCTAAAAGGTAAAAGGATTTTTGGGAGGTAGATTAACTATCTTTAATAAAGAAAGAGAACAATAAATAGTTGACAATATAAAAATGTTAGAACTAAGGTTTTTTGGATTAACGTGTACTGATGTGAGAAAATTAGCTTTTCAACTTGCTGAAAAGCTATGTCTAAACCATAACTTTAATAGCATAAAAAAATTAGCTGGGTGGGACTGGCTTCGTAGCTCTCTAAAGAGAAATCCTTCCATAAGTCTTCGAATTCCTGAAGCAACCTCTCTTGCACGAGCTCAAGCATTCAATAGACCAAATATCAAAGCATATTTTGAAAATTTGATAAAAGTAATTGAAGAATACAAATTTACGCCTGAACAAATTTTTAACATTGACTAATCTGGATTGTCCACTGTCCAATCTCGTTCTGAAAAAAAATTTGCCTGCAAAGGAAAGAATCAAGTAGGCTCATTAACTGCTGCTGAAAGAGGCCAGCATTTCACAGTAGTTTGTTGTATGAATGCGATAGGAAATTTCAGCATAGGCCAGAAAAACTTATCAGAATCTTCTGTAGTTGAAGTAAGTACCGTGTCATCAATAAAGATTCCAGTGACTTCTTCAAATGCGACTGATGCCATCATTACATTATATAGGTATATGATGGCACACTTGGCAATAAATCAAAATATATATTTTATAGAAATATATTATTTTGGAATAGCTTAGATTGGTTATTTATGAAACTACTTCCTATTCTTTGAATTTTGCCATGGTTAAATATCTATTGCGGTTCAAATGAACATGGTTACGCATATTTATAAAAAAGGATGCCATCATAGCCGTACTTCCCCTAACTATTCACTCACTCAGGTATTTTTTATTTCCGATTATTTCTAATGACACTCAAAAACTCTAAAAGAATGGTACAACATAGCCAAACTTGACCCTGTAACGAGTATTTATAAAGAATTTGTGAAATAATACCAAGTGTTTTATTTATATTATTTGCATTTTTTTTAATTTTATTTTAATTTTGAGAATTACATTTCTTAGAATTCAAACCATTAGGTACATCAATTTCACAGTTTCTTATTAATCATTCAATCATCTGTTAATACAAAACGTTGCTTTTATAATTTTCTTCAGTGTTTTACATCAACACGTCTTTCGTTTTTTTCCCCCTATCCTCTAATTATAACTCTATTTATACCATCAGCTTCCAAGTATTCGTGCACAAAACAGAACACGACTGCGCTAATCGTACCGATCCGGACGTCTGTCACTTTAGCGAAATAACGTCGTAAATGGTAGAAAAGAGCTCATAAAGGGCGAGAGGCCCGCGAGCAACGTTTCAAAATCTAAAACACTCTATCAAATTCTCAATTATATATGTCAAACACCCACAATAATTCTCCGTCTTCTTCCACCCGTCGACTCGTGCACGATAACTCCGTCTTTATTTACCACCCAGAAACAAAAGAATCACACCTAACATGGCTTCCTACATAGCAACGCCATTCAGGTGTTCTAGATGGTGTTTTTTTTTATCGACGACTGCTTGCTGCCCACCCAATAAGTGACTCGTATGAAACAAATGCCGACACCTTGTAGAAATTCAGAGCCTTTCACGAACGACTCAGCACATTAAGGGAATTTCGTTATCCGTTTAATTATTCGTTTCCACGTAGAAGATGGGGAATAATGATCCTTTAATAATTACATAATATAAATCTCTTGCTATTAAATCGGATGAATGAAAATTATATCGTTTTTGTTTTAAAAGTTTTTTTTTATTTGTTGAAAAGAAATGTAAATCAATATGTTTAATAAAATCACATGCCAGCTTTCTTGTAATTCTCGGGCATTACTAATGATACCAATTTTACAAATCGGATTTCTGAAACGACGAGTATTTCAGTTATACGAGGATGGTTTAATAAGTAAGGTAAATGTCTATGAGATGGCAGCACAATTGCTTTAAGACATGACCAAATGGATTTTGCTATTGCTGCGTGATATTAAGGGCATAACATGACTTCGATTTACATTGTTGAAATTGATTCTGTTAACCGTAAAATATCGGCCCTTATGTAACGCCATCTAGTAGAAGAATAATAAAGTAAAAAGGAACGATTTCGCAATATCTATTGAAATAAACTTTAAAATAACTATTTTAAACATTCACTTTACAATATCTTATATTAATAATTTTGAAATAATTTAATAGAAAAAAATAAAATTAAAAAACTGTTGCTGAAAACTAAATTGTTGGTTTGTTTCAGGAATAACAATTTTACCTCCATTTTAACTTCGATTCTGCAAACCTCAAAATATCCGATCTTGTGTACTGCCATCTAGCAGTAGAATAACAAACTCAGAAGTAATAATTTCTCAATTTGTATTGAAATAAACTTTAAAATAACACTTTGAACTTTAACTTTACAATAATTTGTATTAATAGTTTTGAAATAATGAAACAGAAGGAATAAATTGAAAAAGTGTTAATGAAAAGTAAATTGTTGTGTAGGTTCAGGAATAACAATTTTACTTACATTCTATTTTTTTCTAATAGTTCAAAAGGTAAAATTAATTGGGAAAATCAATTATAATGTAAAGTATTTGTTTGGATTTTCTAGATGACTTCTTGGATTATAAAAATGTTGCAGTATTAACGTAATCGAGGTTTTCAACTGTATTGGAAGATTTTGAAACTACTTCCAATTGCAGAACGAAATATTTGAAAACCATGATTTTGATGTACAGTATACGCAAATATTACATTAAACTATTAAAACTGTCTTTCTTCGGTATTTTGGTACATATTTGATATCTTTTATTTCACTTTGGCACTATTACATTTGCTAATTGCAAATCATCATTATTTCAGGACAACTAAAATTTGCTTCAACGCTAGTCATTTTCTTGTTGGCACTTTTCAGCTTTACGATGATAACAAGCTGCATAATTACAGAATTTTAATTTATCCAGCAGATACAAGTGTAATTACAGAACAAAAATTGACTATGTTCAAATATCTAGAATAAACTCACTTATCTTCTGATATCCTACTTAAAACTGTACTAAACCAGCCCTCAAATACCTTAGATTTCAGATATTTAAACTTATTGTTTATATTAGTGACCAAATATCGTTTATCAGTGCTGCTTCACTTTAGCCCGGCAATTCTTCCATTAGAATTTAAAAAATGTTCTCTTTGCACATCTATAAAAATTAAGGTCTTTCTAATTGTAACCTGTAACTGTAAAATTATGGCTGTTTACCAGAGTCTTTCTTATATTACTACATTTCGGATAATCAATTCTCGATTTCTGAAGTGCCGTGAGAATCACTTACCATTTAGCACAGACCATTTTGGTAAGGACTAAGTGATTACATCAAGCACGTTTTTTCTGTGGAAAAAACTGGATATTGTGCGTATTGGTATACGGTCTAACTTTCAAAATATAGTAAATATATATCACATGTTTGTAGTATCATAATAATTTAAGTAGAAAAGCAACTGAAGTATACAAAATAAATGTCAAATCAGCCAAATGTCAGTAACAATAACAAGAAAATGGGTGTGCTTAAAACCACACAGCAGAAGTGTAAACTTCATCAAGGCGAGGTTAATAATACGAAATACACGCGTATAATATTCAGTAACGTATTAAATAAAACGTATCCGCACATTTATTACATTTACACATGTACACACGCGTATAATATTCAGTAACGTATTATACGACTGATGCGTCATGCTCTCCCATGTAACGGTCGCCGAACGAGTATAGCAGTGACGTATGTATATGTATAAATACACGATATGAATAATCGATTACGGTTCCCGCGTTGGTCTGATGCAACGTGCCGGCGTCATACATTGGTCATACCCGGTCGGCTCGGGTTCGAATCTGCTCGGGGACATGAATTTATTTATTCATTTAAATTTCAATTTTATTGAAATTAAATACCTCTATACGATATATTTATCTTGTTCCCTTAGCCGACTTTACCCGAACGAGCGTTACACATATCCGAGCGTTACACATATCCGAGCGTTACATATCCGAGCGTTGCAGGTCAGTCTTGTTCACTGCCTACAATCAGCGCAAGGCGCTTTAAGAAGTTTACACTTCAATAAATCAGGTGTTAATTGGGCCCGGTGTAATTCAGTCATAGTGCATATTTTTAGCACGTTATTTTAAAGGTGCTCCGCGATATCGAAATAGTTTATAATGTTATGGACAGATGGCGCCAGGTAGAGGCCGGAATTTTTGAGTTAGCAGAATCAGAAAAATCGCATTATGTTGGCCATGTTTAAGAATGTGGCCAACTGGAACTCGTTTGAAAGAAATAACCAGCAAGTATTACATACTAACAGCTGAGTTCATGATCAACATCACATTGCATTTTCTTTACGAGTTGTGCTTCCTTTTCTACAGTATTGCTTCGACAATGGCTTAAATCATATACACACGGCAAATGTATTAATCTATATCCTTAACTGGATTAAAACATTTATCATCTTTAATTTACGAACAAACACGTTCGACGGGATTTTTCAATTCAGCAGTTTCCGCATTTAATCTATGCTTGATTAAAGAAGTAGTACTTAAATATCGCACGATTGTTATGTTTCGAGAATAAATTTACTAAATGCTTCCTGCCAAATTCACACGATAAAGCTCCCAATAGTGCAAAAACCAAATTTATGGTTTTGACCATCGAAGACCTTTTGCATAATAATTTTAGAAAGATCTTTTAGAAAATAATACCTTTTCGTTATTAACTTCCATCTTCTCATAAATGTTTTCTAAATCTGATAACGGTTTCGAATTTTTTTTATCAACTTGCAAAAACTTTAAATGTTAACTTTTTTACTTAAGATCTAGAACTTTACAGTGGTACTTCAAATTTTGAATGATGAAGTTGAATTAATTTAGAATCATTATATTCATTATCATAGAAATAATCTATACTGGTAAGTACATGGAGAAGATACACTTGAAACGCCAGATTCGTGGAAATCCTCAAAATAACATTATTATGTATTGATATATACTTGCTTGTGGAATGTTACAATTTACAAATACGAATACAAATGCGAAAGATACAACTCCATCATTTATGTTATCGATTTCTCTTGCCTGAACCATTAATATCATTTACATAAATTTTGGAAAAAAACAATCTTTTAATGAAGAATTATGGTTTCACTAGCAATCTAGCGGATATTTCATGATCAATGCCAGAGTACATAAATATTTCAAGTTCTAGTTAATAAGATTAAGATGATTACTAAGAACTTAGCTAAGAACGTAAAACAAATTAAAGTAACATATGCTTATTAGTCCATAAACTATTTTAGTCTTACATACTGTTTTTAAAACATTGCAGTTGATTTCAATAAAATCGATTACTATAAATTTCCTTAGTTATAAATCGCTCTTGTCAATGTCACTTTTTGACTATATTGTGACAAATAGACCACACACGTTGTATCATCAGTACCACAGATCACTTTAAATATAGTAGAATTACCGAATAGATGCAGTAGCAACAGCGCACGAGAAATGCGTCACTTGAACGCCATACTTAAAATAACGCTTACTATTGGTTCGTTTGCAAGGACGGCCACAAACCAACCAATAGTAAGCGTTATTTTACGTATGACGTTCAAGTGATGCACTTCTCGTGCGCTGTTGCTACTGCATCTGTTCGGTAATTCTACTATACATAGAAGATAGTGTAATTTAAGGGTCCTCGCTAGTGGATCTGTCAACAATGGAAAAATAGATTTTAGATGCCACATATTTGTGTTGATTTTAAAGATGGAGAAAACCTTTCAACGTCAACTTATGAAGAATTTAGTAATTAACGGATTAAAGAAAATTAATTAATATGTCAAAATATTAAAAACCAGTTTTCTCAAAAATCCTTCGGAGGAGATTTGTTTGCTTGGGTTTACATTATAAATTGAATAGAAAGCTACCCGGCTGTTCACTTATTTTTCGGTCAACTATTCTTTACTTTGTTTAAAATGAATATAAAATAAATTAAAATCAGGCAACCCACATTACAATGAATTGTTATTCTGCTATAAATCTTTCCCGCGGTTACAAATGTGTAAATATTTGGTCATAAATGAATTTTTATTCGCTTAGATATTGAGTTATTATTTCAAATATTTATTATATATTCCCTATGTATAATAAGTACTCGGACATTCTTGGCTTATTATATTATGTGCTATGCAACCAATATTACATTTCCCATTCACTAGCGAAGACCCTTAATAGTAAAAAGTTTAGTCAATGTTTAGCGCCGCCTGCCAACTACAGGCGGTACTAAAATGGATCAAACCGATGAACCGGGAAATTTAAATATGTATTATATATTTCTATTCATTTTGTATCTACCTTAATAGTTTTTATTCTTCACTTTAAATGTTCGGAGATAAAATAGTAGATGTATTTTAAAGTAAAATATGCTACACATATTGCTATATTTTAATTCATTTGAAGTGAAGAATAAAAACTATTAATTTAAGTAAAGGTGACATATTTAAAAATGTTGTGCGTTATATATAATAACTTAGTAATAAATTAGACACATATCTTTTTAGAAATGCTTTATTTTTATATGAAAACTTGTTTCTATTTCAAATTATTAAGGAGAATGCATTCTAAATTATTCTTACATTTGAACTTATTTATTCCTTAAATGGAAATCGTCGATCTTCTCTTATAACATTGAATAAATTAAGATCTCCTGTAGCTTCCAACCTCTCATGGAAACGAATTGATTTTGGATGTGGAAATGCATGAAAAACTTTTACATTTTGGTCACACTTTGACACATAACATTTTCTTCTCTGCATAATTACTATAGGAAGTCAAGAAAAAAGGCTAATAAATAAATAAAATACTCGAATTATGCAGAATAAATCCTTACGTACATACAATTTTAAGAAATAAGTTAATATTTTATAATTGTGACTATTAATTTAAAATCTGTCAATAAAAATATTTATAAAGCTATACCACATATAGTTACTATTAGTTACCATAGTTACTAATAATAACCAACAACAAAAGACAGTTTGCGAAGCGAAGCGCTGAAGTATCATATCTAATCCTAAAATTGCGTGAACAGATCTTAACATGCGCCACCTACCAACTACAAGCAGAAGTAAAACGATGTCTACGCAATCTCAATTTAACATTTCCCCCCTGATCAGTACATTCAAACTTTAAATTTGTCATTTTAGAAGCTTGACATGTCAAACAGAAATTGTTCTTAAATAGTAAAAACTATGTAAAAAATAGAAATTGAAAGCAATGTAAGGTGATTCATAGACAGAAAAAAAATGTCAAGGGTTCAAGTCAATCATTTCTGGTACAGCATTCGGTACACACTTTATTAGCGCACTGCAGACGGTTGCACTTTCGACAAAGATATTTGGTCTTTCTCTTTAGTTTTGCAAACAAGAAACAGTACTTTCTTTTTTCTAGTATTTCTGCAGGTGTTGGTTCTGGCTCGATGTTCAGAATTTTTCAGATACCGTGACGAATCTCTAATGAAATTTTTACGTTGTCTACTCTTCCTTCCATATGGGGTTTCACTAATTTGGTCGCCAAATCTTTCATAAATGTAAAGCGTTGTAATTGACAATTATTCTTGTAGATGTTGTACATGATAAAAGAGTCGACTGTACTCATATTCAATATCTGGAAAAATATTGCCATCGGCCAGCGTCTGGTCCTCCTGCTTGAACTATACATATACGGCGCACTTTTCATCAACAGAGTCCCTCCCTTTGTATTGAAGAATCATTTCGGGTTGATAATCATTGTTATTTGACTTACAATGATGCATCGATGAAATAAGTAGTACCACTTTGCGTTTCTTCGGAACGTATGATAGAAGGGTCATATATATCTTGTAAAACCATACAAAGAAGATTTTACTTGTCATGTGTTGTTGTGTAAAAATTGGGATGTCTCTTTTGTTCTTTCGTCATGTGCCTGTATACGTTAAATTTTTAGCTTTTAACTCATCCACTAATTGAATTGAGCTAAACCAATTGTCAGCTGTAATATTTCGGTTTGTACCTTTCAAAGGCTTAGCTAACTTTAGCACACTTTCCGTGGCTTTACTGAGTGTCCTTTCTTCTTGTGACAACGTTAAACCATCAGAAAATTTCCCATAATATATGTATCCATTATATACATATCCGCTACGGGAATCTATGAGCATCATGATTTTAATACCATATTTAACTGGTTTTGCTGGCATACAGACTTTAAATCGACACCTTCCACGAAAGCCAACTAACATTTTATCAACGTAAGCGTATTCACCTATTGTGAACGTTACCTGAGAGTTTTTAATAAATTTGTTAAACAGCTCGCTAATTGCCGCAGCAGTTTCACTTACTTGCCGCAAACCTCTCTATCCTCTGGATTGTCAAATCGAAGACAAGATAACAGCACAGCAAATCGTTTCTGGCTCATAACTAATCTAAAAATATCTCTTCCCGTACCATCAGTAGAAAATAGTGAGGCAATATCTTCAGTGTTTGACTTGAAAAAGGCTGTATATATAAGGAGCCGCCCCATGAACGCTTTAATTTCGATGTCATCAAGTGGTTTGAGTTCCGGTTTGTCCGCTCTTTTATATTTTTGGCGTACTATGTTTAATTTTACATTAGTCCATTGAACAGTAAATGAAATCATTGTGTCATCAAACTGGAGATTCCAGACCATTTCAGTGTCCTGATGTTCATTTATCATTGCAGGAGCTCTTAGTCCTGGTAGATGCGACACGATGTTATGAAGTGGTGTTCGGGGTATTTCTTGTTGGTTCCTGACTGGACCATTTATATTTATATTTTCCATAGTAGTATCGCGTTCACGAAATATCTTTTACATCGGTTGATGGTGTTTGATCTACTTCTATGCTTGCTTCCGGTTCGATATCGTCATATATTGTAGGTATATCTTCTGTATCCGATACCAATTGTTCTGATTCTGTGTCATGATCGGAAACCTCAAAAATGTCAGCTTCTATCATTTTTACTTTATCAGAATCACTTGCAAGTTCGCCAAACCACTTCTGCAGGATATTTTCAAAATCTTTGTCTCCATATTTAACTTGTTTTGAAGTTGAAGGCAATTGATCCATTGTGAGAATCCTAAAAAGTCACACAAGCATACATCGGTTAAATCGGGATTTGTTAAAATACAAAACAGACAAACTTTGTAGCCACGTCACCAGTTACGGGTTAAACAGGCTGCGATACACTTATAAAATTTGCGAAATCCAACAAAAGTTACAAAATTTGTTTATAATCCGTAACGACTTTTTGAAGAAGAGATCGGAATCATGGCAACAACGTGATATCAGAGACTTATTAAGCAGTAGCGCTCATGTGTATTAATTTTTCTTTTGTACAGTGTAGTGTTTTTTATTTACATGAAAGACAATATTCAATGTTTGGATTTAATTTTGTTTCTGTAAACTTCGCAGTTCCTAGAATGACGAAATACAATTTTGTCTGACATTTATAATATACATTCATAATATACATATTTTAATCGTCCGTATTTTTATCTAAAGTTGAGTTGTCATTTGCTAAACTGGTTAATTTAACATATTAACACACTATAACTATTCAACCATTCTCGTCCAGTGAAGTACTGCAGAGCATTGCGAAGCTTAAAGCAAACTTTACATCTAGTCATGATGATTTACCGGATTTTTTTGTGAGAGATTGCGCATTTGTATTCTATGAGTTACTTAGGGTATTATTTAATTTAATACTTAAAACATGCGTGTGTTCTGAGCTATGGGAAATCACTCGAATAATAAGTTTAAGATAGGAGATAAATCCGATGTACTGAACTGTTGACCCAGTAGCATTATTAGCAACTTTGCTAAGATATTTGAAGGTACTATAAATCAACAAATCTCTAGCAATTGTATGTCAAGGCTTGCATTTCAACAGCATGGTTTAAGCTCGAGTAGATCCACAACAACCAAATTGGCAGAACTAACTCAATTTAAGTGTCGCTCTGGACAATCGCAAACAAGTGGATGTTATCCACACCGACTTTGCGAAGGCCTTTGATTCCATTGACCATTCGATACTACTGTCGAAGCTTGACGCGTTCGGTTTTTCAAAAAACCTTCCGCAACTTATGTCTTCGTACGCGACCAGTCGCAACAATTATGTGTGCTGGAATGGTTTGCATTCTAAAAAAATTACCCCAACTTCTGGGGTTCCTCAGGGTTCCAATCTGGGCCCCTTCTCTTTATCGTTTTCATAAATGACTTGTTGCTGTCATTAGATTGTGAAGTATTAGCCTACGCTGATGATCTTAAAATTTATTGTCGAGTAACTTTGTTGAGAGACTGTGAACACCTCGAACACATGGAACCTTCAATATATTGTTGACTGGTGTGATCGAAGCGGTTTCACTCTAAATTTTAATAAGTGCGCAGTTGTTATTTACACTAGAAATTTAAATCCGTTTCAACCGGTATGGTGTAAGTCATACTCCGGTGCCTAGAAAGCATATATTGGTGGATGTGGGTATTATATTAGATAATTTATTAACTTATAATTTTTTTTTTGTATTGCATGTATTTTTTACTTATTCTCTTATTCACTTTTCGTAAGCAGTCATAAGTAGTCATAACGAAAATGAAAAGTGTGAACACATGAATGTTAAAACTAACATCAAACAGTAAATAATTACTGTGACTTACATATACAGTGTGCTTACCGACGACCTGCGTATAGGGCTTACTGTGAGATAAAACGACGACACCGAGAGTTTGTATGAGTTAGTACGAAAAAGCAATATACAAACTGCTCCTTGGTCGAGTGTAGTGTTGGAAAAGAGGGGATTCGAGTAGATTTACGCTGAGGCTAGAATGGGCTAGGCTGAGTCTCCGTTTAAGCAGGGCAACGAGGATAGATAGCGCAGCTGTACTGCAGTTTGTATATTGCTTTCTCGTACTAACTCATACAAACTCTCGGTGTCGTCGTTTTATCTTACAGTAAGCCCTATACGCAGGTCGCCTGCAATCACATAGTATACCTTTATACGTAAAACGTATATGTATATATGCATGTGTTTGAGATACACACATACATTACGTGCCATTGTCGATAATCGAACGCACAGACACCGGTGTTTCGACCTATGAGGTCTCATCAGTGTACGCGGAGATTCTCGACAATAGCTTCAAGACGTTTTACGTATAAAGGTATACAATATGTCTCACTAAGTTGGAACCATATGGAAAACTTTTTTATTATTAATTTTAGGAAAAAAAGTTATTCTTTATAAAAACTTCTGCATGTTCTAAAATCTAAAATACGATCATCAGATATTAAATTTTTTCAGTTGTATACGAGGTATGTCAAAAAATATTAATTTTACTCAAGACTAAAGTACCTTTATATTTGAGAATATCGAATAACTTTATTAAAAAAAGTTGATTAGAACTAAAAATTACGTCCAAATATGCCATTAGATCCATTTATATGAAAAAATTAATTTTTCTATTTTTGCCTACAATAACAATGCAAATTTAACTGTAGTTACATGGTATCTAGGATGCACTGACATACAATTGATTTGTTGTTTGCTAGAAATGCTTGATAGTGAATGTCAAAACGCATGAGAATTTATATGACACATAAACATGGTATGGTTATTAACTTGTAAAGAGAAAATAGAAATTGTTTTGATTCTGGGAGAAAACTATACAACAATTTCGCAATTTAAACACGTAATGAATGCATGTGCATTTATTTTGTAAATAAGAAAAAACAAAAAAGTTGTGTAACTAATATATTATTAATAATAGAAGTAAATAGAAATTTAATTTTCGCTCATTCCACTAATGCCTCGACATATCCACCCTCTCGTTCAATACATTTAATCGTTCTTTTGGCAAATTGACGTAGTACATTCTTTATCATTTCTGGAGAAATTTCTTGGCATGTTACTATAATTATCCTCTCCAAATGATTAACATCTTGAAACGGCCCTTTCTGGTAAAACTTTTTGTTTCAAGTAACCCCATAAAAAGTAATCAAGGAGGGTTAAGTCAGGGGATCTAGCAGGCCAAAAAAGATTTGAGTATCTGTGAATAACATTTCCATGGAACATATGTTCAAGATATTCCCTAACATCTAATGTACTGTGGCATGCGGCACCGTCTTGTTGGAACCAAATACATTGACGTTCTTGTATGGGTAGTTCGTCCATGAAGTCATTGATGTAAGTTTGTAAAAACTGTAAATAACGTTCGGCATTCATTGGTTGATGAAAAAAGAAAGGTCCTATTAATCTGTTCTTATAAATGCCACACCATACGTTCGTCTTAAATGAATATTGGTCATGAGACTTTATTATAAAATTGGGATTTTCTTTAGACCATCAGCGACAATGTTGTGACGAGACAGTTCCATTTGACGAAAAGTTGCTTCATAGGAAAAAATTATACGCATCGTAAAGAAAGTGTCCTCTTCTAACTCTCTTTGGATGAGTGAGCAAAAATCAAAGCGCCTGTCATAATCCCTATCTTTTAATGTGTGAACGATTTTTGGTTTAAATGGTGTGTATTTATTTAGTTTTAGAATTCTTGCCACTGTATCTTTACTTACATTTTGTTGCATCAACGACTTCCTCTTGCACAATGACATTTTTGGATTTTCTACAACAGACAGCATTACTTCAAACTGCGTATTCTCATCGGCAACCAGCTTTTGGCGTTTTCTATTATGATTATTTTTAATACTTCCAGCACTCTTAAATTTATTTATTATTTTCGTAACAGTTGAATGATTAATATTTTTATTGGGATATCTATTATTAAAAATAATTGCTGCTTCTCTATGCGTTTTATACTTTTCTCCCACAATCAAAACAATTTCTATTTTCTCTTCACAAGTTAATAACCTTACCATGTTTATGTGTCATATAAATTTTAACGCGTTTTGACATTCACTGTCAAACCTTTCTAGCAAACAACAAATCATTTGTATGTCAGTGCATCCTAGATAATATGTAACTACAGTTAAATTTGCATTGTTATTGTAGGCAAAAAATTGAAAAAATGAGTTTTTCCATATAAATGGATGTAATGGCATATTTGAACATATTTTCAAGTTCTAATCAACTTTTTTTAATAAAGTTGTTCGATATTGTCAAATATAAAGGTACTTTACTCTTGGGTAAAATTAATATTTTTGACATATCTAGTATAGGTACAACTGAAAAAATTTAATATCTGATGATTGTATTTTAGGTTTTAGAACATGCAGAAGTTTTTATGAAGAATAACTTTTTTCCCTAAAATTAATAATAAAAAAGTTTCCCATATGGTTCCAACTTAGTGAGACATATTGTATATGTAAGTCACAGTAATTATTTACTGTTTGATGTTAGTTTTAACATCCATGTGTTCACACTTTTCATTTTCGTTTTGATTGGTGACGCCACCTAAGGCTCTATTACACGAGATACACTATTAACATACAGGCCTCTGTATAGCAGAACATGCTGTCAGAAGCCATCCCTTCTTTCCGTGTCATCTTTTGGGTGTTAGATGTCGCTGTGATACTCTCACTGCATTTAACATGCAAAAATGACATAGGCAGCGATTTAAGTCTTGAAGCTATTGTCGAGAATCTCCACGTACACTGATGAGACCTCATAGGTCGAAACACCGGTGTCTGTGCATTCGATTATCGACAATGGAACTTAATGGATGTGTGTATCTCAAACACATGCATATCTACATATACGTTTTACGTATAAAGGTATATATGTAAGTCACAGTAATTATTTACTGTTTGATGTTAGTTTTAACATCCATGTGTTCACACTTTTCATTTTCGTTTTGATTAGTGACGCCACCTAAGGCTCTATTACACGAGATACACTATTAACATACAGGCCTCTGTATAGCAGAACATGCTGTCAGAAGCCATCGCTTTTTTCCGTGCCATCTTTTGGGTGTTAGATGTCGCTGTGATACTCTCACTGCATTTAACATGCAAAAATGACATAGGCAGCGATTTAAGTCTTGAAGCTATTGTCGAGAATCTCCACGTACACTGATGAGACCTCATAGGTCGAAACACCGGTGTCTGTGCATTCGATTATCGACAATGGCACTAAATGTATGTGTGTATCTCAAACACATGCATATCTACATATACGTTTTACGTATAAAGGTATATATGTAAGTCACAGTAATTATTTACTGTTTGATGTTAGTTTTAACATCCATGTGTTCACACTTTTCATTTTCGTTTTGATTGGTGACGCCACCTAAGGCTCTATTACACGAGATACACTATTAACATACAGGCCTCTGTATAGCAGAACATGCTGTCAGAAGCCATCGCTTTTTTCCGTGCCATCTTTTGGGTGTTAGATGTCGCTGTGATACTCTCACTGCATTTAACATGCAAAAATGACATAGGCAGCGATTTAAGTCTTGAAGCTATTGTCGAGAATCTCCACGTACACTGATGAGACCTCATAGGTCGAAACACCGGTGTCTGTGCATTCGATTATCGACAATGGCACTTAATGGATGTGTGTATCTCAAACACATGCATATATACATATACGTTTTACGTATAAAGGTATATATGTAAGTCACAGTAATTATTTACTGTTTGATGTTAGTTTTAACATCCATGTGTTCACACTTTTCATTTTCGTTTTGATTGGTGACGCCACCTAGGGCTCTATTACACGAGATACACTATTAACATACAGGCCTCTGTATAGTAGAACATGCTGTCAGAAGCCATCCCTTTTTTCCTTGTCATCTTTTGGGTGTTAGATGTCGCTGTGATACTCTCACTGCATTTAACAAGCAAAAATGACATAGGCAGCGATTTAAGTCTTGAAGCTATTGTCGAGAATCTCCACGTACACTGATGAGACCTCATAGGTCGAAACACCGGTGTCTGTGCATTCGATTATCGACAATGGCACTTAATGTATGTGTGTATCTCAAACACATGCATATATACATATACGTTTTACGTATAAAGGTATATATGTAAGTCACAGTAATTATAAGTAGTCATGTTTCAAATTTCATTTCCTAAAACTTGATGACCTTTTTGTTATTATTTATATATTGTATTATATTATCAGATTATTGTTATGTACTGTATAGTTAATTTTTGTCCTGTACATAATTGTAATTTCTTCTGTTGGACAATAAAGATTATTATTATTATTATTTCTTTAACATACCGATGGTATTTTGCCAAAAGGTCGAACGCGCCAATTTTACGATTTAGAGCTTTATGTACCAACAAATATGTACCTACTGTAAGATGATGTTGGCAAAAGGATGAACGTATTTGATGGAATATAAGGTATTGAGAGTGAAAAATACATTTTTCCTATGGGCGAATATGTTCAGAACAATCCGTCCAAAAGGACGAATATAACAAAGCTAAAACGTCTAAAGGGCGAACTTGCATTGCTTTACTATAGGCAGCATAACCTAAAAATAGTTTTGTTCGTTGATTGTATGGTACGTATGCGATACGGTATGAAAAACTTGTTAATTATGTCTAGTCGGACAGAGCGAATACTAAAATTGTCTCGTAATATTAATAAGCCAACAAGTAGTGTCTCAACTGATGCTAAATGTTATATGGCATTAGAGAATTTGGACGTTATTTATGGGTCAAATTCCGGCCGTAGGATTGAGAAATCCTATGTAACTGACATAAGTACAAATTCTTCTTTACTTAGCCCGCAAAGTAATGAATCTACTTCTGAATCTGACGGCGCAGAGGAGCCAAACAATAATAGAAAAAATTATAATATTATTACCAATTCTGAAAATGCCAGAGAAAATTGTGCTTATGGGATCAAAAAGAGAAAGACGGAGAACAAAAAAGAAAACTTATATAGGGCACAGAAATATTGCCAATTCAAAAAAGAAGATGAAACAGAACCCACGCGGAAAAGGATGCCCCAATGAATGTAATAGTCAGCAAAGATGATAGAAAACCCATTTTTGAGAAATACTGGTCATTCAGTCATCAAAGGCAAATAGACTTTTTACTCAACTACAAAGATGTTCATGTGATCGAAAGAAAAAGGGTTAAATTGCATAGGCGAAAGTCTCTTACAAGAGATTATTATTTGCCAAACCTTAATGGAAAATTAAAGATTTGCAGACTAGATGCAACAGATAAGCTTCTCAGTTATACTGAAACTGGTGGAAGTGATATCAAGACCTCGAAAATTGATGAACGCGGAAAACATATCCCAAAAAATAAAACTGCTGCTGCCAGCGGCGATTTAGTCGTTTCGTTCATCAACGAACTACCGCCAGTTCCATCGCATTATTGTAGGAAAGATACTACCGGAAAATATTTGCCAAATAACTTTCGAAATGTCTCCAATTTGCATCCAATATATAAGTAATACCTTGCCACAGAAGATAATACAAAAGGCAAAATTAGTTTATCACGGGTTGAGGAAGTTGTGCACAAATGGAACTATACCTTCGCAATATCACCATGAGTACCTATCTATATCATTTAGACCAAACGTGGAAGATAGGCTCTTGGAGACCGATGAAGAGGACGAAGACTGCACCCAATTATTGATTTCCCCCTATTATTGTAGTTTTTTATTACTTTAATTTCATTTGTATTTTCTTATTTTTTAACAAATTTTTTTTTTCTTATTTGACTTTTATTGAAATATTTTAGAATATCACACTTAAGCAAAATAGCGAACTTGGGGCCAATACAGCACATATACCAGAACTTTTCTGGAAAAAGGGCGAATGTCCACAAAAATTTAAATTTTAAACTAACAGTACATTTAATTTTGTATTTTTTGATTACTTATACATTTGATTATTAATGTGAAAGGTTTAAGTACAATTTTTTTCAATTTAGTCGCCCACATATTTCCAGAACAGTTTTCTCCAATTTTCTCGAAACAACGAAATGGTGCAATCGCCCTTTTGGTAAAATACCATCGATATTGTCATTGTTATCTAGGCACATAGGTGATAACAATGACAATGATATTGCTCAAACTTATTTTTATATAAATATCGAACATTTAAAAAATGTTCAATATTTACATCTGTTAGGGAATATAACAAGTTCAGAAACGTAAGTCATCCTGTAAAATTAAATCTGCATTTATTGCGGACGCGAATGAAATTTATTTTAAAGAAAAGCGTAAAGATTTACGCGTATACCCCGCCGCTTGATTCGCCGGTGAACCAGCCACAAGACGTTTGGTTCTCTTATTGTGTCGGCCGGCGGTAATTAGTTACCTTATATGGACTCACAAAGGGACCGCCGCGCGAGCCTCTTCCCCTGACACCCCTCTTCGCGTTGCCCGTCCCTCGCTCTCCGCCCCACCTCTGCCGATCCATCGGGCAGCATCAAAAGCGCCGCCCGGTCGGCGGGGAGATGCTGCCTTTATTGACGATTATCAAAACTAATTTAGGCTTTGATCTTTGATATAACAATTAGTTTATTATACTGGTGCCGCGATTAAAGCACCGCGGTGAGCGAGAATCTTCGGCTTCAAGTGAAATAAGAGTTTCTTTTGAGAGTGAAGAAGACTGATTCCGAGGATGTATATCTGCGGTACATACGTACAGTAACTCACGGGTTAAATGACTCAAGACATTCTGTTATGAGAGCGTTGGTATAGTTGTGAAACAAATAAAGTAGGTAGAAATATGTAATATTGTATACACAAATACTGACGGTTAAGAAATGTAATAGACACTGTGATAGAAACATAATCATTCTCTCGCGAGAGTTACACCGAAATAAAATATAAAAACAATAAAAAATAAGTACAGTAAAGATGATATTCTATTAATATTTTGTAATCAGTCCGTGACATATATATTTTATTATTTTGTTTTGAGTGCCAGCAAAATAAACGGAAGTTTCATCAATATAAGTGCAAGTACTGGCCGAACCAAGATCTCTTAGTTCATGTCACCCTAGTTACATAAAATATAATGTATCAGGCTGCGCAGATATTTAACTTAAGAACTTATTCTCTGATATGTTACCCAGGACTCTTTCTCTCGGATGAAGGTTATATCTATTTAAGGAATTCTTTGGTTATATGGATAAGGTAAAAATTAAACACAATTACAAATTTATTATAATAAAACAAATCATTCTGTACGCAAGACTTGAGAACATAATACATAAGTTACAACTAGAGTATCAAATGTTTAATTTTAAGTCATAAAGAATAGCTTACGCCCAGGTGTCACCTCAGTTACCCATTTAATTTGAATGATATGGATAACCGTCTCATTCCTGTTTCAAGCACTACATTAGAATTATGAATCCAGTGAATACGAATTTTATTCACACAGCCACTTGCCAAAATTACATCAAAACGTGTAATTATTTATGCGCACTGATATTGATCGCGTAAACATCGATTCTCTCGCTTGGTCGTGATACCAATATACGAGGTCTGACAATTAAGTATCCGGAAAAGTTTTTTTGCGGCCCACGTTGCAACACTGCGATCCGTCACATGGTCAGGCGTGGTCGAGGGAGTCTTCAACTAAATGCCGCCCAATTTTCAACTCGTTTCACGCAGCAGTCTGCGTGTTATGCCGGAGGAGTGAACGTGTGTTTCGCAATTCTGTACATAATATCTACGCCAGAATATTTTGAGAAAAGTGGAGGAAATTGAGAATTGAGTGGAGGAAATTGAGAATTGAAACGTTAACAGTGTTGAAAGGAGTGTATGGCGACAATTTGATGCCAAAATCGTCATTCTATGAGTGGTACAAGAACTTTGAGGAGGGGCTAGAGGAGTGCAATGACGCTCCGCGCTCTGGTCGACCAGCTGAAGTTCGCACCGCCACCTATCTGCAAAAAGTCGAGCAAGTGTTGAAGGATGATTGTCGATACTCGATGTTGAGGTCCTGAAAACATTGCGGCGCCAGATTGCACAAAAAAGACCTGAGTTGTGAGCCAACAAGAATTTGTTGCTGCATCACGACAATGTGCCAGCGCATTCAGCCATCTTCGCTCGCGAATTTTTAGCATCCACAGGGACTCTTGTGCTGGAACACCCACCCTACAGCCCAGATTTAGTCCCATGTGATTTTTTCCTTTTCCCTAAAACGAAGGAGATGCTCAAGGGGACTCATTTTGTTACTGAAATGGTCATGAAACAGGCCTGTACAGGGGTCATGGACGCTCTTGATGAACAAGCTTTCCAAAATTGTTTCCAGTCGTGGAAATCACGAATGGAAAAGTGTGTGCGGGTCGGAGGGGAGTATATTGAAGGATGTAATATCTAATTTGTGACCAATTTGAAATAAAAGCTCCTAAAACCAGTTTTCCGAATACTTAATTGCCAGACCTCGTACATAATACACATCTTGATTGCGCGGGTGTTCATTCTATATATCATCTATCAATTAGTTAAACGAGTGCTTGCTCAAAAGTATAATGTGTAAATAATTGCTTAACTGAGATTATTAAGTTAATTATCTCTGAAAATGAGTAACTGAATTATTATGCTGATTGTCCTAAAAATTATAATTCAATAAAGAAAAAAATACCTTGAATTTTCTTACATATTCTCAAATTCTTAAGTATCCATATTACACTCTAATCTTTATTAATTAAATGACACAGATATACTATGTATGTAATACATAATTTTACAATTTTATATGCACATAATAAATTTAACATCACTGCAATACGGTTACTCGGGGTATACGCTATATTTGTGTTACAAGTGTATTTTTTTTGAAAACCTCATACACTTTTTATTTATTTTCAAGTTTTAATTTATCGGTTTCTCGCAGTGAAGTCCCTTGAAATTCACTCTGCACGACATTATATAGATGTTGTTTAATCAGACAAAAAAAATTAAAAATTTCATATCCTTTTTACAGGGGAAATTTAGTAAATCATCAATTCCTGTTTCAAGCACTAAATTAGAATTATGAACCCAGTGAACACGAATTTTATTCACACAGCCACTTGCCAAAATTATATCAAAACGGGTAACTATTTAAGTGCACTAATATTGATAGCGTAAACATCGATTCTCTCGCTTGGTCATGATACCAATATACATAATACACTTTTTGATTGCGCAGGTGTTCATTCTATATATCGTCAATCAATTAATTAAACGAGTGCCTGCCCAAAACTATAATGTGTTGATGTTGATCTAATAAGGTCTAAGGTTTGGATGCGAGCAGCTACAAGTTGGGAAACACGAATTATGTTGCCATCAACACAAATGATTCGTAATCTACCACTGCTATTGAGGGTGTGCGCTCCTGTCAAAACAGCTGTACTGTATAGTATACTTAGTGCTCTTAATAGACAAGCTTCGTAATTAGGTTGTGAACTAACTTGTTCGAATAGATTATCTGGAATATCTGATCTACAAATCTATTAGTACTTTCGAGTCTCTTAGATGCAAGTAGATGTATAGATATTGCCGTGTTGCTATCCATCACCCCAACCAACACATTTGCAATATTGCGTCCTTTAACATCAGAAGTTTCATCAGCTGACACCCAAATATGTTTGTAGTTTATATCGTGAGGTACATTCATGGCACTATATTTACCGTTAATACAATTTTGTAAAAAATGTGTAAATTCAGGATAATGCACCGTTTTCCATGGGATGTTTCACGCTACTACCAGTTGAAGAGCCAGCAATACCTGTTGTATGTCTATCCGACGACACATATTTTACTACGCGGGTTTTCACTTATAGAACACATGTGACTAAAAAAAGTAATGTAAAAAAAAGTTTTTCTTGGTTTAAGTATGTACTTCTCTGTGTATAATGCATTGGATTTACTATTTACCATCAACGAAAATATAAACTACCACTTGATAACATATTTACAAGCAATTCGATTAATGTTTAATTAGAGAAAACGGTATATCACTTAAAAATCAACAATACAACTAACTTGTCACGTAAGCAATGGTTATACCAACAAAACTGTAACATATTTTCTAATTCTTCGCAAAACGATCTTTATATAATCTGTTCAAGCTAAATCTTGATCGTAGGAGTTACGCTACGGCCTAGAATCGGGCAAAGAAACATGTTGCTTCATTTTATGACCGTATCATTTAGGCATTGAGTCACTGTAAGTATAAATACGTATAAAAAGATTGGTCGGTAAATAAGTACAGTATGATAGGAAAATATAAAAGTTATATCTATAAGGTACATACTATATATCTTCTCTTGTATATAGATCAAATTAGAGATTCATCGTGAATTGGTTTTTATTGCTGTGGGAATTTTTCGGTTTGCGGTGGTCTTTTTTTTGATCAATTCGTCTTCTCTATTTTATGGGGGGACTCGATGAAGATCGAGAAAGGTGCGGATGAAATAGGAAAAAAATTAAGCGTCGATATGAAACGTTTATTATATATTTTTTTGTTGCTGTTTAATTATCAGGAAAAGTTAAATATTTTAACAAATAATTACGTGCACCTACATTGATCATTTACTATTTATGTAGATGTATGTAATAAGTAAGACAAACTAAACATAATTCATGGAGAGTATTTATTACATTTTTGACACAAACAATTTTAGAAACAAATCTATAACACATTCAAGGAATTACATAGAGTGAATTTTAAAATATATTGCTTTAAGTTATACCAGCGTGGATTAGTTAAGGTTAGTTAAATGCACTCTAAGAAGAAGTATATTGTGGCAAAGAAGGATTCAACCAGGTTTCTGTTTTTAATCCATTACTGTTTAATTGAAATAATACGTGTATGTTTTTATATATGTAACGTGTACAAAGAAAATAGAAACATAGAAGCAAATAGCAATATATATATTAATACAATGTTGTTTCTAACATTGTTGTGTAACAGAAACCACCATCGAAGATTCAATACATTGTTAAGCATGTGCATGTTATTCAAATACATCAGGGAAAATAGATTCGCAAACTGACTCTATAAAAACTATTATTTACACCTTCGAAAGGGCTGGTAAGACAGAAGGTCGTTTCTATCCCCGCGTTCGTGTATTGGAATTGCTCAAGAAATATATGGCTTTTGTTGACAATGTCCTTCTGCTGTCTGGCTTTTTATTAAGGATACTAATAGTATCAATATGCTTTGATTAACAGCCTTCGACAATTCGATTGATCTTGATTCATCCATTAGGCGGTAAACGAAAGTGGTTTTCCTGGTAGTACGAGTACTGCACGAAGAAGGCTGGTCTCTACCGGCTTAAAAATTATACTGCGGCGGTGAAACATTCACTAACGGAAAGACATCGACATGATAGGTTAATATTTGCCTAAACCTACCATCGCATGGACAGACATTTTTGGCGGTCAGTAATTTTCTCCAATGAATCAAAATTTCAATCGCCTTCCTACCAAAAGGAAAAGGTTAATCGTGATAGAGGACGAAGTTTTATCCAATATTTCTGAACGTTCGATTAGTGCCCGTTTTGCTGTAGGCGCCTGGTGATGGATGTCTTTTGATGGGCCAGGGGTTAGTTATATGGAAAATAGAGGGTCATTTAAACTATACGCAATATAGGGATATAATAGTTAATGTAATGTTGCCTAGTGTTACTGTACTGCGTGACAGCTTCCTGTTTCTACAAGGTACTTACCGATAAATAAATCCAAGGTGGTTGGTTCAGCAGTGGATCGAAACTGCAAACATGGAAAGGCTACCATAGTCCCCTAATATTCCAATTTTAAATCCTTTGGAAAATCTCTGGGGATTTATGAAAAAGGGAATCTCTGATAATGTATTCAGCAATTCAAATCAATTACGGAATCAAATTGAAACAACCTGGGAAAATGTCAACATGGACTATTGCAAAAAACATGTCGACAGCATGCCGTCTCGTTTAGCAGAAGTAATAGAAAAAAAACCGGAGGATTGACATACTATTAGTGCACAATTGGTATCTTCATGGACCTTAGTAAGGCCTTCGACTGTGTTGAGTACTGTGTGTTATTTGAAAAATTGGAAAGAGTTGGAATAAGTGGACATAGTTTGCAGTTGATACGGTCCTATCTGGATAATAGAAAGCAGTGCGTGGTCGGTGGTGATGCGGGTGTTGCTTCTGATTGGGGGACGCTTAAAAGAGGAGTGCCCCAGGGCTCCGTCCTGTGTCTTTTATTGTTTTTAATACATGTCAATGATCTCCCTTGCAAGACTAAACATAAAACGATACTGTAAGCATGATACTTCGGTAATTGTAAGAACCAAAAAAGATGCAGCAAACAATGAAATACTGTCTACTGTTGAGGATTGTGGTTCGTGGTTTGACAGAAACAGGCTCAAGCTGAATATTGAAATAAACAATGTCTTGAACTTTGGCTGTTTCAAGAAGGACCCAATGAAAGTTATTTATGGAGATCAACAGCTAAATATGGAACACATGGCAGTTAAGTTCCTGGGATTGTGGATGGATCCTCAATTGAACTGGAAGAAGCATATTGACCACTTGGCAACAAAGATATCATCATTCAGTTATGCATTGCGTATCATAGCGGGATCTGTAAATCAGTCAGCAGGTCTATCGGCATATTATGCTTATGTGCAGTCGAGACTTAGTTATGGCATCATGTTGTGGGGAACATCGGTTCATGAATCCAGAGTGTTTATCCTACAGAAGTCGTGCCTGCGTAGTGTCTTTGGTGTGAGAAAGACTCATTCATGCACGGAAATTTTTAAGGGACAAAAAATACATACATTGACGGGCGGGCTTATATGTTCTTGAGTGTGTGAAGTTTGTAAGGGAGAATTATGAGTTTTTCAAAGAGCAAGAATTACAACATAATTACGAGACCAGAGGTATAGTCTGTTCACATTTGGTGGCTCTACAAACAACAAAAAGTATTGTGTAAAAGAGTTGTATCACCCAAATAATAAGAGTATATAATCATTTACCTTCACACATAAAATATTTACCTCAAAAAAGGCAAAAAACTCTATTGTTTCTATAGCATAGATGAGTATTTTAATTTTAAATTTTGACGCGTATAAATGTGAATTTGTGAATCTGTTTTATATGTATATTTTGACATGTTCAACACTGTATGTATTACTGAATAAATAGCTTTATTATTATTATTATTATTAATTAATTAATTTATATATTTTAAATTTTAAATTTACTATTTCTTTACATTGTTTTTCTTTACTTTTTATAATCTATTGTTTTGTTTTATTACTTTTTAAGTTTCGTGTAATTCCATTGTCTCATTTCCTAATAATTACCGAAAATATAAAATGACGTATGCAAAAAAATATCGGCGAAACATTAAATCAAAAAAAGGAAATATATTATATATTTATATGAAACTAAACACATAAAACACAATATCGATATTATTCAACATGTGTGGAGCACAGATCAAATTACATGGTGCAGTAAACGCAATGTTTTTGTCCGCGTTCTGGATCGGAAACGAGCCAAGTATAGATGGCGCTAACATCACAAAATTACAGTTTTCAATAATAATAAGCAAATGGCGGGCGATTCAAAATGTATTTGAAAGCGGGAAATTCAAAATAAATTTTATTACAAATTAGGGTTTAACACATGATCACAACACTGTAATCAAATTGCGTACCTTTACTAGAGTCCGTAGTCTACCGGCTGTTGGGACGTAACTCACAACTTTTCTAGACAAAACGATCTTGATTTATAACCACGTCCTGAAACCAGTCTGGCTGTATGGCATACAACTTTGGGATCGTGCCAAACCGTGTCATCTTAAAAATATACAAAGATTCCAGAAAAAGGCCTTACGCAACATGGTCGATGCACTTTGGTATGCTAGAAACAGTGACATATGTCAAGATCTAGCAATCAGGGATGTAGCCAGCGAAATTAGACGATCTGCCGTCAAGCACGAGGTAAGATTGCATGATCACTCTAATATCGAAGCAGTTTCCTCGATGTCCAAAACCTTAAGC
This sequence comes from Amphimallon solstitiale, assembly GCA_963170755.1. Lineage (NCBI taxonomy): Eukaryota > Metazoa > Arthropoda > Insecta > Coleoptera > Scarabaeidae > Amphimallon > Amphimallon solstitiale. The sequence continues at coordinate 60,232,572 of OY720680.1, forward strand.
CACATGATCTAGTTTAGTTTAGTGTGTAGTGTTGCAGTGCTCAGTGAATAGCAGAGTACAGTGTATTTGTTCGTACATAACAGAATTTTAGATTATAAATTTGTTTAGGTTAAGATATGTCAAAGTCAAATTGATGGTTGCTCTTGGACCAGTTTCAATATGGTATATTAACTTGGAAAAAAAAATCGATCTCCAAGGCGAAAAATAAATCTGGATGTTGCAATTCTCATATGAGTGTCTTTATTTATTCTAATTATGAAATAAGTGAGAAGTAGTAGTTTTTTCAATTTTTTTGAACACGCTAGTCATACAGCCGTTTTTAAGCAAAAGACTGAAATGTTAATCTATAATTACGTATTTAATTATTATTTGGAACAATTTCGCGTTTATAAATAGCTTCTAAGCTTCTATATTTCGTACCACACAATCTGTATTCTTAAATTAATGCATGAAAAAAATTTTCAACGAGAAAATCATCGTTCTAAAACAAGTGTTACTTAGACGAATCCACCGCGAGCGTACAACCATAGCAGTTATTATCATTGTCATGGGCAGGCCGCGTTGTGTTGTTGGTGTGGTCTGTCCCAAGGCGGCCCGTTATATCGCAATTAGAGCTGGAAGTCCGTCATTAAGGACATAACTAGACAAATGGGTACATTCTAAATTACGGCCCCTAGCGACGCTTAGTAATTTTGGTGTGCCGCGGACACCTACTGGCATCTAGAAAGGGGAGGCCGGCCCCGACCACTTTAATACCCTCAAATTTGCAATCAAAACCGACAAGTTATGTTATGGGTGACGATGATTTTCGGATGTTGCGGTCTGCCTTTGTCTCTACGAGACTGGTGAATGTGTATTTTTCTTATTTGTTTTTTGCGAATAGAAGTGATAAACAAGGAAATAGCATTTCATTTATGATGTTGTCGTATTACGGCCATTGTAAATAAATTAATAAAGAATTCTGAACAATTTAGCTATTACTTTCTTTGCCTGTTAATTATTAAATCAATAAATGACTGCATATTACATGAATATGAGATTAGAGCATTTAAGCATATCGTCGGTAGTTTTAGGTATCAGCTTGAAAACCGAAAAACATCCGGTACACTCAGTTGCAAAAGAAGGTTTTTACAAAAAAATCAGTCCTATTAAATCCTTACCCATCTCTAATTTGCGAACGAGTTCTATACTACTAAAATTGACATGCTCAAATGGATCATAAGAAATTAGTTTCTGGGTGAATATTACTCACTGATAAACTTTTGGAGAGGTAGCCACAGTGGCTCACAAATTTTAGCATGTTTTTTTTTTTGTATTTTGCTGTTATTATTATTATTATTATTACCATTTATAATGATATGTCTCATATCTATTATGTTTCTGTTGATAAAGTTTATATTAGTTGACTTAAGCTCATTAAGTTTTATTTATTTTATTTATTAGTCGTTAGTCCACTTCGAAATCCTATTACATGCTCTTTGCAATTTATTTCTTGCCGTTTGCATATTATTATCTATATACTGCTAAGATTGCCGTGTCATCAGAAAACGTAGCCACAGTTGCGTTATCATATCAAGTCAGACGTATAAAGCAAATAGAGAATCGGTTCAAGGACACTTCCCTGTGGAACTCTAGCCTCAATCTCCTTGGAGATGGAATAATTATTACTATGGTAGTTACAAAAACAAAAAATAATATATTGATATGTTGTTGAGTGTACGAGAAAGATCAAGGATAGACAAATATCGTGCCCTACGATTTTGGCGCCAAATAGAGATAATGCGGTTGTATTGGTTAGGTGTTAAATATTTAATTGTAAGTTGCTAATTAATATATAACAATATTTAATATGTGAATTATTATACGGTATTGATATTAATTCAAAGTAAATTCACATTCGTTTAAGAAATTTAAATGATGTAAGCTTATGCGATACGGATGTAAATTAAAATTCTTTCATGTTCTATTAATACATTCTTTGCTCATATCAAGAACTCTAGAAAGTTCATACACGTTTGCATGAGGATTTTCTTGAATGCATAACAAAACATCCAATTGTGCATCTGCGTTTTCTACGGCTTCTTTTTTTTTATACAGAATACTGCCAGTTTCTTCAAACCTTGTTAATAATTTTTGAAAAGCTCTTGTCGACTGCAGTCGGATATTTGCCTACATAAATTTTTTGTGCTAGCAAACACGTTCGGTCACTTTCCTCCAAAACATAGACCATACTTATTAATTCCAATTTTAAATACTTCGTTTTACACTTAACGTAAATTCGTGTACTTATAATCTTGATTTTCCTTTTCAACTGAAGTTATAAATCTAAGTTTGATGTTTTAACAATTTATTGACACTCAGCGACTGTGTTTTTTTTAACTATAGCTAGTTCATGTATTTCAATTATTCATTTCATGAATTTTAAAATTTCAGTAAAAACTAATTACTTGCAGAAGGAAAATATTAGAAGTAACCCATTTCGATTAATTTTAGTTATGCTACGTGTAATACAAGTCATGGCAACTTATATTTTTAAATTAAAAAGTCGTAATCGGTTTTATTCAGATATATTTTATAACTTTTGTAGTATCGCCCACAGATGGAAGAAAGTGATATTTTTAAATAGTAAATTTTTAGTACCTTTTATTGGCATGTAAATATACAGGCTGTTTTATTTGAATTTTTTAAAATAATTAACTCATGCGAATGGTATCTAATTCTAAAGAACATTCGTTGACATGTCGAAATAAGCATTAATTTCACATACTGAAAAGATATATCTAAAATGTAAAAGAATGTCTAGCATTTCATTTTAAAAAACATGAGTTTGTGTTGGTGGTTCGTCGTTATCGAACACTCCGTTTAAATGAAAATATTTTTAAATTGTCGAGCTCATTATTATCTATATTGTTTGTATTAAAATTTATTCGTTATCTACATTATTAGCTACCGATACTGGACTTTGCCGCACTATTGGATACCTGATAGGTATATGTTTAGTGAGTTATTTTACAGTGCTTCTCATTTGCTTTCCCCTTTTTTCAATTGTGCTTCACTATTTTTGAAACGAGTTTCCCTTATCTTGTCACATTGATATTATAAGTCAAACTAGTAGGATTTTCAATCTCTTCGAGCTTGAATTCGTGTAAGCTTCTGCTTACAGTTTTATTAGAATATTCTGTAAAGCGCGATCATTGCCATGATGCCTTTTATAATGTCCGATTTTCTAAACTTTAACTAAAAACTAAAAACTAAAAAAACTAAACTTTTTAAAAAGTAGTTGACATTTATTCGTTTCTATAAACTTCAGCATAAATCTATTGAGAGACCTAATTGTCAAATTGAATGTCATTATTGACATTCAATTTTAACTGTGCGTGTGATATTACATATTAGTTTTATTGACAATTTATAATTGGTAGTAACAAAAAACATATCTCATAGGTACCTCAATTCAGTAAAGTATCGCACTTGCACAGCGTTTCCTTGCCATTATTATTCATACAATGACTGCTCGCTCATTTGCGGCTATATAAATGTTTGACATGGTTCATAATCCGGAATTCAATTTTCGTAAGACTGTCGTAGAAAATCACACTTTAGTTGGACGTTTGAAGTTTCTTGTTACTTTAAAGGATATTCAACACTTAAAATTAATTACCTACCTAACGTTAGCACTTCTTTAAATGTTTTACTTCGATATATGTTATTCGGCCTCGTGCAGTTAAAGTTTTTATACAGAAAAATTAAAAATGTGCATATCTTCTCTATAATATATGTTTAGTTTACGCTTTGTCGTACAAATACTAAATTTGTGTTTGATGAAATTAATGTCATTTAATATATTCCTTAGTGCTTACTTATTTGATTCCCTCGATTTATAAATTTATTTGCCTTGGATTTTTACAAGTACTTACCGTATAAACCCTGCAAACGTTTAAGACTGTAATTTGTAAATGTTATACGGCATATATTCATATGTAGTTACTGACCCTGTGGTGTCCATTCTTTCCACCTTAATTTGCAATAGGGTTTGTTTTGTCGGTCTGTCTTCTAAATGTCGATTCTTCTACCTTGTGGACGTGAAACTGTCAGAAATAAAGCTTTCAAATTGTGATGTGCTTGAATTGACGCGAGCTGTCGCCTACTTTTTCTAGCGAGATTTTTTTACCGGATCCGCCTGCAGAGAGGCTTTAAATGACATGTACCTTCGTTATAGAAGTACTGGGAAAGTGGAGATTGCTGCCAAACGTTGCCTAAAGGTCCATTTTATCGGGTTTTCAGTCTTCATTTGCACGCAAAACCTCGATAGCGTTGAATTCTTTAGTGAAAGTGAGAACCGTGAAATTTTTCGATATATCTGTCATATCTGAAAATTTTTGATTTTTGAAGTGTTTTAATTTTATTTTCCGTCACATAACCACCTATTTGTCTTTACGTAAGCCCGCGGTCCATTTTCAGAGGCTCCGATTTTGAGTGTGGTGCCGCCAGCAGCCACCAAATATAGCACACGCAAAGGAGAAATGTCCAGCTTATACGTACCCAAAGAGGGAACGCTCCCGACGCGATTTCCTGGGAGGAGTTACGCATATCGTTTTGCCTTTCTTGAGGGTTCGGTTAAGCTATTTCAACCAAGGCGATTAGAGTGGGTCACTCGAATGACTTTTATTATATATAATTTATAAAATTAGTTAAAAATTCTCCAAAATGTTCTGTATTTGAAATAGGTACAGTGAAGAACTTTTCATTGCAGCAGCAAAACAAAAAAAGTCTTTTTCTTATGTCGGCTTTGACTTTCGTTGCTTTGGTATTATTCTGCTGTCTAGTATATGACATTCGCAAATATACTTGAACTCCACATTCATCAACAAAAAACATTTTTTCTCTTTCAACCATTATTGTATTGTACTAAACAGCATAATCAAATCTTGCTTGAATAGTTTCCGGTGTGTTGGGTCAAATTTCATTTGTACCAGAATAGTGAAATTCTCTTAAAGCCCTACTTATGGTGGATATGCTAATTTGCAACTGAGGATTTTTTTCTATTAATTTAGTTCTTAACTTTTGAAGTGTTAGGGCAGGGTTGGGTTATTTTTTGAAGTGCATAGCAACTATTAATAGAAATGGTGAAACTCAGCTGAAGTATAGTGAAACACAATTGACAAAAGAGGAAAAGCAAATCAAAAGCACTGTATTCATTTTAATAACCAAAAATTTTAATTAAAAATACTATATTGGACAGCCTCTAAGATTACAGTATGAAATATATACATGTAATTAGACATGCATTAACATTTAAATATTACATTAAAAAAAAAGTAATGTACAGAAATTTAAAAATAAAACAACTCTATATACACAAAAAATGACAGAATACTCATACAAATTCATATTTTAAAATTTTCTATACCGAAAAATTATTTTTAAATTCACTAATTCAAAATATTCTAAGCCATACTATTGTCTCAAATAGCGAAAGCTATTCAATCATTAATAAATATATCCGTATACTATTACATAAACTATCTAAGGCATAAATATAAATTATTCAGTACCTACCAACTCCCACTGATCAATAACTTACCTTCCATTTCCTATCGAAGCGTAAAGATCATATACAAAGATAATTTCTCAAAGCGAATACTGTTAAAAATTGCAACAAATTTATCCTCATTCTACCAATCAGTTCTAAAATTGTGAAATATCATCGATTTCATGTTTGCAAGGAGATATAAAATATTATATTAGAAACAGAATGAAATCTAAATCAAAAATCGATGAATTTTTTTACCAAAATGAAGAAAGAAAAACGAAGAAATTCAGATTATGGAAATGAGTAAACTCATTGTGTGGAACTAATCATAATGTGTGTAATAATAATAATGATGATAATAATAGATTATGTAGTTCATTTGTCTGATTTCTCATACCTATAGCTAATATAATTTGTATATATTAGCTGTATCGTGTGGCGAGATCGTTTAGTAATTATGAAATGAAAGGATATATTGCAGGGCTCCCCGGTCTTGTATATAAATCATAATCTTTTCTTGTAAGTGCGACAGCTTGTCATTAGTGGAAATTTGTAAAGTTATTGTTTAAATGTTTCACTAGATATAAGCATTGAAACTGTATTCATTAATTGGCGCGGGCTATTAGTCAAGCCCTTTTAAAGATTATTGCTTGACATTATTGGATAAAGTGTGGCAAGTTTCTAAAAGTACATATTTTTGCATTGAAGCAATTGGAATAAGCAAGAAAATTATAGATTATAACAGTAAGAACAAATTATTTTCGATATATTTCTTTTCCTTTTGAATACAGAAATTGCACCAAGCTGAATTTTCTATAATTCTCAGACAACTTGGCAGATTTGCTAATCCGTTTTATTTACTATCGCTTAGGACAAATGTTATGTTTAGAATCCCTGTCTATAGGATGTTATTTGTTATAAAATCATAGCAAACTCAATTATTGACTTTCACTTTACTCCATTAGTTTCACTAATGAGTCAATGTACAAGCCATTTTTAGTACGTTTGGGAATTTTAGTGGATATAAATTGGGCATCAAATTTATGCATTTACCTGCCCTGCAAAAAGGATTACCTAATCCTACAGATAATACAAGCACCATGTAGCCTTTAAGTAATGGAGTAATGTGGTATTAATTCTTTTTTACTCCCTATTCTCAGTTTTGGGTTTTGTTGTTTACAGTGACGTCTTAACTCGTATGTAGTGAGTTTCTCAATTTACAACAATTCGTGGAGAGTAACAAGGGAAAACTTTTATTAGTGATTAACAAGTACACATTTTCAAAGAGAGTGTTGTAGAGTGGCGAAGCTTTTTCGCTTTGTACAAAAGAATCGTTAAATAGTGTTGGAAAAGTGTTTACGTTTGGTGCAGAAAATTTAATGTGCAGAAGTCAGCTAGAATATCGACATGAACACAATAAGAGTATATTAAAGAGAAAAGTTATTTCAAGTGCGTGCAAACGTAAAGCCGTTGATGATTACGAAAACCCCGCAAAAAGTGTACGCCGTCAGCTGGCTAAGGAACTGCCAGAAACGATTACGACAACAGAGGTCACCTATAACAGAAGAAATTTGTACATGGCTAGAATAAAATTTCTTCTTGGACGGTTACCACAAAACAAGCAGACATTTTGTAAGCTACCTAAAAGACGTAGTGAACCGTATACAAGATTAGTTGAAAGGCTAACAACGGAAATCTTTGGATATTACAATATTACCACCACCAGAAGTGTTTCTAGATTTTGGGAAAAGCATTCACACGGCGGTCCGAGTTATATACCCATCAGCACAAATCTATGGTTAACAGTTAAATTTTAGAACTAACATTCCGCAGTAGGAAGATGGCTGTGACTTACATTTGAATTGACGTATTTGAATCCTGGCGAAGTAGGTGATTGTTTTGCTTTAGATTTATTTACCGAAAAGCCAATTCATTCAGAGGTTTGCAAATACGCCGATTATTTGTTGGGGGCATACATAAAAGACGCTGCTCCTTTAACTCCAAATATGCTATTGCAACTCCAACGATCACTAACACACAAATTTATGCGAATCGTTTTGCAGCGGCAATATAAAGCAATTATTAATAATAAAATGACATTTGACAGCAAGCTGTCATCTAAAAAGCTTCAATGACTAGCGTAATCAAAAAAGTTTCAATGACTAATGTAAACTAAAAATGTGTAAAAGTGAAAATGTGAAGAATTAATCATAGACCCATCACTATTATCCGCGCAGTTTCATCAAATGGTCTTGATTTATCTAAGACATGCATTCAACTCCATCACAAATATAATATTGAAGCAAATTGCAGAATTAAAAGAATATGGGTCAATTAGAAGGCTCAGATTGATCTTAAGGGAACATCCATTATCAACACACGAACAATACTGACTATAAGTGAAAAATATAATCTTGAATTAATAACATGTTTAACACTTACATGGCTGAATTACGCAATTCTAGATTATCTTTGACACATAGTAGTATTTGTGTACTGATGTTGGATGTTCGCTTAAGATAAATCTGGGCTTTCTAATTTACCCATATGAATAATATGCGACAACTCTACTCCCACTTTTTACATTACCTACTCTTTTAATTGTGCAATTTGCGTCAATATTATTTATGTGGTGGAGTTGAATGGACGTCTTAGATAAATCAAAACAATTTGATGAAACTGCATAGATAATACTGATGGTTCTGTAATCAACTGTTCACATTTTCACTTATACACATTTCAAGTTTACATTACATTTTGCAGGTCATTGAACTTTTCAAAAGACAGCTTGCTGTCAAACTGTCTTCTTATTATTATTAATTGTCTTTAAAAGCCAATTCATTTTCTACCTAAAGATGTATTTAGAGTTATAGTTCTATTCTGTTTGACACTGATGATCAAATAAATATAATTATAATATTCAAGTACTCAGAAAATCTAATTTAAAATTATTTAAATTTAATAACAATTTATTAGTATAAACCATAGTCGGGATTTTTTATCTTTATTCCATCGGTTTTTACAAGAAAAACCTAAAAACATGTACAAAAAATACTATTTCTGTTTCAAGTTGCTATGAAATAAACTCTTATTGCTTTTCAGATACTTGGCTACTCGAGATTCCTTAAAAACAATTTTGTTTAGTTATCGCTTGGGGCACAGCACAATGCAAGAAATTGTAATGGAATCCAATAACGGAACACTTAATGACTCAAATTATGCCAAAACCTACTCCAGAAATGTAGAAGTCTTGTGCAAGTGATTTTTACACACTTTGGAATTTTTCCAAATGCATGGGAGCTATAGACGGAAAACACATTACTATTCAGGCACCTGCAAATAGCGGATCGGTATATTTCAATTACAATAATAATAATAATTATAATTTTGTTGCTGTTGATGTTGGTGCACATGGCAAAAATAGTGAAGGCGGAATTTTATCAAAATCTGATCTAGGGAAAGCACTTCAAAGTGGTACTTTATCAGCGCCCCAAAATAATACATTGCCAAATGCTTGTATTGAAGCTCCAGTTGTAATTGTAATGTATGTCTAATATATCTTTAATTACCGTTTATGTCGTGTTAGAAGAATAGTCGAAAACGCATTTGGTATTTAATCAAAAAATTTAGAATATATAACAGACGAATTCAACTCAAAGCAGAAAATGTGGACTACATAGTACTTTCAACCTGCATCTTATATCATTTTATTATAAAATTCGAATCAAATATGTTTATAAACGGAAAACAAAATACAATCATAAACAAGACGGTAAACAAAAGTACATTTCAAAATCTACCTTTGCAAGGTGGTAATACAACTAGAGATGCCTTTCGCGTAAGAGAACTTTACACAGATTTTTTTATTTCACAAGCTGGATCTGTACCATATGGCAAGAAGACCGTACTTCACGGTTATAATGATTTATTTAAAATTTAGTATAAATAAGTCTACTGTATTTTATTATATCTGTATTTTCCTAATAAAGTTTTCTCTAGTAATTGTGACAGATACTTACCACTTACTTTCAATTCCATCCTAATATCAAGTTTTAAATTACTGGCCATATACAGTATGTCCCCGGATTGAGTTTACAAGAGGAAAAAATTCATATTTTTGATTTTACAGTGAATGCTAAAGGAATTAAATTTTATGCTTCATTTCAAATGACCAAATATGTAATTAGAATTACGAAACTGTCAAACCCCTATTTGAAATTACAAATTTTTATTTTTTTTTCAATCACAACATTAGAAGAAGAAGTAGGCTAGAAACAATAATGCTTAAAACTATTCTATTAAGTCGCAACCCCTTTCAGCACACAATTCTAAGGTGCAGTTCCTTATAACTGTTGCGAATTTCTTCAAGTTTCAAGGACGCAACAGCTCTTATATGATTTTTTAATACTTCCACATTGTTAGGCAAGTTTTCCATGTAGACTAGTTGGTTTAACCGTCCCCACAAATAAAAGTCTAAAATAGTTAAGTCAGGGCTTCTTGGAGGCCACAAAACAGGACCATTCAAGCCAATCCAACAATTATTAAATTTTTGATAGAGCCAGCAACAATGCACGAACGGTGGGCCGAACAACCATCATGTTGAAAATACATCTTCTTTGCGGATAAGCAAGTGGGAGTTCACTTAAACCAACCCAGAAAAAGTTGCGTTAACATTTCCAAATAATTGTGCTGATTTACATTTGCATCAAAAAAATGTGGGCCTATTATACCATGGTAAGAAACAGCACACCTCACGGTTACCATAACAAAATATTGACGTTTGGATGCATTTCTAAAGTGAGGATTAGTATCACTTCAATAACGAACGTGTACCATAGCTAGTAAAAGTTGCTTCATCGGAAAATGCAATGCTTTTGTGAAAATTTTGGTTTTCAATTATTTAATCTCCCATCCACATGCAAAGATAAAGACGCTTTTCATACTCTCCCGATTCTAACGTATGATTAAAAATAGGTTTATAGGGGTATAATTTACGTTCCTTCAAAATTCTTTGAATATGGGTTCATATTTAGTGGAAGCGGCCGTCTCCGTAATGAAAGTTTAGGATTATCCTCCACCAAAACCAAAATTAAAACTGTAGAAGCATCATCTTCTTCACGTACTATTTTCTTTTTCTTTAAATTCAGAACAGAACCAGTTTCCAAAAAAATTTTCAGCATCTTTCTTATACCCATATGGGAAACAGTTATTCCGGCAAATTTTTCATTAAATTCTTCCGCACGCGACGGTAGCCCTTTTCCGCAATACCATAACATTGTATTAAATATATTTTTTGTGATAACGTTAACATTTTCACCAAAAAATTACAGAATTAGAGTTTGAAGTTACTTTTGACACATAAATTAGTGTTTGACGTTTTGAAGTCAAAGCCTTCCACCACAAAAAATTAAAACAAAATTTTTGGAACATACATAAGTGGAATTAAAATTCTAATTACAGATTTGATCATTTAAAATGAAGCATAAAATTTAATTCCCTTAGCATTTTATTGTAAAATCAAAAATAAGAATGTTTTCCTTCGTGTAAACCCAATCCGGCCACATACTGTAGCTATTTCGAATCAGACAAATCAAACAGTACAGGATATCTACGAACTAATTCAATAAGTTGTTCGTCATCCATTCTTTTTAGTATAAAACACGTCAGTGATATTACAAAAATGTCGTTGTCAATAATAAATATGCAACAGCACGGTATGGACACTAAAAGCAAAAATACGGCACTGCGTCGGATGTATATAGACGGTGGCATTGATAAGCAATTTCACCGAACTGAGCGGACGCGGCACTGATATGTCTGAATAGACCGTTAAGGACTATTTATACACGTCAGTGCCGTATGAGTACCGTGTCATTTCACTATCAGTGTTATCCGTTGTCGATCAGTGATGTCAATACACACTCGTCCGTAGTATATAAACAGTGCTTGCAGTGAAATGGCTTGTTTTACCAAAGAAGAATTGGCAATTATTGCCATAGCCGTAGATGAGGAAGAGGAAAAGAACAGTTTAAATGAAAAGCAAAGATGTTTCTGAAGAACTATATTTCGATGTTCACCATGTAATGATTGGTTTGATCTTCCAGTCATTATATGACTGGCACAGTTATCTGCCGGCACAGTTATTGTTTGCAGTTTGTATTTTGAACAATCTGAAATATTTCAGATTTGGCTAAATTCAAATAATATGGACTAAAAGTTTTGAGTATTGAATCGATTCCACTTAAAAATGCGTCTTAGAAGTTGCCTTGATTCATCTTTACTTTCTAGCTCAACTATTGGCGGGTCTTCATCGTTCTTCGGCGTTCTGTTCATTGCTTTGTTCTTCTTCATTATGTTCCTGTTCCTGTTCTTTCGCCTCGTCTTCTTGGGATTTAATATTTCCTTTCGTATTTCTCTCATCAAAAAATTTGTTTAGGAATTCCAACTGCTCCGCTTATTTATAAAGTTTTATTCTTTTGCGGATTGTCCACTTTTAGTTATTGTTTTTTTAAAAGCTTTTCTATAATTGTCTCTTAGATAATTCCATCTGGCCTTGCATGCGGACCCTGAAAATAACTTAGTGGTTAGGTGCTGAACAGTGTAGTCTATACTAAATTAACAAATAGTTTTTTGTAGGTACCTAGTTACTGGAGATTCTCTAAGAGCATTATCATTCGTTTACCGCATGGGCATTCTACAGAGCATAAAATTGTAATCGAAACTTGCAAAATACTAAGAAACATTCTAATGAGTGAAATGCTACCTCAACCTTCAGACGAAATGTCGAAAACTATCGATGATGGCTGTAGCACAATTTGGAATTTCCCTAATTGTTTGGGTGCGATAGATGGGAAACATTTTACAATTCAAGCTCCCCCAAATAGCGGATCCCAATTTTTTAATTACAAGAAAAACTTTTCTGTTGTGTTACTGGCACTTGTTGATGCACATTACAACTTTTTAGCTGTTGATGTTGGTGCTTATGGCAAGAATAATGATGGTGGTATTTTTGCAAAATCTAATCTGGGGAAAGCCCTTCAAAACAATACTTTAGCTGTACCACATCCTGCAACATTACCAGGAATAGATACTGATGCTCCTTATGGGATTGTTGGTGATGAGGCATTCCCTCTAAAAACTTATCTGATGCGCCTGTATCCAGGAAGCGGATTGAGCGATTCTAAGCGCAATTTGAACTATCGTTAAAGCAGAGCTCGAAGGACTGTTGAAAATTCTTTTGATATTTTAATTCAAAAATTTAGAATATTTACGAGGCGAATCCAGGCCAAACCGGAAAATGTAGATAATATAATTTTGGCAGCTTGCATGCTACATAACTTCATAAAAAAATGACACAAGCTAATATACATATCAAAATCCAAATGCAAACTTGAATGTTATTCGGTAGAGAAACCGACAAAATCTACCTATGCAAGGGGGATATGCAACTAATGCCGCGTTTGTTGTAAAAGAATTGTTTACTAACTACGTTATATCAGATATTGAACGTGTGCCTGGGCAAGATGAAAAAAATTGAGAAACAGTTATCTTATAACTTATTTATTTAATAACATCTTAAATTTTTAAATTTAACAATAAAGTAACAACTTATCTTCACCTTCCAGTTTCAGTTCCTTTCCTATATTTCCCCAAATATTGTTTTTAAAACCGGTGTCCATGTATTTTTTATTTGGCAAATCGTACAATTCTGGACAATCCCGTACTACTTAAATTACTTTTTCATCCATTTTTTATTTTTCTTGGAGCAACCAGAAAATCCCGTTAGCACTTCAGTGACAATGTCGTAAAATATCGTTACCGGTCTATTTGACATTCACGTCACGGATACTGCAGCGGCACTGACGGTAAAAGACGGCACTTTGTCGGACTGGTGTGAACAGGTCAGTTTGAAACAAACGCAACGATATTTTATTTTTCACTGACACTGATACTGAACTGGCACGGTACTGATACGGCACTGACGTGTGTAAATAGTCCTTTATAGGGCATCATGTAGCTCTTATAGGTTTATTGGAGGGTTAAGAAGTATATTACACCTTTGATTTATTATTATTTCATATATTGTTTAATTTATTTTTAAAATTTCGTTAAAGTCAATGATTCTTATAAATTAATACTTACACATATAAGCGATATATAAAAACGTTGAACTGTATTACATAATAAACTTGACATGCAGATAAACATACATTTAGTTAATTTACATTAACTAAAATATAATTCTAGTATCGAGTTGGTGTCCAAGGTTGAAGACGTGTATATATCGGCTCCGGATTTTTAACCCAATAATAGGGAATAACCGAGTTAATAATACATAGAAAGGAGACAAGTGTGGAGAAGAAGAAAAAGTAGAAGTGATACAGAAATATAAGAAGAAAGTAGAAGGTAAGACAATTTATTAAGATTAAAAAACATGTGTTGACTGCCTCCGAGAGGTCGACTCGGGCATTCGACACTCACGGATATATTTCAACAATAAGAATTAAAGAAAAAAGTACGGTGCTGCGAACCAAGAAAAACTCAAATAGAAGGAACACTGTTGGAAATGGATAGCGATGGGAACACAACAGATGAGGGAATAAGAAAGAGGGGACAAAGAGATATAACCGAAATGCTTAGGAAGAATAAAAAGACAACTAAAACAACGGAGAAAGGAGTAAGCGATGACGAAAATAAATTAGACAAGTTAATGGAAATGATGCAAGGACTGGTTACACAAGTGCAACATATAGAGGGAAAACAAGATAAATATATGGAAGAAATGAAAGGAATTAAATTAGAAAATGAGAAAATCAAAGAAGAAAATGCAGAATTGAAAAATGAAATTAGGAGTGTGAAAGGAAGACTAGATAGACTGGAGGGAGTGAATAGAAGAAATAATGCAGTTATGCAGGGATTAAAAATAGATGTGAGTGATCAAGGGCACCTAAAAGTAGTGGTAGAAGAAATTATCCAGAAGTACATGGAAATACAAATAGAAATTAAAGCGGTGAAACAACTGGGCCCAGAAACTTGCTTAATAGAACTGAAGAATACACATGATAAGATACAAATGATGAAAAATAATGGTAAATTAAGAGAATACAAAGAACAAAAGATATATATTAACGATGATATGACGAAGGAGGAAAGAGAAATACAAGAAAAGATACGTAGAAAGGCCAAAGAAGAGAGAATGAAAGGAAAAACCGTCAAGATAGGATTTCAAAAGCTAATAGTGGAGGGAGAACAATGGAGATGGAATAGAGAAAAAGAGAATTGGAATAAGAAGGAAGGAGAATTGGAAAGAAAAAAGGAAATCGCAGGAATAATGTCAAAAAACTAATAATAAAGACTAGTAGAAATGAAGATGATGACCCGAGCAAGAAAAATGACACGATAAAGGAGAATAAACAAAATAATGAAAAGATAAGGAAAAGTAAGGATAAAGAAAACATAATATGGAAAATTGGAACGTGGAACATAAAAAGTATAACAGGAAAAGAAAAGGAACTAGAAAAGGAATTCGAAGAGTTAGAAGTAGACATATTAGCGATTACGGAAACGAAGAAAAAGGCACAGGGAATAATTAAGATGGACAATGGTCACACTTTATTATACAGTGGTGTGGGGAAAGAAAGAAGGGCAGCTGCAGGAGTAAGATGCATTTTACACAAAAAATTAGAAAACCAAATTCATAGCTGGAAGGCATGGTCAGAAAGAATATTACTAATAGAGATGAAGGAGAGGAACATAATGAAAACAATAATAGTAGTATACGGACCAAATGAAGACGACACAGCAGATAACAAAAATAAGTTTTGGGAAGAATTAACAGTGGTGGTTGAAGATGCGAAAGGAATAATTTTTGTAATGGGAGACTTCAACAGTAGAGTTGGTATAAGAGACGATGAATACACCGAAGTATTAGGAACAAACGGAGAGACGGTTAGAAATAACAATGGAAGAAGAATGCTAGACTTTTGCATGATACACAACTTGGTAATGACTAATAGTCTCTTCCAACACAAAAATATACACACATATGCCAGGTAAGTTAAGAGCAGGGGAGAGAAGTCCATAATTGATTATATATTAGTTGACAAAAAGAATAGAAGAATCGTGACTGATACAAAAGTAAGGAGAGGACCGGAAATAGGGAGCGATCACTTTGTCGTTATATCAAAAATAAAGGAAAAAGTTCAAAATAAAGAAAAGAAATATATATACAAACAGAAAGAAAACCAAAAAGAATTACTTAGAACATACAAACTAAGAAGTAAAGATATCGCTGAAAGTTACCAGAAAAGGATAACTGGAAGAGTAGAAAATGTCGAAATGAATAGAAATATTGAAGAAATTTGAAATACGTTCAAAGAAATTATAATAACTACAACTAAAGAGATATGTGGAGTAAGCAAGGAGAAAAACAAAAGGCAAACAAAGTGGTGGACAAATGAAATAAGGTATCAAGTAAAGTCAAAAAAAAGGCATGGAAAATATATTTAGCAGAACAAACAACGGAAAAATACAATATATACAAAGAAGAAAGAAAAAAAGTAAAACAGTTAGTCGCAGAAGCAAAAAAAGAGACATGGCAAGAATTTGGTGAAAAGATGGAAAAAAATAGTAAAGAAAACCAAAAACTATTTTATAAAGTTTTGAAGTCAGTAAGGAATGAAGAAATGTCTCAATCTACACACCATAATAATATACAAAATAAGAAGGGAGATATACTAAGCGGTGAAAAAAAATCATAGAAAAATGGAAAGAATACTTCCAAGAATTGCTAAACGAAGGAGTGGAAAATGAGAATACCGATGAACAACAAACAATAGAAGAAGAAGAGATGGAAGAAATAATTACCATGGACGAATTGGAAGAAGCAATACATAAACAGAGAGATGGGAAAGCACCAGGCTGCGACAAGATTACGGCAGAAATGATTAAAAATATAGGACAAAAAGGAAGAGAAGTAATGTTGAAAATATATAACAGAATATGGAGAGAAGAGGAGATACCAAACGATTGGAGGAAGTCATTAATAGTACCAATATACAAGAATAAAGGAAACAAAAAAGAATGCAATAACTACAGAGGAATAACCCTTCTAAGCACTGCAATGAAGATTCTTGAACAAATAATAGATAAAAGACTAAGAGCAAAACTCGAAAATACGCTACACGAATCACAAAGTGGGTTTAGAAAAGGAAGGAGCACACAAGACCAAATATTTTCCGTGAAGCAAATAATACAAAAAGCCTATAGAGAGCAGAAGAAAGTATTTTTAGCATTTATAGATCTAGAAAAAGCATTCGATAAGGTACCAAGAGAAAGACTGTGAAATATATTAAAAGATAGAGGGGTCAATGGAAAAATAAGACAATTAATACAGAAAATATATGATAATAACACCAACGCTGTAATAGCTAATAATTTAGAATCAGAAACCTTCAGAACAAAGGAGGGACTCCGCCAAGGAGGAAGCCTGAGCCCAATGCTGTTTATAGTTTATATGGACGACATTATCAAAAGGTGTACAAAAGAAAGTAAAAAGATCAGAGTTGGACACATTAACTTAAAGCTAGTCGAAGTTTCACAGGGGGCATTCGCAGACGACATAGTAATTACAGCTCACAGCGCGGAAGATCTACAACGGAATTTAATAATATGGAATACGACACTAAATAACAGTGGAATGATGATGAATAAGAACAAAACCAAAGTAATGGTAGTGGGAGATGAAGAGATAGATATGAAAATCGAAATAGAAGGAATTGAAATAGAAGAAGTGAGAACGTTCCAGTACTTGGGAGTGAGAATTGATGGAAAAGGGACCCAGGACGCCGAGATTAATCAACGAATAGAAAAAACAACAAAGCTGAATTATAGTATGAGGAATAAGTTCATTAACAAAAAAGAGATATCCCGCGAAACAAAATTAAAAGTATATAAGGCAATATACCGACCGATATTAGTATATGGATGCGAATCCTGTATATTAAATACAAGACAAAAAAGTAAAATACAAGCAATAGAAATGAAATATTTACGAAGAGTCAGAGGAGTTACAAAGATGGAAAGAATAAGAAACTCGGAAATAAGAAAAGATCTAAATATACAGTCAGTGTTGGAACATATTGAGCAAAGACAGTTAGGATGGTGGGGACATCTATATAGAATGGAAAATACGAGACAGACAAGAAGGATATGGGAAGCAAGAATAATGAAAAATAAAAGAAGAGGAAGGCCAAGGACGACATGGAATGATGTCATAGCAGAGATTTTGAAGAGGAAAGGCAAAACTTGGACAGAGGCGAAGAGCATGGCGAGGAATAGAAATGAATGGAAAAGATTCATAAAAAGTTAGAAGAGGATAAACGCCCCACACCATTAATATGGTAGAGGGGATTATTAGATTATATATATATATATATATATATATATATATATATATATATAACTTTTTAAATTTAACAATAAAGTAACAACTTATCTTCACCTTCCAGTTTCAGTTCCTTTCCTATATTTCCCCAAAAATTATTTTTAAAACCGGTGTCCATGTATTTTTTATTTGGCAAATCGTACAATTCTGGACAATCCCGTACTAATTAAATTACTTTTTCATCCATTTTTTATTTTTCTTGGAGCAACCAGAAAATCCCGTTAGCACTTCAGTGACAATGTCGTAAAATATCGTTGCCGGTCTATTTGACATTCACGTCACGGATACTGCAGCGGCACTGACGGTAAAAGACGGTACTTTGTCGGACTGGTGTGAACAGGTCAGTTTGAAACAAACGCAACGATATTTTATTTTTCACTGACACTGATACTGAACTGGCACGGTACTGATACGGCACTGACGTGTGTAAATAGTCCTTTATAGGGCATCATGTAGCTCTTATAGGTTTATTGGAGGGTTAAGAAGTATATTACACCTTTGATTTATTATTATTTCATATATTGTTTAGTTTATATTTAAAATTTCGTTAAAGTCGATGATTCTTATAAATTAATACTTACACATATGAGCGATATATAAAAACGTTGAACTGTATTACATAATAAACTTGACATGCAGATAAACATACATTTAGTTAATTTACATTAACTAAAATATAATTCTAGTATCGAAAATTACAACAAAAATACACCGACAACAAACAATACATCTTGTAGGGTACTTATTTTCTCTCATTGATTTATTAACTCATATGAATCACTGCAAAAGCTATGTATTGGTAGCAGTAAATTTTATAAGTATACCTCACATACTTAATAAGATATTTGCGTATGCTCTTTACTTTTAAAGATTCAAGGTTATATAGGTATTTATTAAAAAGCAGTTGATGTGCAACGTCGTTAGAATAATCCGAGTAATTATGGAATTAATGAAATGGGAAGCGGCATTATAATTAAAATTAGCTCTGTCATGGTGTCCGGACATGGCTACGGGTGCCACGTACACATAACCGGGTAGATATCAACTTTAAATGATCGGGACTCTTCTGTGGGGTAAATTGTAGGCTGATATTGATGCCCTGTAATTTTAGTACCGAAGACACCTCAAGGATGGATATAATGTATATATAGGAGAAGGGTTCTGAAATATACGTTTCACTTGGCCACTGCCTATTTTCAGTATTTGTATAATTTAGACCAGATTGAATTTTGAAAGCTTATATTGCAGGTGCAACGAGATATGGGGCGGGTTTATCTCTTTTTTCGCTTTTTTCCCCTCGAGGAATGCGGGATATTTTTATAAATTAGGATTGCGTCTTTAAGTACCTTACGTAATACGTGAGAGGGAAACTATGTTGATTTGGATTCTTTTTTGTGTTATATAACATTATGTAATTTAATTAATTTAATTTGATGATTTAGGTATGATGATTAGGTAATATTTTTTGATTAGATAATTCCCCATGAGAAGAAAAAAGGAGGAGTTTTATTATTTTAGTTAAGTAAGCAGAATTAATTGAATATCGGAGATGCATTTTCATAACCCATACGGGGGGCGACATTAAAGTAATATCATTTCTTTTTTCACAGTAAATCTTATTTCTGGAATTATCGATATCACCTCATAGCTGAGAAATAAAAGAAGGGAGAAAGCGCTTCAACATGCGAGAACTTTGCAAAATTTAAAATTTGCCATTTTGATGGTTGCTCAAAACTGGGAATATGGAATACAAATGCGAATAGATCACGAGGTATATATTCAAAATAAAACACAAAAATTATTGGAGGATGGATTCTGACTGATTTTATGGGATGTATTAGGCGCACTAGATAGTACTTGAGCAATCCCAACTTTTCTTTTGTGGAATTATCCATGGCATTTAATTGTTATTAAGTCACCTTCACTATTAACGAAGTGGTTCACATTTGAACCTCTAAACTATAAAGATTCTTCCAACGTTTTAGTCCAATCACTTTCCTTGTTTTAGGGATATATATTTATGGGTAAGGGAAAATCCTGATTCGTCCCCATTGAACACTCGGGTAGGGTCTTAGAAAACATCTTCAAAATTGTTTTCTCTTATGTATCTCTTCTTTATGTCTTCAAACCAAGATCGAATCAACTCTATTGGAATTTGATACCGAGCTTTATTTATTCCTTCATCTTCCCGTTAGGACATCACTAGATGACGTTTCAAGAATTCTTTATACCATCTAATACAAGGAAGCCCATCTGGAAATGCACCTAATTTTTCCAGTACCAGTTGCAATTTTTGTAATGGCAATTTGCGATATTAATTGCCCAGTCTCTTCTCCACCATCTTTAGTATGAGTCCAGTTGTTTTGATTCAAGGCTGGAGATTTTCACAAAATTTTTCGTGTATAGTAATTTTTGTTATTCCAAATTGCCTGCTGGCATCTTTTATTGTATCAGGTATTAAGTATTCTGGTTTTGCCTTTAAACTGATTGTTTTTTGAATTTCGTATTGATTTTCGTCATCTGAAAATCAATTTTTATGTTTTAAAATCTCTTTCGTTTCTCGGACTTGCGACTGTCCGAGAAATGGTGAATTTTCGAAATATCTTGTTTCTCTCTCATATTGAATTCAGAGGGATAAGTTGATATTTTGGACTTTTCAAAGATCTTTGAACCATTTGGACCATTCTATTCTCTTTCAAGTTGAGGGCTTTAGCTTTAGTGATGACCTAATTCCTTTATATATCTCTCTTCTACGTTTTATTTGGCATCCTCCAGTGTCTCGCAAAGTCTTGTCTTAGACTCCTTTATAGTCAATATCTTTATTAATGACATTACGGACATTATAACTACCGATAAACTTCTATTCGACGATGAACTCAAATTTTTTGGTAAAATATCTTCTCTTGATGATTGTCATATTCTGCAAGCTAATGTATCCAATGTTTTCGATTGGTGTGGCGCAAGCAATTTATCTTTAAACAGTTCTAAAAGCCACGTCACTTTATTTACCCGTAAATTCAATCCTACTAGTTTTGCTTATAGTCTTGTTGCTTGGAATGGCGTAATAAATCTTATTTTGGAAAAGATACTAATAACTGTTATAACCAAAATATACCCATGATTATCAAGTACTGACGTTTCTGAGAAATGGTTGGTCAACATCAGTACCGTGTAGCTAATTAATCAGGATGTTATTGGATGTAGATGTACAAGAACTACTTGTTGAGACGTTGTACCAGCAGAAGGCGTTCATTGTTTTTCGTGGCATGACCATACTATATAATGGGCGTAACATAACTTCGATTTATATTGTCGAAATTAATTCTGCGAACCTTAAAATATTGTACCTTATACAGTGCCACCCAGTTATAAAATAACAAACTCGAAAAAGGAATAATTTCTATTTTTTTATTGAACGGTTAAATAATGACAAACGTTATTTTTCTTTCATAAACTTTAAAATTTCACTTTAAATAATTATGTATTTCTTTACAATAATTAATATTAAAATAATGAAAGAGTACAAAATAAAATCATAACACTTTATGATTTTATTTTGTACTCTTTCATTATTTCATTATAAAATTATTTTATTTGGTGGTTTTTTATAATTTTATTTTTTCTAGACAATTACTGTACAAAATTGGTTAATTACTCTGCAAATTTTGTCTTTGTGTGCGATAAAATAGAAATGATCTGATATATTATACGTGGTATAATTTATCAGATCAAAGCGCATGCGTTCAAGTTTAGAAAGCTCGCCTAGCGGCTCGTTTTCTAAACTTGATCGCGTGCGAAAAAATCGTGTCTTATGAAACTTGTATCTTAATATACTATTTATTTGAAAGATTTAATACCAACCAAAATTAAACTGAGCTGAATTCAACACTATTAGAATCCGTTGCTTTGTTTTCAATGGTTAAAAATTGGGTTGCCGAATTTAAGCGTGGTCGTATGAGTATAAATGATCAACCGTTACTGTTTCGGGAGTGATTGAAAAAGTCCACAGTGTCAACTTGGATGTGCGTCGAATAAAAGTGCACGCGATAGCAGACATTTTAAGTATCTCAAATGACAGTGTGCACAAAATTTTAAGTGAAGAATTGTTTATGAAAAAATATACGGCGCATTGGGTGCCACGGCTACGCATACCGGAGCAAAAACTGAATCATTTGAGTGTTCTTCTTTTGGCACGTTTTCGCCGCAATCAGAAGGACTTTGTACGCCGTTTTATTACCGTCGATGAAACCTAGATCCACCGTTACACTTCTGAAAACAAAGAAGAATTCAAACAATGGGCAAGAAAATGTTCTCCGCCACCAAAGAAGGCAAAAACGATATTGTCAACAGGATAGATTATGGGCAACTGTCTTATTGAATTCTCATGATATTATCTTGGTCGACTACTTAGAAAAGGGAAAAACAATAAATGGGGAGTATTATGCCAATTTGATGCAACAATTAAGCAAGAAAATCAAAGAGTAGTTTTATTTGGCAAAGAAAAAACCGCTTTTCTATCAGGAAAACGCACCTACTCACAAGTTTGCAGCTGCAATGGCAAAAATTCATCAACTGGGATTTGAATTAGTGCCCCATTCACGCTATTCCCCAGATTTGGCTCCCAACGATTACCGTCTGTTTCCAAATCTGAAAATGGCTCGGTGGTAAGAAATTTTCGTCTAATTCCAAGGTAATCCCTGGCGTAAATAGCTATTTCGAGGACTTGGATTCATTGACCTATACAATGAAGGCATTACTAATTTGGAATATCGTTGGAATCAGTGTGTTCAGCGAACTGGAGACTATATTGAAAATTAAATATATTTGTCAAAAAAATTGCGAACCACCCTCGAATATTCAAATACATTCAAGTTTTTCTTGTGCAATAAATACCATTTGCTTAGCTGTGCGAAAGTGTTATACCGAAAATGAAAGTCTTTTCATATTATTCCTATAAGATACATTTATAAATGTTAATGTTATTGAATGAATTGATTTATGTGATATGCTCATATATTCTAATATAGCATAGATCAAGTTATAATTCAATGCCTTTGGTGAATAAGAAGCAAATTTTGTGTAAGTATATGTTAAAGAATTATAAGAACAATTTAAAAATTTTATATGAACTCACAGCTGAGCAAGTTGGATTAATTTAATTTATCTAATTAAAAATCATAGGACATCTGTCGTTAAGAGGGCCGAACTCGCTAAAGAACACCACTATAATTTGAAAGAAATAATTTCTGAGCTATAATAGTTAAATAGAGGCCACAATAATATTTACTTTATTAATTGTATGTTAATTCTAAAAATAATAGAATTATTATCATATAATACAATTTTATTCACTCATACCACAACAATGTGTGTATGTTTAAGTGTTATACTCGTTGTCTCATTTAGATTATCAAGTTTCTTTCTTTTAGCCATTACAAAATCTCAATGATGAGCAGGTTTCCTTACATTTTGATAAAGCCGCCTTCATAACAGTAATAAATGAGTTAAAAAACTATTAAAAGACAGTAATACAGGTGTAAAGTAAGGGAACACTCAAATTTTAATTCATATTACCTGTTTTGTTTTTATTTTTCCTAAAAAAAAAAGAAGAAACGATAAACGTATAACTCAGTCACATAATCCATCCAAGTTAATCGATTTGATTTGGGTCCTTTAACGTTTTTCAATACCAAAGTACTTAAAACTGACCGTTTGTACTTCACCGCCAGTAAGTATATTATTTTTAATTCTTTTAACATTTCTCCCAACTCGGAACGTTGTATTATTGTTTATTTCATTGCGCGAGTATAAATCATAATTTCGTTACAACAAATTTTCTAAACTTTTCATCTCTGTGATCTCGGGGATTTTATTACCTCGCGAACGTTCTACTTGGAGTTAGACCGAACGACATAAACGTCAAAAACGATATTAATATTTTGCAGCAGTCCTTTTCCTGCTGTGTCTCATCTCTTTCTTTTTCTTTATCTCGTTGCTCATTTATAGCTTGCAACTTATCTGCTTCATATTACCCATGCAAGTGTATATTATTATTAGCAAGTTCCCTTTGACGCTAGCAGTTTCCGGTTGTCGTTCCAAATTATCCTTTTGATAAATACAAGTCTGCTAATATCTCGGCTACCCCGTACGTCATGAACATATAGTATGTCACTATTGTATATGTGAGCAAGTAGATGCATATAACGTACATCATATATCATTTCCTTCTAAGATTTCCATATGAATCGACGTTTATACTCTACTTTTAGTCTGCCCCAACTGACGTCTGAGGTATCTAGAGCAACATGTTTTTCTTACATACAAACGCCAGTAATATTATTGGCAAAATATGCAGAATTTATTCATGTTGGAGATTCACTTTGTGTGTCTTTTTTATTTAAATTTTAAATTTCAAATTTCTTTATTGTCATAAGACCCAACAAGTAGGTATTGACATTGTCAATATATACAGGGTTGCTCATTAGTGCGTCAAAGTCCAATATAAGCGTTATTAAATAGTACTGAAAAAAATTATTTTATAAAAAGTGGCACCGTAACAAAAAACACACATTTTGAAAATAATATACAGGGTGATGCGTTAAAATGGTACACATTCGAATTTCTTTTTTAAATGAAACACCCTGTATATCTTTTGTCTTTCCCTATCTACTTTAATTCGTGTTTTCATCGATATCTGGGGTTTTGGTTTTGGATGACGCATTGTTGAGTTATTAACGAAAATTATAAAAAAAAATGGTCGCGACAATGTTTACCATAATAATTCTATGCGGTAGTATTACAATTATCTAACACAAAATTATTTAGTAAGTATGCAGCCAAGGGATGTGTTGCACCTACAAAATAATCAAACATTCATTTTATTGTACAGGTTGTTTGTTACGATGCTATCAATTTGGCTATCGTCAAAGAGCGTTTACTGATTTTTTTCAAATAGAACACCCCATGTATTATTAAATTTTTGGAAGGATGCGTTAATTGCGCTTAATTTTTGTTAATAATGTCCTATTCCCAAACCCAATAATTTCGGAGTTATTTTTAATTTTTCAATACAAACCGATAAATTATTTGTTTTCGGTTCGATTTAGTGTATTGGGTAAACGAATTGACAAACAAAAACAAATAAACGTCAACCAACGTCAAAAATTAAAATATTATTGTTGCTGTTAATTAGGTGTAATATTAGTGATTTCTTAAGTTTCTGCCCTCTACTAGTTCGACCAAAATATCAACAGAAACTAATATACCACGATCTACAGTTAGCAAGATTTAAAAAAAAATATCACTACAGTATTTCGTTTCATCAAGAACTGTTGGGGCCTGATTTAGGGACTAGAAGGACCGTTTGAAAAAAATCAGTAAACGCTCTTTGACGATAGCCAAAATGATTGCATCGTAACAAACACCCTGTATAATAAAATGAATGTTTGATTATTTTGTAGGTTCAACACATTCCTTGGCTGCATACTTACTAAATAATTTTGTCTTAGAGAAGCGTAATACTACCGCATAGAATTATTATGGTAAATATTGTCGCGACCATTTTTTTTATAATTTTCATTAATAACTCAACAATGCGTCATTCAAAACCAAAACTCCAGATATCGATGAAAACAAACAAATTAAAGTAGATAAGGAAAAACAAAAAATATACAGAGTGTTTCATTTAAAAAAAATGTTGAATGTGTGCCATTTTAAACCATCACCCTGTATAATTCAAATTATTTTCAAAATGTGTGTTTTTCGTTACTGTGCCACTTTTTATAAAATAAATTTCTTCAGTACTATTTAATAATGCCTATATTGGACTTTGACGCACTAATGAGCAATTCTATATATACATTGATAATCAATTAATTAATTAAATATAGTAACAATTAGTGTATAAAATAAAAAATACACACACACACATTTATACACATACATACAGGGTGAGTCATTAGTAGCCGCTTCTTCGATTGCTCTTTTGTGTTTTAAATAAAAGAAAAAGCAATTAGTGGAGGATCCATGGTTGCTTGTGGCGCATATTGTAAAAATACTTTAAGCTCTGTCGCACTTCCGGTTTCACCGGAAATGCACGGAACTTAATTTTTTTAAATGACTCACCCTATATATTTTTGGATTTCCTTGTACTGCTTTAAATTGCCTGTCCTACTGCTTTTTCTTTTTCAAAATTGAGCAGATGGTTTTTGAGTTATTAATTTTTTTTGAAAATATTTGATCAAAACACGTGTTCAGAAAAAAATCATTTTCTCATTGCTTTTAAAAGTAAAAACATTGACTTTGGTGGTAAGAAAATTCTGCATCATTTGGTAAAGTTGCACTCGACAATACCTCAAAAAACTTTGTTTTTTCAAAGCCTACTTCCTGAAATTTTCACATACCAAAAACTTATTTTTTTAAATGGAACACCCAGTATTTTATTGAGTCATTTTGTTCCTTCGTAATTTCTGAGATAATCACTATAGGAGCAATTAGCGGTGAATTAAAGAACTACTAGCGCTGTTGTTCTATGCACCAAAATATTCGTTCAACCAATGGAAGGCAGGGATGGCGCCCGACTTCCTTAGTCAAATGTCAAACAAAGTAAATGTTATATCCAACTATACCAAAAGTAATAATTTTATAGAATGAAGAGCATCGCATTTCAATTTTTTAATTCCGGCAATGTCCAGTTGCAGTATTTCATTTTTAACACTGTTGGTTAACATCGAAATAAAATAAAGGTTATGTTTACTGACATATTTGAATATGTCTTCAAAAAGTTTTGAAAATCCGTTCGTAGATACCGAAGATACTCTCCACCATACATTTTCGTCAAAGAAATAAGGTCCAATTATGTAACTACCCACTATTCCTCCCCACAGTTTTAATGACCAATGATTTTGAAAGTTTACAGGTGTGATAAAGTGGGGGATTTTATGTGTTATAATAACGGAAATTGTGACGATGAACGTATTCACTTGAATACAAGGTTTCGTTGGTATACAACAAAAAATTGAGATCGTCAGAATAATTTATCTGCTGCCAATTAACAAAAATGTAAGCGATTCTGAAAACTTCTTTCATCTAACACTGTGTATGAATATGCTACGGGTGAATTTCGTATTTCCTAATTATTCTGGATTCTCAAATTTATTTACATCTAACTGCCGACTAATTTTCGTAGTACTAGTATGGGGGTGTTCAACTACACTCGCAAGTACCATAAACGTCTTATCATCAGCAGTTATTGCTTTTTCCGCTCTTTCTTTGATATTCAATGCTTTCTGTTCACTCAAACCGTCCACTTTATATTTCCGAAGGTTCCTGGCTGGTTGACTTCTACCAGGGATCGCTGTGCATAAAGTCTGGATGCTAGCAAAGAGTTTCTTTCAGATTCACCCAAAATGTCAATCATATCTATTAACTCTTCATAAGAATAATTCATTTGAATGATAACTAATAGCGATGCTTTTATAAGTTTGACATAAATGTATATCGACTTTCTTTAACAGTTGACTCAGGCAGTCAGCCGCATTCCAACCTTTATTGCACCAATATTTGGGTGCAGAGAACAGCGTCCGTAGTTCTTTAATTGACCGCTAATTGCTCGTATAGTGATTATCTCAAAAATTAGAAAAGATAGGTATAGGACATTGTTAACAAAAATGAAAGAGAATAAAAAAAGGAACAAAATGACTCAATAAAATATTGGGTGTTCCATTTAAAAAAAATAAGTTTTTGGTATGTGAAAATTTCAGAAAGTAGGCTTTGAAAAAACAAAGTTTCTTGAGGTATTGTCGAGTGCAACTGTATCAAATGATGCAGAATTTTCTTGACTACAAGCACCACCAAAGTCAATGTTTTTACTTTTAAAAACGATGTGAAAATGATTTTTTTCTGAACACGTGTTTTGGTCAAATATTTTCAAAAAGAATTAATAACTCAAAAACTATCAGCTCAATTTTGAAAAAGAAAAAACAGTTGAACAGGAAATTTAAAGCATTACAATAAAATCCAAAAATATATAGGGTGAGTCATTTAAAAAAATTAAGTTCTGTGCATTTTCGGTGAAACCGGAAGTGCGCCAGAACTTAAAGTATTTTTACAATATGCGCCACAAGCAACCATGGATTCTCCACTAATTGCTTTTTCTTTTATTTAAAACACAAAAGAGCAATCGAAGAAGCGGCTACTAATGACTCACCCTTTATATAAATGTTTGGTAGCAAAGAAAAAACATTTAAAATTCTGCAAGTTTGTAAATACATATATATCACTTAAATATAATTTTAGTTTCTTCTTAAACAAGACTGGTGACCGTCAGTGCTTAATTTCCCTGGGTAACATATTAAAATAATTAAGGCCAGCATACAACGGCGATTTTTTGAAAGCCTCAAACCGCTGAAAATAGGTGCACTGATGCATGTTATTTCTAATATCATAGGTATGCACCAGTCCAGAAGTCGACATGTCCCTACAATTACTGTGTATATATGTTAATAGTTATATGTATAAATTGTGGCCACCGTTAGGTAGGTTAGCAGCTCCGTATTCGCTGCATATGTAAGTATTGCTGTGTTGTCAGCATACATAAAAACCTGTCCCACCGTAATACTATCGGATAAGTCATTAATAAATAATAAAAAGCAAGCGGACCTAACACACTCCCCTGGGGTACACCAATACTCACGTCAAACTCATCCGAAGATACGATCCAAACCACTTATTTAAATTACCTCTAAGGCCAACACTTTCCAATTTGTCCAGTAAAATATCATAATTAAGGCTATCAAAGGCCTTTGTTAGATCGAAAAATATACCCGCCACCTTCTGTTTTGAATTCAACAGATTATACTTTAAGTGAGCCGTATAGCTGCATCTTCAGTACACAATCCCCCGCGAAATCCAAACTGTTCAGGGGCAAGCATGTCGTTGGCATTTAAATAGTCAATTACCCTAATATATACAAGTTTTTCAATGATTTTACAAAACAAGGTAGTATAGATAGTAACCCCGATAATCTGAGACCTCGAGTCATTTAAAAATAATTCTAAGGGACTAACATTAGCAAACAATCTTCCTATATTCAAGTGCAACAAGATTAAACTATCAGAAGGCACTCTTCTTCCTCGTTTAATTCTTCTAGAGTCCGTACATTATGATGATTGCTCCTGGCCTCGAAAAAAACATCCACCCGATCCGTTGCCTTCACAGTGATCAAATTAGCGTAATTCACATAAGGATATCTTATACTATTCCTGATTGTATTCTCAATAGGTATACTCCAACACTTTACTCTTTTCTGAATGTTTCATATATGTAGACCATATCCACGAATTGTACATTATACACATTATACATAGGTTCGTTAATATGGTAAATCTGGCTATTAAGTTCGAATACTAATGCACTGTATATGTATCTGGTCTCGCGAAATGGTACCGACAAATAAATAGCATTTATATGACTCCACGATTCTGCCAAATTAAATAAATAATCATTTTTCAAGCTTATACCACGTAGGACATTATTCATTCCCGCCACTATCATAACATAGTCATCGTGTGTAAACGATCCTCTCAATTTGACTACAGTTACAGTTACCACGCTTTCAAATCTTGCATTTAGTTTTACTATAGTCCCAACATGGTAATTATCACTCAAAAGACTTTGTAGTGCACCCGACATGCTTCTAGCATGACTATCTCCAAGGACTAGGATCTTTTTAGAGGAAGACATTTTCTTATTAAAATTTGAAGTCTATGGTACACAATTTTCACCAATCTCTATTGAATTAAAGTTGTTGAGTAAAATAGTACTGATATTCGGCGCGCAAGTTGATGCTCTGCTTGTATTTTCTCCAGATGTTTGAGTACATTTATCGGTTTTTGCAGGACATTCCGTCAGTGACCAAGAAGCAGTAATATTTTCGCGAGATTTAAGAACCACAGACATATTTTCTATAGTTTTATGTATTTAGTTGATACATCTAATATTTTTAAGTCTACATCATAACTAGGGGAATTGTATTAAATTCCTTAATAGATTGGTCATTAAGTTGTATGTAAATCTACGTTTGTAATGATGGGGTTAATAATAATAATAATAATAATAATTTATTTCATAATACACAATAATCACGAAATACGTCATTAACAAAATGTAGAATAAATGAATTCTATATTATAACTAGCTGGTCCGGCAGATGGTGTTCTACCCTTTCTAGTAGGTGTCACCATGAGTTTGATCCCCTGTGTAACAAAATGTGGACAGAATAGGTCGTTTGCGTGATTGGAGAATAGGCAAGAAGACTGAAAAGTGGTCTAGAATGTATTAATAATTCGACCACAGCGCCACCTATCGGGTCCAGATTTTGTGATTCTTTTGGCACTACACCAACATACATCATTCTGAGTCATTTTGGCCCATAAATATAAAATTTGAGAATTTGTTAATATCATCACTACAGCGCCACCTATTGGGTCTCAGCATAGTTATGAATCATTACCTCGACAAAGTATATATATATTGTGTGAATATGACCTCAATCAGTCAAGAGGGGAAAGTATGGAT
Organism: Amphimallon solstitiale; assembly: GCA_963170755.1. Classification (NCBI taxonomy): domain Eukaryota; kingdom Metazoa; phylum Arthropoda; class Insecta; order Coleoptera; family Scarabaeidae; genus Amphimallon; species Amphimallon solstitiale. Next base: position 60,263,126 of record OY720680.1, read on the forward strand.
GCAGTTAAATATTTTGAAAACGGTTTATTGGAAATCTCTGAAATTTGTCACACTGCTATGATTTAGGATTTAGACTCCCTTATTTGAGGTTTTCTTGAGCTTTATACAGTCATTTGTTTTCGATATAAAGGGCTAACTTGATGTTTTTTAAAAAGCACGGGGAGGGAGGTCAAATGTAACATTTTTGAAACGAGTGTTTTTCTCTATTCAGTAACGTAACACATGCCTGCCTTAATTTGCATAAAAATTCAATTTTGAAAAAAAAATTAAACTATGTTAGCGTTGAAAATGCTGCCATCATCCTTCCATCATGTGCATATTATACAAAAATTGAGCTCACGAAATAATTAGTTTAAAAATGGTGCATTTAAGTGAAAGGGAGCGGTTAGAAATTCTGATGATGGTTGGATACGGCGATAGAAGACAAAATGCTGAGGTCGTAACTCTTTTTAATGAAATATAGCCGAATCGGCATTCGACTTCCAGAGCAACGGTTTCAAAAACATGAAGAAGATTTAATGAAATTGGAAGCATTAAAAATCGTGTAAAACACGGGCGATCGAAAGCTGTTACAAACGAGGAAAATTGAATGTTACATATTAGATATGGAGGAAAATCCAAAAACTTCTTTACACGAGTTGGCTCGTAATCATAATAGGTATTTTTCTGAAGGAAGTTCGCACTGGATGGAGCAAGTTCATACGCAATATCTCCAAAAAAATAAAGTTTGGTGTCGAATCATTGGTTGGAATAATATTGGTCTTTTTTCATTAATGGTAATTTAACTTCTGAAAGATACAACTTCTTTTCATTTGACTATAAAAACGTAAACGGTCTTACAAACCTACATGAAAGGCTAAACAATCGACAGTCATACTTTCGGGCAGGCATAAGTTGAAGTACCTTTCATAGCCATTGCATGTAACAATTTTGTTGTTACAATAAATTGAGATTTTTGAGTAAAAAGAATTGAAGTCAGTAATAATTGATGGAATAGTAAAAAAGTGGTTACCAATACACTTGCTAAACACATACCTACCAAAAAATTGAATTGTAAAGTAAAATGCTAATTACTAGTAAGCAGTTTTACACTAAATACACAAGTAAAGCGAAATTTAATATAATAATAAAAAAGATAAGATACATATTACGTTGTACTAATTGTTTTAGAACCATGTCTCATAGGAACTTCTTTTTTATTTCAATGAAGCAAACAGAACTAATACACCCGATAGATCATTTATATCACCGGCTCTTAATCTTTAGTAGTACTGTCGATAGAATCACTACTGCTCGCGCATTACTTTCAATTTTAGTACTTATGGAAAATATATGTAAAATATTTATGAATATTGTTTTGTAATAACGGATATATTTTATGTTTACCGTCTAGCTGTCCGTGCCTTTGTCGGTATTTGGTATTTAATGCTCGTCGGAATTATTATGCCTTCTGCGAAGTACTTATTTAATGATGCAATAACATTATATTACACTCTCGCTTTGAAAAGAATCAATTGTTAATGAACTTTTGTTGACCATAGTAACATTGTTGGTTTTAGTTGCGGAAAAAGAAATATAGTACGTTTTTCAATTAGCCACTCTGTATTTTATATTATCTACTTAATAAGTGTATTCGGCTTCATTCATTTTCAAGAAACAATTGATGCCGATGCAAAAACTTGCTGCCTATTTAATATATCAAATGTATTATGCTAATATTATTAATGCACACAAGTATTAATTATATAAGTGAATGCTCATCTTGAACATTTAATTTAAAATCACAGTGATGGGTTCAGGATTATTTGTTTTTTTTCAATTGTAGTAGTTTTTTTTTATTCGCTTTGTTACAAAGTTGTTAATTTATTTTATTGAACACATTATTTCTTCTGTTTCTCCTATTCTTGCCAATTCATTCCAAATACCGTGCAAATGATGTAATTATCCTACTAGTGAAATTTGGCGTTGTTTTAGCAAATGAAGAACATTAAGAAAAACATTATTGAATAGATCTTCCAAATACCTTTCAAATGAGGGGATTTATTTTATTTCGTTGTTAACCAACAGTGTAAAAAATTAAATACTGTAACTGGACATTGCCGAAATTAAAAAAAATTGAAATGCGATGTGCTTCATTCTGTAAAATTATTACTTTTGGGATAGTTGGATTTAACCTATATTTTGTTTGACAGTTGATTAAGGAAGACGTTTACACTTTCACATCAAAATAGTATTGTAAACTGTCTTGATACAAATCTTGACCTTTTTGATCTTATTGTGTCTTTCAATACTTTAACATTAAATTACCTTCCTCGCTCTTGAGTGTGTACCGGTTTGTGTCAAAAACAGTTCGAGAAGAATTTTAATATACTATTGGCTTCACAAAATTTACGTATGTACAGGGGCGTTCCAAATGTTTATAAAAGTGGACATTCTAAAAAGCGTCATGCCAGTGATCGCTTTTTACAGGAAAGGCGTTTCAATAGGGCTTCACTTTAAAACTTGGGCTTTCTACTTTTATTAATGTTTTGTAGTCTTTTATTAACGATAGTGGATTTCGAAAAGATTGACAGACGTTTACACTTTCACATCAAAACATGACTTACGTTTAACATTAAATTACCTTTCTCGCTCTTGAGTGTGTACCAGTTTGTGTAAAAAACAGTTCGAGAAGAATTTTAAATAAAATATCCTATTGGCTTAACAAAATATATGTATATACAGGGGTGTTTCAAAAGTTTATAAAAGTAGACATTCTAAAAAGCGTCATTGCAATGAACGCCTCTTACAGCAGAGGCGCTTTAATACGGCTTACATTTAAAACTCGGCTTTCCATTTTTATTATTGTCTTGTGCTCTTTTATTAACGATAGTGAACTTCGAAAAGGTTGAAATGCTCTTATACTTTCGCATCAAAATAGTATTGTAAACTGTCATGATAAAAATGTTGACCTTTTTGATATTATTGTGTCTTTGGATACTTTAACATTAAATTACCTTTCTCGCTCTTGAGTGTGTACCGGTTTGTGCCAAAAACAGTTCGAGAAGAATTTTAAATAAAATATCCTATTGGCTTAACAAAATTTATGTATGTACAGGGGTTTTTTTAAAAGTTTATAAAAGTTGACATTCTAAAAACCGTCATGCCAGTGATCGCTTTTTACAGGAAAGGCGCTTCAATAGGGCTTCACTTTAAAACTTGGGCTTTTTACTTTTATTATTATTTTGTGCTCCTTTATTAACGATAGTGGATTTCGAAAAGGTTGACAGGCTTTTACACTTTCACATCAAAATAGTATTGTAAACTGTCCTAATGATCATGTTAGTCTTTTTGATTTCATTGTGTCTTTAGATACCTTAACATGATTTATTTTTAAAATTAAATTACCTTTCTCGCTCTTGAGTGTGTACCGGTTTGTGTTAAAAACAGTTCGAGAAGAATTTTAAATAAAATATCCAATTCGCTTAACAAAATATATGTATATACAGCGGTGCTTCAAAAGTTTATAAATAGCGGAAGAGTTTTTTGAAAATTGATGAATATTTGTTAAATTTTGGATACGGGGGTGTTTGTGGTCGCTTATTACGTCTTCAATTTGTCGATTCTTCAAAACATGATTGAATAGGGCTTAAATTTAATACTTCATTTTTTCTTAACGATAGTAGATTCGAAACCATCAGAATAGTAATGTACACTGTCTCAATGAAAATGTTGCGCTCTTTGAGCTCATTGTTTCTTTCGATACTTTAACATGACTTATGTTTAACATTAAATTACCTTTATCGCTCTTGAGTGTACCAGTTTGTGTAAAAAACAGTTCGAGAAGAATTTTAAATAAAACGTCCTATTGGTTTAACAAAATATATCTATATACAGGGGTGCTTCAAAGGTGTATAAAAGTGGACATTCCTGCCTTCCATTGGTTGAACGAATTTTTGGGTGCATATAACAACAGCGCTCGTAGTTCCTTAATTGGCCGCTAATTGAGACGATAGGTATAGGACATTGTTAACAAAAATGAAAGAGAATACAAACAGGAACAAAATGCCTCAATAAAATACCGGATATTCCATTAAAAGAACATAAGTTTTTGGTATGTGAAAATTTCGGGAAGTAGGCTTTGAAAAAACAAAGTTTTATGAGGTATTGCCGAGTGCAACTTATACCAAATGATGGAGAATTTTCTTGGCTGCAACCATCACCAAAGTTAATGATTTTACTTTTAAAAACAATGTGAAAATGATTTTTTTCTGAACACGTTTGTTGGTCAAATATTTTCAAAAAAAAAATAACTACTACAGTACAGTACTAGAAAATCCAAAAATATACAGGGTAAGTCATTTAAAAAAATTAAGTTCCGTGCATTTCCGGTGAAACCGGAGTGCGTCAGGGCTTAATGTATTTTTACAATATCTGCCACAAGCAACTATGAATCTAACTAATTGTTTTTTCCTCTATTTTAAACACAAAAGAGCAATCGAAGAAGCGGCTACTAATGACTCACCCTGTATATAATACTACTATATTAAGTGTGCTGTGTCTTGATGATGTGTAATTTTTCGTCCCAACCAAGAGAGATAGAATTGGTCACATTGTCTGTTCTGCGCATGCGTTAAATCAAAATGTCTATTTTGAAAGTTACGGAATGACAGATAAACTGAAAACATAAATATAACCTCTGATTTAAATTGACATCTATAACTATGATATTACTGATAGCAAAGTTATTTTTTATTGACTTCCGCTTTGTGTAAGTTAAGATATCACAAGTTCATCGGTGAATTTATAAATTAACACAGAAAATACGATGTAGTATAAAGAAAGCCCTTGAAGACATAAACAAACAATATGAAGGCAGATTCCAGAAAAAATTCTGATATTATAACTTCTGCATTGATTTATACGTGCTTATTGGAATATGTGAAATTATTAAATGTAAATACCGATTGTTTCATTTCATCTTACAGAAAAACTTGTGAACTTATTACGTGCTGTTACTACTTGTTGGTATATGTGGAATTATATTATTGAATATAATAATAATAAATAATAATAATAATATCTTTATTGTCATAAATTCAAAAGAACATTGACATTGTCATTAAAAAAAAATACACAGATCAGGTACAATATATAACACTTGTCAAACTATAAAATCTTTAATGCTGTAGAAGGTTCCTTCCAACAGATAAAGTTTTAGTTGCTTCCCCAGAAAATGATCGCATATCTTAAACGTGACTCGATACAACCATAATAGAATAATTTCAGGCTCTCCAAAGAGACAACCCTACTCAGCATACCAATAGCATACAACATGGGATCCAAATTTTTAGTTTTGGAGAAGTTGGCAATATTTGTCTTATCTGCATTAAGAATGAGACGGTTTTTTAATGACCAGGACTGCATATCAGCAATCACACGCGATGCCAACACAACGAGCTCCTCTTTACATTTAGCTGTTATTACACATGAAGTGTCGTCCGCGTACTGTGTAATAGTACAATAGCTCATTTGATTCTGTAAGTCACTGACATAAATTAAAAAAAGAGTAGGGCCGAGAATGGATCCCTGCGGTATGCCTCTGCCCACAGACGCCAATTTGGAAACATTACTCTTAATTGTGTCGCCCACCCTGCCAACAATAGCGGTAACGTGAGATCTACCACTGAGATAAGATCTGAATAAGTCGAGCGCCGCCCCCCTAACGCCATAGCGTTCCATTTTATACAACAGGATATCATGATCCAACAAATCGAATGCTTTAGTCAAATCAAAAAACATTCACACCGCATAACAATCAGTATCGACCGCACAATATACAGAGTCTAATACATTATACATAGCGTCTTTCGTGGATTTTCCAGATATGAACCCAAACTGGGCCGAATTAATTATTTTACATTTGATCAAAAATGACTGCAGACGCAAGTTAATTACTTTCTTGAAGATCTTACTGAATGTTGGCAATAGAGATATAGGCCTGTAGCCAGCAACATCGCCACTAGATTTACCCTTCTTCAAACACGGTATCACCTTAGCGATTTTCAATCTGTTCGGAAATATTCCGTTGACTAGTGATAGGTTGATTAAATAAACCAAAGGTTTCAGAATATGGTCAATGACCAGAGATAATAAACAGTATGGAATATCATCCACACCGTTAGACTTCTTAGCAGACATTTCCCTAATAATCCTTCCAACTTCCAATGCATCAGTCGGTTCAAGAAAGCAACCGATAGGATTTGGCCCGATACTCACATGCCCCGCTCCAGCATCAGAACACGGCCCCGGGGCTGAGCCACTAAAATAAGTATTCAGTAAATCAGCCACAAGTGATGGGTCAGTGATAATTTCCCCCTCCCCATCGCAAAGCTGAGTTTCCCTATTTTGCATCTTTTTTGTTTCTCTGTTAATGATATTCCAAGCAGTACCCAGTTTATGGCTAGAAGAGCCAATTAGCCCACTATAATAATCGCGCTTAGTATCACTAATTAGTTGGTTGTAACGTTCTTTGCTCATTTTATAACAGTTACTTAGGTATTCGTATTATGTGTTTTAGACAATATATATAAATCTTTTAGATTACTTCTATGCTGCTTGTTTCATTTCGACTTACAGAAAACTTCAAAAATCTTACTTCCCTTATGGACAGAAAACATAAAAAAAATCACATTCTAGGTTTCCTAGTTTGAAAAATTCTAACACGCTGCTACCAAATAAAAGTTCCAAACGTGTTGTGGTAGCAGTGACACTTTAACTCAAATCACATCTATGTTTAAAAAATGGAGACAAAATTAAAAAAAGTTACAAAGATAATATTAACTTATACTCTCCAAAGTCAGTATTGACTGTACACATTCATTTTTAAACATATAATTAGCATATACAACTTCTTATAACCATTATTGCATAACATATTGCATTATTCCTTAACCAAATTTTCTTATCCGTCTCTTACATAATTTGGCAGGAAACACTGAAAAAAAAACAACAACGGGTATTCTTGAAGTATTTTGGAAAGAATTCTCCAAATTCATCTCATCTGCACTAATAAACCACTCTTTTGTGTTCGAAGATATATTCAGACTGAAATAAATAAAATATACCATGTAAGAACTCTTACATTTAAAATATATCCAGTTATAAGTATACATTTATTTTTAGATGTACCACCGAACAGTCAGTGAACAAAACGGAAAGTTAACATAAACTGTCATTTTGAATGTGATAAACAATATTAAATGAATAAAGGCGATTATATAAATAGTACAGATATTTTTAAAAGTTAAAATATAAGTTTTAACTTATGTGAATAGTATAAATATGCCTTTAACAGATCAAAGAATATGCCTGTAAATTGCGCCTGTCAGATAGGCAGAACGTATTACATATTATTACATTATTATGAGCTTTTGAAAATTGCAAATTATTATATTACATAATGGGTTAAAATATATCTAACGTTATTTATGAAGTATACTGGGTGATCTATTTGAACATCCCAGCATAAATAATTATTCACATAGAGTAAGATGCATAAATATAAAAGAATAAAATTTCAAAATTTTTAAACAGTACCAAAACATATAAGCGCCCATATTAAATATATTTATAAGATTTCTCATCTATAGTGCTACATACAGAGTGTCCTTAATTTGCACTAAAACATATTTATATGAATTATATGAATCTTACATTTATGTACAAATTTTCAGAGATTGCATACCACAGCATTATATACACTTAGTTACAAAACAAAATTTCCACTAAAATTTCAAAGTGTACATTTCAAAATTACATTTTTAACACAGCACTGACAATATTAAACATGAAAATCACTGCTAATTTTAGACAGTGATGGTTGTCGTAAAGACAAACAATTAAACACTTCTCGAACATTGTAATATAATATACTTCTATCTTCTATGTGCCATAAACGAGAAAACACTTTAAGAAGTTGTCAAGACAACGCGCAGGACTTCCATCATACCAACACACATAACAAAGAAATTCCCATAGTATTTCCGACATTAATGGGTAATCATTTGCTAAATCGATAAATCAGCGATCAGTTACCAAGTTGGCGGTCAAATGATGGTGTGACGTCACACGTTCGAACGGCCGTATAGAGCGTTCATTAGGCAAGTGGTTAGATTTATGTGTCGGCAAGATCAAAGTCGGCTAGGTGTGAGACCAATTGTTCCCGTGACAAAACACTGCTAGGTAATTTACAGGCTCTCTTTCGTTTCGTCTCTTTTCTCTGTTTCGCTTTTCTCCACTGGTGTGGCATAAGCAAGAAGTTTTCTGTGGTCATCTATTTCTTCTTGGCACTACATATATGTTATATTGTTTTGTAGTGATAAATATAACCTCACATTAAATTTAAGATTAATCTACATATTTCTATGTACAATTATATATTTTAAATTTAGACTCGAGGAAAATCGTCTAATATTGTGTTGAAACTTAATTTGGAAAAGCTAATTTTGTCTAGGAAGAAGGTAATCTTATTTATTTGCGAATTACTTCCTAGGATAAAGTTAAAATTCATTATTTACTCATGTGTTGCTATCAATACAATACACAGGGTGAATTTTCATTGAACGGCTTCGTTTCGACTTCGGTTTTCTTCAAGCAATCTATTATTATAGTTTGTGGGTTCAATGCAATATATAACATTGAGCAAACACATTCGATTAAAATCTTTAAGGAACTAATGTCTCGCCACCCTCAATAATCAAATCATTTAATGCTGAGTCTAATTGTTATAAGAGAAATATAACCTCAACAAATATTGAATTAGAAAATAGATGTACTATTTTGACAAAAGATTACAAATTGATTTTAATAACTTTAAATTGAAATAAAAACTTTTTCTAGGTGATTTCATTGAGTTTATGTCATTGAATGATAAATATAATTTTTGTACTCATATAACTAGGGCGGACATGACCGAAGTTACAACGGAGCAAAGAAATAATGTAAACAATACACGCTTACTGAATAGCACTAATTCATATGGTAAACTGCAACATCTGTTTACGCCCGAGAAGTGCCCGAGATTGAGAGCAAAAAATGCCCATAAAATAAGGAATTTATGAGTAAAATCCTTTTCTCATTGGCGTTATTGAATCGACTTCTCCCAATTATATAGACGTAAGTGTGCACTGGATCGTTAGTTTCAATAACATACGCAAACATTTTTAATTATCATTTATTTAGATCTAGAACATTGTTTATGTTACTTTCTCAGATATGATATGGAAGAACGTCGAGAATGGCATCGTGAAACAATGGCGAATTGGATTAAGGTCATACTGATTTTATGTCCTCCACTGTCAGAAATTCCGAAATTTATTGCAAAGTCTGTAAAATATCGTTACAGAATGCCAAATAATCGCACGTACAACGTCACTTAGCATCGCTGAAACATACACAGAAATTGGACCCGTTGGAAGCTGACAATTTTTACGAAGAACTCAGTGAAACTTTAATGGCGGCTAATATCCAAAAATATACTGGTCGAAATGTTCCTGCTGAATCCACGTTAGGCAACCTATATAGTAAATGTTGTAGCTTGTGTACTATATCCAACTATTTCATATAACGCATCTAAAGTTATAAATACAGTTGATGCCGAAACAATTGACGGGAATTTGCACAAAATGCTTCATTCAGACGACAGGTCAAGGAAAAAATACTTTTATTTATTAGTGACAGTGCCGCATATACCAAGTGCGTGCCGGCAAGCTGCGGATGGCATTTACTATGTGATAAAACGACGACACCGAGAGTTTGTATGAGCTAGTACGAGAAAGCAATATACAAACTGATCTATTGGTCGAGTGTAGTGAAGCTGACTGACTCGCGTTTAGGATAGCAGCTGAACATGCGCATTTCATTTCAATTTTGTTAACGGTAGGTGTTTAGTCGACTAGCAAGCACATTTTTAAATCGCGTTTCGTTCATCTAATTTAGAACAATTACGCTCCAAAATTATTGAAGTTTCGAATCATGTTACCCCGGAAATGTTAACAAATGTCCGACGAAATTTTTATAATCAGCTGGGTTACTGCTCAGCTCAAGAGGGAGGCTTATTTGAGCATTTAATAAATAAGTAAGTACTTGTAGAAATTAATTTTTCTTTAATAATTTCATTTTAACTTCCAATTAAATTCATTGTTTCTGCGTTTATAGTTTATCTTACTGAAATATTTTGTTTAGTTTCATACAAATTTATTGTCTTTTTTCAGAATTTTAGTTTGTTTTCTTTTCTATTTTATAATACTATGGAATTATTTACTTTTTATCTTAATAAGAGTTTTGCTCATGTTACGTTTTGTTTTTTTATATCAGCTATATTTCTTATTTTAAGAAAAAAATTATAATTTTTAAGTTTTTAGAATTGATGATCATTTCTTTTATTTACTCATACAATTTGGGAAGCTGTGATGAAATCCGTTACTAAAATTGTTTATTGCGATTATTTGATGCTTCAACAAGTCTCTACTTATAAATTATCCAGGTAGTGATTTTTTATTGATTAATATTATTTCCAACTTCTCTAAAGCAGTAGAGTAAATTACTTTATTCTTGGTTAAATAATTTGTTATTAACAATAACAGTAGCAATTTTCACGGACTAACGCAGTAACGATTTCTGCGCTGTCGACTTTAACGTAGCTCTAATGTTAGTAACAGAGGCTGCCCCTTATTCTCGCACTTATAGTCGACCAGCTTGTCTAGTATGTCATCCGCAGGTAGATCGCGTGCACACTGTATGTTAAAAACAGGCAGACTATTAAAGGAAAAAAAAATATTACTTGTATAGCACATACTCTCCTCAGAAATTGTGAATATATTAGAGACACCTATCCGGAAGTTGATAGACTTGTATCCGCTTTTTAAAAAGTTTTTAAAAAAGCACCATTGAGAGTAGCTCTTTACAGCGAAAACTTCCATCTTTGTCACTGCCTCCCTCGCCAGTAATAGCTAGATGGGGAACTTGGTTGGAAGCTACTAGTTTTTATGCAGAGAATTTCGATAGTTGACAAAATTTCGTTACATGTTTAAATGACGACGCTCAAAGTATTTCTGAGTGCAAAGAACTAACACAAATCCTAAATTTAAAAAATCAGTTGTTATTCCTTGAGGAACACTTTGGGAATTTGCCTAAACAAATTACATACTTTGAAAACCGAAATCCCAAATTAAAAGATGGATTAACCACATTAAATGTGGCTATAAATAATTTAAAAAGTATTCCAAGTGACTTCGGATGTGGCCTTCAGCAAAAATTAGATGCAGTTTTTAATAGAAATCCGCTAAATACGCCGAAATCAAAGAATACTTCCAGTATGCACCAATAACCAGTTGCGATATAGAAAGGACGTTTTCTATCTACATGGATGTACTTCATTCAAAAAAACTAATCTTACCGAAGTGAACCTTGGGGAAGTATTGCTAGTAAATATTAATACTCCTATACTCGACTTGAACTACAAAATGAACAAACAATAGCGTGTTTTGCATTTTATAGATCACCCCCCACTTGTTATCCAATTATATAAATAAAATTAAAACCTCTTTAAAAAGACAACATTTCAATAGTGCGCCCATGGGCGATGAGTGATCGGTCTCTCGTGTCCGGTCTATATAAACGGTTTTGTATATGTCTGTGATTTTATAGGTAATAAAGTACCAAATTGCATTATTGGCAGCTTCACAAATTTCATGTGTTGAACATTGTATTTCTTCATCAGATTGCATATTTTAGAGGATGTCTTACTTTTATATTCAATTCTTTAAATTTGACAAATGTTAAATTAGATGTCACTTCAAATGATCAATACTGCCACTTCAAAATTTTTGAACTAATACTAACAGATTTGTACCGTGTTAGGTAACGTATTTAACAGTAGGTATTATTAAAGTATTCGTAGAAAATACTGTACAAACTTCGTGAGTGAAACATTTCGCGAATTCGTCTCCATAAATGTTTTCCCGCACTTGGTTCTCAAATGACTAGTTTAACTGTTTATTTTTCTCCTTTGACATATGTGAATGTTAACGTAAAATTAAAAGGGATATCTTAAATAATTTTCTAAAGTTGTTGAAAACACACAATTAATTTATAATTTTACAATATATTCCAATATACCTATGTATTATTTAGTAGCTTCGTATTTTATTATTAATGTAGCACAGACAACAGAATAATGTGTCACTATTGAAATAAATTCAGTCCGTTTTTACGTAGCGAAAATTATTTAAATTTAAGTTGAAAGTTTGTTTGCAAAAATTGAAGAAAAAAATCGTAATTTTCGACATAGTTAAGAACTCAAGCCCTAATTTAACAGAACTTCATGATTTTAGATAGTTTAAACATTCTATGAAATAAAGAATTGATTATTTTGTTAAACATGGACAGGCCCGAGTATTAACATCGAAACATTTTCAAACAATCATATCAAACGTCAAACCGGCTGTTTAAAGCAAGATAATTTTACAAAAGATTAAAAAATACTTTAGTTAATTTTTTTTTTAATTAAAATCCTCTTCTTAGGTGTATACATACAGGAGTTATTAATGTTAATCATTCATAATATTAAACAGCAAAATAAAATTTTATGTAATATTTATTGATTAAATAAATTTACTGTTTGTTATAAATAAGTAAGCAGCCACTGATAAATCTACTGTAGTTTAAGTAATAGACATGTATTATTTGACTTGTCCAACAGAGAACGATTGTATAAAACTAATTAGATTCACAAACAAAAGTAGAGATCGTATTAGTATATAGAGACACTTTGGAAGTATTCTTGATTTATGTCTAAATTAATAAAAAAATAATCATATTATCGATTTTAAAGTTTACTTTAAGATAAATATTGCAGAATGACACAAAAAGAAATCATCGCATATACCAGACTACTTTGTCTCCAAAGTCTTGTTAATTTTTCTCTTATTTTACTATGTGTAAATAACTATATCAGGCCTAGACACTATAAAAAATATCTTTACCGCTGCCGTACACCAAAAGGGTTTGAAGATTTTATACTTCACCCGGATTTTTATTGTTTTAGTGCAGTTTAAGCGGCGTCTTGTATAAAATGCGGCAAGTAGGCTCCCTAATTTAAACCCTTTACCCGAAATCACGTCTATCCTAACCTTACCTTACCAGTACCATTAAAAGCGGTGAACTATGCCTTCATTAATTCTGAGTAAAATTTTCTCGACCCTCACACCCTGTGTTGTTTCCGTATCCTTCATGTTTCTTTTGGTGAGTATTTAGATTGTTTTGCGTTATTGTTATGTGTTTGTCCTGGACGGTGAGTCAGTTACCGTTTTTATTGTCGCACAAATATTTAAACTGGTCGCTGTTAGTTGGTGTGTTTGCTCTTCGAATTTCGAACTACCTAAAACCAAAAATGACCACTAATTTTTCATGTAAATATTATGCGTATATATGCATCTGTAATACCTACAATACACAAAAGGTAGAATAGCCGATCGTCCACATTAAAAGCTTGTGCTAACTATACAGTGGCGGTCATTTGTTTACAACCATTCCGTCCGCTTAACAAAGAAGCTTTGTTTAGTTTAAAATGTGTGTTGGAGTAGTCACAAAGGGACTTGCTTTTCTGTTATATTATTGTGAGGTACTTACAAATATTTATTGTTGGAAAATTAGTTTTTCTTTAAATTCTAAGAAGTTTAGTATAATTGTTACTCCTTGTTCTGTTATTATGAATGAAAGTAGTATAATAGAATGAATAATAAAAATCTTAATGCAGAACAAAAATATACAATAGTTGTGCCACAAGGTAAATTATTGGTCCCAATATTTCTTATTATATATTATACATATATGAATGATTTGCTAAAGTTGGACATAGAATTGGGCGATATAGTAATTTTATTTGAGGGTACAAACTGGCAAAACATAAATCTAACATCAAATGTAGATTGAGTGTTGTTGTGAGTATTTACAAGTGAAATCTCCGTCTTGAGATCCGATTAGATGTTCGGGGAAATCTGTAGACTGTAAGTAGTAGTGTACTTTAGCAAAAAATTGATATTTCTTAAATCTGTAAATATTTTCATAATGCAATTTGATAAAAAAAAGTTTTTCGAAATTCTTATCAAAAAATAGTTTTTTTACAAATATCTCGCAAATTGTGCTTTCTAAATAGACACATTAAGGTATAAAAGCCTTTAAAGCTTGATTTTGAATAGTTTTTGTTTAAAAGAAGTTTCAAAATTTTTATCGGAAGTGTAGTACTTTTACTCTTATGTAATAATAGTTTTTTTTTTTTAAATATACCGTAAATTATACGACAGATTTATTACAGCTGCGCAAAAATATTTAGTTATACAGCACAACCCCTTTATAACGCCGTCGGTTATAGCGTTAACTTGGGTATAGCGTCATAATCGTCTTGATCCCTGGAATAACCTATAGTAGACAACCTGAAAAATATATCATATAACGACATCAAATTCTGGTGAACCTCGGGTTTAACGTCAATTGAAATACATATGCATATATGTATGTACATATTGCTGTGACCCTTGCAAATTAATTATGTAATGAAATTATTAAAACTCTATATTCTTAAAAGTATGAAAGTTCAGGCATATATCTCAAGAAATTAGCCTTATGCTAATATGAGGTCTCATTACTTGTACAAAAAAGTGTTGGTTAGGCAATATCGCACTTCACTAGCTCAGATAATAGTGTCACTAATATCATCTTATCTCAGGACCAGAAGTATTCTTGCTCCACACTATTGTACTCTTTGGCTTTTCGACAAGTCAGATACATTAAATTAAATACAGAAAATATATTACAATATCATTTATTAACACATAAATAATTTTTACAAAAGAAACACAGACTATTCTAATTTGTTTATTCATATACAACAACAAAAGAAATTAGCATTCAATACACGTACAATAAATATATTAAAAAAATGATTATGTATAACGCACTTGTACGTGTTTAGTTTAAGGTTTCAAATAGAAAATTCAAGTCAAAAAGTGTATCATTGGTAATGACTTGGGCGCGGACATGACCGGTTTAAACTACGACGAAGTTACAACAAAGCAAAGAAATAATGTAAAAAACACACGCTTACTGAATAGCACTAATTCATATGGTGAACTGCAACATCTGTTTACGCCCGAGAAGTGCCCGAGAATGAGAGCAAAAAATGCCCATAAAATAAGGAATTTATGAGTAAAATCCTTTTTTCATCGGCCTAGATGGGAGCGTGAGGAGTTTTTAAAATTTATTATATTTAGCTTATATTTCGCACGAGAAATAAAATTTTCATTCATACTTACGTTAGTTTCGTTTTTTCATTGTTTTGACTGTTAATTACGTACTTCGTACTTTTTGTAATAGTCTGTTTAATACCGGTTTATTGAATTGACTTCTCCCAATTATCTAGACGTAAGTGTGCACTGGATTTCGTTTAGTTTCAATAACATACGCGTACATTTTTAGTTATCATTTATTTAGATCTAGAACGTTGTTTATGTTACTTTTTCTGATATGAAAATGAATTGTCAGTGATTCCGAAACTTCGGATGTGGCCTTCGGCAAATGTTAGACGCAGTTCTTAATAGAAATGCAGATTTAGTAACATTGCGGAAAGTGTGTATGCTAAATACGCTGAAATAAAAGGTATTTTGTATTTTATAGATCACCAGCCACTTGTTATCCAATTGTATAAATAAAATTAAAACCTCTTTAAAAATACATTTAAATAGTGCGCCCATGGGCGATGAGTCATCAATCGTACGTGTCCGCGCCCTAGTAATGACTTATATCAGTTATTGTTGTAGGAGAAAAGAATAATTATATTGTACACATTAGAAGATAGATTTTGCTTTGATACTAATCATATACCAATGCATTTTCTCACTTCTGGATAACATTTCCAAAGCAAATTCACGCTAATATGTCAGTCAAGGTCCCATCCTATGAGTTTATCCTTTATTATTAAATGCACCCTTGACTCACGTCACCACGTGTCCAAAGAAAGAATGAAAATTTATTCCCAAAATTAATTTAGAAAATTTTAATAAAAGTGTTTAGATATGCATTAAAACGCCGACTCTGTGCTGATATTAATCTCATTTAAATTCCTTTTCTCACTTCTGAATGATATTCTCAACACAAATTCATGTCAGATAATCAATTAGGGCTCCATTCCATAAGTTCATTATTGCATAACTTATTTAACACATCCCTAATTCATAGAAATCTCCACATGTCAAATTTCAATGCATAAACACAAAATTCAATAAAAAAATCATAAATTTTAAATAAAAAAAAAATACTAACATTGTTAACTGTCAATATAAGTCACCACATAAAACTAGAACACAACATATCGTTATTTAATTTTGTGATAAATAAATAATCTGAGAAATGTCCTTATTCTAAATTAATTACAAACTCCAGAATCTTTTCCCACAAAAATAATTTTTTTAAAAATTATTCTGTTTCAAATTAAAATTTTGATTTTCAAAAATATTCTGAGTCCCTCTATTAATCGAGAAATTATTATTTTCAAATTATTATAAGTCGCCAAAAATGTTATTTTAAAATTATTCTAAGTCTCGTACCTTATTATTTTATTTTAATACCGACACCGAATGTTTATTTGTATTCTAGAGCGATATTTCACCTGCTATAGAATTCCAAGAAGATTATCCTGCAACGCCTTTTATAAAGATTATTCTTAATACAAAATCTAAGCATGCCTAGTGTGTGTATAATTCCCACTCTTAAAGATGTATATTACTAACATCGCCACTAGCGCCGTGTAAATCCATTACTGCCTGAAAATGTAAACAATCAAACGCATCATTAAATCGATGTGATTGTATCAATTTTAATATACAAAAATTAAATAAATTTCCAGTATATAAGTGTAAGAACGTGCAAATTACGACTAAACTTCTTTTAAAAAGGTAAGTACGATAATATTCAAACATCTATAATATCATTTATAATATAAAACATGAATGCATCGCTGCCATTCAAAAATAAGGTTATAAATCCCTTTATTACTGTTATTATTATTTTTAAACCACTTCCACATGTTCTTTGGATACTTAATTCTAATTTTTCTTGTCTTCTTTCTCATAGGAAACAAAAGTAACAAGCTTGTAATTGTAGGAATGTGTTTTCCAATGAAGAAATGGTTCATACATGGTTTTCACAGTCGCTGGTGAAGAAATATTATTTACTTCGACCTTATTTATCGAATGGTCTCAGTCATCACATTTTTTCACGCTAAAGTTGCAGATAAGCAATAAGTTATCAATATTCACTTGCTATACAGTGATCATTCAAATATTAATTTTATAAATAAGAATTATAATGACATTGTTACATTGTTTTACTTAAATTAATATAAATTAACTGAATCCTAACCTACTATAATCTTACAATTTTGTCTCTTTTGCCGTTTGGGGACTTACCACATTTGCACCAACTATCTTGTAGTCTTCTGGTCCTACCTACAGTAATTCCATGTTGAATAAGAAAGATGGAGAGATGAATAGGTTGTACAAAATGTGGGATTTTCCTTCTTTCATATTTTAAATTCTCATTTTGTAGATAAATGCAGCGCAATAATGATTTGTATCGATTTTTTGTCAAGGAAAACTTCTGGGTATGTACTTTAAAGCAATAAGACCGAATAATTGAGATTCTTGCTCATTTTTATCCACCACAGCATTAATATTTGGAATCGTTTTAAATCAGTAATGACTTGGAAGCATTTGAGGCGTTCACAACTTAAAAACATTGAAAAGTCAATACACCTGAACACAAACTATAAAACAGTGATCTGTTTGGAATCTGCATGGACCAATAATTCTTACGTTTGTTCGTTCTCCAACCTGATTTATATAATAATTTTATCGTATATTCGTTTTCTTTGTCTTTCCCTTGTTCCAGTCGCTTTTACTTCTATATATTGGCACATCACTTCATACTAGAATTTAACCTACACGCGCCCTGAAATATAACATAAGTACACGCATGGTGTATTCTATACATCACTATTAAAATATCAACTTTTAAAGCAATTAAGAATAAAACACTAAATTAAATTACTCGCTGATTTATTTTTCAGAGAAAATATTATCAAAAATTCATATCGAAATAATTTAAAAAGAAAAAAATGTGTTTTTATAAAAAGTATACAAATGTATTATAAATCTTATAAGGTATATAAGAAAAAAAAATTGAAAAACCAAAAACAAAGAACATTTGAACTTAATTTTTTTAAATTGATTAGGTACATATTTTTATTCACTATTTTCAGAATTTTCTTGGTCATTTTTGCACGTTGGACAAGTAATAGTAGTAATAGCATGTTCCTTGCACACCGGCTTGTTGCATGTATTACAAGTGATTGTTGTTACTCTATTCTTTTGTCTCCCACAACAAAAACACCTTTCTCGTATTTTTGCCGGTGGTTCTTCATCCTGTTTCTTCGAAGACGCTCTATATTTCGCGAGGTAAAGCTCTGTGTCAGATGGAAAACTTTTTATTTTTGTTCTCTCCTCGAGGTGAGGTTTCATCAAAGACATTGCTAACGCTTTTAGATATATTCTTCTGTATTTGTGTGGATTTGCAGAATGATTGGCATTATAGACGACCTGACTATTTATACCTCCAATGTTAAGCAACTGAAAAAAGACAAGTAATGGCCACCTTCTGGTTCTTCTAGATACCGAATACGTGCTGCACATCTTATCAACTGTGTCGACTCCACCCTTGTTAGAGTTATAATCCAGAATAATTTCTGGCTTATTGGTTTCGGGATCTACTGACGAATTGCTATGCATGGATGAAAGCAAGATTACCGCTTTACCTTTTTTTGGACTAAATGACACGATGATGATATCTTCTTGGAAACTAAATATGCAAGATCCTGCTTGTATCTTTTTATCCGGGAGAAACTCTGGTGGAAGCTCTCTCTTGTTTTTCTTCATCGTTCCTACCAATGTTGCCTTTTGAGTAAGTAGCTCCTTTGCCAATGGATAGCTGGTATACCAATTGTCGCAAGTTAGATTTCTATTTTTACCTTTCCATGATTCTAGTAAGCGATGCGTTACGTCATTTGGTTTAGTAGATTTTTGATATGGTCCTTCAGGCTGTTTTCCACAATATATCTCCATATTGCTAACATAGAAGGTCTTAGAGTCACATATCACAAATACTTTTATCCCATACTTAGCTGGTTTGCTTGGTAAGGATTGCATAAAACTGCATCTGCCTCGAAACGGAATTAAGATTTCATCGATCGTCACTTGTGCACCAATACAATAGTTATTTTGGCAATTATCTACAAAACGATCAAAAACAAACCGTACCGCTGCAAGTTTATCTGTTTTTTTTCTTTCAGTTCTCGTGATCTTATCGTCGAATCGTAGAGCGCTCAATATAAATAGAAACCTGTTACATCCCATAGTTGCCCTAAATATTTCACATCCGGTCCCATCCTTGGTCCACAGCTCGAGAAAATGAGTATGATTTTCTTTTTTAAGCCCAGTTAAATACAATAATCCTATAAATGCCAATCATTCGTTTTTTGAAATATCTTTTGCATCTCGAGCTCTGTCAAAGTTTGCTCGCATTTTTTCAATCTCGACATTGGTGTATAGAAGAATATTTTCAATGATATCGTCGGTAAACAATTTTTCAAACGCGTTTTTTCATTAGTTATATTTCGAGCACATTGCTTTGGTCCCGGCAAGATTCTCACTATATTTTTCTTAGCAATTTTACTGGATTTAGATACAAGTGGGCGTTTGCTCCATCGTGCCACCTTATACCTTCCCATAAAATATTCTTCTTCCCCTGCAACCATTCTAACTCCATTGCCAGAGACAACGGCAGTTTCATTGTCGCACTCCTGTTCCGAAGTAGAGCTGTGGTCGCTTTCGTTTATAACTTCTTTTTCCGATGTATCTGCATAACCTCCTACTTCTTCTTCCGAATCATCATCACAAATAACTTGTGCTAAAGCCTTTAGCTCTTCCTGTGTAAGGCGCTGTGGGTCCCGAATTTTGACACGATCCCTAGAAAAATAACACGTAACGTAACCTTTAAAAAATTACAAAATTTTTAGCAATAAAAGCAATAAAATCTCATATTTGATAATAAAATAACATTTGAAAATATACTTACATAGCTACACGCGTGGTGTATTTTGTTCACCACGACGTCTCTCTACGTTAATTCAAAGAAAATACGAAACACTCTGTTCACCTGTCTGTCTGTAACTACTGCTGGTTATTCTAGACACTATAATGAAAGGTTAGGTGGCGCTGTGGTATCATTGTTGCCGACATAAAAGATTTGTTCACGTGTTTTCTGCGCGTGGTGTATAAAATACACCGGCGCGTGTAGTTAAAGGTTAAACTAACAAATTGAATATTTAAGGTTATGTGCGCCATTACCACCAAGTTTTTCACGCAAAATAATACTACGTCGCTCTAGTGTTTAACGAAACATGTGTTACTTTTGTAGAATCTATCCGGGGCGGTAGGTGTATGAACTAAAATTACTCGAGGTGGTTCTGAAAACATATTTTTCATCATTTTGGACTAATATAGTCTGTGCTAAATACCCCTCAAATGCTTTAAAAGTCTTGCTACGTAAACGAAACTTAATATGGTGGTCTCGATTATTTGTTCACCACTGTAGAGAATAACTATTTTATTTGTGAAGCTTTCTATACTCCCAGTTCCTAAGTACACTCTCAAATTGGTTTTTATTACATTTCCAAATAAATTTCCTCATTATCATTTTTGTTTAAATGTGTAATTATGTATTTGTTGATTTTATTTTTATTTCTGGGAAAGGTTTGAGTGTTCTTAATACACTGAATATGTGTGTGTTGGTATGTTTGTTTGTTCTTGTCATTTAAAGGTGAGAAATAGTTTTAATGGTTCTTTGTTTTGATTTTAGGCATCCTCTAAAGATAAATAAAAAAAAACAAAGCGAAAGAAAATAATAAGTAACTCAACAAGAATGAGTAAACACGAAGAACAAAAGAAAAGAATGCATCGAGAATTTCAGTCGTTTTATTGTTCATAATATTAATATCCATCGAGAATAGTAATCCGGAATAAAATTAATTTTGGACAGAATTCAGTGTTACTTTTAGGTGGTTATTTTTGTTGCTATTAGGCATTAAATTTTACTTCACTGTATCCACAGAACATACGTATACTCGCGGAAAAAGTTTTGTCGGGACTTAAAACCAGCTATATGGAAGGTATCACTGGTCAACTCTAGTAATTCGATAATATTTCCCACTAAATTTTAATAAACCATAGAGGGAGATTGTAATATTTTTGTTTACGCTTGAGAGATATATGAAATTTCGTCAAAAATAAAATACATCTAGCATAATAAAGCAATAAATAAGCAAACAATAAATTACACAAAGAATCATTTAAAGACAATATATTTAAAGGAAAATACTTTAAAATGTAAAATAAGAGCAATATCACACTTACCACGGACGTTTTAGCATATGTAGCTTTAAAAATGCAGAGAAATTACCATACTAATAAAACAAGGAATGGTGAAATAATTGATCTTTAGTGAGGTGGCTGAACTATTAAAAAAAAGTATTTGATATATGGGCCACAAAAAATCTTGATGTAAATAATATTCCAAAATTTAAACACCCCTAGCATTTGCTCTGTAAATATCAAGGTAAATACATATTATGCAAACATGCCCCAGGTAAAAAAGTCTTAGAATGCAGATATAGTAATAAAATCAAGAATTTTGAATTAAATTATAATCAAAAACCCATAGCTTTTTGTATCTATTTTAAAATAAATAATATGTACATTACAGAAAAAAAATTAATGACAGATACATACTCGTGAATATCATCAATATAAATAATTACAAATTCTATAAACCGAGATCTTAATAAAGCATTCATTCTCGCCCTTGAAAAATAAAATAAATTGGGAAAGCCCCAAACATTTGTAGAACAGCAAAAAGATTTCTTTGTGATGTTAACACATCAATCTTATCGTGCGATAAATCATAAGTGAAGGATATTTGATATATATTTACTTCTATATGCCACATGTATTTTCTTTTACGAAGCAGTTAAGTATATTTACTCAAACTTAGGTATTATAAATTTATAAAAATTGAATATAATCCCTCCTTATTTCCTGTTAGAATTTACTAGAGTTGACCAGTGATACCTTCCATATAACTGGTCTTACGACCCGACAAAACTTTTTGCCGCGAGTATACATTAAAGGAATAAGAATATTAGTAATCAGATATGAGGAAATTTAATTTAATAGAAGTTGGCAGTGGATTATTATCATAACCAAGGAATGCGGTTATTTGCAGAGAATGTGTCAATCGAAAATGTTTAATATTTATCGAAAATAATTCAACCAAATCAATTTATTTATGTTATAAATATAAAAACATAAATTAACATTAAGAATAAATGTTTAATTTGATATTCATATAACGAGTGAATATAATGAAAAATTGATTCAGGTCATATTCAGAAAATTTATTTGTTTTGTCGAGACGATTGTTCATAGATACGCTAGGATCTAGGATCCGATAGGTGGCGCGGTAGTCAAGTTATTTATTAAGTTCTATATTTATGGACTAAATGACTCATATTCGCAATATATAATAATAAAAATGATTTATTAGTTACCCAACAGAAAATTCCAAATGGGGCAATATTATTACAAGAATGCTTCAATGCACTTAACAGCAGTTTATCCATAAAAGAGGCGCTGATGCTACTTCTTCTTTCAGATAATGCTCTAAAATTATGTCTCAAAACAAATGCGCCGTAGTTGGTGTCTTGAATCGGATAAGAGCCATCCACTTTGAAAGATAGGCATTTCAGAAATCTTCCTTGTATACCCGTTTAATTGCGTTCGAGTACATATGGCCTATCGGGAACCACACCTCAGATACGTACCCCAATTTCCTTACAACGAGGACATAAAATAGGGAACATATTATTTGTAAGTTAGTAAAACAGTTACAGGTGCGTACGAATAATAAAGCCAAGTACTTTATGCGTCAAAAAGGCCAATGATTTGGTGTGAACCAGCAGATCACGTCACGGACTCTTACCTCGGTCTTGTAAAAACTGAAAGGTTTTTAAAAAGAAATAAACACTAAGTAATGTAACCAGACATTCCATCTGTAAGCAAACCGTTAAAAAGAATTGATTGTGAGCTTCCAACTCCAATGCATTCAAATTTTTCTGCAAATTCCACGGACGAGGACGATATAAACGATGTTTTGAATGTATCATTTTCAAGTGATTTGACGTATTTTCCTTCTGATGAACGACATCTCATTACTCAATCACATCTGAATCGGAATTTGGGTGTAACCAGATCTTTTTTACATTCCACTACAAGAATCTCTGTATTGAAGAATCATGACGGAAAATTCAGTTCAAAGAAATTGTGTTACTGTACTGATGTAATCAACTTTTGCATGAAATGAGTATTGAATATGATCCTGCAGAATGGCGATTGGTTTTCGACTCGTCGAAAACAAATCTCAAAGCCGTTTTATTTTATAATGGTAACTCGAAACCATCAATTCCAAAGGCTGATTTTGCAAACACAAAAGAAACGTATGACAGTATGTCAACTATATTAAATCTCATTCACTATTCAAATCATCTTTGGCAAACCTGTGACCTTAAGGTTATTTCTTTATTACTTGGAATACAAGGAGGATTTACCAAATATTGTTGTTTTTTGTGTCTGTGGGATAGCCGAGCAGTTCAGCATCATTACCAAATAAAAGAATGGCAGCCACAGACCAGCATTGTTCCTCAATAATTTAATATAAAATTTGAGCCGTTAGTGGATTCTAAATTAGTGATTCTACCCTCTCTAAAACAGTTTGTCAAAGCACTATAAAAAGAAGGAAACTATTTTAAATAGGGATAAGTTTCCAGGGCTGTCTGATGCGAAAGTTCGCGAATGAATATTTTTTGGTCCACAAGTTAGGAAGCTGTTCAAAGATGAACATTTTGAACAAACCATGAATGATTTAGAGCTGGCAGTATTGACTTCTTTTAAAAATGCTTGCAAATATTTTCTGGGAAATCAAAAGAGTGAAAACTACCAAGATATCGTGGCTAAGTTGCTAGGAAACTCTAAAAATTTAGGGGGCCGAATGTCGCTCAAATTTCACTTTTTGCATTCACATTTGGATTCCTTTTCTGCTAATCTAGGAAACCGAGAACGATGAACAGGGGGAAAGATTCCAACAAGAGATTGCAGAAATAGAGAAACGATATCAAGGTAGGTGGGATTCCGTCATAGTGGGAGATTTTTGCTTGTTTCCCATTAGAGAAGGCAACAGGCAACACAAAAGGAAGAAATAACTATTTATGTGAAACTTTGAAATATCAACAATTTTCCTTTATGTACATTTAAGTGATTTTGTATTCTTGACACTAATTAAACATTCAAGTATTTGTTATGTCACGATTTTTGGACTTATCTATTTCTGTTAATAACTTCTCTAAATACAATATTATTGTTTATCTACTAGCGGAGTATAATTATAACTCTAAAACTAGACTTAGTGGAAAGATTTCTTTTTTGGTTATGCCTTGAGTTAAAGACCTAATCGAACTGCTAAACTTCCTGGACGAATAATATTTCTGATAGTTTCAATTAATACTGTAAATGGTATTAGAATAGGGGGAGTTCCTCGGGGAACTAGATGGGCAAACATATGTATTGTATGATTAATTCATCCGTATAATATAAAGCTTAATCATAATGGGAGGGCTAAACTTAAAGTTATAGCTAAATGTCTTGTACTTGTAAAAATATACGGGGAAAGTCCTGGGAAATTATTAAATATAATTATTGAGAATAGGGAAATAAAAATTAATGTTCTTCCTAAGATTGATCTGTTACCAATTAATGTTTTGAATTCCTTGTGAAGAGTAATAATAATTTTATTTCAAATAAATGAATATCGAGAGGGGATTAATCAGTAAAATATCGGGATAATTAAAATTACTAAAACAGTACTAAGTCAATTCAATGACAACCCAAAGGATGTAGTGGGATCAAAGGTTGAAAATAGGTTTGTTATCATTTTCAATTAATACTATTTTTAGTTTTATTAAAAGTTAAAGATTTAATTGGTATGCTAGTCCTCTTTATTTACATAACTAGAGTTGCCTCTAATGAAAAATTTTCATTTTTAGTAAAAATTACTATACTATTATTAATTTTAGCAATTAGCCTTAACCAATATTGAACAGTACTTTCCTAATATTAATAATATAAATATAGAATCCGTAAACAACCCCGTAGATTTCTCAAACTCACTAAATAAATTTATTAATAAACCTATAAACCTTATTATATTTATATTAATCATCTACCTACTTATTACTTTAATTGCAGTTAATATCACAGATATTAAAAATGGACCCCTTCGTCAATCCAATTAACTAATGAAAACACCACTACGTAAAATATACCCCATATTAAAAATTATTAATAATGCTCTTATTGACTTGTCTTCCCCCTCAAATATCTCAGCTTGATGAAATTTTGGATCTCTTCTAGGACAATGTCTAATCATTCAAATCATAACAGGAATTTTCCTAGCAATACATTTTACTGCAAATGTTGACCTTGCGAATTTTATGTCAGTAAGTGTTATCAAACCAATTCTAGTTGTTTTAGTTCTCATAATTTCATAATGAATAACGGGTTCGTGGATATGCTTGAAATTTGTTTTGGGTATCACAAAAACAGTGCGCAAAGTTGTAGAATTTATGAAGAATCGCCGTCAGCTTAGTCGATTGGAAATCAGTTTGAGACGGTACAGATGCTTTAAAAAGCCTAGAAAATAAAATCGAAAATTTCGAAATGAAAATTTAGAGATGAACGTTTTACTGTGTGTTGAGGAGAATCATTGGACTTCTGTAAGAGAAATTGCTTCAAATCTATAAGTGTCCAGAGTAAATGTGTGTTCAGTTTTGAAATAACATAAGTGCATACCATTTGTGCTGCGCAAGATCCACACATTAGAAGAAGGTGATCCAGCACATCGTATAAATTTTTATGAGTTTTTTTTTAAATCAGTTAAGACGTGAACCATTTTGTTTTACAATAAAGTACTATGGTCCGATGAATGTCAATTTACAAATAAAAAAAAAGTAATCGCTACAATCATCGCTACTGGAATGTAGAAAATCCACATGTTTCCGTAGAAGAAGCTCAATAAAGAAGATTTTCACTAAATGTCTGGTGTGGCATATTAGGACAAATAATAGGTCCAATCTTCCTCGATGGAAATCTTACCCAGCCAAACTATTAACAAATTTTAATTGAAGACTTACAAGAAGTTCTTGACTATTTACCCTTAAATGAAATAAATAATTTTGTTTTTCAACAAGATGGAGCTACTTCACACAAAGCCATAATCAATAGGGACAGAATTTGGAGATCGATTGATCGGAACATACGGATCTATTTTGTGGCCAGCTTGTTCTTGTGATCTGACCCCGATGGATTTTTTCTTCTGGGGTTATTTGCAAGATATTGTTTATGCCACACCTCCTGATACAGTCGAGGTTTTGCAAAATCGATTAATTGACGCATGTCAGGAAATATCTCGAGAAGTTCTGATGAATGCTACGTTAAGTGTGATATCCAGGAGTTAAAAGTGCCTTGAAAGGGACCGTGCCCAGTTTGAGCGTTTTCATTAATTTTTTTTAAAAATAAGTTTACTTCACTGAATAATTTAAAATATATATCATTGTATTAATAAACAACCGTTTAATGAAAATACCTTGAATGTGAGAACGTTCTTATTTAATGTAAGGTGCCATCAACGCTTTTTAATTTTGGACATATTATGGTTGACACAACTACATACTATGGTTGTCATGGTTACAGTAATAAAACAAAAAACGGTATTGTGCTACATCATTGAATTCAGAAAAAAATCTATATCAAATTCCATGAAAAAAGTAGCAGGTGGCCATTTAACATGAAAAAGTTGATTATCGATGCTTGATGAACCGAAGAGCCAATAATAAAATTTGATATTCCTCTGATAGTACTTTTTATGTCGTTACAATCAGGCGTCAAATAAAGGTGCTACGAGCTGGAGAGTTTTTTTTTGTGGACACCCGGTATACATTGTTTTTGACGTATGCCAATAAGTTGCTTATGCTAACGAACCAAAGACTATCTGTGTAGTTTTTTTATATGGTCTAATTGTGAATATTTCATGATGTTAATCTATACTAATTAAAATTTATAACCTAAAATTAGCATACAAACAACTCGACCAAATTCGATGATATTCCATACAAATTCAAGCCAATCTGTCTCCTGCGAAACACAACTAACAGCAAAATTAAAAAAAAAAATACGAAGAAAATGAACGTAGCAACTTCTGTGTGTACGTTTAAAAAGACATAACTTCGGCCAAATTCACATTAAAATTACGAATAAAGCTAAAATATTATCGGCTTCTGTTTGTGTCCAATTAATTTTATTCAGAAGGCGGTCGACTTAAGATCTAATTTATGTTTTTGTGTACCGGTTTCGTAATAACGAGTCACATAAATATATTAAATATTAAAGTTAAGTAGGTACGTTGCATGCCCGAGAGGTCTAGGAATAGCATTTCCCTCTCTCATTTATATGTTAATTTATTGAGCTTAACGAGTGTATTAATAATAATAACAACAAAAACGAGTGTCTGTGTTTGTGTTTTCGTCGTTTAACAAACGTGTATGTATACTACATATTTGCACGCAATTTCTAACTAATAAGTTGCATGTTTTAGAGAGAAACGCGTATTATCTTATATAAGTTATCAGCGATAAAAACGTACGTATATTTATATTTGTTGCAAAATGAACACAAACTGTAAATTGTTGTTATTCAAAATATATTTTGTGAAAATACTGTTTAACTGAGCTCTTTTGTATTTTTACAAGGTGTGTTTATATTTGATTGAAAGGTGTTAGACATTCCCCCATAATAGATTATTTCAAATGATTGATACTACATACTGTAAACCTATTGTTTAAAATGGGTGGTGCAAGGTCCAGCCAAAAATATATATGATTAACTGTCATAGCTATTTACGTAAAGTACATTATCTTTATTTAAATAATTTTTTATCATAATTTATTCAACTATATTATTTTCATAAACAATCTGTTTAAATTATTTGTTCTTATATTACGCTGATATTTAGAATATTTATTATGAAAATGTTGTGGTACCAACGTAATCCATGCTTTCAACTCTATTGGAAGACTTGAAGTTTTTTTTATTCCACACTGCAATATGTAGTTGAAAATATTCAGCTATGCTGGATCGGTAGCATGATTTGCACATCCTTTAAATCGCACATGTGAAAACATTTCTTCTACAGCATCGGAACTAAATGACCTTGTTAAGAGACATAACAAAAGCATAACTTTGTTGTACAGTATACTCAAATATTACAATAACCTGATAAAAATAGGTACATATAAATTTATTAAAAAATATATATAATATTTCCTAATACCACTGGTGACCGAAAAATGGCCTATGTCGAAATTCAAACAGAAATTATGTGTATATGTTAAAATTCAATTCTACCAAAAAATAGCGCCATCTATTGAACGGCAGCATAATATACCAAATCAATTTTATTGACCACGCAAACATATTATATACATATAACTCATTTCGGATTATACATATAAACTTTATTACTAGCTCGACCGCAGCGCCACCTATCGTGTCCAGATTTTGTGATTTTTTTTTCGCACTACACCAACATATATTGTGAATATAGGTCATTTTAGTTCACAAATGTAAGATTTGTTAATAACTTGACTATAACGCCACCTAGCAGATACGAGCATAGCTATGAACCAGCACATCGACCTACGAGGAAAGAATAGAACAGGAGCGATAATAAAGTGGAGGGGGAATAGGTATTATTTAGACGGAAGTTACCACTATAAGGCAGGTCAGTTATTGGTCAAATTGACTTCTTAGTGCTTTTATAATGGTGAATTGTGTGGTTTGTGGCCGTTCTAAAACGACAAAAAGGAAGAATCTCACTTTTTCTCTTCATCGGTAAAGTTAATTTCAAATTGGCATTCAACATAGGCAATAATAATTTAAAAAGTATTTATTTTGAATAACTTGTCATATATCTGACATGTTTGATTATGTGTTCAGTGGCGTAACATACATATTCTAGGCATGTTTTTTTTAAATGTTTTCTTTAATACAGTTAGAATAAATGTTACTTTATTAAAAAGTATAGAAGGATTGAAAAAATAATGCACTCATAATATTTCTTTAATTATTATTGGACTAAGAACCTATTTTGAATGATTATCGAGAACATACGAAGTGTACATATACCCTACACAAAATATTTATGCACGCCTATGCATTGCGGCGCCCATATTGAGTTACCACTTTGGACAAATATTATTTTTAACAAGACTTTATGATATAGGTTATTTAATTATGTTATGTGTATACACACTGATATTGATGCTTCTACACTATATGCTCCTATTCAATATTTTTACATCAAGATTTATGTACTTATTCAAATATTTTTAGTAAATTTCTGCAGTTTTTTTGGAACATTTATATTAAAATATGGCAATAATATTTGCATTTTGGTCAAGGAAGTTAGTTATGTACATGATATCTAAACATAATACAAGAGATTTACTTAATATTTTAATAGTTTTTGATGTTTACAGAGAAAACTGAAGTATATATTTCTAAATAATAAAACAAAAAGTAAAGTATATTTTCTAATGAACAACAAACTTTAAAAATATTTATACATTCCTTAATTGAATTGTTGAAATTGTGGCGATGTTGTTTAATCAAATCCAGTAAATCTGCTCTACTCATTTCTAGTTGAAACGGTATTTCTTTTGATTGTAGCCAATTCTGTATGTCCTTCTTTTTAGAGGATGTACTGGGAATCTTCAGCAATACCTAAACCAATTTTCAAATACAACAGAATTCATATCAGCATGGTAGTCGCCAGTTCTTTTGCTTTGGAAAACTAACAGTCCACCTTTAATAAACCCATCTTCAGTTTCTATGTGCAGAATAATAAGTCCTTTGCCTTTTCCTGTTGGATTTTTCAAACCTGTCAAGGCACCATATATAAATACTTGCCTGCGGTTATATACATTAATAACAACCCAAACTTTTGATTGTGTGTGCCCTTCATTTAACCATGTTTCATCTAAGTAAAATATCGTTTTTTTTAGGCTCTATATGATCTAATAGTTGTTAAATATCTATATGTCCAAGTAGTTATCTCACTACGCTCTATCAATAAACTCCTTCCGCTGTGCTTCATGTACATATAATAATAACATATTGCTGTGACCTCCACATTATTGAAATAATAATATTAAGAATTAGTTTAGTTATTGAAAAAGAACACTTTAAGCATTAGTTGAAACATGTAATAGTAAGTAAGATGGGTTGCCAATATTTAAGGGCAATGCTGTTATCAAACATATATACGTTATGGTATATACTAAGTTAAATAAATACTAATATTAGGCATAAGGCAAACACAAAATAAATCAATGCACTCTGTATTTCGTAGAAAAGACAAGCACGTGATATGGTTTGAATACAAAAATACAGAACCTAATTTCGCACAAGGCGTTAGAACAGCTTTAAACATTTTAAGAAATGGACCATTATTCAAAAATAAAAAGGTATTGGGAGTAAATAACAGAGAAAGAGTTATGTTAAAAGATGGAACAATAAAGAGAGTAAATCATTTAAATGCCATTAAGTTATATGAGCAAGGTGGTATCAGGTGTGCTCGGGAAGAGAACACAACATTAAATGAATAAATGTGAATTTAAATGTAAATAATTCATAAGAAAGTTTTTAATAATAAAACTTAAAATATAGTAAATACCTGTAACTTATAAATAAATGTGTAAAAAGGATATAAATCAAAATGTTTCTGGTGCGAAGTGACAGATCGTAAATAAGAATGTTTTATGTAAATAGTAACAGCATGAATTAAAAATACACTTGTTAGTTATTGTATGTATAACACAAGGGCTTCAAAGACAATGGAAATGATCATGTCTGGTTTAAAAACCTGCAAAATAAAAATACAGTGTTAATGTTGTTCACAGCATTCTGCAAATGAACGTTTACCTGAAGAGAGACATGGATAGAAGTTGGCGACAGTGTGACAAAAGCAACCAATCGAAGAATTTCTAAAGGAAAAATAAGAATAACATTAATTAATGAAAAAAGGAAATATATAACAAACGATGAAAATGGCAATGCATTCATATACAAGTACAATGAAGGACTATACTGAAGAGAAAGAAAAGAAAAATATACTTACTGAAGATGGGATATAACAAGTTGGTGAAAAACAATAATAACAAAGAGTTCGAGTCGTCGCCATTAGTGTGTAAGCTGTCAAGATGATATGCGCGTATTGGTGCGAATATGACAACCTGAAGAAAACGAAAAAGAAAGATTTTATCATGAACGTTTTAAAATCATTGCCAATCTAAAATTAGATAACAGAGCCGCTACAAATTGTCGATAGCCTTTTGTTTCAGTATATAGGGCGAAAACAAGAATAGACTTGTCGAAGATGAACTTTATAATTAAAGCAGCAAAGACGTTAATTTATGAAAAGAATAAAATTTTTGAGTTAGCGAAATTGGAAGTAGGGGTTTATATGCATTACTTATCATCTCACGATTTGAGAATCTGTATTAAGAATCAGAATTTTATTTTATTTAATTTCCGTTAAAACAAATTCATTCAATTAATTATCATTTTTATTATTTTAATTTTTATGATGAAGGACATCAATAAGAATGAATTTGATAAAATGTACGATGATATGAAGTAAGTTATAAGATAAATAATTCAATTTAGGTATAGTTAATGGTGCTTAACATTCTGAAGGTACTATGTGAAAATAATTGCCTCTAGTAAATCGTTGGGCATCATTAATTATTATATAGTCATTTAATTTAGTAATTCAAATAATATAAATACGAATAAGAGGGGATGTTTTTTTCGATGGGCAGGTGCTAAGCTGCTAGAGGTACAATGTGAGAATGTTTACAGCTAGCAATTCAATAAGGGACAAGTGACCAAAACGGGAGCGTTTCCTCGGTGGAGAAATAGGTAGGTTTCTATTGTATGTAACGGTGCGGCATAATTTATTATTTTAATGATTTTATAAATTTCAAATATGTATGTCTATGAAATATATTTTTAAAGTTATGAGTTAGAAACCAAAAGATATATTTATTGGATCCTAAATGTTTATCTATGTATAAATTAAGCGCCAGTTTGGTAAGGTAATGTTTGTAAGAATTATGACACCGAATGTTTGTATTAATTATAGGATTCGTGGCGTTGTGTTTAGGTTATTGCGAGTTAAATGTGACATTAAAGTGTGAAAACTATAACTATTATACATGGACGTTCTAGAAAAAAGGGGAACCCCGCGACTTGAACGAGAAAAAGAGAACAACGAGACTCCAATTAATTAAAGTAAGTCGATTCGGCACCTTGGAGCGGTTAACAGCATTTTTAAAGCTGTCCCGAAGCGCATATAATAGTCCCTATATAAGTATAAATACATAGCGGCCGATAATGTATTAAATTATCTATGTTAGCACCTTAAAAGTAAATAAATAGGTTCTTCTTTACATAAATTATTTTATTTTATTTTTAAAAAAATAATTCAAGTATACAGGGCATTATAAGCGGTCCTTTACATGTACTCAGCATTTGGTCCATGTTATATTATGGTGGACATTAAACATTAGGTTTAAGAGTTCTAAAAAGAACTATTTTTGTTGTATAAATACATGAAAGTAGAGAAAACAAAATGCAACTGTCAAATGACTGGTAATTAATTTAATTGAGGGTCATTTGGGCTCGAAAAGAACCATTCGAATTGCCCACTTTTAGCGCTAAAATTTAAAGGTGGTCTGTGTATCGTTATACAATATATACATTGAATTCTAATGTTGTATGTTTCTTTTGTATTTCAATTATAATTTCTGCATTGACTTGTCATGTACTATTTGATGACAAATAAATAAGCTAAACTAAACTAAACTTTTCCAAAATATGAAAATAACATTTCTACAGAAGCATAGTTTGTTTTTCAAAGTAAATATTTGATACAGGCGGAAGTATTATATTCATGTATTTACGGCATTTATGTTGTCGAACCTTCGTTTTTTTGTTGTTGAGCTATTGTAAACGTTTCCACACATTAAATGTTATTTAATTTCGGAAGCTAAAAATAGCAAAATGTGCCGATTTCTTCTTTTTTACACATTGGATATATTATTAACTAAAATTATAAATAAATATTATTGAACCGCAGGATTCGTTTCATTGCTGGATTTAATATTAAATTAAAGTTCATGCAAAAAACTAAAACGTTTATGTAATAAGCATTTTTTGTTTTCATACACCTTTAAATACCAATTAACCAGGCATATTTTGTATGTGCTTTTTTCGACGAGTTGTTCAATGACTCGAACTTCTGAAATATATCCAGTTACGGGATAAAATACTATTACAAATAATACAAACGAAACATGACAGTATTTTATCACGAATAGGTGTCAAGTTTTCACCGTTTCTTTTACCCAAATCAAACTATAACCATAACCTTTTACCAGTGTTCTCTAAATCACGCTCAATTCGCCGCTAATTCGACCGATCCGCTTGGATTGTCTTTCATGTGTATGCATGCTCTGTGTAAGTGCGATTTACAAAGCGTGTAATGAAAAATAATCGCCCACGATTTCACGACACAATTAGATTCAATAATAACGACCAACCAACCAGTAAGCGAGCAAGAGAGGTGACGAAATTTCTCGTTAAAAGCAATTATTTCTAATAGTTATTCTTATTATTTACGAGGCTCTGTCGTCTTTTGTGCATTGAGAATTTGATTTTTTCCGTGATTGAATAAAATTTTGAATATAACCGTAAAATCGGGTTGGTGAAATTTTTAATTGATATTATATCTTCAAGGTTATTACTTGAAAATAATACTGGTCTACAAAATAGTCATTTACGAACCAAGTGCGGGAAAACTATTTTCCCGCGTGAGCGCACTTTGAAAGCACGAGCGAGCGAAGGCAAGCGAGTGATTTTAATTGCGCGAATGCGTGGAAGATGTCTTCATGCAAGTGGTTTGTACAATATTTTTTGTACGAGCATAAATTATTCTTCTTTTTATTGATTAAAGTGATTAGTATCATACCTAACCTAATATAGATTACTTAATTAATTTAAGCATTTCTTGTACGTACCTATTACTCACATTTAAATTTAGTTATTATATCCATGCTTATGACGTTTTTATTCTTATATTTATCCTGAATTCATCGCTTTTTGGGTTGATTACAATTAAACGTCAATTTCAATGTTCCTTGAGAAATAGTCAAATAGATGGCGCCACAAATTTATTGGAAGAATTTTTAATTATTACTCCTATTTCCCCCACTTTTGGTGAAGAATAGTCGAGGGAAGTAGTATTTTATAGACTAAATTTTAGTACTATCAATTGAGATTTTTTTTAATGTCCTAAAGTGCCAGTGATTTTTTCAATTTTTACAATCGCCTCGACCGCGGATGCATGCGCCAAATATCACTTTACAGGCGGTGAGTACAAAACACTTTTATCGCCAACCGTCAACAAAGCGATGTGTTACCATAGCGTTCTACGCAGGTAAACAAACGCTTTATCGTACTGTACAATAATAGTATATTAAGATACAAGTTTCATAAGACACGATTTTTGATCACGTGTTCAGGTTTTCTAAAGAACAAGTGCGCAAAAATGTCTTATGAAACGTTTTTTTGAAGTTGGTTACTTTGATTTTTAAGTAAAACAATTTAAATATTTCAATATCGGCGAATTATAAATCATTTTGTTTAAAATTTAGTCTGATTTAAGCAATAAATTATTTCAAATTATCAACAAAATGGAAGAAATACATAACTGCACGCCTCCAGAGATTCGCAAAATAGTAGAAGACAATTTCGAAAATCTTTTGCCAATAAAGTCTCGACATATTTATGAAAAGCAATACCAGGCTCTTTTTAAGTTGGTGTAAAGAAAATAATATTGTGAATATTACGGAAAATGTAGTAATTGCTTATTTTGATAAAGAAAGAAAGATAAAAAAGGCATCATCCTTGTGGTCTACATATTCAATGTTACGTTGTTGTTTAAATATTTTTAAAAGTTAGATATCTCAAAATTTTCTAGGCTTCTTGCATTTTTAAAGAGAATATCTGAAGGCTACGATCCTAAGAAATCCAAGATTTTAGAAATAGATCATATTAACCAGTTTATAATAGAAGCTGATAATAAAACATATTTAGCGATGAAAGTAAGTAATAAGAACATCATTGTAGTTGTATTATACTAATTTTCTACATTATTTTGTTATAATAGTCATATTAATATTCTGCTAGATTATTCTTATAATGGGCTATAATGGACCTTGTCGTCGTGAAGAAATAACGAACATGACTTTAGAAGATATAGGTACAGTTTAAAAATGATGTCATAATGGTTGCAGTACCAAAAACTAAAACCTATGTTCCAAGACAATTTTTTATAACACAAAGATTATGGATTGAATTGGTTAAAAAATATTATTCACTTCGTCCCAGCCATGTTACACATAAACGCTTCTTCGTGCAGTATAGAAATAGATCTTGCACGAATAATCCAATTGGTATTAATACCATAGGAAAAGTACCAAAAAATATTGCTACTTACTTACATTTACCTAATACTGAGATCACTGGACATTGCTTTAGACTTTAGACGTTCCAGTGTGACACACTTGGCTAGTAGTGGAGGTGACTTAATAACAATTAAGCGCCATGGAGGATGGAAATTCTCATCAGTGGCCGAAGGTTACATTGATAATTCCACCATGAAGAAAGATGAGGTTGCTCAAATACTGTCTAGTGTACCTAATACATCCACTAAAATCATTCACCATCCATCGACTTCTGATACCATTGGCAGTAATGTGTCAGTCAATATGAATCAACAGGAATTTACACAAAACATAGTGTGTTCCCAAAATCTGCCTGGAATCTCTAGCACACGAATCTTCTAGTGTTACAGTAAACGTTTATAACAGTTGTACTAATCAATATGGGAAGTAAATTTCAATAGAAGCATCAGAAAACTTATCATCCCATTTATATTGATAATTAGCGTAAATAAAATGTTCCTAACTGTGTTTTTTATTCTCTGTACAACTTCTTACACATGTTTCTTAGATTAAAGGCTTATATTTTGACATTTAAATATGATTTGGTCCCATTTTTTTTTGTTACCAACTTCAAAAAAATAAAATTAGCGTGCGATAAAGTAATAATTTATGTAACCAAAACGGGTGTCGTAAAGTGAACTTTATAGCATCGGAATAGAAAAAGTGCCTTTATAGAACTCGTCTTTTATTCGCATAAATCAGACTCGTTCGATAAAGGATCACATTACTGACTGGGTACATACCTAAATAACTATTTGATAATTATTTTAGTTTGAATATTATTGTTTAAGGGTCCTCGCTAGTGAATCGGAAATGTAATATTGGTTGCATAGCACATAATTTAATAAGCCAAGGATGTCCGAGTACTTATTACACATAGGGAATATATAATAAATATTTGAAATAATAACTCAATATTTAAGCGAATAAAAATTCATTTATGACCAAATATTTACAAATTTGTAACCGCGGGAGAGATTTTTACCATAATAACAATTCATTGTATTGTGGGTTGCCTAATTTTAATTTATTTTATATTTATTTAAAACAAAGTAAAGAATAGTTGAACGAAACATAAGTGCAGAGCGGGGTAGCTTTTTATTCAATTTATAACTAAAGCAAACAAATCTGCTACAAAGAATTTTTGAGAAATCTTGTTTTTAATATTTTGACATATTAATTAATTTTCTTTAATCAGATCATTTTTTTCTAAATTCGATTATTCAGCGGGGTAGATTACTAAATTCTTCATAAGTTGACGTTGAAAGGTTTTCTCCAAATTTAAAATCAACGAAAATATTTTGCATCAAAAATCTCCTATTTTTCAACTATTCACATATCCACTATATACGACCCTTAACTTTCATATTAGTTTGAATGCTACCGTAATTTCCCATAACAATGGTCCAAGTTTTGTGTATTTTTGGTGACATCTTTTGAACAAAGCAAGAAATTCGAGTTTTTTTTTGTAGTTAAGAGTCAGTATTGGTAATTTATTCAGACCAATGGTGGTTTTAAAAATCAATTCAAAAAATAGTTATGAAATTTGAAAAGGTGGTAGATAGTTGTATTCCAAGTCGCCTAACTATGGTCCTACTCGATTTTACCGTTTAAATAATAATAATAATAGTGTGTATTCGTGTAAAATAACCTTACAGAAACGTCAGACAATATGTATACAGATAAATAAATAAAACTAATATAACTATTAAACACATATATAAATACTTGTTAAAAACTTCTATTGTAAAAAACACAAATAACACAGAAAAATAGTATATCAAACACCCCTTAGAAATTCATCATATGTATAGAAACTATGCTCTATTAAGTGCTTCCTGATTACTGTTTTAAACTTGTTCATCACTAGCGATCCAATCTCGGGAGGTAGCACGTTAAAAAGTCTTGGACACCAAAAATCAATATATTTTTGGGTTTTGGTTATCCGATAATAGGGGATCTGAAGGTGCAGCCTCGATCTGGTGGGGTTGTCATGAATCTCATCATGGATCGCAAAACTCATCTTATTTTGGTATACATAGTCAAGTGCAGAGAAGATATAAACACTTGGCAATGTAAAAATTTTTAGTCTCTTAAAGTGTTCTCTCCAGCCCTCAATGCTTTCTTCTGCAGTCCAAACACTCGGGAAAACCAGCAAGACTGCCTCCAAAAAAGTATTCCCTAGGAAGCAACAGAGTGGAAACATGAGTAGTACGGCAACCTAGCCGCTTCCTGCCCAGGAATCTTGCTTGCATAGGACTCGCGTTTATTAGGGGTTTTTGAGTTATTCTATAAAAGTTTATTTTCATCAAATCAGTCCTGAGTTTCCTGCATTATCCGCACAGATTCGCGGGATAAAGTATTTTCAGCACAGCTCTCGACCAGAAACGAGGTATCGTCAGCATATAAACATAATTCTCCACTAACAGCGAATGTTAAGTCTTTAAGGTAAATTATGAATAGTAAAGGAACCAAATCTGGTCCCTGCGGAACACCATGTCGCATCTTTACAATGGCGGATCTTGTTCCTTGCCATTCTACAAATTGTTTACGGTGGGTTAGATATGACTTAAACAGCGCAAGCTGCTCGCCCCGAACCCCATAAAACTCACAACTATTGAATCAGGACCCATGGTCGACAGTATCGAAAGCCTTGCTTAGATCTATCTTGTTCATTTGCACCTTTTGTTGGTCATCTAGTGCATCTGTAATGTAATTTATGACTTCGAAAATGGCTGTGGTTACTGATTTAGTTTTACGAAAACCATGCTGTTTGTTCGAGAGCAAATTAAATTTCTCGAAATAGTTTAGAAGCCTATTAGCGATCTTTTCAAGGAATTTACTTAGTGCAGGCAATATGGAAATCGGCCGGAAATTACCACAGGCGTTGTTATAATTTTTTTGATTTTATATGACGCACGAATTTTTCTTTCCTATACAATTTTCTGTAAAATCAATAATAACAACATTTCAAATTTTCCTTCATACTTACATGGATACGTTATATTCTACAATAAAAATACTGCATGATAATATCTCCTCACCATTTGCTGTCGATGTAATTGAATAAGCTGATTTGTTTATATTTTTAAATGACATGAATGTTATTGAATATCTATCTCATTTTTCTCGTAATACACTCGACATTGCAAAAGTTACTTACCTGATTTCGATATCTATCTTGACATATTTGTTTTTCCTGTATGTCGTGCAGTCTCTACAAAGTTTCTGTCTATCGCGACAGCTGAAAATTTGATGTTAATCCATTATAATAACAATAATTCGATAACAGAACTACTTAAAAAGGAAAACACGGCTGCAAGAAAAACGGACTGCCAAAGAAATTCGAATCACGATATGGACAAGTATTTTTATTTTAATTCTGTAAAGATTTACGCGATCTCTACACGAAAGAAGTTTAGTGACATGCAACTCCGCCCATTCTCAAAGTTCTTTTTATTACTCTAGCGTGTCAACTCCTAATTGAAAACAAGAGAAAAAGAAACGAAACAAACGAGGAGAAATTATTTCAAAAAGAAATAAAACATCAGAACATGTACTTTTAAATCGTGCATTTTTCATATTTGTATAGTCGTGTAATATGTACTTACATGGGTGGGTATGTACGCCAAAGATAATATTTAGATATTTAGTTTGAAAATTCTCCTCATACATTATTCATCATGGATAATTTTCTATAGAATTTACTCATTTCGTGTATATGATATTATCATGCACAGAAGAATATAGTAAATTTTGAGACCTAATGTCAAAATGTTGAAATAAAAATGCTACCCTACCTTTATTATAATGGTTAATAAATACAATTAACTACAGTGACATGTAATCAAAAGAAAATACAGCCGTGTTTGTTAGTTTCCTATATGTAATTTAAATTTAAATTTGAAAAAACATATTTAAATACTTACAGTAAAGTTTTTATTTAATCAGTTAATTGTTCCATATAAACTTTAATTCGAATGATTCCAGTTAATAAAGCCCATCTTAAAAATGAAGAAACGATTGAGTGTACTATAGCCCTCTGTCTACCAAAAGTGATTTTATTTTATGTTTATTTAAGATTTTCTACCGGGACCTACCGTTCAGACCCATGGAGATTTCCTATATAAGTGAACGATAATTAGGGAGTTCCCCGGTAAGTTGTGGCGAGTTGGGGATTTCTCAGATAGGTTATATAGGATTATAGACTTCCCCAAATCAGTTCCTAAGCTGTTTATTGTTCATTAAGGTTTCAGCTATTGGGAAGGTTACTCGTATACAAAATGTTATCTATTGGAAAATTTGTGGAGTCACTGATTTTTCTTTTTTACTGCTTGTGTTGTTGAATCTGGCAAATCTACAGTTTTAGTGTAGCTTCTTTAATTGATAGTCGACAATCAAAGGATGTAAAAATATAAAGAAAATGGCTAACCGACGACCTTTGAAACCTGAAGAATTGGAAGCAATTATAAATGAAATAAGCGACATTGAATATCACAGTGATGATAGTGAACATGTTCCATCTGATAACGATGGGAAGTCGACATAATTGAAGGTATGACTTACAATGAAGGAATTTCAGAGTCAGATGATAAAGACAATTTAGAATCAGAAAACAACTCTGGCGATTTCGAGGCCAATAATGAAGATTCTGATGATCAATCAAACGCTGACAAATTTTTCTTTCAAAAAATTAACAAGTGTGGCATGAAACTCTTCTTAAATTGGCACAAAAGTCAGGACTTACAAAATATGCTAGCCGAGAAGATGATAGTATATGGTCCGCGTTTTTGATTTACCTCAGAAAAACACTCATGGCAGTTATTGTCAAATGGACAAATTTAGAAGGAAATACTGTATTTGGAAATAACTGGGAACAACTAGATAAAACCGAACTAAAAGAAATATGGTCGTCCTAATACTCATAGAAGTATATAAATTAAAAAACGTAGAAATATCTCAATTATGGTGAAAGAGGAATGGACGTCACATTTTCAACGATATTATCAGCCACACTAGGTTTCAAAATATACTTCGAGTATTAAGATTTAATAATGGAGCTGAATGGAGGAAAAGAAGATCTTCCGACAAATTTCAACCAATTCCAGTGACAAGATGGATATATTCCAAGCTGGTACATGACTATAGATGAACAATTGGTCGCTTTCCGAGAAAAATGTTCTTTTCGCCAAGATATATCGTCAAAGCCAGGTAGATATGTTATAAAGTTTTGGGCAATTTGTGATAGCATAACATCGTACGCATGGAAATTAGAAGTCTATATCGGAAAAATAGGCGAAATAATGGAGAAAAATTTAGATGATAATGTAGTGACAAGATTAGTAAAAAATATAGAAGGATCTAGAAGAAATATAACATGCGACAATTTTCTTACGTCTTATTCACTTTCTAACTATCTACTGTCAAAAACACTGATAATTATTGGAACCAGTCGTAAAAGTAAGCCAGATTTGCCCACCGCTTCACAAATCCCAAAAAACGAGAAACCTTGTCGACATTATTTGTACTTTGAAAAGTAGTTATATTACTTAGTACAGTACCAAAGTTAGTGGTATAAAAAGAAACCCAAAAGTAATCCTAGATTATAACAAAACTAAAGGCGTTGTAGACACTATGGATAAAATTACTAGAACTTACAATGTGAGACGAATTACAAGTAGGTGGCCATTAACTATTTTTTATAATATAATAGACATTAGCGTTATGAATGCATTCATAGTGTGGCTGTCTCTCAACAGAAACCGCAAGAGAAGACCTTTTATTATAGAGTTGGATAAACAACTGACGGTAGTTATAGCTAGTTTCCTTTTCAGTAGAGAAAGGGATAGTAGAATAAAAATAGGAATAGAAATTGCATATACATATTGAAGGTATGATGAGTGAAAATCTTGGATCAGTTATGTCTTGAGTCATGCTATACATTATGGTGGTAATTTGGATAGTACTACTTACCCATCGATGACCTACCTTGTATGGGTTGTTTCGTGGATTTGCGTAGACTTTTGATGTTGTGTATCACGGGGTGTTTCTCGGGACATTGGAGTGTTTGGGGAGAAAGCTTCATGACTTGCATGCTATTTCAGCTGTAGAGTACAATATGTGCATACTGATGGTAGAAAATCTAATTATATAAAAGTGAAAATGGGCATTCCTCAGGGTTGTGTCCTTCGACCCCTACTATATAGGTATAATATATGTCGATGATTTGAAACTTCATAAATCCTTAATATGTATCATTTATTGTCGCTAGGTATAACGCAAAGGATACGTGTGCAGCTCTAACTAATACGATGATGAGATGGGGCAACTGCGTTACACACAGTAACTTCTACAGTGTGGTTATAAATTTCGAAACAAAATTCATAAAAGCATTGTAAGAATATGGCTGGAACAGTTCAATTTTTGGTTTTAAAATGCCGTATTTTGAAGAAATTTTTGACGTCATCATCATTTTTTTAAATGACCACTTTCACTATTTTTTACCAGTTTTTAATAGGCCTTCTTACTGCTTAAAAGGACATGTAAAAAAATTGGTACCATACATAACAATTATGTTTAAATAAATGACATATTTATTCACAACTTCAATAGTAATAATTTATTAAAAACAATGATCAGAAAACATATTAAACAAATTAATCAACAAAACTTAGCGCAAATGTTCAAAGTGCCTCGAATATGTTATTTTTAGTTAAAGGAAAGATGCACAGTGAAGAATAAAAATCGGAGTCTTCCAAGATTTCCTCTGCAAGCAATTTCCTTTTCTGTTTTTTATTGAATCATATCAAAAATAGAGATTTTTATTTACAAAAGGTATTTTTCGTGTAGTACTTTAATTTGTCAGCAAGTATAATTGATTTTTATTTTAAAAAAAACGTCCCCTGTAAACTATTCTTAACAAATTTCTTACCAAGTTTACTTGTTCATTACTGTACACAATGATGACTTAATAGATAGTAATAAATTGGATGAAGAGTTCTAAAAAATTCTAGTAAAATTATTTATTAAATGTGTTCCTACTCTTAATAATATAATGGTTTCTTTTCTGACTGCTAATTTGGCAGATTCGATATCCTCACAATCGACCTGAATATGCTGTATATATAGAATCTGTGATAGGTAAGAAAAAATGAGGTGTGGACACCACACGACTTTCTTATACGTATGTGGTTTGTAATTATGCAAAAGTTCTTCTAAATTAAGTTTTAAATGCTTTTATCTTAAAAAAATAAACCTGTCAGGTTGGAATTTTGAGATTTTTTTTATACAAATAATATTCAAAATTCTATTTGGACTTTTATCTGTTCTCTTAAGGGGGCTTACGCAGAGGTGCCGACTAACTGCCGTGAGGTAGGACGTAAGGGGGTGGCGCCATAAGCGCTAATGTAAATTCCGCCGATGTAAGGTATTCGTTAAAATAAAACAAACAGCAGAAAGTTTTGTTTATATTTTTATGTTTTTGCATTAAATTGAATACAAAGGATTAATTAAGGCTTCGTTGGGAGTACTTTCTGATAATTCAAATTATTTACTCCTACATTTCACTCTCAAAGTTGGCAAAATTTACAGTTTCAGAGACTTTATTTTAAAAACTAATTCCAGTCGAGCATGCATTGAGCCTTTGTTTATTTGTGTTTTAAATTTCGTTTTGATATTTCGTAAATAAAAGCGGTACTATTGTTTTAACGAAACCTTGTAAAGTCCAGAATATACATTAGCGCTTATGGCGTCACCCCCTTACGTCCTACCTCAAGGCAGTTAGTCGGCACCTCTGCGTAAGCCCCCTTAATAAATCTTATTGTGCTACTCGAAAAGAGTAAGAGTTACTTCCGGTCGGAATATTTGAAATTTTTTTAATACAAAAAGTATTAAAATTCAACTTTTAAATACTTTTATACTCATATCTAATGTATCGGCCTAGAAAACATGACTTGCCAGATATTCGCAAAAAAACTGATTTTCGATAAGAGCTACTTCCGGTAGGAATTTCTAAACACTTCTTTTATAAAAAAATTTCAAATTCACTTTTGAGAACGTTTGAATTCTTCATAAATCCGTTTAAACTTAGTAGTAGACGAAATATTGGTAAAA
This sequence comes from Amphimallon solstitiale, assembly GCA_963170755.1. Classification (NCBI taxonomy): domain Eukaryota; kingdom Metazoa; phylum Arthropoda; class Insecta; order Coleoptera; family Scarabaeidae; genus Amphimallon; species Amphimallon solstitiale. The sequence continues at coordinate 60,307,179 of OY720680.1, forward strand.
TTCGATTTATTCACTAAAGTATACTACTACTTCCGGTCGGCCGAGAGGGAGATTATACTTCGAAATATAAAATATGGAATTGATAGATTTGCCCGTTTGATCGATATCGTGGTCACACACACATTGACACACACACACAGAGATAGCAATAACATTTTATAAAAACTACTTCTCAGTCTCAAGGGGACCTTTTTCAGCACACCAACAGGTACTTCCTCATACTACGTATAGGAAAGTAAAAATTGGGAGGATTTAGAATAAACGGATTGATAAAGAGAAATGATAAGTTAGTATTTAGCCAGACAACATTCTAGGAAATTCAAATAATAGGGCTACCTACTAGCAGTAGTAATATTAAATGAATATTATTGCATTATGCCGTGATATCATAAAGTTTCTAGGACGGAGATGGCAATGAAATAGAAAACATACATCTTAACTTAATCCAGGTATTATAACTAAACGGTTTTGAAAATTATTTTGACAATGACATTGACTATCGTCAATTAATGTGTTAGAACTGCTGAAATCAAGTTTGAACATCGGGTTTGAATAAATTCGAACATGGTTTACAATAAGTGCAAAAAATATACATGATTGAAGCCTATTTTCGAACGGGAGTGCGAATTGATGGAACTTGCGTGTACAGCCAGCACTAGAGCGTGCATGTTTCGATGACTTCAGAGAGCACTTCCCAGTGATAGCTGTAATTCCCAAAAATGTTTGTAATTGCCTTTCCTATTGTGTTGGTGTTTTTCGTGAGACTGGTTCTGTAGGCCATACATCACGTACTGGTAGACCAACTCTTTGTTCGGAAGAACTTATAAATGATGTTCGTCAACCTATGGAAAATGAAACCTCATGGCCTTTGAAACAACTTTCTCAAGAGATTGGACTTTCTTATGGTCCATGCCAAAAAATATGTAATCACATCAGGCTATTTTGCTGGTAGACTACCCTAGACGTCTTGCTTACTACCAGTGGTTTGCAAATAATTTAATGTAAGATAATAACCTGCTAAATTTTACATTTTTTCTCTGATGAAGCGTGGTTTCATCTATCAGGGTACGTCAATTCCCAAAATACTCGGATATGGAGTAGTGAAAATCCTTATATTTTTGTTAAATCGTTTCTGCATTCTGAGAAATTTGGTGTTTGGCTAGCATCTTCTTGTCGCAGAATTGTTGGACCTATTTTTTTTATTTTACAATTAATGCTGTAAAGTATAGAATTATTTTGAATGCGGATTTATTAAAAAACTGGACGCATACGAATTACAATATTGTTTCTTCCAGCAAGATGGTGTCACGGCACACAACACAATATAATATAGACAATATTGCTTTTCTTCGTGAGTTTTTTGACGATCGGATTATAAGCTTACATACGAAAGTTAAATTTTCCACCACGATCACCTTGTTTGACAGTTATGGACTTTTTCGTGTTTCCTAGCCTAAAGAATAGAATATTTAAAACTCCAGTTGTTAATTTGCAAGATCTGCAGCAAAGACTTATTGAAGAATGTGCATTAATAACGCCCGCAGTACTGCCTTTAATAGCATGAGAAAGCTTATAAACTTGTGAATTGAAAATAATGGACAACAATTTCAACACCTGCTTAAATTTCACCTTATCTTATTAGTATAAATTTCAATACCAGCTGAGCTTGTTGTTTTATTGTGTCTTTAAATCAAATGGCATATTTATTGATGTGGCGATGACTAAATAATTTTCAAAACTTAAAGTGGTATTACGAGTATGGTGATATTGCTAATGTGCAGACAAATGTTTTCTATTTTAAGGCCATCTAGATACTTTATGATACCACGGTATATAAAGTATTAATATCAAAAACAAAACAACTTTGCAATGAATTGCTCATAGGTATATGAAAGTTGTGGACTATAGTATAAGTCTAAAAATGTATCGTAACGTTACTGAAGTAAAATAATAAAACTATAAAATAAGTCATGATTACTTGTTGTTCTAAAAAACATAGGGACATCAACTATGTAGGCATTGCTTAACACCTGATGAAAAAAGGCTCGGTAAAAATAAAAATAATTTAACACAAAATTCATCAACATCAATATTTTATTGTACATCAATAACAGTTTTTCTTTAAGACTTAATCATTTATTGTTGATTAATCTTATCTTCTTTTCACAAAAGAATCCTTCACTAATATGGACACGTAATGTTTTTTTTTACTTCATATTAATTAAATCGTTTCACATCTTTACTCTTTACTTTTAAATAACTTAATAAAGTAAATATTTACAATTTGTACACTTCACATCTTTTAATATCTTAGATAGTTTTTTATACTATATATATATATTTACGTTTATACACATTTATATAAATATTATAAAAAGAAAAAGAAATTGAGGAAAATACAATGACTTTTCGTTGGAAAATCGTTATAACATTAGCGTTAATTCATTAAAGTTCGTTTTGTTTCTTTCGTTGACTTTCCAAAAATAACTATAAACGTCCAAGCCACTAGAAGCCCAAACTATTTCTCAGGTGATATCACTAAATTTTTCGGACAATCTTCATCGTTCACCATCGCTTTCTTCTTGAGCAATCCGAGATCTTGCACGTTCTCGAGGAAACTCTTATGGGCCGTCAGCATTTTGGTCGTCTCCACGTCCTTTTTTAATTCTTCCATGTCCCTTTTCAGTTTGGCTCTCCTGTTTTGGAACCACGTGATGACCTGGGCGTTCGTCAGGCCTAGGTTCGACGCTATTTCGTCTCGATCGGCAGGGCTAAGGTATTTTTGATAGAGAAATCGCTTCTCTAGTTCGAAAATTTGGTGATTCGTGAAGGCGGTTCGTGATTTTCGTTTTTTCTTCGGTTGCTGCCTGTTATTGAAGAGGTTCAGGTGATTTTGGCCATCTGAAAGGAGTGAAAACGATATATTAATATAATATTTAAGTCGGAATGTTAAAGTGTTTTCAATAAATGATACAAATTAAGAAGAAAATATATTAAAATAGTTATACATTTGTTTTTCTCAATAACAAAAATATAAGATCCTTTTAGACCTATACAATTTATACATTATTCTGTAACTATCTTTTTAAATAGCCAGAATGTTATTTTGTTTTTGTGGTATTTATAATCGTCTAGTACAATATCATGGTATAACAATAAAATATTAACGAATTATAATAATAATTATTATTAATTCTGTAAAATGTATTTGACAGACATTTTTAACAGTTACCTTCATTTCAATGAGTTGAGTAAGAAATTACCTCTCATTCTTGCAACTACCACGGCGGTTTGTGTAATTAAACATTTCGATAATAAGGATAAAAAACATCAGATATTGTATTGATGAGCAATTGTAGTGGCGAAACTATGTGTATAGAAGTCCACAATAACGAGTTCATTAATTAATAAAAATATTGCAAGTAATTTTCAATCACTGTTCGTTTTCTTTTTACATTTTAGATAATCACTTATAATAGGTTCTTTCATCCTTGATTACAATTTAACTGGTAATAGATACTTGGAGCTACTAACGAATAAGATAATGCCTGTGCTCAGAATATTAACCCTGAAAACATGCAAAACGTCTGGTTCCAGCAGGACTACAATGGCCTGCGAGATATCCCCCCCGCCTCTTGATTTTCATTTGTGGGGTACCACTAAAAAGGAAGTATTTAATTTTGAACCACCAGAGTATCTGGAATTTTTAGAACGAGTGCTGATGTGCTAAAAATCATTAAACGAAAACACACTACGTAGAGTTTCTAAGTCTATTAAAACAATGGTCACAGTTTGTTTAAGTAAATCTGAACTTCGTATTACAGTTCATGTTCATATCTCTTGTATACATACAGATTTATTAGGCATATTCTGCATTATTAAAAAGGTATCTTTAAAGATTATTTAACTAATTAAGAATCCAATATGGTTGCCATAAAAAAAATAAAAGTTTGCACTAAGAACTTGGAAACAAAAAAATCGAGGGTTATTGTTAACATCAAAAATGTAACCTTAAAAAATGAGGTGTGGCTACCACACGACTTTCTTATACGTATGTGCGTTCCAAACTATACAATTTTAAAAAAAAAAATTATACAAAAATTAATCAAAATCCTATTCTAAGTACTTCTATTCTCTTAATAAATCTCTATAGAATGTTGCTTCCGGTCCGAATTTGGAAATTTCATATAGACAAAAAATATTGCAAATCCAGTTCTAAATACTTATTTACTATTGATAAATATTGTACTAAAGTGGATATACTAGCTTTCTTAAGATATCCCACAAATTAGCAACTCAATAATAAAATTTTTGAATTATAAAAATGTTATGTTCTATATTTTTTTTATCTCAGGGTAAGTATTATATCTTTTAGTACTATTGTAATTATTTTAAGATGCCTCGTACTAGTTCAGTATATTTTTATAATATCTACTGTCTATATTTATTTAACCATAAGAACATGAGACTCACTTTTAAAATTATCTGTATTAAATACCTACTTGATGCTCTTAATCCGGTCCTGGATACTTCAGTAGCAATTTTACTTGTAATAGTATTTTTATAATATGTAAGTTGGTATTCTGAATCCAACAGTACTCTATTTCTTATTGAATCCAAACTGTTTACATTAACTTTATGTATAATAATTTACACTTCTAAAATTCCATATAATAAATCTGATTACTATAAATCATCATGAAATTCTCATTAGGTAAGAATAACTCCATTTAAACGTTCGATTACTAAATCTATTATTTTTCTCTTTTATTTCTTTTAGGAATGTGATCTGTCAATTCTTTACATAACCTTGATGATGATAAAAGGAACACTGGTTATAAACTAACAATATATTTGTTTCCCTATAAATACATATACATATTTAAATGACGATCCGGATTATATATCATAAATCAACATTTAATACTCATAAATCTTGTTCAAAGTATATAAAGGACTATTTAGGATGAGTTTCTTTTAACGACGACGTTTTTAACCATGTAAGTATTCTAATAGGACAAAAATTGGTAATATTTCTATAAAATTTACTGGTATACGATTATGAAATTTATTATTTTGAAATAGATAATTATATGACTTTGTATAATTGAATTTAGTAATTTTATAGTTACTTGACCTTAATACAGAATTAAATATATGTCAAATTTGTTTCTTCCTTGTCTACCTATAATTCTTAATATACTATAAAACTTTATACGACCTTTCAAAATATATGTCCAGTTATCACTCGTATCCTTTCATGTATTTAATATGTTTTACTTGTAGCTATAAATCTTACGTTCCGGATGGTTAAAATGATATTTGCCTTCCTTTCCGATGTACCTCTAGATTCTGGATCTTGAGATTCTGGATGTCAATAGTTGCCTTCTTGATGAAATTCGCTATCTGCTATTACACGTACTGTATCAGAAAATTCTCTGCAACTCTTGATGTACCTCTGGATTCTGCAACTCGATAGTAACCTATGGATTCTGGATGACAATGGTTTCCTTCTAGAAGAAATCCGCTATTTTCTATCACACGTACTGTATCAGAAAATTCTCTGCAACTCTTGATATACCTCTGGATTCTGGAACTCGATAGTAATCTCTGGATTCTGGATCTCGATAGTAACTTCAGGATTCTGGATAAAAATAATACTCCAGAAGAACAAATTCCAATTTCCTCCTTTGTCTCTTAATCCAAATTGGTGAGTAATTGATATATTTATGTAGTATTATAACTTTTTCTTTTTAAATCTTTACAATTCACTTTTGCTTCAATTATCTATATGTTTGTTTATGTATTCTATCACTCTCTAATTATTTTAGCACTGTTATAGTGTAATTATCTGAGAAAATGATTAATTTCCCGATAATAACACCCGCATCTTTCTGAATTCGAAAAATTCTCTTCTATTTATTTTAAAATTACCTTAGTGATAATACCCAATTCTTTTTGAACCAATAAATTAATTCCACATTAAAATCAAGATCAATACAAATTTTAGATATGTTATACTTTTATAAATACCTTACATAATTCAATGTTTCTATCAAAATAAAATATTTCACGAATTTAATAAAGTTTTTTACACGTTATTTACCACTTAAAACTTTGCTTCATTATAATAATAAATATCTGTCACATTGACAATTAACTGACACTTCCAAAATACAATTTAAGGCGGTAATTTCTTATCAATTCTTTATCGATTTGTTTTCATATTCTAGAAACTTTTTATCCTATTCTCATCATTAATATCACTTGAACAAATTTTTCACAATGCTAAAATACATTTCTAAACAATTACAATACTAATATAAAATTTTCTTTACAGATTTTTGGTACATATGCATGGAAGATATACATCATCTCCAATAGTGTAATTTTCCATTACGACATGTAACTATAAAATTTTCTTTAATTCAATAAACAAAATTCTTTCAAAAATACAACCAACTTAATTAATATTTGTACATTTAACTATCTCTGTCTTAATCAAAGAAAATTCAAATCTTAGATAAACTCATCCTTAATAATTATAAATAGGCAACTCTTATTACCTCAACATGTAACCTTAATAATTTAAAATAGGCAACCACTCTACCTACATCAATATATATAGAATGCATAACTTAGGACATATTTGCAAAAAGTCGCTATTCGATAAGAGTAAAAGTGGTACTTCCGGTCTGAATTTTGAAATATTTTTCATACAAAAGATATTGAAAATTATGTTTTAAATACTTTTATTCTCGTAACGTACCTACTTGTGTAAAAAGCATGGCTTCCGAGATATTCGCAAAAAACTGATTTTCGATAAGAGTAAAAGACCTACTTCCGCTTGGAATTTGGAATAGACAGACACACAGACATTTTTTAAAAACCACGTTTTCGGTATCCGGCGACTTCAAAACGTGGACATCTGCAAAAATCTCGAGGTCGAAAATTTTCATCATCACAATACTTCCTTATACTACGTATAAGAAAGTAAAAAGCGCCTGAACAATGTTAGAATTTAAAAGCGATCGCATTAGGCGTTATTGAGTTATTGAGGAAAATTGAATTCGACAAATATAGGTTTTTTCAAAATATTTCACAACTGTAAAAAGTCCGTATGAATTTGAAATGAGATTTGTTGCGAGCTTTGAATTCTTCAAAACATTCCCTATTTAACCATTGCCTATCTTTTCTAATACCGATATAGCAATGGTGAGCATTAAAATGTGTGACACACTGTATACATGTATGAGTTTGTTGTATATTATTATACATATTGCTGTGACCTTCAAATTATATAAAAATAAAAAAGATTAAGAATTAGCTTAATTGGTGAAAAAAAACATTAATTTTATTTTAACACGTTTATTTTTAAGATGTAGGCATTAAATAAAAATGTATACTAGGAAGCACAATGTGTTGCCTATATTTAAAAAAGAGAAGAAATTTGTATTTCGGGCTAAGGAAACGTGAAAATCTTCAAAGAAATAGATTCTTCGTGGTAGCGAATATAAGAGTAGGGTGAACATACGCTATTTTTCGACTTACCATATACTTAAATGTATTAAGATTTAGAATTCAGTTTCAATTTAGTTTGCTTTATTATTAATTAATTTGCATTCAAGTAATTTTTTTTGTAATATTAATTTAAGAAAATGGAAGGCATTAACAAGGCAGAATTCGATAGAATATATGACGAAATTAAGTAAGTTATAAGAGAAATTATTCGAATAATGAATAATTAATGGTGCTAGACGAGCTAAGAGTACTATGTGAAAATATTTGCTTTTAGTAAACGTTAAGCATTGTTAATTAGATGTACATAATCTTGTTCAAAAGCAATAATTGAATTTCGTATAAAAAAAATAGAATAACGAAAGGATAGTTAATGGTGTTGGATGCGCTGAGAGTACTATGTGCGAATATTTGCTTTCAGTAAATCATTAAGCATCATTAATTATTATATTTTATCATTTTGATTTAAATATTCAAACAAAATAAATACGAATAAAAGGGAATGTTCTTGGAGAGCAGGTATTAAGACGCTAGCCGTACTATGTGCGAATGTTTGCGGCTAGCGATTTGTATCGGCCAATTTCCAAGCATTCACGATTGCGAAGTTCTAGGTTACCAAGGCACTATCTGCAAATGTATGTTTTTGGTGAAATATAATAAGCTTCGTATTAACAATATTATTTATTAAGAATCAATGTTTTATAATATTTAAAAGAACAGGTTAATTGTTTTATGACTATCATTATAGAGATATAAGCTCTACACAAATATTATAACCCAAATGGGTATAAATGTTTTTCTTTATTATGATATGTTAAACAAAAATAGATGTAGAAACAATATAGCAAGGCTATTCATGAATAATTTTCTAATAAAGATATAAATATAATTTATATATGAGATTTAAACTTTTCTTTTAATTTGTAACCTTATCCCAAACAAAACTGAATAAGAGGTATACCAGAAAACGAAGAAGCTAAAATCACTGCAAAAACTCATAAGAAATTTTAAAATGTTATGCTGATCAGGAACTAGCTTATGATTAAGACTATAACAATTTTATAATAAAAATTATCATTTATTTAAATTAATTAAATTATTGAGGCTACAGCATATATTTTATGGCGCCCAACGTGGGGCAAAATGTTACATTTTATCTCAAATAAGCAATTTACCATTTTGTATTAATGTAGCAGCCGCCACAACATATATTTAATGTCGCACCAACGTAGTGAGGCAGTGTATTCTTAATCTTTTATTGTTTATTAACAGTATAAATATAATGGCTGTACCCAACGTGTGGCAAAATGCACTTTTTCTCAAATAAGCAATTTACCATTTTGTATTAATGTAGCAACCACCACAGCAATATGAAATTAATATTGATTACCCTAACTGAAATAGGGCATTTTTACCATTCAGGTGTGGACTACATTGTATGCCTCGAGTCTGAGAATATCACATACGTCATCACAAAGCTGCGCGAACAAAAAGTGCCAGTGGTGTAGGTGATTATGAGAGCAGAGGTATCGGGAATGGTTTTTTAAAAATTTTATAAAAAATTATGTTTTTACGTAATACTACAATATTTCTATTGAAGTTAGGGAAGCAAACTGTATTAATGTGATTCTTTAAAACTACCTCATTAGTGCTGCTAGTATAATTTATATAAAATTAAGTCAAATTAACGCAATACATTTTTCGTTTCATAAACTTTCTTATTTTAGAGAATTATTTCGAACTCAGCGTCGCAGTTAACGTTTATTTTACATTTATCAAATCAGAATAATTATAATTTGAAATAGAAATTGGCTTATTCCAAGTTACAATAAAGATAAATATAGATATTTCATGTTGTCTAAAGAGTATTTTGTTATATTTAACTTAACGAAATTATTTAGAAAATTATATTTTTGACAAGTAATATTGCAATACAAACAATAACCGTGTAATGGATGTATGTTAATACAAGTATATATAATATATGGGGTGTAAAAAGGTGACAAAAATTCACAGAAATTTACATCCTCAGCTTTTTAGCGATTTTTCTGTACATCACATCAGAAAGTCCAACCGCTCTCATAAACCTCTCTTTGTAATTTGTTAAAGGAATTATCGGATACTTATTTTATGCTTCTTCCTTCATATATTTTAAAACGTTGACAAATATTTATTTTCCTAGGCTATGTATAACTTTGCCTTTTACCCCAACTTTCTTCGATGATGATAAATAATTTTTAAGTATTTATACAACAGAATAAAATATATTCTTTTTAAACTTACTGATCGAATAATATACAAATATTTTGATAAAGACAATTACTTAAAGAACAATATTTTACTAAATTCAAAGAAGCAGCAACAAAACATAAACACCAACATAACGTAATCGTAAGCGCCAAGACACTGTTACACAAACACCCCTAAATTGGATCGGATGGGATATAATGAACTTTTCCAACTCTAATACGTTTATAGCTCATTATGGCGTATGTGGTATTCTCTAAATGTTTTTACTCTACAACCTAAACTACTTCATTTCAATGGGATGAGTAGGAAATTACCGTCCACGCTTGCAAGTACCACTTCGGTTTGTAAAAACATACATTTCGATATTTAGGATAAGAAATATCAGGCACTGTAATGATGAACAATTGGAGTATCGAAACTATGTGTATACATAGTCTACAGTAACAACGATGCATTCTTTTTCTCTTTAAAAATTCACAACATGATAAAAAACGACACTTAAGGGTCCTCGCTAGTGGATCTGTCAACAATGCCAAAATAGCAGATTTTAGAATCCAGATACTTTTGTTGATTTTAAAGATGGAGAAAACCTTTTAATATGTCAGAATATTAAAACCAGTTTTCTCAAAAATCCTTCGGAGGAGATTTGTTTGCTTGGGTTCACGTTATAAATTGAATAGAAAGCTACCCGGCTGTGCACTTATTTTTTGTTTAACTATTCTTTACTTTGTTTAAAATGAATATAAAATAAATTAAAATTAGGCAACCCACATTACAATGAATTGTTATTCTGCTATAAATATTTCCCGCAGTTACAAATGTGTAAATAGTTGGTCATAAATGAATTTTTATTCGCTTAGATATTGAGTTATTATTTCAAATATTTATTATATGTTCCCTATGTGTAAAAGTACTCGGACATCCTTGGCTTATTAAATTATGTGCTATGCAACCAATATTACATTTCCCATTCACTAGCGAGGACCCTTAATTAACACATAAAACTGTATTGTTATAGGATGTTGATCAACATCAAATAACAATACAGTCTTTTTCTTTTGGTTTTCCCCTTTTGTCAATTGTGTTTCACAATTTGTCAAATGACTTTCCCATTTATTACAATATGGCGGCGATGTGTCAAATAATTTCCTTATTTGTCAAATGTGTTTCACTATATGTCAATTGACTTTCACGAAGCGTGTTAATCATTTTATATTCATCTATTATGGAGAATCGTCGAATTAATAGTAAAATAAGTAATGATTTAGGAGCTTTAATAATTCGTTCTATGAACAACGGGCTCACGGCAAATAATATTGGAGAGCAATTTGGAATTTTACCCAATACAGTAAGAAAGATTTATTCTACATACCGGAGAACCGCTAATATTCATAAAAGAAGTGCTGGTCACCGACTAAAAAATTATCTGTGTTACAGATAAATGAAATTTACAATTGGATTGATGAAGATTGCAGTTTATCACGTCGTCAGTTAAAAGAAAGATGTTTGACGCAGTGGCCACTTCAACAAATATCGCTATCGACGATTAACAGAGCACTTAAAACTTTCCATTATTCGTTTAAGAGAATCTCTTTCGTTCCCGAAAGAAGAAATACACCACAAATCATACAGACTCACTTTGAATATGCTATCCGCTACAATAGAATCATGTTCGAAAGGGAAAAGATTTTTTTCATTGATGAATATGGAATTCAAGTTAATTCTCGAACTTCATATGGAAGATCAGTTAAAAATACTCGAGCAACGAAAATAAAAGCTCAACTAAGAGGGCGTAATTATTCTGTGGCTGCAGCAATGAATATAAATTCACTATATTTGTTCCAAATCCAAGATAGACCATTCAATACAGTTCATTTCTGTGAATTTATTACAACTCTAATTAATCATTTACATAATGATAACATACAAGGTGCCTTTTTTGTTATCGATAATGTTAGATTTCATACAAATGAAGAAGTTGTCAATCTCATTAGAAGTCATGAGCATTTTGAAGTTTTTTTACCTGCTTACAGTCCATTTTTAAATCCTATAGAGGAATTATTTAATCAATGGAAACACATAATAAAGAGAACTGAGCCGACAAATGAGGATGAATTATATGCAGCAATACACAATGCTTCTGAACAATTAACTGCAGATAATTGTTCTTCATTATGTTCAGCATATGGAAACATATCTGGGTGATTGTTTAGAACAAAATGAAATATTAAATTAATTGTTTCTTCATTTATATATTTCGGTAGTTTGTACTGTGCATATTTGTGATATTTGAAAATGTTTTGCATACATGTATGTTTTTATCAATTTCTATGTACATTACACAAGAATAAATTAGATAACTTAAAATTTCAAATGTATACTTTATTTTCAAGGGTACGCCAATAACTAAATGAAAATGATGCACAGCTTGGTAAGTAGTTATTAAGCAAAACATATAATTTACGTACATGGGAAAAGTAATTGATATAAAGTGAAAGAGATTTGACAAAAAAAGAATTTAATTTGACCTATATATGTCAATATGACAGGAATTGGGAAAGTCATTTGAAAAATTGTGAAACACTATTGACAAAAGGGGAAAACCAAAAGAAAAAGACTGTAATGTAATTAGAAAATTTTAATGTGTTTTCTTAGTTTTGTTTTTTGCAATATTGTGAATTTTTAACATATACCTAGAAGACATTAGCAGTTATACTATTTATCGAAATAGTCAAGTTAGACAAAACTCGCAAGTGTAAGTTTTCTTTTATTTTTCTCAGCATATGTATTTGTCTTTTGTACTGATATTGGCATGTGCAAGTTTGTAACAACATATTGCATATTTCCTACATTTTAAATCAATAATATTGTAAAATTTACCAATAAACAGGTCTGAAGAAGGATAGGACTGTTAACCGAAACGTCAGAAAGCTAGATAGAGAAATTGTATATTCTTGACAACATTTTTTTTTTATTTGAATTAGTTGTAAAATATTTCTAGTTTTTTTATTTCGCTTTTCGCATAAGATTGTTGTTCATCAAATTTATTTTTAGATTTTTTTTATTATTGAAACTTGAAACTTGGTAGAAAATTTATCAAACGCAATCGCAGTATATTTATTATGCCAGTGCACGCGTCATGCCAGGTTCCAATAGCGGGTTTTCAAAGAATTGAAGCTGTTTTACAATCAAATAATTTAATTAAAATCCACGATAAATACAGTTAATTTTCGACATAAATACAGAGTTTCATTCAAGTCTAAAATTCCCATTTCTAAAGAGCTCCTTGTTAGCACCTTTCACACAGTCGGGATGTTACGTGCATTTTCACCGTGTCGAATTACGAAAGGAAATTTGCTTCCCCACCCCCCAAGACGAGCGAGCTTATCAATTTCTAGCTTGTAAGGTTATAAAAGATACTTATTAAAATGCCTTCGGGCGACAAAATCGTTTTAATCGCCTGCCTCGCAGTAAAAAGAACTATTAATTTGCCGGAACGTCGTGTGCGTAAAAGACCACAATTCAATTGGTGGTAAACGGTGCGAACTTTTCTATCAAAATGGAAAGGAGAGACCTTATAGGGAGGAGGGGCAAACGACTTGCAGAAGCAAAATGCAATAAAGTGTTGATTAATATCGTTTCTTCGGAAGCGTATTTTCCGACCATTTTCGCGCTATCTTTTGTCAACCCTATTTAACAAATCGCCCATGAAGCCGCTCTTCTTTTGTCATCCGTAGCCATTTTGTATCGCCAACAACAAAAATCCACTTTCACACTTCAACTGTTTTATTGGTGTTACGTTTATGAGGCCACTTGGTGCCCTTGTATAGGCGATGATGGTGATAATGTGAGGGGATTTCTTTCACCCTATTGTTTCTATCACTTCTAGATGTTATTAATATATTTATTGTGCGTGTAATATTCTTTTATTAACAATGCTTTCTTTCTCACTTTCTCCGGCCATAATTTCAGATGAGTATCGAGGAATTTTTATTATTCAAATATCAGGCCTATCAAAAATGCCACAGTTAAATTATGCAGTACGCATATACAAGCTAAAATAACTTTGCGAAATGAAAGAAGGTTCTGTACAGTACAGTCCCGGTATTTTCAGCCGTTTTTAATTGCAAATTTGCAACCTTTTAAAAAATATCACATTGTCTGCACTGCCTGTTACGTACACTCACCATACGTACATTTCTATTTTATTTCCTAAAATGGAAAACTACAAAATCTTCATATTTATTTAAATGAATTCAGAAGAATGAGAGATCTGGTGAAGGAGGCATGGGCTGCTTATAATACATACTGGACTCGGATCCAATCAGAAATTACAACTAATCCAAAGATATTTTGGAGATTTATTAATGCCAAACGTTCATCATCCAGAATTCCATGACTATGCATTGCGGCGATGATGACCTCACTCAGCCCTTGAAAATACTTAATATGTTCGCGTTGGAGTTCTTTAAAGCTTTCCAAAAAAATAAGTCTTTGCCACTAACTTTGCTGAGTAATCATTCTTCCTTTGGTGTTCACTACGTTAGTGAGAGCGAAGTGAAACACAGTGCAGCTAGATTGAAATCTGACTTGACCTCGGGAAATGATAATATTCCTAGATTTCTGGTGCGTGACTGTGCTTTTATCTTAGTTACACCACTTATAGAATTATTCAATTAAATAATTAAAACGTCTACGTTTCCAGACTCTTGGAAGGTCAGCTGACTTGTTCCGGTTTTCAAGAGTGGTGAGAAATCAGAAAAAAAATCTATAGACCGATAAGTATGTTAACTAGCTTCAACTAGATTGAAATCTGACTTTACCTCGGGAAATGATAATATTCCTAGATTTCTGGTGCGTGACTGTGCTTTTATCTTAGTTACACCACTTACAGAATTATTCAATTTAATGATTAAAACGTCTACGTTTCCAGACTCCTGGAAGGTCAGCTGACTTGTTCCGGTTTTCAAGAGTGGTGAGAAATCAGAAAAAAAATCTATAGTATGTTAACTAGCTTCAGTAAAATATTGGAGTACATATTATACACTAGAATATTTAATAACATAAAATCGGTTTGATCTCTACATCAACATGGATTTGCTTCTGGAAGATCTAGAATTACAAATTCAGGAGAAATGAGGCAATATCTTCCGAGTGCAATGGATCAGCGCAAGCAAGTATATGTAATAAATACCGATTTCTACAAGGCCTTTGTCTCCATAGTTCACAACTTGCTTCTTGCCAAATTGTACCAGATTGGATCCAGCCCTTGTACAACTAATGGCGTCATACTTATCAAATAGGAAGGGTTATGATCATTCATCCAATATCAATTCCATTTCTTTTGGCCTTGGCCTTTAGTATTCAATATATATGTCGCAGGGATATGATGAAAACGGAGATTTGATCAAATCCCTAAGGTAGATGATCAATTCACGGAAGTTGTTAAAATAACATCTCCGTGGTGTCATTCCCCTAAAGAAAGTAAGTGATTTGATCAAATCTCTTAACTGTTTTAGTGAAAAGATGAAATAAACAAGTCAGAACTGCCACAACCTTATGATTCGCTTCTTACTACTTACTACTAAGTCGATTTAATTGACTTACAGTCGACGCCACGAGCTATTAAAAATATTTTTGAAAGTAGGTTGTCCTTATACAAAGCGACAACCGCTGTGAGTTTACGGCTGCTGTCATACAAGAATTAACAAGCTTGTGGCCAACGTGCAAAATTGTAAATGGTAGGCCTAGACATCCAGCTAGTCAAGGATCTGTTGAACGATCAAATCAAGATGTTGAAGCTATGTTACGTGCATGGCTAATTAACAATGAGACAAAACATTGGGTTGTTTGGTGGTTAGTTTGTTCAATTCCAAAAGAATTCCTCTTTTCATCGAACCATTAAACGATCATTTACAAAGCTTTATTTGGAACAGAACCAAAAACATGACTCAAAACTAGTTATATTTCAAAGATTTCCTTGAAAAACTTGTTACTGAAGAGGCCTGGATCTACTTCTTAATCAGCAGAACCATGATATTATTTTAACACCAGAAGACTTACCAGCAGCTTCCTTAGAGAACAACAACGAAGCTTAAACTTCAAAAGATCTACCAGCGTCTGAATTAATTGATTACAATGCTTCAACTTTAAATGATCTATCAATAGTTAAATCAACCAACAATAACATTTCAATGTCACACAATCTATCGGCAGCTGATTTACTCACCAAAAAGCTTCAAATTTAGAGGTTTTTCAGAAATTGAATCAATTTGTTTATCGATAACAAGACAACTCAAACCAGTTAACAACTCTGCTTCAACAGTTAAAACATCTGTAGTGTTAGGTACTTGCTTCAGAAGGGGGAAGCAGCTATCAGCGACAGTAAAGCATGTTGTATTGTTTGTGGAATGCAATCTACTGGAACCCCTTCATCTGACATTTGTAAAATTCCGATGCGCGCAATATGTGGAAATACAGTAGGAGAAGCAGGATATGCATCGAAAATTTTATGCTATTTATCCAAAAAAGGAGAGAACATTAGAGATCAAAGGAAAAATGCTGCGAAACACCAGAAAAGATCTGTTGAAAAAATTGAAGAAGTTTCTTCGAAGAAATTTAGAGACGTGTTAGTGGATTCCACAGTTTTGGTGTATGTACCTAAGGTAGATAGAGGCCCATTAGATGGAAATAACATTGTAGGATTCGTATTACATATAAAAAATAATTTATACCAAATTGGTACCTCAGTTGGAACAATAAAAGATTGGTTACTTCAAATAGTTACTACAACATTTACGGAAACAAATTGGTACCTCAGTTGGAACAATAAAAGATTGGTTACTTCAAATAGTTACTACAACATTTACGGAAACAGTTCCACGGTCTAACCTAAGTCTGCGTGAGATTGCAGGAAAATTATCCTTAATTGGAGGCCAAAGATCTAAGAAGTGTTCCTGTGAACAATCCAAAATACACTGTAAAACAAAAAAACCTTAGGGATTTTTTCAAATCTCCGTTTTCATCATGTCCCTGCGACATAGGTATATATATTAATGATTTACTGGGAAAACTATATAGTGGATTTTTGGTCTATGCTGATGACTTCAAAATTTATAATGATGTGCCGACTGTGTCAAATTACTGACTAACTTTAACATAATCAAAGAATTGTGTTATCTAAATTTAATTTCCTTAAAGCGGGGACTTGTCACGGGCTGACGTTACAAGCCAGACACCTTGTCTGGGGTGTGTGTGCTCACTGCATGCGCGTGAGCATATTTTTATAGTTCTAATATCATGATTGTTCATGATCCTCTTCAATTCCTATTCATTATTGGTTGCCTTCTTGACATTTTAATATACTATTCCAATTCACAAAATATGGGCTGTCACAATCATAGAACTAAACTAAATTGATCCAAAATATGGTTAAAATATATATATATACTGGGTGATTCCTTTTCTTGTCACATGTATGTATAAGAATTAAAAATGACTAATACCTACAGCATCAATAAATAAATAAAAATTTATTAATATTGTGGAATGTAATGAAGTATATTAAAAAAATAATCATGTAAAAGGGATATTTCGATAGCTCAAGAGAAATTCCAAAAATTTCTAATTTATAAATGTTAAGAGTAATTTTACAGGTACATTCTAAGATTTGAGTACAGCATTCGGAATAAACCAAATTACTACTTACATAATCACTTCAGTAATTTCAGTAATTGTTTTTGTTATTATTATTAGTGTTGGCATTATAACAGTTCTACTAATAGAGGTTACCTTTCTTTCCCTATTTAATAATAGACATAAATTCAAGCATGTAAAATTGATTTTATTTAGCATATAAATAAACACGTGTTTGAGACGTTAATATTAGTAGTAATGCTTAGGAACAGATGAGTGTTTTTGTACCTATATAACGTGTCTACGCACACATGCAAGCAAGTGTATAAATGTTTGTGTAAGCTGGAAGATACTAGTTATTTTTAATCGAGCAGCACCACCACCATTTAATGTTTCAAATTGGCATGAAGAGATGACAGCATGTTATAACAACGTACGAGTGGGGACCGTTTGATGTTTGATGTTTAAACGTTCTGATATTCGTTCGGTGCGAAAACTGCTTTTGCCGTAATAACATCAACACAACCACAATATTTAACGGCAACGTTCGAGAATTAAAGTGGTTTCCTAAACGTGTTAATTAAATACCTTGTCGTGTCATATAATTTAAACAGTGTTAAAATAACGAAAACATATCAACTTCAGATCAGCAAAAGAAAATTATTTGCAGCAGATCTGCAGATTTTACACCACCATCGAATAGTAGCTGTGTTTCCAAGTGAAAGTAACAGTTGTAGTATTTGTTTTTGGTATGATTTATTGGGGCGAGGAGAGATTTTTATGTTACTGTATTGTCACATAATAATAAGAAATTTATTTACATCAATATTACACGCAAAAACAAACAAAAAAGAAACTTACAATAAAGTAAATACATAAAAAATTGATGGAAACGGGATACAATTCAAGCTATGCTTGTTCTACCATTGCATCCCTCCCCAAATGACCAAAGCACACATAATACATAATTTATATATACTATAATCTGTATATTAAACCATATCCATAAACCAAATTATAAAGGTGTATTTAGGTGTCGACAAGACTTAGAATACTATGCAAATATAAAAAATTAAATGAAAATATAAAACTAAAACCGTGCTTATGCATTTGAATAAGTTCCATGACCAAGCAAGGTCAACTTATAATCTGTCCTAAATATAAATACTTAAATATTTTTTATAGAGACAGGCACGGACAGAGATTTCATTTCACCGGGAATAGAGTTATACAGTTTAGCAATCGTGTAAGAGAAACTTTTTTCAAAGTAAGCCGTTCTATGGGGTGGAATGGAAATAATGTTTTTAAATCTGATACTGATATTATGAATATCAGTCCTATATTTAATTTTGAGGGTTAAATATGTAGGTCTATTCGAAGTAATAATCTTATGGTAAAAAAAAACACTACCATTGAATCTATACCTATTTTCCATGTTTAACCACTTCACCTAAGACAACTTATGCGATATTTGTGAGAAACCTTTCGAATTCCGAATATGAAACGTAGACAGGAATTCTGCACTTTTTGGACTCGCTCCTTCGTGAAAACATCCAAACACGGCCGAAATATTGATAAACGGAAAGAAAGACAAAACCAGGACTGACAGAGCGAGGTCTTAATACTATAGCTCAAGTATGATCTATGTGGATACATCATCCGCAATGCAGCATACCCTTTCTGTATGCAATTAGCAATATGTGTTCTGAACCGTAGGGAAGTATCTATAAAAATACCGAGATCGCGACTGCCATCAACAAGTTTAAGAGTTTCTCCATCAACTAACAGTTGATTTGATTGTTTAAGGTCCAATGAAATTATGCCCAAAACCATCACAAGTGTTTTTGAAGAATTCAAATAGAGTGAATGTTTACAGGAATAATTAAACAGTGAATCTAAATCTATAGCAAATCACCTCGCTTATACCGAGAATAGAGAGCCCTGCAGAACTCAAGTCCACAAACACCTAAACTCCGAAATCTGATCTCGCAGTCAAACACACTAACGCCGTTCACCCAAATATATCTAACCGATTTTGTATAAAATAATGAATAAGAATTTTTTAAACATTTATATAATGAGGAATATTTTCAGATACAACTTTTGTGGATATTAAATTTGAATGTCACAATGTGGAAAAAATAAGTAAAGAACTAAAAAAAATGTTTCGCCACTAATTAATTATCTATTTGGTGTAATTTCTTTTTCGGCTGTATTCCGCCACTTGCTTAGGAGTTGACGAGTCGGTTTTTGTGGAGTGAAATGTTGTGTCTTTTAACACAAATAAAAAAAATGGTTTAGTGTTAATGATGTAATGTTGATTAATTTTTGGACTGAACGTTAATGTATTAACTAGCAAGAAACATTTTAATCTATTACAAATTAAAAGAAAATGGATGTTTCGTCGTATTACTAGTTCTTCCGCATTTAGTTGTAAGCTGCGTTTTTTTAACTTAACCTCACTTCATTACATCATGTGCTTGTAATCTTTACTGTAGGTACCTTCTGATGAAGCAAAAAATTAACTGCGAAAGCACAAGCCGTAAACAAATGGGTCCTTCATTAGGTCTTATATTTAATATTTAAATTCAACTCTTTCCTAAAGAAGCACTGTCAACGAACATGTTGATTTGTATTCTATTAGTATAGGTTTCTTAACAAATTAAGAAATAGTTTATAGAGAAATAGCTGACACAGGTCGAATTTTATCGTTATTAAATTAAGACAATGTTTTTTTAATTAATTTTTGAAATATTTGATGTTGCACAGTAATAAACCATATAATGTTGGAGGTAACATTGAAATATTATAATAAACAGTAGGATTTATGCACTGGATATTTTTGACTAATTTTATTTAGAATTTGATGTCGTTTTCTCAAACAAAAAAAAATTTGTTATTCGCAAATTTTTCTAAATACAGCTCTACCTGACTTTTAAATAAATTCTTAATAAATCCATACAAAATGCGTGATATTAAACAAAAATTACTCCAAATCCAGTTCTATATATGACACTAAATGGCAATAAATTCGTATAAGAGTGCAAAATTGCGATATATTTGCGAAAAACTGCTTTTATGTAAGAGTAGAAGTGCTACTTCCGGTCTAAGTTTGGAACTTCTTTTACACATAAATTATTCAAGATCAAGCTTTAAATACTTAAATACTCTCAATATGACTGATAGAAAGCATTACTTGCGATATATTTGCAAAAAATTGTTTTTCACTAAGACTAAAGATCTTCTTTCAGTGGGAATTTCGAATCACTTTTTCTCAATTTCACTTTTGAGTACTACTTTAAAAATTTGTCTAAACTAGACAACATATTTGTAAAATTCGATTTTTTTTACTAGTTATAAGAAATCTCTAACGTCAGAGTTTTTAAATAGAATCAACGTGTATATATGAATAGTGAAAAATATAAGTATCAAAGCATAAGAATCGAGTTACCGGAGCGTCCTTGTAAATAACAAATAGCAATTTCTTAAAAAAAATTCAATTTCGATGTTGATTATTTTATTAAAATGTATGTACTTCTTAAATACATATTGTGTAAAAAAGATCTCTGATGTCTTAGCTTTTATAGAGTACTTGTTTAAAAGCGAGATAGAGTCCTGATAATACGAGATTTTTGAGGATGAAGCTATCTGGAATTACAAATAATTCGAATTTAAAAAAGATATATATATATATATATATATATATATATAATTAATATTTTATATGTGGTTAACGTATATATTAAACACATATAATTCGTTTCTTTGCCGTATATATCTAAATATGTGAGAAATTTCTTGAATTAGCGGCGTATTAATTAATTGATGACAATTACTTGCATTATTCAAATGTTAATGATTTTAAGGAAAAGAAACACACCACCCCGAGGACTAACACTTATGCATTAGTTTCATTTAACCACTACAACGTGAACAATCGTCAGCTCGGCATCTGTAATGTGTTCGTTTTCCTATCTACCGAAATTTGTATATATAGTTTCGGGGACGATCTTTGCAAGCTTGAGAGATAATTTCCAATTATTCTCATTTAACGAAGGAACCATATTAACTACTATGTTTTCCTTCTACGAAATAAAAGCACATTCAGTGCACTCTGTGTTGGAACACAGACATCCTAATTTCATTCTGGATAATTACAATTAATATTTTATATGTGGTTAACGTATATATTAAACACATATAATTCGTTTCTTTGCCGTATATATCTAAATATGTGAGAAATTTCTTGAATTAGCGAAACTATATATATTCAAATTTCGGTAGATAGGAAAACGAACACATTACAGATGCCGAGCTGACGAGTGTTCACGTTGTAGTGGTTAAATGAAACTAATGCATATGTGTTAGTCCTCGGGGTGGTGTGTTTCTTTTCCTTAAAATCATTAACATTTGAATAATGCAAGTAATTGTCATCAATTAATTAATACGCCGCTAATTCAAGAAATTTCTCACATATTTATATATATATATAACCAAGAGAAAAAACAGAAAAAAAGGTAATGTGTAAATAAATACTTAATGAGTATAAAAGATATTTATATAATAGAGCCTATATTGTTTATAAATATTAGCCAACATTACCAAAATTAAGAAACTCAAATTTAAATTTTAAAGAAATTGTTCAGAATCATTTGTGTTAAAATAAAACCTACTGAATGGAATTTAACCCGTAACACTTCTTAGTGATAAAAAGAAGCACCGAAATGTAATACCGTAATTAACTATTTAAAGTACTCATGATGTTATTGCCACAGACTATTCCACTATTAATATATCACAAATTTTGTAGCAAATAATTTGATCACTAGATGGAGTGCACAACTTTCCCAATTTAAAGTCTAATAAACTCCCAGAAATTTCACATTTCAAACACGTAGAAGAAATTGTCCTTTGTTTTTTTTTTGTTTTTAGTAGATTTAGCTTCAGGAGTTTTCATAGTTTTAATATTCATAATAGAAATTTAGAAATTTACATTAATTCTAATGACAACGTGATTATCCCTGAAAGCAATTGAATCTCTTAAATAGACCTACGTTCGTTATTAATGATTTTATTCACCAATAACACTTTAAAGTCGCTGTTAATGTCACCGAGAGAAAACAGTTATCCCGATGCGGTGCCAATATAAGAACAAGGCAATAATATTATAGCCGACAACATAAACGACCGTGTCATACACAGTAATGAAAACATACATTCCAACCAAATCAAGACGCAACCAGGCAGACATGTACTCCGCACATGTTATTTACTAAACTTGTTTAATTATAGTATCGCTTAATTTGCTATTAGAGAGTAGGTATGAAATAATATTCTTGAAAATTTATTAATTCCGTCCAAAGAGCGAACGTATAACACCAATAAATTGGTAATTAGAATGCCTGTACAGGTGCACGGTGCTGCGTCGGTAGCTTGATGCTGTGTTATAATGTGTATATGGTTTACAGTTATTCGCACGTATAAAGTTGAATTATTAATGGTACTGAACAAAAGAAGCCGTCATTACTGGCGCAGTAATGTAGAGTCAGCGGCGCTGACTCTACATTTCTTTTATCTTAAGTATCTAAAATGTATTTTTTCTTTCAAGGTGTCTAACACTCCAACAAGGATTCGATTAGGACTAAATGGTTAACGTAAGTATCACTGTTAGACGTCAGGCGATAAACGCTAACTTTAGACAATAATCTAACGTTAGCGTTAAGTGAAAAGGAAATTAAAATTATTACTCTTGGTAATCGAATATTGCTTCTTATGGAGGAAGCCTATATACAACATATTTACCAAACGCTGATGCAATAGATATGTATTATAGAATGACTAATGACTAGGTAATGTTAATCTGCAAATATGAGACTTTGGAAGGGCTCTATAAAACTTCGGAAACAGGAGCCTAAGAGAATACTTAAATTATCCCTGATCAAGCTGGTAGATTGCTTGAAAAGAAGTGAATGGTAAAAGGACACGATGCTCAGGTATATAGGTAGATTTTTAGTGAAAATCTCTAAACATCGATAAATATGGTTAACACTGGGATGCTCATGGTCGAAAACCAATATAAAGCTGTTATATTATTTCCCACTGAATACGAGATGTCGCTTCTTTAGGAAGTAATACTTCTTAGTTCTTCTAAAGACTATCTAGTACTATTAGCAACTGCTCACATTTCTGTATACTATTAATTATGGTGTACAGCATGGAACGATGCTTGGGCCTGTGCTGTTTATTATTTAACTTGATAATCATCCTATGCATCTAGAATTTTACTCGTATACAGCCTTCTTTGAATATCTGACGATCGTGTAATAGCTGAGGTTGAAACAAATTTATCTATCAAATCGAATGGCAAATGATCTTCCATGAAAATAGTCAGTCAAATTATATTATCCTTTATATTAGAAAGGTTGCAATATCACAAGCTATAAATCGACTGTGTAAGAAACTATTTTGTGGAGATTATTAGAAGTATAAAATAAGCCAAAAAAACAAGCAGCTGCTGAGAATTAAAAGTGTATCCTACACAATTGCTCGGCAATTTACCAACGCATAGTAAAATGCACCAGGAATAAATTCGGATTAAATAATCTCGTTTCGTCGTATAAAACAAAGGCGATTTAGTACAAACTATACACTAATGAGGGTGTACAATATTCTAGTATGTATGAAAATAAGTTGTGCCTAGTAGCATATAATTAGGGAGAGGACACGAAAGGTTGATGACTCATCGCCCATGCGTGCACTATTGAAATGTTGTATTTTTAAAGAGGTTTTAATTTTATTTATATAATTGGATAACAAGTGGCTGGTGATCTATAAAATACAAAATACTTTATTATTTGTTTATTTTGTAGTTCAAGTCGAGTAAAGGAGTATTAATATTTACTAGCAATACTTTGTGAAAGTTCTCTTCTGTAAGATTTGTTCTCTTTAATTAAAGTACATCCTTGTAGATAGAAAACGTCCTTTCTACATCGCGACTGGTTATAGGTGCATACTGGAAATATTCTTTTATTTCAGCGTATTTAGCAGTTAAATTTTGTGTCATTGTCCCCATACACAATTGCCGCATTGTTATGAAATCTAGATTTCTATTAAGTTTATTTAATGGGATATTAGCTGTCATTAAAGCTTCACAGACTTCTTCGTTAAAATGGTCAACTTCCAACGGGTCCAGTTTCTGTGTAGGTATGTTTTAGCGATGCTAAGTAACGTTGTACGTGGTCTTTTTGGGCATTCTGTAACTATATTTTACAGATTATGCAATAAATTTCGGAATCACTGACAATGGAGGACATACAATCATGACCCTTAATCCAACTTGCCATTGTTTCACAATGCCATTATCGACGTTCTTCCATAAAGTAACATAAACAATGTTGTAGATCTAAACAAATGATAACTAAAAATGTATGCGTATGTTATTGAAACTTAACAAAATCCAATGCACACTTACATCGAGATAATTGGGAGAAATAGATTCAATGAAACGGTATTAAACAGGAACTATTACAAAAATTACGACGAAGAGTTTCAATAATTCATTAAAACCAGATACCCAACTGAAGTAACCAGTAGTATAGCACACGCGGTATAGTAATTATTTCAAACATTAAATGCGTATACCTACAAATGATCAATTATCAGACTAGATATATCTTCAATTACTTTGGTTAATGACCATCGTTTGTTGAGTCTAACTGTTGATGAGAATTTCAAATGGTTAGTTCGTATAAATCAAGCTTCTGCTAAACTCACTGGATGCTATGTTTTATAACAGCTTAAAACAATGTTGTAACATGCTGTGCTAAACTGTCTCATTATTTAGATTCTTTGTTTGTTTGTGAATTACATTCATTCGAATTTCAGTAGTCAAAAATAACAATTATTATTATCGTATGTGGAAGCATAAGAAATAAAAAACATGCATTTAGCTAATGTTTATCTATAATGATTATAAATTAAAACTTTCTTCTTTTGTAACTGTGCTTAATAATCCATAACAATTGGGCAGCTACTCTGCCCTTTAGCACTATACAAAAATTAACGCGGCATCAATTTATCATCTATGTTTGCGCTCTCACTTATTGTGTTATGCCCATAGCACATACACTTTTCTTAACACCTGGAAAATTAGTAAATTAATTTCAATATTCAGATATTTTATATTCATGGGACTGTCAATCTTATTACACAAAAACTCAATTCAAAGTTTGCACTATATACTTCTTTTGATATTTTGTGCTATTTCCATCGTTTAGATTTTGAAAACTGACGTTTCGGCAAGCATTCGTTCTGTCGTCTTCAGGGTACCATGTGGAGCGCTATTTCTTGCCAAATGAGGAAATTAAATTTTTGTTGTGTTGCGTTAATTATTGTATTTATTTTTGGAAGACATCACTTGGTATCATGTGCTTTATTGGAAGTGATACTTGGGAGGGTACATCTAGGAAAGTTTAACGTCATCATCGTTTACATTTATATTTAAATATGTTTTGTCTTGAGAGTTTGTGCTTATTAATACCTTTTGAAAGTGGCTTTAGTTTTAATTTTTAAATTACTTTTAGTGCTGATTTCAATAATTAAATCTGCTTTTTTCCTGTAATTTAAAGTTTTTATTACAAAAAACGATTACATATTTCAGAGAAAATAACTAAAACCACAACGTTTTGACTTTTTTCCGCACTTTACAATTACATCGCAGCTCTAGCTACGATTACATAATTTTATGTGATAGGTTACGAAACCTTTTATAGTATATGCTTTTCTTTCTGGCTTATGGTGGTGCCCAGGACCGTCTCCTTCTGACATGCAACTGTAGTCAGCTATCCTACAATATTACTTCTTCCTTGATATCACCTTTCCATTTCGTTTATGTCTTGGTAAAATCCTTCACCTTGCTCATGGCTGACTACAAATACATTTTTAGGAAAATAGTCCGGGCGTGAATGGAGAAAATATACTTTACCTTCATATGACACTGAAAAAAGTGTTTCAACATTCAACTTCTATCAAAGATTTGTTATTTTTTTTTCTATAAAGTTGGTTACTTCCTGTTTCAAATATTTGCAAACGTTCATCTTTCATCAGTTTTCTGATATCATGTCGTATTAATATAAATGTCTTCAGTTTTGTTTAGGGCAAAACTGCGCACTCTTCACAAAGATATTCAAATCGTTTTTGCCAATTTCTTGATAAATTGCTTTAATAAGATCTTGATGAAGTGGTGGAAATATTAAATTAATCACACTTTCTTTTTGAATGTTTTTTACTGTTTTTTCATTTGTATATTTATGTTTTTTCTTGGTCTCAGCAATCCCATTTGTAAAGAAAATACAGGAATTTTCAAGAAGAAACAAACACCAACATGATTCTTTATTTCTCGGATTTCATTGTTATATTTAATGGACAGCTTTTCCTCAATAAATAATAGACTATTTCTCTTGGCATAGTATTTATATGTACTATACCTATGTTTTAAATATACAAAATTCGTAAAAATTAACCTTCTGATTTGTGGAAAAAGTCTAAGAGATGCAATAGTAATCAGCATCAAAAAAAAATTTAGGCAACAGTAAATAATTATTCTCAAGACAACTTTTCATCACAGACATTCAATGCAATTTTAGAGACCCATTAGTCAATGGTATTCCAGATTTTACATATATGTTAAAAAGCAGAGGTTGTAAATTCGTTATTAAGTATGTTTAAAACGTACTTAATAACCATATTTATAATATTTTTTAATTTTAATGAGAAAATGATTTATGTTTCTTGAAAGAGATGTTAAAATTTAGTGATGAGCGATATGGTGATTTTCTGATATCGTCGTGATCAGTGACGGCTACTTTTGAATCACGGTGATTTTAAACGGTGACCGTGAAGTGCAAATTCCGATTTTACACCTAGTCAATTCAAACCAAAATTACCAAAACTTCCACACTACTTGAGTTTCTGTCGCTCATCACGGCACATTGCAATATAGTCAGCAGTGATGTAGTTTCTTTTTAACTACATATATTTTAATTTATATACAAAAAAAATGAGCTGGTTTACCTTACAGAATTATTAGTGTTTTGAAAAAAAGACAATGGTTAAGAAATTTGTTGTTAATTAAACAAACGTATTGGAATAAAAAAAAACAATATATAATGTACTACAAATGAAAAACAGATCTATTCACAATTCACAAATATTTGTAATTCGCATTTAAAAATTAAAAATAAAATCATTTTGGCTTTTGCATCACTCCCAAGCAGCAAAATCACAATTTTGGAGAAGGATGAAAATATATATTTGCTAATGTAGAACAAGTATATAGTGATTTTGCTACTAGGGCTTAATCTATTTCTACGTTCAGTCAAGACCTGACCAGCTTTAGAAAAAAGCCTTTCACATGGCATTGATGAGGCTATGGTCATCTTGTAAGCTGCATCCGGTGAGATCAGCGGTCACCGTGAATGCGAATATTGGATCACTGTAGTGACCAGTGATATTTTGATCACGGTGATTAAATCACTGGTAGTGAAATATCGCTCATCTCTATGTTAAATACATCGAAACGTCAAAGTAAAATGTACTATATTTAATTAAAAAAAACCACATACCCAAGCAAGAAAAAAAATGTTAATATGTATACATATAGCTTCCTTTCTTGGTTTAGCGGCTGTAAAATAAACTTAAAACAAAATAAAAAATTATATCCTTTCGATGATATAGATATTGTTTTTGTCAATTATTTAACATAAACTAACTAATTAAAACATTAAAACACCAACAACTATTAGTAAAACGAACATATTTCTGACAAATATATTGGCGGAAAATGTATGTTACAAATAAAAATAATAAAGTTGATGTACCTATGGTAGACAACCTAAAAATACGTAAATGTAACAGACTCAATACTATTAGTAAAACTAACATATTTCTGACAAATATATTGGCGGAAAATGTATGGTACAAATAAAAATAATAAAATTGATGTATGGTAGACAACCTAAAAATACGTAAATGTAACAGACTCAATACATCCTATGTATAGTATGGAATGATATGCTATTGCGAAATTTTGAATTTCGGTTCTGTCATTTATCACGTTATCATGATTCTTCATTTGTATAAGCTCTAGGAAGTTTTAATCTTCTGTTTTGTATTAATTGTACAGAATATAAGTTTAAATTTAATGAAACTAAAATTTTTTGTGAAGAACCAAATAACAAAACTAGAAACTTTCGAGAACGTATACAAATAAAGAAGCATGATATTGCAGTAAATGACCGAACCGAAATACAAAATTTGGCAATAGCATATCATTCCATAATTTAATAAGAAGTGTTTGAATTTGCTACATTTACGTATTTCTAGGTTATCTGGGATACACCAACGTTATTATTTTTTTCTGTACCATATATTTGCCGCCCATATGTAAAAAAAAACATTTATCAGATATATATTACAGTTTTATTAATAGTTGTATTAATAAAACTGTGTTATCGAAACGTTTAAGTTTTTTATTTTGTTTTAAGTTCATTTTACAGCCGTTAAACTAAGAAAGGAGACTGTTTTTATCGTGTTTTAGACTCGTTGGTCAATAATTTGTTTCTATCTCCAAGGATGTCCCAACTTATCCCTTGGCTACACCGTACTCACGATGACCAACGAGTCTGAAACACGTGTCTGCGGTTGCACTACAGCGGAATAACCCGATATTCTTTCTTCTATTTTTACACATAGGTATATATATTATAATGGTTAACATTAAAGTATATACAGGGCAGAAACTCTCCTGACAAACGAAGACCGGAGATTCCTCAGATAATTTTAGGACAATTTAACCCAATTCACCCTCATCCGAAAATGCTTCCTAAGGGAGCTAGAGCTCTTTGAAGATGGCGCCTTGTAATTAGTTTTTTTTTAATATCTCCCGAACGCTTCTATTTAGAAAAACAAAAACTGGTATGCTTATTTATCCTCCAGAGATAAATCGATTCCATCAATTGCGAATTTCTAGTACAGGCCATAGGCGTTCGTTTTCGATAGGTTAACGGTTATTTTAACGCATACCTTTTTTGTCTTTAACTTTTAAGCATTTATGACACTAGATTATTAAATTTTCAGGTATTCTAGTACTAAAAGGTACTCTTACTTTAAGTCGGTAGGATACACCGTTTTCTAGAAAAATCGATTTGAAAATTTTTCGTTTTTTCTTCATTAAAATTCAATTTATTATTTTTTGCACTAGTTCGCTCTGAACTGCCAACAGAAATAAAACCTACGTTTTTAATTGTCAAATTGTTGTCAGTTCGCGAAGTTTATCTTTTAATTTTTTACTTTGTAGCATTCAAACACAACGATTTCAATTTAAAAAAAAATGGTTTTTACTAATGGAGAATACGCCGATATGCATTTCGTTTATGGCGAAATGAGTTGTAACGCTCGAACAGCGCAACGTAGATACGCTGAAAAATTTCCCAATCGTCAGCATCCCACTCACTCAACATTTACAACTCTTCATCAACGATTAAGAGAAACAGGTTCAGTGGTCCCAAAAAAAAAATGAAACAGGGAGACATAATGATGTAACAGCAGAGCATGAAGATGTTATTTTAATGGAAGTTGAGGAAAATCCAGAAATTAGCGTTCGAAGACTATCTGCCATGTACCCCACAATTTCAAAATCTTCCGTAGGAAATATCTTACACAAAGAAAATTTATATCCTTTTCATTTTACAAAGGTGCCAGCACTGCTAGAAGGAGATTTTCCTGCTCGTGTAGAATTCGCTAGATGGTTACAAAATCAGATAAATCAAGATGAAGATTTTTTCAGGTACATTTTGTTTGGTGACGAAGCTTCATTCTCAAAAAATGGAATTTTTAATGTACATACTGCACACTATTATTCGTACGTTGGTGACAATCCCCACGTTGTTCAAGAATTTAAGCATCAGCATAGGTTTAGCATAAACGTCTGTATTGGAGTAGTTGACGATTATCTACTTCGACCTGTGGAATTACCTGCTCCTTTAAATGGTGTTGCTTACTTACATTTCCTGTAAAATATTTTACCTGATTTGTTAGATGAGGTGCTTTTAAATATTCGGCAAAACTTATGGTTTCTACAGGACGGCTGTCCGGCCCACTTTAGCAGGAATGTACAAGACTTTCTAAATAATAACTACGAAGACCATTGGATTGGAAGAGGCGGTCCAGTTGCTTGGCCAGCAAGGTTGCCGGGTTTGAATCCTTGCGATTATTGTGTTTGGGGATACATAAAAGCATTTGTTTATTCCGTTCCGATACAAAATCGTGCACAACTCTGGTTAAGGATACAAGATGCTTGCACCGAATTTAGAAATAACTTTGGAATTTTTGCAAGAATTCGGCGTTCTCTAAGCAAAAGGGTAAATTTATGCATAGAGACTAATGGTCATCACATGGAGCATCTTTTGTAACTATCTACCTTTGATACTTGTTCTTTTTTTGTTAGTTTGGTTCCATTGTAATAAATACTTTGTTTTTAAAAACCTTCAGCTAAAATTTTGTTTCAAATTGATTTTTGCTTCTTTTCCCAAACTTTTTTTACGAATTGTGTGCTGCATTTATTGAAACAAAAGATGATTTATTAAATTAATTTTCATCCATGCCTTGATAGTCCTAACCAACTTCGTCGCTAAAAATAAATAGGTACATAATAAATTGAATTTTAATGAGGAAAAAACGAAAAATTTTCAAATCGATTTTTCTAGAAAACGGTGTATCCTACCGACTTAAAGTAAGAGTTCCTTTTAGTACTAGAATACCTGAAAATTTAATAATCTACTGTCACAAATGCTTAAAAGTTAAAGACAAAAAAGTTATGCGTTAAAATAACCGTTTACCTACCCAAAACGGACGCCTATGACCGGTACTAGAAATTCGCAATTGATGGAATCGATTCATCTCTGGAGGATAAATAAGCATACCAGTTTTTGTTTTTCTAAATAGAAGCGTTCGGGAGATATTAAAAAAAACTAATTAGAAGGCACCGTCTTCAAAGAGCTCTAGCTCCCTTAGGAAGCATTTTCGGACTAGCGTGAATTGGGTTAAATTGCCTTAAAATTATCTGAGGAATCTCCGGTCTTCGTTTGTCAGGAGAGTTTCTGGACACCCTGTATATAATACCGCCTATGAAGTAATGATCAATAATTTAACATTTATTTTTTTAACTATTAATTGCCTACTCTTGCTAGGGCCCTCTGGCGTACTTTGTATATGTAAAGTGTAAACGAATTACAAATGTATAAAAATTACGGAATTTAAATTTCTCAGTTTCCCATTTCCATATTTTATTCGTTTGCCTGTCTCTTTGAAGTCCCCGTTAATTGTTTTGTGGTTTATATCAGTGCGGTCGTCACCAACCAGAAATCTCGTCATTCCCCGTCCCTTCCGTTTTCGTAGTCTCGACGGGGCCGCCTTTACCCTCCTTATTTTCCGGTGGCTGTCTGCGACTGTACCGGATTTATAACATTAACGTTTTCGCGCCCGTGACCGGCCGGAATGCTCATTTTCTCATCAGGACTAAATCGGGTGGAAAATAGCGAGCGGGTGCACCGTATTTATTACTACGGTGTCAACCCCGTAGAGTTATTGTTAGCGACCCAACAACCGCCGCCGCCCTCCCACCACCGCACAGCCGCTGCCGCTGTTGCCTCACCGCCGCCCGACGTAGTCCCTCACGTTACCGACCCTCCTACACACTCACTAAACTGACATAACCCACCCCCCTCTTATTCTCATCACGCCACCGGTTGACGTCGTCGTAATTTTCGTTTCTTCCGCTAATGGTTCTAACTACCATCCAGATTTCGTGTTCGCATATTGGAAATTTAACTAGGAGGTGTGGGGTCTTGGTTGATATATCTCAACATTCTTTCTTCTCTAAAGTTTGTCACTGCTCCATGTGTTATAATCAGACAAATTTTTAATTGGAAAGTCTGAAACCGCCAAGATTATAAAGAAAAAATTCTCAAAAAATTATGTGACAGAAGACGAAAAAAATTTTTCTGAAAATTACAAGTGGTGCATTGGATCAGATTGTAGTCGACTGGTTCTGCAAAGTTAGAAATAAAAATATAACAATCTCTGGAGTACTTTTAAAAGAACACGCTCGAGAAGTTGCAAAACAATTAGAATTTGCCATTTGGACATGCTTTGCAAAAGATAGCAAATAACTTCTAAATGCATTTGTATATATACGGAAGCAAGTCAGAAAAACGAAGAATTGCAGACTGGAAAAGAAGTTGTGTGAGATCATCAAATAATACGCACCCGAAAATATTTTTAACGCCGATGAAACCGCTTCATTTTTTCGCGCTTTATCTACAAAACTTTTGCTTTAAAAGAAAAGTGCACTAGCGATAAAGCTTCAAACATCGTCTCACAATAATTATATTTTGTGCAAGTATGACTAGAGAAGAGGAAGGCCCTTTGGTGATTGGAAAATCCAAAAACCCACGCCGTTTCAAAGGAGCAAAGGTAGATAAATAACCCGTAGAATGGAATTTCAATAGAAAAAGCATCAATGACACGCGATATTATGTCCGAATGGTTGATGAAGTTTGACAGAAAAATGCAACGACAAAAACTTAATGTACTTCTATTTTTAGATAATGCCACGTCGCACTCACAAATTTCTTTAAACAATGCAAAATCAGTTTTTTTCCCTCCAAAAGTGACCTCTCATTGCCAACCATTTGATCAGGGGATAATAAAAGCGTTTAAATCCTCCTACAAAATATATATTGTCAAAATGCATTTGTCTTCGACAGAATCTTTGCAAAACACAGCCGAGCTGGAAAAATATATTAATATAGTGAGTGCTTTGATTTGGATATCAATAGCGTAGAAAAGTGTTAAGACAAAAACAATAAGCAACTGTTTTTTAGAAGCAGGATTTGAACAAAACGAAAGCGAAAGTTTATTTTAGGAATACTATAGTGAAGACGAAGTGTCATTCCCGAACTAATTTTGGAAAATTCGAACATTTCCTTTTCGGATTATGTAGAATTTGCCAAGAATCTTTGCACAGAAAGTTTAGAAATATTCGCAGAAAAGTGTACGGAAGAGTTTCTCGAAGAAACTAAAAGTGATGTAAGTGATAGTGATAATGAAGAAATAATACATACGGAAGTGATTGATATTCGAAAGAAAATGCTACTCGCTAAGAGTAAAAGTATTACTGCCGGTCCGAATTTTGAAATTTCATTTATACAAACAATATTTCAAAACCAACTCTAAATACTTTTGTACTGTTGACAAATATTTATGGAATGCATAATTTACGACATATTGGCAAAAAATCGTTATTCGATAAGACTAAAAGTGATACTTCCGGTCTGAATTTTGAATTTCTTTTATACAAAAGATATTGAAAATTAAGTTATAAACACTTTTATATTCGTAGCGTACCTGTCTAAAAAGGATGACTTGCGAAATATTTGCAAAAAACTGATTTTTGATAAGAGTAAAAGACCTACTATTCTGCTCAAATTCAATTTTGAGTACATATGAATTCTTTAAATTTGTTTAAACTTAGTAGTTCACAAAAATTGGCAAAACTCGATTTTTTCACTGAGAGAGAGAGAGAGAGAGGGAGAGAGAGCGAGAGAGGGGGAGGGAGGGTGGGAGGGAGAGAGAGAGAGAGAGAGAGGGAGAGAGAGAGAGATTTTTTAAAAACCACTTCATAACTAGACATCTGCAAAAATCTCGACGTCGAAAATTTTCATTATCTCAATACTACGTATAAGAAAGTAACAAATATAGACTTCCTACTAGCGAGCACCTTGTCACAACGGACAGTTTAAATTCCCCACAGCTGCCCGTTGTTGAGAGATTTTACTGCATAACATAAGGAGAAACAGCAATGCACACAATAGAAAGAACGGTGGTATCATTTATATCTACAACTCAAGCGTCGAGACTAGTTAACAAGTACTTTTGCTATTGGTAGTGGTACACTGAGAAAATTGGTATTGTTCAGTCAATAGTTCTTAGACTTTTCACCTTTCAGACATTGAATGAACCAACAGGATGTTGTGTGAACTAATAATCTATTCAGACAACCAGAAGCAAACTAATGAACCAATTACTTTAAAGTTCGATTGCCAGTATTGTTGATTAAAGATTTTTGCTCATTGACTCAGATTCAATCATTCGCAACTTTTGATCGAACAGTCTAAATTGTTGTTCAAATAAATTGACAAGTTCAAGTTCAAATAATATTCTATACAATATTATATCAAGCACGCAAATTCATTGTTTCAATAATTTAAAATTGATAAACCATACGTATTCATTCAAAATTCTGTAGTGATTGCTCACCGGGAACCAGCGAAGACTATTGACTCAACTAGAAATTGATTGACTGAACATTTTATTTCTCTCAGTGTCGCGTTTCCAGAGAGGCACCTTTATGGAGAAGCTCAAAAGTACATGGTAAGTAAGTGGACGCGAAGATGCAAGTGAAAGAGTTGGATGGATCTCCACTTTGTAGAACCTAAATAAAAAAAATATTAATATTTATATGTCAATAATGTAATTTATAGAGAGGAAATCTTAATATCTGGAATAGACATTTGCAGAGGAAATATGAACAAGAAAGTCCAGTAAATATTTAGTCATTAACGGTTATTTAGATAGCAATGATACTGTTTTTTACCCGAGCTGATAATTGTAATTCATTGGTAAAGAAAATTTTTTGATTATTAATCATACGTCACCAGAGGCTAATGATTTTTTCTGTAAGAAATTAGGAAAACCATACAAAAACACTAAAACTCCTTTACCACACTAAAGCAAAAAAAAAAAGTAGGTATGTATTTCAACAACTATGTTGTCATCTTCAGTGCGTACACAGAACAACACTGATTTCAAATTTACAGGGATATTTTGGTTTTGTTTATGTAGTTGTAAGTTCCTTTCAATTTGAACTGCGGGCCTTCCTAATAAATAGTTTCGATGACTCATCAAGACCTTTTAGGGAAGATTTAATGCCAGCAATTACTTCTTCGAAAGGAATCTTACCACTAGATATACAATATTTCAAACCTTTATTTAATGAACTTAACTCCTCGCGTTAAAAGCCTCAGATTAAAGGTTAACTATAAATGTCTCCTTCATAGAACATACCTTTGGACATTTATTAACATACGGACAAAGCTTTTGAAATTTATTATTGAGTTTCATAGCTTTCTTTTCAAGTTTATGGCTAGTGGCTTTCGCGATCTTTCTATAAAAATAACACCAATGTTAATATTCAACATTAGTTAATTTTTACTTTCCTATACGTGGTAGAAAGAAGTATTGTGATGATGAAAATTTTCGACCTCCAGATTTGTGCGGATGTCCACGTTTTGAAATCCCCTGATACCAAGAAAATGGTTTTTAAAAAATGTTTCTCTCAGTGTGTGTCTATCTGTCAGTGTGTGTGTGTGACCACGATAGCGGTCTCTTAAAATTTGGACTTGAAGTAACTTACTCACAGGTTTCTTATTCTAGGAAGATAAAATCATTTAAAACAATTTAGAACAATTTTGTATAATTTGAAACGCTCATACGTATAAGAAACTCGTGTGGTGGCCACACCTCATTTTTTTTTTTTGTTACCTTAATATGTAAACTATATAATTCTAATTCTAGTCTATTACGCTTACTATACTGATATTTGATTTCTAAATTCTACCATTTGTTGTTTGCGGCTTTAATTACTACAATTCGAACTAACATTTGCTTTCATGAACTTTCATGACCATACTAGAAGTTCGATTTCAACTCGCTATAAAGAGCAGATCGCTCATATCTGGTTTAATCGACAGAGAAGTCTAGTGTAGCTCGACATATTTTGGACACAGGTTATGATATTTCAGCAAGCGGCCTCAAAATTATAACACAAATGTGACGTTCTCCGAGAAAAGGGACCTAGTGTGTCAAATAATAGGTTTTGACTGAAGAGTGGATTTTGGTACCTAAAAGTGTGTAGAATAACATGAAGTGAGTTAAATTTGTGATAAAAAATTATTTATATTATAAAAACGTAAAAAACAAAGTTGAGAAATAAAAAAAATGAGAAAAAATCACCGAAACGTCAATTTTGTTTTTTTTTTCTGAAAACTTTATTTTCGCACACTAGGTCCCTTTTCTCGGAAAACGTCACAAATGTATAACTATAGTGAATAGTTATGAGGGTATATTACACATATACAAAAAATGAGGTGTGGCCACCACACGACCTTCTTATACGTATGAAAGTATTACTTCCGGTCCGAATTTTGAAATTTCATTTATACAAAATATATTCCAAATCCAACTCTAAATACTTTTGTACTCTTTATAAATATACATAGAATGCATAATTTACGATATATTTGCAAAAAATCGTTATTCGGTAAGAGTAAAACTGATACTTCCGGTCCGAATTTTGAAATTTTTTTTATACAAAAGATATTGGAAATTAAGTTCTAAATACTTTTATATTCGTAGCGCACCTGTCTAAAAAGCATGACTTGCAAAATATTTGCAAGAAACTGATTTTCTATAAGAGTAAAAGACCTACTTCCGGTAGGAATTTCGAAAAACCTTTTTAATAAAATTTTTCACAATTTCAATTTTAAGTACATATGAATTCTTTATAAATTTGTTTAAACTTAGTAATTCACGAAATATTTGCAAAATTCGATTTTTTCACTGAAGTAAACTACTACTTCCGGTCTGCTGATTTTGCTCAAAATCTAATCAGTTCTCAAGAGGGCGATTATATTCGTAAATACAAAATTTGGAATTGATATCTGTAGCGGTTTGACCGCTATCGTGGTCACACACACACACACACAGACACACAGACACACAGACATTTTTTAAAAACCACTTTTTTGGTATCAGGGGACTTCAAAACGTGGACATCTGCAAAAATCTCGAGGTCGAAAATTTTCATCATCACAATACTTCCTTATACTACGTATAAGAAAGTAAAATAGAAATAGATTAATGAATTCAGATAACGGGCCGATTCCCTAATCTTGTTTATATAAGTTTGTGGTGTGAACAACGATACTCCCTTTTAGGTAGCGTTAGTTTTCATGGAATATTAGTATTAAAGAATAGGATTACAGTTTTAAGCGTGACGCATTTAACGGTGCACTGATCAGGTTCCATTAATGAAGTAGTTAAATGCTTAGGTATAAGTATAAATAAGCCATCCCTGTAAATTTGAAATCAGTGTTCTATATACGTTACGGTTATTTACTCAACGCTACTGAAGATGACAACATAGTTGTCGAAATACGTATTTAGTTTTTTGGACTTTAGTATAGTGTTTTAGTGTTTTTGTTTAGTACCAAACCACAGACCTAATTAGTTTCTTAGGAAAACCATAATTACTTGAACAAATGTTACAATTAGTAATCGCTCATGCGTTTTTCTTAGAGCGCTTGACTAACTCTAATACCAAGTAATAATAATAACACAATAAAAACGATGTAATTGCTATTTTAGTAATCAATGATATTTGACCATAAGTTATTGTTACTAATTGTCAGATATATTTATAACTGCCACCCTTAATTTGTATATGTAGACACGCAAGATCACTCTGTATAATTTTATAAATATCTGGATCATGCCCCATAATTTGAATAATATTTTGCTGTCGTTATCACATTGGTACAATAAAAAATTAGGAGAGGTTATCTTGTTCAGCTGCGTCATATTATTGATTCGTTTTTTGCACAGAATAATTGAATTTTTAATTTTCACAAAATAAAATTATTGTCATAGTACGATTTAAAATAACAACCGGAAAAAACGCATTAAAACATAATCTAATTTAATTTTAAATTGAACGTGTTTTGGAATTCCGATTTGCCATACGATTAAACGTTGGAAGTTATACGGTACTGTCTGTACAAGTTGACATTTCTCCGGGCGATCAATAAATAAATTATTGTGTATTTATTAGAAAGTTCGATAGTCACAAGGAGTTGCAGAACAACAAAAACGTTAAAAACAACTTTATGAGTTTATTGCAAAAACGCTAATAATAAATCTTTTATTATATATAAAACGCAACTATTGCGATTAGTTCCACTGTTTGAAGAGTAGAGGAACACTTAAATATCCCGGTACTTTTCTGCTGCTTAAAGAGGACAAAACCAGTCGTGTTGGAATTAATTTCTTGAATAGCACGCGTTGGAAATAATGAAAACGATCGAAAAAATGAGGTGTGGCCACAACACGACTTACTTATACGTATGAACGTTTCAAACTATACAATTTTAAGAATTTTTTTATAGAAAAATTATTCAAAATCTTAGTACTTCCATACTCTTAATAAACCGCTATAGAATGCATACTTTGCAAGATATTCGTAAAAGAAGTGCTACTCCCCAAGAGTAAAGGTGTTACTTCTGGTCTGAATTTTGAAATTTCATGAATACAAAAAATATTGCAAATCTAGTTCTAAATACTTTTGTACTCTTGATAAATATATATAGAATGTATAATTTACGACATATTTGCAAAAAATCGCTAATCGGTAAGAGTAAAAGTGGTACTTCCGGTCCGAATTTTGAAAATTTTTTTATAGAAAAGATATTGAAAATTAAGTTCTAAATACTTTTATACCCGTAACGTACCTGTGATATAATCGCTAAAACTTATTTTTGATCAGAGTAAAAGACCTACTTCTGGTAGGAATTTCGAAAAACCTTTTAAACAAAATTGTTCTCAATTTTAATTTTAAGTACATATTGCTGTGGCAACATAATTATTTGGAATAAAATAATTGTAGTATTGCCATACGTTAGGCATTGCCAAATAGATTATGCTGTGTGCTGTTCCAGCAACATAACTAATAAAGATGATGATAATTTTTTATTATCCTTAATATATTTATTTATTTTCTTAACAGCACGTACTTTATAAGTATACGTGAATTCTATCAGTGTATCTAAATTTCTCTTCTCTCGTCAAATCTCTTGTTTTTCTTTTTATAGGGATAAGTTTATAGCTTATTTTAAATAAAAATCAGAAACCATATAAAACATAATTGTATAATTTATTCAACATTATTTTTAGAATAGATAGCATCGCTATACTATATTCACCATTTAATTATAAAAGAAGAACATAATTGAAAGAAAACATTTGTACCGTGTTCTCGGTTGTAATGTTTTATAGAACGAATATATTTTTAATGCTTAATCAAAATAAAATATTATCCTGTTTCAAAACAAAGAAAAATTCAATTAATGTTAGTATTCTATTGATATTTTATGCTAATTCTATTCCATCAGAAACATTATATTCGCACGTAATGCTCTGATAAACTTAGAACTTTGCAATGGTCAATGTTCGGAGAAAAAGCTTGAATTTGATTACTGGCTACAATCATTCACACGTATTGTGTCCAGCATCTCAAAGTCCGCCACCCAGAAACACGTCCCTTCTTGAAAATCTAGTTTAAATTATTAATTTATAATCAAAAAATTATTGTGAGAATTAATGATGCCTAATAAAGTGCTAGAGAATATACATTTGCACGTTATATCCTCTTAACACCCAACACCATTAATAATTCTATTTGTGTTGTTAAAACTAATGAATGTATATTATTATAGGACAATATCTATTATCCCTGTTGCACAACATTATATTGAAAATACATTTGCACGTTATATTACAATATATGCATAGCAACATTGATAAATCTTTGTATCTAAAACTTACTTTGAATCATTGAAGAACTCTTCAAATTCTGCCATAGGCATCTCAATTTTTTTAAAATACAAAAATTATTAACAAAAGAAAAATTATTATAATGAATGAAACTTAAATACAAATCAAATTAATATGCTAATATAAGAAATAATGAATGAATATAATCGTGGTGTATCTGACCCTACGATTTAATGTCTTTTTAAGTCGCTTTTAATATCTCTCCAAGCAACTAACTAATAATCTTGTTCATTCTTGTTTTTCAATTTATATACCCGGGAAAACACGTGACCGCTCGCAACGCCATCCCTGGAACTAACATTTAAGTTGTCACTCTGCGTCTTCAGTGAGATCTCTGCCCTCCAAGTTGCCGTCGTGACACCAACACACACACGCACTTATTGTCTTTGACAGTTCCTTCACTAAAATGTCAACACATCGCAATTGTTCGCTTATTCAAAAAGTCTTTCACTTAAATTATCCAGTATCTTCCAATGTAGGTATATTCGTATTAATATAATTCTTCCTTATATTTGTTTATGAATTTGTTACCTTCTTCATTATTTGCCACATACTTCCTTTTTCCGTTCGCTAACACAATCCTTATTTTTCTTTTATTTGTTTCAGTATTTGGTAAAATTGGAAATATATTGTAAATAACAGGTATTCTTCCAACGTTCGCTCCTCGTACATCACGACCCATCGGACCTGCCATTTCATGGCTGCTTTCGATCCAAGATTATCTAATGGTGATATATTTAACTGTAAGAAACTACAAACGAAGTTTACATCATATTTTCTTTCTTATAGGTCTTAAAACCGTACAAATCTCTCTCTACAGTCAATGAAACATAGTGCTACACACCCGAATTCATGAATGTATTTTATTATTTGCTCAGCTGTCGTTTACAAAAACACTACTGCTAACTGTGTCATGTCAAGATATTTTTTATATCCTTTTTTTATTTATAGTTATAAGTGAAGGTAAATTTTATTCTTTAAGTATGATTTATTTTAATTTCTTTTATAAAGTTTTTATTACCTTATGCACGTTTTCAAGTCTACATAATTTATTCAATTATATTCTTCTCCCGTGCATATCGGATTTTATCTTCTTCATACAATTTTATTGCGTTTAAATGACTAAATCTCTTTACTTTTCTATAAAAGTAATATATATAGCTTAGATTTATTTCGTCTTTTATTTTGTACCTGTTTAATATCTAAATTCTAAATATAAATTCATTTTTATGTCTGTGTTTTCTATACTTAAATGTATGCAACTTAGTATACTCTTATGTTGAAATCTTTGAATACAATAAAACTGATTCTTACTGCCTCTTTTATATTTTTTTATACATAAATTAATTCTTAATGCTTTTACTATTATTTTTAATATGCAAGAGATCACGGCAATATGAATTCTTTATAAATTTGTTTAAACTTAGTAGTTAACGAAATATAGGCAAAATTCTATTTTTTCACTGAAGTAAACTAGTACTTTCAGTCTACCGATTTTACTGAAAAACTAATCAGATATCAAGAGGGAGATTATATACGTAAATACTAAATTTGGAATTGATATCTACAGCGGTTTGACCGCTATCGTGGTCACACACACAGAGGAAGAGACATTTTTTAAAAACCACTTTTTCGGTATCAGGGGACTTCAAAACGAGGACATCTGCAAAAATCTCGAAGTCATTTTCATCATCACAATACTTCCTTATACTACGTATAAGAAAGTAAAATACCCATAACAATAATATTCGAGCTGTATTAGATTAAAATGTACAGATCTCGGTTGTATTTAAAGAGATCATTATTTTTATGGCCAATTCAATCAATTACGGTACAACAAACCTTCAACTTTCCTATTTGTTTTAGATATGATTTATTATAATATTAGATATAAATCAGGTTTTGAAACAAACTAGAATTCCACAACTTTTAAATCAGCTCTAATAGACCAAGTATTATTATTTCAGTTAATGGTTATAGCCTAGTTTCAAGTTTAGGTTGTATTTTGTTATTTATGATTTAGCTTAGTAATGAAGTAATTAGCGTTTAAATTTGTTTCTCTTTGGTTATGGTTTAAAATTAAATTTATGATACATCAATATCAATTCAGATATAAACAATTACAAATAGTTTGACAAAGAGATTTTTTTAGTACTTATTACAGTTAAAATCACACAAATAGAATAAAATACAAATCTTTTTGTTTAAAATTGAAAATTGAATATAAGAAAAAGAGAACAAAAAGGTAAAAACAATTAATACAGTAACAATATAAACAAGCAAAATATAGTTTCCAGAAATGAAGTTTTGAAAATTCAGAATATTGCCCATGGTTTGACGTTTGCAGAACGAAGGCCTGGCTAACACGACACTTGTTCAGCCACTAGATAACCTACAGGGCGCTGTGTTGGTAATTGTAATGGTTGCCGTGATGGAAAATGACGTCATGCAAGTTTCTTTCCATGAACCCTTGCTATAATTCTGTAGAACAACTAGAACTGCCTAAAACAGGCTTCAGATTTTCAATATTCGAAAAAAAAGGGGGAAGCGAAAATTCTAATCGGCCAATTTTAATTTATATATACAATTTAATTTTTTTCTTTCTTTAATACTCTGGAATAATTTAGAACACATTAGATTGCAAATAACGGCGAGCACTTAGAATTTATATATTAAGCGTCCCATACAATTTTAAGATTAACTCCATTCTTAATTCATTGTCATATTTGTATTCAATAATCTGTTATTAAGATTATTTTAAAGAACACATACTTTTCACTGTCTACGTTTTGAACGCGTTCAGTTAAGTAATAAGTATAACCGGACACGAGCACCTGATGACTCATCGTCCATGGGCGCACTATTGAAATGTTGTATTTTTAAAATACGTTATTATTTGTTCATTTTGTAGTTCAAGTCGAGTAAAGGAGTACTAATATTCACTAGAAATTCTTTCTCAAGTCTTCTTCTGTAAGACTAGATGAAGTACATCCATGTATAGGTGCATACTGGAAATATTCTCTTATTTTGGCGTATTTAGCAGTTAGATTTTGTGTCATTGTCCCCAAACACAATTGAGGGCCTTGGACTAAAAAGGGTATAAGTGCAATTTTAACTATTTTGAGATATTTGCCTTCAAAGTTAAGCAACGTTTGAAAATTCCTAATAAGTACTGGAATGTTTATTTACAATTTATTATTTATTTTAAAAATGGTAAATTTTAAGTCTATAACAGGTTATTAAAAAACTTTATCAGAAATTTGTCAAAAAGTACTTATACCCTTTTTATTCCAACTTTTTATTTGAAAAACTAGCAGTAAAAATCTTTAGTACACAAATATATGCTTTTATTTAAAAAAATACAAACTTCTAAACATTATTCATTCGTCATCGGAATACAAAATAAAGTCCATCTCATGCTCTATATTTTCTTCTTCCTCGCAGTCATCATTTTGTGGTTCAACTTCAGCTTGTGCAGTTTCTTCGTTACTTTCATTTCTTCTGGTTAGCTTCGGTTTTTTCTTTCCTTTCTTGTCTTTCTTTTCGTGTTGAATGTTATTGTAGTATTCGTGATGTATTGGGGGAATGTATTCTAAAATTGTTTGCAAATTTTTTCCATTTTAGCTCGTTTATTTTTAATCAGTCCTTGTTTAGCTGCAAAAACGTGTCTTCTAACGCTAGCTTCGGTCTTCCTGCGGCTTTAGAAAGACATATGCATTTGCTAAAAGGAAAGTCGGAATCCAGAGTACTTTTATAAAAGAAAGAGAATGTTTCCGACTGTTTGGTGTAAAAGAAATACTGAATTTCCCTCCATTTAATAACACGCTTTTCTGTATCTTTGTTTGGGTCTCTTATGATATTGTTTAACAAAGAAAAACTGAAAAAATTTCCATTAGTCATCTGGTGTACTGTAAACTTTTTGCACGAACTCTTTATTACTTGTCTCCAATAATCAGGAACATAGACTTGAGGAATCTTTCTTTTCACCTTTTCTATTATACCAAAAGCTTGATCGCACTCCATAAAGGTGTGTCCTGGTTCTAGAAATTTATGGTGAATTTCTTGTATTCTCGTAGCCTTGACCAAGTACATAAAAAGTTTGGCAATATTTTTATTTTTATTTTGTCCGCCACATGAATCGCTGTA
Source organism: Amphimallon solstitiale (assembly GCA_963170755.1). Taxonomy (NCBI): domain Eukaryota; kingdom Metazoa; phylum Arthropoda; class Insecta; order Coleoptera; family Scarabaeidae; genus Amphimallon; species Amphimallon solstitiale. The sequence continues at coordinate 60,351,513 of OY720680.1, forward strand.
AGCAATAAGTTTTATGACATTTTGAGGAAGTACATTAGTGATGTAATGAATCAAACAGGATCCAATTTCCTGTGAACCTCGACCAGCGACTGTTCCATCCCATACATACATGTTTGACTGTCCTGTCACGAGATTATGTATACAAAAATTGTATGTCCACAGTTGCCTGAGATAAAAAACTTTTGATGTGGTTATGAGAGGAGTTGGCAATGCTTGTTGAAGGGCGAAGCAAACCACATAAGTATCTGTTGATTCCTTATTTTGATTTGAATCATTTTCTTTTGAAGATCGTGCCTTTTCTGCTTTTCTATGGTGAACCATTTGCTTTATCTTAGCATCTTCAATTTTTTCGGCATCTTGGGAATGTTTAATGATAGTAGTAAAACTATCTCACTTACTACAAATGTCAGAACTAGGGATGTGGAATTTGAAATTAAATTCTGTATTAAAAATATATCGGTAATACGACTGCTTAGCAGGAACTAAATTCCTTCCCTTACAGTGTTCAATATACAAATCGTACATCTTTTTAATATTGACTTCCGGTGATAAATATCGAGTATCAAAATTTGAATTTCTGGAGTAATGACTCTGGTATTTTGGAAACATTTTTATGTGTTCAATAACTACATTTCGTTTTGCTGGATCCATTTTCCTAGCAGGACCGCGACCTCTCTGGTCCTTTTTACAAATACCAACATCGCTACTTTTGTTACAAACCGTAGTAAATCTTTTGTTGCTAATGTCAAAGGTTCGAAGAAAGAACATTTTACAAACACGCTTATTGAGCAGAAATATCTCAGTACTGAAACTCTTGCCTTTGACTTCAGTTTTTTTTTTGAACAGATTTTTTCTTTATACAGGAAGAGAGAAATGAGTTCTGTAAATCATATAAAGACAGAGCATAAAATTCTTCAAAAAGTTTACGTCTATCTGCTTCCAATATATTTTTGTTGCAGTTGTATCGACAGCTATGTTGATATGGTTTCAGTTCGCGTGGTAAATGAGGTCTCTTTTTGTGGCCAAGATATGCCTTTCCAGAATTTCTAAGAAATTTCTTCTCGTTTACCTGCCATTTATCAACATTTCGCTTGCGCTTTCTTGTTTTAGATGGAGTCTTGTGCTGACTTTCTATCATTTCTGTGACTTCTGGACCGTGAGCACGTTCTTCATCGTCAGAAGACGGTGAATCAGTTTCGGGAACATAGTCACTTGCCTCATCTGTTTCGTACGGGTCAGGAATATCACGATCTTAAATAAAAATGAAATTGTTGAAAATAACCTTAACATTTTAATTTAATTTTACAGCGTGGTACTTACCGTCTGTTTCAGAAGTATCCATAGCAAAATATGGTGCTACCTATTTAACAGCTAACAACACTTGTTACCAACCCAGTACCTACTGAATTAAATAAATGCGGAATATTATTTGGAATAAAATGGTTACAAGTGACACTTATACCTGTTTTACCCCAACCAAACTGCAGAAATTATTTACATGGTATTTCTATTCCCCATGAGATGGCACTAAAGGCGAATATATCACTTGTATCTGTTTTGCACCAAACAGATATCAACATTAAATTTTGATATATGCACATATCTCCAAATTAAAAAAAAATGTACTTATACCCCTTTTATTCCAAGGCCCTCAATTGCCTCAATGTTATTAAATCTGGATTTCTATTAAAAGCTGCTTCTAGCTTTTGCCGAAGGCCACATCCCAAGTCATTTGGAATACTTTTGAAATTATTAATAGCCACATCTAATGCATTAATTTGAGATTTCAATTTTCAAAATATGTAATTAGTTTAGGCAAATTTCCAAAGTGTTCCTGAAGGAACAACTAATTTTTTAAATTTCGGGTGTGTGTTAATTCCTTGCACTCAAAAATACTTCGATCATCGTCATTTAAACATGTAACGAAATTTTGTAAACTATCGAAATTTTCTACATAAAAACTAGTAGCTTCCAACCATGTTCCCCATCTAGTTATTACTGGCGAGGGCGGTAGTGACAAAGATCACCAATTTATTGGCGCCAGAATGTGTTTCCACATTAAAGTGACAATTTTGTATCGGCGTAGTAGTCAAAATGGCATCAAATGATAAACTTCGTGCCGGCATCAATGTGATAATGCAAATGTGCTCCCTGAAGCTTCACAAGTTATTGGCAAAGAAAAGATATTTAGCTTCTGAGGAGTCTTTCGCATCTTTGTAATACATGTATCGTTTGCTAAAATGTACACTTTCAAAATTTATATGTAAAGTGTTAGACGCCATTTACGAAGCTTTAAGAGACCATTTGAAAGTAATTTATAAAAAATTAATGAGACGTCTTTGTTAAAATTTTAATATATAAAAATACTTTCCTTTGCTTAAAAGAAGAAGTAAAAGTAAAATTAACAAAGTAATATGAATGTAGCTTGCGTACGAAACACATTAATACAAACAATGCTATTGTCATATATTTAAGTCTGCATCAAGCATTGCCTGCCTTATTAGTTGTCCTGTTTCACAGTGACTGCCATTAGATATGCCTCCTGTTTGTGTGAAAAAGATGTATTTCCATAAGCGATGAACACGAATTTGAATCTGAAGCCGACGGAACTGAATAGCTAAGTATTTCAGCATGCCTTTCCAAAGTTCAATTTATTAGAAGCTGCCACAAATCAGGAGCTACTGTTTTTCCAAGCATATCAAACTCATCGGATGTAGATTAAGAGGTGTTTGTCTGTTGAGAAATTTCTTTCGTAGTGTCAACAGCGTCGGTAATAGCAAGTATAGTATCCTTTTTTTAGCAGGAGGCTGACAGATATTTTTGTTACAGAAGTTTCAATTGATTGATTTGATGTTGGGTTAACACGACAGTATACTACTATTATAAAACTATTTAGACCTTAGTTTGGAACAAATTTTGTATACGAATTTCCTTAATATTCGAACGAGCACTAACACTTTGACTCTTACGGAGAAGCAATTTTGTTTAAATATTTTGCAAATGAAAGCTTAACATGGAACAATTGTTGTATACAAACATTGTGTGGTGCTCGCTCCAATTTGTTTGATGTTGTATTCGATATAGAATTGCCAAATTAGTGACGACTGATTTGATTTTCACTTAATCGTAGCTTCGACAATCACATACCTATCTGCAATATCACAGTTAATATTATCGATTTTCCAATAAATTATTTAAAATAATAAAAATACTTCTGTATTTTATATACTTACGATACCACTTTATATCAAAATAATAATTTGGTACATTAAATTTCGAGTTCACATAGAGGGGCAGGCAGGAATTTAGGGTCTCCTTCAGCTACTCGCTCGTATATGTGTGTATATGTATGTAATGCATGCAATAGTTCTCCCCCAATACACACACAAAACCATTAATACGTATTAAGTCAACATATTGTCACATTAAGTGCTTCCCTAACACCCCCTAATACAATATTTGAATTGTTTGTAGCCTACACCCTCATGGCCAGTCGTACAGTGATTTTATTAGGGGTATCAACTTGATTTATGCCCGCTAGTTTGATTTAGAATTGAATCCGTCTTTATTATTGATACCCCTGCATATTTTTATGAGATATTTCGATATTTCTTAATTTCCTAGTCTAGTCGATAGTCGATAAAAGGAATAAGTCAAATGATATAAAGAAAACAATAATAAAACACATCTCTTAACATAACATAATAATTAATATAAACAGCATTTGAATGAAATACCAGAATTTGAATAATTACTTACTTGATGTTTTATTTATTTATTTTTGTACTATCGGTGTAAGTTTGTTCTATGAAAAAAAAAAGTTACTTTTTCTTTAAAATTATGCCTTCGAGTACTCATTTAAGCTGACTGATTATTTTATCTAATTCTCAGATAATTTGTTTATACTTAATTTTATTAATATATCTTTTATTTCGGGTCTTATGTTCTTATGTTACTAAAGTTCTCTCTTTCATTAAATTTATGCTTTAGTTATATACTAAATTAGTTTTTACCATTATACTTTTTGACACATGTTATATCTATCCGATTAAAAGAAACACTTGTTTATATTTTATTATAATTTGGTTTTCTATTGAAATTCTGATAACTAACATTGAAATAAATGAGGTATGTATGACATTATTAATAATAATTGTAATTTCCTTGCGTTTTAGATTTTGAACTCAATACATAAGGTAGCAATTACGAAACTAATCCGAGGTCATTTCGATATATCAATTGGTGTAATGTAATAATATAAACTAAACTAGATAACACTTTTTAAATTGAATTATATAGTTTTACGATTAACGATATACCTTTACATACAATAAATAAAATACAATTTATACTATAAATTCGGGAAACATCCCTATATGCTACATTAAAAATTTCTGCTGAATTAAATAAGGGCTCTTTTATACGGGAGTGCTTATCTATTGCAAAGGCCTCAAATGACAATGAATAGAAGAATGTAATGTTTGGCTTATATAATGAGAGTTTACCAGATGAATACATTTAGTTTTCTGCCTTGCCTAATTCCGTGCATATTAAATTACGCCTTCAATAATCTTTTGTTACTATTGAACTACGTATAAATATTTTCTGTGGAATGTAGAATTTTCTTTTAATGTTCGAATGAGTTGTACATTTCCTTTCGAATTATTTTTAAATGTTATTGAGAATAATTTGTTTTCTTTTGTTAATTACCTCGTGTAATTGAGTGGCTTTCCTTCTTTTTCTTAATTATTATGATTTTATTTTCTTTAATTAGCAGCGCTGGCGTCATCTTGTTTGGGCGTGGGTAATGTCAGTAGATGTTGTTTATGAATGTCTTTTCGTTTTATGTTGTTTATTCCTTACGTCAATGCCTAATTATCTGCGATTATTTCTATTTATTTATTTCTTTGTTTGGTTCTTTTTAATTGATCCCATTTCTTTTAAATACTTTATGTAACAATTATCTTCCAACTTGCTAGATGTCGCTCCACCTTGAGCGGGTGGCTTCTTCAACCGACTTCGTGTCATTGTCATTCGATCAATATTAATCCAACCATTGAGTTGATTTAAGAAGCGATCTGTCCACTTCAATCAGTGTCACTGTATTTAATAGTCTGTTTTGCCATTTGCCATATAATTCTCACGATAAATCGTGGATGATTAAACAGTGATAAATTAAACTTTTAGTAGTTAATTAGTTTCCTACTGCATGGGCAGGATTTTTCATATTGTTTGAAGTAGACTTCTAATCGGTGAGTGTCTAAGTTTCTTAAATTCTCTTCCTCCTAACTAATGTCTTGTTTCGTATATTTTCACTTTTAGCTTTTCTTTTTACCTGATATCGTACTGTCGATTGCGTTTGTGTGAGAGCACGTATTGGAATGCCGGAAGTAATGCCGCCATCTTGTTAGCCTATCTTCCGCAATCACGTTTAATTATATCTGCAAATATTTGACCCATCCGCTGTTCTTGTAGATAAAATTTAATTTATTTGGACCCGGAATTAATTGTTTTCCATGGTGGAGGCCTTATAGAAAACCGATGCCCCATGAGGATCAAACACATTGTTAAGTTACGTACCTTTAATCATTTTTATTTGTAAAGTTATTGATCTGTTTTGCTTAATTGATTTTCATTAGAATATGTTGTGCTTATATCTGTAAATTCACTTTCACTTTCATTTACGTTTTGAGTAGCTATCCAATTTACTTGTTAGTGATTCTGTCGGGACCGTAATTTTGTAGATTTAAATTAATTTTCTTTTTGGTACTCAGAAGTGTTATAGCTGACTAATTATTCGTTCTTTCAAAATTATACATCTACAGCATGTAACAACTGTACGGGCTTAAATGTGATGCGAGATCTCGTTCTGCCATAATTTCTTTTGTACGTTAATTAATTACTCATACATTACAATTAATTAAATTTTAGTCAATTGATTAGTTTCAAATTTAAATCAATTTTCAGTTTCTTTCTAAGTACTTTTGTGCATCTTTTGACGTGATTAAATTTTTTTTAATAGTTGAATATTTTCAAATTTAATTTAATGTAATTGATAAGTGCATTTATGCTCTTTTTTTTGCGTGGCATAAATGTTTTAAATTTAAATATTTTTTTTTATGTCTAACTTATATTATATACAGGGTGATCCACTCATTTGTGGAATTTTATAATTCTCATGTTGCATCTTGGCATTCGATAATTCCAAAACTGATATAATAAACTTGTTATTGTTGTTTATATCGTGTATGAATGTCTTACTATACCTAGTGTACTCAATATTATTTTCACTTTCGGAATAAATAACTTATTGGAGTGGGCCTAAATAGAATGACAGCTGGCGCCTAAGAGTCATCCACCTTCAGTAATCTGAGTGACCCATCCCCTAAAACCGAGAGTTAGAGGCACAGGCTCCACCACATCTTTTCCAACGCACACTAGAGAAGTAAGGTAAGGCAGGTTGAAGGTGACACACCGAAACGTTCATAAATTTAATTGGACGAAGCTGAAGGTGTGAAACGACAATCGGGTACATCTCTAATTTTCGACGGATGACATTTTGCTAATTGCCGCTAGCGCCATTTGTGCCTCCCTTTCTGCCAGGACAATCCTGAGGAGAAACGGGGGTGGCAAGCAAAACTTTTTATTTACTAGTATGAACCGATAGTAGTAATTTATTTCTGTGAAAAAAAAAACAAATTTTACCAATCTCTCGTCAACTACCATGTTTCTAAAGAATACAAAAGTACTACAAAAAAATTTGTAAAAGGATTTATAAAAAAGTTTTTCGAAATTTCTACCTGTCTTACCAAAAAACAGTATTGTTATGGCAAATTATGCAGTCTATACAGATTTATTAAGAATACAAACGTATTTAAAGCTGCATTTGCAATAATTAAAAAAATATATCTAAAATACAGGGCGGACACTTACGCACATGATTATTTGATTAGGAAGTTAAAGTATTTAAAACTGAATCTGGAATAACTTTTGCACAAAAAATTCGAAACTTACATGCGTATGAAAAAGTTACGTGATGGCCACACTAAATTTTTTTATTAGTTTTATTTTCGTTTTCTCTCTTAACTTGTAACTATATAAATACTACACTTATTTGTTTATTTATTTGCAGTAAGAAAATATACTATGGTAACATTACTGCATTGGTCCTATAATTTTTAATTCACGCTCTTCATTTATATATGTATCTACGTACTTATATTTTAATGTATGATTTAATTTTTATTGAGTAATGACAGATATAACCTTTTATATTTAAGTAATGTTAATTATAATGGGTCTCTTGTCAGTTATAAATTATGTATATGGAAAGTATTTTGTTACTAATTATCATAGAATTGGGTTTTTGATTTCTGTATACTGTAAGTATTTCTCTCTATTGATTTTAAAGATCTAACGTTTGTTATAATTGTAGGTTATACATAAAGTAAAAAACAGCTCCATCTATCGGATGGCAGCTTATACCAAAACCATTTCATTGCCGGTGCAAACATATTGTGTAGATATTTACTTATATATAAATCATTTCTGTTTATAAATATAAAATTTATTAATAGTTCGACCACACCGTCCAACTGCCGTGTCCAGAGTTTGATTTTTTGTCACCAAACCAACATATAATGTTGTGAATGTGAGTCATGTTGGTCCATAAATATAGAATTTGTTAATAACTTGCCTTCAGTGCCACCAATAAAATGTTTTGAGCCTATTTACGAGCACTGACGATATAAATATGATCTGAGAATACCAAACGATTGGTTAAGCCATTAAAAGGTTATTGAATAATATACAGACGCTTCAACGATTATATAACGTAGTCGTCAAATTTTAATTTCGGTTTGTACTTCTACCCATGCAGAAGATGACCTTATAATATGCAGCGGTGCCTGCTTGCTAACAGTGGTGTGAGAGCAACGCAGTTTCGCCGGGGAACCCTCACGCCTTACCTTTCATAGGAAACATTTGTCGAGTGTACTGTCTTGGCAGCCTCACTTATGTTTATCTTTAGTTTATTTCGTCGCGCTCTTTTCCTCTTTCTACTTTCGTATCAGAAATTAAAATATGTCGACTACGGTATATAAAGATTTAAATTATCCGCAAGCATATTCAACAACATACAAAAAGCACATGCACATGGGTATTCTATTGGAGATGATCGCAATATTTATTTGGAAGAAGTTTCACTCGTCATAGACATCCTAATGGTCCGTAAGTGGTTTCTGTTACAAAAAGAATTTGCATTTTTTTTCCAAATATTCTCGGGTAATACTGCAAATCTCTTTATATTTTCACCTATTACGGTGTGCTTCTTTTATAAAATGAAGAATACAATGCCTCTTAAAGAATAAACCTATGTATTAGTAGTTAAACTTGGTCTGTTTGATGTATAAAATTGAACTTTTATCTGCAAACTGGAAATACTCCGAATCTTTCGATGTTATGGCTACGGCTTAGTTTTTATTTATGCTACTGAGAATATATCTCGACTAAAACCTTTTTAAGTCTAGTAAGTCTTCGTAGATAAACTTGACTTTCCTGGTATTTATCTACTCCTTTTCTTATTCCGTTATTTATAATTCATATAACCATACAATATTTATACGAAAATTTTTATGATAATATTCAATTATGATATTTATCATTACTATTAATAACTAATATTTATAAGTGTTTTTCTTCTTTTATAACTTTTAAAAGATAGCAATATATGTAACATTTTCTTCAAGAGAAAAGTATCACACCCACTCTTGTCGAACTTTTGAAATGTTCTCTCTGTAGTTAAAATTTAAATGCCAAATTGACAACTCTTAAATTTTCTTAATTGATTGATCTTATTTAATGCATAATAAACTTTTTATTGTTTTATTAAACTATAAACTATTTTTATAAAAATATACACTAGCATTCAAAACAATGTAACACTAACTTTCTTCATATTATCATTTCCAAGATTACTCATTTCTTTAATTGATCCCTATTTTATACTATCGGAATATTGACAAGATATTCCGTGAATAGTTATTATAGAATACACACCCGCTTCAATAATGTATGTAGAATGACATTAACTAGAAGAAAGAAGAATAAAAATTCATCCAATGTAGCTTCGCAAGCACCAAACCAGTAATGATTATAAAACAAAGGCAGAATTTTCAAGGTTGACTTCTGGCAAACTAAACACATCTCTTTCTTAGAAACACATGAATTAGATGCGCTTTTCGGTATGTCTTAATATATCAGTCTCATTATTCACGCTAATAGGTTTAGGTATGAAGAAATAGCTGAGGACTTTTATTATTTTTGAAATATCGCTAAGTAGTTAATATCAGAAAAGAAATGATACGGACCCTTCTCTCAGAACTTTAAATTTAAATTGCAAATATTTCACATAATCCGCAAACTTACGGCATCGGAGTTAATGATTTTCTAAGACGTTATAATTAGGTACCGACAAAGCGACGACCAATTTTTTCATTTCGAACTTTCTCAGAAAACCACCACAACATTTAATTAGATCTGAAGTCCGATACACACTTACGACATTGGGAAAAGAGCTTACCGAAGAAATTAAGAATAAGAAGGAGATCAAAAAAAAAATACAAAACAGGAAAAAACACCTAGGAATTCTATTGTTTATGAATTCCACAGAGTGAGATCGAGGCAGTGTAGCATCACAAGACGAAAACATAACAAAAACGAAACTACACGTAGACTGAATCAAAGAGTTTCGAAAAACACACCTCCTCCTGAAATGTCATTAATTTTTTTTTTACCAGCAACCATTCTCATCGTCTTTTATCATCACGTGGTCGCTGGAGAGAGGTCTTTTTAGTAGTAGTAGTGTTACGATTCGCTTTTGTTCGCACTGTCACTCGTTTCAACACGTCTAAAGAATAACGAATCGCCCGCAAAAAAAAAAACACAAGCGCTAATCACATGCGAGCATAGTTAACTAGATTTTAGCGTTTTTCCTCTGTTATTTCCTATGTAGCCTAACTTTGCATCGCCTTCTATGATGAACGTAATATAATCATAATTGATACTTTTTTGCTTATTATTATTAAGCCATTCTTTAAGGGGACTTATTGTTTTTTTCTTATTCTTATTCTTATTTTTTTGTGTGTTACCTTTATCCTCTTTTCGTGTATAGGTATATACAGAGAGAGAGCGACTCAGTTATTATTAATGATATCGCCAAATCATTGTGTTTGGATGATGTGAGGTCGCTAGTTGCTTAGTGGCAGGTGTGACTAACGTGGTCCTTTGATGCCCGAACGCCGACATCTGACCAAATTAATACCTCGCTGGTTTTGTAAGTGTCGGAGGCTTCGACAGGTCGTTGTGGTCTGCTCGGCATATGCATCGCATTCACCTACGATGTAAGTTAATGTTTTAAGTTGTTATTTTCGTATGTTTAATACTTTAATTTTGAACGTACAGAATGGTGAAAAGATACGCTTTATTCCTTATTGTATTGCGCTCATGATACCCGAATATGGAAGCGATACAGTAGAATACCAAAAAAGAAATCGTATTTTTATACAATTTCATTTTTGTTATATAAAGAAAGAAAAAAGAACAACTTTTGTAATGGTTTTAAACGTTTTCATTTACAAGTCGATTTGATAAGGGTAATTAAGCTCCAAAGATTCTTCTGGTGTTAAAATATAACAGATTTCAAATCATGCTTATGTATTGTAATCCACCGAAATTTACTTACTGGTTTAGTTTTATTTTGTGATGAGATTTATAAACAATTTGATGGTAATCCAGTGTATAGCAGAGCCATGACTTATGACAAAAGAATAGGGGTTATATCAGCCGAAGACGCACACGTACGCAAAATCTAAGATTAAAAAGAACTTAAGAACCCAAACGATCAAAACAATACTTAGAAAGCGGTTTAGACCCAAGAATTCTTGATTCTCGATCGAACCGCCAATTGGATTAAGCTGAACAATTAAATTATAAAAAGCAAGAAATACTATTCGAAGTAAGAATAACTGTGAGTGTTTTTTCCTTTTGTGTTTGTGTTTTGCAGAATTTCAATGAAATATGTATTTAACATTTTGATAATAGTATGATTTCGGTAAGTATTAGGTAAAGAATTACTTTCTACAGTTCAACCACCCAACATCCAACCTTATTAGTTCAATATGATATCTAATTTCTTAAGAAATAAATTAATTTAATTGAATTGGTAATGCTGCAAAACTTTTTGAGCACCCATTACTGATTTGCTGTTAATGACAGTTTGCTGCAGCGCCCTATATATGATGTGCCCCTTACGACACTTAACTCTCACTACCGCCTACCACCATCATTGTGTGTGTGATTACTTTCTAGTTACAAAAGAATTTAATTTCATTGGATGTCAGCTGTGGTCCATTATCTGAGACTAAAAATGTCAGCAGTCCATGCCTGGCAAACATCTCCTTCAAAATTATTTCTGTATCCTTTGTTGTGGTACGATTTATGGGTTTTTTTCCAGTCAGCGAGTGAAAGTGTTAACCACAATAAGCCACATATTCTTCTTGAAGATCCGGCGAAGACAATGCGTAGGCTTGACCAAGGTTCTGGTGGTGCTTTTTTGGATTTTCATTTATTTCGTTATCAATGCCTGTCCAATACACCCGAAATCTTACCATCGATTGTATTGCTTGAATTCCAGGATGTCCATCATGTAACATCTCCAATATAAGTATTTTGGAATTCTCCGATAATCAAGTTTTGAGGTCAATAGCCAAACACAAAGGTAGTTGTAGCACTTGCCATGACCAAGTTCCAGCCTTTCTCTCGAGATTTGAAAATTTGCTCGCATTGTGCCAATATTTAAATCTGACTATTGTTCTGACATAACCAATTGCCGTCCAGTGGCAATCTTGTCGATCTTCTCCAAAGTCTTTGAACAATGTCTCGATTCTCCTCTTTTTCTCCGAGTATTAACCATGTTTCTCAACTAATCAGCACGGCTTTACAGCAGGGGGTTCTACTATCATAACCTGTGTCAATTTACTCAAACCTTTACGGAAGTTCTAAATTCACGGAATTAAGTAGACGTCTTGTACACCGACTTTTCGACTTTTCTAAAGCGTTTGATCGCATTGATCGCTCTATCATTCCGCCTAAACTCAATTCGTTCTATTCAGCGCGCGCTAGTTTCTTTTTCATGTCATACCTATCTAACAGGCGTCAGCATGTATTCTACAACGGTTACCCTTCGAACGAATATGTTGCTACCGCGGAAGTCCCTCAGAGGTCTAATCTGGGTCCATTGATTTTCATCGTGTTTATTAACGACATCACAAAGAACTTAGTGTAGAGGATTGCACTTTACTTTAGCATGACCTTGGAGATATTACTCGTTGGTGTACTTTAAACAACTTACCGCTGAACATCAGGGAGTGTAAAATAATTACATTTACACGAAGTTCTTCTTGTATTATTTTTAATTATAAGCTGAGGAGCGTGGATGTGGAACGTGTGAATCTGATTAAGGACCTAGGTGTTACATTTGACACTAAACTTACATTTGCGCGACATATTGAATGCTAGGTTTAATAATCCGCAATTGTGGTACTTTTTCTAATGTCATAGCTTTGAAAGCATTATATTTCGCTCTCGTTAGATCTCGCTTGGAGTACGCGGCGGTCGTTTGGAGTCCTTGCTATGTAACTTACAGGTGACAATTGGAGTTGGTGGTTTCTTTTGGATGGACATTATCCGGCAAGGAATATTGATCAGACCGTTCTGTTATCGCGGATTTGCTTGCGTTCTCTTAATTTTAGACCCATTTGTTCCAGTTTATTATTTTTATTGAAGCTGTATCACAATCACATTGACTCTCCAGTTTTACTCGGATTGCTAGATTTTTGCGTCCCAAATTTTGGCGTTCGCTGCTCCACCACCTTCTACTTACCATTTTCACGCACAAATGTGTTATTGAAGTCTCCCTCGCATTGTGATATGTTTCACTCATCCATTAAAGCTGTGAAAAGCGCTGATATTTTAATTTTCAATAATTTTGCATAATACTTAATATTTTCTTTGGATTTGTCACTTATTCTTTAATTTTGGTTAATATTTTTTTTTTTACGTGTACTCATTACATTATATTAGAGAATACAATCCCGGGATTAGACTATGTGGTTTCTAATTGGGCTCAAATGGAAAAAAAACTTAAGTAATTTCTTAGAAATTATTTATTAATATTGTTGCACAACACAATACACAATATACTAAAATAAGGAACAAAAGAAGATAATACAAAAAAACTATTTAGAATTTCGAAAATAAAATCGCAGTTTATTGCCAACATAAGCAGCAGCTGAAAACGCTCGCTCAGGTTCTACACTGGTTGGAGGAATAGACAATAGATATTTATATGCTAATTCTAAGTGATATCCATGAACTCCTCCATTTTCGAACAGGCTCATTTCGCGTCTAAGACTAATTACCAATACAATTCATTTTGTACTTCAGGATCTGGAGATTCCATGCTCTTATTAATTTCCAGCTGTAACTTTTCCTTAAGTGTCAATTGGGTTTGGGAGGTTTGTTGCCTTAGCTCATCATCTCTTTGTGATCCTGACATTTCTTCCTCTTCCGTGTCATCCGACTATTTAGTCTTTTAAGAATACTCTTTATTTGCTTCCTCACTAAAGCCTGTGTAGGAACTGGTAATAAGTCAAGCCATTCCAAATACGATAATAACTGATTTTCATCATCTTTTCGTGGATTTTGTAAATAATTCAACACACCAGTTAGATCATCACTTCGTCGTTGCTTTATACGTTCCACTAAAAATGTTTTTATTTTACTGGCGAATGTTGAGCTTTTGCTAGACAATCGTTTTATAAGAAATTTCAATGCGGCATCAGCTGTGCATAAATTAGCATCTCACCGACAGATTCCTTCTACTGTTTAATTTAATTGGGGTCAGCACATGAACAATTTTATTTACCAAGTCAAAATCAGCTTCTTCTAAACGGATTGAATGATTGAGATCTACAAGAGCTTTTTGGATGCAGGTTTTTAAAGGAGAAAATCGTTCCTCTTTTTCATGATCAATCTTCACATATTTTTGAAGTACTGTTTCATTTTTCAATGGTGATCTTTTGAAATACACTACAACTTTGCGGATTTTCTTTATCAGCTCCTTAATGGTTTCATCTTTTGTTAACTGTGGTATGTGTTTTTGCTCGGGATCAAAAAACGGCCGGGATCCCGGGATTGTTTTCTCTAATTTTAAAAACTGTAATTGGAATTTGTAATATTTTGTTGGCCAATAAAGATTATTACTATTATTATTATTAAAAATATCTGTATCTTTATTTCATCAACGAGATAGATTCGTCCTGCCCATAGCATTAATCCTTCCTCCACCGACAATTCAGCTTTCTTCTTGTAAAATAGTGATAAGGTTGCAATCATTATCAACTTCTCTGGTCAATGTGTTTTGTATAGCATACCACAATTTTCAAAACCTTACCACGTTTAACCGCGTCTTTTAAAATTCTTTTTGTTACTGGCATATGCTTAAATTTTCACGCAGTAAATGCCTTCATCCCGAAAATCCTTCCTCTTTTTCTTGTTGATGTCGTCTGATTTCTTAATGATGAATTAGACAATACATCTGCTGGAGCGTTTTGTTTTCAAAGCTGATATAGGATTGTTATATGTATTTAAAATAATTTATCACGCTTAATATGTAGTAGATGTACCTACAAAATTCAGATGTATTGTTAATTACTAAATAATCTGCTGCAAAAAGAAAGTAAGTATGTAAAATTTCGATCATTCTTCGCATTGAAAACTAGAAGTAGATATTTATAGTAAAAGCCCAAAAAGTGAAATAATTTGAAGACAATCATCTCCAATCGCACGGTTATTTCCAAGTAGCAAAGCACTCCAATGTCGTATTAAAATAAATTGACACTAGATTTTGAAACGGTTAATTTTATTAATAAATCACGAGAGCCATTTGGTCATAAACTATTATACACACGTCAAACCAATAAAACGTTACGTTATTTATAAAAACTTCGACGAAACATCAAAAGAGTCATTAAGTAAAATATATAAAACAAACGCGCGGACACAATAAAATTCAATTTTAAACGTCCTCAAAATTAATATGCAAATTTGTCTGATTTCCTCTCGCTCCGAACGAATTGACGAAAAACACATCCACACTAAATATTTTAAATACCCACGTGCCCGTATTATAATTTTAACATAACGGTGACACAGTGTTAAACATCGCATTATTTCACATATAATACGGCACAATTACAAACCCACATATATTATTAGCGGGGCGTAGATATAAATTGTCCCTGTCAAATAAATCCCGTCAACACATCACTATTCCGCGCAAGTGAGAAAGTGCTAGGTGGAGGGGGTAACGCATAATACGTAGCATACGTGGTGATGCCTATAAAATATAGGGGAGTGAAATAGAATTCGAACACGTCACGTTTTCGATAAACTCGAGTTATTTGGTATACATATACAGGGTGCCTCACCGAAAACGAAACAGCTTGAATATCTCGAAGGAGAAAACTTTTTTGAAAAAACGCAAAAACAGGTCGATTTTTGATCCAAGGGGGGCACCCATCATCCACTGCCATCTTTACTGTACAAGCCGTGCTGAGAAATTTGGCAACAGCGAGTTCAGAAGCAAGCGTAGGCCGACTTTTGCCGGCTGGTCCGATACCAGGCTGTACGCAACGAGACTGAGAAACTTAAATTACGGGGTGGAAGGTTTAATAAAACAAAATTTCACATAAACATAGCTTTTAAATACATATAAAATATACATAGACAAAAAATATATTTAAATTACTGGATTATTATTGACGTCACAGCTAGAAAAAAGGAATCCACCTATTTTTTAAAAGTATTTAATTTCCTTTTTTATGAGATTTTTCTTGCATGTCATTATCTACGACTTTATTTCGACAATAGGTTGATTTTTCTGCCTTTTTTTCTACTTTTGCATTATTTCTGTTTTTGACAAAATTATTGAGCAAAATATTGCTAAAAATCGAGGAGACCATTTGAAAAATTGTTTCATATTTTTGGCCGCAAACGCAACTACTTACATAATCTGTCCAACAATCACCTGCTTTTATACTCATAACAGTCAATGCAACTAACAATTCCTTTTGCTTAGTACAATGTAAAAATTTTGTTTCCAATTCAACATCATTAATTAAAAATTCAAAAATGGAACACATGTGAAAAAATAAAATATTTACCCAATCTGTAGCAACAGAAAGACCTCCTCGTTGCAAAAAATTAAAATAATCATTTACAGTAAGATCTCCTTTGCTTTCAGTTAAGATCGAAACACATAAATTGCAATCTAATTTTTTTGATACGGAATGTGCAGCATATCCGTAAACATACATTTTAGCTGATTCGTCAACATCACATTTTTCCAAATAATCAGATTCTAATATGCATAAGAAATCCGTCAAATCAACTTTTTTAAAGCTTTTTAGATCTAACGAGCTAATATTGTCATTAAACTCAATAGCTTTAAACTGGGATTCTATATCGGTTAATGAAAAATGAACACCTGCTGTCTTGAAAATATGTTTTACACGTATTCTCTTTTCAGCACCAGTTATATCGTGAAATGATACATTATAATTACAGTAAAATAATGTTTTATTATTTATTTGTTCTACTTACAATTATTGAGGTTTTTGTCCGATTTTTTAAAGCTTGGAAGTATCCAACAATTTGAGGTTATGATGCACCGACAGTCTGACACACAAACTACTATTCGTTAAACGATTATTTATTTGAAACATTTACCACGCGTTTAACACTAGAAAATACCGGCAAATATTTCTTCAACCTTTATAATAAGTTTCACTTTATTTTAAATAAAATTCGGAGGTATTACACGCTGTATCGTTACCGCGTTACCGCTTGTTGACGATATGATAAGCCTACGTGCAACGTTGCCAAATATCTCTCTTCATGGCTTGCAAGAGTAAAGATGGCAGTGCATCATCATATCTTTAACTGTGATAAGTCATTCCCCTCCCCTCCATCACTCTAACCATGACAATTTAAATAGGGAAAGTAGTATATACGATACATCATTGAAAAGGTAATTGTACGGAGAATTCAGCAAAGTGATTTTTGGTTGCGCTATTTTTGATTTTAGCGCCCTCTAGCGAAAAAAAGGTTACGTATTCCACAATGTGACACATCATTTCAAAGCTAATTTTATTAGCAACTAAATACGTAATATTTTTGACATTTATTTGTCATCATTCTCAAGTACAGACTGTCAGCGTCTTTTGTAAGCTAATAAGTTCGTAGTTTCTAATATTAGAGCTCTGCAAGGTTTATCGATTATTTAATTTTTTTCAATTGTGCATTAAATTGCTAATAAAATTAGCTTTGAAATGATGTGTCACATTGTGAAATATGTAACCGTTTTTTTCCCGCTAGAGGGCGCTAAAATCAAAAATAGCGCAACCAACAATCACATTGCTGAATTCTCCGTAGAGAATCATAACCTCAATTATGAATAGCTTTTTTTTTAATATTGATATAAAATTGCAGGAAATATTGGCAATAATGTGGTAAGACAACCACTGATTCATGAATATTTTAATAGACTTCTATAGAATAATTAAAAAAATATAATTGTCTTTATTATTTATATATAAAACATTCTAAACAGTAATAAAAAAATATATACTTAGTACTAATAAATACAAAACAGAAAAAGCATTCTAAATGACAATAAATAAAACTTTTTAGTTTTTGCTTTTGCCCACTGGCATATCTTTTTCTTTATAGATTTTCCAGTGGCTTTATCTTCCCGGAAAGTTTATAAAAATATTATTATTAAATCAAGAGATATAAAAAGAGAAAAGTTATAATAAGGTGCCTTTACAATAGAATCACTGTTATTCCGCACCTTTTGCTGGAGTCAAATTTTTAGACTTTGGGCGTTTTAATAATGCAGGGGTGTATGAAGACCAATCTAGAAAATCAAAACATTGAATTTAATTTAACTAATTTTTAGCAGATAATTGTAGATGGCATACCATAAGAATGATGAGATACTTTTGCACCTCGTGTACTTGTACCTGCGACTAAAAATATTGTGTTTCAAAATCAATAAAATTGTTTGTATAATATACAAATTTCCATTTATTTTCACTCCCTTCGTTATCATTAAATAAGGCACAAGGTGCATCTTCAGCTTCACATGTGTATTCTAGTAAGTAGAACAATTGTCATAACAAATTTTAGAGAACTGTACTATACTATACCGGTGTCTTTGAACGTAACATTTGAAACAATACTTTGCTGTGCATCCCCATCAAACTCTGAAGACATCCCTTGAATTCGGGATCCAAGCATATCTTTTATTTCAAAGTCTATTGCTGTAAGAGATGACCCCATTTCCGGTCCACCTCCTGTACCTAGCACATATGTATATTTTTTCATCAGCAAATTTCTTTTTTGTCCTTTTTTTAATATTTTCATATTTTTTTCTTAAAACAGTATGGCATCTAAACACTCCTCCGCTTTCGCTGTTAAATTGTTTTTCAATGCCCAGCCAGCACAATTTCTTTTTCTTATTAGAGTCGGTGTTACTCAATTTGCATTCCAATATATGCGAATATTTTTTAATCAATAATATTAATAAATTTTCTTCGTTGAGGGCAAAATTAGCTGATCTCTTGTTTTCGTCGGTCATTGTTATTATTCTATTACGATATGTAATTTTTGAGGACTAATGTAGCACATGTATTTTTGTATATGTTTGTATTGTGGTTATAGGTTTAGATTAAAATTTCCAAATATATGTAACAGGCGCATGCGTGACCATTACCAACCGTAGGATATTATGAAATTTCACGGCTTTCTTAAACTTATCCTAAACTGCACTTGTTCAACACGGAGAGAAATTAAAGCAAGGTTCACTTGAACTGGCGTTCAACAGAACCCGAAATTGAACTAAACTTGAACAACCGGGCCTAAAGTGCACCTAATTCACGAGTTAAACGAAGATGATCCAAACCGCCGATTGCAATTTTGTGAAGAATTAATGTTAAGATGTGATCAAAATCCCAATTTTTTAAACAACATTATATTTCTGATCAAGCCACTTTTTTCCTCAACGGATCAGTAAATCACCATAACTGAAGTGTAATGTGCCAATAGGTCACGGGACAATCCCCACTGGATTCAGAAATCACACAGTCAGCATAAACACAAATTCAATGTATGGGTGGGAATGATAGGACGGTGTTTTTTAGGATATTTAAATTTTTTGCAATTTGATTTGGTGCCAGCAGTAGAGGCTCCTTTTTCTAATAATGAAGATTGAGACGTACCTCATCAGAATATTTGAAGAGTGGAAGTACCAAAGGCACTAAGTGCCAAAATCTAAGTTTTGTAGATATTTACTTAAAAAGGTTGTAAGTCCTATCGCCAATGTACGAGCAAGGGTTATAAGTGTAATTTTATTTTTAAGCTTTAGTAAAGTAAAACTAGATGGCGCTCAGCACTATGTTCTGGAAGTTTTTATTTTGAAAGGGTGTAAGTGCCAAAGTCGGGTTGAAAGTATAAGCGTGCTTCTTTGTTTTTAAACGTTTATTGGAAAAGAAATTGCAGTGTAACCATGGAAGTTGTGCAAGAAAAGACTAAAAGAAGGTTTATAGAACAGCAGAGAATGAAAAAGAATGCTAGGAAGGCATATGTTAATAGGAAGAAGAGAGAAATTCGTCCGAAAAATCCACCTAATCAAGAGGTAAGAAATTTAAGGTTATGGCAGTACTTTAAGATTATTATGCAAATAGATAGTGACTCCTCGTCCATTGAACGGGTGGCGTATTTAGGTTTGCTGTAAAGTGAAACGGACGGTGAGTGATAAATGTAAATGTAGAAATATTTTATTGACCAGCACCTAAATATTTGCGTATCTCTTTCAGGAGTCGTGTAAGTGTTATTTTGACTGCAAAAAAATAACGTACGAACGAAAGCTTCAACTTTTTGAGAGATTTTATGCTGAAAACTACAAAACGCAAGGGACGTATCTGATGGGCCTAATAAATTTAGTGAGAATAAAAAGACGTCGCCATGGAAATTATGAAACTGCCGCAGATAGCAAAAGGCAAATTTCCATATCCTACACACTTCCAGATCAAGATGGAAATTTTGTGCATGTATGCAGAAAGACATTTATGAATGTTTTTGATTGTACTCAGAAGCGTTTGGTTGGTTTAATAAATAAGAAAAAAAATGGAAGATACCACATTTACTGATAGGCGTTCTAACAATAAGCCAAGCAAGTTCACGGAAAACGACCGCCAACTGATCCATCAACATATAAACTCCATCCCTAGAGACGTTTCACACTATTCACGTGCAAAATCAGAAAAGCAATATCTCAGTCCTGATTTAAATATTCATCGACTTTATAAAGCATTTTTGGCGAAAAACAAAGAATCTTCTGTAAGTTATAAGTTTTATAGAGGTGTGTTTAAGAAAGATTTCCCGAATCTAAGCTTTCATCGTTCTAGAGTCGATACATGTCATACTTGCGATAGGTTAAATTGTGAGGCAAAGCAAACTTCTAGTGCTATCTGCAGTGCGAAACAACAACTCAACCTTCACCACCGAAAAGTACAACAAAGTCTGGAATATATGAAGAACCAAACCGCAAATTCACAACTTCCTGGTAGTGACAAATGCTGCATTTCGTTTGATCTCCAACAAGTTTTATTTGTTCCTACGTTGACACATTCAGATATGTTTTATCTGTCTCAACTATCTTGTTACAACCTGGGAGTACATTTGTCGGACTCTAACCATGCTTTTATGTGTATGTGGCATGAAGGTGTTAGTGGGCGTGGAGGCAATGAGGTAGCATCTACCCTCCTCAAACTTTTAAATTCCGGTGTCACACAAAAAAAACATTTGCTACTATGGAGTGACAACTGTGCGGGGCAGAACAAGAACAGAATGGTAATATTTGTTTTAGTGTTCCTTTCTCTTCATGAAGTTTTTGAGACAATAGAGTATAACTTTCTAATAAGTGATCACAGTTTTATGGCTTGTGACCGTGACTTCGCTCTCATCGAAAAAAGAAAGCGTGTAATGAAGGCAATGGTGCCAAATGATTTGCAGAATGTAATAACTTCCGCAAAATATGATCCGCCATTCGAAGTTATTGACATGTCTGTAAACGGATTTTCGGATATAAAAGAAGCTGCTGACACATTTCTCAACACTAAATCCTTAAATATCAGTAAGGCAGTTAGAATAAAGATTGTATATAAAAGTCCAACACTACTTCATATAAAAGAAGCTTTCTCCGAGTTAGAAGCCTGGAAAAAGATCAATGTATTGAAGAAAGGAAAAACCACTGAAAACCTAAGATCTGCAGAAATAAAACTTTTACCACCTGAGAATAAGATTACCGCTAATAAAAAAAAATCTCTATCGTCCTGGAAAATCCTGAACACAAAATATTTTATAGAGAACTTCTTAATTTAGACGAAGAAAGATTGGGGCCAAGCAGCAGCTCAACTCACCTTTAATTAGTACTTATAACCTTTATATATAATTTTGGTTTTTGCTTATAACCTTTGTAGGAATCATAGTTTGGCACTTATGCTCTTTCAGTTTTAGTTCTAAACAAACTTCAATATTTTATTTCTTCATTTTGGCATAGAGGTCCGTCAATACCTTGATGCTATATTTACAGAAAAATGGATAGGGCGACGGGGACCAATTGAGTGGCCAAGGCGTTTCCCCCACCCAACGCCCTTAGATTTTTATCTATGGGGTTACTAAAAATCAAAAGTTTATTTCAATAAACCCAACAATTTGGAAGATTTACAACAGAGAACTCGTGTTGCAATGCAACAAATTAAGCCAGATATTATTGAGCGTAGTAGCGCAGTATAGAAGGTGTTTACTGTCGTGTTGGTCAACGCCAAGTAGTTGGGCGGGGGCACTTTGAACATTTGCGTTAAGTTCTGTTGATTAATTTGTTAAATATGTTTTGTACGTTTTCTTTTGATTATTATGTTTACTAAATTATAACTATTAATGTTGTGAAGTAAATGTGTCATTTATTTAAAGAAAATTGTTATGTAATGTACCAATATTTGGAAATCACCATTTTAGCAGTAAGAAGATCTATTAGAAACTGAAAAAATAGTGGGGTTGTCATTTAAAAAATGTGATAGGAAGAAGAGGTCCGATAAAATGGCCGGCTGGGTCTTCAGATGTAACGCCATTAGACTTCTTTCTATAGGGGTACTTAAAAAATAAAGTGTATAATAATCAACCAACTAATTTAGAAGATCTCAAGCACAGAATTCGACATGAAATTGGATTAATATCACCTCAAACAATTCAGAATATGAGAAATGAGTTTTATAATAGTCTTGGGTATTGTCATATTGTACAAGGTCATCATTTTGAACACTTAGTGTAAATGTAATTTAAAAAGTGTTATTTCTGTGCTAATTTTTGTGTTTGATGTAATTTTTCTGATTAATCAATTTAGTTTTAATGTTTTATGTAATTATTAATTTTGAATGGAGTAGATAGTAAATTTACAGTTCGGCTTTTCAACATTTTTATAATTTTATAATAAAAACGAATCGATCTTTCCATCAAATTAATGAGACTAGATTCGTTTAATTAATTTTTAATATTTGATCTTCATCACAATTTTTCTAATTTTTTTTTTTTGCAAATGTAGGTAACATATTAAAAGTTTTATACCGTTGAGGATAGGGAATTGAAAGTACTATCGAAATCAGTTAAAAAAATATACGTTGTCATTTAAAAAGAAATCGGTGCCATCATAACATGAAAACAAATGATTTTTTCAAAAAATTAATATTAACGAAGTTAGTGCCTTTAATCGTTACTTTATTTCCACACGGTATATAAGAAATGTAATTAAAATAATTTTTAATTTTGACAATGTAAACAATTTGTAAACAATTAAACATGGAACGGCCGCTATAACATCTAGATTTATCATAGACAAGCATTTAATTCCACTACACAAATAATATCGACGCGCATTAAGATACCACCACACTCCATTTGAGACTAATCTCATTGTATAAGTTTCTGCTTTGAAAGAAAATATAATAATACATACTGTATACTGTAAAAAAAAATCAAAATGAACAAATAGAATGAAAGAGTGAGACGAATGTGAACGATTTAACGAAACAATTTAAACTCGCTTAAGAGAACAAGGCGAAGCAATTAAGTTGGTCGATGGAGAACACCAACGCCAACGTTATATAGTAGCTGAGCGTTGATTTTGTGTATTTATTAAAACGTCCCAAAAGACTAATTA
The DNA here is from genome assembly GCA_963170755.1 of Amphimallon solstitiale. Classification (NCBI taxonomy): domain Eukaryota; kingdom Metazoa; phylum Arthropoda; class Insecta; order Coleoptera; family Scarabaeidae; genus Amphimallon; species Amphimallon solstitiale. The sequence continues at coordinate 60,374,911 of OY720680.1, forward strand.
GTATTTAAATTTAGATGCGAGTTATTCAGTTTTGGTGTACGGTACCGGGGCACTAGATGTAAGAGGGGATGTGGAACTCAGTCCTCTCGGCCTCTCATATTCGAGTGAAAATATCTCGGTAAACGCTACCGGTATTTAAGGACAAATAATTCTGTCAGCGTTCCTTTCAAGATGCTCTGCTTGTCGACCGCATAGTTCTGACACACTATTAAATTAGTAAAATACTGAATTATACACACATAACACACACACTGCTGTTCTTTTTTTTCGAGCACATATTAAAGACAATTTATTATATCGCCTTTTTTACCACTTGTCACACTTTTTTTCGTCACTTATCATTTTAATTCAACTTCCATATTTATCTTGGAAAACATTCAGTTCGTTATTTTTTCTTGGTTTGTTTCCTTCTTTTTTTAAATTTGACTTTGATATTCCGGGAATTGCATTCGAGAATTTTCAAATTATAATACCGTACGATACTGTCGTACAATTTCTCTGCCATTTATTTCAAGCTAGATGCTTATGGTAGGTATGTAAACGAATTAAAATTGTAGAAATTCAGTGTCGAGGATTGTAAGTATGAGTAATCATGCATATAATTAAATGTGAATTGATTAACGTCACCAATAATAAGTGTAATAGATCTTAAACGTTGACATATTACTAATAACTTAGTCATCTTTCAATTAAAATCTATTAAATTTAAGAAATACAGAAGTTCATTGTAGTATGATTACAAATCCAATCGTTTTTTGAAACGCCCAGTCGTTTCTAAATGACGTTTGTTTATTTGTCCGCTTGAATGTGGAACTGCGTTTTACTTGGTTTGCGTGAAGATTTTTGAAATCCTTGTCCTACAAATTTAGAAAACGTTATTAAAGCCTTCCTTAACCATTTCGGTCACAATTTTTTTCTACTGGAGCGCAAATTTTGCTTTTTGCACCGTTGCTTAATTAATTTTTTTGAAAATTTTGGTGGCAGTTGCTATGCTCCACCAATTCCCACTGGGGAGTTGGAGTGTGTAGTCCAGCGTTTCTCAACCTGTGGGGCGCGCCCCCCTGGGGGGGCGTAATAAAACTAAATAGGGGGCGCGAGTATATCGAGAAAAAATGAGAAAAAATATTATTAAAAAATATAATCAATTTACTGAAAAAAACAATAAAATACAATCTGACATAATTAAAAATAAAATACACGTTTACTCTGTTATAATACACTTATAAATAGGATTGCATCAGTACTGCACATTGTCTTATTAGTGACTCACTTGGGCCTGTCTTGCAGCGTAAAGTTTTTCGAAAGAAGGTTTAATATTAGAAATTGACACTCTAAGCTCTTTCTATATTTAGCTAAGATCTATATTTTGTCTTCAAAGCAGCCACCGCAGAAAATCCGGTTTCGCAAAGGTATGATGTTGAAAATGGTAATAGTATCGAAGTGCTCTTGTTTTCAGTGCAAAATACTCATCATCCAACCCCGCCCAAAATTCAAAGAGTGATTTATTACTAAATTGTCTTTTGATTTCGGCACTTGCCGTGAAGTCTATAAAGATTTCTTCTTCGGCAGTTGAGAGATCTTCGGGAGTATTTTGAAATGGATCCCTAACCCACTCGTAACTATGTATCAAGTTGAAGTCAGCAAAAAAGTCTTTTTAAAGTTATTTGCCAGCAGGGTTAAATGATTTTCAATGGTTACAAAAACAACTTCCACATGTTGTTCTTCAGTCTTGTAAGTTTTAACACATTCATCCACATTTGCAAACATTTCTATGTTTTTTCCCTTTACATTTCTTCTCCACAATTCCAGTTTTCTACAAAAAGCATTAACTTTATCACTCGTACCCAACACATGTGTGTTTCTTCCTTGGAGTTGAAGATTTAAGGTATTTAATTTCTCGAATATGTCGACCAAGTAGCTCAATTTCATCACAAATAAATCATCTCGAAAATGTACGGCTTCCGGTGGTTTTCCGCTTCTAGTAAAATGGCGATTTCATCTCTTAATACAAAAACACGTTGTAAAAATTTCCCACGTGATTACCATCTTGCTTCGCAATAAAATAGTAACGCTGCATGACCCATGTCTTTACAAAGTGCAGAAAAGATTCTTGATTTTAGGGGTCTCATTTTTATATAATTTACTACGGTTATCACCGTGGTTAGCAAAATATTCAGACCAGGACTTATTTCTTTGGAAGCCAAAGCTTCTCTGTGGATCATGCAATGTGTCCACATACACTGTGGAGATTTTTGTTTCACAAGTGCTTGTACACTTTGGAATCTTCCCGACATTGTGCGAGCACCATCGGTGCATATTCCTACGCAATTTGTCCACTCTATATTTGCGTTGTTTCGAAAATCATTTAAGATAGCAAACAATGCAAGTGCTGTTGCTTTGAGTTCTATTGGTTTGCAGAATAGTAATTCTTCAACCGCTGACATACCATCACAAAATCGAACATAGGCTATTAAATGAGCATCTTTATTGCTATCTGTTGCCTCATCAAGCTGAATTGAAAAAAAATTATCACCCAACTTCTCGAAAAGCTGATGCTGTACGTATCGAGCTATATCACCAATTCGGCGGGTAACAGTATCATTTGATAGAGGTATGGACTGAAATTTTTTGGCAAAATTATCTCCAAACATAGTTTCTACAATCTCAATTGCAGCTGGCAGAATCAGTTCTTCAGCAATGGTGTGAGGCTTTTTACATCTGGCTATTTGATAATCACTGTATAATTCTGCTGCTAGTCCAATGTCGTGAATTGCAGATAACACGCAAATTACAACATACACATTCACTGTTAAGGTAGAGGTAGAAAGATCGACTCGAGGGAGACTGGCGACTGGTGCGAACTGAACAAGATGCAGCATTTATACACGCCACGCAAACGTTCTAGAATGTTCGAAACAAGGCCGTTCTGCGCATGACGTCTCTCTCGCTGGTCTAACGCTTCTCGCCCCTTACTCTTTCACAGAATGTCACTCTTTGAGGCAATCTAGATATAGTTATTTGTTACTTGTTACTTTATCTATGCGTTTATTTATTTTGAATATTGATAAGTAGAATTGATATGTATAATTGGCGAAAAAATGAGAAAATTTTGAGTGCTTACGCTTGCGTTTACTGCAATAAATTTCAGTACAAAACTAATTTTTAAGTTTGGTTATCAAGGCCGTAGTGTAGCTTTAGTGTCAAAGAGTAATTAAATAAATAAATAAAAATAAATTAAATAGAGACTAATATTACAATTACAGCACGATTTCAGTGAACATTATTGGAGGGGGGCGCCGATGAGAATTGTGATTGAAAATTGGGTCGCAAATACGAAAAGGTTGAGAACCCCTGGTGTAGTCAAATGAATAAATAAAATTGTGACTTAGTAATTTTATAGGTATAGGTGAGTAAAGGAATATAGCAAATAAACAAAGAAAATCTTGATATAAGGCGTTACATTATATTATTGTTACCTGCATCACTCTGAATGTTTAAATAATTTGTTCTTTATAAAAAGCAAAGATGAACTTTGCACTTGTTGCACATAATTCTAGAAAAACCATTGAAATTAGTATTTTTGCAGAGAGGCAAAACTTTTGTCGTCGTGGATGGGCCAGTGCCCAATATTATCCTTTTGGATGTCACTGATGGTCCGAACCTCATCGAACTCTCGTCTGCGGCTTGAAGTTGTTAGTTCATCATCGTGGCCTATTTTTTCTGTTGCCATAAAGAAATTGAGTTATTTATTGCAGCTCTTTTCTCCAAACAATTCTATCTATTGGTGTTAAGTTCTGTTTCTCTATATAATCCTCGACAGCTTGTTTGTTTGGAGCTGCTGATTTCACATGGCTTGGGCCAAGGTTGTGGTTCAGTAATAATTATTTCGGAAACATCGTCAGGTTCAGAGATTTGTTTCCCTCTTGTTCCAAGTCGTCCCGTCTTGGGCATCTGACTCAGCTATAGCAAAGTAATAAATATTACTCCTAAAAAGCCACTAGAAATGTGGCATGTACCTCTCAAACCCTCGCTTCAAACACTTTGGATACGTCAACCTCGTGGTTGTCAGTGAAGTCCTCGATTTCGGACAAATTTTCCGCCAAATTTACGAGTTCCTCGTATATCAATGGACGGTTTCGATTCAATATTTTCTAAAATTAATAAATAATATTTTTTTTTAAAAAAAGTTAGGATATGTTTTTCTTACGTATTGAAGGCGTTGAGTCTCGAAGTAGCCAAATAATTACACTGGTTTTCAAGTATTAGGAATGGGCTTATAAAGACAAAGAGATATTTTTTTTATTATTGCACTCACACAATTAACCTTGTTTCCTTACGTTTTGGACGTTTCCAAACTCGTGTGACATTAGTTACGATTGTTATAAGTGCTCTTACAGCGTGCAGTAATGCAATATGGCCAGTAATATAAACTTCTTTATGGAAAGTCCTTTACAGCTTCATATTTTAAATACTAGGTGTCACCATTAGGACTACTCTTGTAAAACAACGTGTAAACAATTGGCTACGGTGTGAACAAACCGATTCTAACGTCTAGAACCCTTGGAAAAAAATATTAATTTTGACTAGTCAACTGATTACAAGGTGACCGAAAGGGTTAAAGAAATTATTGTTCCCTCGAAAATACGAATTGGTTCGGAATTTTCAATGCCAACAATCTCGTCGAAAACTAAAAGTAGCGGTTTCAAATTTTGGTTTGGTATTTTCGAACATTTTTTCTGCAACACGTTTTTGACCAACAACACATTGCATCCTTTGTCTCCTCTTTTTGGCACAAATCATATATCCATACTGCTTCGATCAAGGTCAAATATGAAGAACTTCTCTTTAAACATTTGACGCAGCTAACCGTTGCATTACCATTATTTTCTACAATCAGTACAACAATTGGAATATCCTCGATGTGATGTACTTCAGTTTGATTAGATTCATGTGAATTAACCATAAGATTTTCTGGGCATTGATTATTTTCACGCAAAGTACCCACAAAATTGTTGGTTTCTTCTTCGGTTATAATATTAGTTAATATAAGTGTTTTTCAGTTGTTACTGAACTGTCTCTTTTGGTAAATCAGAAGAAAAATGTCCAAAAGGAAAATTCTACATCAAACAATGGTCGGTAAGGTATACGTTTGATTTTTCTATGGTACGAAGAATTTTTTTTCCACTAAGAAAAATAACATCCAAATTTTTTGAATTATTTTCCTTGAGCCATGCTTTTAACTATTTACTACGTCTTGATTAGACCTTTCAACACTGTCTTGGCTCGTCACCGACAGGCTCTGTGGGTGAAGAAGGCAACCATTTACTATCTTGCATGATGACTATTAGGAAACTAACTGATTAATTACAGTATTAAAAAACTCACATCGACTTTCACTTCGTAAAATTTTGAGAACCTCAAATTCCAACAATATTTTTTAAAGTTCTGATGAGAGTTCTTCAGCGCGTTTCGATTTTATTAGTCTTAAGTGGTGAAACTTGGTAAGATGGTCTTGGTAGTTATTATCAATTCATATTCGCCATCTGGAGTTGACTCTACATCAATAAAATTCACTTGTCTCCTATGATTGCATCCTTCAGATAGAATAGGCTTCACCATTGTCCCTTTTTTCCGGTTGGTGCGTTTTTTCTGCACATGTCTTACAACATTTAACAAACATTTACACTGCTGGTCGCGGAATTGAATATTTGGGTTAAAGTTTATCGCGTCCTCTATAATTTCCCAATAAGCACTTCAAACGTTATTTTATCATTGTTGATAAGACCTTCATAATGATTTTTTCATCTCCTATTTCCATAGTTTCATAAATACGTGAAAATAATGCTGTTCATTGAACATCTTACTGCTTTTTTTTTTATAGCCAACGTTGCATTATTACAAAATTTCCTCATTCATTTTTCCCATTTTATTTAAATATCAAATGATGTTAGAAAATAAACAAAAAGTGATTTTTAATACTCTACAACTTCTATCTTAAACTTTATGCTATAAAATAATTAGGGGAGGTAATATTCGCAAATTTATATTTTTACATGGAAGATCCATGTCTCAAAATCGATTCTACACCCGGTATATTTATGTACAGGTGCATTCGTATTTGTCGGAAAACCACTTATCTCTATTTGAATTTATATCAAGTCGCTCACTGTTTTACCATTGTATTTTCAACATCTGCTATTTACGACATCAGTAGTCGAATTAGCGATGAAAGCTAACGCAGAAAGATGCACCGATTTACGAGAATAAATTAACGTTACCTAAGGGCAGGAAAATTAATACAAATCCCGAACGTCGGCATAGAACGCGAACAGCTAGTCGGTAATTTTTATTTAAGACAGGAAAACGTTTCCTTGCACAGAGAATAGACACGGCTCGACCTGATAAATCGTGAGTTCTTGAGTGGTAACGAATAAAAGAGAATCGGTGAATACGGGTTGAACGAGTGCCGTCTGCGTGGTACGTTTAATGGGAACGCCACCCAATATGTCACTATTACTGCAGACACGTCCCTTTAATCTGGATTATGGGTTATTTGTTTGTTTGGAGGCAGTTTATTGCCTTCGTCGTTGATCGCCGCTGTTCATCTGAATTAGAGTCTTTTACACATTTTATGCTGCGGGTGTCAGGCATAAGTTATACTTCAACTGTTTTAAACTAATTCCAAAGATACTATCTTCATTAATTATAACGTGAATTATGTAAGAATAAATTTAAGTAGCAATTATATTACAAAATTGATTCGAAAATTATACACATATTGTAATGGTATAACTTCTTAAATGAAATAAGTGGAAAAATTCTTTATTATTTACCGTCTCACGTTAAGCGCCTAATTTAAAATAATAAAAGACAAATTGATTGTTATATACCTGCGTTTTTAAGATATTCCCTGGCTAGATCAAATTAAAGTATTATATTATAGATATCTAATTTAATTTACTAAAGTATTCCTCAGCATAGTGAGTTCATATACATTGCTAAATTCAATTAATAATAACCCAAAATAATAACATGAATTTGTATGTAAATAAATTTGAAAACTGCATTCTAGATTCTGAAAGTCTACAATCTATTATATTTCTTATAACAACCAAAATATTTATCACTTTAGAAGAACATCATATTCTCAATAAATCAATGTGTATAATAATCAATACCTGTAAAATTACATGTTATCCTTTTCAGTAAATATCATCCATGATTATGAAAATAATTCGTTTCTGATATAAATTCAAACTTAATAAAACATATAAGGTTGGTATTGAATCTCTCTGTTTTAAGTTCTAATATTGTGTTATATCAAAATAATTAATATTACTATTTGTATATTAAATGAATAATTCCAATGAGATTATACTATTTCTATTGAAAATAACTATTTATATTAAATTTGAATACTGAAATTAGAATTTATACATCAAATTACAAAAGAAACATCATTAAACTTAAAACTTGACAGTAACTTCTACTTTAAATTGAGTTGTTATGAAAACCAACGTATTGACTTTTGCCTTGAAAATAAAAATTTATAAGTAATCATCAATTTAATACTCATCAAATCTTATAGTTCTTCCATCAGTGGATAGTCCTATAGGACCTTTACACTAGCTTAATGATTAACTAGAAAACTGCCTTACTCCATACATCGACCAGGTAAACTGCCTTTACATCAAATATTTATTCTTGTAGATGTCCAATATTTTACTGCAATGTCCAAATAAATCCTTTCTTATCGTCTTGGTGTAAATTCATGAAATATGGATAAACTTGCTGTATTGAAGTGGACAACCAATGAACCTCTACGAAGCAGACCTTCGTTGGACATTTCCCACTTCAAATAGATAAACTTGAAATTATATTTTGAATTCACTAAAATATTATACAAACTCTTCCAAATATAATAAATACAGAACAAATCTTTATTCAATCTCTTATTTATTCAAATAATTAATGTATCCTTGTTGTCGATTTTCTTCTGACAGATGGTAATAGTTTTCTTTATTCTTTAATATATAAACTAATTAATAAAGTATTTTATTATACTTTAATAACTGTTATGCGCTTCCATTCAAGCAAAATATAAATGAATTCTTGAATTACATTCAGATCAAAACTATTTTGTTAATTCCGATATCGTCAATATAAAGTTCGGTTGTCAACAGGACATTTCTAATCTCCAAATGAAAGTTCTATTATTCAAAAGAAAGTCCGCTATGATCAAAAGAAAGTTCGGTTTACCTAAATACATAAGAAAATGGATTTGTTGAGTAACACTTTATTTTCCATATGTTTTAGATAACAGATACATAAACAATAAATATAAATGTTCTACCAAATAACACGATTACTATTCTATTACTTCGCGCCTTAAGGTTTTTTTTTGTAGCTGACAGCAACCGTCCTTTCTTTTGATCATAGCGGACTTTCTTTTGAATAATAGCACTTTCATTTGGAGATTAGAAATGTCATGTTGACAACCGAACTTTCTATTGACGATATCGGAATTACTTATGAATACAGCGGAAAATGAATTGATTTGGACTATATTTTAGAGTAATACAAATCTAAACAAATCTCTATTTCCAGAATAAACTTCTATAGTTACATATAAATTCCATTACACCATATATTTTCATAAGATATACTTTTAAACTCTGAATTTCCTAATCATATTTTGTCAATTCATTACACCATAATTTCAATTCACAAATTCTATTTTTTTCTTAATAAGATTTCTTTCTCGTGATATGAAATTCAATCTACTAATACATATTTTATCCATAACACATTTATCAAATCAGCTATCACCTATGAATTCTCAGTGTCATTAATATTCAGTCAAAATCCTTATCATTCTTATAATCTTTTTAAATAAAAAAAACACATATTAATCAAACCATTACAATATTTATAAATGTCAATTAATCTATTCAGATATAATTGAAAGCATTATATTCAACTATCTGCTTGTTAAAATTATTAATTAGATAATATTATAAGAATTATACCGCGTATGAAGTGGTTACCGGGTGTTCCATGGGGATCAAATCTAGGTCCCTTACTTTTCGCGATATTTGTAATTCCACTGCCAACCTTATTATTATTATATTATAACGGTATCTGTTCCTTTCTGAATATATTGCTTTATCTAGTGTTCAATAAAAATCATGCTTTAAATACTTAATCATCTTGAAAAGTTAAATCTATGAATTGTTACTTCCGGCTAAAATTTAATTTTTTTTCCCAATAATTGTTCATAATCCAGCTGTAGCTTTTACATTTGTAATAAATCCCTGTAGAATGCTTAACATGACAGATATTTTTCAAAGACCAATAACTGATTTACTGAAAATAATTATTTGATTAGAAAATTTACAAAATTAAATATATTTTTGTATTTATTTAATAAAATATATGAGAAATTTTAAATACTTACTCAAATCAAACACAATTTAATCAAAATGCACATTCTGACATAATTATGTGAAACGATTTATTGGTAAAGCATTGGAAATCGGAAAAGGAGAAAAGTACCAAGACTATGTACCAAAACTATAAAGCTTGGAAAATTTAAAATTTTCAAGAGTGATTTGTAAAAATCTTGGTGTTCAAGAAGTAAATATGGAATAAAATCCTTTACTTTAAGTTTCCACAATTTTTCAGATACTCAACCAATAACAGTTCTTCAGCGCTTGCAAAAACTTGTCTGCTAGCATACTTTGAGGACAACTGTTCAGCATCATACTCTCCTTCTGAATCAGAGTCAAAGTTTCTCTCTTTTTTCAGACTTTCCTTCTTTTTTATCGTCTAATATTTTTAAGTGTAAGTAACAAACACTAGCCGAATCTGTTAATTTTCCGATCATTAGAAAACCTTGATGTATACTAATTGCTAGCTTCAATAGAATTTTTAATTTAAATATTAGCAATTACGAGCGTTTTTTCATTTAATATTGTTTATTAATCACTCAATTAATTATTACGGTTTTATTCGATTCGATTCCACACTATTTCTGTTTGGTATAATTGTTACAAATTAATCACTGTATCTTTGTAATGGATATAATATCGATATTTACTTTTTTAACTGAGCATTCCTATTAACGCTTTTAAGTAATGCAATTAACGTAAATTATATAAAAAACATGTTTATATTTATGTAACTTTTAAACGATCACACGAGTTGTTTCTCATTTCTAGCGCTGTATTTCAAGGAAACTTGCCACTTCAGTACTTATTGGCTGATTTCAAGATCTGGACACGTTTAGAAATTATATTTTTTGCTGCGGCTTTTATGTACTAGATGTGATGTCATGAACAGATAGAGCTGCTTCTTTCTGCATATTAAATAATTTATTGAATAGATTGATGTTTACTTGTTCATTTAATTAAAAAAGTACGTTTTACTTTACCCTAAGAAATTAAATCAATTAATGTGTCAAAGATAATTAGCTATTTGTCGAAAAATAACGAAGGCTATAATTACATACCTTACAATGTTTGCTTTTGCACTCTTTAACTAGTACAGAAAAAATAAATTAGTCATTTTCATACCTTGTTCCGTCAGACTTAATTAACATGTATACCAGGATCGTTCAAAAGATATTAATATAATCTGCCGCAATTTAGGGGAGCAATTAATGTAATTTGGTAACAGTTTTATCAAATCATATTATGATATTTATATTTAATAAAATCTAAAATAATTTTAAAAAATATACTTTTATTTAAAATTATTGCTTTAATGGGCACAATTACATCTTTTCAAGAACATGAGTCTCTTGATTAAATATAAATTAATAGTATTTATTAGTGTGTACTTGGCACTATGTGATGATTTTAGAAATACTTATCTGTGTTCCCTTTAAATACTCAATAGTGCTGTTGAGTTATTTTAAACAAATCGTCGATTTAACATGCAAATGTCGTAAGTCCGAAAACGTTAGTTCTACCGTAGACACAAGCAACCTAATAGTTTTGCAATATTCAATTTTTAAAAATCGTATATCGTTATTTAAAAAAAAATATTGATGTTAATACCAGTCTTAGCTGTTTGTGTGATTTTTTATGCATTATTTTCTTTTTTAATGAAAATTTTTTGTAGATAATAATAATTAGGTTACTTAAAATAGAACTTGAAAACAGATTATAGATTGGTTTCTTAAAAACACATTAAAAAAAAAGTGTGATTTAAAGTTTAGGTCTTGGTCCTAGAATTGGTGATAATTTTTTTTCCAAAGACTGCTTTTTTTTTTTTTTTTTTTTGTTCGTATGGGTCTTAGGTACAACGAAAAATCTTCTTAATGATAACAATAATAATAATAATAAGTATATTTTATCATAATAACTATTACAATAATCGTCACCAATTACAGGAGCAAAGTATTGCTGTGCACGTTACATTGCTAATGAATGATGAAATGTTGTAATAGTTTATTTATTAACTTGTTCCTATCAGCATAAAATTTTAAACTTTTTTATGAGTTTTTGCAGTGATTTACTTCTTATGTTCTGGTTCACCTCTTATTTAGTTTTGCTTGGGATAAGGTCAAGGAAGTAAACAAGATGTCTAAATCTGATATAAAATATATATATTTATATTTAGAAATAATATTTAGAAATAAAACTAAAACCAAATTGAACTTTTGACACTCTGTATCTCCGAAAGCATCCACTTTTGGACTGAGGTAAGTTGGGTTAGATCGTCATATTTTGCCCTCAGAAATGTGTGGTAGCGTTTTTTCCGCACCTTTTAGAGACACCCCAGTATATTAATACGATGCCGTCACTATTTTACTAAAACATACATTCTCACATAGTGCTTTAGTATTCTAGAATTTTGCAACGTGAATGCTTTGAAATTGGTTCATACTAATCGCTAGCTGTTAACATTCTCACATTGTACCTCTAGACGCTTAGCATTTGCCCATCAAAACATCCTCGCATATTCCTATTAATTTATTTGAATCTCTAAATTAAGTGATTTTTTAATACTTAATGATGCCCTATCTACTAAAGGCAAATATTCTCACATAGTACCTTCAGCATGTTTAGCAGCATTAACAATTCCTTTTATTATTTTGAAAGACTAAATATCATTATTAAACAAGAGAATATTCATCTGATATCCAGTAAATTGAATTATTTTATCTCATTACTTACTTCATTTGATCATACATTTTATCAAATTCTATTTTATTGTCTCCATCTTAAAATTAATGATAAGAAAAGAAAATTAATTGAATAAATTTGCTTAAAAGAAAACTAAATTAAAATTGAACTCTAAATCTTTAATACAAATTATCAAATCGTGAGTTGATAAGTAGTGCTTACAGACCCTACCCTCACTTTCGCTATATTAAATTTGTTAATCTTCTACAAAATTTACGTCTTTACTACTCGAATTACAAACTTAAAATCTACAGGTTTTATCCTGTTTTTGACCTTATATACTAAAACAAATGCCGATCGACGATTTAGCGCCTCTCTTATTTAATTAAATTTTAGGTTGGCATCTTTTTCAAAAACGTTCGTGATAAAATTTTCTTGTTCGTTTCTTTAAGTTCCCACACTCGCACCGATACACGTAGATCATCTTGACAGTTACAACCTAATGGCGACACGTCAAACTGTTTGTTATTAAAGTTTTTACAACTTTGTTGCATCCCATCTTAGACAAGTATATCTCTCTTTTCTTCCTCTTCAGTATAACCCTTCATTGTATTCGTATATAAATGCATTGCCTTTTTCATCGTTTGTAACATATTTCTTCTTACCATGTATTAATTTTATTCTAATTCTTCTTTTAGAAACTCTTCGATCTGGTAGTAAAGGAAAAACGTTATATACAACGGGAATTTTTCTTGCTGAGCTCGCACTGCGAAGAGAGGTCGCCCTCGTCACATTCTCCCTGATTTCTAACCATGCTCTTTCCTCAGGTAACACGTCAATTTTTTAGAATGCTATAAACAACATTAACATTGTATTTTTCTTTTGCAGATTTTAAACCACACATGACCATTTCCATTGTTTTTGAACCTTTTGAGCCACCCATACAAGAACTAACAAGTGTATTTTGAATTCATATTGTTATTTAGAAAAGACGTTTTTATTCACGATTTAATTTTTTTTTACGAAAAATGTCACATTTATATCCTTTTTTATAAAATGCAGGTATTTGCTATATATTAAGTTTTATTACCAGCATCATTTTTATGAATTAGTACACATTTAAATTTATTTCTTTATTCATGACTGTATCATCTTCTCAAGTACGTCTTGTTTTGTTTACATTCGTATTGTGGCATTAATGTGTCTTTTTGACCAAATAAAGCCTATTTATTCATTTAGTATCTGTATTATACCTAATATATTTATACTTGCTTAACTAAAATATACCAACAATTTATACATTTTGACATTAGAATTTGACAAATTATCCTACTTACAAGTATCTGTTTTTAACTTATACCTTAGTTTTTAAATAAACGATTTTAAAATAAAATTAGTATTCTTTTTTAATAACTAAACTAATTCTTAAGATTATTATTTTCGATAATGTGAAGGTCACAGCAATATGTGTATAACACATGAAGAAAATTTACATATTTGTATAATATATAGACAATTTAAGCAAACACACATTTAATTAAAATTTAAATTTACATTTACAATGTCACAATTTAAAAAATCCTGCGCAGAATAGAACGCATTGTTCAAGAGGTACTTCTTTAAAATAGTTGAGAATCGGTTGGAAGAAATGCGCCACATGGTTTCAGGAAGTTTATTGATAATCAGAAATCCGCAAATCTCTGCGTCGTCTGCAATCTATGGTGTGGTATTTTCAGGGCATTACTCATTCTTGTGTTGTGATTGTGCGTATCACCATTCCTCTGCACGTGAGATCCAATATATTCTAAAGAAAAATACTCCTCTGAAGGTCTGAGTATCTAAGTTGGCTAATTTGCTTTCTATGGGAGCATGTATGAAGTCTGCCTCCATTTCAGTAAGCCCTTTTGCCAAAATTTTTCTTCAATACGTAAATTATTGTGTATGGCTATGTTTATGAAGATATTTGCAACGATGGAGTTCTTGTTTTGCGATGCACACCCATCGCTCCAAAAAATAATTGTGTAATTTTTCTAATGATTTTTAAGTCAAATTCTTTTCGGAAGTAAATAATTTGAGCGAAATTGTATGTAGTAACACCACCTGTCGCCTCGTGCCAGATAAATTTTGTACCATTTATACCTACTTTGTTTTGAATTCTAACGATGAAACTTTTGTCTCGAGGCTCAACAACAAGGCCTGCATATCCTTAAAAGACCTGGTTATTTGCACTTTTTATGCTGTAGAGCAGTTGACAATGCTAAAACTGGTCTAAGATCAATCATTAATTTCACTTGGAATATCTTAACCTACACAAACATATTATCTAAAATTCACCCAATGTACTCTCCTATTTCGAGACTGAGCACTTCAACACTGAACTCTAAACTAAACTAGTTCGTGTGGCTTAGACCTATTCAGCCTTCTGTTCAAGTTGCCGCGTATTTGGTGTCAGATCTTATTTCGCTGGCTTCATCCCTGATTCCTAGATCTGTATATGTGTGCCACCATTTCGAATATACCAAAGTGTATCGACAATATTGTGTTAAACTTTGGTCTGTAATCTTTGTATATTTTTAAAAGGACCGATTTGGCACAAACCCAAAGTTGTGTACCATACAACCAGATTGGTTTGAGGACTTGGTTATAGATGAAGACTTTGTTCTATAGCGAAAGTTGTGAGTTACGTGCCAACATACAGTAAAATTTTCTATCCTGAAGATCCAGCTCAGCTCTTTTCTTCTTGATATGTTACTTCGATCTCAGTTTAACGTCAAGCGTCCTAACATTACTATCTATAGTAATATGTCTTATATCTATTATGTTGGTAAAGTTTATATAAGTTGACTTTAGCTTATCAAGTTTTATTGTCGAAATCTTGTCGCAGGCTTTTTACAATTTATTTGTTGTTGTTTGCATATTATTATCTACTGCTAAGATTGCCGTGGCATTAGCAAATGTTGTGTTCTCTAGTTCTGGCAGAACAGATGTCTAAAATAAATAGAGGACCGGCCCTGGTACACTTCCTTGTGGAACTCCAGCTTCAATTCTCTTCTTCTTATTTTATTGTAAAAATCTATTAGACATATAAGATTGCCCAAGTTCAATTTATATAATAATAATAATAATAATAATGTCTTTATTTAGCAATTTTCTATTATGTATACATGATAAATATATGTTCAATTATAACATCTTAATTTGATATATGTGTTACAAACCAACTTCTAAAGTCAATAATTCAAGTGTATATGCTTATAAGCCAACGTCTTAAATAAACTTAGTCTATTACATTCTTTTATACTATTGGGTAATGTATTATAAAGTTTCAAACCATCAACGTATACACTTGTTGTTGTTTGACTTCGTTGATATCTACTTATATAAAAGTCTTTAACATTACGTGTGCTATAACTATGCGTATCTCCTACTTGTACTAGCTTATCCGTTAAATATGAAGGTGCCTGACCTAACTTAATTCTATGTATAAAAACGAGTACTCTATATGCTAGTCTCTGTCTAATGTTCATTAATTGTAATGCACCCAACATTATCTGTATGGGTGTATATTTACTACATTTCAGTATTACTCTCATACATTTATTCTGTAGTTTTTGTAATTGTTGTATCTCATTTTGCTTTGCATTGAACAGAATTGTTAAACAATATTCAAAGTGTGGTGCTATAAGCGATTTATATAACATAAGTTTAACATAGTTTGACAAGTTTTTACCTATTCTATTTAAAAACCCTACTTTTTTAAATATCTTACTTATTACATAGCTTAAATGTTTTTTGAAATTTAAATTTTCATCAATTATTATGCCAAGGTATTTTATTTGTGTTACTGACTCTAATTCAACATTATTAATTAGTATTTTAATCTTATCTTTATCATTGTGTTGTAATTTATGTCTACTTCCAATACACATAAACTTGGACTTATCAATATTTATACTTAAATTATT
The DNA here is from genome assembly GCA_963170755.1 of Amphimallon solstitiale. Taxonomy (NCBI): domain Eukaryota; kingdom Metazoa; phylum Arthropoda; class Insecta; order Coleoptera; family Scarabaeidae; genus Amphimallon; species Amphimallon solstitiale. The sequence continues at coordinate 60,391,007 of OY720680.1, forward strand.
TGTACATAGCCATATATATATAACGCTTCCAGTTCTTCATTCATCACTTTAACCATATCTTCCATATCATCGCCCGATACGCAGAGCATTGTATCATCCACGAACATACACACGTCACAGCGGCCGACACACGACGACATATCATTCACGTAAATATTGAATAGAACGGGGCCTAAAACAGTTCCCTGGGGCACTCCATACCTAGTTTCTATCGCACTTAATATACTATTATTATATTTTACTATTTGTGTCCTATTATTTAAATAGCTAGAAAACCAATTTCGAACTGTACCACCTACACCTATTGATTCCAGTTTTTTAATTAAAGTGTCTCAATTTATTGTTTCAAAGGCTCTACGAAAATCCAAAAAGACTGCTAAGATAATGATACCTTTATCCAGTTCTTTTAACCACTTATCAATTAAATTCACTAATAATGTTTCACATGAATGATCTTCTTTCAAGCCCGACTGGTCTTTGCTTATTATATTATTGTCATTACAATACGAACTAAGTAATTTATGATCAATCACTTTAAAAATACCTTTCAATACCAGCAGCTGGTAGAAACAAATCATGTGGAAGTTTTTGTTTTGGCCTGCGCATGAGTCAGACCACACTATAAGTTTTGTTTTATTTTTTACTCTTTTAGAAGTTTGCACAAAATTCCATAAGCAGCTTACAACTTCTGCACTACCTCTGCCGGCTACATCTTCAGTCCAAGTTTGCATTACTGATTGGTGCCCTTCAGTAGTGATAACGTGAATGCCCAAGTTGTAAAACCAAAGTTGTCTTAGGTAGAACGCCTTTGACGTAGTTAGTTTCGGCAAAGGCATGGTCTGTTGCAGGTCGACCGTTATATAGCACTCATTTTCGTTTTCCAAGGCGTTTTCGCGGTCTCTCGACATCAACTCAAAGCCTAATTTTACATTTTCTTGGTGTTCCGCATTCGACTTTCCAGAATCGCATTTGCTGCAGGTGTCACTTTTAGGGTGACTAAAGGATAAATTAAGCTTACCAGAGAAAATTTTTGAATATGTAGCCTTTTTGATTAAGAAATTGTCTGCTTTCTTCATTTCTTTACACTCTTCAATATACAATCTATACATGCGGGACATATTCAGATTTGGAGCAAGATACCTTTTATGTGGATTACTGTTTCGTGAGTAATGAGATTGTTCTGTAGGAAATCTATTAATGTGAGATATTATAGCTTGCTCTACAGCGTCGCTTATCTTGTGTGGTCTATTCGTATGACGTCCGCGTGCATCTTTGGTTGGAGCGGATTGTCCAGTTTTCAGTTTATCCTTTATGAGGTCTACTTTTTTGCGGCTAATTTGATATAATGCTACCGGATCTACGTCGCAATAAGATAACGGCTGATTAAGATACGAAACGGGGAGTCGCAATAGGGGGTTGTTAAACAGGATAACGCAGGGCCGAGCTAACTCTGTCGCAGACGGCGTGACGGTTCAGGTAAAAGAGAACACCTATAAGTAGAGCGTCGGTCGGCAACGACGCTTGCGACGATTGTCCGGGCACCAGGACACTATGCTATCTACAGATAACCTACCTGCGCCTCCTACGAACTACCACTGGCTGTGTCCCTCCAGCGGGTTACCTACTGAACACCCTGTATATATGAAGCTCCCACACTCATGTGCGAACTTGTCACAATAATAAATACATATGCAGAGGTAAAAGAAATAAAAGATAAGGTATTCGTAATATAACAAAATTTAATTGAACTTGACGTGTGATGCGGTTATCAGTATAATATAAAAAAAAAAAATTAAATTGTGAAATCTGAAGTTAAGCAATGCGTTGAATGAAAGCTACATCGTAGTTAAGTTAGACAGATGGTAAATAATAAAAAAAAACGTAGGTGACATTTGCAAAAATTAGTAAGAATATAAGTAAAAAAAAACTTAAGGATTAGACAAAAACTCTGCGCATCAGCAGGAGTTGGTCGGTTGCCGAAACGTTTCTTTCACCTCACAATTAGGTGTACAAAAGTTTTCAATTACATGCCATTTGGCAATGTCAATACAAAGGTGAAATAATATTTATAAAATTTAATAAGCGCAAGAAAGATTAATGTATTAAAATAAAGTCTTAGCCTAAAGTGTGTAAAATTCGCTAACTTATAAAACAAAACGAAACGTCAGGTTTGCTTACATGAACTACGTTAAATGAATTTGAAGGTTAACTATTGGCAAAGACAAGAGTTAAAGGCAAAATCTCACAAGATTACAGCAGAATATAAACGTACAAAATTATAAACAAATATATATTCCAAAATTGCAATACTTCATGTAACCTACAGTTATTGTAACGGAAGAGAAAACACTAGGTATATTACCGATCGTCTAACATCTACCCAAAAGAAAATAATGAGATAAAATTTATGAATTTTCTAGATTAAGTTTAAATTAAATAATTGCCTCAGAATAAGGCTACAATAATTACGGTAGTGACAAATTCAAAAATTCAGATCAATCTGATCATTACAAAAATTAATAAAATTATAACGGAAATTTAATCAGGATTATTTTGTGACCTCGCAGTTGACTAAGAGGTGCGACAGGTAATAAACCACTCAAAATTCTTGGTTCAAAAACTAGGCGAAATAAGTCTTGCACTCAAACGTTACGTCGTCGAAAATCGGTCGAAAATATATATAAGGTAAAAATTACAACCTTATTTGGCAAGATGGCTAACGGAAAGGACGCTGCAGTTGTTCAAGATGGCGACGTCTCCCTTGTTGGAGAAATTCCACTCAACAGGTGGGCTGGATGTTGGATGAGACCCCTGTTGTGGGCGATAACCCCAAAAATAAGTCTTCGGAGGGCTCAAATGGTCGCCAAAGGAATCCTAACAGCCTTTGAGGGCTTTTGTGCCCGTCAAAAGAATCCTAGCGGGTTCTGAGGGCTTTTGTGCCCGTCAAAAGAATCCTAGCGGGTGCTGAGGGCTTTTGTGCCCGTCAAAAGAATCCTATTAAAATTAAAAAAAACCCAAAGATAAAATCCCGAAAATTTAACACAGAGCTCTGAAAACTTACCCCAATTATGAAGAAATAATATGGAGATTCCACGATAAGGACTCAGAAGTCACACATAGCACGAAGATAAATCAAAAATCCACCTCGTGGCATTCGTAAATTAGATAACGGTATTGCGATAAAAATTAATTCACGATAAATCACCTAATAAAGGTATCGATAACTCACACTTATTTCGTTAAAGCCGCCTAAGCGTTAGTCTAACATTTTAGACAAAGTGATAAAATTCACCAAAAGACAATAAGCATATCGTGCCCATGCACTTATAACAAGTTCGACTTCTAAAGTGACCTAAACCGTGACCTTTACGGTAGATACGTTACAACCCAAGATCACGCCCACTCAATGCGTCACTAGAAAGGATTCAACCTAAAGGCGGGAGTTTTCAAATAAACATAATAAGCACTCAACTAATCTGACAATAAAGGGGAGACGACATCGTGACTTAAACACAATTAAACGTAACCCTACACATATCTTAGAAGGAAGAACATAAGCGAATTACTCAACAATTGTAAATAGGAGATATAAAGTCGACCGCACGAGAGGGTATTTCATGCCGGACGTTGGCAATCCGTGAGCAGATAGAACTGTACTAATTAGCCGATAGGTATGACAGAAAATAAACAAGCGATCTTCCACACATAGTTTCTGTTTTCATTAGGCGAAAGGACAGAATTTCTGCAGGTAAATAACGAAATACTAAAGCTTAATATCAAAACGCTGCTAAAGACGGTAGAAAAACCGATCAAAACTTATGTTACAGCGAAATTACAATCCTAACCCATACGATGGTTCTGGGGACAGAATAACAGAAGTTCCTAACACTAGAAAATCGAAGATAGAGCAACAAGTGATCGACAGCAATTAATAGTATGCCTTACACTCCAAACATTTCTTTAATTAATACTCCTTACCTTTTTTTTTTTAGAGAGACGACTGCGAAGGAAAAGGAAAATAACAATAATACTCGGGGGGCCTGCTCGAGATTCTGTGTTTGGCAAAACGCAAAATATATGACACAGTTAGCACAATATCTTGATTATCGTTTCAAAACGTTTACAAACTACAATAAATGCATTAGGTAGGGATCGGTCGTAATATATATAAGAAGATATTTTATATACTTAAGCAAGGCGTAGAGATAATTGCAAATGCGTAAAATATGAAACTACAGGTAGGTTAGATTAAGCTAGAGCTAAGATAAATAAAGTTAGTTATTCAGATAAAGAGGCTTTCACAAAAACAGAGTGTAAATACCCGATCTTACACAAAATGTATCTGTCATGTTCGCGGTATGTGATTTAGAGCGGTGAGGACTCAATAGTAGGTTTAGTACCCACGGAAGCATACTGCAGGCAGTCTTAGTGACCGGTGAAATAGACAATATACAGGGTACGCTCAAAAAGTCATGAACTTTATACGAAATTCCACGTATTTAGACAAAAGGTACACAATCTTTCGCGAACTATAGACAAAGTAAATTTACAACGTAACAAATTCCCCCCTTTCCAGCGAAAAGAAATTGATCGCAGAGCAATTTCTTGCACCGAGAACATAGGCTGACGGGATAAAGATAGTGAAAAGGGTAAGCGAGAGCTCTAAAACGGACGTTGTCTACTACACAAACGCATACATATCCACACTCCACACTCAGTCACAGCAACACCAGACAGCTTGGCCATAACCACCACGTGGCCCTTCGGCATTCGGCCGGTACGGGGAAAGTAACGAAAAATAAAAGAACAAGGGGTGTCGAGACTCTGCACAGACGCGCCCCGAGGCCTGTCCAACCGACAGCCCAGCACTACTGGTAGCATCACGGGGGGAAGAGGGTGTAGACGGGTTAGATATCGGTGTGCCCGGCCGGCGGTGATCCTTACGACGGTCGAAGGCACAGGAATGAGGAGTGGGCACTACCAATAGGCCAAGATGCGGGCAAGGCAACCCCCGAGACGACACTCTGCAGACACGCGACGGTAAAAGAGACCCTTGGGAGAGAAACCGAGAGCCTCAAAACAAACAAGGATAAAAGGTCAACTAAAAACGGGTTTATTACTACAGATACGGGATACAAAGCGGAATAGGGAAGAGGTAAATAAAGGTAGGGTAGAGCTTAGAATGGTGCAACTGCTCAGAGGTACGGATATGCTGTTTCGACATCCATAACATCCGGTAACAACAAAACGAGAAAAGATCGCCAAACAAAAATAGAAATTAGAGAGCAAAAGTTTAAAGTCTGGACCGGCGTTGTCCCGACTAAAATGCTGAAGGCAACGATAAACCATAAAGGCTGAAGTCATTTCCGATTCCTGGTAGTAACATTTTGAACGTAAGAAAAGCAAGAAGGTCGCCAGGACACGACCTTTAGAAGGCTGAGGATTATCACACAGAAGGGACCATCACTCTTTATACCTTCACAAATAAGAAAGTCAAATCCGGTAGTTAAGCCACATTAGTTAGCTTAAAAGGTAGTCATGTCAGAGAGGGTAAACGAAATATAGTGTGGACTCCCCTAGCAAGGCTGCCACTCCATACATGCAAAGACACGGGAGATCCGAAACATACGGAAGCGATAAAGGCACGGGAAGATAAATGCATAGACAGAATCACAGATACAAGCTGTGCAATGGGGCCGGTAATCACACTAACGAAAGGTCGATAAAAGAAAATTGTTTGTCCTAAGGTGGTAGAGGAACAATAGAAGTGAGGGTCCCTTTAGAAGACTTTTACTTCACGCAGGTTCACGGTAGGAGAATTCTTCCAGCCCTCGCTACAGGCCATAATGCCCCTTTAGATGCCTCCTACATCACGCGAGGTACACGGTAGAGAAATTCTGGTGTTACGGCTGCAAGCCAAGGCACTCTCTACAGGCCATGATGGAAGGAGTTAGCGATAAGGTAAGGCACGAAGCAACACATAACGAAAACGTAAGCGAGATAAAAGACAAACTAATTTATTCAACAGACGAGTGTCGATGATTATCGTCTGAAGTCTGTTTCGCAAATCGTCAGGTAGCATTGAACAAATGGCGGAAGAAGGTATATCAACAAGGTACCACTGCAAAACGTAACCCACAAACAAGACCATAGCCGGGCTAAGATAAACAGACGGAGTCCGAGAAATTTTTATTTTAGAGACACGCTCTCGATAGATGTTCAGAGAATTATCGTCAACAACCTTAAGAGATCCCATGCCCAACGAAATGAATGGATCCGCTTCACTCGCCGGAACAGAGAAATCCAAAGCTGAAGAAGCAACAGCGTTTTTATCATAAGCCAAATCCGATATATACAGATTTAAAGTTACGCATGGAGATGTGACATCTGTAGGTTCGAAAAGCTCCAAGTTCAGAGAGACATCGAAATCTGCGTTATTTGCGCATACAAGAAGCTTAAAATCGAAAGAAGCTTCAGAAGCGGTATCATTGGCGCATACAAGAACCTCTAAATCGGTAAGAGTGACAGAATCGGAGTTATTAGGACGTACAAAAAACTCCAAGTCAGATGAGGAAACAGAATCTGTATTATAGCTAAGTACGAAGTCAGAAGAGACATCAGAAATTGAATTATGAGTAAGCCCCAAGTCGGGAGGTACGTCAGAAATCGTATTATAGGTAAACTTTACGTCAGAAGGTACATCAAAATCTGAGTCATAGGAACGCTCTACGACAGGAGATATATCAGAGATCGAATCAGGTGTAAGCTTTACAACAGGAGGTACATCAGAAATTGTATTAACAGTGCGCTCGGGAGTTTCTAATACGGGAGAGACAACTGACACCGAACTGATTTGGTCCTCGGAAGAATTCAACTCATCGAAGGCAACTGAGTCTATCGGAGGTGGGGAGGTAGCAGTTGGAGAAAGAGTCGGATCCGGCATGACACTAGCTGACGGAGAAGGTTGGCCAATATCTTCATCGTCACCCATGTCAACCTCGTCGTCACTCCTATAATCCTCGTAGTCACTCACATACTCTCCGGCCTTCCATGCCTTATATTTCTCCATTATGGCACGAGAAGTGGTATCGGTAAGGTCACGAGGCGAGACGTTTCCGATAGTTCGCATTTTTGAGATAAACTTAGCTGCCAATTCACAACTACGTACCGAAAACCAGATACGTTCGTCCTTCTCTTCGGCAGTTTGCGGCTGCGCATTCTGAATGCGGTCCGCGACAAAAGCCAGATCGGAAGTTATTCCCCGATATTCAGAAACTGTAGTCCTACTATCAAGTTCAGCGATAAAATATTCTAAGAGAGAGAACTTTGACCAAATTGCCTCAGCGTCCTCCGCATAAGGAAAAGGGTAGTCAGAAGGAGGGCAGACGGCTTCCTTAAAGCCTGGGTGCTCTTCCTCGAATCTTAGAAGGTCATAGTAATACACCTGCGCATCGTCCAGCTCCATACCTGGTGACCGTTTGGTACCAAAAGTAGCGAGTAAATAATCCAAATCCTCATAAGAAAGATGTTCCATAAGAATGTCAAAACGCATAGTCTCCATCGTATAGAAAAAAAATGATTCGAGAAGATTACAGAGATAAACTAGGTCTTGAAATGGTCACAAGACACAAATGTGTACCTGTCGATTACTTAAATGGTTCGTACCAGGTAACAAAAGAAGAAATCTTGATTGATTGCAAAACTATGTAAAGTCAAAACGCACGCTAAGACTTGCCTAGGAGGTAATCGGAAAAAAAAATATATAGATATAGGCAAGACCAAAGAAAACAGTGCGATAAGAGTGCTCCACTCGGCAGCCACTCACACAAGTCGAGAAAAAGCCTAAATCGAGAAAATTCAAAATTTATTCCGGAAGATGGTCAGGACCGAAACGTTGATGCGAAACAAGTAGCTTCTCCGAAGTATAACACCACTGTGCGGTACGACGAAATGTTAGAAATGTTAGTGGCTGAAATACTTAAAGGTAAGGAAAATATTCCGGAAGATGGAGAAAACTTGTCCAGACCGTTAGGCAACGACACGTTGTCACGTCAAAGCAACCAAAACCAAGGAAAATTAGAAAAGACGAGAAATTTCCCTGAAGATGGTAAAAACCAGGTTGAAACGTTCGGTGTCAACTTATGAGTTGATAGATGACACACAAAAGGAAAAGAAAATTTGAGGGCGGCGAAAACTTAGTCGAAACGTAGGTGCGAACTGTTGTACGTTAGGCCCACAACGAAAGCATGAAATTGTTGTGAAGATAGCGAAAACTTCGTTGGAGCGTTAGGTAGCGAAGGAAAAAAAAAAATTTTGTTCCGGAAGGTGGAGAAAAGATGGCAGAAACGTTGGTGTGTCAATTCGTACGGGGGGGGGGAGAAACTTGTCTGAAAGTTAAGGGGCAGGAAAAGAAATTCTGAAAATGGCGGAAAATTGGCCGAAACTTGATTGACACACACGAATAATAATAAAGAAAAATTGAAGATGGCGGAAAGTTGGTCGAAACGTTGGTGCCAAATTTTTCCCTATCACCAAAAGAAAAATCCAGACGCTAGGGCACCAAATTTTTCCTTAATACTGAAAGAAAGGCCCCAAAAAGATTATCGAAACGTTGGCTGTTAAAGACAGGGAGATAATTTGCAAAATTCAAGAAAATGTTCCGGAAGATGGTCAAAATTTTTCCGAAACGTGGTCCACCAAGGACAAGGCGATAAATTTGTAAATTTAAAAAAAAATTCCGGAAGATGGTCAAAAATCGGCCGAAACGTTGGGCGCCAAATTTTTGCTACCGGATCTACGTCGCAATAAGATAACGGCTGATTAAGATACGAAACGGGGAGTCGCAATAGGGGGTTGTTAAACAGGATAACGCAGGGCCGAGCAAACTCTGTCGCAGACGGCGTGACGGTTCAGGTAAAAGAGAACACCTATAAGTAGAGCGTCGGTCGGCAACGACGCTTGCGACGATTGTCCGGGCACCAGGACACTATGCTATCTACAGATAACCTACCTGCGCCTCCTACGAACTACCACTGGCTGTGTCCCTCCAGCGGGTTACCTACTGAACACCCTGTATATATGAAGCTCCCACACTCATGTGCGAACTTGTCACAATAATAAATACATATGCAGAGGTAAAAGAAATAAAAGATAAGGTATTCGTAATATAACAAAATTTAATTGAACTTGACGTGTGATGCGGTTATCAGTATAATATAAAAAAAAAAAATTAAATTGTGAAATCTGAAGTTAAGCAATGCGTTGAATGAAAGCTACATCGTAGTTAAGTTAGACAGATGGTAAATAATAAAAAAAAACGTAGGTGACATTTGCAAAAATTAGTAAGAATATAAGTAAAAAAAAACTTAAGGATTAGACAAAAACTCTGCGCATCAGCAGGAGTTGGTCGGTTGCCGAAACGTTTCTTTCACCTCACAATTAGGTGTACAAAAGTTTTCAATTACATGCCATTTGGCAATGTCAATACAAAGGTGAAATAATATTTATAAAATTTAATAAGCGCAAGAAAGATTAATGTATTAAAATAAAGTCTTAGCCTAAAGTGTGTAAAATTCGCTAACTTATAAAACAAAACGAAACGTCAGGTTTGCTTACATGAACTACGTTAAATGAATTTGAAGGTTAACTATTGGCAAAGACAAGAGTTAAAGGCAAAATCTCACAAGATTACAGCAGAATATAAACGTACAAAATTATAAACAAATATATATTCCAAAATTGCAATACTTCATGTAACCTACAGTTATTGTAACGGAAGAGAAAACACTAGGTATATTACCGATCGTCTAACATCTACCCAAAAGAAAATAATGAGATAAAATTTATGAATTTTCTAGATTAAGTTTAAATTAAATAATTGCCTCAGAATAAGGCTACAATAATTACGGTAGTGACAAATTCAAAAATTCAGATCAATCTGATCATTACAAAAATTAATAAAATTATAACGGAAATTTAATCAGGATTATTTTGTGACCTCGCAGTTGACTAAGAGGTGCGACAGGTAATAAACCACTCAAAATTCTTGGTTCAAAAACTAGGCGAAATAAGTCTTGCACTCAAACGTTACGTCGTCGAAAATCGGTCGAAAATATATATAAGGTAAAAATTACAACCTTATTTGGCAAGATGGCTAACGGAAAGGACGCTGCAGTTGTTCAAGATGGCGACGTCTCCCTTGTTGGAGAAATTCCACTCAACAGGTGGGCTGGATGTTGGATGAGACCCCTGTTGTGGGCGATAACCCCAAAAATAAGTCTTCGGAGGGCTCAAATGGTCGCCAAAGGAATCCTAACAGCCTTTGAGGGCTTTTGTGCCCGTCAAAAGAATCCTAGCGGGTTCTGAGGGCTTTTGTGCCCGTCAAAAGAATCCTAGCGGGTGCTGAGGGCTTTTGTGCCCGTCAAAAGAATCCTATTAAAATTAAAAAAAACCCAAAGATAAAATCCCGAAAATTTAACACAGAGCTCTGAAAACTTACCCCAATTATGAAGAAATAATATGGAGATTCCACGATAAGGACTCAGAAGTCACACATAGCACGAAGATAAATCAAAAATCCACCTCGTGGCATTCGTAATAGTAGTTTATACAACGAGTCAATAATGACAGTTATTATTCCCGAGAGCTGAATTTACTCCCGAGCCGCGTAAGCGGCGAGGGAGTAACTCAGCTCGAGGGAATAATAGTCATTATCGTGAGTTAGTATACACTACTTTATCGACGACTAACTGAAAATTACTAAAAAAAATCAAAATAAGTAAACGAAAATGTCAGATTACTATATCAATATGACGTTTGATGGTTAGGCAGTCAGTAAAATGGCCGGACTTGTCTATCGTTACTATGACAACGTTAGGAACGTTATGTTCTTATTGGCGGAATGCAGTGAATAATGGTAACGTTATGGCCCATTATATGTTCTTATTGGCGGAATGCAGTGAATAATGGTAACGTTATGGCCCATTATTCACTGGTCGCATTTCATTATTCCCTACGGGTATTATGAGTGTTATTATTAGCCAATATTGATTAATATAATACATACTTTATTGTTTAGTCGTCGATAAATTAGATAACGGTATTGCGATAAAAATTAATTCACGATAAATCACCTAATAAAGGTATCGATAACTCACACTTATTTCGTTAAAGCCGCCTAAGCGTTAGTCTAACATTTTAGACAAAGTGATAAAATTCACCAAAAGACAATAAGCATATCGTGCCCATGCACTTATAACAAGTTCGACTTCTAAAGTGACCTAAACCGTGACCTTTACGGTAGATACGTTACAACCCAAGATCACGCCCACTCAATGCGTCACTAGAAAGGATTCAACCTAAAGGCGGGAGTTTTCAAATAAACATAATAAGCACTCAACTAATCTGACAATAAAGGGGAGACGACATCGTGACTTAAACACAATTAAACGTAACCCTACACATATCTTAGAAGGAAGAACATAAGCGAATTACTCAACAATTGTAAATAGGAGATATAAAGTCGACCGCACGAGAGGGTATTTCATGCCGGACGTTGGCAATCCGTGAGCAGATAGAACTGTACTAATTAGCCGATAGGTATGACAGAAAATAAACAAGCGATCTTCCACACATAGTTTCTGTTTTCATTAGGCGAAAGGACAGAATTTCTGCAGGTAAATAACGAAATACTAAAGCTTAATATCAAAACGCTGCTAAAGACGGTAGAAAAACCGATCAAAACTTATGTTACAGCGAAATTACAATCCTAACCCATACGATGGTTCTGGGGACAGAATAACAGAAGTTCCTAACACTAGAAAATCGAAGATAGAGCAACAAGTGATCGACAGCAATTAATAGTATGCCTTACACTCCAAACATTTCTTTAATTAATACTCCTTACCTTTTTTTTTTTAGAGAGACGACTGCGAAGGAAAAGGAAAATAACAATAATACTCGGGGGGCCTGCTCGAGATTCTGTGTTTGGCAAAACGCAAAATATATGACACAGTTAGCACAATATCTTGATTATCGTTTCAAAACGTTTACAAACTACAATAAATGCATTAGGTAGGGATCGGTCGTAATATATATAAGAAGATATTTTATATACTTAAGCAAGGCGTAGAGATAATTGCAAATGCGTAAAATATGAAACTACAGGTAGGTTAGATTAAGCTAGAGCTAAGATAAATAAAGTTAGTTATTCAGATAAAGAGGCTTTCACAAAAACAGAGTGTAAATACCCGATCTTACACAAAATGTATCTGTCATGTTCGCGGTATGTGATTTAGAGCGGTGAGGACTCAATAGTAGGTTTAGTACCCACGGAAGCATACTGCAGGCAGTCTTAGTGACCGGTGAAATAGACAATATACAGGGTACGCTCAAAAAGTCATGAACTTTATACGAAATTCCACGTATTTAGACAAAAGGTACACAATCTTTCGCGAACTATAGACAAAGTAAATTTACAACGTAACAATAAAGCACAAAACGCGGATTTACACACATACACTTGTTGATTGTCCAAAACCACTGAGTATTTGTAATAATGACATTTAGGTTTAGTAGTGTTTATACGTGGGCGTGCAACATCCATAGGAGTAATACTTCTAAATAATAAGGCATTTTTGGAATTTATGTCAAGATTGTAAAAACCATCAAGTATTAATTTTCGTTTAGCTTCGTTGAACTTTGTACTGCATTGCAATTTGCACTTTTCAGTGCATAACAATACTGAGCAAAATGCTTTTAGGTGGTACAGCAATCCCTTTATATGAAGTGTAAGCTTGTCCTTTTTCTCTACGAATAGCTTCAGCACGCCTTTTCCACAACTCTGTGTTTCTAGTTCGCGTTCTTGTGGTTTTCTGTTTAATAGGGAATGTTTTAATCCTTTTAGTACCTCTAACAGTTAAATTCTTATCATTGTTATTCAACATTCCTTCAACGTCAACAATAGAAGCAATATTTTGCTCAGTTTCTTCTTCTGGTTCTGACTGACTTGACTGATAATCCATATTTTGTTCCAGTTCTCCTTCTGGTGCTAACTGATTAGGTTTATGGTAGATATTATACTCATCATCACTTTCTGATTCTGATTGACTTGGTTGATAGTCACTGCCACTCGACTGGTAGACATAGTCGCTATCGTAAGTCCCAAGACAAACTGGAAATTAAAGTGGTAGTTGATTATATACCCAATATTGAGTGTAATATATAATAATACCTCCGCTTGGTCCTGCCTCACACTGTATCTCACTTTGTAGAACCTTTTGCACCATCCGTTGTCCTCGAGACAACATTTTTTCATTTAAATTCATTTCATACAAACTTACTGCCACAAACACTGTCATTAGAGTATTTTAAGGTTATGTTGTGGGACTATGTACCGCTTGTAGCGCACGGGAAATTAAAAAGATACATTCTGGAGCGGTTGAAGGGGTTATGGGCACATACCTCTTTCTTCCACAGCGTCCTTGATTATTAGTGCGACATGGCTCCTTCTACCACTCGGTAGCTGCTTTGATTTAAAAGATAGAGCCAAATGCTAAGGGGGCAAGTTACATATGCACATAACTCCTTCATCCACATCAAAACTCGACTTTTTCAGAAAATGTTACTTAACACCTTCTTCCACTTGCCCCTTCAATTACCAGTTAAGACCTTCGTGCCAGACCCTATAAAAGGCTTGAAGCGGAAGAGAGAAAGATAGCTGAGCATCTATTATTTTTGTAGATTCTGTAGTAAGTAAGAAAGTATGGTTTCTTATTGAAACGATTTTATCGTCATTTTATCTTCTAAACGAAGCGGTTTTCTGAAAACAATTTCAGGTCAAAAAGCCTTTAAACATCCCAAAAAAATCACCCACTAAATTTTTACCGCATGTTTAGTAAACAACCTGTATAGTCAGCAAATGCTATTTCATCTGTGTTTTCTTTTTATAAATTACGTAAATAATTTTAAACGTGCGACATACTGTCTAAGATATACGATTATTAAAAAGCAATTCGTTTCATTCTTTCATGCCTTGAAATAATTAATATAATTAGTTTCAAGAACGTTCGCAGTAAATTATTGTTGGATATTATTAGAGTATGTGTGGTTGGAAATAAATCTGTGAAGAGTGAATAGCTAGACTACTCGGCGTAGAACGGAAGAATTGGAAAAAAAGGAGAAAAGAAACATGAGAGAGGAAGATTTATTATAATCGAGACCATCTAGTCGTGTCTGCTAACGCCACACTGTTAAAAGACAAATGGGTCTGTCAGGATAAATTGACAAAATGACTGTTCCCAAATCTCCGGGTACCACAAATTGTGACACCCCTACGAAAACAAAATAAATCTCAGACGAGAGACGACGCTAGATGTATGGCGCTTATTCGAAGGAAAAATTATGCAACAGGACGTATTTACAAATCTGTATGTAATCTATTTGTATACAGTAGCGACAGTAGTAGAATAATTTATTGATTTAGTTAGCTTTAATTCATTAATTTTGGTGCAAATATGATCAACTATATTAGTTAAAATATAGAACATCAATATACATAATGCAATTCGTATTATTAGGTACTATAATTAATTCTTATTATAACTTTCTTATTAATTATGTTTAGTATTTCCACAGGAATAAAGTAACAGAAGTACTAAGAAAGTTAGTAGTGACGTAAAGCTAGTCACTTATCTGAATTATTAAGTTGTGCGGATATTATGTTGTTATGGAGGTTCATTTTGAGTTTCAAGGTGGTTTGAGATTTATACAGGATGTAATCACCTTCATGCACGATGCAAGTGCGGTAAAATACAGAGATCTCTGGAAGATCAAATTTTATATATGTGGCCAGCTTTTGAGAGGTGAGTCGAGGTGTGAAGGGGTATGTGTTTTAGATATGATGGTAACAACTTCATATATCGATTGTTTCCTGACAATCATATGATACGAACAATCAATTGTGTTAGTCATAAATTAATAAGATTTCGATAAGCACGTGATTATTATTAACTAATCAAATAATATTGCGATATGCAAAACTTACGTAAGGCTTGATAGATGCGTTAGTATAACATTCATTCAGTGTTCTTCATTTAGTAAGATTTGTCGACCAAATTAAATCAGTAGTTTTCAGTGTAATCAAGCTCATCGAGTACTCTATATTTAATGTCTAATGCGAAAAATATTGGAGGAAAACAAAAATTTACAACTGTTATTGCTCAAGTGAAACGTTTCAAGCAAATGTGACGGGGTCTTCAGGTAATGGGATCAGGCTACACATAAGACAACAGACTGCCTCTAATCGTGTTATACAGGGTGATTCTTAATATATGCGACACACTTTAGGAGATGATTCCTGGGGTTATTTTGATAATAAAAGTTCATAAGAACATATGTCCAAAACCGCTTAGTTCAGAAGTTATACAATGTTTACCAGAAAGTTAAAATAATAAATGGTTTTATTATAAATTAACAAAATAATTAGTAAAACAAAATTAACTTATAGTAACTGTTGAAAATGACCGCTCCCAACTGTAATACAAGCTCGTAAACAAGTCTGTGCCTGTTTCTCTAATTAGTGGTCGCGTTGTCGATGCTAATCAGTTGGTGTTTACCAGTTGCTCAAGAAGCACGTGTTGTGATTATGTACGGTATTTTGGAATTGTTTATTTGTCATTTCAATATTTGTCAATAGTGTCAGAGTATTCATTCAGTTTATTGCCAGTTTCTATTTTCTAAAATGAATTATACGAATGCTGAGATGTGTGATATGCATTTCGTTTACGGTCTTGCTAATGGAAATGCGCGTGCTGCTAGACGTCTTTATGCAGAACAATACCCGAACCGTATCATACCGCATCATTCCATATTTGCCCGTCTTCATCAACGTCTTAGTGAAACGGCAAGTTTTAAAAAACGGAAGACTGATAGCGGGCCCCCATCTACAGTGAGAACTCCACAAGTTGAAAAAATTGTATTAAATGAAATTGAGGAACATCCTACAACAAGCACCAGAAAAATTGCGTTTGATTTAAACATTAGTCAGGCCACAGTTTGGAGAATATTGAAAGATCAACTGTTGTATCCATATCACATTCAACGGGTGCAGGCTCTATTGCCAGCAGATTTTCCACAAGGATTAGCTTTTTGTCAATGGATGCAACACGAAGTCGTACAAAATCCTAACCATTTGGCTCAAATATTCTTCACCGACGAGGCTACTTTCTCTAGAAACGCGATTATTAATTTTCATAATAATCACATATGGGCCGAAGAAAATCGGCGAGAAATAATGAATGTCCGTCATCAGCATCAATTCTCTGTCAATGTGTGGGCCGGAATTGTTGCAGATCACTTGTTAGGTCCACATTTTTTACCGATGCGGTTAAATGGCGAGGTATACCGCAATTTTCTTGAAGAGGAGTTACCACTACTGCTGGAAGAAATTCCGTTGCAGTTAAGATTACAAATGTATTTTATGCATGACGATATGCTCCAGCGCATTTTAGTTTATTGCTCGCGAGTTTCTGGACTGTACGTATCCAAATCGGTGGATAGGACGGGGAGGTCCACAACCGTGGCCTCCTCGGTGTCCAGACTTAAATTCATTGGATTTTTTTCACTGGTGCCACCTTGAATCATTAGTTTACACGACTCCCATGGAAAATGTCGATGAACTAAGAAATCGTATTATAGCAGCTTTTGAAACAATTCGAAATACCCCTGGTATTTTCGAACGGACTCGCCAGTCAATACGACGGAGGATAGCAGCTTGTAGTACCTACAGTTGGGGGCGGTCAATTTCAACAGTTACTATCAGTTAATTTTGTTTTACTATTTATTTTGTTAATTTATAATAAAACCATTTATTATTTTAACTTTCTATTAAACATTGTATAACTTCTGAACTAAGCGGTTTTGGACATATGTTCTTATGAACTTTTATGATCAAAATAACCCCAGGAATCAGCTCCTAATGTTTGTCGCATATATTAAGAATCACCCTGTATATAGGAACATATTCAATCACCTTTCAATATCGTACTGGAGTTATTAGTAATCTAAAACACACTGATCCGAAATTTTTTTACAAGACGAACTTTAAATATGTTGAAAAAAGGTTGATTTTTTGTTTGATATCTTTTAAGATTGTACTAAAGGCATATCTCAAGGTTGACCAAAATCGGCTTTTAATCCAAAAATCGACGTTTTATTTCCTATTTGTAAAAACTGGGAAACCAAAAGTGGCCCTCATCTAACTAACATATTTCAAATGTGGAATAAATTTTATACAGCTAAATAAGGTGACTTCGCCTGTTGAAAAAGAATATAGAGAGCAATAAAAGCTATTCAAACGTTTTTATTCCTCTCTAAATCAAATCCAACCTGATGTTCTAAATCTCTTCAACTAGTTTATTATATACTTTTCCGATTATGCCATATACCTCACTGAGTGAAAATAAGCAAAATAGAACGTCTTTAATATTACAGAACATATGGGATTAATTTATTACATAATTCTTTATGGTGCCCTTTCCAATTACATGTTGAATCAACAGTCAAACCCAAAAACTTGTCCAACTGAGCGATAGTTGCCGTAGGCCCCCTTATATAATAGGTGAAATTCTTGTAGATTGCATAATATTGCCCTCAACTAAATAAGTACAGTCTTATCATTATTTACAACAAAACTGTCGCCAAGGAAATAGTCATTCAAAACACCCTAACTATTGGACACATGTGGATATGATAATGTTACCTGACGGAATATCAGTTTCGTATATGATGTAAAAAAGAGGTCTAGAAACGCTTCCCTGAGGCACCCCAATTTTGTGGGTGCAAACATCTGAAATCGTGTTAGCAATTTGCACAAAAAAAACCTGAATAACATTGCCTTGGGCGGAGCTTGTGTACTACGCATTTCTGCCTCTAAGCGTGTATAGCGCAACTCATTGCCAGTTCAATGCCGCCTGTGTTGTCGACCTGGCTTGTTCTGTTCATCTGCAGTGATTGTTTTTGCTAGCGCTGTTTTGTTCTTGTGTCGTTTTTTATGATGGCAAGTTTAAGTGAACAACGTGCAGCTGTGAAATTTTGTTTTCTACTCGGTAAAAATCCTGCTGATACTGTTTTAGTGTTGAAAACAGTTTACCAAAATGACGCTATGCGAACCACTCAAATGTACGAGTGGTTTGCTCGCTTTAAAAATGGCGACATGTCGATTGATGACAAACCTCGTTCTGGACGTTCATAAACTGCCCGAATCGACGAAAATATTGAAAAACGTTGAGAGCTTCTGCTCACAGACCGTCGACAGTCAATTGATCTACTGTCAGAGATTAGTGGGTTATCTTGGAGCTTGATTTATCGAATTTTAACGGTAGATTTGGGAATGAAAAGGACTGTTGCCGGATTTTGACTGAAAATCAAAAGAAACATTGAGTTGAAACATATCGTGTTTTGAAACAACAGCTTGAAACTGATCCAGATTTTCTGTCAAAGGTTACTACTAATGATGAGTCATGGTGCTATGGTTACTACCCATACATCGTCACCCCGTCCAAAAAAATGTCTCAAGCCAAATCAAACATCAAGACAAATTTGATTTGCTGTTATGATGCCAAGGGCGTACTTCATTCAGAGTTTGTTCCTCCTGGTCAAACCGTCAATCAAAAATGTTATTTGGAAGTTTTAAGAAGATTGTGCAACAGTGTACGTCGAAAAAGACCCGATTTGTGGCAGACAGGAGACTGGTTCTTCCACCATCATGAAAAGCAACCGATTTAACAACATAGAAGAGATCAAGAAAAAAACGACGGAGGAGCTGTCAGCCATTTCTAAAGATGACTATAAAATTTTTTTTGAACAGTGGAAGCTCCGGTGGGACATATATATTAATTGTAATGGAGAGTATTTTGGAGGGGATAAGGTCGTTTTGTTAACAATTTGAAAATATATAGCTTTTAAAAAATAATTCCCTTTTTTTGGGTTCCTCTTCGTATATGATTTTGTACAATTACTGACACTATGATGTGACCTTTTTAAAAGCCTAATTGATAGGTAATCATTAAACAGAACATACTCTTGTATAAATTGCTAAGAAAACAACGTATTTATGCATTCCATAAACTTTAGAAGTGATCCTCGTACATTCAATCAGGTTATCATATTTATCCCGCAAGGAATAGTTATAGTTGATGACACAGAAGGTGTTCGTATGGAAGATCCGCAGTACCATATTCGATAGAGAAAAGGTGTCCGACATCATAATTAATAAAACTTTAAATTACAAATGACTTCCGGTGGTTAGTGCGAGCGACAAGAAAGAATGAATTACAAACCAACTGTCGACCATAATTGATATATTATATCAATGTCTATATTAATAATGCCCGTTGTATTGTGGGGTTGAATCGTTCGTGTCCTCTGACGGACGAAGGCCCGCACCATTCCCCACACAAAACACAAACCCTATCATTTCTATAATTAAATTTTTATTATTTCACGGTCACATGATTTCTAGTAATTCCCCGACCTGGAAAAAATTGATTGATTTTTTCGAGTTTTAATTCTCAGTGTGTTATACTTATAATAATAATATCAGAATTAAAAAGAAGTTAACGTTGAATTTTATTAATTAACTATTTAATAATAAATTACAAATAATAATTTCAAAGCTCAAAATCAAATTTTTAATGGCAAGAAAAATATAAAGAAGTTATAAATTTTGTTGCGAAAACAGATACATAATTTCGGAAATATTTTAAAAACTCATAACATCCAAAATATTACACAATCAGTACAAAGTGAATGTCTCCAATAAAATTAAAACTCTAAAATAAGTGGTACTAGACCAGCATGTGTGTGCATAATTAAGGATTTTTTCAATTACGGTATATCTCATATACAGAAGTATACAAGCACTTTGTATATAACTGTAACTTATGACTGATGAGCGGATTTATAAAAAATACACTTATGCTTAAAATTTAAGACATGAAAAATATGTTTAAAAATCTTTACGAATCAGATAAAAAGAAATAAAATAAGACAAAGTTTTTAGGCCTTTTTGAATTTTCATGTCTATTTATTTTTTAACGACAACCATCAGTAAAGCTATGCATTACCATAGCGTTTTATGGAAGTAACGTACTGTAATAGTATATTACATACCGAGGTGGAAAGTGTTTCTTTACTGTTGAGAGATTAAGTAGTTAACCGAGGCGCGTCTACAGTCTATAGCTCGCGAAAACAATGGTAATATATTTTATACCTATCTTACATTGCAAGATGAGAGCATAAGAGACAGTGTCAATACGATGATAGATTTTCAAGTCATCAGCATAAAGTAAAATAACAAGAAAGCAATTGTAATAGATTCTTAATAAATACTATAAAAGAGGTCCCAACTCTCACCCTTGCGGAATATCAGAAGCAGTGACCAATTTAGAAATTCCAAAGTCATTGTAGTAAACATATCGGTTGTGTCAAATTTCATTAGCCATAGGGAATCTCATGCATACGTATATACGAGGTATACGTTGGCGGCATTTTTACCGGGTTGGCATACATATACATACTGCTGTGGCAGCATAACTATATGGATAAAATAAAATGTAGTTTTGCCATACGTTAGGCATTGCCAAGTAGATTATGCTGTGTGCTGTTCCAGCAACATAATTTATAAAAATAATGATAATTTTTATTATCTTTAATATATTCACTTATTTTCTTAACAGCACGTACTTTGTAAGTATGTGTGAGTTCTAGCAGTGTATTTAACTTTCCTTTCTCCTGGTAAATCTCTTTTTATCTTTGTTTAGGGATAAGGTTCTAATTTGTATTAAAGAAAAATCTGAGTTTATATAAAAACATACTTATATATTTTATTCAAAACATTAAGAATAGATAGCATAGCTATACTATATTTACCACAAAAATTATAAAGAGCACATAATTGAAACAAAACATTTATACCGTATTCTCGGTTGTAATGTTTTATAGAATAAATATATTGATAGTACTAATAAAAAAAATAATATTATCCTGTTTTTAATACAAATAAAATGTCGATAATTTGTTAAAATTGTGCTAATTCTATTCTATCAGAAACATTATATTTTCACGTAATGCCCTGATATTCCTAGAACTTCGCAATGGTCAATGTTCGGAGAAAAAGCTCAATTTGATCACTGGCAACAACCATTTGCACGTATTGCAGCCAGCGTCTCAAAATCCGCCACACAGAAACATTTCCCTTTTTTAAATGTATATTTTATTTTAAATTTCAAATCAGAAATAAATTGCGAGAATTAATGATACCTAATAAAGTGTTAGAAAATATACATTCGCACGTTATATCCTCTTAACACCCAACACCATTAATAATCCTATTTGTGTTGTATATAAAAAAAAACTAATGAATTAATATTTTTACAGGACAATATCTATTATCCCTGCTGCTCAACGTTATACTGAATAAACATTTGCACATTGTATTCCATATACGCATAGCAGCATTGATAATTCTTTATAATTGAAAACTTACTTTTTATCATTAAACATCTCTTCAAATTGTGCCATAGGCATCTCCATTTTGGAATACAAAAAAAATATTAACAAAAGAAAATTTATTATAATGAATGAAATAAAATAAAATTAATATGCTTATACAAAAATGAACGAATGTACATCTAATCGTGGTGTATCTAACCCTACGATTAATTCTTTATTGGTTTTATCTTTTAAAGTCGAAATTATATCTCCGAAGTCGCAGTCAGTAACTAATCTTGTTCATTTCTGTCTTTGAATTTATACCCGGGAAAAGATGTGTAATGCTCGTTATGCCCCCATTTAACTAAAATTTAGGTTGACACTAACACACGCGCACTTATTGTTTTTGACAGTTCCCTTCACTGAATGTAAACACATTGAAAATTGTTTGCTTATTTAAAAGTCTTTTCACTAAACCATTCGGTTTCTTCAAAAGTAGGTATATTTTTAATACAATCCTTCCTTGTATTTGTTTATGAACTTATTACTTTCTTCATTATCGCCACATACTTCCTTTTTCCATTCGCTAATACAATTCCTACTTTTCTTTTTTCAGGTGTATTAAGATTCGGTAAAATTGGAAATGTATTATAAATAACAGGTATTCTTCTTCCACCGTTACTCGTACTACAACGATCCGGTCTGCTATTTTATTTCTGGTTTCCACCTAAGATTTTTCCAATGGTGATATATTTATCTATAAAAAACTACAAACAAAGTTTATACCATATTTTCTTTTTGTAGGTCTACAAACCATACAAGTCTTTACAGTCTATGAAGCTTTGTGCTACACACACAAATTCATGAATGTTTATTTTATGTTCTCAGCTGTCTTTTATAAAAACGTTACTGCTGATTGTATCATATCGGAATATTTTAATTTATATCCTTTTTTATTTATAGTCATAAGTTAAGGAACATTTTTATTCTTTTTAGCATGACTTATTTTAAACTCTTTTATTGAATTTTTATTACATGATGCACGTTTTTAAGTTCATATAATTTATTCAATTATGTTTATCTCTCGTGCATAGCGAATTTGATCCTCTTCATACAATTTTATTGCGTTTAAATGACTAATTCTCCTTACTGTTCCGTCCTTTAGCATAACCCTTTCTCGGTTGTTTGCTTTCAGTACCCTTTTATTTTTAAACAACGGTCTATTGTTCAAAATGGTTAGTGCAATTTTAACGCATTTTGAGAAGTTAGGTTCTTTTTCATTGTATTCAAACCATACATCCTTTTTATCTTTTCTACAAGAGAAATATATTACTTAGACTTATTTTGTCTTTATTTTGTACCTATACCTATATAACACATAATTAATTTTTCTTAAACACTTATATACATATCCTATAATTATAATAATTTTAAAAAGTCTTATTAAAATTCTTCTACATTTAAATGTATGCAATTTATCATACACTTGTGTTATTCACGTTGTATAATGTTTGAATTTTATATACATAATAAAGTCTGATTTTTTACTATTTCCTTTATTTCTAATACTTAAGCTAATTCTTAATGCTATTCTTATTTTTTAAATACGCAAGGTTCACGGCAATACGTGCATCGTACATATACAGTATGCACGCGGTCTACCTGCGGATGAATATACTAGACAAGTTGGTCGACTATAAGTGGCAGAATAAGGGAGTAAGCCTCTGTTACTAACATTAGAGCTACGTTAAAGTCGACACCGCAGAAATCGTTGCTGGGTTTGTCCGTGAAAATTGCCACTGTTTCTGTTAATAACAAATTCTTTAACCAAGAATAGTCATTTACTGTACTGCTTTAGAGAAGATGGAAATAATATTAATCATTAAAAAATCACTACCTGGATAATTTACAAGTAGAAACTTGTTGAAGCATCAAATAATCGCAGTAAACAATTTTAGTAAGGGATTTCATTACAGCTTCCCAAATTGTATGAGTAAATAAAAGAAATGATCATTAATTCTAAAAAATTTGGCGCGTAATTGTTCTAAATTAGATGAACGAAACGCAATTTAAAAATGTAGTAGACGACTAGAGATCGAGCGTGGACAAAATTCAAATGAAATGCAGGATAGCAGTTGTAGTTGCTGTTATCCTAAACGCGAGTCAGTCAAGGTCAAGCCTCATTACACTGGACCAATAGAACAGCTTGTATATTGCTTTCTCGTACTAACTCATACAAACTCTCGGTGTCGTCGTTTTATCACATAGTAAAACGTATACGCAGCTCGCCTGCAAGCACTTGGTATATGCATGAGATTCCCAATGGCTAATATTATTTGACACAACCGGTACATGATCTAAAGTGAGAGAAGTAATCAAATTATTAAGGAATTCCAAAACATCAAGCTTCCTCAGTTCAATGTCATAATTAATGTTTTATGAAATATATAGTTTCAAAAGAAATTAATTTTCCCTGCAAGAAGTAATTTTCTTTTATCATTATAATTAGAACAAGAAAACAAAAATAAATGGTATGCAAATATGTACCTAGTAGAGAGCAAACAAAACGTTAAACATTTATTGTTGTGTATAATTTTAAATTTAACAATTTTCTTCCGACTGCAATATTAGTGACAAAGCTGTGAACAACGGGCAACTGTGTCCATTCAATTTGTGCTTTCGCACTTCGTACGTTGTACCACTAAAGTAAACAGACAAGGTGTGTCGCACTTAATGATATGAAACGTCAAACTAATAATAGTGATTTATTATGATGGATCACGTCGTAATGAACTTTTTGTTGCCGCACGTTATATTTCCAAATCAAACAATTAAATTACGGACCATTCTGGTGGTTAGTACCTCCCTTTTCTTGCTTTTAAATATTTTCTGTTTCCAATTATGTTCCATAATAATGTTGATTAATTGCGTTAGTTTTTTTCCATGCTTATAAAACGAGATTTATATATACCTGCCTTATATATATGTAACAAAATCATATTAAAGGAGAACACTCATTAGTCTTAAGCTCGTAACACAGTAACCCATTTTGTCTACGTTAAAAAAAGTAACTACTTACATATTATGCATTATTCTAATATTATTATAAATGCGTTAATCTTTGACTTGTCAGAAATAATTAACAGGCACTGATAATTCTAAAAAGACACTTATGTGGTCAAATAATAAATTTAAACCGTTATTTTTTAGAAGACCCCAATAACCAATAAAAATTGGAATGTTTCGAATAACCACAAGAATGTCTTGATCGCATAAAAAAAGCTTGCCTTATGTTTAAAATTTCTGCATAATACATGCGAGGTAAACCGCATAAAAAATAATTTGAAAAATATGAAATATACAGAGTTGGTTCTATACCAGAATATTATTTCGAAAGGTCCCATTATTATCTGTATAAGGCTAGTGAAGTGAGAGAAACGGAGGATAAATATAATTAAAAAAAATACTGACTGTGTTCTGTATATGCTATGGTGTACAGGCAACGCGGTATCGTGAAATTGAAGCAGTTCAATCTGCGTTTATAATAAAAAGTTGATATATCTCCACAGGGTGTGGGAAGGACTGCCCCTGTAAGTGAAAACAAGCTACTTTCATTTCAGGATCATGTCCTTGCCTTTTCTACATCTAATGCTTTTTCTTCTCTACTTTTATTTTTATTGTACGCGTGTTTGTTATAGGATTTGGCAACGCTGCTTTTCTCTTCGTCATTTGAGTTTTTGTATGATTCGCATGTGGTACATTGATCTTTCTTGGCTTGGAAGAAAGTTTTGAAACTTCGTGGTAAAAATGTGCTCATCGTACATTTTTTTAACTCTTAGTTCATCTATTGTGCGGAGGTATGCTAAATTCTCGCCGCGAGTACTACCATCAACGAGTCTTCTGTATTACTATTAGCAGTTATGGCCATATAGAAAAAAAAACTGTTATAGGGATGTATCCAACTTACTGCTTAAAGTAATAGAGATACAGTTCTAGTTATATTGCAGTATATGGGGACACAAATAAGGTACATTTATATCAGTATAACTGAAAGTGTAATTTCTTTGCACTTTGAACTAGATGTACGACATGTCTTTAAGGATACAATTTCTTCAAATTTAGATAAGCATTGCGAATATAGCCGCAGACCTGCTATCTTTACCTAATAGTGTTGTCCATAACCAGTCCCAGACACCTCACACTATCTAGAATTGGTATCTTAGGATTATCAATTCCAATATTAAAAGTACGCAGAACCGAAAAGAATTACTTTTGATTTACTACAAGACAATGTTATGTGGATACTTTATGGAGATATAGCAAGAAAAAATATTTTTGTTTGTTTGTATTTGTATCATATTTATTTCGTCAGGAAGAAAACAGCGAGTGAACATTGGATGGGAATTTTTCTGGCAGCACTGTTTTCCAAGAGGCTCTATTCTGGGACCAGTGATCTTCGATTGTAGGTTGCTTGCCGTCTTGTATTTCTTCACACTATTTTTTTTTACTATGTCTACTTTTATTCAAGAATGCATTCATTGCAACAAGATTTTTATATTTATTTAATGACATATTTCTGCTGCTATGTTATGTATAAAAAATTGGTTCGAAGTTAATTTGCCACACAATTATACAACCCGCAACTACAATCATATTTTACCACCTACCCATAGAAAAGTTTGTCTTTAGAAAGCACTGGTGTTTGTAGATTATAATGTATTTAGCGTTTTGCTGAATGAAATCATAACACATATTTCATATTGCAATCTTCTAAAATAAAATTTAAGGACTACATTTTCCAAATTTGTTGCTATTTTTCGCTAAATTTTGTTATTTTATTTTTATGTTGACGTACCTTTTTTACCTTGCTTTACTGGACTGCTAAATATTAAGAAATAATTATTATTATAATTCTCACAATTTTCAAGTAACGGAAAATACGATAATTGGAATCAAAATCTTCTAGTAATTTCGCCTACTGTAAACACACAGCTATACTACATTCCACTTTTATGATATAATTAAGACTATTCCCGTTTATTGAACCCATGCAGAATACATAAATCAATCATCTCTGCTACACAGAGCGATGAAATTGAAGTGTTACCTGCATTAATAATGAAAATTGAAGTTACCTATTTCTAACAATCTGCCGAATACTGGACGACGATAAAATTAAAACAGCACATTTCCACTTATCGCCAAGGCAATTTTATCGACATTATAAAATGGTAGATTCTTTATATTAGCTGTTACAAGTATGTCATTAGGAGCAATTCACTCAAAATCATTTCGACGCATAACAAGTTCACTTTACAAGCAATTTCCGCTAATTTAATAAATTAATTTTATACATTCTTGTGATGGTGCTTGAAATAATCGAAATTATAAAATATTTACCCGTTCTCGATGATGTTTAGGAAAAGAATATATATGTATATATACATATACCGAGTGACCCAAGTTTTACCGCCACCGCCAAAATAGACCTTATTTATAAAGAAAAAAAGAATCAAATTTCAATTTTTTTAAAGCTAGATTGAAATGTACACTGCATACTTAATAATTAAGTATATACAGGGTGAGTCATCTACACGTGAAAAGCCTATTGTGATTTGTGGAAAGATATTTCTAAGCGGTTTCCTTCCTAAGGTAGCCACTCATTAGGGACATCTTTTAAATTTATTTTGTATTATACAGAGTGTTCCATAACTTGGTGGCTGACCATAGTTATAGTTTTTTAAATGGAACAAATTGTGTATTATTACATTTTTTATTCCTCGTGTAATTCTTAGTCAAAAAGTAATAAGATAGTATAGGGCTAAAATTTAAATTTAAATTAACTGTTTTTCTCAAAAATTCAATGGTTTTATAAAATTGCATTTCTCGAAACCGACGTAGTAGATAGACGCCATCTTTTGGTAGTATTACTTATAAAAGAAGCATGTTTTATTTTTTTCAATTACTAATTGCTTGTGCAGAAAACTGGATTAAAATTGCATGATACACTTTTGCCTAAAAGTATTCTTTTTAAAATGGAACACCCAGTATATCAATTCATTTTTGAATTGCCTACTAAATTTCGCATCAAAAACATATCAAACTCATAGACGTTATAATTTTAAAAGTGGCATTTACTGGGCTATTGTCATTTTTTGATACAATTTTGGCAACTTGTTTATGTTTTGTATTTGAATACGGTACGAAAATTGATGGGCATATTTTATTTACAATACCGTCTCTGCCAGTACAATAGACAAATTAGTAAGGAAAATAGTTTTATCCGAAAATAACATTATCAAAAGGAATTGCCTGGACATTAACTTTAGTTACTACCCAATGGCAGAACACTCTTCTAGCTTCTAGCTGATGGAGTGCGTAAATTAATATTGTTCCTTATGTTTTTACTATGGATGAAAATTATTTTATTTCAAGGTACCTGAAACGCTGGTTTGGCTAATATCCGGCAAACGACTTACTTCACGGGTACAGACGTGAAGATTTTCTGTTGTTGTCATAAGAATTCAATAAAACATAAAATTGACAAAATCTTATAAAGAAATGACAATAGCTCAGCAATGGTCACTTTTATAGTATTAAAATCATATATGTTTTTAGTGTAAAATTTAGCAAGCAATTCCAAGATAAAGCGATATATAAAGTGTTCCATTTGAAAAAAGTGATTTTTAGACAAAAAATTGTCATGTAAATATTGTTCTATATATGTATTTTAACAAAATAAAATATAACTTACATTAAAATAGATTAGGTACTAATTGTAGATATAAAACATTTTTTTTACAAATTTTAAAAGAAAATATTTTAGTTTTAGTTTTAATATTCGTATTTATAAACTTTAAATTATTATAACTTCTATGTCCTACTTTAATATTAAATTTATTGAACATTTTAGTTAATTATTCTGATAATTTTGGAACATAGATACATAGATTAAAATTTTACTTGATTATTAATTAAATTTTGAGGTATTGTTGTTAGTTGCAACAATTTAAAAGTTCTTTTTTTTAACATACTTTGTATTAAATTTAGACGGTAATTACTATTTGTTAAAGTTATGGTAATATTTTCTCAAACTCGTTTTCTAAAATTTGGGCTTATTAACTTGATTGCTCTATCTCTAATCGTTATGATAACACTTTTCTCAAGCGGAAATGGTTCGCATGATTGAAAATTCCTTTTTCATCCAGAAGATGTGAATTTAGAATATCAACAAGTAAAAATTTTGTTGTCTTTTATTATTAAAGCCAAATCTAGAAAGTTGATTTTATTATCAATTTTTGTTTCTTTTGTAAATTGAATTTTTCCATGATAACTAGTAAATAATTTGTCTATTTGATCTATTTTGTTTTCAGGTATGGCAAGAATATCAACATATCTTTCGAAATTAATTTTTGATATAATTGTTTCTTCCGGATCTTCCTAATTTTGCTATAACACTTGATATTGGAGCACTCATGGCACATCCATATATTTGTTTATAGTACTTATCTCTATATTGGAAAAACGTTGAAGTTAAAGAAATATCTAAATCTCCTATGAATGAATTAAGATCTAATTCAGTGAATTTTTTTAATAAAATGTATATAATCTACGGTTGATTCTTGGTGAAAAAGAAAATATTAGAAGAAACTCTTTTCGATTAATTTTAATTATGCTATGGATAATTAAGTCATGCCAACTCATATTTTTAAGTCGTTATCGAGTTTATTCATATATAATATCCTATAACTTTTGCAATATCGCCCCTAGAAAGTATATATTGTTAATTAGTAAATTTTAAGTACTTTTTAATGCCATATAAATATACAGGCTGTTCCATTTAATTGTTTTTAGAATCTTTAACTTTAGCGAATGGTATGTAATTCTAAAGAAAAAATAAACATTAATTTCACGTACTGAAAGGATATCTCTACTAACTGAGCCCACAATAGGTATCTCATCATCAATCGTTATTTCATAGCAACTTTTCAAATGTTGTACAATTTTTAAGGAAAAATCGCCATATCTCAGAAACAGTTGAAAATCGACAAATATAAGTTGATGTCCGTTTAATCAGCCCCTCAGGGGCGATCATAAAATGTAAAAAAATGCATAGCATTCCATTAAAAAAAACATCATGTTGATTCGTCGTTGTCGAACACTCTGTATAAATGAAAATATTTTTAGATTGTAGATCTTATGATTATCTACAATTTTTGTATTAAAAATTATTCGCTGTCTACATTATTAGATACCAATAATGGATTTTATCGCTACGCTGGGACACCCGGTATATATACAGGGTGTCCAGAAACTCTCCTGACAAACGAAGACCGGAGATTCCTCAGATAATTTTAAGACAATTTAACTCAATTCACCCTAGTCCGAAAATGCTTCCTAAGGGAGCTAGAGCTCTTTGAAGATGGCGCCTTCTAATTAGTTTTTTTTAATATCTCCCGAACGCTTCCAATTAGAAAAACAAAAACTGGTATGCTTATTTATTCTCCAGAGATGAATCGATTCCATCAATTGCGAATTTCTACTACCGGTCATAGGCGTCCGTTTTGGGTAGGTAAACGGTTATTTTAACGCATAACTTTTTTGTCTTTAACTTTTAAGCATTTGTGACACTAGATTATTACATTTTCAGGTATTCTAGTACTAAAAGGTACTCTTACTTTAAGTCGGTAGGATACACCGTTTTCTAGAAAAATCGATTTGAACATTTTTCGTTTTTTCGTCATTTCATCTTTCGTCATTTCAACTTCGCGAACTGACAACAATTTGACAATTAAAAACGTAGGTTTTATTTCTGTTGGCAGTTCAGAGCGAACTAGTTCAAAAAATAATAAATTGAATTTTAATGACGAAAAAACAAAAAAGTTTCTAATCGATTTTTCTAGAAAACGGTGTATCCTACCGACTTAAAGTAAGAGTATACTAAAAGGTACTCTTACTTTAAGAGTACCTTTTAGAATACCTGAAAATTTAATAATCTAGTGTCACAAATGCTTAAAAGTTAAAGACAAAAAAGTTATGCGTTAAAATAGCCGTTTACCTACCCAAAACGAACGCCTATGACCTTAGGAAGCATTTTCGGACTAGGGTGAATTGGGTTAAATTGTCTTAAAATTATCTGAGGAATCTCCGGTCTTCGTTTGTCAGGAGAGTTTCTGGACACCCTGTATATTTATTATATATATATATATATGTATAATATACCGTATATATAAAGACAGCCGGTGAGAGTGATGATGTCGTTCAATAACATCACATAGTCACATATGCCATCGCATTCTATTTCGCAAAACGGTCATTAAAGAAAACAATAACGGAAAGGTACTTATTATTGTTTATATTGCTCAGCATGTCTTCTTTTCAAACGTATCGTATTGTTTTCATTTCCTATATGTGCAGTGTATTTTACATAATAACGGACAATAAAGACATTCATCATGATTATTTATAACATTGCTCTTTTTTCGTCTTGGACTCCGATAACACCCATTCAGCCGATTCAAGAGAGACCATATAATTGCCTTCAAATGACCGTTTATTTTACCATTGTTGAAGATTCAAGTCTTCACCCACCTATATAAATCTTGATTTGATCCGCGGCGGAGGAG
This sequence comes from Amphimallon solstitiale, assembly GCA_963170755.1. NCBI lineage: Eukaryota > Metazoa > Arthropoda > Insecta > Coleoptera > Scarabaeidae > Amphimallon > Amphimallon solstitiale. Next base: position 60,422,122 of record OY720680.1, read on the forward strand.
GTATATATCCTTTCCATCGATTGAAAAGAAAGCGACCAGCATTGGAACTGATAGAATAACAACGCCATAAATGCTTATTACAAATAAACGGATTGCAATTATACACGAATGACATTTGTTTAGCCATTAATAATTTCTTGGTGTCGGTGTCGGTTACGTGCCCATTCTGTGCAATTAACGTTAATAAAGCACATATGTGATTAACATATTATCGTAATTATATTTTAATTTTACTACGTTTAGTAACAACCGTAAAATGTAAAGACGTTCAACACCATTAATACGGTATAAATGGAAAGTTGTTAGCATTGTTTGATGCAAGCAAATGTAAAAATTCTTTGTACCAATCGAACCGAGGACGCTCGATAGCTCATTCTTTAAAAATATCTATTTACGGGCACTTAGATTTTGTGAATGGTTTAAGTAGCGATGGAAAAGCAATATGATTAACACCAAATTATTTAAAATGAGCAGATTTACTCAAGCAAGACTTGTTTGTATAAGTGTATCGGATAGTCCATCAGTAAAAACTGACAGTGGAAAAGATTCGTTAAACAGATGAAACTAGAAATAAGCTATCGGCGACGTTCATGTAAAAATCTAAAAACTACACATTTTCATTTTCAAAAACATGACGTATATTGCCTATATCTACACCACCTTACATTGATTACAGTATATGCGATATAAAAGGTGTGATTAATAATTTTTTACAAAAGGTGGGTCATATAAACAGCCTTATTAAGAAAGCTCCCCGAATTAGAATAATAATATTACATTATTAATTTATAATCTAACATCTGAAGAGAATAATGTTTTAAATTTGTAGGAAAATAAACTGCTTAGAATTTATTCTTGTACAAATTGGTCAAAGCATGGACGTAAATTATATCGTCTTTTTTCTTTTATTTTTATATAATACATAATAGAAGTAATATATACTGTGTGTTTTGAAATAAATAATTTTTATCTGTTAATCTTTGAAAGGTGTTTCCAAGATCAGTAATAATGTGACGTTTACATAAAAATGTCACGTACCTAATTAGAACTAGTTGATAATATAGAATATCTTACTTATTGACATTTTGCAATGTACTGTTTATATAAATTGCGGCCACTTCTACTATGCGTCATGCACTTTAGTAGAACGCACGAAACAATTCACTATGCTCATAAATGAAAAATAATGACGTCTGCTTTGCCAACATCATAAAAACGAAAATAATTTCCTTATATGTAATATTATTAAATTATAATTACAGTAATTTGGAATATACGTATTATATGTATACAATAATAATACAAGAAATAGAGAATATTGGGTAAATTTCGTCCTAAGGCAACCGTAGACACGTGTTTCTGACACATTGATCGTCATCAGTACGGTGTAGCCAAGAAATAAGATGGGATAACCTTGGCGATAAAGCATACACGGCAGACCATCCGGTGAAAGACCGACATTTGTAACTTCAGTTAGAAGATCCTCGGTTTTGAGGACAACAACCAACATCTCTTTTGATTATCTTTCCCGGGGTTCGGATCGCATACAGGTTGACAATGTCTTCCTCGTGGCGATGTTGGTTGTTGTCCTCAAAACCGAGGATCTTCTAACTGAAACTACAAATGGTGGTATATCACCTGATGGTCTTCCGTGTATGCTTACATCTCCAAGGTTATCCCACCTTATTCCTTCGTTACACGGTACTGATGACAATTCATGAGTCAGAAACACGTGTCTACGGTTGCGCTACAGCAGAATTTATCCAATATTCTCTATTTCTTGTTTGATTTTATGTAACCGCGATAATTCCCCTTTTGATTATAATAATAATAATAACTACATGAGTATTTTAGAGATTAATATTAATTAAAAATAATAATGTTGGCGTAGATGAAACTATAAATTTAGAGTAATATTTTTGAAATTTAAAATACTAGGTACTGAAAACAAGTTAGTGCTGTTTTAAAAAGCTTTGCAATGTATACTCTTGGTGATGAATCAGATTTTGTGCCTTTTAAAGAAAATGGCTTCCCATGAAATTGAGACAATGGAAGAAAAGATCTTAAATTTGGCATTTAACATTTAGGCCTAGTACAGTCGCTACCATCAATGTAGCTTAATCAAAAGATCCTGATTTAACATGGTCGACATTTAATTCCACCACATAAATAATATCGACGCGATTGTATAATTATAATCAATCAATAATTTATTGCAACGATTACTAGTTAAAGACGTCTCAAGTTTACAATTACCTCTATTGAAATAACCTTCAATTATTTGATAAAACCAAATGAAGATATTAAATTATTTTTTTATTTGGAGTCAAACTGATTTAAAAAGCCAATCTTTATCATTAACCTGTCTTAAAATATTTAATACAACATGCACGCGGCGAAGCAAACTTCAAAATGCTCTTAGATCACTATTAAACGAATGGAATATTATCTTGATTACCTTGAAACTAAACTAGATACACATTTAAATGGTTAACGCGAGCAATAAACAATTATCTGATTTTTAGGAGCCATAATTTATCTCCTTAAATGTTTTCCCATCAAACGAGTAATTAAGAAATTGCTCGATAGATACAGCCGACGATATAGACACGAGCACACATATACATTAAAAAAAAAACTTGGAGAAAGAATGCTAATAATAGAGACGACAAGATCACAAAAACGGAGGGAATGAAAAATTACATAAAAATTAACCTTCCCAAAACAATGCTACCTAATTTTAAAGGGCTGCAGATAAAAACAAAACAACAACACCAGCACAAAAAAAAGGTGGAGGTAAAAATTTTACAGCTACTATAAAATAACATAGCCATCATATTCGGGATTTCGGATACCTATGCGCTTCGATGTTCGTATACAAGTTTTTAGTGTTGGTGGTTAATTCTGCTCTTGCTGGCGGCACAGTTCCGCCGACAAAAGACTTTAAAGTGTTTCTAATGTCGATTAATAACCATAAGGTATAGTCATAAATATTTTGTATGAAGCAGCTAGCTCTTTCTAGTCGAACATATGAGTTATATAAAACAACAGCCTATCTGGACTCTTATAGGTTAGTCACATGTTCATACGAGTGATGATCAAGTTGTTTTTTTCTTTCTTCGCATGCTTACGACGTTGTTTGAGTAATTAAATTATAATTAATACTGACAGACGATAATTGTTAATGTTAAAAATAGATTTTTATCATTGAAAACGGTCGAGACATAAAAAGGTGAAATTATTATAACTGTTGCCATAAAGTAAATTAAATAACTAATTAGTCTGTTAGAAAGCGTCCATATAAGTGTCTGTAAATAAAACAATAAGTAATCAAGAATATTATAATAAATATGCTGCTTATTTCTTGTAATAATTGTAGGGGCTTGTTTCTGTTTATATTCGGAACAAGATGATTTAATAATAGACAATTCCGTTGACTATATTTAAATTATTTTAAAAATATGAGGGCACCACACTTACTTTCTTATGCGTATGTGCGTATACAGAAATTGTTCCAAATTAAAATTTAAAATTTTGTATTCCTTAACAAAATAAATTTCTGAATAAAAATATTACCTACGAGGTAGGCGCCATAAATTCTCGACCTGATATACAAAAAAGAAACTTGGACCAATATAAGAATTTTTATTTTTCAATGTAATCTCCCCTAACTTCTATACATTTATTACAACGATTAATTAATAATTCGATACCTTCTGAAGTTTTTCCGTCAAAATGTTCTATAACAGCTGCTTGCAACTCACTGTCGTCCTTAAAACTACGTCCCTAAGGTCTTTTTTTAAATTAGAAAACAAACAAAAATTACAAGGAGCCATATACGGACTATACGGTGGATGTTCCAATTCTTGAAAGCCGCATTCACGGATGGCAGTTTGTGAAATAGCAGCAGTATGGACGGGAGCATTGTCGTGCAATAATCGCACACCTTTTGTTAAATTTTCCACGACGTTTTGCACGAAAACTGTCCCTTACTTTATGCAATAAAGTCGCATAATATGTGCCGTTCACACTTGTATTGCGCTCTTTAAAGTCAATTAGCAAAATGCCCTCACAATCCCAGAATATTTTAGCCATCACCTTTTTCGTTGAACGACTTTCGCCTTTCTGGGACGAGGTTCATCAGGTCGCCGCCATTCCATGGACTCCCTTTTCGATAGAGGATCGTAAAACAGAAGCATTGTTTCATCCCCTGTGACAATGGACTCCAAAATCGGTTTTAGGTCGTCTCCACACATGTTTAAAAATGACTGCGCACATTCGACTCGACGTTCACGTTGGAGAGCAGAAAGAAGTCGCGGTACCCATCTAGCACTAATTTTATTCACACCCAAATGGTCATGGAGAATTCGACGAACACTTGTTTCGGAAATGTTTGTTATCACTGCTAATTTCTTCACTTTCAAACGGCGATCTTCTAGCACTAAATGTTCCATAATTGAAATTTGTTGAGGCGTTATCACTTCAATTGGTCGACCCGACCGATCAGCATCTTCCAGGGATTCTTGTCCCAAACGGAAACATTTTGCCCACTTTTTTACAGATGAATACGAAAAAGATGAATCACCGTAAACGCCGTCTAAATGTTGTTTAATGTGATAAGGTGTATGCCCTTCTTTTATTAAAAATTTAATGATCGCGCGGTTCTCAATTTTCGTTACTTCAGACATTTTCGTGGGCTAGTAACGTTGGTTGGCTAGTTACTAAAAACTACTAGGCTTCGAACCGTCATATTTATAGTGTACACCTCGGGTATGTGCATGCATGACGTGATGCAGTTTGAACACGTTTAAACCTGTATAAGCCTGTCATGCCGAAAATTTATGGCTCCTACCTCGTACTTACGGTCCGAATTTTGAATTTTTTTATATATGAAAACTGTTCGAATGCGAATTCGAAATACTTTTGGGTCCTTAAGTAAAGCTGTATAGAATGCAAAATTTGCGAGACATTTGCAAAAAACTGCTATTTGGTAAGAGTAGAAGTATTACGTCCGGTCCAAATTTTAAAATTCCCTTTACACAAAGATTGTTTCAAATCTAGCTCTAAATGCTTTCGCACTTATTTTAAATCTATAGAAAAACATAATTTGCGAGATATTCGCAAAAAACTGCTATTCATAAACGTAAAAGTGTTATTTCCGGTCCGAATTTTGAAATTTTTTATATACCAAAATTAATCCAACTTTTTGTATTTGAGATAAATGTGTATAGAATGTATAATTAGCGAGTTGCATTTTAAAAGAAACGTTTTTCAATAAGACAAAAAAGACGTATTTCCGGTAGGAATTTCGAAAATTTTTTATAAAATCTTTCTAAAATTCATTTTTTTATAATTTTTTTATTCTTTAGAAAGTTGTGTAAACTTAGTAATTAACGAGATATTAGTAAATTTTGATTTTTTTATTAAAATAAACTAACACTTCCGGTCTAGATTTTACTGAAAATCTAATCAGATCTCAAGAGGACATATGCAAAAATCTCGTGGTCGAAAATTTTCATCATTACTAAGTTTCTACTAGTGTTGATTGATACAAACGTACTGCAGACATTTGTCCTTGGATCCTATACTCTTTTCAATATACGTAGACGAATTCAAGTCAATAATGGGTGAGACAACTTTATCTCAGCAAGCAGATGATAGTAGTAGTAGAGACTCGGTTGTGGAATTTGTATACTGAAAAATTCATTTGCTTCGTCCAAATAAAATACGTTTACGCCAACCAAAATATATGCATAAATATGAACCAACAACTATTTGTTTGCGGAAACAAAACAAAGTTATTTGAAGTACTTCTGTTCCTTCAAAGAAAATGCTTCGTTCAAATATAGAATTTAATTGGAACAAACATACTTCATATTTCATAAACATACTTGAAGCGATTCAATATTGTATTGGAATTGTATTTGTATTGGAAGGAATAATTTATTTCATAAGGCTAAGCATATATTTCTTGTAAATGAACAATATTAAATTCATATAAATATACTACTTTGAAAAGAAATCCAAACATAGAGTCGACCAATTGCAATGAATTTTTCTATACTCCTCTGTTATGTCCCCAATACGAAATGCTGACAATGTGGACAACAAATGTTAACACGTGTTCACTTTTTTTATGTTGTTTTATAAAAAAAAATATCTGTTTTAAATTTGCGTTTCCTTCAGTTTGAAGCAATATTTTGTAGTGGTTTGTTCTGAATTTATTAAGACATTAAGTCATATGCCTCGGTGCCGTTTACGAAACAATTACAATCATTTAAGTGAATTCGAAAGAGGGTGCATTGTTGGTATGTGGGAAGCCGGTTTTTCAATAAGACAAATTTTCAACCGCTTGGGACGCAGTGTGTCAACAGTGTTGGTCCAGGTAGTTTGAACAAGGCATCTATAACCGTCGTCATGGATCCGGATGACCGAGTGCAACTTCAGCACGGGAAGATCGTCATTCGGGGATTATGGCTTTACAAGACAGATTTTCCACAACACGGTCGATTGGAAATGCTTGGTTGGAAGTTTTACAACAAAGAATCTCTATGGCAACGATATATGGCAGAATACGCTCTATTGGGCTTTGTTCATATAGACCATTTTTGTCTCCCACTGACACCTGGACATCGTGCTGCTCGGCTTGAGTGGTGTAACGCCAGATCAAATTGAGATGGTGAATGGAGTCGTGTTGTGTTCTCTGACGAGTTCCAATTCTGTCTTTGGGTGCACGATGGTCGCAGAAGAGTAAGAAGATTTCGTGGATAACGCAGAAATTTAGAATTTGCTGTGGAACGGGTTACGGCCCTTACAAGGGTATGGGTGCGATAACACAGGGCAGCAGGTCACTTCTAGTTTTTATTGAAAGAAATTTGAATGCAAATGATTACATACGAAACGTTCTGCAGCTTGTTGAACTGCCATACCTACGTGGGCTAATTCAACCCCTTTTTCAACAAGACAACGCACGTCCTCATACTGCAAGTGTTACTACAAGGTTCTTACAAGAAAATAACGTGACCCTGCTTCCATGGCTCTCTCGCCCAGAGATTTCTCACCAATCGAACACGTGTGGGATATTATTGGCAATCGACTGAGTAATTTACCCCAACCACCAAATAGCCTAGCCAAGAAGCCCGGGACCCCATTCCTCAGAATGCCATCCCGGGCTTCTTGGATTCATTTAATTTTAAGTATGCCTCGAAGAGTTATCGAATGCATAGGAAACCGCGGCGGACCCACTCATTATTAAATAACATTGTTATTTTTTAATATTTTAGTTTGAAACTGTAATTAGTTTTTACTATTAGATGGCGATATAAAACTATTATTTGATATTCATGTTATGAGAGGTGCATCAAAATTTATTAATAGAAAGAAGTATACATAATTGAATATGGATGAAAATAGAGTGACAGTGAATATGTTTATCTAAAAATGTATTTCTATGGATCCCAAGGGATTGAACGCATGTATATTAAGTGTGAAAAAGGTAATTAAAATACTCCATTTTTCATTTTTTGACACTTAGCGTTTGTAAAGACTAATTTTTCCCCATTATCTATACCAATACAATCTAAACGTGTCGTCGACTATGACTTTCACAAAATGACCATTTGATAATTATAAAACGCGTTGACTGGAAATGGTATTACGGCCCAATTTTAATTAATTACGAAAATTGTACGAACAAAATGCTTACACAATATGTGGGCACGTAAACGTCGACGCGGCGCGTCTTTCATCAACTTTAGCACCGAGCTCATAATGAAAAACGTGTGGCAATTTCGGAATTCTCAAGTGACCTATGAAAACTGTTAAATTACGGAAATGCCCCTGCCGGTGGTGCGGCGCAAGCAGCGTTCAACCGACGAAACTCAGATGCATTCAGCTGTCAACACGCTTTTAAAATGTGCATATGTTTTTCTAGGGTAACTCGATCTAGAATTAGACTATATGTATTACGTTTCTAAATCAGCTGGTAATTTTCAAATTTATAAATCAACATATGTATACATCTTGGAGTAGGTGGTAGAAATGACTAGGCAATATAAGCAGTTGTTAAGTTATTTATGGTAAATGATATTTTTTCTAATCTATGACAACTTGCACCGTGGTTATTCCAATAAAATAAGTAATGAAATATATGACTTTCTGGCATGTACGACGTAAAAAATTTCGAAAGAGAGTTCTGTTATGTAAATTAAAAATTGTATTGAATAAATTACATAGATATGGAATAAGAATATATATAAAGCACTATAGACCTTCAAGGTCATTGGCTCGGTTAGCAATTTGTTTTTAAAGGGCTTTGTCACTTGCTTTTCTTCTCCATAATGTTACTTCCAATTTCCTCAAGTCGCTCTCCATCTCTTCTAACCATTTCCTCTTTGGCCTGCCCCTCTTTTTCATTCTTCCTCTCCACATCGCTTGTTTTGTTACTCTTCCTTCTGACATTCTTTACACGTGCCCTAACCATCACGATCTCTGTGCTCTGACCTCCTGTAATATTATTGGTTCTCCAAAATCGCATATACTTCTTCATTCATTCTCTCCTCCATTGGTCTTGTGTCTTAAACCCACTCATTTATTCTTCTGAACATATTTCCGCACGTTTTGCTTAGGGTCTACGATTCTGCACCATTGAGTACTGTTGGTCTCAGTACTGTCTTATAAATTCTTATTTTGGCTCGTCTAGATAATTCCTTATTTATTAGTAACTTGTTTACTATTCCAGCACACTTGTGTCCTTTAACCAGTCTTGCTTCGATTTCGTCTTCCTTCTTGTATTGATCTATTACTTGGACACCGAGGTAATTGGTACTCCTCACCCTCCAGAAGCGGTACGTTTGATCGTTTATTTTATTTTTTAGTTTCTTCCTTGCCCGTGTCTCAGTTTCATATACTTTGTCCAGCTTTTATTTACTCAGAGTCCTAATTTCGCTGCTTCACTTATAAATTTCCTATAACGTCGTCGGCAAAAGCGAGATCAGCCTGGTACTGTAAATATTGCTCCGTCTCAATATGACTTCTAATATATTGAATAATGTTGTTGACAAGGAATCTCCTTGTCTCAAACTGGTATTAACTTTGAAAAGTCTCGACAGTCTCCCATTTATCCGAACTAATCCATTGGAATTTTTTAGAGCAATTTTCGTCAGTTTTATTAACTTATCCCGCACTCCTATTTCTCTCATAGCTTTTAATAGTTTTCCTCTATCTACTGAATCATATGCCCGTTGAAAGTCTATAAAAAGCGTATGCATGTTTATATCTTACCTATGGTGGCTTTCTTGCAACTGCATTAGTGTAGCTATCTGATCCACCGCTGATCTCTGACTCCTAAAACCACACTGATTCTCTCCCAGCATAATATTAGTTTCTTCTTTTAACCTTGTCCTAATAGCTGTTGCCAATATTTTATACACTACATTCAACACATACAACCCTTATTGCTTATTAAAGATTTAATTATTGCATTTAAGCACTTTTGCATTCTTTCAGAAAGTACTTATTTAATCTACAATGTTTAGCCATCCCCTCCTGTGATAATATACACTTTTGCCAATGTAGTTTCCAGTGTGAGAACCATTGGTGGAACACCTCTCTAGGTATCGCTTTGAGCTCGATTTGCGATTTTGTCTTTATCTCATCTATTGTTGAAAATCGTTGTCCTTTAAGTGTTCTTTTTAATTTAGGAAATAGGAGAAAGTCACAGTGGGCCATTAACAGAGAATAGGGTGTTTCGCCATAAACTGTTGGATATGTGCCGGTGCATTGTAAACTAAATATACTCAAAGGATATGGCACAATTGACTCGATGAACCCTGACTTCTTCTTCTTGTTTATTGTCTTTGGGGGTTGTGTTAAGCCGAAGCTTTTTACAACTATTCTGGATGAGGTTTACCTGATTGTTAGTGGTGAGCTAAATGTAGTTGCTTTCGGCGTCTGATGGGGCATTTGTGTTGTCGTTGCATCGTAGCTTAAGGTTTGTGAGATACTGGGTTCGTGTGATTTTCCATCTTACTATAAAATTCGCAGGCATTGCTTTAATGTGGATTTCGAGTGTGGTGATTTCTGCTTCGAAGTGTAGTTGGAAATTTCTCATGTACCATAGAGCACGATAGATGATTCTCAGCGTAACGTAATGGTTTGGAGGTTGCAAATGTGATATAAAAAAATAGTCTGATATCGAAGGTGACTCCAAGGTATTTTATGTGATGTGATCAGGGGATTGGCTCATGAGTGATATAGAGTTGCCATACTATAGGTTTCGATATTCTTCTAAAAGCGATAGCATGAGATTTTTCGCTGTTGATTTTTATTTTCGAGTTATTGCACCAAGTTATTAGCTAATCGAGAGAGGTCTGAAGATGAGTAATTGCCGTTTTTGGTTGCATTAATTAGGAAAGGATTGCGGTGTCGTTCGCTAAGTGGCTAGTATACAGTTTTGGATCTTTGGAATATCTGCAATGAATATGGCATAAATGAGGTGACAGTGCGGAACCTTGAGGGACTCCAACAGAAAGATATCTGGTCGATGAGGTAGTGTCATTGGTCCTGATTTGGAAGATTCTTCTGTGTGTGTATGAGTGGATCTTTCTTATGAGACTTTGAGGGTGCCCAAAGGAGTACCAATTTGTAAATGGGGCCCTGATGCCAGACTCTGTCGAAGGCGCGAGAGATGTTTAAGAAAATCGCTGTAGTTGTGATGTTTTTATTGAATCCGTCGCGAATAGTTTCGGTGACCCTTGCAAGTTGGGTGGTAGTGGAATATTCTGAAGTCATGTTGTTCACTGGTATAATATTGTTTCTAGTGAGTAGTTGTCTATTAGTTGGAGAATTATTTTGTTTGCGATTTTGCTTAGTGAGGATAGGAGACTGATGGGGCGAAAACTGGATGGGAGGAGGTGGTTTTTGCCTGGTTTAGGAAACATGATAATTGTAGCGGATTTCCAAGTTTTTCGGTACGTTTGGAGACGGAGGATAGAGTTCATTATTGCAAGAAGAAACATGATGGCTTTGAAGGAAAAGTTTTTGATCATGAGGTTTGTGATGCGGTTTTGGACGAACCCTGAATCAAAGGTGAACTCCTAATATACGTGGTGGGATATAACGTACTTGATCGACTGAAATGCGTTCTCTGTACATAATGAAGTTCAAGTCGTTCTCGGAATGTGTTTACTGTACCAAATAAATTAAATTAAATCTTTCTAGAATCATCTTACATACATATAGGAGAACACGAATTATTATTCACCGCAATCATTATATGTACAACATAATCATCGACAAACAATTCCGTACAAAAAAATTTGTCTGAAAATAATATTCTTTTTCTATTCCGGTGCTATAAAGTTCACTTTACGACACCCGTTTTGGTTGCATAAAGTATTACTTTATCGCACGCTAATTTTATTTGTTTGAAGTTGGTAACAAAAAAAATGGAACCAAATCGTATTTAAATGTCAAAATATAAGCCTTTAAAGTAACAAAAATGTGCAATAAAATTGTACAAAGAATAAAAAGCACACATGCTAACATTTCACTTACTAATTCGCAATATAAATTGTTAAGGAGAGTTGGATGATAAGTTTTCGGATGCTACTATTGACATTTACTTACCATGTTGAATAGTACAACTGTTATAAAAGTTTGTTTTGATAAATATGTAGAGAGTTTGTGGACGAAAGATTTTGTAAATTGCCTTCTGCTATTTTGCGAATCTCTGGGGGCGTACAGTTATTTATTTCGTCCTTTTTGTTGATAATTTGAAATAATTTATTGTATAAATCAGTCTGAATTTTAAACACAATTACATATAGCACCACCGATATTCAAATATTTAAAACGTTCTACTTAAAAATCAGAGTAACCAACTTCAAAAAAGCAAAATTTCTAAAACATTCGAACAAAACATGTCTCTTATTTTAAACTTTTTTGAACTTTAAATAACCGAAATAGAAAAAATAGTATAAAATACACGTTTCATAAGACATTTTGCGCACTTGTTCTTTAGAAAACTCGCCTAGCGGCTCGTTTTCTAAACTTGAACGCGTGCGCAAAAATCGTGTCTTATGAAACTTGTATTTTAATATACTATTTTCTATTCCGGTGCTATAAAGTTCACTTTACGACACCCGTTTTGGTTGCATAAAGTATTACTTTATCGCACGCTAATTTTATTTTTTTGAAGTTGGTAACAAAAAAAAATGGTACCAAATCGTATTTAAATGTCAAAATATAAGCCTTTAAAGTAACAAAAATGTGCAATAAAATTGTACAAAGAATAAAAAGCACACATGCTAACATTTCACTTACTAATTAGCAATATAAATTGTTAAGCAGAGTTGTATATGATAAGTTTTCGGATACTACTATTGACATTTACTTACCATGTTGAATAGTACAACACTGTTATAAAAGTTTGTTTTGATAAATATGTACAGAGTTTGTGGACGAAAGATTTTGTAAATTGTCTTTTGCTATTTTGCGAATCTCTAGGGGCGTACAGTTATTTATTTCGTCCTTTTTGTTGATAATTTGAAATAATTTGTTGTATAAATCAGTCTGAATTTTAAACACAATTACATATAGCACCACCGATATTCAAATTTTTAAAACGTTCTACTTAAAAATCAGAGTAACCAACTTCAAAAAAGCAAAATTTCTAAAATATTCGAACAAAACATGTCTCTTATTTTAAGCTTTTTTTAACTTTTAATAACCGAAATAGAAAAAATAGTATAAAATACACGTTTCATAAGACATTTTGCGCGCTTGTTCTTTAGAAAATCGCCTAGCGGCTCGTTTTCTAAACTTGAACGCGTGCGCAAAAATCGTGTCTTATGAAACTTGTATTTTAATATACTATTTTGCCAAGAAATCCTTTTTAGATCGCTTTTTATCACACTTATCAAATCACGCTTATATATCTAAACACAAATTAATTTTCTAAATGGATAGCCGCGGACTGTATAACATACATACATTTATACTCATCTCCCATGTACATTGTCTCAATCTCTAACTATACGTTGAACTTCTTTAATTGTAACACGATATTTACCAGGCATAGTTAACCGGTTGTTAGGATCAGTTACTAATTGAATACGAGAAGTGAGCCTGCCATATATAGCTAGCTAACAGCGGGGCCTACCTATGTCCCTAGCAAACACGTGTTCTAATGTACATAATGCATGTAATATATACATATATTCATGCCTCTTTGGAACCTACGTGCAATGTATCTACGCGAACTTGTTAATACATGTCCCCACTTGTACTGAATATCCACACACTGCCCGAGTATATAATATACATATACATATGGTATAATCATAACGTCTCCGCTTCGTCGAATATAATGTTCGAGTTTAAGATCGAGAGGATGGAGGTCCACCAGACAACTAACTAGATTAATACGATATAAATTGGTAACTAGATATGTTCTGTACAAGGCATTAGAGGGAGAGAGGAAAGAAAGCAGAGAACGGTATAATACGTGTACTTCCTATGTATGTATGTATGTACCTATATACGAACATAAAAAGAATTAGAATAGCATTCCGGGGTTCTAGATGATGATATGCAGAATTAACGAGTAGATTAACGTCGCGTACGGAAACATGATGATTTCATTAATTTTTTTAATTGGTGATGTGTTGCTAATTATATTAATAAGTTTGTAAATTCTTGTACTTGAGAGTACCTATATACACGTCATAGTGGTACTGCGGGAGATTAATATTGTTAATAACTAAGGCTCGGATTATATGCAAAATGCATATTTGTTATTACGAGGTATAATAACAAAATTGTATGTTTTCTATGCATATCTAATGTCTTTTGATTAAAATAAGCCAATTAAAAATGCATATTTTGCATATTTCGGCAACTTCGTGCATATTTTAGGAAATATTGCATATTTGTGCATATTTTCTTCAAATCACAAATTTCACAAAAGATGTTTATAAATAAACAGGGTAATAGTGGAGTAAATTCAGCCCGGATTTAGGCCGTTTTTTGAAATGACGGTATAACCAAATGGACTATCACCAACTTGTTCAAAACAATTCTATTCAGCCGATTATTGGAAAATAATTGTATTCCTCAGGGGGAATTACTTCAAAAAATGTACCTTATTGAAATGTCTAAAAACATGAAGAAAAAGAAGGCGGAACAAGAGTTCTTTAAGGACTTGTGTGAGGTATTCCTAACCGCCAATATTCCATTATCAAAAGTACAAAATACGAAATTCAAATGAGGTAAATACCGAAATTCGTTCATTGATTGGTAACCACTTGTTTTATTTTGAAGTGGATGAAACTACAGACTCATGTGGTCAATATATTGCGAATCTGTTAATTGGTTGTCTTGGCAAATCGTATTTAATCAGTTGTAAGCAGTTAGATAATAGTTATGTATGTAACAAGTCAGTAAAGTGATACTTTATCGAACGAGTCTGATTTACGAGCCAAGCGAGTGAAGCGAGCGCGGCGAGTAACAGACGAGTTCGGTAATGGTACTTTACTGACGTGGTGCATACAAAATTTTATCGCCAACCGTGAAAATTGTTAATTTAAGAAATAAAGATATAATAACTTATGACAGTTTATGACAATGACAAACGATTTATTTTTAAAGTCATCAGTCATGGCTACGCTGACAGATATTAGCGGCAGGTAAAGTACTTTATTGTACAGTACAATAAAGTGTTTCTTTACCTCCGTAGAACGCTATGGTAACGCATCACTTTACTGACGGTTGGCGATAAAACTAATAATTGTACAATAAGTCGATTTATTCATGAAGGATAAAAAAAAATTCTGTCTAATCCAATACCACATGAAAAAGTAATATTGATCTTATCAGATATTTACTTGCGTAATGCCTCGACAAATTTAAAAATAGTTTTCCCTAATTTAATTCATACCACTTGTTTGGCACATGGTTATTAACAGAGTTGCCGAAGAAATCAGAAACCAATTCCCTCTTTAAATGAATTAATCAGTAATGTAATTTTTTTTAAAGCGCCATTACGGATTCAGTTGTAAAGAATCATTTCCGAGTTTACCGTTACCTACACAACCAGTAATTACCAGGTGATGTACCTACCTGGCTAAATGCCGCAATTTTCTATTCCCAAAATTATGAAAAAATTAAAAGTTTAATTTTAGAATTCTCTGACGAATCTACTGCTATTAAAGAATAAAGAAGCCAAAAAAAGTTTTAAAAATAGTGTAATACAAAATCAATTAGCTTTTATTTGCAAGTAATTTTCTTGTAGTGAGCTAAACAATTTTAAAATTAGAATCAAAAGAGCTGCTTTTGACCGAATCAGTATATTTAACAAAAAAATTCAAAATTCTGTCAAAACTGTCTAAAATTTAGAAAGTGGAATTTGTTGATGAACTTGAATTAGATCCATATATTTTAAACAATTTAAAATATGCGCCCATTACTTCCGTCGATGTTGAACGATCATCGTTTAAACATTTACTAGACGATCGACGACATTCGTTTAAAATAGAAAAACACCTAATTGTCAATTTTTTTGATAATAATAATTAATAAATAACTAATATGTAATTATTAAGTACCACAATATATAAATTAATGTATATGTATTAGTAGGCATATAATATGTATATTATTGTATATAAATATATTACTGCTCTTATTAATAATTATTATAGATTATAGGTATTACGCTAGTGTCTTTTAATCACAGAATAGCACAATATTAAAATGTTTGTAAATAAGTTGGTATATTTCTTAATATCTTGTGAATATTTTTGTTAAAATACGTGCATATAATATATGCGCATATAATCCGAGCCTTATTAAAAACCTACTTAAATTGTCCTACTACTTTTTTTCTTTAAGGCTGTACGCCCGGCCTCGAAATCGTTTTTCCCATTTCCTAATCGTATTTTTCATGAAAACCTTACCGAATTTACACGCTAATTTAAGAAAACAATGCCTTTCGGTGGATAAATCGTAATTTCTTCGAAATTGTCCAAAGGGCCCTAAATAAAAATAAAAATGTAAGAAATTTCAAAAAACAAGCCTTTATTTAAAATTATGTAACACTCAACAGCAATACATAAATTTTATTTTTTCTTAATTTTTAAAAATAAGGTCACGAAACGGAAAACAAAATTTTGAAATTTGGGCGAAATTCACTGAAATTAAATAGAGTATGTGGTACGCTCGCACATTGTGTCGAGAGGTAGCTCCGCCTACCATTTCGGGCAGTTTCCACGCAGTTTGTAAAATACTTCTGAGATCGGTGTATGAATATAGTGTACATATACAGTGTGAGTGGGTGTGAACATAAACAATTACTATGAGTGATAACATAACGAAACAGAGGAAAAAGTGTTATAAAAAAAGAAGTGTTCGCCTGAAGATGAAAAGGTAAGTTACCGACATGTGTGATAGGAAGGCAATTGGATCAAAATCGCTAGCTACTCCTTTATTTACCAATCAATAGCCAGTTTCTAAAATTAAAATTATAAATTTGCATATTTTTAAAGAAAAGCAAAGTTTATTTTTTATGCTGTTGCAGATGAAATTTTGTCTGATTGCAACACAAAAGGCTAGCGTTTATTAAAATTGTATCTAATAATGATCCATATTGTGAGAATACGCTATAGAATTTCAGAGCTATAGTGAATAATTATGTAGTATCTATCTGTCGTAACAAATAATTTATTTTTTCAGGATACGTTCAAAATCTAGTTCTGCACCTGATGAACCACCGACCACAGATGCCCAAAGATGTAAAATTCCCAGGTATGTACAGAATCATTGATGAGAAATAAAGAACATCGTAGAGCAATAATAATAGTTATTTATAATAGGTACAAACGTGATCACAAACACGACTAATAAGGTTCGGATTTTATGTAAAAAAAACATCTGTTTTATTATTACTTAGAAAGCGGAATCGAGCGAGTCATGACTCATCACCCATGGGCGCGCTATTGAAATGTTGTATTTTTAAAGAGGTTTTAATTTTATTTATATAATTGAATAACAAGTGGCTGGTGATTATAAAATACAAAATACCCTACTATTTGTTCATTTTCTCTTCTGTAAGACTTGTTCTCTTTGAATTAAGTACATCCTTGTAGATAGAAAACGTCTTTTCTACATCGCAACTGGTTATATTTACGTAATGGAAATATTTTTTTTATTTCAGCGTATTTAGCATACACAATTGCCGCAATGTTATTAAACCTGGATTTCTATTAAAAAGTGCGTCTAAGTCACTTGGAATTATTAATAGCCACATCTAATGTGGTTAATCCATTTTTACTATCTTATACGTAGTATAAGGAAGTAATGTGAAGTTTTCGACTTCGAGATTTTTGTAGATGTCCACGTTTTGAAGTCCCCTGATACCGAAAAAGTGGTTTTTAAAAAATGTCTGTGTGTCTCTATGTGACCACGATAACCGCTGTAGATATCAATTCCAAATTTTGTAATTACGTGTCTAATCTCCCTCTTGAGATCTGAGTAGTTTTTCAGTAAAATCGGTCTACTGATTTTACTGAAAAACTAGTAGCAGTTTACTTAAGTGAAAAAATTAAATTTTGCCAATATTTCGTCAACTACTAAATTTAAACAAATTTATAAAGAATTCATATGTACTTGAAATTAAAATTGAGAACAATTTTATTTCAAAAGTTTTTGGAAGCTGCTACCGGAAGTAGGTCTTTTACTCCTATCGAAAATAATTTTTTTGCGAATATTTCGCATGTCATGCTTTTTAGACAGGTACGTTACGGGTATAAAAGTATTTAAAACGTAATTTTCAATATCTTTTGCATAAAAACAATTTCCAAATTCAGACCGGAATTACCACTTTTACTCTTATCGAATAGCGATTTTTTGCGAATATGTCGTAAATTATGCATTCTATATGTATTTATCAAGAATACAAAAGTATTTAGTGCTAGATTTGCAATATTTTTTGAATATATGAAATGTCAAAATTCGGACCGGAAGTAACACTTTTTTCGAATAGGTATCTTGCTAACATCTAATTTTTTAATTTGAGATTCGATTTTCAAAATATGTCATTAGTTTAGGCAAATTTGCAAAGTGTTCCTGAAGGAATAACAACTGATTTTTTAAATTTGGGATTTGTGTTAGTTCCTTGCACTCAGAAATACTTCGAGCATCGTCATTTAAACATGTAACGAAATTTTGTAAACTATCGAAATTGTCTGCATGACAACTATTTCTGTGTATGTTTTAGCAAAGCTAAGTGACGATATTTTACAGACTTTGCAATAAATTTCGGAATCACTGACAATTAATTTTTATTTCAGAAAAAGTAACATAAACAACGTTCTAGATCTAAATAAATGATAACTAAAAATGTACGCGTATGTTATTGAAACATACATATTATATTGCGAAATATAAGGTAAATATAATAAGTTTTAAAAATTCGTCACCCTTGTACCTACGCCGATGAAGAAAGGATTTTATTCATAAAATTCCTTATTTTATGGCAGTTTTTTCTCTGATTCTCTGGAGTAAACAGATGTTACAGTTCGCCCTATGAATTAGTGCTATTCAGATATAATGTAAACAACACGCAATTGTTTACATTATTTCTTTTCACGGTTGTGGCTCCGCTCGGTCGATTCCGCTCTCTAAATTATTACGAGTATCAACCAAATATTTAGAATATATCCATGTTACACCGAATTAATGAGATTAGTGGCATAAAAAAATAACATATTTTGCATAAAAAAGCATTAGTGCATATTTTTAGTTTTGGTGCATAAAGAGAATATTTTCATTAATTATTTTATTAGTTTTTTCTGGCATATGATTAAGCCGGAAGCGAAATTTGTTTTTTTCCTATATACATTTTTAACAATTTCATTTTAACTAACTATTCGGATAATTACCAAATGGCAATTATTAAATGTCTTTATTACAGTCCATTTCAATTGTAGAAAACTGCGAACATTATTACTGAGGTTCCAAGTAGAACTTAGAAAATTATATGACGT
The DNA here is from genome assembly GCA_963170755.1 of Amphimallon solstitiale. Taxonomy (NCBI): domain Eukaryota; kingdom Metazoa; phylum Arthropoda; class Insecta; order Coleoptera; family Scarabaeidae; genus Amphimallon; species Amphimallon solstitiale. Next base: position 60,441,165 of record OY720680.1, read on the forward strand.
GACATATTTATGTGCAGTTTGATGCATTTCCTGTGCATAAAAATCCGAACTTTAGATATAACATATTATACTGTAGGCGTTATAGAAACTTAGTTATATTTTCATTTCGCACAGGTCTGACTCTAGTCCACTGAGGGTCGAATTAGTGACTCCCACACCATCCACTTCCACTGAATTAAAGAATTGCTCAAGGTAATGTCGTAATGTTAAACAGAAATTGTTTATTACAAATTTTAAAAATTTGCAGTCACCTAGGCGATTCTGTTGAGATCGTCACATCTGACACTCATCTAACCAAAAACATTGACCATCAGATAAATGGCCGACGAATCGTGGATATTCAGGATTTTTTTACTGACATGCAGAAAGCAAATGATCATTCTCCTTACACCTGTAATTTGGACCATATGGACATGTGTTCAGAATCATACGATGGTCTCATATGTTCCATAAAACTAAAGTGTCGAATGTGTCAAACGGAAAAGAGTGTAAGAACTGAAGCGCCAGGTGACAAACTAAATGTTAATTCGGCATTAGTTTTGGCCACCATATCGACAGGATTGTGTTACGCCCAAACTACGCAAATTGTCAGTACGATGAATATGCCTCATCTGTCTAGGAGGCAGTTTGACAAACATTTCGCAAAAGTCTCAGAGACAATTTTGGCAACATCATGGGAAGCCATGGAGGAAGCAGGCGTCGAAGAAGGACGCATAGCTCGGGAAATTGGGGATGTCGACAAGGACGGTTGTCCTCTTATCAGCGTTATTGCTGATGGAGCATGGTCGAAACGGTCGTACAAGACGAAGTATGATGCCTCCTCTGGAGTAGCCTGCATTGTTGGTGTTAAAACAGGCAAATTGTTATTCGTTGCCGTTAGGAACAAGTACTGCCCAATATGCGAACGAAGTAAAGCTAAAAATATTGCAGTTAGCGAACACAGATGCTACAAAAATTGGTCGGGGACGTCTACCGCTATGGAATCCCATATTATATCAGAGGGATTCAAAAGAAGTATGGAAATGCACGGTTTAAAGTACACCCGACTTGTAGGGGATGGCGACAGCAGTGTATACAAGAAGTTGTGTACAGAAAAACCGTATGGCAATGAAATTTTGATAGAAAAAGTGGAATGTAAAAATCATCTCTTGCGGAATTTCTGTACAAAACTCCGAGAGCTAACAACCAAAAATGTCAGCTCCAAGTTAAAAAAAGTAAGCCCACGACTAAGAACCTTACTAAAAGCAAATATTGAAAGACTCAGAAAAGGGATCAATGCTGCTGTAACGTACCGACGAAAGCAAGAAATAACGTTGACAGACCAACTATCTGCTCTCAAGAAGGACATTATAAATTGTCCTAAGCATGTGTTTGGAGAACATTCCGATTGTGAACCCTATTTTTGCAATGGATCCAAACAAAACGAAGTCAATGAATGTCCCACTTTCGTAGAATGTGGATTATTTGATGATATTATCGCGTGCTGTAACCGTTTAACTCATAATGCACATAGTTTAATTTTAAACATGAATAACAATGCGGCGGAGAGCTATAACTCCGTGGTGGCGAAATTTGTTGGCGGTAAAAGGGTCAACTTTGCTTTGAAGAACAGTTACGAAGTGAGGTGTCATGCTGCATGCATTTCCTACAATCGGAGGGAAGAATATCATCGACTTATTCACAAAAAACTGGTACAGAGGAGCCCTGGCAAACACAGTAAATTGTACATATCAAAATTGCGGAGAAGAAGACTCTACTTGAAGAACCGAGTACAGCTATTTTCTGGTCGAAGGAGAAAACGAACAAGAGCAGAAGCCGACGAAGACTACGGATTGGTTGAAGACATAATTCCGGCTGCAATACTAGAGGAAAAGAAATCGTCACTAATTAAATATTTGAATAGGACTCGGGAAGATTTTGTACTTTTACAGAAACAAACTATTGGCCAAAGTAGCAACGGAATATGGAAAAGAGAACGAAGTTTACGGCTAACAGCATCAAATTTCGGCACGGTGTGCAAGAGACGACAGACAACAGACGCTAAAAAAGTAGCACAAAGATTAATTTATTCAAATTTTATCGGCAGTGTGGCAACAAGTTGGGGCCAAGATCACGAGGAGCTGGCAAAGAAGCAGTTCTCAGAAGAATATGGACTCGAAGTTCAAAATTGCGGACTCTTTGTGTCTGCCGAAACTCCTTATCTGGGAGCTAGTCCTGACGGCCTAGTTGGCGCAGACGCCATAGTTGAAATAAAATGTCCTCACAAAATAGCTAAATTGAAACTTTCTCCAAAAGAGGCAGCGGAAAAGAAACTTGTGCCGTATTTATTGCTGGAGGAAAATAATCTAAAATTAAGAAAGACTCACGACTACTTTTATCAGATTCAGGGTCAGCTAGCAATAACAGGGAGAAGACTCTGCTATTTCGTCGTGTGGACTCCCCTGGGAATGATTTGCCAAAAGGTAAAACATACCTGTCCTTTATTGTATGCCATTTATTCACCGTATGACCGTATGGATATTATTTTATACAATGTTTTCTTTTTTCAGATTGAAAAAGACGAGAACTTTTGGCACAACATAAAACCAAAAGTAGAAGTGTTTTATTTTAATTACATGTTACCTTTATTAGCATTAAAAGAAAAATAAATAATTTTGTTTAAAAATTAATTTTTACTTTTCGAATGTTTTTACTTATGAAACATTACTTTAAAATTTGGTTCACTAATAACAAAACTACTACTTCATTTAGTGTCGTGATGCAACACAAACATAAACATACATAATTCTATGTTTTTTTACATATGCTTTTTACTTTCTTATACGTAGTATAAGGAATTATAGTGATGACGAAAATTTTCGGCTTTGAGATTTTTGCAGATGTCTACGTTTTGAGGTCCCCTGATACCAAAAAAGTGGTTTTTAAAAAATGTCTCTCTCTGTGTGTCTGTCTCTGTCTGTGTCCACGATACCGTCCAAACAGCTATACTTATTAATACTAAACTTCATATTTATGAATATAATCTCTTTCTCGAGAACTTATTAGATTTTCAGTGAAATCGGCAGACCGGAAGTTTACTTCAGAAAAAAAAAGAAAATTTACTGATATCTCGTCTACTACTAAGATTAGATAAATTTCTAAAGAATACAAAAGTTCCAAAAATTGAATTTTATAAAAAAAAAATTCGAAATTTCTACCGGAAGTAAGTCTTTTTATCTTAGCGAACATCAGTTTTTTGCAAATTTCTTACAAATTAAGCATTCTATACAGACTTATCTAGAATACAAAGGTATTTAGAGCCCGAATTGGAACAATTTTTGTTAATATAAAATTTCAAAATTCGAACCTGAAGTAACACTTTTACTCTTTTTGAATAATATTTTTTGCGAATATCTCGCAAATTATGCATTCTATATAAATTTATTATAAGTACAACAGTATTTAGATCTAGATTTGGAACAATTTTTGTATAAGGCAAATTTTAATATTTGGACCATCAAATAGCAGTTTTTTGAAATATTTCGCAAATTTTGCATTCTATTCAGATTTATTAAGAACCCAAAATTGTTTAGAGCTGTATATGGAATAATTTTTGTATATAAAAAAAATTAAAATTTGGACTGGAAATAATACTTTTACTTTTATCGAATAACAGTTTTTTGCAAATATTTCTCAAATTATGAATTCTATAGAGATTTATTAAGAGAATAAAATAATTTTTAGTTGTATTTAGGATAATATCTGTATAAAAAATGTTGCAAAATTCGGACCAGAAGAAACACTTACTTATACAGACTTAAAAAATTTATGTATTTATTTGTAACAACTTTTGTATACACATTTCGGAATGCACATACGTACAAGAAAGTCGTGTGGTGGCCACATCTCATTATTATATTGACGATTACCAAAGGTGTGAGTTATAAAAATATATACTCCACGTGAATCTGGAAACAAACAAGCCTCTTCTACGATGCAAACAAAAAACTATTATTATTATGCAAAATAATATAATTACAAAAAATAAATAATTTGTTTAAAGTAGAAGTAAAGTAAATCATTGCGTAAAGAAGAAATAGCATCAAATCAAAAAGAATATTTGCATAAGTATAAAATTTGGGCCGTGGGCACCACACGACCATATTATACGTATGTATATTTCGAATTAGTTATACAAAAGTAATTTACTCCAAATTAAATTTTAAATATTTTCATAACCTTAATAAACATGTGAGTAGAAGTGTAACCGGTCCGAATTTTGAAATTTTGTATTTAAAATATTGTTCCAATTCGAGCTCTAAATACTTTTGTACTAATACATCTGTATAGAATGCATAATTTGCGAGATATTAGCAAAAAACTGTTTTTTGATAATACAAAAAAATCGCTGTCGTGATCACACACAGACACAGAGAGCCATTGTTTGCAAAATACAAAAATCTGGAGGTCGAACATTTTCAGCGTCACAATACTTCCTTATACTACGTATCAGAAAGTAAAAGCAATATCATCTCTTCCCGTCCCTAACGGTATACCTGCTAGAAGCGCATGCTAGGACTCATACGGCTTGCGCGCAGTGATTATAATTATTATATTTGACTCGCAATATAATTTGCTTCTGGAACGATCTAGAAATTTATTTCTTGCACAAAAAATAATTTTGGAATGTTGGCTTTATTTTGTTTCACATATATATGGGTAAATTCTGAAAAATAAGATTAGTTACTCGATAGCTGAAATATACGTTACACAAATTGGTCGTCTACTAAAACTTTTTTTTTTTTTATAAAATTTACACACCATAAAGAAAAATCGAAAACACTAGTATCATCCAAATACTTTAGGGTATAACTTTTAAAAAAAACAGATCCCTAGCTCTCTGCATTGCTAAGATATCACGAGATAAGTATTAAAAATTGAAGAAAATGAAAATTTTAAAATTTACACAAAAAAACGATTTTTCGACCTTTTTGCGATTTCGATTTTATTTTCCAACTCAAAATTTGAATCCGGCAGGTGATTTTACATATTCAGCTTCACCTTTTTTGTGTGTTTGAGAAAATATAGATTGTCTAATTTAGGGGGGGTTGCTTCCCGACTGCAAACGTGTCGGCCAACCGGCGATTATCTGAGACCACAACGCAGCCATAAATTACAGGCAGATTAGATTAGGTGACAAGTTCTTTTCTCTATCTTTTTCCTCAGCATAAGACAGAGCACGCGGACCCTTAAACATTTGTCTTTTATTACATTTGCACGAAGAAAACAGTGGTACGCCTCTTTCAAATCGAACTCAGCTTGAAGCGGGCGTCCAGCCTTAAGTAGGACAAGTGTAACTAAGCGGAACCACTAGCATTTAATATAATGTTCACGATCCTTTAAATATTTTTTTTTTGTAAAAGGGAGACGTTGAAGGTAAGGAGTGAACGTTACAATGTTTATTTATTTATTTGAATAGTAAATTCATACCGGACAATTTTCCTAACTACTATGAATTTAATAATAATTATAAAATAATACATTACTCATATTAAAAATATCAGTTCATACGCCTAAATTTAGGTAAAGATATCGGGTGGATAAGGATACCTTGACACTTTCGAATTTCTTTTCTTTTGCAATAGCTTTTAATATTCGAAAAAAAAGGGGAGCTGGCGATTAAGACTTTTCCTTCGAAATATTTTGGAACAATTTAGAACAAAACTAGTACAATGTAGAACATCCTTCAGAATTTCGATTTTCAAAAAAAGAAGGATAACTTGACATTTTCAAATTTCTTTTTTTGCAATAACTTTTGATCTATAATATAGAGTTTCGTTTTCGTTTTTCGCCATTTTCTCGGCCGATTATTACTTTTTCTTCGAAATACATTGGAACAATTTAGAACAAATCTAGAGTGGCCTAGAACTATCGTCAGAATTTGAATTTTCGAAAAAAAAGACAGCTAACTTGACATTTTTGAAATTTTTTCCCCAATATCTTTTGATATATAAGAGATACGGTTTTGATGAATTAGAACAATGTTTAGAATAAACCCAGAACAATCTGGAACAACCATCAAAATTTTAATTTTCTGAAAACAGGGTTTTAACTTTCATGCTTATGGATTTCGTTTTTCTCAGTTTTCTCGACTAATTTTCATTTTTTCTTTGAAATACTTTGGAACATTTTAGAACAAACCTAGAACAACATGGAAAAATCGTCAGAACTTCGATTTTCAAGAAAACAGGGCCTGGAGAAAACTCGTTTTTTCCTATTATCTCGGTAAATTTTGATTTTTTTTTTCGAGATTCTTTGGAACAATTTTTAGAACAACTAGAATAACCTGGAAAAACTTTCAGAATTTGTATTTTCTAAAAAAAAAAGGTTGGGCAAAAGATACGTTTTTTTCAAATTACTCGACCAATTTTGACTTTTTTTGAAAATACTTTGGAACAACCGTCAAATTTTCGAAAAATGCACTCCCAATCAAACCGTGGCAGTAGAAGGCAGATCTAGCAGACATAAAAAAATGCCTTCCTGGAGGCTATCTTGAAGGATATCCCACTTTATTCCTTGGCTACAACGTACTGACTATGACAACAAGTCTGAAAAACGTGTCTACGTGTTCTTGAAATTGAAAATAGGTGCCTTCCCCCAAAGTTGTGAGAACTCACATCTCATGGTCTATATCGAGAAAACATACTAGAAATGAAAATTAAACGATGTTGCGTAGACAGAATACCTATAACAAACGCTTTGACGTCGTGCTTATAAACGGGAGAATACTTATAGGTTATCTGATATTTAATTTATAAAATTATATTAATTTATAAAAATATAAACGTATAGTGCTAAAATAGAAAATACATTGCAATTAGCGTGCTTCGATTTATAAGTATTTATGATCTAATTCCTTCCGGCTCATGTATCTTAACCCATTTTATTTAAATACTTTGATGTAAAGTAATAATAATATTTATTATTTCATTTCATATTATTAATTTTCAATTTAATTAATTGTCATTATTAATCAATTATACTTATCCTGAATTTACGCAAGTAATTTTTTTTTAATACTCTTCCTAAGTTTTACGTATACCTGGGTTTGTAAAGATAATCATACCACTGCCCAGCCATCTAACTCATATAATTTAAAAAATTATAAATGAAATTAATTAATATTAAGTAATTCCTTAAGTAAGCCGCCAAAATACGACCATGCAAGCCATAAATTTTCTGCCTGGCTGTACATACATATATCTCCCCCCATTTCACTTGTAAACGATATATTTTGACAAGGCAAAACGGTAAGACATACAAGAAGGTCGAACAGGTCCTTAGACAACATTCGCCTAAGAAGACGGTGACAAATTTATTAGTTCTTGATAATTTTTGACCTGCCATTCATGGCCGTAGGAGGTAGAGTCATGAATGAAAGAACACAACACTTAAGTGACGTAACATAAGTATGCAATGCTTCTGAGAGTCTCCTAACGTTGCCAATAAAATAGTTTAAAATCCATTTAGTGTGGGTTTAAGTAAATAATTTCGTACACCTGTCGTTACTATATTATATAAATCGGTTAGAAAATAATTGGCAAGTTGTACACTATAAATAATATAAACTAAGTATATAATTAAATGAACCAAACGAATAAGGAATCTGCATTTAATATTAATATGTTATTTTGTTGGTAAGTCTAATGTTTCACAAACAAATTAAAACATTATATCTTAAATAGTTGCAATTCTACCCTAGAATACATAGTTTCCTATTACAGACTAAAATTGGTTTCATATTATACAATAAAATAATCTTTGAAAGCTTTTTTTTTAAACTGTGAAAGTATGTTACTTCATGTAAATGTGCTTACAGATGCTATATAAAATGCAGTTGTTGTTAATATATGTATTTCTTTAATACTGCAGTAATTCATTATATTATTGTGTTTATTAAAATACAATACTTTTCAATCAAATGTATATAGTCGAATCGTTTTGGCAGCCGATACGGCAAAATTACGAACTAGAGAAGAAAGATTCAATACCACTACATACGCCAATTTACTGGAACAACTTTAGAACAATAAAATTCCACTATGTAATTAATATTTCAGGATAAACAGCTTCTGCTAGTGAAATACTATTACATGAAAACCAGTTACAAATTGAATATTACAAATAAAGTTATTAAACATTACTTTTCTATATCTATATTTTATTTAATTCATGGCTATTCTGTTTACTAGGCTAGCTTTGATGTCAGATTTTCACGGACGGATGACACTTGACAAGCGTAGCGTATGACAAGCGGATGACATTGAGTAATACTGCGCGTGAAACTAAAAAAGAAATATAATGCCGATTCTAAAATTAAATAGCTAATTTTAGTGTTTCTCAAAGAAATTGATCCAGAATAAGATAATGATCGAGTTTATTAGTTGTTGAGCATTTGCATATGGGAATGCATTGAAAAAAAATATTCGTGTTATTTTATTGAAAATAACCTTTCTATATGCAACCATCCCTGATCCTTTTCACTTACCTTATAATCAAAAATTAGATGTGGCCACCACACTACTTTCTTATACGTATTAGCGTTTCAAATTATAGAATTTTCAGATTTATTTTATACAACAATTATTAAAAATCCTATTCTAAGTACTTCTATTCTCATAATAAATTTCTATAGAATGCATACTTTGCAAGATATTCGAAAAAAAAGTTCTACTCACTAAGAGTAAAAGTGATACTTCCGGTCCGAATTTTGAAATTTCATATATGTAAAAAACATTGCAAATCCAGCTCTAAATACTTTTGTACTCTTGACAAATATACAGTATGTCCACGGATCGAGTTCCAAAGAGGAAAAACTTTTTTATTTTGCATTTTACAAGAAAAATGTATTCTTGATAAAAGCCTTAACCTTTTCAAAATTTCTTTTAGTTTAAGATAAAAATCGAATAATTGGTCGTTTTATTTGAACATTTTTTAAAGTCCCAGAAATTAAGTTGCGTTGTCATGGTAATTATCCATATTTAATTATCTAATTAACTGTCAGTTAGAAAAATCAACCATAATAGTTGAAAATGTTGTCAAAAGACCAACGAATTTACCTAATTCAATGCTATGGCAAAGGTAATAAAGCGATCCGTCTAGTTGTCGAAGAATTTAATCAAAAGTTTCCGGATATTTACATCTCAAATAGAGGTGCACGAGCATTGGTCAAAAAATTCCTATCCACTGGTTCCATACTGGATGTAAAGAAAAAATATATAGCACGCGATGATGACGACGCCGCCACTCTTCTTGTAATGGATTCAGTACGGAACTATCCCAAACTTTCTTTGCGGCGCAGATCAGTCCATCTGGGAATTAGTAAATCGCTCATTCAAAAGATTTTGAAACAAAGAAAGTTCCATCCCTACAAGCCCATTTTTAATCATGCATTAGAACCCGGAGATCCTGCGAAACGTTTGTATTTTTGTCTGTGGATGGGCGCTCAAATTATGGATAATCAATACTTTTACCGAAACATTATTTTTTCTGATGAGGCCACGTTTTCTACTAATGGTATTGTTGCATCTCAACATGTGAGATATTGGAGTGATTACAATCCGAATTTTCGCATGCCTCACAATCGACAATATTCGGCAAAAGTTAATGTGTGGTGTGCAATTTCTTACCATGGTATCATTGGACCATATTTTTTTGATAATACTGTCAATCAGCATACGTACTTGGATATGCTGCAAAATTTTGTTGATGAACGTTTGGACGATCTACCGATTAATTACCTCGCAAGGTGTTATTTCCAACAAGATGGTTGTCCGGCTCATTATGCTAGGATTGTTGTTGAATGGTTAAATCAGCAATTTGGACAGAATTGGATAGGTCGAAATGGTCCCGTGATATGGCCACCAAGGAGCCCTGATTTAACAATGGCTGATTTTTATCTTTGGGGTCGTTTGAAGCAAATAGTTTATGCAAATAATCTTCCTCCGAACGTAGAAGATTTAAAGGAGAGGATTAGAGACGCTGTGACGTCTTTAACTCTCGAAGAAATTCGAAGAAGTTACAGAGAATTGCGCCGACGGCTAGAATTGTGCGTTGAAAAGGGCGGTGAATGGATTGAGTAAAATAGTTATTAGTTATATCATTTTTGTTTTTGAGTTTATGAAAAAATTTTCAAATAAAACGACCAATTTTTCGATTTTTATCTTAAACTAAAAGAAATTTTGAAAATGTTAAAACTGACTTGGCCGTTTCGAGACATGCAAAAACTTTTATCAAGAATACATTTTTCTTGTAAAATGCAAAATAAAAAAGTTTTTCCTCTTTGGAACTCGATCCGTGGACATACTGTATATAAAATGCATAATTTACGACATAGATATTTGCAAAAAATCGTTATTCGATAAGAATAAAAGTGTTACTTCCGGTCCGAATTATGAAATTTTTTTTATACAAACGGTATTGAAAATTAAGTTCTAAATATGTAATTTAATACTAGTAACTTACCTGTCTAAAATGCATAACTTGCGAAATATTCGCAAAAAACTGATTTTCGATAATAGTAAAAGACCTATTTCCGGTAGGAATTTAGAAAAACTTTTTTAATAAAATTCTTCTCAAATTTAATTTTGAGTGCATTTAAATTCTTTATAAATTCGTTTAAACTTAGTAATTGACGAAATATTGGCAAAATTCAATTTTTTCACTGAATTAAACTACTACTTCCGGTCTACCGATTTTACTGAAAAACTAATCAGATTTCAAGAGGGAGATTATACGTAAATACAAAATTTGGAATTGAGAACTATAGCGGTTTAACCGCTAGCGTGGTCACACACAGACACACACACAGAGAGAGAGAGAGAGACATTTCTTAAAAACCACTTTTTCGGTATCAGAGGACTTCAAAACGTGGATATCTGCAAAAATCTCGGGGTCGAAAATATTCGTCATCACAATACTTCCTTATACTACGTATAAGAAAGTAAAAACCTCACTCAAACAACAAATATGTATGTCTCTCGATTCAACTCAACTGTTCCTTTTCTTTTTGGTCTGCTTGCCAGTATTTCATTTGCTCTGCGAATATCTGAAAAACTGTTTATTTTAATTTGTAATTTAAATGCATTGGCTATATATTAATTATTAAATATTTGCTGTTCTCGGTCTATTGTGTTAAGCTCCAATTACAACATATAACTGGTGTAATCAATTTTAGGCGGTATTTTAATATCTGTTCGAAATCTACACCAAATTAAACGGTACATAGATTTTTCAGATATAAATCCACAGTTAAGACAACAAAATGGTAAGTGTAGTAGTCACAACACATGAAAGTAAATAAATTTGTCAAGAAAACGTATGTTATTTCATTTATTTACTGAAGAAAAGATCAAATAGTATGCACTTCTGTCAAGTTTTTGCTGTTATATTATTGAAAGCATTATGTAAATGTCGAACTGCAATTTTAACAGCCTCATCAAAAGACTCCAGTACATAAGGTACCTACTTATTTTTTTGGCTATGAAATTTTTCCTGTTATTTATATTCGCTCATAACCAGATATAACTGTCGGTCTCCAAATTCCTGGAATCAAAATATGTATTTTGGAAGGTGGAGATATGTTCTATATGGTGCATTCAACAAAGTTGCATAGTACTTGAGAAATCTGATTTGTAGTGTCACCTTTTCTTATGTCGGGTGAATTCGTTACAATTTTTTTGTAAGCATTCATAATAGCCTGGTTTTCGCTACTCAAGTGACTAGCTGTCTCTCGTTTCTTTGGAGGAGAATAGACACGTATGCTTTTAGCAGTAGTGGTGTTACGTTCCGTATCCATATTACTTAATATCAACAGCTACAGAATTGTAATTTTAATACGACTAAAGTTCTCTATATAAACCACAGATCACTATACTAGAAGATAGTATAACTTAATAGTAAAAAGTTTAGACAATATTTAGCGCCGCCTGCCAACTGCAGGCAGTACTAAAATGGATCAAACCGATGAACCGGGAAATTTAAATATTATATATTTCTATTCCATTTTGTATTTACCTTAATAGTTTTTATTCTTCACTTTAAATGTTCGGAAGTAAAATAGTAGATGTATTTTAAAGAAAAATAAACTACACTTATTGCTATAATAACTTAGTAATAAATTAGAAACATATCTTTTTAGTAACGCTTTATTTTTATATGAAAATTTATTTCTATTTCAAAATATTAAGGAGAAAGCATTCTAAATTATTCTTACATTTGAACTTATTTATACCTTAAATGGAAATCTTCTCTTATGTCATTGAATAAATTAGGATCTCATGTAGCTTCCTATCACTCATGAAAACGAATTGATGTTGGATGTGGAAAACTTTTACATTATGGTCACAATTTGACACATAACATTTTCTTGTCGGCATAATTACTAGGAAGTCTAGAAAAAAGTGCTAATAAATAAATAAATTACTCGAATTATGCAGAATAAATACTTACGTACATGCAATTTTAAGAAATAAGTCAATATTTTATAACTCTGATTAATAATTAGCATATATATATATAAATATTAATTAAAAACAGTCAACAGAAATATTTGAAAACTATACCACATGTAGTTGCCATAGTTACCAAACACAGTAAACAGCCTACAAGCAGCTAAGCCCTGAAGTATCACATGTGATCCTAAAATTTCGTCAACACATGCGCCACCTACCAACTGCAGGCAGAAGTAAAACGATGTCTACGCAATCTCAATTTAACATTTCCCCCCCTGATATAAACAACATCCTAGAAACGCTAACGTGATACAAACAATGTCAAATATGTCAAAATTTTTGACAGTTGATAGCAAAAGGCGAATGTAGTACGGTACTATTTTTCCTTGCTCTCAACCAATAAGAAATAACAGTCACTTGGGTTTGTTCAGAAATTGGTCTCTCTCTTTTTGGAATAAGGTCCATGGATTCATTTAATGAATTCTTAATACATATTCGAATTTCAAGACTCTTTTTCTCAAATTTTTTCAAATGTAACATATTAAAAGTTTTATACCATTGGATAGGGCATTTAAAGTACTATCAAAATCAATTTAAAAAATTATAGGTTGTCATTTAAAACAAAGTCGGTGACGTCATAACAAGAAAAACAAATAACGTAAGAAATTGAAAATGGGATGAAAATATTCCAATTAGTTCGCTATAGATACCCTTCGAGATTTTTTGAAAAATTAATATTAACGAAGTTAATGCCTTTCCTTATTTCCACGCTATATATATAAAGATAAATGCATTTTGCAATTAATGAATTTTTTACTACTTTTTCTGTGTGGTCATTTAACAAATTTATACGGATATAATTTGTGTTTGAAATAGTGAAAGTTTTTTTTTATTTCTGTAGGATATAGCAATGGTGCTTTTGATTATTCTATTGATATAGGTAATAATGCAAATCTAATTTTAAATAGATAAACGTGCAATGGCAACATAACCTATAAGCGTACGACAATATCTGTATAAAGAAGAGAAGAAGAAAAAGTTATTTATTAAGTCATAAAAACGTAATAAAGAAATTTCCCTAAAATCCATTCGAATATAACTGTGACTCCTGTCAAATTTGGTGATAGACGTAGCTAAATGTCTATTATTCACGTCGATATTTCATTTCTTTATTTCCAGGTTCTTAAAAAGTGAATTTCACCTACTGTAATTGACTGTCTGGAAGGTATAAAACCGCAAATTTTGTCGTTCAATATTCCTTTATTGCGTTGAACTATAAAACTGGGCGAACAACGGCGAATGGAAATTTTCTTACACAATAAACCAACAACGTACATATTGTAAATACAGCGACTAGAAAGATCTGATTAACGACTGCCTATTATGTTCGAGGATAAAAACCTACCGGAAAGTGTTTTTTTTTTATTTGTTGTTGATGTGTCTGTATTGTGTATGTATATAAGGTGCAATTATTACCACTTGTACCTCGTTATAATTTTTATTAACTAATAATTACGTCAAGGTGTTAAATTCAACTTTCGTCTACCAAATGGCGCTTGCATAAAATATTGATTTCTTCGCCCGTAACGTTGCAACTCTGAAAGTTTTTGCTCGCACATTAATGCTGCAATTCTATTTACAGGAGCAAATGCATTGATGATATTACTTCAATTAGTTGGTATACACGGACAATAACGCTAGCCGACACGATTTCTACTGACTAGAACTTTAGCATTTTGCATTGTTTTAAACATAAAAACTGTATTCTAACATATGGTATGACGTCACATTTTCAAAATAATATTCTTACCTGTTATCACTAAGATTTACGTAAAATTTTAAATAAAAAGAGTATTGTAACAAGCTCGAGCATGTTCGCGGCTATACTGTGAAGGGCATCGGCAAATATATTAGTCATCGCGGAATATACTAAAATGGGAACTTCTGGTATCGATACGTGCTTATATGAAGGTTGCAGCCGGCGTAGTGATTCATTTATTGTTTAGTTGTTGACGCAGTCTGGCAAGAGACAAACGAAATGTCACTGAATTGTCACTTAGTTAGAAAAAGTTTAAAGCTGGGTTCCACAAGTTGTGTTGCGTGTAATATTTAAGAATTGAAAACCGTGCAAGAGGCTGTAAAAATTCTCCGGACTGTTTTTGTTATGTTTGTGGATTATATGTTACAAAATTGCAAAAGAAGCTTTTGACTGAATTAATTCAAACAAGTGTTATGAACAATATTTTGGCTTTAAAATTAAAAATGAAGACAAAACATGAACACCACATATATGCTGTATTTCCTGTTTGTGAAATTAACTCAGTGGAACAAAAACAAGAGTTCTTCTGAAGTCCTGTCAGAAAGGCCAATGATTTGGCGTGAACCAGCAGATCACGTCACGGACTGTTACTTATGTCTTGTAAAAATTAAAAGGCTTTCAAAAAGAAATAAACACAAAGTAATGTATCCATACATTCCATCTGTAAGCAAACCTTTGAAACAAGCTGATTGTGAGCTTCCAACTCTAATACATTAAAATTCTTCTGCAAATCCAAGGACGCGGAAGATGTGAACGACGTTTTGAATGTGACATCTCATTACTCAATCAGATCTGAATGATTTGATACGAGATATGGGTTTAACCAAAGATAAATCACTAATTTTGGGATTTCGATTAAAAGAATGGCAGACTCAAACCAGCACTGTTCCTGGAGAATTGAATATAAAATTTGGACCGTTAGTGGATTTTAATTTGGTGATTCCACCCCTACATATTAAATTAAGATGGCTTAAACAGTTTCTCAAAGCACTAGAAAAAGAAGGCTTGGGATTCTTAAGGAATAAGTACCAAAGCTGCCTGATGCGAAAGTTAGGTAGCTGTTCAAAGATGAAAATTTTGAACGTACCATGAATGATTTAGAGATAGCAGAATGGACTTCTTTTAAAAATGTTTGCAAATATTATCAGTCACAATAGACGAGGACGGAAGAGACGACAAGGACATAATGAAGAAAATAGACAGAGCAAAGAATATGACGAAAGCATTACATCCTACTCTGTGGAACAAGAACCTGACAAAAAAGACAAAAACGAACATATTTAAAGCAATCATTGAACCAGTTATGACATATGGGTCACAGATATGGGTGATAGACAAAAGAATGAATCAAAGGTTGCTTTCGGCGGTATTGACATATTGGAGAAGATGCTGCGGAATAACTTTATACGACCATACCAGAAATGAGAACATCAGAGATAGAATGGTAAGGGCATCTGCATCGAATGGAGGAAGAAAGATTACGAGGAAGTGTATGGAATTGGAATCCAACTCAAAGGAATAAACGAGGCAGACCAAGAAGGAGATGGATGGAAAATATAAAAGAAGAAATGAGGAAGAGAGGTCTGCGGGAGGAAGAGTGGAACGATAGAGATAAAAGGCGCTTGGGATGCGAGAAGCGAGAAGCTGCAAAAACTCGCTATATATAAATATTTTCGGGAAAATAAAAAGAATAAAAACTATAAAAAATTAGGGTGCCGATTGTCGCTCAAAGTTCATTTCTTGCATTGACATT
The DNA here is from genome assembly GCA_963170755.1 of Amphimallon solstitiale. Taxonomy (NCBI): domain Eukaryota; kingdom Metazoa; phylum Arthropoda; class Insecta; order Coleoptera; family Scarabaeidae; genus Amphimallon; species Amphimallon solstitiale. Next base: position 60,457,228 of record OY720680.1, read on the forward strand.
TAGATTTCTTCCATGCTAATTTAGGAAAGACGAGTGATGAACAGGAAGAAAGGTTAGATCAAGAGATTGCAAAAATGGAGAAACGATATCAAGGTCATGATAGGAGATTTTTGCTGGTTTCTCATTAGATAAGGCAACAGGCAACATAAAAGGAAGAAATAATTCTATTTATGCAAAACTTTGATATATCACCAATTTTTCTTTATGTGCAGTTATGTCTTTTTGTATTGTTGATACTAATTAAACATTCAAATATTTGTTATGTCAAGATCTTTGTACTTATCTATTTCTTTTTATAACTTCTGTATAACAAAGTTTCTAAATACATTATTATTGTTTATCTACTAACAGAGTATGCTTATAACTTTAAAACTAGACGTGGTAGAAAGATTTTGTTTCTGATTATGCCTTCAATTGAAGACTGTAAGAACTGTGCAACCATTTTTAAACCAATATTTAAATAAATAATTGTCGGCTCGTGTAATTGTTGACTAAAGGACTTGACTGTTTTGTCAAATGACCACTTAGACTGAAGCAACTTTGTGGTAAAATTCAAAATTTCAAAATGGCTAACTGGTACATTTAGCGAGTAATTATAACTTGTATCGATGAAGGTATCTCATGCCATTGATGAGAGTCGGTAATTCAATCGACCACAATGTTACCCGCCTATTTCAGAAACACCTACCGAAAATCAAAAGGTGAAAACCGAAAAATATAAAATTACACCTGATTAATATATTCAATGTGGTAATACGCTTCGAACAGGCTGCACGCCATGAAATTAGCGAGGTCCACAGTAAAAAATTACTACTTGTCATACACTACACACGGGTAAAACGTAAAGGATGCGTATAATATTAAAACGTCGATGTAAACGCCATCTGCTTCCATATACACTGTCCGTAATTATGTTCATAGCCGAAAGGAACTCGTTTTTCTTAATATTCCAGAACTATGTACTTACGAATATACATAGTCGTTAGTATTTATTATTTATAGCGATAAATGAGCTCTTTACATAAATTGGAAATAAATGTATTCGTCTCCCACTAATTGATTGTTGTCTTCCATTTAAGATAAGCTTCTTAAGAACGGTATTTTGAAATGACGTTGGAGTCATCCCCTCTATATGTATAATTTATATTATATTAAGCCCTCTGCCCAACTCTCTTTTATAATATATGCGAATGATCTGTGTGAATCCAGGAAAAATGATACGGTTTTCAATATGCCGACTATACATGCTGCATTGTCTCTCAGCGTTTGCTTGATGACATGTCTGAAGTAATGAGGGTTGCTGTATATGGCATGAGTAGATGATGCGACGAATTGGATCATCTTCTTAATGGTCAGAAGACTAATATTTTATAATTTAAATTATTGCTTAGCGTGGCCTTGTAGCTTTTATGTTCCATTTTGGGGACGATCTGTACCTGAGTGTAGTCAGGTGAAGTCCTTGGTGGCTGGTCATGCTGCTCTCGACTGGGGACCGCACTGCCGGCAGGTTGAGAGTAGGCTTGAAAAGTGTTGGTAAGCCTTGAATCAGTGTGATCATTTTATTTTACGAATGCCGAATCTAGATTAAGATAAGGGTTGGCCTGCTGGAGTTCCTTCTGGCAGGTACTTCTTCATTGGGGCTGGCATTCGAGGTGAGCTGTTATGTTCTACAACAGGCTTCCAGATTGTTTAAAAAACGCTGTGACATCTGCTTTAATATAGTTTAAATGAATTTCTAAATTGAATTTTGTAATTTTATTGACTGTTGATGTTTATATATTTGTATTTCATGATTGTATCCTTGTTGACGTGTCGATGTTCACTTTTGAACTGACGACAATAAAAATAATAATGTAATCATCCTCTATTTCCTAACAGATCGAAGCCCAATGTCAGAGAAATTAAATAAAAATAAATAAATAAACATTATAGACATACAATTAATAATAATCCGAAATACGCATATTATATCACATGAAAATATGCTGGAGTCAGCCTCACGACGTCATTCCTAGCAAAAAGAGCCATGAAACTCGAGTTATATATCGAGGTAACTCGTGAAACAACAAACAATATTCTTTTCAATTTGGAATATTGGAAGGGATATTGCTTCCGACAAGTTTACGCAAGAATTTCTCGGAAAAAGCATGACATTTTGTTTGCAAAGGTTATAAGTAATGGCGTAATAGTACAATGACTCGTCCGCCATTTTGGAGATAACTGCGTCAAAATGTAGCCTATATGAGAACTGTCAATCTGTCCGCAATGACGTCATTGACAGCTAAAGTGAGCATACCGGTATAAGTGTATCGTGATATGAACTGACATTTATCTCCAAAATGGCCGACGAGTCAGCTGTCGTACAAGGGTAAGGTGAAAAATTCTCGGCGTGACACAGAGATGGCGTTCCAATCAGAGAAAATTTATGATTTCTGCCTGCGTGCACCTGTCATTAGTTCGTATGACAAGTTTCAAATTGTTCTGTCAAGTAGCACAGACTAAACAATCCAGACCGGCAACTTAATCCTAGATTTTATCCAGAGTACTCATCCTTGTTTAGCTAGGGTTGCCATACGTCCGGATTTCCCCGGACATGTCCGGATTTTACGATCGTCCGGGGAGGTCCGGGCGGTTTTTGAAAAGTTGTCCGGATTTCCAAATCAAAAACTGAATCGCAAAACAAACATTATATTGCCTCGTTAGTCGCACCGTTATCTGAATAAAATTTTACAACAGACTTGCGCTTGCGCCAGGGCGCCAGCAGCAGACACAACTGGTGGGTGAAATAATAAGCATTCGGTAACGGTCGAGGTGGTTCGTGAAACGTCGATTATCGATTGTATCTCTGACGTTTAACAATAAAGTGTTAAGGAGTTAAGGTTAAGTGTCATGTGCTTGCGCTCACTAGTTTGTGCACTAGTTTCTCGAACTGTCGAATACAAAAGAAAAGTAAGTTCCTTATGTTAGTACTGTAGTGGGAGTTGTTTTTGTTCCTATACCGAATTATTGTATCGTTTGTGTTGCTATTAATAAGAAGAAAGATGCCCAAACGCCGTTGTAAAGTTTCCGAAGATTATTTTCAAGAATTTCCTTCAATGAAAAAAGGAAGAACAAATGAAGAAGTCCTTTGCCAAATTTGCAATTGTTTTATAAACATTGGCCACAAGGGCAGAAAGGATATCCTAGAACATAATGATACTTCCAATTTACGTTTGCTAAACTTTAGCAAACGTAAATTTGAATACTCTACCATCTCTGTCAGATTCACTGAACTTGGAGATGAGATGGCGCTAGCGTCAATTGAAATGTTTGTTATGCTGTGGTTATATGTCATTCAAAACTACATTTCAAATTTGACACGTTTAACATATTTTTGCAATCCTTTCTCGTACATCGTATTAATTATATGTTGATACAAATATGGTGTCCAAGTGTTTAGTGTGCGGGTTTGGGCAGGATGAAGTTAACAAAAAGCATAGGTTTAAGATAAGATTGGCATTTCCTTTGTTTAAGAAGCGCATTTTTGACATGCTCTTTGCCTTGCAGGTTTGATACCTTTTGATTTATGTATTAGTTTATTATTACTATGCTGAATTTGTTCCTTTTGGTACATATTAGTTTTGTTTTTATTTGTCATATTACACAAGATTTGTATTATTATTATTTGGCTTCTCATTATTTGGTTGTGTGATTTAATTTTATTATGTTTTATTGTATAAGTATATGTATTAATAAAAACTATTATTATTATATCCCTATGTTTTCCTTGACAGTTTTCACTTATCAGATTATTATACTTCTCTTAATCTTATATAGAGTAGTAGTTTATTGTGTCTAATAGGTCACCGTAAGAGGGATGTTATAATACATGTAAGTAAAAGTTAATATTTATATTTCGTATCACATATTTAATATGTAACATCACAAAATTACACATAAGATGCTCAAACTATGGCTATAATTGTTACAGTAACTAATATTTATTACCATAGTTTTAGTAACTTTTGTGTATGTTTTTGTTACATAAATAACGTATTTAATAAGCGTATTCTAAAAACAAGCTCATTTCAAATTTCGCGCCAATATGCTGCTAGCGCCATCTTCGTACCATGTTCACTGATGTGTAACAAGGATAGAAGATCTTGGATATTTTTTTTTCAAGTAGTTGCCGGTCTGGGTTGTTTAGTCTGTGGTCAAGTAGTTTGTTTACGCGAATTTTCGCAGTAGACGTGGATAAACTGGAATATCGTGTGGATATAAAATTCTTCGTTTTAGATGGATGAACCCCTAAGGAAATTCATCCGAAGTTAACAAAAGTTTACGCTGCCAACTGTGAAAAAGTGGACAGCTGATTTTAGACGTGGTCGCAAGTCCCTCGAAGATGACCCACGTGAAGGACGACCAAAAATCGCAACCACACCAGAAAACATCGAAAAGGTGGACGATATCGTGTTGGACGATAGACGTGTGAAGGTGAGCGAGATAGCTGAGACCGTGGGGATATCGGAAGAAAGGGTGCGAAACATCTTGCACGACAAATTAGGGATGTGAAAGCTCTGCGTAAGGTGGGTGCCGCATTTGCTGAATGCCGATCAAAAGCAAATGCGAAAACGACTTTCGCAGCAATGTTTGGACCGATTCAGTAGGAATCCGACCGATTTTGTGCGGCGATTTATTACCATGGTGAGACATGGGTCCACCACTATACACCAGAAACGAAACAGCAGTCGAAGCAGTGGGTGGAAGCCGGTGGTTCCGAGCCAAAGAAAGCGAAGTCGATGTCATCTGCCGGAAAGGTCATGGCCAGTGTGTTTTGGGATGCGAAAGGTATCCTGTTAATTGATTACCCTGAAAAGGGCAGAACAATTACAGGCGAATATTACTCCAACCTTCTTGACCAGCTGGATGCCAAAATTCGTGAGAAGAGGTCTGGCTTGGCATTTGAGGTAAGATTTGCTCGACCATCCCCCTTATTCTCCTGATTTCGCACCCTCAGACTTCCTTCTGTTCCCAAATTTGAACAAAATTTGTTTCTGGGAAGCGCTTCGCGTCCAATGAAGAAGTTGAGAGGGCCGTAAATGGATATTTTAACAGCCTTCCAGACTCTATCTTCCGAGAAGGAATACTGGTGTTGGAGAAACACTGGACCAAGTGTGTTGAAGTCAAGGTGGATTATGTAGAAAAATAAAATCATTTTTTAACTGAAAATCGCATTCTTTCATTGTCAGGCCGAGAATTTTTCACCTTACCCTCGTAAATACCCTTTGGTTCAAAAGACTAAACACCATCGATTTTGAAAAATAGAAACTTTTATAACTTACGTTCGATATGTTCTAGTACCACCGAGTCGTAAGCATAAATGGGATGCCAGATTAGTGCAGCCTGTTGAATTTTACTTAATCCGTAAGCCTGGTACAAGGACTTAATCAAGCAAGTCAATATTTTTAAAATATTCGGGGACCCATCACGAAAATAAGTGATCTAAATGCTCCAAAACAGATTCCTCCAGTTTGTGATCCAAGAAGAAAGTACGAGTCATAAATTACTCCAAGGTCCATGACTTCCAATTTTCTTGAAGGGACAGTATCTACAAGATGGTAACAGCAAGAGAAACGTGTCGAGGGAGGAAGTGTAAAAGTAACCAAGCAGCATTTATTAATATTTTATTTTAGTGTAAATCTTTCACGCTCTATTGCCAACATGAGATCTCTCTGAAGATAATCCACGTCTCTGGTTGATGTAATCTGTGAATATATTTTAATGTAATTCGCGTACCTATGAACCGTACAGTGGATTTGAAGTAGTAAATCATTAATATGTAGGACAAATAACAACGGACCCATGTTGATTCCCTGAGAGATGCCAGGCCTAAGAATAAAGCAGCTAGAACATTATCTGTTATGGAGAGCATTTTTCTAAAGAGAATCAACGTTTTAATTTTTAATAAATGTTAGGGTACATTGGCGGTACTCCTAAGAAACTGATGCATTGAAAACTAAAAAAATGAATACAACAAACAAATAATAAAAAGTTGGCAATACGAGAAATTAAGAAAAATTGATTTATCTCAAAACAATGAAATAGCAGGTAGGCACTTTAAGGATAGCAGTATTGAACGAGTATAAACTTTTAATTTATTATATTTGAACAACAACAACATGAATTCCTACCTCAAATTCTATTCCATAAAATCGCTCATTATAAACTTTGTTTTGGTCGATATCCCCGTTAAAAAAAGAGACTCAAAATCTAGTTAGTGATTTATACAGTAAATTAAAAAAGCACTTATTATTGCCGCTAATTAATTAATTTTCCGCAAGAATAACTCCTTCATTACGTACAGTTAGTTATCCAGAAATTGGACAGCAAATCAATAATCCTTTCGAACAAACTCTTGCCCTGTTGTTGTCAGAAAACGAGAACTGTTAGTTCGGATTTTTTGTTATCTAAAAACAAAAGGGAAAATAGAATAGAACAAAAAAAATTAAACAGAAACCAGGTGATCAATCAAGCGACATTGTGCGCGTTATGATGATGATGACGATGGATGATGATCGGGATGATGGGGTGAAACGAAATTAAGGGGGTTTATTTTGATTGGCTCCGCCATTTAATTAATAAAGATAATTAGTGAATGCGTGTATTTTGCGCAACGTCAGTGCTGCACGCTCACCTGGAACTCATTAAGATAGACCCCGAGTTTCTAATGTATATGAGTATAGCTCCCTTGCTTATTACACTATCTGCATAGGTTTCCGTAAAAGTTGCTCTCACCGTCTAGATCGACTTCGATCTGTAATAAATTCCTTTTAATTGATTATTAATTAAATATCGACTCTGCTTTTCTTAACGTACGTGAAGGTATTCGCTTTCTGCAATATTCATTCAAGTGAAATTGCAAATAAACGACCTTCGTATACAGGTGCTTTCAAAACAAGTGAACTGTTGTAAAAGAAAATAAGAAAATGTACCACTGTGCTGCATTTTATTTTACTATCGATAGAAAAAGTGTATTAAAAATATAAAATTAGTTAAAATACAAAATTTGTAGCAATGTATGTTCTATTTCATCGCTTTTAATTATACTATGATCATGCTTTATATATTTTGTACTTGTGTATTAAAAACTATTATGAGCATACATATGCGAATCGCTTTTAATACCGATGCCGAGCTAATTGCCTGCCGGTCCTGCTAGCCAGCTATGTATCGAGGCGATCCGAGATCTCCCTTGTATGCGTATGGACCGCGATGTCGGACACATGCGCATACTTGGTAGTCAATCCTGCTTGCCAATGAAGTAACTTCCTTCACAAATGATCACATTTCATAAAAGAACAGTCGCTATTCATGCAATCCAAACTGCGTCATTCAAAAACGAAGTCAACCTTATGAAAAAAGTTTATATTTGCTGTGGATATTTTTACGTTCGAATCGTTAGTCTATATTTTATTGACTTGAACTTGATCTTGATACTTATTAATAGCAAAAGAACAAATACAAAATACATATACAAAATAGTATAATAAAGAACTGTGCACGAGCCCAAGTTTGGGACACGACCAGCACAGCAAGGAGTGTCCTAATGGGCGAGTGCAATAAGTGTCTTGTGACACGAGTTCCGTATTATCTAATATAAGGTTGATTATTTACATCGACATAGTAATCATTATGTACAGAATGGGAGAAAATGTAGAAAAGAGGTGCAATGTGTAGGCGTTACTAATTGAAGTTATTGGCTAGAAAAGAACCCGCTGATGAAGATGACATACTTCAAATAAAATACCAAACCTAAGAAATCAGCAGAATAATAAACCACTAGCAAATTTAAATTTGACCCAAAAACAAAATATGATTTATTTATAATTCATATTAAATCTTGTTATAAAGAGTGTCTCAAAAATAAATAATATTTGAAATTTTTAATAAAACACATTTTATATTTGATAACTGATAATATTGCTGGAATATTCATATTTGAGGTTTTCAGTAGTTTGTGGTTTACTGCTGTACACTCTGTGTAGTTTATTACAGTACACTCTGTCCTTAAGATAACCCCACAGACCTAGGTGGCCAATTCGCGTTACCTCGCTTAGAAATAACACGATTATTAATTGTTTCTTGCAATAACTGCACGGTTTCATTGGCAGTATGATATGTTACACCGTCTTATTGAAACCATATTTCTTCAACATCCATACCATTAATTTCAGGCAAATAAAAAGCTTAAAATCATGTCACAATATTACATTCGATTGATAGTAATCGCATTTTGATTTTTATTTTCGAAAAAGTAAGGTCCAATCACTCCCTCAGACCAAAATCCGCACCAAACTGTGACCCGTCGAGGATGTATAGGAAATTCTTCAATCACTCTTGGATTTTCGAACCCCCAAATTCGGCAATTTTGTTTATTAACATAGCCGGTAAAGTGATAATACGCCTCATCACTAAAGATGATTTATTTCGAAAACTCACCATCAACTTCTTGTCTTTCCAAAACTCAATTTCTGAACGCCCGACGACTTGCATGATCTTGTGATTTCAATTCTTGTGTTAATTGAACTTTTTAAGCAAACAAATTCAAATCTTTGGTCAAAATTCGTTAAAGAGAGCTCCGTGAAATGCCTAATTGTTGGCTGCGACAACGAATTCATGTTGAAGGATTTTCCTTAACACTTTCACTAACTGGTTCTGATTTCATTTGAACGAGCCGTACAAGAAATGGCATTGATTTTTTTTGTTTTCAACTGAACCGGTTGAATAAAATTTATTGATTAAATTCACCAAGGCGCGGCGACGTTATGAGTGATTTTTTACAATTTCTATCCGTTGATCGTTAACCTTAATGTTTGTGAGATCGAAAATTTTTATGACCACAATATTTTCCTATTTAAAATAATACAAAATACTAAATTCTCCATTCTCAGTTGTTTTAGTGCTACGGTTTTTCTTTACATCTTCTAACACTTTGAGATCTTCTCAAATGGCAATACCATATATTTTCTTGTATAACCGTATATAATTACATTACACACAACAATTCTGCGCGTAATAAACTGGTGAAAAGAAAGAAGCAGCGAAAGAAATGATTAAACAATTAACTATTAACAACCGCTAATTTACATTAATAAAAAGATTAAATTGCAGGGAACATCAATCTCCTTTCCGGGAACTAACATCACCAACAAACACAAAACACAATAAAAATCTCCTAACATCAGAATTAGTGTAAGTAAATATACCCACGATCTAATCTTCATTTAACGTATAGATGATACGTGTTCGTAACAGGTAAAGATGCTCAGGTTACTAACAGTTTATGTCGCTTCCGTTTTGAGAGCAGGAAGTCAAAATTAACACATAGGTACATCACTTAAACATTGCCAGGCCAAGCATATAGTTGAAATTGGTCGTAAACCGGCTTTCTTTATTCGAAAAGAATGGTGATGATAATGTTGATGAATAATCGAAAGTTAAGTCAGGAGGATAGATTATGTGAAGATTGGGGTGATAAATTGTTTTGCAAAATCAGGCAGAATTTAATTTAACTTTTAACGATTTAGAGGCCATATAAATAGTAAAAATACTAAGTTAAATTTTTATAGCAAATACCAACAATAATAACACATTTTTTCAAAATACCTATATTTATACTAACATACTCTTCTAATAAATCAATTTAATGATCGACACTCTAAATTTTGACAAAATAGGCACTGACGTTTTTTTTCTTTAATATACGTATACCTACCATATAGTTGTATATGTTACCTAATGATAATCCGTGGGATAAGACAACTTATCTTATTTTACCTTTTCTTATTGCAAAAAATTATACTACGATTCTTTTAAATCAGGGGTAGAACTTTTCTTTCATATATCTGAAATTCGTTTGTTGTAGAATAGAAACGTTTACATAAACATTTTCGTATAAACATGATAGAATGTAACAAAGTATATGTTTGATTATTATTATTCCTGTACAAACACAATAAAATAAAGGGATTGTATCTTAATTTAGAATAACCTTACACCAATGCGTAAAATATATTCACTGTATTCGAAAATAAAATAAATGGCATTGTATGCATGCTTAACGACATTTTTCGGACAAATCATTAAATTCTTGTTCATATCTGTATAGTAATAATTAAATAATAGTAATTAATACCAAAAAACTACCATTATGAACCTAAGTCAAATTAAATAGAATCATTGGAAAATCTAGACCCCTGCGGCACTCCAATATTCACAATGGTTACATCCGATAATCCATTCTTGGACATAGCTGCATACGTGATCCAATAGTAATTAATAACAATAAATCTATGGCTACTAACACATAATTAACACCTTCATGTTAGATTTACACAATTCTCCATTACAATATCTGTGATACATAGTATTATTAGTGTTTTGAGATTAGATGTCCGTCTAAGATAAATCTGGACATTCTGATCAACCTACATAAATGGTATGCGACAGCGCTACTTTTTAATTTAACCATTACTCTTTTAGTTACACAGTTCGCTTCCATAACATTTATGTAATAAAATTAAATGCTTATTAAATTACACATTGCGCGTTTTCATCTTTCTATTTTAGTCTTAAACATACAGGTCGTTATTGTTGCCTTGTAATATTGTTGAATGTGATTTTTGATAAATCAGAAATCTTCCAATGATTTTCTTTAATTGACTTACTTTCCTAATCGTAATTTCTTGTTATTATTTGCTATTTTAATCAATATTTACTACAATGAAACTGGCAGCTTGCTTCCTTATTTTTACTTTTGCTATTAATTACTATTGAATCACGTTATGTTAAGATGATATATTATTTAAAATACTTTTTTTTATTTATACTATATATTTGACTTAACATTATCTTTTCTAAAATTAACGGAATCAACATTCCTATTAATTTAAAACATCTTCGAAAACTGCTTTTTAAAAAGGCTGACTCTGACACCATCGAAAATAAAATTGTGAACCGTCTTGAAGCAGTGTTCACATAGGCGGTAACTATTGTACGGTACAGTACAGTCTAGGCTCAATTATGTAAGCAATCTTATTAATAGGTATTTTTTGTGCTCAAATCTTAATATATAAATGTTGCAGTTAATTTTTGCCTCTGTCTATGGCTCTAGCTTCAGCTTTACTTGTATAATATGAATATACAGCGTTAGTTTTAAATAGCGTTTTTAAAAAAAGTGGGGTGAAAGAAAAATATGAGTAATGCCCCGTGCAAAAAAAAAAAAATGTGCACACAGTGACGAGAAATTGATTTTTCTTTTGTCAAGTCCGAGCCTGTCACAGTTAATATACAAACATAATAATTTTCTATAGAGGAATTTAAGTTTCACTTATAATTACACGAGAGCTTTCTTTTTTCCGGATAAATTTTCAGCTTTTAAAGAAAGTTTTTGTTGCTAGGTAACTGTACGAAACAAATTGCCTGATAAAAGGACGAGTCCGAAGGACGAGTCGTTTTATCGAAGAGGCAATTTGTTGAGTTCAGTTACCATTTAGCAATTAAATTTGAGTTTAAAAATAGGAAATTTATTCGGAAATATAAAGAAAGCTCGAATGTAATTCGGTAAGAAAATTTACCAAATATGTAAACAACTACTGAAAAATTTATTACATAGTAATCATACTATTTAAAAATACAGTTACTAAAAACACAGTTCTTATACATTTTGTGAAGATTACTTACAATGGTTTGCAAATTTTGTCATAACAACACTTCACAACGAACACTATGATGATAAAGTAAGCAAATTGAAGTCGGGTCAACCAAAGATAGTACGCAAAGCTTAGGGTTGCGTCGACTTTGACATTTCATTTTGACAGTGAGTTCGTTGATTTTATGACATTACACAAGTGGTTGTCAGGCCAACCAAAGGTAAACAACTTTTTTGCCGATATAAAAGTTAAAGTAAACTTTTATCGCTGTCAAAGTGACAAAACAATTCCGACCTATGGGCTTTTTTACACATGCATTAAATTATCAAAATAATATACTTCTATTTAACTAAAAGAAACATCGTAATGCCCGAAGGTTGTCCACTTTTTCCACATAAAGGCGTGCTATTCAGAAAGAAAAACATCGCTATAGAAAATCTTTTCAATTGCCATTCATCTCTAACAAAGGTTGTAACTATTTGCATTTTATCGTTTTTGGAAGAACCTTAAACTGGAATTAGTAGTGATATTTACCTAAATGCGTACATGATAAACAAGGTTATGGACCGATTTTAACTACATTTTGGCCCTAAAATTTATAAATTTTTGATGAGTTACAAATAATAGTTATTTATTATACAAGGGAAAAAAGTATAAATTACGGAGAGCTAAAATCTAATTTTTTCCCGTGTATAATACACAATTTTTTTCTGTGATGGGAAAAACGCCGATTTAATATTGAAAAAACACGTAAATACTATATATTGAAGTCAGAAAATCAATCGATGTGACATTTCAAGTGACGTTACACCTGCGTTGCTATGGAAACCTGTAAAATAATCAAATATCTGTCAATTTAAAGCGGGCAAAAAGTGACATTTTATTACCTGTCAAGAAGGATAAAATGTCAACTTTTTTTCCCGTCACAGAAAAAATTTCTTTTTTGATTTCCAGTTAGGCAGTTATACGTATTATTCAGATTTACATAGCCTAGTACCTATTTAGCGGTAACCCTGTATATCGTTCCTTCTTGCCACTGATTTTTATGAGAAAATAATAATTTTCATTTACATAAAAAACAATTGTGTCAGTTACGTAGACTTAATTAAAATAGTTAAAATGTAACGCTTTTCATGTTATCGCAAAAGCAAAATAATCAAATAAATTAATCTGTGACATTTCTATTATAAAAAAAAAAATGCTATACACAGAATCTGCTCCAATTTATTAATAAGCTTAGTATACCTCGCAAGAACGACGCGATTTGTAAAATTTCATAAAAAATTATTTTAATTACTTACTGAAAATATAAGAATCAAGAGAATTTTAATCAAACAAGCAAGATTTCTCTATTTTCGAAAGTACAAGTACTACTACATTAAATCATGATTTCGCATGAAATGACAATTATAATAATTAATAGTTATATAATAATAAATTAGCACAACAACGCAAAAACAAATATTTCATTCTACAATTACTAACTTTAATAATTTTGTAACTATTAATGAAAGTCAATTGGTAATACTTTAATCCTATTAAAGTGATTGTAAAACGGGGAAAATTAAATTCCCGATCTCGGTTAATAAAACTACATTTTAAGAATTGAAGTGGTACGTAAATTCCTGAAGATGACAACTTCTCAGTCGTAACGTCTAAATTGAATTCATCACTACTTCCTCACGTTTTATATTTGTCGCTGGATGTGTTTCTGTGTACAAATTTAATTAATTTGGAGCTGTACGCTTGTATTTTCTATTATCTAAATGTACAATCTAGAGTGCTGGGGCCAATGTGGTAACTAGTGAGGAAAGTCTCGTGTCGGACGCAGATAGAAAATTAGTGTCTCTCAAGCAAATACACGCGGAACAAAATGAGAAGTACAGACGTGGAGTATTCGAAATATACAACACAGACTGAGACAGAAATAGAGCGCGTGTTGTGTTGGCGTATATTTTACGTACGCAGTCGGTCCGACAAGGCGGACCCTAATTCTACCCGTTGATAAGATCCGCCAAACATAAAACAGGCCCTTAATGCGGTAGCCATGTTTATTCAAGTCTTTACGACACCCTTTTGTTTTTATTGACGCGGCCGATGCCACTTCAACCGTTTAATTATTTGACAGTTACCGAATGCGCCGCTCTCTTAAAAATAAAACGACCGATAGCCGCCACATTAAGAGAATTCAGTCTAATAAGTGGTTTCTGCTTCGATCTTTTGCGTTATACATACCTATACATTTACGTGTACACTACATGGTAATTTGTTTCTGTAATAGATTACTGTACGGTGGAAGTTGTTCCTGGAATTCCGATAGAGTTTTGTATTTAGAAAATATCTGGAATTGTTTCTCTATTTGGCGACGAGGTGTGGGGCATAAAATAAAATTAAATTAAACATAAATTATTATAATAGAATAATAAATTATCTGGCAATATTTAAATATTTGGCAACGAGGTATGAGGTATAAAATAAAATTAAAAATAAATTATTATAACAGAATGATAATTTTTCTGTTATTGGTTAGTGAAAATTGTTCGTGAATTTTAATAGATTTTTGTAGTTAGAAATTATCTGAAAATATTTAGGGGAGAGTGGGGTATAATGATCCCTGGAGGTGAAATAATCCCACCTCATTTTGCAAAAACTAATGATGCCATCTGATTTACGGTGACAGAATATTGAAATTTAAGTGTTCTGTACTCACGGATACGCCATGTGATCAGTTCAAACCTGATTACAAACTTGTATTTCGGTGTTGTGTGACTTTCCGATATAAGGTAAGTACCTACTTTGTAGTATCAGTATTAAATCTACGTATTGTTCTTTATCGATTCGAGTTTGCGCACAACTTGTAATGGTATAGTTGGACTTCAAAATCCTGAATTAGTTAGGGCCTATTTTCCCACTGAAAATAGTTAGGTTAGGTGAAAGTCAGAATATGCTTTTGGGGTTTAACGATCTCTAATGGGCCGTATAAAATGATCCCGGGATCATTTTACCCCCATTTATTGTTTTAGTTTTATTTCAGTTATAATTATTTTCAGATTTTTTACTTTTTCAGAATGCCACGTCACTACCAACGAAAAGCGCAAAGACAAAGTTGGAATACCAAAACCGCAGCGAAAACCTTCAATGTTCCTATTATGTCATTAAAACGTCGATCCAAAAATAAAAACAAAATTGCCTCGAGTAGTATAAAACATCTTGGCAGCAACAGGACGGTCTTTAGTCCATATTAAGAAAACGAGTTCGTACAACACATTCTTGATCTGGAAAAAACAATGTATGGCATCACAACGTTAGATCTTCGTCGTTTGGCCTTTCAATTGGCCGAAAAGAACAATACATATATCACATCCCTTTTCACGGATAAAAATGGCCGCCGGAAAAGACTGGCTATCTGGTTTTCAAACAAAACATCCAGATATTAGTCTGCGAAGTCCAGAGTCTACTTCTGCCGCTCATGCAAAAGCTTTCAATAAACCAGTGGTGACGAAGTTTTTTGGTCTTCTGATGATATGATAACGACATGATTATCCTTCTCAAAGAATGTTCAATGTCGATGAGTCATCAATTTCCACAGTTTCTGGAAAAAATTCCAAGATATTTGCCAAGAAAGGAAGAAAGCAAGTGGCACGCATTACGTCAGCTGAACGTGAAATATCTACAGCAGCTGGAAATTTCATATCACCCATGCTGATTTTCAGCAGAAAACGTATGAAAGCTGAATTAATAGACGGGGCCCCACCAGGAACAATTTTCGCATGTAACGAAAGTGAGTGGATGAAGCTTGACTTATTTAAACAGTGGTTCGATCATTTTGTGAGTTTCGTTAAGCCCTCTATAGATCTGTATTAATTGTTGTGGATGGATACTTAACACACACCAAAAATTTGGATGTGATTTTAAAAGCAAGGGACAACTTTTTTCTTTGTTGTATCTGCCACCTCACACAACACATAAACTCCAGCCGTTAGAAGATGGAGTTATGTTCCCCTTAAATACCTACTTGGACCAGGCTCTAGAAAAATGGATTAACAATTACCCTGGAAGGACTATTACCATGTTTCACATAAGCAGCATCTTTTGCGAAGCATACTTGAAAGCTTCTACATCGGCTAACGCTATCAATGGGTTTTAGAAAACCTGGTAATGTTTCATTTAATCCAGAAACGTTTACGAATGTCGTTTTCATAGCTGCATACTT
Source organism: Amphimallon solstitiale (assembly GCA_963170755.1). NCBI lineage: Eukaryota > Metazoa > Arthropoda > Insecta > Coleoptera > Scarabaeidae > Amphimallon > Amphimallon solstitiale. The sequence goes on from OY720680.1 coordinate 60,473,131, forward strand.
TACAGAAGAACCAATTGAAGAACGAAATGCTCCGGTTTTAGATAACTTATATATCTAGAAAGTCCTATCCTAGGTTTAAGTTCGCGCCCAGATACCATCATTTTAGACTCCTAATCACAACAGCACAATAATGATTCTTCATTTACTATTACTACTCCCTCCGTTTCTCACTTTCTTCCAAACGTTGACAAGAAAAGAAGTAGGAATAAAAGCAAGTCAACTGGTACTGTAATTCTCACGAGAATTCCATACAAGGATAATCTCGAAAAAGAAAAGACGGAAAAAATGAAGCCAAAAAAAGGAAGAAGGAGAAAAAACAAGCAAGACTGGGTAGAACTAAAGCAGTCAAGACTTAGTTAACGACGATGATGATGGTTATATATGTACCAGATGTGTGTTCCGTACTTAAGTAGCCCCTGCTAAACTGCAAATTAAATTTTAGTTTAATCATTATTTTATGCCAAAGTTTTTGAGTTCCTAAAGAATATTTTATGTTTTTTTTTGTTTTTGAGAAAATATATTATTTTCGTATTTGCAGTAAACACAACTTTATTAAAAATTTTTACCTAATGTGTTGCTATACTTATAGTAAGTGTATCAATCGAAAATGCTATTACTGGGGGTGGGATCGTTTTACCCGCCTCATGGGATCATTTTACCTCTACCCTTGGTGTAAAATGACCCTTTTGCGAGGTATTTTGTCTTAGAGGGATCATTATACCCCACTATCCCCTAACTATTTTACAAGGAGGTATGGGATACAAAATGAAATGAAATTTAAATTAATAATAAATTATTGTAACAGTATAATAATTTTTCTCGGTTATTGGTTAGTGAAAATTGTTCGTGAATTTTAATAGATTTGGGCAGTTAGAAATTACCTGGAAATATTTAACTATTTGGCAACGACATATATGGTGCAAAATAAAATTAAATTAACAATAAATTATTATAAGAAAGTGCAATGATAATTTTTCTTAGTAATTCCTTAGTGGAAATTTTTCGTGAATTTTAATAGAGTTTTGTAGTTAGAAATTACCTGGAAATATTTAAATAATTGGCAACGAGGCATGGGGTATAAAATAAAATTAAAAATACATTATTATAACAGAATGATAATTTTTCTCTGTTATTGGTTAGTGAAAATTGTTTGTGAATTTGAATAGATTTTTGTAGCTAGTAATTATATTTTTGGCGACCATGTGTGGGGTATAAAAACATAAACATAAATTGTTATAGCAGAATGGTAATTTATCTGTGTTATTGGTTAGTGAAAACAATGCGCTAATTCGAATAGATCATTGTAGTTAGAAATTATACGGGTATATTTATTTATTTGGCCGTAATATGTGCGACATATAAGAAATAAAATTAATAATACAGTATTACAACAGAGTGATAATTAAGTAGTCGCACTTATCTATTCGGCAACGAGATGTGGGGCATCAAAAATAAATCCATATCTATTAAAACTGTTCTCAGCTTATTACACAGAGTCAATGTTGATAGATGCCACTTCTTTGATCAAAGCAAACTTTTCCAAATTTGTTGAGTGACCAGTGTTATAGACTTGTTCAGAAACTACGAAAGTTATTATTATGCCAAATCGATCATATGGTATGTTTTCCTTAAAACATGTTTTTATTAAGATCTGCACACAATGTGACAAACTCTATAACCACATTCATATAAGTAGCTTATATACCTTACACTTGCAAAAACGTTTTTTTTTTAAATCCATAATCAGTTAGTTTTTCTGCACATAATATACCTCTAGTTTGAACAAACATTTCTTCAATATAACCCTCGTACGTAATCCAGCAAAAATAACATCATACAGGTAACCAGCACGACTACCAAATCGATTTAATTTGAGAATCGTTGGCACCTTTTCACGCCGTATTATCCGTACCACGGTCAGAGACTAAAGGATACCCGATAATGAATAGTCGATTTCATAGAGAGCAAAGGTTCCAACGTCGACATAAATGAATAATCGGGACGCTGCGCTGTGGAAGAAGAAGCCGAAGCCGGTCGATCCACTGCTGATCGAAAAGTCGCTCTGACTTGATCGTCCTAACGATACGTATATATACAAGATACACCAGCCAGCATTTTGTATAGGTATACAGTGGCCTCGGTCATGTCAACCCAAACAATTGGACATCGAGTAGTAGCACCGTTGGACTGGCTCGCCTGTCTTGTACAGGAAATTAGATTTCTTCGTTCGTTTCTGATACCTATGTGTGTGCGTGTATGTGTAGCCTGTTAATCACACGAAGAACTTTCACGATTTCTTTTATTCTTTCACTTCGTTTGTTGTCATGTTCTCTTGTGCCCTTTTAATCGCGTTAAAACTTTGTCGTCTACTAAATCTATTTAGTACACGCTGAAATGTCCTAAGTACATGAGAAACGGATGGGTAGGCATGTTAAATTGAGTTTAGAAATTTATGTTACAGAATAATGCACTTTCCTCATCAGCAAACTTCAATATACTTATTTTAAAACATGGTCTCTTAAAGGAAATTAAAGTAAATCTATTATAATAATTATAATAATATACATTATACAGGGTGTTTAAAAAAGATGCGGCAAGGTCCGCAAACGCTTCGTTACCGATCTACAGCGTGTTGAAGTTTAATTACAAGAAACAGTAAAAATTAGATTTCTCCAAGACGGTATTAAAGATCATAATGAAATTTTAGGCTTGTTATTTTTGAAGAATAAAATAGGACGCCGCTGATTTCTCTAAAAATAAAAATATGTTTCTATTCTTTGTTTAATTGTGAAGAAAAAAGCTCTCTTAACTTTCTATCATACGACGTACCGTTTTTTAGTAAAAAAAAAACACATTTTAGTGCATGTACATTTATTACAGAAATTTTTTTTTAAATAACAAGGGTTTTATTTAAGGGCAAAACAAATATTTTACCATACCATCAATTTTAGCAAACAAAAATTACAATAACTGTGCAAAGTGACCACCTCGAGCTCGGATGCAAGAATCCAATCTTCTCCTCATCGACTGGCGAACTCTCTCAAAAACAACAGGATCGGTTTCAATTGAGTTGCACCCAGCAATGATTCGATTTCTTAAGTCTTCTACGTTTTCCAATGGAGTAGCGTACACCAATGACTTCAAATGGCCCCACAGGAAAAAATCCAGGGGATTTAAGTCCGGAGATCGTGCAGGCCATAAGTGTGGTCCACCTCGGCCAATCCAGCGATTTCCGTATGCTTGTGTTAAGAAATCACGAGTTACTTGACTAAAGTGGGCTGGTGCGCCATCGTGCATATACCACATTGCATCTCTAATTGCGAATGGTACGTCCTCCAGAAATCCAGGGAGCGTGTTTTCCAAAAAGTTGCGATACACCTCTCCGGTTAGTCTCCTTGGTAAAAATACCGGTCCAATTACGCAGTCACCCACAATCCCAAGCCAAACGTTCAAAGAAAACTGATGTTGAAAACGATTTTCAACAATTTCATGTGGATTTTCGTCACACCATACATGGTTATTATGGAAATTACGTATTGCATTTCTTGAAAAATTCGCTTCATCGGTGAACAGAATCAACATCAGGAATTGAGGGATTTGAACCATTTTCTGCAAAAGCCATTGACAGAATGTAATGCGAGGAGGAAAATCAGCAGGAAGTAATGCTTGAACGCGTTGTATATGGAATGGGTACAACAAATTTTCCTTCAGAATGTGCCAAATAGTCCCATTACTTACATCCAAAGCGTCAGCAATTTTTCGAGTAGAAGTACCTCGATCTTCTTCAATCATGTCTAGCACATCCTCTTCCAGCTCTACCGTTCTTGCTGTCCTTGGCCTTCCTGCTCCTCCATTTCGTCTTAATGTGCCTGTTTCATAAAGACGCCGATGAATACTTTCGAAAGTTTTTCTTTCAGGAGCAATACGGCCAGGAAATCTTTCAGTATACAACCGCCTAGCTTCTAATGCATTTCCATCAGCAAGTCCATAAATGTAGTGCATGTCGGTCATCTCTGCATTTGTATAGCGATTCATGATAAGGAAATTCAACAAATTCGACACATATAAAAAAATTAATCATATGTCATTCAATATGTCAGTGAATAAAACAGGACTGTTTAAAAATATTTTTGTAAGCATGATAAATGTACATGCACTAAAATGTGTTTTTTTTAATAAAAAACGTTACGTCGTACGATAAAAAGTTAAGAGAGCTTTTTTCTTCACAATTGAACAAAGAATAGAAACATATTTTTATTTTTAGAGAAATCAGCGGCGTCCTATTTTTTTCTTGAAAAATAACACGCCTAAAATTTCATTGTGATCTTTAATGCCGTCTTGGAGAAATCTAATTTTTACTGTTTCTTTTAATTAAACTTCAACACGCTGTAGATCGGTAACGAAGCGTTTGCGGACCTTGTTTATTATAAACTTTTTTGTATAGAATGACCTGGACAATCAACCTCTTTAATATTGTTGCATCTTTTTTAAACACCCTGTATATCCAGTTGTTTTACATGTAAACAATAAAATATGTTTACTTATAGTTAAATCCTTTTGGCAAACGACACAGCCTAAGTACGAACTAAAGACGACGATTCAGTGCCGCTACAAATTCCCATCGAACAGCACAATTTCAGAACAATGAAACTGAACTAATTAATTAATATTTTAAGATATATAGTTTCCGCTAGTAAAATACTATTACATGAAAGTCCCCAGGGTTGGATCTAGGGGGGCGGCGAGCAAAAGCCCAGAGCGGCAAAATTGAGGGCGATTAGCGGCTACTATAAAAGCGATTTTTTGAATTTTGTAATTAATGGAAGCATAAATAATTATTCGGATATATTAATCAAATAGCCTATTAAGTAAACTTTCATTCACAAGCTGGTCATAGTGTTCATGAACCTGTCGAATAAAGGACCAAAGTTGATCTTGCGAACATGAACCCACGAGCAATTGCTGTTCCTTGTAGTAGTCATTCTTTAAACTTAGTAGTAAACGACATGGCAAAATCTTCACTGGAAGCTATATTTTTTTAAATACTGTTCAAAAGATATACCTTTTCTTTTCCTCTTCAACGTGGAGATGGTCAATTCTTTTGACGAACGTAAAAGGTATTAATCTTAAACCACTTAGTGACACGAGATGAAAAAGTCGAATCAAGGCAATGAAACGCCTAATACTTGGAATAGGGCAAGGCTACGATGCATTGTTTAGTGTTTATCAAAATACAGTTATGGATACCTCTATATGAAGATGAAGCTTCAGGTCTTTTAAATTGAATTAAACAGTTTAAATTTGTATGTTCTGCGATAATTAGGTACGAAACGTTGAATCGAATAAATCCAGTGAATAAATTAATGCAAAGTAAAGGTTTTGACTTAGTTTCCATCATTAAATTAATAAAATATACCTAATTTGTTTTTGAAAACACGCGTTCAGATGAGTACTTTTCTCTCAAGTTCTTGAAGAGGTTAAAGCCTTAGCTGCTGATATCGACAGAGAGATGTTAGACTTTGAGAATGAACCTAAACATCACGCTCGATCCAAAACGAAGCAATTTGGTTTAGAGTGTGATGATGAACCATTCATTGATCCTCTTCAAAAATATAAGATCGAAATATTTTTTCACATTATGGATACATCTATAAACTCCTTGGAGTTAAGGTTTTCACAAATCAGTGAGAATAGTAAACATTTTGCTTTTTTGTATACCATATATGCCTTAAGAGAACTGCCAAAATATGAGCTGAACATTGTAAGAACCTCAAGACTATTTTAATCCACAAGGACTCATCTGATATAAATAGTTTAGACTTTCAAAAGAGTTGATTTTACATTGTCTCCTCAAGACGTTTGAAAATTTATAACAAATTTATGCTTTGGTCCAAATATCAGTAATGCTTTAAGAATCCTTTTGACTTTACCAGTAACAGTTGCAAGTAGTGAAAGAAGTTTCTCTAAATTAAAAGTAATCCTAAACTATCTGCGATCCACCATGACACAAAAAAGATTATCTGGATTGGCTATGATTTCAATAGAATAAATACATTGTTTGCGACAGTATAAATTTAGCAGAAATTATTAAAGATTTTGCAGAACAAAAATTGCGAAAAATGTTAGTTACTAGGTAGAATTTAACATTCTTAGAAAAAAAGTGTTTTAATTTAATTTGTTTATTTTTTAAGAATGGGTAATTCAATTTGTGTATGTACATATTAATGCTGTTCTTTGTTTGAATTAAACTTAAAAAAACACTTGTGTTTGTTTTCCATTCATTTAAACTGCAGGGAAAACATCTTATTAACAAGTCGATTTTAAAAAAAAGTTACATAAATATAAACCGACTATATATAAAATTTTGGTCTATGTCTTTGAAAAATACTGAACCGATTTTGATCAAAGATAGACAAGTCAATACAAAAATGTTTCAGTCCGATCAGTAGTTTCTGAGAAATTCTTGGACAAACATACATTTATTCATATATACTCATGAATTTTGGTATACTCTATAGAAGCCATATGTGAATGTTATACAATTCCAACAATATTATATACATATGGCTCGAAATGGTGACCTCCTTTTTTAAGTCGGCTATAAATTGCACCATGTATGGAATAACATGTCTGTGACTAAGAAGGTGTTATTGTAATGGGCGGGAAATATTATTTTTGCCCGGAGAGGCTGAATAGCTAGATATCGGTTCCTGAAAGCCAGTTACAAGTTGAATTATATAAATAAAATAAAGTTATTAAATATTACTTTTCTATACCTATACATATTTTATTTAAGACTTAGCTATTCTGTATAGTACGCAAACATTGTTGACAAATTTACATTATTTGGCCGACAGATATAACAAATGTCAAAATGTATGTGAATTTTACTATTTATGACACCCTTGTAAAAGTGTTTGTAGGTTATATTACCAGACACATAATATTTTGGATCATCTCAAATTAGACGCCATTTTAAATTACTGGCGCATGTCGTTTGCCAAAGCCACTCAACCATAGATGTAATGTCATAAAAAAAATCATTATTGAATTATAATAATAATAATAATAATAATAATAATAATAATAAACTTTATTCATCTTTAGATGTTTACAATGTTACACTATAATTTTAAACTATACAATCATTCCTAACATGCCTCGTACAATAGTGTCTATACTCTCTTATAGAAGGACTCTGTTTAGTCGCTTCAGGCATACCATTATATAATTTTAAACCCTTGTAAAAAAGACTATTCTGCGAAGCCGATTTTTTGTGAAACGGTAACCTAAAGTTATCTATGTATCTAGTATTGTAGTCATGAATTTCATTACTACACGAAACATATTTGTTTAAATACTTTGGTAACCTATTATGTATTATTTTATAAATCAATATAAGAGTGTTGAACTGAATCCTTTGCTTAACACTAAGCCATTGCAATGTATCTAACATTAATGTAATTCGAGTATATCTATTGCAACTCAGTATAATCCTCATATTTCATGCAGTTTCTGTAATCTATATATATATTCCCATCTTTGGCTAGAAATAGAATTGTGGAACAATAATCAAAGTGTGGGGCAATGATTGTCTTATAAACATAGATTCTAGCCCATAAACTTAATTTAGCACTTATCCTACCCAAAAAACCTATTTTTTTGCAACTTTCTTTTCTATATAGTCAATATCTCTAGAGAATGTTAATTTTTTGTCAATTATCACACCGAGATATTTAATCTCATTTACCCATTCAATAATTTCATTATCAATTACCACTGATTCACTAGTGTCATTTATCACACTGCTGTAGATAAGCATAGCTTGTGTTTTCGACGTATTCAACTTTAGTTTATTAATTTTTAGCCACTTGCTAACACCTAATTCACAGTTTATCTTTTTTATTGCTGAATCAAAATCCCTATCTGCAACACTTATTAGCGTATCATCCGCAAACAGGTTAATTTTGCAGTCTTTAGTCGCACTTATCACGTCGTTTATGTAAAGGATGAAGAGAAGTGGTCCTAGAATTGATCCTTGAGGGACTCCTTGGGAGACCTCCTCAGCTGTTGACTCTTCATCGTCGTACCTAGTTTTTTGTTTCCTATCTGTTAAATAATCCTTTATCCATTCCAAAGCCATACCTCTTATTCCATATTTACTTAACTTTTGTATTAACTTCTTTCGGTCAAGTGGCTCAAAAGCCCTTTTCAGATCCAAAAAAAATTCCACAACTTTGTTATCGCGATCTATCTCTTCCTTCTAGTTACCTATTACTATTATTATCAATGTACAAAAAAATGTGAAGTTGCCAAACAACATATAATGACTCATGGTGATCAGTCAATTAATTCATAGTACAGCTTCCTTGTAAAACGTTCTCCATGGTTATCGCACGAATATCTTAAAAAATAGATTCCATGAAATTTAAAACTCATGTAAAGCGTAGTCATCACTAATTTAGATTAGATTTATAAATAAACATAACTGCAGTTATTGGAGTAACTAAAACCCTTATCTGTTTGTAGAAAGACACACCCAGTATCCTGAAAGAAATTATGTATGGACAGGCATCTTGGGGGACCAAGTAATATGCTGCATGACATGGAAAGTGCAACACCAAGAATGGGGTGCGAATTTTTTGACCAAACTTGGTAGAAACGTATAACTAGTCAAAAGCAATAATTGATTAAAATTTTGTTGCGATAGATCAAGTGGTCATGACACATCTGACACTTCATTCAGTTTTCGCTGACATTAATGTGTGGTGTATTAATTGTTTGTTTGAAATTAATTTCAACGGTTTTGTCTTATTATACCTTTGTTTAACGTGTTTAAAGAGTTTTATTATGCCTAGAGTGCGGCAACGTGGAAATTATCGCCAATTAAGCGAATTCGACAGAGGTCGAATTGTTGGTTTGCGAGAAGGTGGTTTTTCATACAGGGAAATTGCAAATCGCCGTAACCGGAACCAATCCACCATTATGCGCTGTTATCAATCATGGACTACGGAAGGTCAGGAAAGACGCCAAAGAGGAACCGGAGGCCGAAGAATAACTAATGAGATACAGGACCGCCGCCTTCGCTTAATGGCACTAAGAGACAGGTTTTCCAGTACCAGATCAATTGCTGACGTGTGGTTAGGTAATATTGGTCGTCCTGTAACCCTTCGAACCGTTTATCGTCGAATTAGGGGTTTTGGCTTACAATCTTATCGTCCACATCTTGTGTTACCACTTACGGCTCAACACCGACAGCAACGTTTGGAGTGGTGTAGATTGCGACTGCACTGGAACATGGAGTGGCACAGGGTGGTATTCAGTGATGAATCTCGATTTTGTCTAGGGATGCATGATGGCCGTATGAGGGTCAGACGAAGACGTGGGGAACGTCGTGATATTCAGTTTTCCGTTGAAAGGCATGTGCATCGAGCAGTGGGTGTTATGGTATGGGGTGCTATAGCATATGGGAGTAGGTCTCAATTGGTGTTCATCCAAACCACCATGAACGCCCAGCGTTACATTGATGAGGTGGTAGAACCCCATATTCTACCATATCTTCAAACGCCCGAAGACCCACTTTTCCAGCAGGATAATGCCCCTCCCCACGTAGCGAAAATTTCTATAAATCGCTTGGAAGAGGCTCATGTCAATATCTTGCCATGGCCACCCAAATCCCCCGACCTCTCGCCAATAGAACATGTGTGGGACATTATGGGACGAAAATTTATGAATTTAGCCAATCCCCCGCAGACACTAATAGCTCTCCGGCATGAATTACAGGTTGCTTGGGACACCATACCCCAAGAGAATATCGACCACCTAGTCGAATCAATGCCACGAAGAGTGAGGGAGTGTGACACTAATAGGGGCGGTTCAACACATTATTAATAAAAATTATGTTAAATTGTGTTAGTCTTTTGTTTTTTTTCTTTGAAATTTTAATCAATTATTGCCTTTGACTAGTTATACGTTTCTATCAAGTTTGGTCAAAAAATCCGCACCCCTTCTTGGTGTTGCAGTTTCCATGTCATGCAGTATATGTTCGTTGTTTTTCAATGGAAATCTAAATGGCGAAGCATATTTGGATATGTTGGAAAATACTATCAATCCGCTAATTATTGATGCTCTTGAAAATCAACTGGATAGAGATGAAAATACCCTACTTGATGCGGACGAATTACATTTTCAACAAGATGAAGCTCCTCCTCACCATGTTCTTCCAGTATTGAGGTGGTTAGACAATGTAATTCCAAATAAATGTATAGGACGAAGAGACGATTTTTTTCGCCATTTTCTATGGAGTTATTTAAAGTCTGTTGTATTTACGCCTCCACCTCAAAACTTAGAAGAACTTCGTCAGAGGATTAGTGCAACCCGTCGTGGAATTCAAAGAGATGTTTTTGATAATGTAGGCCGCAGTTTTGAACTACGGCAATACCATTGTTTATCAACGGACAGCATTCTGAACAATTATTGTATTGAATTTTTCTGCAAAAAAATATTTCAATTCTTAAATAACTTTAAAAACAAAAAAACATTTTAAGCAGTTAAAGTGTGTTTGAGTAATAAATAACAAGACAAAAAATTTTTAAATCTTCAAAAAGAATCGGTCAATTTTAAAAAGGTAAACGCCAAAATGTACTGTTTCAGAAGACCTGTAAAATGACGTATTATTTTCCATTTAAGAATTTTAAGGGGGTAGCTTCCAGGTGCAGGGGGTTAAAGTGCGTGAGTCAATTTTTGCGTCAAGAAGTGGCCCCCGCGATAATACTTCTTACGTGTTTTAGGGAATCTTTCGTAGATTTCCAGGAATTTAGGGTGGGAAGTTGGGAAGTGTAATAGATGATATTGTTGGTATTAAACCTAACTAACACTATCAAGAGTTTCAATAATCTGCAGAAGAGAACCACATGATGTAAAAGATATTACTGATAATGTTTTATAAAAACTGTATCTTTCTTAATTCTTTTTATGATGATTAGGCTTTGATTGAAACAACTACTATTTTCGAGTTAAAAAACGATAACTATGCTTCCTCTATTTTTGGTGTATATTAAAAAGTACATAAAGAATACATTTTAATTATAACAGTGTAATATAGTTTATAATTCTAACTAATTAAAATATAAAATTATCACAACAATTTCATATTCGACGAGGCCAAAGTGGGACGCGAAACTTCAAGAGATTCGACTATACTGTCGCTTCTCTCTAGTTATATATTTCTTTAGTCGCATACTAATAAGTTATAATATTCTGTCAATATACCAGCATGAAACTTTCTAAATAACAATCGTAATGTCAATTAAATACCCCCATTATCCAAAGTATTATTATATTAACTAAATTAAAGAAATAACATCCTGGAATATCACGAGTGTTTGCACAAATAACATTATTAACAACTTTTTTTTTATTAGTACATATTTCTTTAATAACCGTAAGTAATTGCGAATTCTTTACGTTTGGGTGTGCCAAGTCTGTACGAGCAGAAACCAAACAATCGTATAATAGAAAATGAACTGAAATAAAACGCAAAACTTAACTGACGACTATTCTTCATTATTACGAGACAATTCGGTACAAAAATGACAAGCAATACTAATGCAGGTAATGCCAACCTATTAGTGTAGATTATAAGGCGGCTCGATTTCGCATCTGGCGTATAAAGATGGGTGCAGGATCCATCGAGTGAGCACGTCCTCGATCCATGGCTCTCGCATCTCACCACTTATCTACCGAGCACCGGAGCTTATTAATACATGAGTTGTGGTTTCCTTTTTATGTTTTGTAATCATTACCACTCGTCTTAATTGAAGACGATTTAATTACCATTGGATGGGTGGTTTCCGAATTAAATAATTTTCGTGTTTTGTTTTTAATTACTGTCAACGGTCGTTAGCTTAGGAGCTTGCATGTATATAAAATTTAACAGGAAGTAATTCTAAAAATTGTAATGACGCTGTTGAAAGGTGTTTCTAGTTGTGTTGATTTTTACAATTTCAAAATGAGTTACAAAAATACAGAGTGTAGTGATGTGGTTTTGTACAAGGAAAAATATTTTAATATGAGTTTTAGGAGAAAAATTGTAATTGTATGGCACCCACTTTTGGTAAATAAAAGAAACGAGTATTCATATAAGATAAGATAAAACAACTTAAAATTATGTCATTATGAAATTATGAATGTTACATCAGTGTCGCATTACCTATGTATTAGTCATCAACCAACAACATTTGGCTGACAGTTCAGCTAGCGTTATTTGTGGAAAATGTTGACGTTACAGCAGCGAATCCACCTCGTGAAATGTTATGCTACAGGAGAAGTCTCGTATAAGTATACAATACAGTTATTCAATGAAAAATACACGAATGTAGGTGTATAGAGAACAGCATTTAAGAAATTAATTAATATATAATAATTGATATATTTGATAAAACGAGATCCGTTTCCTACAAAAAGAAGCCTCGTAGAAGTTAGTAAATAAATTAAAATAATAATATAAAGCACAGTCTTTATTCCAAGTCTAATATATGGCGATGAATTCTGGCTGCTGACAGAAGATTAAAATGCAAAGTAGTAGGAATTGAAATCAAAATCTTAAGAGAGATAGAGGGAGCCATAAACACAAAATTAAAAATGAGGTGTGGCCACCACACGACTTTCTTATACGTATGAGCGTTTCAAACTCTACAATTTTAAGAATTTTTTTATACAAAACTTATTCAAAATCCTATTATAGTACTTTCATTCTATTAATAAATCTCTATAGAATGCATACTTTGCAAGATATTCGAAAAGAAGTGCTACGCGCTAAGAGTAAAAGTGCTACTTCCAGTCCGAATTTTGAAATTTAATGTATACAAAAAATATTGAAAATCTAACTGTAAATACTTTTGTACTCTTAATAAATATATATAGAATGCATAATTTACTACATATTTGCAAAAAATCGCTATTCGGTAAGAGTAAAACTGTTACTTCCGGTCCGAATTTTGAATTTTTTTTTATACAAAAGATATTGAAAATTATGTTTTAAATACTTTTATACCCGTAACGTACCTGTCTAAAAAGCTTAACTTGCGAAATATTCGCAAAAAACCGATTTTTGATAAGAGTAAAAGACCTACTTCCGGTAGGGATTTCGAAAAACTTTTTAAATAAAATTGTTCTCAATTTTATTTTTAAGTACATATGAATTCTTTATAAATTTGTTTAAACTTAGTATTTGACGAAATATTGGCAAAATTCGATTTTTTCACTGAAGTAAACTACTCCTTCCGGTCTGTCGATTTTACTGAAAATCTAATCAGATCTCAAGAGGAAGATTAAACTCGTAAATACAAAATTTGGAATTGATACCTATTGCGGTTTGACCGCTATCATGGTCACACACACAGAGAGAGAGTTTTTTTTTAAAAACCACTCTTTCGGTATCAGGGGACTTCAAAACATGGACATCTGCAAAAATCTCGAGGTCGAAAATTTTCATCATCACAATACTGACATACTACGTATAAGAAAGTAAAAGTGAGGGTTGTAAATTAAACTCTAAATACTTTCATACTATTGACAAATGTTTATAAAATGCATGGTTTAAGAAATATCTTCAAAAAGAGGCTGATCAATGGGAATGAAAGTTTTACTATATTGAAAATTTTTTAGACAAAAATTGTTGAAAATCAGCTCTGCCTATTTTTATACTACAGATAAATCGATGTAGAATGCATGATTTGCGAGATATTTGCAAAAAACTGCTTTACGATAAAACTATTAAGTGTTATTTCAAATTCGAATTTTCAAAATCTTCCTTATTCTACGTATAAGAAAATAAAAACCAGCAGTGATTTCTAGTAAACAAACTGACCAAAACAATATTTTGTATTACTTAAATAAATAAAATGCATTGTTTTTCATTTAACTAAAGCTAATTTATCATAATTGTTTAAATAAATTACCGTACAATTACAAAGATGTTTTTCAATCATATCTTGATGGTGACAAGCAATAGAGTATATTCATATGAATAGAGTCATATTGTGTTATAAATCTAAAATAATTAATAATAAAATTAGCGTTCCTCAGGGATTTCTTACAGGTTCTTTATTACTATTGATTTAATTTACTATGTAGATTGCTTTGAAATGGTTTATTTAAGTATTCCTTCTTTCAAAGCTAAATGAATTAACTTACCAGGTCTTGCAGATATGTCTTCTGTGGCTCTGCCGTTTAAAATGTTACTTAACTTTTGATATCCATTTGATTTTCCTCCATTTTGTCATTATTGTAAGGGGAAAGACTTTCTAAAACTTTTTGGGTTATGCCTAGCTTCGGGGATGATTTTATTACATTTTATTACAACATGCTCAACGTTCAATTTCATTTGTCAAACATTTGTGGAATCAGTACTTAAATTTTTTATTGAAAACACAATTTCACCCATTTCACTTGCTACAATTTAAATGATTACACTTTTAACAGTTTTTCTTTTACAATTTTTTGGAATTTCAGCTTACACAAATAGTGTTCTGAAGCAATAGAATCGTTTAAAACTAAAAATATATCCAATATCTACCTTTAATTCTCTCTTAAATGTAAGCCGTACCTTGGAAAACCTTCGGAGCAGTTTACTAATTGCAATACTAATTAAAACAGTTGGGACGAACTTATCCTAATTTGAATTTTTGAAGTCATAAACTCAAAATAATCATATCAAAATATTATGATTCTGTTGTTTTTGGTCCAAAATATGTTATGCCTTTGTGAAAAAGCTTGATTTACTTTTTGGACTCAGCATTAAAAATAATATCCAGATCAGCTATCAAAACAAGAAAAGTATTTTTTGTAGACATGTGATTTTTTTTCATTCAATTGTTTTAATTATTCAAATAAGATAGTTTGTTATTAATAGCTTGCTTCACTATAAACCGCGTCTTTCTTCAGGGGACACACTGTATGCACTTGCGAATTTTAACCCAATAAAAAAATATATGCAAAATATGTTAACATAATATAATAAGACCAGACACACTATTATTATAAACGGCTCCTTTTCCTTTCTACGTAGAAAAAAGAAAACTACATAAGATATAATAACACCACTACTTTGCAGTTGAAACTACTTCCAATATAATCAGCCGGTCTTGCGTGCTAACGAAAGGAAATTCATAAAAAATATCCTTGTCGTCATCCTATATGTACTAGAGTTTAGTAACGTTAAAATGAGACGATCACATACTACTCAATTTTACCTATTTATTTCGAAAAAAAATAATAATTGAAAATTTCCTTATAAACTTATTTCAATCATACACATAATTATTAGATATAGGTACATACGTAATTTCTTTTATTTTAACTTACTGGTATATTAATACGTATGATACCGTCGACCGAAATGCCAGAAACGCCCCAAAATCAATTATATCGAAGCCTAAAGACAACTTTGTCGGTCACGTACGCACATGATTGTTCCGTCGTTGTTTCTCTCCGTTTTTGTCGTTCCTTTACGTTTTCTTTTTGCTACTGGTGAATTATTATAATAGGTGTCTGTCCAGAGCCCAGTAGCTATTGATGTTTGACCACAACCGGGAGACCGCAATGCTATCAAAATTATGAGAAAATATTCTTCTTCCTTGAGGTAATTTAAGTATCATTTAGAATTTAGAAATGGTCATGTGGAAGCCGTCAAAAGGCATAATTTATTTATTCCGTAATAGAAACGTACAGATTAAAGTGATTTCGTTTTCTTGTTTTTCAGGAAAAGATTCGTATTATTTTGTACTGTTAACATTACTCTGTGAACGTTTGGGTGTTAATAAATATATCTGTATATAGATATAACCACATGCTTCAACCTAGAAGAAATTGTTCAGAAATGCTTACTCGCTGTAATAACGTATCGGTTAGTTAGTTTTGCTCTTTGTTTTCTAAGGTATTGCAACAAATATTAGGAAAACAAAATAAATAATATAATAAGTTGAATCATACGGGACTGATTTTGAAGTTAATACAAAAAGTTATGACAGAATACTTTTATACTATAGAAAACCCAAATACGCACATATTAAGTTAATTCTTGTATTTTTCCGCTTATCTGTGTATGGTTAGTTTTATGTGCCTTGACGGGCCGACTTTTGATGTTCATACAATTTTTCTTTAGGTAAGGTTAGAGTCCGACCTTACCTAGTGTATCTCAACGGAGGCGGTATCATCCCCTGTGGACGTTTTTCCAAGTTGGAGGCGACTAGTAACAATTTATATTTTGGGAAGCGAAAAACAATTTTCCGGGCAATATAGCAAAACATTTTATTAAGAATAATTAGATATTTTTTCTAATCTGGTATCATAACAACGTTATAAACGCATCGAAAACGATGCGTTTATTGCTTATAAACGCATACTGTGCGTTTATAGATTATCTAGTTCAATTTAGTTTTTCGAGGTTGGCTACATATAATTTGTAAGCATAATGTCAAAAAGTCAAAATGGTGGCTAGATTTTCAATGTACAATATGCAAAATATTTCTGGAAATGAAACGGAGTAAAATATTTTATAACTACAATAATCTGTGCGGACGATGTTCATCGAACATTTTTCAAGTTTTAGAAATACAGCACTATCGGCAAAATAAATAAATAAAATGAATTTGCAACGATCCATTGTTCAACAAATATTTTATTTTTAATTATGTTTATGAATTGTACAGTTAGTGTATACGTTAATAGATACATGAGATGTATCTTGGGCATTTATAGTAACACCAGGCAAATCACTCGTACTTGCTGATACAATATTTTGATGAAAACTATTATTGCTGTCTACTGTGGTGGTTTCGTTTGAACATCCTGGAATGTTTGTATTATTTTGAGAGCAAAGCATATGAGATATTTCAATCTTTTTGTTTAAGGAGGATTCAATATAACCCTCGGCTACAGATAAGGACTTCCAACCCCCATGATTTTTTAAGGTCAACAAATCACCACCATGATTTGCCAAATGTGTTGCACTAGATCTTCTAAAACAGTGCCCTGCAAACAATTCTGGATTTGGCAATTTCAAAAAACTTGCAATCTCTTTAGGAATTTTATGTCAAGAAAAATCGCTTATGACTAGTATTAATAGCTCATGACGTGTAATTGTTGACGATGGAGTATAATTTGAGTTGTTGTTTGGGCTATTTCCATCGTTTGAGGAACATAGGTAGTCCGACGTTTCGGCAGTCCGTCTACTGCCGTCATCAGGGTAGTCCTGAGAAGGACTGTTTCTTGCCAAACTTGTCATTATATCAACGACTTTATCTGGCGGTATAATTTTTAATCTGATGTGCTCTGTGTCAGGTTTTGAACCCGGTCGATAATTTCCGAATTTCAATATCCTATCCACTTTACCACTCGACTAATTCGGGGGACAGAAACTACTTTCTTAAACCTATATTTAAGTTACAGATGTATGCGCAGTAGATGTGCGCAGTGCGCATTTTTTCGTATATGCGTGGTGGATGTGCGCAGTGTGCATTTTTTCCCGTATATGCGCGGTGGTTATGCGCAGTATGTATGTTTATCCGTCTGTCTCCGGTCTCATGGCTGCCGGTCTTTGGTTAACACATTCTCTAATCATAGGGAGCCATATATTCTTGATTTCCAGACTGGGCGTGCTGATCGTGTCCGGTGTTACCTTCATATATGCTGTTTCTGTAATTGTTCTTTTGTAGCCGTGTTCTTGTTTGGCCAGGATTGTCGCCTCATTCCATGCAATGTTGTGGTCTTCTTCCCAAGCAAGAATCAAGGAACATCAAAGAATGGTACGCTTAGGGGAGACAGAAAAATCGCAGCTGGCGGAACATGCTTGGGAAGAAGACCACATCATTGCATGGAATGAGGCGACAATCCTGGCCAAACAAGAACACGGCTACAAAAGAAAAATTACAGAAACAGCATATATGAAGGTAACACCGGACACGATCAGCACGCCCAGCCTGGAAATCAAGAATATCTGGCTCCCTATGATTAGAGAATGTGTTAACCAAAGACCGGCAGCCATGAGACCGGAGACAGACGGATAAACATACATACTGCGCATATACGGGAAAAAATGCACACTGCGCACATCCACCACGCATATACGAAAAAATGCACACTGCGCACACCTACTGCGCATACATCTGTAACTTAAATATAGGTTTAAGAAAGTAGTTTCTGTCCCCCGAATTAGTCGAGTGGTGAAGTGGATAGGATATTGAAATTCGGAAATTATCGACCGGGTTCAAAACCTGACACAGAGCACATCAGATTAAAAATTTATAGGGAAGACACATACCGCCAGATAAAGTCGTTGATATAATGACAAGTTTGGCAAGAAACAGTCCTTCTCAGGACTACCCTGATGACGGCAGTAGACGGACTGCCGAAACGTCGGACTACCTATGTTCCTCAAACGATGGAAATAGCCCAAACAACAACTCAAAATAGTATTAATAGGCCGTAAGTTATAATATTTCTTAATTAAATCGATCCATATTGTATCTGTAATAACGAAGAATCTTGGAATATTATTTTTTGTTTTAGGTACAGAAATAGTGATGGTGTCAGACTTGTAGTCAATGTCATCTACAGACATATTGGCCAGTTCTTCTCTTCTACAAGCTCCGTTGTAACCTATTATCAAGACTACATACAAATTGATACTACTATTATATGCAAAGCTGCGATAGTTGTGAAAATTGTACTTACTTTTATCGCCAAATATATTTTATTATCTGCTTCTTGTATAAATTTAATAATGTCTATTTCTTCTAAAATTTTAGATTTTTTAGGTAGGTAACCTTGAGATAAACGACTGAGGAAAGCTTGTAATTTCTTGTACTGTGATATATCTAAATTTTTATATATCGTTAAACAAGACCTGAGCATAGAATAAGTAGTCCATAGCGTAGATGGTTTATATTTTGTATGTAGTAATTGAAAATAAGCAATTAATCTGTTTTCTGATATAACATGAACTTCTTTTTGTTTACACCATTCTTCAAACTTGACGTACTGCTTCTCATAATTGCTGCGGGATTTAGTGGGAAGTAAATTATTAGCAACGTTTTCAGCAATTTCTCTGATTTCAGGTGGTGTACATGAAATATTAGTACTCATTTTAGATTAACTTTAAGTATGAAATACTGAATATAAAAATCGCGTATACTTCAAATTTATAATTTATGTCATGTGTGTAACATATTGCCAACCACCACAAAAATTACTATATTTTGAAATTCCTATTATTTTAATTTAAAAAATGATAAAAAGGGGCAGATTAGAAAAAGTAACATAAAGAACTCGTGTCATAAGACACTTATTGCACTCGCGCATTAGGACACTCCTCGCGGGCTCGGGCAATAAGACGTGTCTTATGACACTTGTTCTTTAATATATTATTATTCGTTATATCGTAAAATAATTAAACAAATAACATTATACTAGTAACTTGCCCATTTTCAATGCAATACGAATTTGACGTAAACCCCGGCCCTCGGCATCGCAATTTTGAAGCGTGTAGCGGGGATTCACAGCGAATAATGCTGTCATTGCATTTTGCTCGTATGCGCCTGCGCCGTCGCATCCAGGCGTATGTGTCGATACGAACAGGAATCATACAACTTGTATGACTGACTTGAATGTTGGTACTTTCTTTATTTTTTAAGTTTTACAAGGTGTAGCATTGGTGAGCGTTTGAGAACTCTTTTCATCGGCCCCGCAAGTTTGGCCATTTTACCTTCGACCCTTTGAAACACTCTGTTCCAAAGTTTCGCACTAATAATTTTTTTTTTTATGTTGTCAATAAAAAGCGTTATATTTTATTATATTCTTTAAAATGTCAGTGCTTATGTTTTTAATGTTGCTAATTGTATCAAAATGTATTCTGAGTAAACAAATGTTTGATTTTTTGCAAAGTACATATAATTATCAAATAATCAAACAAACCCCAAAAAAATTTTTGAAGTGAAAGGAAAAATTAAATGATCAGTATCTCAATTTTACGGATTTTACACTTTTCCACTATTGTATTTCAAGTGGTCAATATGATAATATATAGGTTGTTAAAAATAATAAATGCTCGGTAAGATAAAAAAGTCATGAGTTAAATTAATAAATGATTAGTAAAATATGAAACGGTCTATAATGTTTATAATTGGCGAGTACAAATTAATAAATCATCGGTCGAATAAAATGACAAGTAAAAAAAACATATAAAAACAAAGAATATAATGAAAAATATAAATGAAACATAAATAAAATAAAATTTAATAAAGAAAACTACTCTGCCTTTATGTAATAATGAAGTAGAGAGTGGTGGTAAACTGAAAATAATTATAATTAATGATTATTATATTTGACAAGAAGTGCATCTTTTGTTTTGGATAGTCGACCACGTCACCTTTTAGCACCGATGGGAGCTGGTTTGACTTCATAGGGTGGAGTTACGTATTTTAGCCACTATATGCTTACAAATTATTTTGTTGAAAAATCCTGGGCAATTGCAAGTGCCTTCAATCCATTTGTTTGAATCATTCGGAGTTAGTCCAAATGCTGAACTTGACAATTCTGCAAACGTGGAAAAACTCGCATTTTCGGTTTTCTCTAGATCTGTGACTTTTTAGTTTAGTCAGCAGGAATAAAATAAACATTGCCTTCGGATGTAACATGTGAGACTATCTTTTTGCACAAGTTCATTGATAAACTTTGGTCCTTAAACTTATGTTTAGAGTAGGAACTGAACTGTCTTTGCATTTGCAGTGTACTTAAGAGGTCAGGTATTTATGTATTCCTTGAGAACAACAACTGCAAACCGAGATTTAATTGTAACTCCGTGTTTGTGTATTTGAAAGAATACAAAATTTTATTGAACATCTCGTCTCGTCTATATAATATTATCGCCCAGACAACTACGGACGCATTGCCTACTGAAGAATCAGGGACATGCTTTTAACGACTTTATTGGTTCTTTATGGTCCCTGCTCTCTGAAAATACGTTCAGAAATTTAATGATGCCGTCAAAATACCAGTATCAGTTATATCATTTGTACTTGTTATTCCCAAGAGGAATTATTGAATTTATTTATATAATTTCAATATTAATTCTACACTATAATTATATACTTGTAGATTTAGCATAGTAATTATTATGTAACAAACAAAACAATATTATCTTTATATTAATTTATATATTCAACTGTTTTATTCGCGAGGCAATATTTTTAAGATCCATGTTGTAGATTTGTTTTGGTCAAGATGTTTTTTTGTTGTAAGGTTTTTCGCTTCATTTGTTTAAACAGTTTTGTGGACTGCTTATATTTCCGATTTAAGAAATTAAATATAACCTACTTCTAAGATGTGCGATTTTTACAAATCATTATATAAGCATAACATGTCTTTTATTCTTGTACTTGACATAATTACCATAATTTTTTAATGCCAAACTCATGTTATATACATGACAGACTTTCTGACCCTATTTTGTAAGTCCGTTGTAAACTTGGACATCTTCGCAGGAGAGAGTCCTGTTAACCACTAACTCTATTAAAACAAGGAACAAATGATACGAATTCACAAAATTAAACATAATAAGTAAAATTAACAAATTTCGTAGCTAATTTTGAACTGACATATGTCACATCTAAATTATCATAAATCGAAATTATATCGCCCTGAACCATATAAAATGGAACTAAACTTTATACCGAGTGTCTGTTTAAGCACGGCCACTGGCAACCGTTTATCGTACAACCTAGCGGAAAAAATAGTAAAATAGACCATGGGAATTTTAACAAAAATATTTTTAAGTTTCCAAAATGATCCCAAGGGGGCACAATTTTCAATATCAATTAAAAATTCGATAGATTTTCATTAAAGTCTATATTAAGATAGATTAAAATTTTTACTAACGAAATTACGTGGTTGTCAAGAAAATAACAGGGGGCGCTGTTCTCAATTTATGTATATTACATGTTTTTCTTTAAAATTTTAAATGGAACGGTATATTTTTAATATCGTAATATTGAAGCACATTAAAAACTGAAGAGAATGATGAAAACCGGAAGTTCCTACCTTTTTTGTTGACGAAGATATAAACATACGAAGACAATCCAGAAAAATAAAAATTTTTAAATACATCTAAATTTATTTATTTATTGCAAGTAATAATTTATTTTTAATTTTAAGATTGTCACTAGACAGTGTATAGTTCGCTTTCACTTGAATTTTCATAATACTCTTCCATAAATGTATTTATTTCAATCTTCTCACCGATTTTTTAATTCATTGCATAGGTTACGTTAGATTCTCCTTTTTAAATGTTATCAAAGTCTCTATATATTTTTAAATTTCATGTTTTGTATTTTGAGACATTTAAATAAAATACTAACAATAATAATAATAATAATAATATATCTTTATTACATTTAATTATAGGAAAACACCAAAAATAATTCCCATAACTCGTGAACTAAGTATACAATAACGAGAAAAAAAACAATATAATATAATGCATTAGGTATAACCAAATCATTTGCTCATTAGTAACGAAAGGGTATAAAAATTTATTCATCCCCGCCTATAACATGAAAGTAAGTAAAAGATCCTATTATTATACCTAAACATAAATAAGAAAATATATTGACCAACTAATATAAACGAAACAAACAAATATATTTAAATCAGAAAGTACAAAATATCAAACAAAATAACTTCAACTTAACAAATGTTCAAAGTATTCACCATTATTTTCAATACACATGTTTACTCGTCGATTAGTAGAGAGCAGAGTTACTTCAATTGCGGAGGCAGCAATTGTTGTAATCGGCTATGAACAGCGCCCCCTGTTATTTTTTTTTTGACAACCGTGTAATTTCGTACTACATATCCTTCAATCCTTTGTGAGATTCTCTATCTAATCAGCTCAAAAACATTAAAATCGGTTGAGGCAAACCGAAATTATACCAACTTTTGTATGCAGACATACCCCCCCCCCACCCTTCCTTTCGTATGAGACTTAGATCAAAAAGTTTTAAATGAAAATTGTATAAAAACGTTTGAAAATGTTGCTAGTAAAAATTTTAATCTATCTCACTTCAAAATTTTATTAATGGCGCCATCGCCGAAACGACTATGGCGCCATAATTAAGTAAAATAAAGAATAAGTTTGCCAATTACAAACAAAGCTCCACGTTCCAACAGATTTTTAAGGAATAACGCATTCATTCCCTTATTTTAAATACACTCTTTATCAAGAAAAACTAAATTATTTCTGAAATCTTTATGGATTTTATTACCTCAGTCCTATTATAAGGAAGGAATATTCATAGTCCGTCGCACGTCTAGAAGAGCCAGATTTTAAATATAAAAGTCAAAAGAAAACTGGTTAGAATTTATATTAAGGGGTCATATCAAGAATTTATTAACACATAAAATCACCTTTAATAAAGAAAAATGCATAAACCACTCATTTAACTGATCTCACCGTATATGCACGGACTCGAAATGAGATAGAAAAGTCTCTAAGTACTTTATAATTATTGGGTTGTGCTTTATTTTACCTCTGGACTCTTGAATATTACCCTTTTTCTTATAACGAGTTTCTCCTTTGAGTTACCGAGACGGAAGACTCCTTAAGTTTTAGTTTATCATCTGATGTTCAGTATGAAGTAATAAATAAATTTCCTCGGCGCGGTTAAAACAAAAGTGCAGAAAAAAATAATGATATAATTAAGATTAATTTAAAGGTAATTTTATATGTCTAAGTTAGATAATAAATGAATAAACTTGAAATATACACATATTCAACGTTCTTTATATATATACGTATATATATATATCACTTTGAAAAATGAAACTGTAAGTTATAATGTAGACACATATGATGTGGGCACGCTTTGGTTTATATTTCCAACCTAAAAAATAATTAATCATGTTAAAATGTAAGATGTTTTATATAATAAAAACGTATTATTTATCAAGAATTTTATTACTTATCTTAATTGGAATTTTAAGTAAATTTATTCGTGGCTCTTTTCCCTTTAACGTGAGTATTATAAATGATCTTTTCGTCCATGTTCTGCGTGTATATGCTAGGTTATGTTTGAATTGTACCACGCTCGTTAACGTTATGAATGTGATTTTTCTTATGCGATATTTGCCAACATTAATTTTATGCTTTACATTAACAAGTTTCATTTTATGCAAAACATAAAAGTCGATAATAAATGTAAAGTCATTAGTTTATGATAATAATGTTTGAAGTCAATTCAAGTCTTAAAAACCCAGGAAGTGTGCGCAAAATATAATTTATTAGTTTTTCGTTATCTGCGAGGTCAAATGACATGGAGCATTTTAAAGTGACTTTACAAAGATCGTGGCGACAATACCTAGAGGAAAATCAGCCATTTTGTAGGTACCTGTCAAATGAGAATAATAACCTATAACTTGTAACATAAATAAACGACATTTTTAAACTAATTGACTTATGAGAAAACCCAAATTCATGTTGCCTCAAACAGACAGTCTAATGTTACTGGTTGACCAATTTCATGATATGTTCGCTACGTTACTAATTCCACTAACTCGTGCAATAGTGATACTATACAAATTAATCGCTGTTTCTACTACTACTATCATTTATAAATTCACTAAATGACTCACATTCTGTTGCTGATTATTTGAAACAAGCAGTAGTAACAGGTTTTTCATAGCTTTTTGAAAAGGCAGTTCATGCTAGGTTATACAATTTTTGTATGAAACATAAACTGATTAATGAGCATCAGCAAGGTCTTCTCAAAAATAAAAGCATTGAAACCGCACTATTTGACTACGTTAGCAACATTCTTTATTTCTTAGAGGAAAAAGCAGTACCCTGTGGTATTTTGTTGGATCTGTCGCAGACCTTTGACAGTATACATCATACTTTATTACTATGCAATTTAGACTTTTATGGCATAAGAGGTAAAAATCTTGAATGATTTGCATCTTACCTATCCCACTCGTCTACGATGTCAAAACTCACAAGTAAGTTCAAAGCAACGTTTTTTTACAACAAAGTGTACCTCAAGGGAGTATCTGGGGTCCTCTGCTTTTACTTTCTTATACGTAGTATTAGGAAGTATTGTAATGATGAAAATTTTCGACCTCGAGATTCTTGCAGATGTCCACGTTTTGTAGTCCATTGATACCGAAAAAGTGGTTTTTCAAAAATGTCTCTCTCTCTGTGTGTGTCAGTGTGTGTGTCTGTCTGTGTGTGTGTGACCACGATAGCGGTCAAACCGTAATAGGTATCAATTCCAAATTTTGTATTTACGTGTATAATTTCCCTCTTGAGATCTGATTAGTTTTTCAGTAAAATCGGTAAACCGGAAGTAGTAGTTTACTTCAGTGAAAAAATTGAATTTTGTCAATATTTCGTCAACTACTAAGTTTAAACAAATTTATAAAGAATTCATGTGTACTCGAAATTATATTTGAGAAGAATTTTATTAAAAGAGTTTTTCGAAATTCCTACCGGAAGTAGGTCTTTTACTCTTATCGAAAATCAGTTTTTTGCGAATATTTCGCAAACCATGCTCTTGAGACAGGTACGTTACGAGTATAAAAGTATTTAGAACTTAATTTCCAGTACCTTTTTTCAAAATTCGGACCGGAATTAACACTTTTATTCTTATGGAATATCGATTTTTGCAAATATCTTGTAGATTATGCATTCTATATATATTTATCAAGTGTACAAATGTATATACTTAGAGCTACATTTGCAATAATTTTTGTATAAAAGAAATTTTAAAATTCGGACAGGAAGTAACACTTTCTTTCAAATATCTCGCCAAGTATGCAACCTATAGAGATTTATTAAAAGAATAGAAGTAGTACAGTAGGATTTTGTTTATTTTTTTCAGAAAATAAAAGTATTTAAATCTTAGTTTAGAGCAACTTTTGTATAATTTGAAATGCATAAACGTATAAGAAAGTCGTGTGGTGGCCACACCTCAATTTTTATTATATATTTCAATGACCTATACTTTGTCGAGATGCCATCTGTGACCAGTAAATTAACTACAGTCAATTACGCGGATGACAAGTTTAGTTTATTATGCGAAAATACGCTTGATTCGGTCATCGGCAATTGCACGACGTATATGAAAAATATTGAGCAATGGCTAAGTTCGAATAACTTATCAATAAATCATAAGAAAACTAACATCATCTTATTTTAAACTAAGCAACAGAACTACCCACTAAGTATGGATATAGATAATATAAATTACTTATTGAATCAAACCGCAAGATTACTTAGTGTAATTGTCGATGACCGTTTCAAATGGGACAAACATATACATTCGTTATGTAAGAGAATGAACAGCATTTATAACACTTGCGAGTACTGGTTAGTAGACATGTTTTTTGGGGAGGCAGTATAGTGAGATACAACATTTTCTTATACTTCAGAAGAGGGTATTACGCACGATAATTTGCTTAGAATGTACGCATTCCTGTAGAGGGAAACTTAAGCAGAATAATATTTTGACAGTTGCAGCAATTTTTGAATGCTTATTATTTTTATTTAAGAGTAAACATCTCTTTAGTAATCACTTACCTAGCCATTCGTATTCTATAAGAAATAGGAGAGATTATTGTTATCCTAAGCACAAGTTTTACAGAAAATAATCTTGTTTACTCCTGTGTAACATTTTTTAACGTTTTACCGCCATATGCATAATCTATCTCCAACATACATATTTTTAAAAACGCTACTTTAAGCTACCATATAATGTAGAGCCATATAATATTACAGAATACTTGGAGAATGTATGTGAAATGTAATTGGGAATATTTATAATACTTAGTGCTATTTTTTTGACGTTTACTAAATTTGTAACAAATTATTGCAATAATAAACTTTACTTTACTTTAAATGCATGGCAATTTAGAAATTATCGTGATACTAATTCGGCAACTTGGAAATGCCGTCCTTCATTTTTTCAATCCGCCCTGCCTAAATATTTAATTTACAATATAAATATTATTTTATAACCATACTAGCAGGCCCGGTTTACATTGTTCAGCTCTTTCCGGTAGGTGGCGCGATGACTTTGATTTGGTTAAAAAAAAATGTTAATAATTGATATTAAATTCCATTTTTAAAAATAAGTTATGAAAATATTGACTTGATGAAAGCAATAACACAA
Organism: Amphimallon solstitiale; assembly: GCA_963170755.1. Taxonomy (NCBI): domain Eukaryota; kingdom Metazoa; phylum Arthropoda; class Insecta; order Coleoptera; family Scarabaeidae; genus Amphimallon; species Amphimallon solstitiale. The sequence continues at coordinate 60,500,352 of OY720680.1, forward strand.
AGTAATGACGCTTGTATATCGAAATAAAAAAGCTTATTATTAATATTATTAAGTCCAAAGAAGAATTATTTTTATATATCAAAATTTAATTCTACCAAAAAAAAGCGCCATCTATCGGACGTCAACATATACCAAAAGAATTTTGTTGACCACGCAAACATATTGTGTACATATTAGTATATTATGCAATGAGCATTTAATGATAGCTATTAAGACACGAGTAATAAAATTACAATACGAGGCGAAGCAGAGTATTGTAATGAATACGAGTAATAAAACATTATTTTTTGAACATTCCATTTCATAAGTTGAGGTTAAAATTTTCCATGCACCTTTGTGAATTTAGCTGGTAATAAATTGTTCGTGGTTACTAGGGCATGTTGCATAATTTCTGGTGGACTCAAATTTTACATTTCACTCTCATTATCCCTCATTTTTACCGTTTTTTTTCAATAAAGCACAAATTTTAAGTACTTACTTGTAAATTGCAGAGAACTGTCACATTTATTTAATTTGTATATCTGTCAGATATGCAGTCGCCATATTGAATATTGTTTGAATATTGGAATGTCGCATTCCTATTGGATATAAACTTGTATCATAATGAAAATCTATATCGTAATGGACATAATTAAAGTACAGGTTCGGCATATCTAATAATACAATTAAAGTATGGGAGTAGAAAAAAATAATTTCGGTTTATTGATATAAAATTTATTAATAACTCGACCACAGCGCCACCTTTCGGTCCCAGATTTTGTTATTTTCTTTTTTAGCACTAAACGAACACATATTGTGAATATGAGTCACTTTGCTCCATAAATATAGAATTGTTTAATAATTTGACTACAGCGCCACCTATCGGTACCTAGTATCGGTATGAACCATCGCCTCGACAAAACACATTTATCTTGTCAATATGACCACAATCGGTCGAGTCGTTCAGAAGTTACACGATCACATCAACGAGATTATAAAGATAATCAATTCTTAACTGTAACATTGCCAATACATTGAAATAGCATTAATAGCCAGTAATTTAGAATTCGTATTATGTTAAAGTTGTTTAGTTTATGTCGATACTTTTCAAACTTACCGCTATAATGACCCTATAAAGTGTGTGCGATTTTAATGTCAAATTTTACAGTCAATTTAAATTTACGCAAAAGTGCGAATTGTAAAACGTAAAAATCGCCTAAATACGAATGGCGACGAAAATCTATTACAGACGCACTATAACATTACGAACGCAAGTGTTTATTAACGACAAAATTAATAACCCATGTTTTATACATGATCTTTGTTGGCAGAATTTCAAATAATATCCATATATCTACGAGGAAGCGATTTCATGTTCGCAAAATGGAGCGATTGGGTGGTCGTGGTAAAATGTTTTTGTGTCGTAATGTTTTCAGTGACTCATTTTTAGTATAAATATAAAGTTTTAACACAATCGTGTTAATATTTCTTAAACTATCGTCCACTAAGCAACTTAATCGAGAAGAAGGTGCGAATAGAAAACAAGGGAAGTCTTTTCATACCGTATACTGCAAGAGATGTCATCAGTTTGCGGGGATTCTTTACCGAGAATAACTACGGTTTACAAGTGGCACAGTCGCTAAGCAGGATAGGAAATCACTTGAGAATAAGCCCTCGAAGTGACCATTCCAGAACTTATATCACATCCCATTTCAATTGACTTTTTTACACTATAATCTTACAATGTATTGGGTACAACTGCACTTACGATCACGCACCATAGTTTTAGCGTTAAAGAGGAAAAAGAATCTGCACAATTTTATGCAGTTATTCTTATTATATGTACATTCTTTACAATATACAGGGGACGTATCAGCATGAGGCGGTTATCCATTCACAATAATCAGCAACGAGGGAACATATATTTTAACGAACCATTCGTGCTATTCTTTTCTTTATATTATGCAAAAATCTTTCTCAGAGCAAAACATAAAAAATTAAAATGCAATATAAATCACTTGTTGAATAAATTATGGACGATTATAATTCCTTATTTCTAAGTCAACAAATTATAAATGAAGACACCAGCAAAACGATTCTAACAAGATTCTAGCAAAGAGGAAACAATAGAAGAACTCAGAAAACGGAACTAGACGATATAATTAAGGAACCTTAGAAATAACAAAAGTTTAGATGAGAGTGGCCTTATAACAGCAGAAATCCTAAAACAAGAAGTGCTACTACGTAAGAGCTGACATCACTTAGTACTAAGGATATGGAGAAAAGAGAAAAGGTCAGAAAAATGGAGTATGGCAGTTATATGCGCGATCTTCAAGAAAGGAGGCAAAACAATTTGTCAGAATTACAGCCTTACTTGAAGTCGCTTACAAAGTCGTATAAAAAAGCCTTACGAAATAGACTAAAGAAATACTCGAATTAGATAATAGGAGAATATCAAGGAGGGTTTAGGTCTGGAAGGTCAACAACAGACCAAATATTCACATTCAGAAGAGGACTAAGACTAGAAAACTCAGTTTCGACTGACCTATTTAATCTGGTGCTAGAAGCAATAATGAGGGAAAGCAAAATCCAAACAAAAGGAGTAATTTTTGTACATTATGACTTAACCGATATCACTATGTGACCGGATGGTTTAAATAAATTTATTATTATTATTATTATTATATATTTCTAACTTAATACATTTTTATTGTCAAAATAGCTGTCACATGAACTTTTACAGGAAATTCTGAATATGAATTAATTAGATTACATTTACGGTTTTTGTAATATGTTATTTAATGTTATATTTATTTATAGATAAACCAGAAAATGGGTGTGCTTTAAACCAAACGGCATAAGTGAAAACTTCATCAAGGCGAGGTTAATAATACGAAATCCAACTTTTTCTGTTCGTTCTATATTACATTAGGGTCATCCTACATCGACGAATTCAGTTGCTGAGATTTAGTGTGCTTCTTTTGAGGATATTTCTTCCCGCGCGCATTAGACAATTCCCTTTTTCGTTTTAATTTGTCATCGATTTGATTTTCTTCATCCATCCTGTGTAACAGAAAACAATTAAACGCTTATAAATTCGTATATAATCAGCAATTAAAGCAGTGCTCTATTCTCAACGTTCCTGTTTTGCATTGGTACACAAATTATAGTAAATGCGTGTGGACGTTATTTAACACCCGGAATATACTGATCAGTTTCCGAGTCATCCATATACTATTAATAAACATGCTAAAACTTACCTGAGCGCGAAATATTATATTATATTATTATAGAGATAATGTCTCATACACACACAAAAAATTTTTTGCTTAACCGTCCGCGAAGTTACCAATTAGCGAACGCAACACAGCCCGCGAAATACAATTTCGCAGCCGGTGGGTCGGTTCGGACGCACATATATATATATATATATATATATATATATATATATATATATATATATATATTGTTGACTGACACCTCATTTTATTAACGTTAAAAGAATAAACACATAAGGGGGAAAAGAAAAATATTTAAAAGAAACAACTAACATAAAAAGACAACATATACACAACTTTTTACTGATACACGAGATAGAGGAATTCATATACACATTGATTTTAAACACACACTTGTCACAGATATATTTTAAAAGTCGACATATACACTTCAATCATCAATTATGACTATAAAAGTAAGAACAAGCCTCTAAATGTAAATGAGATTTTGTGAAAGTGTTTTTAATTAAAAAAAAAAAAAAATAAAGAAGAAAATATGTGTTTTTATTTACATTTTTTACCTACTTAAAAACTGTAAATTTCCAAAAAGAAGGCCGCTACACCCACGACAATTCTCATCGTATATATATATATATATATATATCCTACTATCATTAGCGCGTCCGTACATTGTGAATTTCCATTCAATAGAGCGTCCGCCTACATAAAGCGCCCGTATATGGACGCTCTAAGCACTTTCCATGTAAAACTTCGTTAACAAGCTTACATGGTGATATAATGCTGTTTAACAAAATTTCGGAAGACGCTATTTTGTCGACAATATGCATGTAATATAACCATTTTGCGTATACTATTAGTTCAGGGTATTTCTACGCGAGGCGCTGCATCGTGTGCCGTATATTTTGAAATATACACATATCTTTTATATTCTCGATAATCGAGCGTCCGGACAATTTGGCAACGCACACAGAATAATTCGTAAAGGACACTGGTCTTTATGGTAGATATGTATATACGTAAACATGCATGTATCATAAACTAAGCTGTTTATTTACTTTTTTCTTCGTAGTATAAAGAGGTATTGTGATGACGAAAATTTTCGACCTCGAGATTTTTACAGATGTCCACGTTTTGAAGGCACCTGATACCGAAAAACTGGTTTATATATAATGGAAGTTATAAAAGCGAAAAATTCTACTTTAATACTTGATAATAATACTTTTTGTAGAAATTTAAAAAATATTGTTGGCAAAAATGAGGTAAATTCTTATATATAGACATGACCACAAAAATCTAATTAACCAGGAAAAAAATTAAAATTAGTGGCATAATATTTTCGTTGAATGCAATAAGCCGAATCTGTGGAACGTGAGTGAAAGGTAGCGGAGCATCTGCTGGGTTATCTCGTCAGGCGCTGGTTGAATGTAAATTTAGCAAGTGTCTAGAAAGCAGTTTTGTTCCATTTTTATGTTATAATTATTTCGTTTAACTAATTGAGTGTTTTGTTATAACTGACTAACTGAGTACACTTTGAAAGCCATGTTTTGTACCTATGTGTAACAGTGGTTATAAATCCAAGAAGGAAAAAATGTAATTATTTAAAATTCCCGGAGACAACTTCAGCAAATTACAAAAAGAATCCTTGTACTGAATAAGAACTTACCTAAAAAGACTATGTGTATTGAATTAATTTTATTGCAAATTATATTATTTGCGAATTAAAAAGTTTACATAGTTAATTAGGTCCTTTAGTTGAAAAACCTATAGTTCAGTAATGTTATTAAATATCTTTTACTGTGGCGTTTACAGTTGATAAATGTTTAAACTATAATAAACGATTATTGCAGATCCAACTTCATAGAAACAAATTAAGAGTTAGTGCAATCAAAACAATTTTTCCAAACTGCCTATCTCAAAGGAAAGTAAAAAACGACGAACAATTGTAACACACTAATCATTTCCAAAAACAAAGAACAAAGGTAGATATGGACGATAAAATAGATGATACAGAGCCAGTGAGTGGATAGCCCATTATTGTTAAACGTAGGTCAAGTTTTCATAGTAAAAAAAAAATTTGGTTTAGAATTCTGATTGATCATAATAATTATGACTCATTGACGTTTTCTCTGTAGACGCGGGTTGTTACTTTAATAAACAACATGTATCAAAAATGAGGTGTGGCCACCACACGACTTTCTTATACGTATGAAAGTGTTACTTCCGGTCCCAATTTTGAAATTTCATTTATACAAAAAATATTCCAAATCCAACTCTAAATACTTTTGTATTCTTCATAAATATACATAGAATGCATAATTTACGACATATTGCAAAAAATCGTTATTCGGTAAGAGTAAAAGTGATACTTCCGCTCCGAATTTTGAAATTTTTTTTATACAAAAGATATTGGAAATTAAGTTCTAAATACTTTTATATTCGTAGCGTACCTGTCTAAAAAACATGACTTGCAAAATATTTGCAAGAAACTGATTTTCGATAAGAGTAAAAGACCTACTTCCGGTAGGAATATCGAAAAACCTTTTTAATAAAATTGTTCACAATTTCAATTTTAAGTACATATGAATTCTTTATAAATTTGTTTAAACTTAGTAATTCACGAAATATTTGCAAAATTCGATTTTTTCACTGAAGTAAACTACTACTTCCGGTCTGCTGATTTTGCTCAAAATCTAATCAGTTCTCAAGAGGGAGATTATATTCGTAAATACAAAATTTGGAATTGATATCTGTAGCGGTTTGACCGCTATCGTGGTCACACACACAGAGACACACACACAGACAGACAGACACACAGACATTTTTTAAAAACTACTTTTTTGGTATCAGGGGACTTCAAAACGTGGACATCTGCAAAAATCTCGAGGTCGAAAATTTTCATCATGACAATACTTCCTTATACTACGTATAAGAAAGTAAAATTAGGGAAAAATCCAAATTTCTTGGCAATGCAGTCGAACTGGATTTTTCAGTGGGACAAGTTATAATCTTTTCTTGAGTTAACTACAACTACAATAAGAGACAACGTTGTCATAAAGAAAAAAATGAGGTGTGGCCACCACACGACTTTCTTATACATATGAGCGTTTCAAAGTATCGAATTTAAAGAATTTTTTTATACAAAAATTATTCAAAATCCTATTCTAAGTACTTCTATTCTCTTAATAAATCTCTATAAAATGCATACTTTGCAAGATATAAAAAAACTGCTACTCGCTAAGAGTAAAAGTGCTACTTCCGGTCCGAATTTTGAAATTTCATTTATACAAAAAACATTGCAAATCTAACTCTAAATACATTTGTACTCTTGATAAATATATACAAAATGCATAATTTACGACATATTTGCAAAAAGTCGCTATTCGGTAAGATTAAAAGTGCTACTTCCGGTCCGAATTTTGAAATTCTTTTCATACAAAAGATATTTAATTTTATCTTTTAAATACTTTTATACTCGTATTGTACCTGCCTAGAATGTATGGCTTGCGAGATATTCGCAAAAAAATGATTTTCGATAAGAGTAAAAGATCTACTTCCGGTAGCAATTTCGAAAAACTTTTTTAACACAATTTTTCTCAAATTTAATTTTGAGTACATTTGATTTCTTTATAGATTTGTTTAAACTTAGTATGTCTTCTATAGCGATTTATTAAGAGAATAGAAGTACTTAGAATAGGATTTTAAATAATTTATGTGTAAAAAATTCTTAAAATTGTATAGTTTGAAACGCTAATACGTATAAGAAAGTCGTGTGGTGGCCACACCTTTTTTTTTAATGAAGTATCTGCTTGTTATGCAGGACCAAGTATTAATATACTCTCCGACTTCTAAGTACATTTTACACAGTGGGCAACATTACGAATTCTTTAAGTCATCACAAACGTACAGTTGTTGTCCTTGAATAAAAAAATGACACTAAAAGTACAATTATATCAATTCAAGTCAATAATATAAATTCATTTCTGAACTTTACAATGCATTTTGATCAAAAGTAAACATCATTCTAGCTCTAAACTGATTTTCAAGATATTTTTATTTGCTAACAATTTTAACATTTATATTGTTTGAAAGAAGCAGTTACCTTTTAAAATAAGTAAATCCAATTTTGAAGTTTCTTAATGTTTACATCCTCCGATCTGATTATATTCGCATTTTATGATCTTTGTTTCCATCGCTCAAACGCAATGAATTTTAAATGCACATGTCTTCTCTTTTTAAGTACAACAAACACCATATATCTAGTCATAACAATGAATTCTTATTAAATAGTATTAAGAATCCGCTACTTCTATATGTGTGATATATGGTTTTTATTATTTCCCTACTATTATTTCTGTCATGTCTAAATCATCATTAGACAGAAATTTACAAATTACCCGGCAATAGTAAATATTGATAAAGATAGTCATATTGAGTCACAAAATCAAGTTTTGTTAGATATATTCCCTTTGTTGGCCATTGAATTCGAAAGCTTCTATCAAACCATCTGTTAGGATAATATTGGCTCAGAAAATGAGGCGTCGACATCACACGACTGTCATAGATGTATGTGGTTCGAATTAGTTTTAGAAAGTTGTTCTGAATGAAGTTTTAAATACTTTTTTGTACTCGCTTATCAAAACCTGTCATTTCACAATTCGATTTGCGTGCGTAAAAAGTCACTTTAAACACGAGTGCGTAAAAGTAAAGTTGGTACTTCCTAGAACTTGATTAATTTAGTGACATTTTAAAATCATAAATTCCTAACCTTAATAATATGCTACCCAGTTCGTTGTTTTTCTATGAAAATAAAAGGAAATGAAATAGAATTTTTTGAATTTGATAATTTTAAATTAAATGTCACTTCAAATAATCAATACTGCCAATTCAATTTTTTTTAATTAATATCAAGAGATTAGTAGTGTGTCATAAACGATAACGTATTTAACAATATGTATTATTATTATAGTTCTCGTACAAAAAATATTGTACAAACTTCGTGCGTGAAACATTTTGCGAATTCGTGTCCATAAAGCGCTCGCCTTTCGGCTCGCGCTTTAAACTGGTCACTCATTCGCGAAATATGATTTCACGCACTTGGTTCGTAAATAACTATTAACAACTTAACAAATTAGTATAGAATGCACAATTTGCGAGGTAATTACAAAAAGATTCTACTCGATAAGAGTAAAAGTATTGTTCCAAATCAAGCTTTACATCCTTTATGCTTGTAGTCTATCTGTCTAGAATGCAGAATTTTGGGAGATATTCACAAATAACTGTATTCCGATAAGAATATAAAGTCAACTTCGGGTAAGAAGTTCGATATTTTTTATAAACTTGTTTTATAATTCTGTTTTAAATACTTTTCTATACTTTAGAAATTCGTCTAAACTTAGTAGTTGCCGAGATATTGGTAAAATTGGATATTTCGAGTGAGGTAAATTACTAATTACGCTCTACCGAATTTACCGAAACTCTAACCAGATCTCGAGAGGTAGATTATACTCTTAAATATAAAGTTTGATATTTTAAGTCTTGTGGTCATACAAAGCGAGAGTTAGGAAGAGGATAGGAAGGAGAGAGAGAGAGAGAGATGTTTGCAAAAACTACTTTTTCTATATCAAGTAATTTCGAAACTTGGATATCTGCTATATCTCGAAATCACACTACTTCCGCATAACGAGATTCAAGAAGATCCCGCCTAGTTAATATGTAAACACATTTGTTAGCTAACCGTCTCTTTGGAGCAATTTTTTTGGATTTATCGGAAAATGTCTAGAAGTATATTTTTGATTACGAGTAGGTCATAACAGGAGTATGCATCCTGTTTTTACTTTCTTATACATGGTATAAGAAAGTATTATGATGATGAAAATTTTTGACCTCGAGATTTTTGCAGATGTACACGTTTTAAAGTCCCCTGGTACTGAAAAAGTGTTTTTTTTAAATCTCTCTCTCTCTCTCTCTCTCTCTCTCTCTCTCTCTCTCTCTCTCTCTCTCTCTCTCTCTCTCTCTCTCTCTCTCTCTCTCTCTCTCTCTCTCTCTCTCTCTCTCTCTCTCTCTCTGTGTGTGTGTGTGTGTGTGTGTGTGTGACCACGATAGCGGTCAAACCGCTATAGGTATCAATTCAAAATTTTGTATTTACAGGTATAATCTCCCTCTTGAGAACTGATTAGATTTTCAGGAAAATCGACTGACCTGAAGTAGTAGTTTAATTCAGTGAAAAAATGGAATTCTGCCAATATTTCGTCAACTACTAATTTAAACATATTTAGAAAGAATTCATATGTACTTAAAATTAAAATTGAGAACAATTTTATTTAAAACATTTTTCGAAATTCGTACCGGAAGTAGGTCTTTTACTCCTATCGAAAATCAGTTTTTTGCGAATATTTCGCAAGTCATGCTTTTGAGGCGGGTACATTACGAGTATAAAAGTATTTAGAACTTAATTTTCAATATCTTTTGTGTAAAAACAAATTCAAAATTCAGACCGGAAGTACCACTTTTACTCTTATCGGATAGCGATTTTTTGCAAATATGTCGTAAATTATGCATTCTATATATATTTATCAAGAGTACAAAATTATTTAGTACTAGATTTGCAATATTTTTTGTATAAATGAAATTTCAAAATTCGGACCGGAAGTAACACTTTTACTCTTAGGGAGAAACACTTTTTTTCGAATATCTTGCAAAGTATGTATTCTATAGCGATTTATTAAGAGAATAGAAGTAGTTAGAATAGAATTTTGAATAATTTTTGTGTAAAAAATTCTTAAAATTATATAGTTTGAAACGCCCATACGTATAAAAAGAAGTCGTGTGGTGGCCACACCTAATTTTTTTCTTTTACTATTGCATCGGCAGCTGGTCGTCAGATAAATTAGTTTAAATCAGAAAATGTATGTTTCAAATATTAATAAAAAGACTAAATATGTAATTATTAATTGCCAATAACGCCTATATAAAAATGTTAAATATTTAGAACTGAATATTATATATATTTTAAATCTTTCCAAATATAGAATTTTATGTTTAGCGAGTCTTTATCTTGAATGACTATTGAATGGTTATTATGAATTTCCAGACATTAATTTCTCGAGGGAATATTCTTCTCTATGTATGACGCAAAAAAAAAAAACAAACAAACAGAAACTACTACTATTTTCTGTTCTGAACAATATAACCCACTGTGTCGCCGAATGTAGATAAATGTGTTCATTGTATTACTCCTGTTGATTTAAAGTACATATATTTTTATAAAGTAAGCATACAGACACATTGTGGCAACATTGCTGGACTCTCTAATATCTACCAAATGTAATGTAATATACCCGATGGAAGCCAGAATAGCGAAGAAGTGAAAGTTAAATGGTATATTACAGGCGCTTCATGCACGAGAAAATAAAAGGGCGCTACTTCGCCATTAAAGTGAAATGTAACTAACTTTTTTTTATCTGATATTTAATTTAGTGATAATACTATACCTGTTTTGATCAAAAACACAAAGTATATGCAAAATATTAACGAACTAATTAACTTTTCGAAGGTGGACGCTACATTCATGAGTTCCGTAAGGACGCTATATTGTTAGTAGGATTTATATATATATATATATATATATATATATATATATGAATAGACAATATGAATACTCGCTTACGAGTCCCGCGCTGGTCTGATGCTAACGTGCTCGGGGATATGAATTTATTTATTCATTTAAATTTTAATTTAATTGAAATTAAATACCTCTATATGATATATTTCTCTCGTTCCCTTAGTCGACTCGAGCCGACTTTACCCGAACGAGCGTTACATTGCCGAGCGTGACGGCTCAATCTTGTTCAGTGCCCACAATCAACTCAACGCGCCCAAAGAAGTTTACACTTCAAGAAAATTTAGCATTTTTCTATACTTATGTTTACCTAATACTATTATATCGATAAACATCAAAATTAATCGCATTTGCTTATTCTGAATTTAATGTTTTGATGTACCCAACAAGTTTAAGGCTTTGCAGTATTTCACCGAACAAGAACGTTTGAATAGTTATGCAGTGACAACTAACATCATCTGGAGCAACACTGATAGTTGTGCATGGGCAGGAATCAGGAAAACATTGGCAAAAACATCTACTATGTCGAATTAAGAGATATTTATTCAACCTATTATTAAATTACCATAAATAAAAATTTACTTGACTAATTTTTCTATAGAATGTTTGTAATAGTCCGAATAGGGTTTCTAGAGAAAGAAAGATTAGAAAAGTTGCCCGAAAAATTGGAAAATTCGGAAAAAAGTAAAAGTGTTTTATCTATAGAATTTTTGTTTGTTCTCAAAACCAAACTAACGATTCGAACGATGGATAGGCTAGTTCTTTTTTTTGTTCGTTATGGTCCTGGAAAAGTTTTCCGTAAAAAAAAGTTCGGACAATTACAAAGGTAAGTCGGAAGATTCGGACAAACTGCAAAAATCATATTTTTTGCATGCATCTTCGATCATAACTGATTGTAGCAACGACATATTCGGTTGATTCTTTTTTATTTTGTTCGACATGCTACCGGAATGAAAATAAATCAATTGAATGTTTTCAATTCTATATATATATATATATAGCGTGTCCCAGGATTGATGTCACAAGAGGTGTGCGGAACTAAAAATCTTTGAATCTGAATCTGAACTTTTGTAAGTAAGCCGTGCTTGGTTTGAAACTTCATTTTAGTATAGTTTCAAGTTTGTGAAATCACGTAGGCCTTGACACTTGAGCTAGATCTATTTCTGTTTCAGGTAAAGTACCTTTCTCGTTAGCAGTATGCTAAAATATTACTAAGAAAAGTTGTTCAGAATGACAAACTATTGCCCTATACAAAATTTCAGGAAAATCTACCTACTTTGATTAGATCGTTATTTTTTAGATTCACCAAAATAAAATCATATTTATTCACAACTTAAGTGTACAGAATGTAATAATAGTAAAACTGATTGTAAGGCAATACTATTATTACATTTTGTACACTTAATTTGTGAATAATTATAATTTTATTTTGTTGAATCTAAAAAATAACGATTTAATTAAAGTAGGTAGATCTTCCTGAAATTTTGTATAGGACTACAGTTTGTCATTTTGAACAACTTTTCTTAGTAATATTTTAGCATACTGTGAACGAGAAAGGTACTTTACCTGAAATGGAAATAGACCTTGCTCAACTATCAAGGCCTACGTGATTTCACAAACTCGAAACTATACTAAAAATAAGTTTCAAACCAAGCAGGGATTACTTACAAAGGATAAAATTGAGATTCAATGATTTTTAGTTCCGCACACCTCATGTAACGTCAATCCTGGGACACGCTGTATATAAGCGCTGGTGCATCTGTTAGTAATTGTGTAACTTCTGAACGACTTGACCGATTGTGGTCATGTTCATACAATATATTTGTTTTGTCGAGACGCTATGCTACGATCCGATAGGTGTCGCTGTACTCAGATTATTAACAACTCTTAAATTTATAGATCAAAATAGTTCATATTTATAATATACATTGGTTTAATGCCAAAAAAAATCATAAAATTTAGACCGATAGGTGGCGCTATGGTCGAGTTATTTATAAATTTTAATCAAAGTTATTTCGCCACTTATCGGAAAGGGCAAAACAACGTTTGTTGGGCCAGGTAGTTATTAATAAATTCCCGTTAAAGGCAGTAGGCGTTATCTTTTATCTTTGGCATAACATTTGCAAAAAAAAATTCGGTTGTTATTATTCTGTGAAAATTACTTTAGTAAATTTTAATTCTAAAATAAATTATTTTATAACGAAATGAAAAATAATAAGTTAATTTAACAAAATCTAATACCCGTTCGAATTGTATACAACCCCAAAACGATTCCTCGTGTGAAACTTTGTTCCGCTCTACTGAGATCCTAAACGGATTAAACAGATTGTATTTGGTACACCCCAGAGCAGCTCTTTTTTCCCTATTTGTTCGGTTTGATCTAAATCCCGCATGTAACGACTCACCGTATATATAGACCGGTAGACCAAGTAAGGTCATGGATCGTGATCTACATCGTACAACGTGATGAACATCAGATTCATTTAAAACTAATCGATGCCCTAACCATCGAGTAGAACACACAAGAATAACACACAAACCCTTTTTTTTTCAAGCACCAGCACGTCGCAACAATGAACCTAATTACATCGGCGTGATTTTTTTAATACTTTTTAGTTGTTTTTTGCGGCTGCCAAAGATCGATCCGATAAAAGCGAACTGGGTGTATATACAGCGGCACGGTCGGAAAATAAATACATACATATATAGGTGTCACACATTTCAGTAGGCCTTGTTTTGATTTCGCTCGGATAAATCAAACAAGCGATGTGTATGGTGACAAAAGAGAAACAGTTTTATTTGTGTAAACGTTTATATTTATATATGTAACATATAGAGAAACTATGTTCGTATTGTTGATGAAAAAGATTTTATGCCTCGTGTGGTGTTAGCCGCCTATTACTGAGTTGATGGATCGTTTTGCATGATTGGCCATTGTTTATTGTGCGAATATCTAAAAAAATAATTCTTCATTTAAGTTCACATGTACATGAAAAATTGAAAAATAAAGGGAGTGACTAATAATTGCAATATGTCTTCAATTTATGTATCTACCTTTTACCAATTTACAACAGTTAAAAGAAAATGAAGGCTCTGTATAATAAGTTATGTATATTCATATAAGAATGATTTAGAATATGAATTCTAGAATTATAATAATTAACACCATTTTATTTTTATAAGATTTATTCACCAGATGAGGAATAACCGAAGCCCATCGGAAAATCAAATTGCTATCGTACTTATAAAACATGGTGGTCATAAATTACTAACGGAAATCACTTTTGGAAAAACGAGAAAATGTCAGCGAAATGTGAAAGACCATTAATATGACCAATTTATAAAAAGAGCGACAAGTCATAATGTGAAAATTATTGAGGAATTAAGGGTTTCCATGTGACGTCACAAACTCCGCCCCATCAGCTGCTCGAGGACAAGCGGTGTTAAGTTTCTTATGGAAGTTTCCTATAAAATGTAATTGTAACTAATTTTGCGTGACTGTGGCGAAATTAATTTGATGCAGTACTACAACATATTATCTAGTGTAGTAGTTGTGTGAATTTTTGGACTTATTCTACAAGTATTATTTGAAAAGTGAGGATAATAACAGTAGGTAGGTAAGTGTAAGGTTACGTACACGTTACGCTACTTTACTAATTTAGCATAATTATTACTTATTAGAAAACTGAAAACATTGTAGGGTTTTTAGTTGGAAGTTCGATTACGAAAATTGGGACCACATAACCTGCAGTTCATCTCACAAAAATGACTCGATTTTGTGCAGTGTTTGGGTGTTCAAATAGAAGTAACAGAGATATAGGGAAGAAATTTTTTGGGTTTCCTGGTGTGCGAGACAACAGAGGTCGAGATATTCCTGAGGGTATAAAGAGACGAGAATTATGGGTTAAAGCCATCCGAAGAGCAGATCTGACACCACAAAAAATCAGATTTGCCTCAGTTTGTTCGGACCATTTTTTAACAGGTAGGTACCTACTGTGTTGCCATAATGAAGATAACTTTGTAGAATATTAATTTTAATCAACTTGGAATTACAGGAAGACCTGCAGATCTTGGTGATGTACTGAATCCAGATTACGTACCAACACAAAAATTAGGTTACATATCCTGCACAAAACTCACAACAGGAGCATCAAGCAGACATAGCAGAGCAAAAAAGAGACTTCTGGAAAAAAATTGTGAGGTAATAACAAATTTGTTCTCTATTTTCATATTGTAAGTATATTATGATTCGAACAAAGTAATTTTGTTTTCAAAACAAATACAGATTATTCCAAGTTCACAGGACAATATTGTTTGTGTTCAAAATTGTCATATTTGTAAGTAAACCGTCTAGTCTAGAGTTATCGACATGTACATGAGGTCAAGTATATTTATTTTGCATATATGGTTTGTTGATTGCTTAAAAAAATGGATGTGCTAAAAGGCGTGGCAATTTTAACAATTTTAAATGCTTGCTTTTTCACTTAATCTACTTATATCTTCCTTGTTTGAGGTGTGGCCTGAAAATATAGTACTTTTACTTTTATTGTTGTTTCCATTGTTGATGCTTTCCACTACTTAAGAAATGTAACGATTTAATAAATACCATGTTTTTCAGGTGGAGGAAAACACTGATATAGAGTATGAAATTGTTGAGGCAAACACTGGAGTTCCAGAACTTATACAAGCTTTTGATAAAGTACAAATTACTCGTCAAACTCAAACAGAAGTAGTTGATGAAGATATTCTCCTTCACCAAGAACTTTATGATCTACGCAATTTCAAAGACAACAGTACATTTAAACGAAGAACATTCATCAATGATAATCGAAAAACATTATACTTCTCAGGCATCCCGACTTACAATGCTTTGAACGATATTTTCACAAAATTAATTGAGCCATACATAACAGTAACACCACAAAATGTAATTCAAGACAAGTTTACGCATTTTTTGATAACTATTATGAAACTTAGACTAAACGTAGATTTTACTCTCTTAGCCTATTTATTTGGAGTTAGTGTACAAACAATTTCAAGAATATTTTATTGTACATTGAACGTTCTATTTTATAGACTAAAGAAATTTATTATTTGGCCTTCTCGAGAACAATTAATAGCATCAATGCCAATGTGCTTTAAGGAAGCATTTGGAAATAAAATATGTGTAATTATCGATTGCTTTGAGATTAGAATGGAGAAGTCTAGAAACCTCCATTGAGAATGCATAACCTAAAAAATAGCAAATTTAATAACATATAAACTGCTAAATTATATTCTTGTACTTTGCCAAGCACACAGAAATGATCATTTATTTCCTTTGCCCTAATGTCTTGAATCCACCGTGATGCTAACTGGGCAAAAGCATCAAGACTTTTATAAGCTCGTATCTCTTTTTGAGTATGGGAGCTTACACGAAAAATTAAAATTCTGTTATTTCTGCCAATGTGACACGAGGAACGTTGTCAAGTGATAATGTAAAACTTTTTATATCAATAGCATAGGGATTTTGTCCACCTAACATCTGTACTTTTTCAATGTATAATGACTTATTTTCTTTTGAAAGACCACGCGCGTAATCACTAATTGACAGCATCTTCTTTTGTTCTGTATTTACCTGTAACACCAAGAATCTAACGTATGATCAAAAAGTCTTTGGATCGCTATTGCCATGAAACGTAAAGCTATCTATAGAATTATTTACTTCTACGGTTCATGACTTTGAAGTATACATAAGTCACAAATAAAATAGATTTTAGGTTATGGTATTTATTTGCATTTTATGTATACTTCAAAGTCATGAACCGTAGAAGTAAATAATTCTATAGATAGCTTTACGTTTCATGGCAATAGCGATCCAAAGACTTTTTGATCATACTATATTTACTTTTCATCATAGATTACAACTGTATAAAACACACCATGCAAATGGCACAAGGCACAAGTTGGCAAATAGTTGCTCTGATGGTCACTTGGAAATAGTCTTATTATAACAAAAACACAATTTACACTCCAATGAAACTACACTACACTATTATTGTCCATAAATTTAGCAGCTTTCGTCTACAAAACCAAAAATTGCCATGAGTTCGTAAGACCGTATGAAACAGTTGTCCTCGAACAGGTGTTTAAGGGCGGAGCTATGACGTCACTGTGACGTACTTGGAAGTACCCAATAGCACTGTTGTTTGTGGTGTATAAAATATTGGCAATAGCTATTAGGACAAGGTTAAAAGATGGAACTTATAATATGCTGGAAGTGTTTCAGTGTTGATTTAGGAGTCATACATCAGATAGCTATATTAAAGCAGTTGCAAGAAAGTCAGTATAGGCAACAGATAAACATGCATATGCTTTTTATAGACTTTCAACAGGCACACGATTCAGTAGATAGAGAGGAGATTTATTACAAGCTATTACAGAAATAGGATTGCGAGAGAAGATGATAAAACTGGCGAATATTCAAGCGGATTAGACCGGATAAATGGAAGACTGTCGAGAGTTTTCAAACTGTCCACAACATTATTCAGTACCTATAATGTTAGAACCCATATTGAAACAAAGCAATACTTACAAAACGCGACTGATATACGATAAGAAACATCAGTGTCTCTCGTCTTTGCCGATGACGTCACAATAATAATAAGACGAACTAGGGAGAGTAGCAAAGCATTTAAATAGCGAGGTAGCAAAATTAAGACTCAGGATAAATAAAAGCAAGACGAAGTATAGGAAAATGAGATACGACAAAGAAGAAAAACAAGACGAAGAGAACTAAAAAATTAAATAAATGATTATATTTTGTAATTAACACGTTGACTGCCAACCCTACTTTGAAGGAATCTGTTTCAGATGCCAACATTTTTTTTATCAAATTTATTGTTTTGAATATAACAAACAAATATTAGTTTTTATATTCTCACTTACAGTTTACTAGTTTTTTTACAGAAAAGTGCGTTCGAGTTATCTCGTGGTCGGGCGTCTCCAAACATGAATGTAACTTATAACGCCCCACCGCGACCACCTCGTGGTGGGGTTATCGTGTTTACTCCAGTTACAACTCCTTTGTTGCTGTTGTGTACAGGGTTGCCTTCTCTAGGGATTTATCCCGAGTCTAGGGATTTTTCAGTTTTTTTGTTAATTCTGGGGATTTTTCCTTGGTTAATATAAAACTATTTTAAAAATGATTGTAGATATTTTGCTTTGTTACATGAAATTGGATGTATAAAGTGTTGACCATTATATGTTTCTCTCATGATGTGGCATCTAGTAGACAATGGACGAAGTATCGTATAAGGGGAACGAACCATTTGCTTTTGGCGTGAACGTGTTCAATATACTCTAATAGCGAAATTAATAATATTTTTAGTTTTTAGATTTTGCTTTAGCCTTCTTTAATATTCTCAATTTAGAAATGCAATCAGAGACAGTTAAAATACATACACTATACTCATACATTGAATCTGTTTTAAAAAGTCTTTTAGATTGTTATTTAGAAATCACACCACTAGAAGATATACAATATAGAAATCCTCATTATTTTCAACGCCTAGAAAACTTGTACTTAGGTGCTACCATTATGGCTTTATTGGCCAACGATACCCATTATCTAACTGAAACAGAAAGGGCAGACTTTCGCAAACATTTTCTAGAAATTTTCATCGAAAGTTGTAAGCAAATTTATAATAGATTTAATCCAAAATATTCCTCTATGCAGATTTTAAAAAAGATATAAATAATCGCACCATCTGAAGTTTTATCTAAAAAACATAATTCTATTGCGCCTCTAGCAGTTGAATTCCCAAATTTAATTATACAAATGAATTAAATGACATTGATATAGAGTGGCGTTTGTTACGAAATGTTGATCCACGTGATCTGGTTGAAATGAATACAACTGATTTTTGGAAAAAAAATATCCGAAATGAAATCAAGGATACACCTTCGTTTCCTAAATTATGTAAGTTTGTTTTTAATATTTTCTCTTTACCCAGTTCGAGCGCCACTGTGGAGAAGATATTTCCCAAGTAAATTTGAAGAAAACGAAAATACGAAATAAACTTTCAACTGATTCTTTGCAAGGAATTTTACACACAAGGCAATTATTAAAAAATAAATCATGTTATAACTTTCCTGTTGACAATGAACTTCTTAAAAGAATTAATAAATCTATGTACTTAACATATAACTCCACCCTGTATTTTATTCAGGTTAGTTCCCTAGTTTTAACTAGGTATATTAAAATAAAGTATTTCTTATTTCTGTC
Organism: Amphimallon solstitiale; assembly: GCA_963170755.1. Classification (NCBI taxonomy): domain Eukaryota; kingdom Metazoa; phylum Arthropoda; class Insecta; order Coleoptera; family Scarabaeidae; genus Amphimallon; species Amphimallon solstitiale. Next base: position 60,519,454 of record OY720680.1, read on the forward strand.
GGGTTTATTCCTTTTCAACATTCCTATCTCAATCACTATAACCTCTAAAAAGAAGCACTGAATTTTACACATACAGGTTATAGTTAACAGATGTTCAGTTGGCAGCAATGAATATTATTATATCATGGTTGGCAGTAGCCGAAACAGGAACTTGGTAGTCTAAGGATTTCTAGGGGGGAAATGACAGCTCTATCTAGGGATTTTTTTAAATTTCATATGGCAACCCTGGTTGTGTAGCATTCATTGTGTTTGTATCTGCATATTGTGAATTTCGACTGTTTAGTGATACTGGACTGTCGCTTTTCAAAAAAATTTCGCGAAAAAGTAGCTAGACAGAAAAAGAACTTCAGCAATACGTTGAAAATGGATGAATATTGATGGACTTTAATACCGAGATGGATGAATATTGATTACAAAATTGTCAAATGAAAGTGAAAGCTCGGAAAGTAATGAAAGTGAAATGGGGTTAAATCTTGAGCAACAGCATCTTGAGACGGAATAGAATCCGAAGTCCAATTCAACAACATTGGATGATGAGGATTGGTGTGACATAGAAGAGGAACCACCAAACTTTGGATTTGAGGTACAAAATATTGAACCAAAATATGAAGATGTAGCATTACCTATATATAGAATATCTGGTAAATTTGTTTTTTTTAACGAGTTTTTGAACCTTCTAGTTGAACAGAACAATACAGAAGATCGGTTACATACAGTCAAACCCGTTCTCGATCACTTCAACAATATTTGCGTGGCAACTATGTACCCTATCAAAACCTATGCGTTGATGAATCCCATGGTATTGTGGCATGGCAGATTATTCGTCAGGAAATATATAAAAAACAAGAACCATAAATTTGGAATAAAACTGTTCGCATTATGCGAATCCAATGGGATGGTTCTATAAATTCAAATTTATTGTGGCAAGTCAGAAATTGCTATTCACAAAGATGGACACGCTTCCCATGTAGTCTTGCAGTTGATGAATGATTTTTTAGATAAGAAGTACGTGTTGCACACAGACAATTTTTACAATTCACTTGCACTTACAAAGAATATCACATCTAGAAAAACTAATATTTAAGGCACTCTGTGCAATAACCGCAAAGGAAACCCAAAGGAAATAGTGACAAACAAGAAGTATGAGTGTGCTTAAAACCACACGGCGGAAGTGTAAACTTCATCAAGGCGCTTGGTCTGATGGTAACGTATCGGCTTCATAACCGTGCGGTCTCGGGATCGAATCTGTTCTGGGACATGAATTTATTTATTCATTTAAATTTCAATTTAATTGAAATTAAATACCTCTATATGATATATTTATTTATCTTGTTCCCTTAGCCGACTTTACCCGAAGAGCGTTACATATCCGACCGTTGCAGGGCAGTCTTGTTCACTGCCTGCAATCAGCGCAACGCGCCTAAAGAAGTTTATTTACAACCATACGCGTAATGTTGGCATTTCTGACTTTTTAAAAGTTGGAAAGCGTGACTTTGTTCACGTTTACTTCCCGCCCTCTTATTACTGCCCTCATTTACTTCCCGCCCTCTATTACTGCCCTCGTTTCTTAACCTCAATGTCAATCACAATTTAAAACCGTCAACTCGATATGTAAAAACCTTATCGGAATTTTTAACACAAATAATTATTAATTGTATGGTTGTAAATAAAATTAATTGTTACATTAGAATTATTGGAAGCTTGAGTACATGTAGATAGGCCGCCCTGCTATTGCTGATATGATGAAATAGTGATTTCTTGTCCTTCACCATTCGAGCCAAGATATCTGGATTGCTACGGGAGGACAGTTTCCCTCAGTTCAAGTGGAGTGCAGACCTTGAAGGCTTTACTACTCAACATTTCTTTTATGATCTATTCACCGAAAAAAAGTGGCGTATATTTATTTGACGTTTACGCTAGATCATCACAAATCTGACAATTCAATATGTCAAAACTTTTACCGGAATTTTTATCACAAATAAATATAATTATGGTTGTAAATAAAATAGTATACAAATCTCGGCGAAAAGTTTCATTCCTGTCTCGAGATAAAGTTAACCTCGACGCTTCGCGTCTCGGTTAACTACCTAATCTCTCGACAGTAATGAAACACTTTCCACCTCGGTATGTAATATACTATTACACTTCAATAAAAACAAAATATTGATTAATGTCATTGCTATCATACCTAACCTAAGATAGATTACCAAATTAATTTTAGCATTTCATGTACAGTTTTGTGCAATAAATTGGCGTACACGTCTTATTGCTAATTTTGACATTATCTTGCCATTGTGAAAATGGCTTAAGTTAAGTTGACAAATGGAATTATAGCGTCAATTCAATTTGTCATACATGACAGGTATTCAAACAAAAGTCATATTTACATAAGCGTATATTAAGTGTACGCCAATTTATTGCACAGAACTGTACGTAACTATTACTCACCTTTTCGTAAAATTAAGTTATTATATTCTTACACATGGCAAACATGAGGTATTTATTCTTATATTTATAAATTTATAGTACATTTATTGCGCTTTTTGGTTTAAATACAATCAATTCCGAACTGCCAATATGAATGTCGATGTGGTTCAAATAGATGGCGCAAATTAAGGTGTCGCTTAAAATGACGTCAAATAGATGGCGCCACAATTTTTTTGGAAGAATTATTAATTATTACTCCTATTTCCCCAACGTTTAGTGAAGAATAGTGAAGGGAAGTAGTATTTTATAGACTAAATTTTATTACTACCAAGTTAGATTTTTTTTAAATGTCCCAAAGTGCCAGTGTTTTTTTCAATTTTTACAGTTCACTCAACTATGCGCCCAATGTCACTTTACAGGCGGTGAGTACAAAAAAACTTTAACGTACTCGAGATTGTCTTGCCTCGGCCGCAAGCATTATTAAGGGAAGTTTAGGATGCATGTAGGTATATATATATAAATAGACGATATAAATATTTGCTTACTGTCCCTAATTGGTCTAATGGTAACGTATCGGCTTCATAACCGTGCGGTCTCGGGATCGAACCTGTTCTGGGACTTAATTGAAATTAAATAATAATAAAATTGTTTCCTTAGTCGACTCGAGCCTACATTACCCGAACGAGCGTTACATATCCAAGCATTTCATATTCGAGCATTTCATATTCGACCGTGACGGGTCAGTCTTGTTCACTGCCTACAATCAGCGCAACGCGCCTAAAGAAGTTTACACTTCAAAAAAAAAATTGAAAAAGGAACAGTTCGTATGGCGAAGAAATACATCTGTGGCTGTGTGTAAGTAGAAAGTTAAAAGCGATGTCCTTAGAGTATCGAACAAGTATAAGGTGGAAATGCTTGAGGTTATAAATAGATATGGAAAAGTCATGATAAGCTACTACAGCGCCTTGAGAAAAACAATTAGGTAGCCGAAAAAAATAGCTATACACATTTTAGAAATATCCATAGACAACGCACGTTTACTTTTTCCTGAAGCCAAACAAAGTAACATTAAATTTTTAAATTTTGGATAACTATTCATTACATATCTAATTGAAAATAAAATGCCAAGAAGCTGTAAAGAACCGAGGCAAACAGAATTTCATCACTTGGAGAGTATACCTTCCACAGAAAAAAATTGCGAGCAACAAGGATCTGCCGTGTTTGCACCAAACAAAAGAAATGGCGAGAAGATATTTTTGCCAAATATGTCAAGAGAAGTCTACATTATGTATAGAAGATTGTTTTGAGACATATCACAAATAAAATTTGTTCTTATTGTATTGTTTAGTTTAATTTTTTATATTTTCATTATCTTGTGAAAAAAAAAAATAAATCCTTTTGCGATACCTCTTTCTTGCAGATGAACCTTTAACAGACGCCCATCCTACACAATTCCTATGCATTTACAACGTGTTAACCCGTGATGGGCACCGGAAAATTATTCTGTAGAAACGAGATAACTCGTGGTGGACGTCTGCAAGCAGACTGCCAAGTACGAGTTATCTCGTATACTTGGTAGTCAACGTGTTAATAATTTTTTCCTTTTTCTAATGCTTATATATGTATTTAAAATCTTCTTTTGTAACATTATATGTACGAAAAATTTATAAAAAAAATATTTTTTGAAAGTTTATAATTTTTCAATTTTTTTACAATCTTTAAGTTCTTTGCCGCCCCTCAAGATGTTGTAGTATTGCAACCATTTTTTTGAATTCTTTTTGTAACTAAAATGCTACTTTTCCCACTATTACCAAACTAAAATCTAAAAAAAAATTAACAGTCAGCTTTTGTTCCACTGTACTGTACGCCTTAGTCTTGTTGAAACTCTACTACTTCTTTTCAAGATAAGGCAAAGCAACAGTTCATATACTGTACTACACACACTTAACAGTGTTATGCAGTGATAATTACTACGGTAGAACCAAGTTTCTTTCTTGGATATAAGTAACATAATACAAATGCCATAGTTTTCAGGAAGCACATGCTGGTAAGTTGTTTTATTCCATTCCTACTAACATATCTTTAAGATGTAATCTGGTCGTGGTTCGCTGCTTCCTTTTCTTCGGCACTTTTGCATTTACTACCTCTTTTAAATATATATCTCCTTGGTCGGTCGATAATTCTTTGTATTCTTGTAATACTTTACGTTATCCGTCGTTGTCGTTTTATGTAAACAACCTTAAAGTAACTTCCTCAGCGCTGGATTACTTCGTATCCATTCGTTACCTCAATTATTTTTGCGTTTTAAATTTGTTAATGATTTTATATAACCTGTATGTTTCACTTTCTTGCATCTTCGTTCACTGGTTAAATACCTATACAAATCCATATCGCACTCGATGATCACGAAATATAAGAAAATCAGCCCATCGAATTTTCTTCCCATGCATATCTCCATATCTGAAATACGAGTAAATGGAATTCTCATTCTTTTACACCTTGGAACGTCAACTCTACGTCAATTATAATCACTTAAAGGTATCCGTCGAAGGTGGCCCAGAACACAGGCCGGCCGCGCCACACCAACACCGTTCAAGCGTCAAGACCAGTGTTTTTAACACATTTCTGTATCTGTTAAAACATGTATCATTCACGGGGAATGTGATTAAGTGGAATTCACAGAGAACACGATCTCGGTATTAAAGTCCGGCGAAATAGAGAAACAAAAAATAAAAGGAGAAAGGAAACGGATCGGAACACGTGCGGAAGAAAGACAAACGGAGAGAGAGAGAGAGAACGGGAGAGAAAAAGGTAAAGAGAAGCCCTAAGCTCGTTCGGATCCACAGCAAGCGGACTGCTCACTCTATCTATACCTACAGTATACTATGGCATAAATGTACGAAAGAACAGAGAGAGACGAGACTGTGCGCAACTTTAACGAATTCGTTATTAATGAACGACGAACTTTTAGTGATGTTAATCACATTCTAATTTGCCACACTCTTAGACGGTACCACTGTCTTATACGGGAACCGAAGGTGCGACCACATTCTATGCACGATAACAGGTATTTTTTGACTTCAAAGGTGCCGCCTTTGCCTCAAGCGACGGTTCATACTAATTGGAGAGTCGAAGCGGTCAAAGAAGCCGCCGGAATCAAATATTGAGCGTTCCTTATCTAATTGAGTGACCAACAGCTTTATGTATATATATATATACATACCTAAAATATATAAAGGGACAATATATATTATTATGTACACATATAAGTTTATATTATTTTTACGTAGAAGTAACAACATGGTAATGCATAAAAAAAAGTATTAGGGAAGTAATTTTTTCCATATGTTATGTGTTGAGAAAAAAAGTACTCAAAAAAGACTTTTTTCTATATTTAATACATTTTCGCCGGTGAGAATTTGGTATAATTATGATAACAATACCAATAAAGACATTATTTCAGTAGTTATTAACCACAGAAAGAGGAAGAAATAGGAATTAACCACGTTGTTAGGAATTGAAGGGTTGATTTAAAGATATTTTAGTTTGAATGGAATGTACGAGACCCCAGTAACTATGTTCGATTAATATTTTATTTACTTTGTGAATCAAACTTATTTGGAACTTAAATTTTAAGTAAAAGGTAATTTTTACAACATTTGTTATCTTCTTATCCAAATATGAATAAGTAATAGTGCTAAAGCAACCAACATAACCATAAAAGAACGTATGCAATGTTTAGATTATTACAGAAGTATTGTTAATTGATAGCTGCGAATACATTATCTTTTCTGATGAGGGCAAATAAGTTTTGGAAATTCTTAACTTCACTATAATTCTTGGAATTGTCTTAAGTATTTTCTCTATGTAATTACATGAATTCTTGAAATAAATACTTACATATTTGTCACATTACATAAGTAATACTGCTAAAACAACCAACAGTAATTTAGTAATTGTTTCCCTTCTTTCATAAATGATGTGAACACATCATGTTTAGTTGCTATAAAATATTGCATGTAATTTTTAAATTACTAGAGAAGTATAATTAATTTGTAACTACGCATACATTTCCCTTTCTGATGAGGACATATGAGTTTTGAAAGTTTTTTAATTTCGTTACAATTATGGAAATTATCTCAATTCTTCATGATTCCGTATGTTCCATGGCAATTTATACCTGCATTTGATCCTTTTCTCTATATATTTGCACTCAACACCACCTTGTTAAATCATCACTTTTACTTTCTTATACGTAGTATAAGGAAGTATTGTGATGATGAAAATTTTCGACCTCTAGATTTTTGCAGATGTCCACGTTTTGAAGTCCCCTGATACCGAAAAAGTGGTTTTTAAAAAATGTCTGTGTGTCTGTGTGTCTGTCTGTCTCTCTCTGTGTGTGTGACCACGATAGCGGCCAAACCGCTATAGATATCAATTCCAAATTTTGTATTTACGTGTATAATCTCCCTCTTGAGATCTGATTAGTTTTTCAGTAAAATCGGTAGACCGGAAGTAGCAGTTTACTTCAGCGAAAAAATCGAATTTTGCGAATATTTCGTCAACTACTAAGTTTAAACAAATTTATAAAGAATTCATATATACTTAAAATTAAAATTGAGAATAATTTTATTTAAAAAGTTTTTCGAAATTCCTACCGGAAATAGGTCTTTTACTCTTATCAAAAATCAGTTTTTTGCAAATATTTCGCAAGTCATGCTTTTTAGATAAGTACGTTACGGGTATAAAAGTATTTAAAACATAATTTTCAATATCTTTTGTATAAAACAAATTTCAAAATTCAGACCGGAAGTACCACTTTTACTCTTATCGAATAGCGATTTTTTGCAAATATGTCGTAAGTTATGCATTCTATATATATTTATCAAGAGTACAAAAGTATTTAGAACTGGATTTGCAATATTTTTTGTATATATGAAATTTCAAAATTCGGACCGGAAGTAGCACTTTTACTCTTAGCGAGGAGCACTTTTTTGATAATATCTTGCAAAGTATGCATTCTATAGCGATTTATTAAGCGAATGAAAGTACCTAGAATAGGATTTTGAATAAGTTTTGTATAAAAAAATTCTTAAAATTGTATAGTTTGAAACGCTCATACGTATAAGAAGGTCGTGTGGTGGCCACACCTCATTTTTTTTAACGTGGAAGTAAATTTTCAATATGTGATGTGTTGAGAATAATAAGGCACTCAAAAAAGACGGTTTTCTATATTTAATGTTTAATAATGTCTTCGCCGGTAAGAATTCGGTATAAGTATAATAACAATAACAATAAAGACATTATTTCAGTAGGCCAGATGTTCTTAACTACATAAAGAGCGGGAAATAGGAATTAACCATTTTGTTAGGAATTGAAGGGGATTTATGGATATTTTAGTTTGACTAGAATATACGAGAACCCATGGGTCAGAATCATATAGTTACTGCAGTAACTATATGATTCTTCGATTAATATTGAATTGAATTTTATTTTCCCGGTGAATCAAACCAATTTCCAACTTAATTTAAGTAAAAGATAATTGTTAGAACATTTATTACCTTCTTATCGCAATAAACATTTAAAAATTCTTCACACTCAATAAGTAATAGTGCTAAAACAACCAACATAACCATAGAAGAATGCATGTAATTTTTAAATTATCACAGAAGTATAATTAATTGATTGCTGGGAATGCTTATCTTTTCTGATGAGAACAGATGAGTCTTGGATGTTTTTAATTTCACTGCAATTGTCCAATTCTTCATTATTATGAATACTATTTGCTATTTTTGTCTGCATTTGAGCTTTTTCTTTACATAACTACATACCGTGCCTTCAAATAGATTTTCATTTAGAGTAGCCTATAATTTCAATATTAATTTGGGAACAATGTAGAGCAGTAATGTTTTTCATTTTGACGGCTGTCACAGTTAACTAAATTTATTGAGTTCCACAGTGTTCCCAAATTAATATTGAAATTATAGGCTACTCTAAATGAAAATTTTATCAAAGGCACGGTACATTCAAGAAATAAACACTTAAACATTCGTCACATTAAATAAGTAATAGAACTAAAACAGTGATTTAGTATCGCTTCTTTTATAAACGAAGCGACGTAGAAGTAATTACAAGGAAAAGAAATTTGACATTATTCTTCTTCTTGCTTATGCTCTGGAATAGGTGGAAAATGAAGGATATCGTACCTATAATTTCACTCATCCTTAGGAATAATCATCTTATTTAACCAACCTGTACCTCTTATAATAAGCGAGGTCCTCATGCTGGAAATGTTATCTGCGACACGCTGTATATATTGCCTTTCCTTTATGTGAGAAAAGTAAATATGTCTTAGACAGGAAAATGTTTTCATTAAATAAAATGGTATAGTAACTTGTAACATAGCTGTCTGTATATTCGCAGTTGTTTGCAGTAGGTATCTCATTACAAGTGTGGTAAATTATTGTTACACAAACACAATTTGCACGGTGTATATTTTATCTTCTTTGTTCAACACATATATACCTATACATATAATAAATATACTAATGTTATTGTTATTATATATATATGTCATATACGTGCACTACCTTCATAAATATACACATATATGTATGACTTAATTGCAAAACAACAAAGAACATTTACATACTTACATATATCTTCTAAATTACTTAATATTTTGTAACTGATATTATTCATTTCACTCAGCACTAATGTATGCATGAATATACATCTACCTATATAAATTTGTTGGTGATGACTACGAACACCTGTTGGATTAACTAAACTATAGTCTAACGAAGAAAGTGCTGTACGCGAAGCCGATACTTTGTTCTATTAATTAGTACCTGCATTTACGTTATAGTAAAAGAAAGAAAAAGTCAATATTGAACTAGTCTAAAGACAGTAAAAGGAGCATAAATAAATTTTCACTTTGCTAAGCGGAACTCCGTGAAGATTTAGCCTTTTTTCTTTTTTGGTTGGTTTGCTTTAATTGTTCGATTGTTTATTTTTCGAATTACTGTTTAACAATTGTTCGTTATTTATTATTTTGTATAGTGGTAGGTAAATGTTTACTGGCCACCTGGCACAACATCTTGCAAATATGGCTGTTATTGTTTCAACATCACAAAAGATCTGAATATAAGTTTTAGGCTTCTAGATTTTTTTAGAAAAAAAACTTTGGATATTTAATAATTTGAAGGGAGCTATACTTACACTGTTTCAAGAATACAAACGATTATTATTATTTTCGGCAAAATTTCTGTAGTAATAATTAGATATACAGTACTTTAAACCACTTTTGACTTGAAAACGTGTTTCACAAACCAGATATAGTAAACCTTTTTATCTAAATCCTATATATTTCAGTAAGTAGGAACCAAAAGACGACTTTACCCTTACAAAAATTTAGTAGAAATGATTTTCTTGTATATAGTTTAAGTTGGGCCCTAATGAAAAATTCTAGTTTTCAACTTTGTAGCGGGTGGGCGGAGGAATCTGGGAATAAAGGTGTTTTTTACGATAGTTTTCTTCGTTAGTTGATCTCACGACTAGATTATTAATTTTCAAACTTGAAAAGGACGCATTTCTGATAATTTGTGTTTAAACATTTATTTTGTTCTCTTAATAGATAACGACTTACAGCACCAAGAAAATAGCATTTTTATAGTTTTTTAAAATTATTTTTGTGGGCGTTTCATTACTACATAATTAAAATTATATTATTTTGTATTTTAATGAGATATTATAATACATTATAGTTTAAATAGCAAGATATAACACATACTCGTATTTCGCATTGTAATAATTTGCTTAATGTTGGGGTAAATTAAATTATTACTTTCGGTCTGAATTTAATTTTTTTTTTTGCAAAAATTATTCGAAATCTGGTTCTTAATTTTTATACTTATAACAATAAATCTATACAAAATAATAAATAATTTCCGAAATATTAGCGAACAACTGCAATTAGATAAGAGTAAAAGTGTTTCTTCAGGTCCGAATTTTGAATTTTTTTTCACAGAGATAGAGAGAGGGAGAGCGACAGAGAGATGTTAGCAAAATCAGCTTTTATCAGGGGACTTCGAAACGTGGACATCTGCAAATTTCGAGGCCGAAAATTGTATAGCTTGGGATTGACTCCTAAATTATGCGCAACCACAGATAGAACCGCTGGGATACAAAACACGAGACGCCACTGTTAGCTTCCAGCACAGGTTCTCAATTGAAAATTACGCGAGGAAGATTAGTCCGTCATACCAGACGATTAATTAAACGACAAGGTATTTTCAATACCAACAACATTTTCTGCAAAATTAAGGCAAATTTAAAAGGCTTTAAACTGACTCAAAACTATCAAAACAACTTCACTACTGCAACGATAACATGCTAATAATATTGAAACTTACTTAAGAATCGTAAAGTAGGGTGACGGGGTGGGGCGGTGCAATACCAACATGACGAAGAAAAATTCTTTATTACATGCGTTGATAGCAGAAAATCAATAAACTATACTCCATAAAAATAACCATGCAGGGTATGAATTTTAATCCGTAACAATATGCTGATATCGTTTACCTTCTAGCAGCACCTATTGCAGGTCAAAACTCCCCGCCAGTTGATGTTTAATTACATAATTTTTTAAGAAAACCTGTTGTAGTAAATTCGAAAATTCTTGGGATTGCAATCAATGGCAATAAAACAAAGTTTATTCTTTTAAATTAATTCCTCGCTTTCGAAAATTTTTATTTTCTTCTTCAGAGCTACTAACAAGAAAGCAATTTACAATAAGCCGCAGTTGATTAATAATTGACAGGATAAACAACTTTTTAAAATTTAATATAAAGTTCTTACAAATTTTAGTCAGTTCACATTAATAAAATCAGCTCTCATAACACTAAACGAGTAGAGAACCATGTTAATAACACTGAAATTATTATTGCTGTAAAACTAAACAGTAAGTTAATATATTTATAACAAAAGAAAACGTGTGTAAAAATGCACTAAAGATTGAATGCCAACAAAGGTCACCTCCCCTCAATTGCATCAGACTATTGCAAATGCCGTGTGTATAGGCAGCCAGTTATATTTGAGTTTCTTATCTGATATCGCAAAAGTCTGAATTAATTAAGAATGTAATGTAATGTGAATGTAATGGGAATTTTCGGCAGTGATTAAACAAACACACTTTAGATTTTGATCGCATTTCAGTGTTACATAGGGAATATAATACAAGATCAAGAAACATTTTGGAGATGATTGAGATACACAAAAATCAAAACTCAGTTAATGACAGAGGAGAAATCTCGAATTTGATGACTGTATACCGACAATTATTATAATAACAAGACCCTGTACATTAATATCAGCATTCATGCATGCATGTAAATACATTTTCTAAAAAAGTATGTTTCTCCGTTTTTTGTTGTTTGACCGTTTTCAAGTCAGAATAAAACCAGCAGTGTGGACAGTCATTGAAAGTTTACATCTCAATGTATGATGTTGCGTATTTTAAGTTTAAAACATTTTTAATGTATTTCATTGTTTGTGCACTTTCTAAAAAAAAGTTGCAAAGACGTGTTGTTACGTATTTTGGGTGAGTTTTCTCATTATTAATATAATTCTTACATTTTTGTATATTTTTTCTTTTTTATACCTTTATATTTTAAATGGTTATATATTCTTAACGTGATTTTATTGCAAAATTTTAAAATGTTTTTTAAAAAGTGATTATGAAAAAAATTATTTTAATGTTATCACATTTTGTATATACATGGTGTATGTTGTTTCAGAAAAACTATTTCTCGACTGTATATATTATTCTGATGAAGACCAAAAAAAGAGGTCGAAACGTCAAAATAAATCAAACATTATGATAAACTAACGTGTGTTTGTTTAATCACTCCCGAAAATTCCCAATGATGCTCGCCAAGAGTTTAAATAATATATATAATATGTTCTTAGGGGAGGGGTATATGTATTGTGTAATGTAATGTACATTATGAATGAGAATTAAATAGTAATTGAAGTATTAAAAGAAAAATATTTTCTTTATCAAAAATATTGTTCTAATGTTATGAAATGTCATTGTATTCACACTCTTAATTTGTTTTGTCTACAAATATCCCCTTATGATTTATTTCTAACAACGTCTAGACCACTTAGTGTTTAGGATCACTTTCATATTTATTTATCACTTTAAATAGTTGCTAATTATTTCGTAGATATGATTACTCGTCAAAATATCTACTAAATTTCACTTTCGCGCTGCTATAATTACACCAAACAGTGTATTATTGTACTAATTTAAGTTTTAACTGTATTTTTTAAAGAAGAACAACGCTCTTTGGAGAACTTCTCTTTAAAGTTTACTACAAGTATTCACTACAATGGCTACCCCAAGCGCCTCTTCTGAAAAAATATCATCGAAGGTAACTTATTTTATTGTTCTGATAAGAATAAGAAGAATAAGGATATTTATTTACATCACGTTGAATATACAAATGTAGTATACATATATGATGTGTCATTTAAGAAATTCGAATGAATAATAAGTTAATCTGACTTTTTCCAAACAAACAAGAAACATACAAGTAACTTAAAACCAGAAACCAGATAAACTGTTCTCTGCACTGAACGTCAAGGCGTTTTACTCAAATTAAAAAATTCTTCCAGGCTGTAGAGAGGATAGTTGGTAAGGTACTCCCTGCACAATTTCCGAAAGCACCTGATCCTGGTCTCTGATCGTATATGCGGTGGCAGCGCATTATACACCTTTGCGCACATATAACTTACTCCCGTCTGACATACGGAAAGTCTCTGATAATCGGCCCGAATTAGGTCGCCGGCCCTGGTCGGATACCTATGATGTTCATTATTCGTCTGTAGTATCAAGTGTTGAGAGAACACCAGTAAGTTGTATATGTAAAGTGAGAACACCGTCATAATTTGATATTTCACAAACAAGTGTCTGCAATGCGCCCTATACGCAGATCCCTCCATTAATCGCAGCACTTTCTTCTGCAGCTTCAGGACCTGATCGACGCGGCCGCTGGGAGCCCAGAAAACCAGTCCATACGACATCACCGACTGGAAAAGTCCGTAGTACATCTCGCGCACTACTTCCCCCGACACAGTACCTCCGATTGCGAAGAACATGTACACGACCGAACTTAACTTGGCGCATACCCACTCTATGTGTGTTTCCCATGTAAGTTTTGGTTGAATGTACAATCCAAGATGTTTGACACAGTCTACCTGTTGGATGGATTTACCCCCAAGCCTTACAAGTAGGCTTGTATCGACTGATTTCGTCTTTGGGTAAAATTGGATCAACCTGGTTTTGCTAGTATTGAGGAGTATGCCGTTTGAAGTGCACCAATTTAGAATGCTGCATGCCGCTGTTGTGCCTCTTTTCCCCAATTCCTGTTCATTTTCGTGAGCAACCGTGATGGTGGTATCGTCCGCATAGATATTAATGCTGGTTGCTGCAGGACATCTCTCTGGTAGATCGTTAATCATAATGCTGAAAAGGATCGGTCCCAGAATAGTGCCTTGGGGCACACCTCTCCCAATCAACTTCGTAGCAGACATCGCGGCACCAACCCTCACCCGCTGCGAACGACCCTGCAAGTACGACTTTATCCACGCATTAGCTGGGTCTCTGATTCCTGTATTCATATACCCTTGATTCAATAATAATAACATCAAAAATCATTTTCAAAATCTACAGAAGCTGTAGATTTAGTAATAGTTGCATTATACAAAAGTATGATGCTTAATTAATAATGGGCTCAGAAAAAGCATACGTAAGTGCAATTTTCCAGAAAATAAGTAAATTAAAAAAAGTGCTTCAGATGCAATAATTATTTTGACAACTTTTTAAGTATCTATGTTTAGTTTTTTCCTGAATTATCAATTCATATATATATACATTGTATCAGATGCCAGGAGGTCAGATACATCGCACTTATGTAAAACGTAAATATTTCATATATTTGGTAACTTAAAAAATATTATATTAATATATAAGCACGCCAATGATAGGTGTTTCGAGTTGAAACCCCCATTTATATCGAATGGCACACTCTAATCAGTTGCCGATACACATAAACATAAATATCGAATTGAATAAAAACGCGTTTGGTCATTAGATCTTAACTGCATCCATTATATACTTGTTATACATAGAAACCCTGGAGTACTTGAAAATTATCGACGATTAACTGGATAATTTAATATTATTTCCTATCTAATACTCAAGCGGTAACTGTTTCACCTTTAATGACCAGTTCAGAATATATCTTTAAAACATGCTATCAATATCCTGCATGATCTGGACGTGCATTAGTTTTAATTAATCAAATACTGAACACACACATACATTTGTTGAAATGCTATGTGTACATTTTCCTATAAATTAAGAATAACATAACTAGTTAATAAGTGATTCTACTGCGATTTCTTCAGGCTGTTGCGATCATTAAGGTATCGAGTTGGCCGTAGTATTTCACATCGATTTTGTTCTTGTAATATCAACATAATAAATTAAACCGAGTGTAGCCTGTGGACTAGACTTTATAACATGTTTAATAATTACACTAATTATCTGCCGGGTATGTATGTTTATTTACTCCGTGCAAATGATAGAATCCTAAAGAGACTGGTAATTGCAATAAATTTAGATTTTCTTTACCTGTCTAGTTAAATCGTTCGACGCGCCAACATTTGTATATTTTTATTTATCAAAATTAAAATATAATTAAAGTAAGTAATTTGAACTTGTTAGCGCAATGTCACCGCGACGTTATTTATTCGCAACTTAAATGCGTTTCTTTTTTGTTTTTTTTCATAAAAATATTTAACGAGTGTCTGCTAGCGTAACCCATTTTCATAAAATTATAATTAGTCTGAGACGGTAATTTCCCTGTAGTAATAATTACCTGTGGATACTTATTTTATGGAAAAATATATAAATTAACGCAAAATACTAGACATTGAAATTAAATAAATAACTTCCAAACGCAATACATATGATCTTTATAAAATTTTGATTCCGAGATTTCCCAAGGACAGCTTTTACAGGAGTCAATAGACGTTGGTTTTCAATCTGAATATTTTAACGCGCGATATTTAAAAGTTTAATGTATAACATCACACAGTTATTGAATACCACTATTCATATGGTGAATTGCAACATATGTTGTTGTCGCGAAAACGGCCAACAAAGAAAAAACGATTTTACTGTTCAACCTTTCTTCATGTGCGTAGGTAGAAGTGTGAAGAGTTTTTAAAATTGTTGACGCGGAAACAATTGCTAAAACCATTGACGAGAATTTGCAAAAAATGCTTCATTCGGACGACAGATACAAGGAAAAAATACTTTTATTTGTTAGTGACAGGCAGACTATTAAAGGGAACATACCTTTATATGCTGCATATTATTGTGCAGCAGATACTCTCCACAGAATCTGTGAATATATCAGACACCTACCCGGAAGGTAATAGACTTGTATCCGCTTTTAAAAAAGTTTTGAAAAAAGCACCATTGAGAGTAGCTCTTTACAGTGAAAAACTTCCATCTTTGCCAATGCCTTCCTCGCCAGTAATAACTAGATGTGGAATATAGTTGGAAGCTACTAGTTTTTATGTAGAGAATTTCAATAGTTTAAAAATTTTCGTTTCATATTTAAATAACAATGCTCGAAGTAATTGAGGAATATGTACTTAGAAAATTTGCCTAAACTAATCACATATTTTGAAAATCGAAATCTCAAATTAAGAGATGGATTAACCGCATTAGATGTGGCTATTAATAATTTCAAAAGTATTCCAAGTGACTTCGGATGTGGCTTTCAGCAAAAGTTAGATGCAGTTTTCAATAGAAATCCAGATCTAATAACATTGCTGCAATTGTGTATGGGGACAATGACTGATTGCTAAATACGCTAAAATAAAAGAATATTTTCAGTATGCACCTATATATGGATGTCCTCCATTCAAAGAGAACAAATCTTACAGAAGAGAACCTTGGGAAAGTATTGCTAGTAAATATTATTAATACTCCTTTACTCCACTTGAACTACAAAATGAACAAATAATAACGTATAAACTATGCAATGATAAATCGTGTTTTTTTAACTCTCTAATGAAAACTGCAGCTGGCAAGTAGTTACAACTGAAGTTTTGAATCTAAATACATAGAGAAACATTGTTGTGTGTATACTGAACGCAAGCGTAGTACAACAAATGGATATAGGTACAAGATAAGTGTAAGAACTAGGACTCTTACCTATTGTTATTTAAAAGTAGAAATATTTAATCATTTATTGTTTGTAATGATTTTAACATGATTCCACCAATGTCAATTGTAATAATTTCAAGCGCTTGTTTACTAACTTTGCACTGCACGAGCGTGTGGAAAGGTAGCGTTTTTACTGAAATTCACTGCTATATTACTTTAAATGTAGTTGACTTTCAATCATAATTCTTTTGTGAGGTATTCCTATGTGTATAAAGAACATTTCTTTTCATTAAGTCCCTTTCTAGATATTGACCTGAGCAAATTGATGTTAAAAGGCTTTCGGCCATTTTTGAAAAGCTCTAGAAAAAAATGGAATGCATTCTCAGGTCTAAGACTTATACTGCAGGTTGTTATTAAGTATTCAACATAGAAATGACATACTAATAGTGAGTCTCTCTTCCTTCATAAAATTGTATGGTCTTAAAAAGTAATGATTGATAATTTTTTCGGAGTCTTTACATGCAAGAGAGAGAGACTCTCTTGCATGATAGAAATATTTTAAAAAAAATGTATGCCTGAAGTTAATTTCATGCTGGATACACTGGTTTTTAAATTATTCTAGTATCTTTTAAAATAGCTTGGCAATTAAACTTTCTGCAAACCACGTTTTTCTTAAAACTTAGCCTAACCGCCATTTTAAAAATGGCTGCCAGAAAAAAAACTATGGTCTATAAAAATTTTTCAAACAGTGTTTTGTGAATATCTACCTATAGTAATAAAAAAAAATCAGGAAAATAAAAAAGGTTCAGCATCAAATTTTATTTATACTGGGTGATTTGAAATGGATTGACCCTGAGGTGTTATTTCTATAGTTCAAAAAGTGGTGTCACTGAAAGAGACTGGTGGTCGGAGATGAGCAAGGGTAAAAACGAATTTGATAAAGCACTGGTATATATTATAAACAAGGTCTTTTCTAAAACAGAAATTAAGATTAATGCGAACAGAAAATTTGCAACAGTAAAAAAAGGATATTAGATGCTATAAGGCTGGTAGAGATGTCCTAACAAACAGAAGATACAATAGATTTATATAAAGCAGAATAAAAACACATGCGATAACACAACACCTACAGTAAAGTGAAAATTAAATAAAGGCAACTTGGGCCATTAGAAATAATGAATTTTGATCTACCACACAAAGAGTGATAAAACTCCAATGAGTTCAATACGTTTTTTCAGAGATAGAAGATAGAACCATAACAACAATACCAAGTCCACGACCATTAGCTACTACATACCTACGAAAAGCAACGGTTATAATAATAATAATATATCAGAATATATTATATAGTATGGTAACCTTTAAGCACCCTGACTCAACTTAGATAATTAGTGACTTGATAAAATAACTAACAATTTTAATAATCAACAATTTTATATGGTAGGAATAAGGCAAAGCCATGGCAGCAGGCTAAGGATTAAATCTGAAAGGGGTCAGAATATAAAATATTTGCATATCTGCTGTAACCATAACATTCGTTCTAACTCTGGCAACTAAAAACGTATCACTGGAGCGCGGTGCATACGTTGGCACCAAAAAGTCCACGGCCGACAGAAGGAAGGGCGAGTCAATTTCATTATTGATTAATTTTCTTAAATACCCCGCACTGGCTATCTTCCTCCTAGAAGTTAAGCTTATGAAATTATGGGTATTTAAGAATGCATCATAATCAGTACCACGTGGGGGGTAACCGCCGCGCCGCTCATTCTGAAAGATACATATTTTAGAAATCTCTTCTGCACTCTCTCCAAAACTAGTTGCTAGTACACATAGCAAGAGTACCATATTATTGATGCGTACTCCAATTTTGGACGAACCAGTGTATAATATAGGGTGGTAAAAGTTGAGAGATTCGAAAAGCCTCTACATGACCTTATTAAAAAGCCAAGCATGCGTGAAGCAGAAAAGAAAATTGATTGTATTGTAACGAAATATACATATATGAGGCAGACCGGGCGACGTTAAAAAAAGGGTTGTAAATCATCTCGGCGCGACTGGTAAACATCGTACAGCAGTGAATCATCCATTTACGCATGGTACTGTGTCGGAGTCAGAATGTCTATGGAATGTTCTTCAAACATCGCGAGAAAGATGGAGTTTACACGAATGCTTTGAGATGTTTCGTACGCGTATATAAAAAGGCAGTTGAACGAATGGATGGGGAATTGCGGAATTAATTCGGGATTAAGAAGTTCCTTAAGTAGTCTCGTGCCGAACAGTAAAAATAAATATAAGAAATAAATATAAGTCGTACGGTAGAAATAAATATAGTGGTAGCCCAAGAAAAGACATAAATACGGTGCAGTCTTTATTATAGTGCAATAAAGAAACAAATAGTTCCTTAAGTGATATAAATATACGGACATATTAGTAATAGAAATAAATACAAGTGTTAATTTAAATCGTAGTAAGTGTGATACATTAATTTTACATTTTTATATTGTAATTAATTTTAAGTGTATGAATATACAGACCGTTTTAAATAATAAATTGCACGATTTGTTTATTGCGAACCCGAAAACGTTACAGTATGTTGCTAGTGATGTCCAAACGGGAATCAAACAACCCAACCCAGATCTTTAATGTTGGTCTGTCTAGCTATGATTACTAAGTCGAGAGAGTAGTTAAATAAGACCGGTTTCTTAATTCTTGTGAATGTTACAACTGCACATTTATGAGCCAACAATGGGGTATTTGAGACAGCATGAACCCATTTCCAGTGAATTTTATAAAGAAAATAATTGCGAAATTATTTAATGAAATTATAATTAATACGTGTCATTTAATAAATATCCAGTCTTAAACGAATTACTTATATTAACAGAAATTATATAATCCAACCGATTTATAAATTTTATGGTGTCAATATTATGCCCTGCGGCGTCCCGAAGAAATTCATTAAGTACAACTTTTTTTCCATGTGTCCGAACATAAGCCAACTTTTTTTGTTGTCCTTCTATACGCCTTGAGTTGACTAAATATCAAAGCGCGAGCTTAAATTAAATTGACACATTAATCGACAATCTTCTTTTTAATTTCGTCCACGCGATGATTTACAATTTTTTTCCGCTCGCACATCTCTCACACAAGAACCTAACCTATAATTATAATTCAGTCTTCGCGCCTGAATCGATCTCCGTCCTTATCCCGCCGACACGGTGCGGCGATGTTTTAGCCTCGTCGTTCTCGTTTTTCACGTGATCTCCAACGCCGCCGTCGATCCTCGATTCTTCGTTATTCTTCTTCTTCCTCTCCTGACCGATAACCGCATTAATTTTCTCGTGTCATAAAAGAGTGTAGTAGTCTCTCTCTGATGGTCGCATTCTGCGTTAGTCTTAATCGTCGGTCTTCACGCCTTTAATGTAATAATTCGTATGATAGATGGATATGCTTGCGCTCTCGGTATCGTTGTGCACAGGAAGCGTTCGGACCCATTGTCGACCGATTATTCCGTATAATACAAGAGTGCCGCTCGATTCGACTGGTGGTCGAAGACCTCACACATTGTGATCTGTTTCTTTATTTTTTCTTTTAAACCGAATTTTCTTTTACACTAATACAACGTCCATGCTTACACAGAGGAAAACAGATTTATTTGATGAAGAAGTCGATGGCTATTTCGAATGGCAGATACCTGCTGGTGTTGTACACCTATATAATTAAAGGATACCGAGAAGACGTTGTATTACCAAGAGAGAAGATCAATCAATTTATGTAACGTATTTAAGAGAACTACATCATCGTTGCACTACTTTTTCTTGTTTTTGTAACCTTATCTGTATTGTAAATTTATTTCTTGGTAATTATTACAATTTTTGGAATCTCCTATCTTAAATATAGGCAATATAATCCCAACATTCCAGCCTTTTATAGTACGAGTATCTCTTTTTCACGGAAAAAAACTTGATTGTAAAAATTATGGCAATGAAATAATGTAAACAACACACGCTTACTGAATAGCACTAATTCATATGGTGAACTGCAACATCTGTTTACGCCCGAGAAGTGCCCGAGAATGAGAGCAAAAAATGCCCATAAAATAAGGAATTTATGAGCAAAATCCTTTTTTCATCGGCGTAGATAGGAGCGTGAGGGGTTTTTAAAATTTATTATATTTACCTTATATTTCGCAAGAGAAATAAAATTTTCATTCATACTTACGTTAGTTTCGTTTTTTCATTGTTTTGACTGTTAATTACGTACTTCGTAATTTTTTGTAATAGTCTGTTTAATGCCGGTTTATTGAATCGACTTCTCCCAATTATCTAGACGTAAGTGTGCACTGGATTTCGTTTAGCGTACATTTTTAGTTATTATTTATTTAGATCTAGAACGTTGTTTATGTTACTTTTTCTGATATGAAAATGAATTGTCAGTGATTCCGAAATTTATTACAAAGTCTGTAAAATATCGTTACAGAATGCCAAAATATCGCACGTTCGTCACTTAGCTTTGTTAAAACATACACAGAAATAGTTTTTATGCAGAGAATTTCGATAGTTTACAAAATTTCGTTACATGTTTAAATGACGATGCTCGACACAAATCCCAAATATAAAAAATCAGTTGTTATTCCTTCAGGAACACTTTGGAAATTTGCCTAAACTAATCACATATTTTGATTTTGATTTTGCTTTGGTGGATTTGACCAAAAACGAATATTCTAACTTTTAATGTACATCCGGAAGATCTGGTCATTGAGCACAAGGATGAGTCACTTCCATGTGTCGATAGTGCGCGTTTTTTGGGCGTGGTGGTGGACTCTCGGCTGTCTTGGACACCTCATATTGATGGTCTCGCGAAGACATTGAGTGGCTATTGCTACACTTTGAGGGTTGTGGCTCGGAGTATTGATGCTGAAACCTCCTTAAGTGTATACTATGCATGCGTACAGTCAAGACTACGGTATGGTGTTATCTTTTGGGGAAATTCACTGGATGTGGAAAGAATCTTTAAACTACAAAAGGCCTGTTTTCCAATTAAGATCTAGAGACTCATGTAAATTAGTGTTCAAGGACTATAATATACTTACTCTCCCTTCGCTGTACATATTGGAGTCTGTTACTTTTGTTAAAAATCATTACGAAGAACTCTTTAAGAAATACGAACTTGAACATGGTCACAGTACTCGGGGTAAGGTCTCTTTGCATTTGCTTCCTCCACACACTCGCTTGGCTGGGATACAGAAACAAACCATCTGGCAATGCATTAAATTATACAACTGCTTACCACAAACTCTGAAAGTCTTACCGCCACAAAAATTTAAAGCGACATTAAAGAAATTTTTGACGAGTAAGGCCTTTTACTCAACTAATGATTTTTTTAACTCTAATTATGTATCATGGTTTTATTTATTTATTGTTTGTTTGTTTGACTCTAAATGTTTTTTAAACTTTGTGCATCTACTATGTTTATATTGTAATTGACGTGTTCTATGCTCAGCAATATGGAATAAACTATATTATTATTATTATTATTATTATAAATTGAAATCTCAAATTTAAAGATGGATTAACCACATTAGACGTGGGCTATTAATAATTTCAAAAGTATTCCAAGTGACTTCGGATGTGGCCTTCGGCAAAAGTTAGACGCAGTTTTTAATAGAAATCCAGAATTAATAACATTGCGGCAATTGTGTATGCTAAATACGCTGAAATAAAAGAATATTTCCAATACGCACCTATAACCAGTTGCGATGTAGAAAGCACGTTTTCTATCTACAAGGATGTACTTAATTCAAAGAGAACAAGTCTTACTGAAGAGAAAATGAACAAATAATAAGGTATTTTGTATTTTATAGATCACCAGCCACTTGTTATCCAATTATATAAATAAAATTAAAACCTCTTTAAAAATACAACATTTCAATAGTGCGCCCGTGGGCGATGAGTCATCAACCGTACGTGTCCGCGCCCTAATGATAAGTAATGCATATCTGTCACAAGAATTATTGCAAATATTTAGAAATATTGTTGGAGAACTTATAGCTACAATTTACAGTAATGTCATTTATTTTGGTATACAAATTAAAGGATTTTTTAAAATAAACTGTTGTACGTTTTCTAGCAGTCTGTTCAATCACTTGCATATTAAACTGGGGCAAAAATATTATTATATAAGTACAAAAAACATGTAATTTTTATTATTTTATACCACAACATATATAGGCCTGACCTTGTAAAGTCAGCCACGTTAGTATAGGGTGGACGTGTGCATTTCGGACAGGGAGGAATTTTATTGCATTTTATAGGTTTTATTCGTTCTATTTTATTGAAGCAGTTGGAGATTTATGTATAACCACACAATTTAACATATCAATAAGGAAAAGTTTCTTGATAATGGATTCATTAGTTGAAGAAATTAGGTTTGAGAGTTATAAGTGCATATTTGAAGGTAAATCGCTTTATAATTATTGTAGAATTGAATCGTGACTGTTTTAAGATTTATAAACTTTCTGTAATGGGCGGAAAAACTTTATATTGCCAATTGCATGCTTAATAAATAATTTTGTGTTTTCTTTTTATTTGAGTAAGTTATAAAATATGCCTAAATTGTTCACTTTCCTAAGTTTTCAAATAATTATTAATTTACTGGTAACATATATCTAAGATAAGTACTTAAACAAGGAAAACATTTTATCTAAAATTGCAGTTGGGTTTTTTGTGTAGATTATCAACTGCCACAGGCATTTTTCATCGGTTTGCATAGTAGAGTATACATACCTAATCCTTTTCTTTTAAACAGGTCTTGTTCAAATGGAATTCTAAAATATTTTTTCGTGTTTAATACTTATTATATTATATCAACAAATTTTTAAGAAAATTTACTTACATCTAATTATACCTATTTAATTACAAAAAATAATGTAATTGGTTTACTCCTATTATACGTATACTTATAATTTAAATTATGTAAATTTTGAAAATGCGGATTATGCTATGATGAAGAAAAGTATTGATAAATATGAACTAGCGAACGAAATTAATATTGTGTTTTTACATGAGCGGCCAGAAACCTATTACTTGCCATATGTGAAAAATTATAAAGATTAGACACAAAAAGCTGCCCGAGGAAAACTATATAGTACCTATACATGAAAAAATTGTACAAAAATTTTGGATTACTAAAGGATACTGCAGGTGAAAAGGAATAACAGATATATTTGTCAAGTTTTTATTGTTCTTTTTTAAACTAGAACCGGCAGTAGTTACTGATGAAAATATATTTGTTGACAAAGAAGAGGATACACAGTGGTTAAAAAATAACTTATCCACAAAATGAAGTCGAAAAAACATGGAAAAGAAGATCTTCTGAAAGAGTTAAAATTAATATAAATACAATCGATTTATATTTTAAGTCATTTCCGGGTTTAAGGGAACCACTGGATATAGATTAGCAAGTATTTTTTAGGGTAGTCACCTATTTTCTTTAAATAAAATTACGGAATTAGTGACAATTTGTGTTTTTCCTTTCAGTTATTAATCGATTTTGAGAATTTGTATGAAACTAACAAGTAAATTGTTTGTACTATAAATAACCCAGTTGCTCAGAAAATATTCTCGATGTAGCAGGATGTAACCAAAACACATACTTAGCAATTATATTACAGAAATCTGACAAATCTGATGGTAGGTAAAAATGAGATTTATTAAAGAGAAAAGTTTAACCTTTTTTATTTCTAATTGTAAATTTATATACTTAACTATTAGTACAATTCATGCTTATAGTTCATCCACGTTAACAGACGAGGTGAGGCGCATTTAACGTGACGACCATATTGCCAAATTTTACTTATTTTTGTACTTGTCAAGCCGCTTTACCTTTAGGCTAGATGTCAAATGCCCATCTTACTGATGTGAATGTTAATTTACGTTTTTTAACATTAAATACATTATGTAAGTACTAATGAAAACACAAAATAACCTAACGACAGCTGAGAAACAAAGCAAGAGACTAAAGACACCAAAACACATTAGGCAACTCGGCGCATATTCCTTACAGTGCATCCAATATAATATGTACACTAAGTCATAAGAAACGGTAATAATGCATAGGTATTTTTGTAATTCAATATTCCTACGTCCAACATTACTAGAACATCCACACAGCGCCCGTTAATGTGGATGAACTATATATATGCACATAGTTTTGAATTTGTCAAAATTGTTAATTTCATGGGAATATGAATTAACTTTGCTTTCTCAAACTTGCTCATTTACAAATTCGTTTAATTACAAACAGTACTTAGATATTTACTATCATTGTACTTTAAAAATTAGCATGAAGAATAGTTATGTTTAATCAGAATCAACCAGTAGCGGGCTTTTGCAGGGAGGGCAACGGGGCACTGCCCCCCCCCCCCCCCCGTGATAAATTTCTTTTAACAGATAAATTAATTATCAATACCTAATTTGTATGTAATTTTTCTGATTTGTTTGATAACAAATAATATCCCTAGAAGCAAAACCACTATATGCACACTTGTCCTACATTAGCAAATATATATTTTTATTCTTCTTTAAAATTGTGCTCTTGCTGCTTATGGAATTTTTCGGAAGTAACAGTCCGTCTCTTCAGCGCGTTTAAAAATCACAGTCTGACGTAGGCTCCGGGGCATCTCACGCGACTGCACCCTTTGTATTAGAAATCGAGTGGATAAAAAGTGGCGCGAGGCGAGAGCGGTATATGTCAGCGAGCGGGCACTACTCTGTGATGCCGGATGACATCCAGTATGTAATATCACAGAATAACAGAAGTGACAAAAGCCTCATTTGCATAATTCCGATACTTGTGCGCAAAATCAAACAAGGGCACATTTCAAAATGGCGTGTTTTGTTTTTGTTGTGTACTTGTATATTGTTGTATAAATATAACCTGTCTAAGTTTTATAACTTATAATTTACGAAAGAATAATAAGTAAAGGTGCCAGTTAAATTGTTGTTGATATAAGTAATGGAAACGGTACGAAAGAAAAATCTGGCGTAGGTACGTAGATGTTGTATTTTTACTTGTAAAAATGTTCAGCTACAAAATATATATATTGCACTAGGGAGGGATAATATTATAACTATAAATACTTATAATTAAATATAAACCAAAATAATTCAAATCTTGTTATACGTTTTGCCTATAATATCTCCTCTCTTACCTAGTCATTCAAATTTTACTAAACAGAACACCTGTTAATAATATGCTAATATTTATGTAACACTCAGTATATAGAATTTAATATTTCTGTATACTATAATATGTGATTTCAATTGCTCAAAGATAAGTATTTTATTTCAATATGCCCAAACACTTTCTCAGTTTTTATATTTATCAAATTAATTTACTATAATACTTTCCTTCTTAAAAAATTTTGATATAATAATTTATCTCCAAACAAATTCAAATAGTTACTAAATATTTACTTCTTTACTGTAGTTAAAATTTCGTCAAATGAAACCAGTCTTGATTTTGACAACACAGTACTTGCAGTACATTAATTTTTATAACGATGTGAGCAATGGCATTTACCGTTATAAAATGATATATAAAAATAACAATCTAACCTCATCAAATGATCCTGCTAAAATTATTTCTTTTAAATACGTGATGACTTCTTCTTATGAATTACTCCTCTAATAGGAATACAATTGTAAGGTATGTATACTTTTCCTATCAAAATTTAACTTATAAATGCAATGTTATTTTCTTTCTCTTTTAGGTTATTGACTTATCAAATTTCTATACATAATATGAAAATGTCTAGTACCAAGTTTCTATTTTACCAAATAAAAGAAGAATATCAATATAATAATCGTTTAATGACAATATCTGTGTAAAATATGATTCAAATAAATAATAACCAATATATTTTCATGACGTTTACAAAAACTATATAACCTCTCTAATATTACCTGTACTATTATTGACATATGAAGGATTACCCTGAAGCTTATCTATTCGATAAGGTATGTATGAGAATCAATTCTATGTAAATCTTTCAATTTAGCATTCATTTATATACACAAATCCAATTATTTATAATAAATCTTAACGATCAAATGTTCAAATACGTAAGTAGGTATATTTTAGTACCAAAGTTATGCAAATTAACTAAATGTACATATTCTGAAATTTCTGAATTAAATAGAGATTTAAAACCTTTACATAGTATATTCATATAATCCTTTTTATAGTATTCAGTATATCATATTCTTTTTAATGTACTTTGCTCGATGAAAATCATTTAATTTCAAATTGTTTCTTTTCAAATAATAAAAATTATACAACCTCCCAATAATATTGCTTTTCTTCCTCGGGGTTTTTCAAATAATACAATACATTATCCTTACAGGTTCTGGTTATACGTTGTAGAAAATTTTGTGTATCTTCTTTGTACGGAAAAAACAGCCTTCCTGGACTCGTTATGTGCCTTGGATGATCCTCTGGTTCTCTTCTAGTAAGAAGTTCGGCTTGCTTAAATATACTCGTTCAATACCTGGATCTTGGACTTCTACGGGTTCGACAAACAGGATGTATCTTGTAGTGACCTCGTAAATAACAGGATATCTTCTGGATTTATTAATACATCTACACCTTTTATATCACGACTAACACTGGAACTGGGACTTAGGACTGCACGTATGATTCTGACTGGTAGGATTTTCTCGTAATTATAAAATAATTTGGACCTTTTGATAACTGGAAATCCGCTTAGACCTCACGTACAACTGACGAATTAAATACTCCGCTTGGACTTTGTTCTGGTTTGGTAAGTTTTTATTTTGCTATTTCCTTTTCTTATTAAATCACTTCTTATACTATAAAATATAATCAATTTCGATAGTGATAAAATTACTTTATTTTTCTTCTGCTCCTCTACAAATATTTTTTATTCTAACGTCAAATAAGTATTTCCAATGCTGAAATAAACACTTTTCGCACCAACTTTCGCGGTTTTCGTGATTTTAATGTACAATTTTCGGAATAAAACTTTAATTTTCCGAAAATTACACGCACATCTTTTGAAAAATTATTTTTCAATTCCTCTTGTTTTGTTTCATCACCCCGACAACATTTTCATTTTTTAATTTCATCCAATAAAATTCCTTTTCTTATAATTCTAGTTCAAAACAGTTTTTTTAAAAATTTTATTGATTAGTTTCAGAGCTTCCAAATTTCAGTAAACCTTCTATATTAAATCTCTATTATTTTATAATAATGAATTACTAATACATTGTACTTCAAAATACTTTACTTACAAAATTTTATGTAAATGTCAATTTTGACAGATCCGCTTATTCAAACTTTACCCGCGTAATTATTTACCAATTTATTTCCTTCATATTTCAATATTCAGCATAAATTTACTTTACTTAGCAATATTGTTAATTAGACAAGTTTTACAAAATTATAAACCACATTTTAACAAAAATAATAAATTTTAAATCTCCATTTTCAGAATTTAATGAAAATTGAGGCAACAAAGAACCTGATCCACTACTATTCCTTCAAGAAATATCTACTATATGAATGCACACAACTTTACAATAATCAACAAATATTTTAAGTATACACAACTGTTCTTTTTAGTTTATATATTTTTTCTTTAACAGTCAATAAATAAATTAGTAAAATAAAATAATCCTTCAAATTTTATCAATAATATACAGTGCCAATCACTCATATTTGTTCCCTATTTCAATATATATAAGTTTCTTTTCGTTTCTTAAAGAAGAATATCGGTAAGTTATAGCTATTGAGTAACACTTAATTTGTAATAATTCATCTTTTTTCTAGTGTCTTACACTGGATCACCAGCTGAAACCGGAATGACCTTCTAAGTAAAGATTTGTCAAAATAATGGCAAACAACATTTGTGTGTGGTAAACACTTTGAATCACACATGTGTTTAAATAATTTAAGGAATCCAATGCAATTCCCGCATTATTTCTCTCACTCTGCACGGAAGCACCAGAAACATCAACAGCTATGTATAATACCGTTGCATTGTAATTTTAAAATATGCAGCTTCATACTTCATCATTGGAGTAGCATAAATATAATAACATGACTTTATAATTTGAAAGATATTTCGTAATTTAAATTTGTAAACTTATTTACTATCTACAAAAAATATATGATCTCATTAAAATTATATTAAAGATGAAACATGAAAATAAATACTTCTAATGTGGTTTTAATCTTTTTATATTAGTGAAGGAACCTCCTTCGAAAATAAGAATTTTAGAGAACATCGTTATATCTCACAGCCATGACCATATTGAAAAGAAATCAATTCAAACTAGAGCTCTTACTATTCGGATATTCGAGTATCCGGGTTACTCATTATAACTCGAAATCCGGATCCGGGTATCCGGATATCCGGATACTTGTTTAACTTAGATTCGAGTATCCGGATATCCGGTTTCGGTTCTTTTATTAGGACGCCTCAAATATAAAGCTGTCCTTATTTGTATTCTAATTAACCCTTGTGTCTATGATCGAGGTACCCGGGTACATGACAATTATTTTATCATTAAATCACATATATAAAATGTCTATTACACAACTCAAACAAATATTTTAAAAATTTTAAAAAAAAACCATAAATTTATTTTTGGCAGATGCTAAATATGTATGTAATACAAGGATAATGTATGCAGCAACATGTTCCAATGCAACTGCAACGCTATTTCTGCATACAAATTAAAGAACTAACCAAAATCACAATAAGTCAATCACCAAAAGTCAATTTAATTGTGTCCTTTTACGCGCCACGAAATTGTAAAAAAATTCAAAAAAATTTCGAAGTTCATTAATTTACTATAGCGGATGCTAAATACGCAATACAAACATAATATATGCAGCAACATGTTCAAATGCAACTGCAACGCTAT
Organism: Amphimallon solstitiale; assembly: GCA_963170755.1. Taxonomy (NCBI): domain Eukaryota; kingdom Metazoa; phylum Arthropoda; class Insecta; order Coleoptera; family Scarabaeidae; genus Amphimallon; species Amphimallon solstitiale. The sequence continues at coordinate 60,549,079 of OY720680.1, forward strand.
TTCTGCATGCAAATTAAAGAACTAACCAAAATCGCAATAAGTCAATCACCAAAAGTCAATTTAATTGTGTCCTCTTACGTGCCACGAAATTTAAAAAAAAACGAATACTGATGCGGAGCTTCATTGAACGAGCACTAATAATTTTGACCGTGAAATATCTTCGCCAGTACGTGCAAAAGCCGGTCTGCGAGTAGCACTTTTTTTTTCGAATATCTTGCAAAGTATGTATTCTATAATGATTTATTATAAGAATAAAAGTACTCAAAATTTTGAATAATTTTTCTATACGCTCATACGTATAAAAAAAAGTCGTGTGGTAGCCACACCTCATTATTTTTTTAATTTCTGGTGTATTTTAAAACCTTTTTTGTTTTTTCTTATTCGGATAATTATTGTCTTCATATATAACGCGTACCAGTATAATTGAGCCGCGTTTAGCTCTCCGACATTTCGATTACGATTACTTAGAAAATCGTAATTCAAACATTTTTGAAATTACGATTACTGTAATCGTTAATCAAACGAAATTACGATTACTGTAATCGTTAATCGAACGAAATTAGATTACGATTCACTAATCGTAATTTAAAAACAAGTATCCGGATATCCGGGTATCCGGGTATCCGGATATCCGGATACTAGAATGTAAGATTCGAGTACCAGGATATTGACGACTCGGATATTCGGATATCCGCGCAAAAGTAAGAGCCCTAATTCAAACCTCACCGGTTAAGGAAATATCTACAGGTAAATGTTTATTATAAAATATTATTTTATAAGAACCAAGTATTATTTGTAATTTTAAAAGCATACTAATTTCAAAATGTGTTTTAGAATGTGTGGAAACTATGAACGTTCCTAGCACAAGTGATATTGGATCCCAAAATTTAGCAGAAAGTGAACCACCTATAGGTATGACAATTAATATTTACAATACAAAATTATATTATGAGCAAAACATAAAATACGTGTAGTTGTTTAACTAAAAAATTCGAAGTTATTTTTGAACAAAAATTCAACACATAATATGTATTTAACCTAACATAAAGTAGAAAAATTTAGAACTTTTCAGTTGCACACATACAATTAATTTGTATTTAATGAAATGTATAATTTTTTAATTGTATTTTAGCAGTTATGGAAATTCCTACTACAAGTGATGTTGGTGTTCAAACAGAAAAAAAATCTCTCTGCCCATACACCCAGAAAGGAAAGACTGAGAAAATCTCTAAAATAACATCGAGTTGTAGCTACTAAATCTAAAATGAAATCCTATCCTAAACAGGAGAATTTACAATATTTTCTAGGGCTTTGTGACAGTTATTTATTAAAAGAACTGGCAACTGTTAATGCAGTTAATAAAAATAAGAATATTACAATGTTGTTTTTCAACTTTGAAGAGAATAAAAACATTTTCTAGAAACACCATGCAGGAAAGCAGACTTTGTGCCTCAGCAATGTATTCCATTGAAAAACAATTACTGACATCAACACCAAACTTCAATGAATTAGTTATTAATCATTTTGCTAATCGTAAGGAACGGCGAATGGATTTTATTTTCAAACAAGTCAATTAAATAACATATTGAGTTTATTTTTTTGTCTGTACTTAATTTTTGATATTAAACATTCAGACCCCCCGGTGCCCTCCCGTCCCAAAAAATCACGGGCCGCCACTGGAATCAACATCAACTATCTGTTGAAAAAATGACGATTGCTTGTTGGTTCCAGCTTCACTAGTTCTGAAATTGGTTTTATTTGAAATTTGTTGTTTTTACATCAGATATAATTATACTTTCAACTTAATTTCAAGCGGTTCTATGATGTAATAAGAATTGTTATTTTCTGTTCTTTGTTAATTTTCTAATTTAAATGTTTGGCATAGATTTTGTAATCTTTTTTATTAGTCTTTCTTATGCTTGTAAAAATGATAAATAAAGAGAGGTATAAAATTTTCTGGCAATTTTCTTTTTTGTGACACCTTTTTTTATATATACTTAGTTACTACTTAACATCTATTTCGTCAATAAATCTTTGGTGTCCCATGCCATACATGTAGCACCAACATATTGGGACCACATGTACTCATACGACTCAATTTAGTATCTTTAATTCTTTGTTCCTCGGTGGATGGTATGAAGTGTTAATTTTATTGAAGTCTTTCTAGTTAAACGCGTCTTTACTTATTCTGTATATTTCGTCCTTTAATTAAAAGCAATACTTACTAATAATACACACAAATGCTATCCATCCGTTAATTCCTTTTATGTTTAATCGTCCTATAGATAAAGGAAGGTGATAAATGACGCGTTGTAATTGTTATTGCCGTTATTGCAACAGCATAGTTCCGCTCTTTTCTTTATAGCGAAGCAGTGTCTTTGTAAACATGGAATGAATCAGAATAAGCAAGAAAATCCTTTGAAATTGTTTATGTCCTATTAATTTTAATACTGCGCATGTAAAAAGTAATTATTCAATATGCATATGAACTTATATATGGATAAACAGGTTTACATTCCAGGACTGGACTAAAATGAATAATAAAATTCAAAATTGCGCACACAGTACTAGCAGGAATACAATAACACGTAATAAGCTGTACATTGTGTATGCAATGTTTTAATGTTCATATTATATGAACAACTCGGGGAGTTATAGGGAAGGCGGGCTTTTGCGCCGAAAGTATTTTAGTTAAATCGTAAGCGCTCTCTGTAGCCGGCCGATTAATTGTATACCTTTATTAGTTACATGTGTTTTCGCAGTCTATTATAGTCGTGACAAGTAAAACACCGCATAGTAAAACATGTGTCATCGGATACACAAAAAGCACGTATTGCCGGCTCTGTAATTGCTTATGAATGGCAGAAAGCATTAAATTCGGATATACTTAAATTAATAGTGGCGTGTACTGTACATAGAATACTACGAATCATCCTGAGTCATCACTTTTTTACAAAAGTGTATTCGTGATAATACTTACTTGCATGTGCGCGCGGAAACTACCTTGAGAAAATATTATTTGTCCCCGACGTACGATGAAATTAAGATTTCAATTGTGAATGATACGGGGCGACAAACATATTTAGGTCAATAGATGAAACTACTGATGTTAAAAGAAAGAATAACTATTTTAGTTGGGGTGGTGGACAGCGATACGGCAATGTGTACGCAAAGAGACTCGAAATAACTCATACAGAATCCACATCACATTACGTAACTGCGTGTTTGCGATATGCGGTGAAAGAACGATAAAAATAAAGAAAAAGTATTATTTTTATCAGATACAGCTGCATACAGTAGTATGACGCAATTTGCTTGTTTCGAGTATTTGAGGAGGTCAGAAAATGTCACCAGAATGCAGATAAATTAACATGTTCTCTTACAAATATTTTTGTGAAGGCACCTCTACGCAAGCATTTATTTCGTGAAAACCTGCCGCATCTGCCACTTGACGACGTTAAAACTATAACACATCTATTGGATCCAAATGACAATCCAGGAATTCGTACTGTATGCCGAGTTGTTTACTTGTTTACTGGTTAAAGAAACACTATAAAACTGTATGTACTGTAAGGATTGTTTTCAATGTATAAATGTATTTACGGTGACATACAGTTATTAACACCTGAGCATATGGAACAATTAATGATGATTTACTTTCATTTGAACTGCCAACTTCTGGAGAAGATGTATTTACCACAAGTATATGAACTAAAATTGCATTTCTGGGGTGTGTGTAATTAAATAAATAAAACTCAATTTTTACGTTTCGACAATGTTTAATGTCTTTATCAAAAAATATAAAACCATGCAAATAAAATTCCTTAACCATTTTGTGTAATTATAGTTCAAAATTGCATTTTGTAAAATAACAAAGTCAAACGATTTATACATTGGTTAAATTAAACTATAATAATGCGAAATGGTTAAGGAATTTTATTGGCTTGGTTTTATATATATACGTAAAGAATTTAATGGGATAACTCCGCTGTAAATGCAAGTGCAGGCACGTGTTTCGAACTACTTAGTTCTCGTCAGTGCAGTGCAGCCAAGGAATAAGATGGGATAACCTTGGAGATGAAAAGCATCAATCAGAACCACTTATTCGTTATCAGGGGACATTGAAACTTGAACATTTAGAAAAATTCTAAATTCGAAAATGTTCATCCTCAAAATCCTTTCCTAAGAAAAGGGATTCAGAAACAAATATATTTTATTTTATTTTCATTATTATTTTTTGAAATAGCACAGCATTTACGATCATTTTTGAATTTACAATAATCAAATTTAATATATATATCTGCAGAGGTTAAGTACCACGTTGGTCATGGCACGAGAAATGGGTGGATTGATCAAGAAGTCTTGGATGGAAAGAATAAACTTACATTCCTAAGTGATATGAGTAAAAAAAATTCCTATATTAAAAGATGATTTTCTCAAATATGAAAAATTTTATAAACAATTTATCATTGACAAAGAAAAACAATACAATAATCGTTTTATACTGCAATCAATAAATAAAAACAAAGCCGTTTGGGCGCTGATAAAAAATAAATGCCCAACACATCAACATAAAACAGTTCTTCCGGATTATAGTATGTATCGGAAAAATATTTCTACATATTTCAACAATTATTTTGCAACATTGGCTTCCAATCTAGTTAATACAAATTTTAATCAAACTGGTATTAATTTTCATTCTATTGACACACATATTGACCTAGTTAATAACTCGTTTTCATGCCGAATATCGACAAAAATGATATTGAAATTGCAGTTGGTAAATTAAATGCAGATTCCTCAGTGGGATATGATCATATCTCACCTCGTATAATTAAATACTGTTATTGGCTAATTATTGAGCCTTTGATATAATCATTTAATTTGTCGATTAATCATGGGATCTTTCCATCAACTCTAAAAGTAGCACTGATAAAACCACTTCATAAAAAGGGATACTGCAATGATTTTGCAAATTATAGGCGTTGCGTCAGTCTTCTCAAAGATTTTTGAAATAATTGTTACTACTAAATTAACTGAATACTTTAAAAACGTTGATTTATTTTCTGATGATCAGCATGGATTTCGTCCTAGTTATTCTACGAATACTGCCTTACGAGGGCCATTACTAGTGTAGATTCTAATTTGCCATGTTTAGCAATGTGCATTGATTTGTCAAAAGCTTTTGATTGTATAAATCACCAAATTCTTCTTTATAAACTGCATAGGTATGGTATTCGTGGTATGGTGAACAAATGGTTTGATTTTTATCTCCGGGACAGAAGGCAGCTAGTTACATGTTATGGAGAAATATCAGTTGAGAGAGAGGTAACAGTTGGGGTCCCACAAGGCTCAGTGATGGGTCCCATATTGTTCTTAATTTACATTAATGATCTGCCAAAACTTATAAAATCATTGGTCGCAGTCTCTCTCTATGCGGATTAATATAATCATTGATGCTAATGACTTATTAGATCTAAAATCAAAAGCAGACAGGATCTACACACAGATAAAAGTTTGGATGTCAGTCAATAAGCTATTAGCTAATGATACAAAAACCAAATGTATTTTATTTAAAAATCAATTAAAGTTTAGGGAAACAAAAATTAACCTACATCAAACTTCTATGGACTTGATTAGTTCATGCAGGGTATTGGAGGTTGTGTTGGATGAGTCTTTGACTTGGTCCGCCCATATTGATGTTTTGTGCAGTGAGTTGGGTAGGGCTTGCTATGCAATATATAATCTACGGAATTCTTGCAGTTTCGAAGTCTTGAAGACATACTACTACTCGAATGTGTTTTCCAGAATTCGCTATGGTATAATTCATTGGGTCATTGCAGATATGCCAACAGGGAATTTTTGATGCAAAAAAAAGCTGTAAGGTACATAAATAACATGAGATTGCAAGAGTCCTGTAGACCTGCTTTTAGAAAAGAAAGAATTCTAACCCTCTTTGACATACACATATTGGAAGTAGTGTCACTAGTATATGAAAACAGGTCATCTTTCACCTCCAGTATAGACTACAAATACAGTACATGGCAAAATAATTACCTGCTGCCATTTTAGCATAGAACAGCACTTTTTGAAAGAAATCTTCTTTATAGTGGTCTTAAACTATACAATAAAATTTAAAAAATTTAAACACAAAGTTAAGGAATTACTATTAACATTAAATTGTTACTCCTCTGAGGACTTCTTGAATCAATGATTTGTTACCTATATTTTGTAGTTTTCATTCTTGACGATTTCACACATGTATGTTTTCTTTGTATGTATACAGGGTGAGTCATTAGTAGCCGCTTCTTCGATTGCTCTTTTGTGTTTTAAATAAAAGAAAAAACAATTAGTGGAAGATCCATGGTTGCTTGTGGCGCACATTGTAAAAATACTTTAAGCTCTGGCGCACTTTCGGTTTCACCGGAAATGCACGGAACTTAATTTTTTTAAATGACACCCTCTATATTTTTGGATTTTCTTGTACTGCTTTAAATTGCATGTTCAACTGTTTTTTCTTTTTCACAATTGAGCCAATTGTTTTTGGGTTATTAATTTTTTTTGAAAATATTTGACCAAAACACGTGTTCAGAGAAAAATCATTTTCACATTGTTTTTAAAAGTAAAAACATTAACTTTGGTGGTACTTGTAGCCAAGAAAATTCTGCATCATTTCGTAAAGTTGCACTCGACAATACTTCAAAAAACTTTGTTTTTTCAAAACCTACTTCCTGAAATTTTCACATACCAAAAACATATTTTTGTTAAATAGAACACCCAGTATTTTATTGAGTCATTTTGTTCCTTTTCTTATTCTCTTTCATTTTTGTTAACAATGTCCTATACCTATCTTTTGTAATTTTTGAGATAATCACTATAGGGGCAATTAGCGGTGAATTAAAGAACTACGGGCGCTGTTCTATGCACCCAAATATTTGTCCAATAAAGGCTGGAATGCGGCTGACTGCGTGAGTCAACTGCCAAAGAAAGTCGATATACATGTATGTCAAACTTATAAAAACATCGCTATTAGTTATCATCCAAATGAGTTATTCTTATGAAGAGTTAATAGATATGATTGACGTTTTGGGTGAATCTGAAAGAAACTCTTTGCTAGCATCCAGACTTTATGCACAGCGATCCCTGGTAGAAGTCAACTGGAGCCAGAAACCTTCGAAAATTTAAAGTGGACGGTTTGAGTGAACAGAAAGCATTGAATATGAAAGAAAGAGCGGAAAAAGCAATAACTGGTGAGGACAAGACGTTTATGGTAATTGCGAGTGTAGTCGAACATCCCCATACTAGTACTACGAAAATTAGTCGTCAGTTAGATGTAAGTCAAATTTGAGAATCCAGAATAATTAGGAAATATGAAATTCACCCGTAACATATTCATACACAGGATTATATGAAAGAAATTTTCAGAATCGCTTACATTTTTGTCAATTGGTAGCAGATAAATTATCCTGGCTTTCTCAATTTTTTGTTGTTTACCAACAAAACCTTCTATTAAAGTGAATACGTTCATCGTCACAATTTCCGTTATTATAACACATACAATCCCCTACTTTATCACACCTGTAAACTTTTAAAATCGTTGTTCATTAAAACTGTGGGGAGGAATAGTGGGTAGTTACATAATTGGACCTTATTTCTTTGATGAAAATGTTAATGGAGGAGAGTATCTTCGCTATCTACGGACGGATTTTCAAAACTTTTTGAAGACATCTTCAAATATGTCAGTAAACATAACCTTTATTTTATTTCGATGTTAGCCAACAGTGTCAAAAATGAAATACTGCAACTGGATATTGCCGGAATTAAAAAATTGAAATGAGATGCTCTACATTCTATAAAATTATTACTTTTGGGATAGTTGGATATAACATTTACTTTGTTTGACAGTTGACTAAGGAAGTCGGGCGCGATCCCTGCCTTCCATTGGTTGAACGAATATTTTGGTGCATAGAACAACAGCGCTCGTAGTTCTTTAATTGACCGCTAATTGCTCCTATAGTGATTATCTCAGAAATTTCAAAAGATAGGTATAGAACATTGTTAACAAAATTGAAAGAGAATAAAAAAAGGAACAAGATGTCTCAAAAAATACTGGGTGTTCCATTTAAAAAAAATAAGTTTTTGGTATGTGAAAATTTCAGGAAGTAGGCTTTGAAAAAACTAATTTTTTTGAGGTATTGTCGAGTGCAACTTTACCAAATGATGCAGAATTTTCTTGACTACAAGCACCACCAAAGTTAATGTTTTTGCTTTTAAAAACAATGTGATTTTTTTCTGAACACGTGTTTTGGTCAAATATTTTCAAAAAAAAATAATAACTCAAAAACTATTGGCTCAATTTTGAAAAAGAAAAAACGTTCGAACAAACAATTTAAAGCAGTACAAGAAAATCCAAAAATATATAGGGTGAGTCATTTAAAATAATTAAGTTCTATGCATTTCCGGTGAAACCGGAAGTGCACCAGAGCTTAAAGTATTTTTATAATATGCGCCACAAGCAACCATGGATTTTCCACTAATTGTTTTTTCTTTTATTTAAAACATAAAAGAGCAATCGAAGAAGCGGCTACTAATGACTCACCCTGTACATGTCTCTGAAATAAATTATATTATTATTATTATTATATATAGGATGGCTTGCAACACTTATTTACTCAAATGATTGTAATGATACATGCTTGTGTCATCGTACTTCTTAGTGCATGCATGTATATTTAAACGCCTGCTGTCTGCCTCTCGAGTATTTTAAAAAGTAACAATTATACGACTGATTTATACAACAAACTTAATTAAGATTCATTACGATGCATTAAACAACGCTTGCATATGTTGCACACATTTCAAACATTTCCTTTACAATATAATTAACAATTCGCGTTTAATTACGTATATCCTCATATTATGTATTATGATTTTGCATTCAATTAACTGTTAAAATATCTCTTCGGCATGACGGATCTGAAATTAAACGCACAACGAAGAGTTTATTTTTAACTCAAATATGATTACGGAATTAACATAGCGTTCATTACATTATTTGATGTCTAAATTTAGTATATACTCCAGATATTTTATATGATCACCATATAATACAGAAGATGATGCCTCCTCTTTTGCTACCCTTTTATTTTAGAGAAAGTCATTTGGTCAGTCGCCAAAAACAACCATCGAAAATATTTCGTCAGTTTTGTCAGTTCTGGTATTTTCTTTTTCAATTTTTCTTGTTTCGTCTCACTGGTGAAACACAAGCTGCCAGAATATTAACCGACCTGTCCAATTTATTAATAACAAAGCAAATTTACGAGAACCATTCGCTTTGCGCGAGTTGTACGGGTGGAAGAGAAACGCAAAGAAAACATTGAGATGAAAAAGATTGAAGTGTTGCTTTGAATGATCGTTTTCATTATCATACGACGTTATTTTAAAATTTAAATGACCGGGGCATCAATTCACGGTTTTAAAACATAATTTAAGTGATTTATTAAGTGATTTGGCGCTGCAGGATCCGCGCTAAGGTAATATATTTTGTCTGCGGAATTAAATGAATATAAAGTTTTCAACAACTGTATAAATTAATTAGGAGTACACTTATTATATTTTTGGATGTCATTATTGAATACAATTGTATGTAATGACTCCATTATTTATTATATTTTAAAGGTATTTGGTGTTAGTAAACTAATTTACTCATTATTTTTTTTTTCATTTTAACCTTGGGAGATAAGTTAAAGCAGTTAATTTATTAAAGAAAAAATTACCATCAAAACTGTAGAATACAGCGTATTTTTATGTTATCTACCTAGCCATGAAAAAAAGCACATAAGAGAACAAAAAAATTTATTTTTCTACATAACTCATTATTCCATCTTTTTTCCAGTTGCTCAATACCTCAGCAAAAAATTGCGGCGCTAACCCCGCAAAATATTCTTCAACAGCATCTTTGAGTTCTTCATCAGAAGCAAAACGCTTTCCTCTGAGATGCTTTTTTAAATTTTGAATTTGACGCACCTAGGTCGGGGCTATAAGGTGGCCTTAACTCTATAAACCCACAGTCATTGATATCTGCTGAACTTTGTTTGCCTTATGAACCCGACAATTGTCGTGCAGCAACAAGTTTTTTTGTGGATAAGAATGCGGGCGTTTTTCCTCCAGAGCAGTTTTTAAATTTTTAATTGTGTTTCCGTAGGCCTCTCCATTTATGGTAGACCCTCTCGGAATATATTCAATAAGCAAAACTCCTTCAGCATCCCAGAAAACAGTTGCCATCAGTTTTTTTTTTTTCCAGAAAATTGTGTCTTGGCCTTTTTTGGTGGTGAACCCACTGCATGGTTTCTTGTTTAGTAGGAGGGTCCCAGTAATATACCCAAGTCTCATCCCCGGTAATAATTCGAGATCAAAATGTTTTGTCCCTCTCAAACTCGACCAAATTTTCTTGAGAAACTTCTTTTCTGCACAGTTTTTGTTCAGGTGTAAGCAATCTGGGTATCCACCGGCAGACACCTTCTTCATACCCAAATCGTCATGCAAAATTTTGAGAACACATATTTCGGATATACAGAAATCATTGGCAATGACAGAGATCTTTACACGCCGATCTTTCAGTACCAAATTCTCGACTTTTCGCACAAGTTTTCAGTTCGTGCTTCAACGGGTGGTCCGGACTTTGGGTCATCATTGATTGACTCTCGGCCCCATCGAAAGAGTTTAGACCAATATTTTACTTGGAAATAAGATTGTGTATCTTCCCCATATACAGCAACCATTCTTTCATGAATTGTTTTTGGACTATTGCCTTCATTTGTCAGGAACTTTATTACGCTGCGATGTTCAACTTTAGTTCACTCATATTATCGAGAAATGGACCGTCTCAAATCTCTATACACAGCATAAACTAAACACAACTTAGCACATGTACTTCTAACAGTGACAGCAATTTTTCAATAATTTGTTTGATATCGTCACTCTTTTGTTTCATGGCTAGGTAGATAACATAAAAGTACGCCCTCGTATCTATTCATATTTAATTAATATAATGTTTTCTAATATAACATAGCAAATAGCACCATATGTGATTGAATATCTAAAATAAAGAAATCTCTGCAGGTACAGATGTGGTCACAAAAACTTGTCCACCTAGATTAATGTCACTTGTCATTTTAATCTTTGCGATGCTGTTTGTGGCACTTTTTGGCATCAACCTAACATCTCAAGGATGAAGAAGGAATGACCTATGGCCCAAATCCCATACAGGAGACAGAGTATATCTCTGAAGCTCTTGGATGACGATTGACTTAGTATGACATGAGATTGTACTCTACTTGCTTCATCTTTAAAATCTTGAATACAGGTGTTCCTTCTTACTTATTTAGTAAAATCAAATTGACGTGCACAATATCAATATATAGGGTGCGTTTTAGGTTCCATGTCGATGTTATTTAATTACTTTTAAATGAAATACAATTTTATAATTAATAATTTTTGATTGATTTTATGATCTTTAATATTAGATCAAGTGGCCGCATCTGGCCGTGACGTAAAGACGAACTCTTTTAAAGCACATTATGCATAACAATTTCGCAGACTTCTGGTGTTATTTCAGCAATTTCGTTTACAATGTTGTTCTTTAGCATGGTTGGCTTCTTGGTGTACTCCTCTTCCTTTAAGTACTCCCATAGGAAGAAATCGGGAAGTGTCATTTCAGGGTATCGTGGGGGCCAGTCGATATCCGTACTTTCTGACATTATTCGGCTAGAAATTTATTTTCACAAAATTTGCATCGTAGCACGAGTTATCATGTTCTGTAGACCTAACTGATCCAATTTTCCAACATGTCCCGATAGCTGTCACAAATCCTTCTTGAGAATTTTTAACAAACATGATGGATTCTCAATTCTTATAGACGACGTCGAGGAGAAATGCCCGGAGATTCAGCAACACTCTGCCTCACTGCATTAACCTTTTCTGGTGTACGTTGGCTTCATTGTTGACCACTTTGTTACTTTATCTCCAAGTATATACAAATTTATTTTAAAAAGTCGGGTAATTTTTTGTTCATAATTTAATTGAATTATTATTTAAAAATATTTTTTAAATAATTTCAACGCGTTGTTGCGGCTTTAGATGCTCCTTAATAAATTGCTATTGACCACCCTCTACGACTGTCAACATCCAAATGCCAAAGTTCATTCAAGCCAAAATGGCGGCCAAATAAAATCGACCTGTAACATAAAACACACCCGGTACGTAAAAAGATTTGATTAATGATGATAGACATTGCACTCGACAATTTAGGGCAAAATATATTTGTGCACAGATATTTGGTGATTTCAAACAGTTGTCATATAGTTGAGCAGCTTCTCAGGATGCTTAATTAGTTTCTACTTTTTATTACCACAATCACTTCTTATTTTATTCTGTTGCGGTCTAAAAAACCGCCCTGTATATTTGCAGATTTTTCATACCCATTAGCTGCATTACAATCGCTTTTTATTTAGTTCTTGGTGCATTTTGTTTTAAATCGTGGGTTGTCTTTCTCAGCGCAATCTGTATATGCTGCGTATAATCGGTTGCTAAATATACTTTATTTCGAATATGATTATTTATTTCTAAGTATGGGAATGTTTGTTAGATATTAATGTAGACTGTTGTTTAATTGTTGGTTAGTAATCTCTAATATATTATTATTATTAATTTTTGAATTCTCCGAATTTAAGTATACTGGTGCCACCTATGGGTAGACAGTGTAGTTATTCTAAATATTTTCGATAGAAATCATAATTAGAATTTCGCTCTTCTTCGGCCCGTTAATTGTTTTCATGTTTTAATAATTCATAATCTGAATTTTTAATAATTGTATCTAATTTCTTTCTTTTTTATTTAAAGTCTAAATTTTCCTTCATAATTTATGCTTGCCAATACAGACGCGACTCATTTGACTTTAAGCTGATTCTTTAGATAGTAAAAATCTGTTTTCAGTTTATTTGGACATATTTAGCGCTGTAAATTTGCACAGAAACTTAAATATTAAGTCACTCTCGCTTTTTTTTTATCGGTGAGAAGTCCTGAATTTGCTTTTGAGTGAATTTAAATAAGAAAATTTGCGATTGGCTTTAGAATTTAATGGAAAGTCGCCCACCATTGATTCCTTTGGGCACAAGAACATTCGAATTTGTTTGTGCGGGGCGATTATATCTGGTAAACGAACATCCCGAAGACTTTACTTCTGTAAATATTCGATCCAAGTTAAAGCGTAATTAATTTTCCCTTTCATCAGGTAAAGTTGTAAATATTTTCTTTTATTAAATATTTAACTTATTCTTTATATGTTTCTACTTCCCCACATCATTTGGCATCTAACCGTCTCACATACGCTTTACTTTGACAGACTTTCACGTGTGACCACCTCCAGCTAATCCTACAGCGGTTTGAATAATTAAGCAAGTCACAAGTCAGCAATAATTTTGAAATTTTCTATTTTAAGTGTAAAGTTCAGATTTCTTTATAATCCCACCTAAAGACACGGTAATAGTGATATCGTCATCAGTATTACTGTGCTAAATTTCGAATTACATTATTCATTCAAGTCCAGTACTGCAATGTACCTACCGATACGTAATTATAACTTACAATAATTCTTTCGCTCAGAGAAAAATATTTCATTTTATTGACAACTTATTCTGGGACTGTCAAAGAACTCTGCCAATCGATTATGTGAAGAAGGTTAATACATTAACAAGAGAGTGTTATGCAAGCCTTCAGAAATGTTATTAAAACTGTAACGACCAAGAAAACTGGTGAAAAGAGGTGTTTTTGATCTTTTTTATTTTGATTTAATAAATTTTCTCATTTAACAAAAAGGGAGCGCGTTCGTCAACGATAGCAATTATTCCATTCTACTTAAAATGAGTCATCTAGCTAGCTAGCTTGACAGAAGTCATTTTGCCAAAACTATTAAATACCACATTTCGTCAAGTGTACAGAAATACCCAATACAAATGATATAATCTTAAAAATAAATTGAATGTGCCCGGCTTGTAAAATTCAACATCTGGTACAATGAAAGATTTGTGACAGTTTAAGAGATATTGTGAACAGATTTTGCCCTCTAATTTTCAAAACAGACACGTATATAAATATAAAATACTAAATAATCAATTATTATAAAGATTACAACGTCACTCAAAGAAACTAGCGACATATTTGAGAAATACAATATTAATAATCGAACATTATTTGCATTTAATGATACGTAATAATAAAAAAAGACAAAGCAAATTACATATCCTTTAAACGTATAATTTGATACTCGTTTTACACCGCTTAAATCAAGAATATTTAATGACACTAATAAACATAGCAAAATATAATGAATTATCAACTTTTCTTATTTCAATTGCGCCGGCATATGGTGTTAAATTGAAATTATCTTTATCTACCTGTAAGTGTATAGGAGAAATTAGAAAGTACATTTAGGAGTCATTTGAAGCATTAATGTATTTGTAAAATGAGTATCTTGTTATGGTATACAAAAAAAGACTAAATTGCAAGAACTTGACAATGTTAATGACGTTTCCAAACTCTGATTGATTGATGATTCGGAACGAATTGTATCGCTTCTGACTCTAAAATAGTAAATATTTTGGACAACTGGGTAGCAATGAACTGCGATAAAATTAAAATAGGTACAACTTTTACTCAAGGAATTCCTGTTATTCGTTATTGCTAAATGTTAAATTTATTAATTGACAATTTGTTAATATATTACAGTAAAGGTTAAACATAAAATGTCTAATATTGAAAGTAACACCGTCTAATTTACAAATCAGTCGACTTACGTCATACAAAATTATAACGACTCTTTCTGCGTCTTTTGCGAAATTAATAATAAATTATTACCTCTAATTTGCTATAATTTAGCTTGATAATTGGTGCAAAGGATTAAATATAATTTACGCCATAAATAAAAAAAAAGCTTTTTTGAAAACTTGCTGGTCATAAACAGCAAAGTATAAGTAAACTTATAAGCAATTTTATAGTTGTGGTTAGTTATATTATTATTTTTATTACTACATCCGTGGTATCTATTATGACAAAAAGTTAATATTGTTCGATTTTTCCATATTTGTTGAAGGTACTACATCTAGTAAGACTTATAAAATTATTGTACAATAGGCTTAAATGTTAAATAATATTCTATCGGTTATTTATATCTAAAACTACGTCTATTAATTGAATGTAATGGTAAATATGAAAAATAAAAATCTTAATTTTATTGTATTGTAAAGTATATGCAAATCTACTTCAATTCTGGAAAATATATTTACCTACGTTTAACAAGAACGATGATTTCTTGCAGTTCCGAATTTTGTGCGATAGAATTATCTCATATTATTAAAGAATGCAATAAAAATCTGTTTTCTTTATTCGGCTAACGAACAATTATAACTCGATCTATTTTCTAATATAGTCCGTTCATTGAATTTGAACATACATACATATTCATTCCCATATATAAAAATCAAATAGCTGACAGATTTAAAATAGTCTACTTGATGATGTTTTAGATTTAAATTTGTGTTTATCTCATTCTTTTATTATTTTGTTGAGTATGACAATCAAATAAATTACGAAACTAATAATACCGACAGTAACTAAAACGTCAAGTAACTTCAAATGTTAAAAACAAATATACAAAGAAACATGCAGCGATATAAATTTCACTAACTTACTAACATTAATATCGCCATAATCTTACATACTTTTTTTAAATAAATTTATGTTGGTACGAATTCCACGTTACAAAGATTAAACCTGTAGGTGGTAACTGTAACAACCCAATTTACTTTGCCACCGTTGATGTAGTAGCAGAACTACGTCTTGGGCACAATACAAATAGAAATCTGTACTACTAACACAATATTTAATAATTTTTGCAATTTGTTTATAGGTGCAATTTTCTTTTTGTTTTACCAAGTGAAAATATATTGCGGGATAGCACATGAACTCTCGATCTTCCGTCAAAACTGTTCAATTAATTACAGTACTTATTAAATTATTTTTTTTTAAGTTAGTCAATCTAGTAGTTGATTGTTTAATATCTATATAGATATTTAGATCAATTGTTCATGAGTTTAGAATCAAAACTCCTATAAAACAATGGCGACGCCGGCGTCGGTATTTCTATAGTTGATTATTATATGTGTATAATACATAAGTGTATCCCTCATAGTAGGATTCCGTATCGCATGACGGTATGAAATAAAGCATTATAAGCCATCAGCAATGCATCCGAATTAACCCTCAAAGGTCTATTTTCTATCCATATTTAAGACGAGACATTTTACAGTCTTTTTTTTTAGCTCAGTGTTGGTGTGTAAAGTGTAGAGAGAAAGCTTATCTCTGCGTTTTTACTCTGCTTAAAAGTAAACCCACATTACTAAGGTATGATTCAACCTGCACCAATGACTTCTCATATTTCAGTTATAATTGTTATTATCTGCATATTCAACAGTCTTAAATTTAATGTTATCGTTGATATCGTTTGCATAAGTAATAAATGACATGGGTCCCAAAAAAGAGCCTTGAGGCACACCGCGAAAAATTTCTTTCGATGTAGAGTTTTCATATCTATCTATTATCAACGTATTGAAATCTTTACGAAATCCTACACATATTAATAATATTCTTATAAATATCACAGATTCCTATAAATTATAAGATTTGTGAATTGATGCGAATCTATCACTATACTAGCTTATGTAATCAAGTCTCTTCCTAGGTCTCGCTATTTCCCCAGTATGTCTCTAGTATTAGTAGCAGTTTGAGTACCAAAAAATTGAGTACCTCAGGCTATTATCAGTAACCCATATATACAGCGAAATATAATCTTTAGGTGGTACAATAAGACACTGCAGCCAGTGTACATTGCATTTGTACTAGTCATATTATTTTGATATTTCTATACTAGCTAGCAAAATCTCAATGTATTGAATGAAAGTTCACTCAGGTTAAGAACCTAATTAAATAGATCGTTATCGATGCAGCCATATCGAAAAGTCAAGGCATGATGAATTATGTCCATTATTAATATTTATTAATTTAATATTGAAAGTTCAAGCAATAATTACTAAATTTTATAGATACATATATAGATAATTATTGTTTTGTTCAGTTTTTTCGCAACATGAAGATGTTATTGCGTTAGGAGTCATACGGTCTCGTTTTACATCATAAAACAATTTAAAAATTGAATTTATTGACTGGTTATCTAATAAATTAAGAGGAAGGATTTTTTTCTTGAAAAAAGCACACATTGAATTATACCATAACTGCGATTTACATTGTTGAAATTGATTCTGCTAACCTCAAAATATCGGCTCTTATGTAACGCCATCTAGTAGTAGTATAATAAAATAAAAAGCCTGATTTCACAATTTTTATTGAAATAAACTTTAAAATAACTCTCTCAATATTAACTTTACCATGATTAATATTAATAATTTGAAAATAGCTGCTCTAGCATTGGTAGCATCATTTACACCTCCTTTAAGCCTATTAACATGTGAGAATATTTCTGCTGCAGCATCGGAAGTAAATGATCTTTTAAGACATAATAAAACCCTAGCATTGCTTTATTACACTATTTAGAAAAGTAATAATCTATAAACTCATTCTTTCTTCGTACATATTTGATGGTTTTTTGCACTATTACAATTGCTTACTTTTGTGACAGTGTTGGTATTGTCTATAACAAATTTATTGAATTTCTATGCACACATTTCAAGACAGATTAGAATTTGCTTCAACACTAAATATTTTCTCCTTGGCATATTTACTCTAACATTAACGAAATATTTAATACAATGTAAAACACGTTTTCCAGACAACTGATTAAAAAATTAGACTCAAAGTGTAGATACCAAACTTAACTTGAATAGCACAAAACTCCCTATATTTACGATAACTTGCATGATGTTTATTTGCTATTGTAGTACTTATTTATAACATTTTTTTCCGTGAAGGAAGCAAAGAAAATTTAACCATCCCGCAACTTGAATAGCCAATATTCTCTATATCTATGTCACTTGCATGAAGTTTGTTTACTATTATAGTACTTATAATGACATATTCTGTACCATTAATTTCACTTTTCATCTATAGTAAGCCTAGTAGAATTATTTTAATATTTTCTAGTAGGTACGCGTTTTTTTAGAATTTCGATATTTTGATCAAACGGAATTCCTGTACTTTTTTTTAAATTTTGATCACACTTGAAGTATTACATAAACAACTTTCTAAGAAAATTTCCATTGAATGTCCTACATTGTAGCAATTGTTAAATCTATAGGTACATGTACAATATTACTATATAGAATATGCACTACAATATTGTAGTGAATATTCTTTGAAATATTTCAGTACAATTGCAATATCTTCTACAATATTGCCGAAACACCTACAACAATTTGAGAATTTTTTACTTTAACATTGACGAAATATAAAAGACGTTTCCCTGACAAAATTGCTAAAAACTAGGTTCAAATTGGACTAAAAGATGTAACTGCTCTACTTCAATAACACAATAATTCATATATTTATAACTTGGATAACCCTTCTCAACTTTGTAGTTTTTATTATAGCATATTTTTTTGCGCGAAAAAAAAACCAATAAACTTACATTGAATGAACTCAACATTTCACCACATTGCAACTTTTTTTTGAATAAACACGAGTGGGTTTTCTACTAAGAAGCTACCCTGTTGTAAAGCTACATTTTTTAATTCGTTTACTATAGCCATTTCGAATTATATATGTACCTATATTATTATTATTATAATTAATGGATGCTCTCACATATCATTGACAATGGATATTGCTATTAATAAAATTATTAAATTCCTTTAAAGTAAATATAGCATTGGATATATAATACTGTCAAAATGTTGTCAATGAGTATTCTCATACGATGTTATGTTTTAGAGATTTAATAGGTCTGGTCAATTTGATTTATAGTTTTAATAAATTGCTATTTTTGATTTTATTTTTGAATATAGTTTCGTATATTTGACTTGTGTAAATGCACCTAGGTGGCATCAATAGTGTGTATTATTGTTGTTATTATTCTAAATGATCAAGATGATGTTTGCTATAATAAACGCATAAAGGAAAAACATTTCCATTTATTTCTGAGCCGGTCTTACATATTACTAATTAATAAGAGGGAATTTTCCCAGATAATTTAAAGCTTGCTAAGATTAAACCTTTGTACAAAAAGAGCGATTCTAATGATGTCAATAGCTAGTGACCAATTAGTGTATTGTCATCATTTTCAAAAAATTTTTGTTAAGAAAAGGCTAATGCCATTTTCGCTTTATAATAGTATTTTTTAAACAAGAACCAACAATGTTTTATGTTAAAAAAATTCAAACACGGCACTCTGTGAATTTATTAATTAATTGTGCGAGCTTGTGATTATATATTATTAAATATTTGCTTCTTAGTCTAATGTGCTAAGGTTTCTACTCATTGTTGTTATTGTTATTATTGTTATTAATACAATATGATCCACTGTATCAGATTTTAATATTAGTTTTTCAATTCAGGTTATGCGTGTGTTTTCATTTATATAAGCTTGAAGTGTTCCATAAATTGTCATCTATTGTAATGTTACTTGTGTTTTTTTTTTTTTTAGTTTTAGTTTAGGAAATGCTATCAAGAATTGATTGTTGTCCTGTAATTGGCATGTGCTGTTGGACAAATAAAGAATATTATTATTATTATTAAGATATGGCTTAAAGGTAAAGCTTTCAGCTGGTTCAAGTTTTAAGCGATAGATGTCACCTTATCACATTAGGTGATCAAAAATCAAGTGTACAGTATACAAATGCAGGAGTTCCTCAAGGATGTACAATAGGCCCCGCACTCTTTACAATTTTCAGTAATGATTTTCAATTATACCTACTTATCTTCGGGTTGTGCTGTAATGCCGTACGCCGATGACACGAATATCAATGTTAGGGATTCCTCTTTGGCACCACTTGTGCATAATAAATAAGATCAGTTACTCCGGCTGAAATTATATATAAATATGAACAAACTTAATTAGGTTGTTTTTAATTTGAATATAGCTTTTTTTCTCTAACTGCTATTCTCTAGGTGTTCACGATTTAAATATCCCGCGTTTAGATGCCCCAAGATTATTGGGCCTGTAGGTTCATATTTACACGTCCCTGTGGCAAGGGTATAGTAATTGACTTTTACTTTGGATATTTTTCTCATGTACTGAAATGTGATGCTATTCAATGGAAGATGTCCTGTGACGCCACATGGGTATTTCTTTCACAAGAGCATGCCGTTAGAATGACTGAAAAACTAAAGTAACGCGATTCTTGCAAAAGACGTTTTATAAAATTAAATATTTTGATTCTGCTCTCCATATTGACCTATAAAACATTGTGTTTCGTGTATAAAAATATCAGTTTGTTTCAACTTCATAAAAAAAGTCATGAGTATTATACCAAAGACAAAGGTCACCTTTTACCACCTGCGCACCGCTATGCTCTTTTTTAAAAATATCTGGCATATTTAAGATGTAAATTTGGTAAAGATTTACATCCTGACATTAAAAATATAAATAATTTATTTGGTTTTAGAAAATTGTTAAAATAGTTCCGTTGGTCGAGTTTTTTCTATAGCATCGACAAAATTTTTTAAGTATGTATTTATTTCACTTTGTTTTGTCTTTTACATTATTGTGTTTGACGTTTTGGCCTAAAATGCTATTGTTGTCAGCATTGATTACTGTTGCTACTACTGAAGTATTATTAAATTATATTATTGCTCTATATTTTATATTTTTGTCCTATATTTCCTTATATACCTACACCCTGTCACAATAACTATTCCTAATTTTCAGAAATGATAGAGGACACTTAAATAAACATTTTTTGTTAGTAAACAAGTGTCCGGAAATTATTCAATATCGAGATAAAAAAAAATAAATCATAGCAATCTTCGAAAAACAATAACCGTTTTCGTACTTGTCATTTTACGTCTGTCACAAATTATTCCTTATTAGAGAAGTAAGTTTAATTGTCATTTTATGTGTCATAAATTAATCTTTATTAGATAAATTAGTGTTTGATTGAAAATGCATCTATTTACAAATATTGAATTGGCAGACATGCATCTTGCCTACGTACCAGATCACGGTAATGCTAACGAAGTGAGACCAATTTATGCGGAGTGACATCCTCAGCGTCACATTCCCTGTAATACATGGGAGACCTCTTAATACAGAAAAAGAGTTAGTGGCACAAATTATTCGCGTTTCATGATATTAGTAAACGTCCTCAGTTATTTCGAAGAATTCGGCATTCGATTGCAAATCGTTATAACTTGTGTATCGAAAATAGTGATCGTAACACCCACCAATTTTTATTAACTCTTTCTTGCTGTAATTGAGATTGTTATTAAAGAGTCCTAGTATATCTTGACACCGAGGAATTTCCAGACACTAGTTTATTAATAAAAAATGTTTATTTAAGTGCCCTCTATGATTTCTGAAAATTAGGAATAGTTATTCTGTGACACCCTGTATAGTTTTTGTTGTAAGTGGTTTTTACAATAATTAATAAATTTGAATCTGAAGTACACCGAGAAAAATAAAATGTTCAGTCAACACAAAACACTTTCAGCCAACATTCTTGTTTATTCACCTATAATCAATACCTCATCTACTTTGATGCACTGCAACTAAAGTTGTTGACACTTACACATTGGCGCAGCAGTTTCGTGTGTTGTATGAACAAATGAAATATATTGCAGCAACTACACGCATTCGTTGGCCTAACAATGGCAACTATTGTATAAAATTTTGTCATTATTTGAAATCCTTTTTCAGTTGAATGAAATATTCTAGTCTAGTAATGCAAGAAATATGATGCTTCGCTTAAGAGTGTGTTAATTTTCAATCTACAAATTTCTACATTTGGTCATCATGAGTTTAAAATCTATGGATAATTTAAATGTATGTTGAACCGTCACTTTCAAGTTAAAGCTAGGATTGTTTTATACAGCAAGTAACTATATTGAATTTGGTTTTACATAAACTCTTAAACTATTACTTTAATTACCGACATTACATTCGGTAACATCAAATCTTTATAGAGTTTCCGAAGATATACAAATAAAATGTTCTATAGTATAGTTACTTGTTGTTAGGTGTATAGTAACAGTCGTGACTTTTAACGTAACTGTTCTAATTCAAATTTAAATTGCTAATATATTTGAACTCTTGAAAAATTCAATGCTAAACTATACATCACATATTCGAAAATTCCCCAACTGACCAACTTTTCTTCTACGTCGTCCATTTCACGTTATAGCTGAGGGTACAAGATGCAAATAA
The DNA here is from genome assembly GCA_963170755.1 of Amphimallon solstitiale. Taxonomy (NCBI): domain Eukaryota; kingdom Metazoa; phylum Arthropoda; class Insecta; order Coleoptera; family Scarabaeidae; genus Amphimallon; species Amphimallon solstitiale. The sequence goes on from OY720680.1 coordinate 60,571,505, forward strand.
TCTTTAATAATCCCGGTGAAACAGTATTGTCAATTTTGGAAACGTTATGTTATTGTTATCTTTGTGTAACCCTACAACCCATGCATATTAAAAAGCACAATTACTTTTTACAGTCTAACAAACCTCGTAAGATACCGTACACTGTAGGTATCCCTTTTTCGCATTATGTTTTATTAAACCAGCAAAAAGGAGATTTTGTGCACGACGGCGCCGCCTTAGTACAATGTTCTAAGATAGTTCAATCAAGGGTGTTTTAGAATTTCTAAGGTTAAAATAAAAACATGTTGATTCAAACGTACGGAGAAATTTAAATTTAAAGATTATTTATTCTCCTGAAATACTATTGATACGGTATGTCAAATATATTGAAAATAGAATATGTTGAGTAAAATCATTCTTATTTGAATCAACTAATTTAGTATTTGTTTCGACTAATAAATTTCAAATAAAATAGAAAGCTTCTTTGCAGAATAATATGGTGTTGCTTAAATATTTATTTCACTTTATTCAAAACAACAAAGTGGACACCGCATGCTTTCTTGAATTTACGTTTTCATTTTCTTAGTGTAGGTAATAAAGTTATTACCTACACTAAGAAAATGAAAACGTAAATTTAACTATTGCGATAATAATTTAGTAGAAATAATATCATTATAAACGAGGAAAATGGCTACAGGATTAAAATCATTTAATTTAGACATAAAGAATATTCACAATATCAAAAAACCAACCTGAACTAGTTTCCCCGGTGGTAGAATCGAATGTTTTAGACGTCATTTGAAACAGTGCATCCAACGGTGTTCCTCCGGGTTGTTTATGGTTATTTTGGCTCTGCCTTTGTCTTTGCACAGCCGAAGGAACAATGTCCGGCGAACAACAATCGCTAGCAACACTAGAAGATCTATCACTACCCGTTTCAGATGTATAACTTGCGTTGAAATTCGCAAATTCCGGCCTAAGCAGCGCCAATTGCTGCGCTTTCAGGTGCCTGTGAAACCTCTCCAGGCTCTGTTGGGCCTCAATTTCCGGATCTAAGTCCCACGGTCTTACTATTTTGTTCGGCGGTGTTTTCGCTGGCCTGTGATTCAAAATGTCAATGATGGAAAAACTTTTCACGCCCAAGGAACGGTCTTCGATTTCGAGCGTCGGACTGATCCGACGCTCCACGTCGATGTTCACCATTTTTAAACGTTTCAGCGGTTTGAAGTAATCTTCCGCGTCGGATTCCGCCGGGCATCGACAATTCTCTTGAGTGCTCGGGTAATTGGGACTGTTAGTGTGAGGTGAATTTAAAGCGGGTGATGGGCAACCAACACTTATCTCATCGTCCGACATATATTTCGAATCTTCGTTGATTTGTGTTTGATTTTCTGCCAAACAAGGGCTCTGCGATCGCGAAGAACATGGACTTTCATACTTCGAAGGCATGTAAGGTGACATATCTGTAGGTTTCGGTGATACAACTTCAGTGTCTTGCATTTTATATTGTACAAGCTTAGCGAACATGCGCACTTTCTTTATAAAAATCAAAGCATGAGTTTTTTTCTTATATAAATACAGTTTCGAACATATTGACACTCGCGTTAGTTTAATCAGATGCCACACTGGCGTGGTTCATAGCAAAAACACCGCACTAAACTAGTACGTCAAGACAGTACGAGAAAACTTATTGAATGAGGCTGTTAGAGCAGTCAAGCCGGTTCAACCTGTAAAGCGACTAGGGTGTGAACGCCTCTCAGTGGGCGTGATCCCGCCGATTGACACGCCCATGTCCCTACCTACAGGAAACAAAAGAAGTGGTCGAAAAATTATCGGCGTTCTGCCATTGGCGCGGTTGCCTTTTGATGTTTTCCTCTTAATGGCAAGCCGCACCAATCCGATGTTGCTAAACGGGTCGGACGGATTGTGTCATTTGTTTCAGTTGAAATTAATGAGGTTTTGTTTTATAAAAGAGATTTAACATGTGTTTATTGTCCCGGAGGGGTTTATTCCCTGTGAATTATGACGCGTTCTTCGAATGTTTCGTTTGGCATATGTGCATTTTATGTTTTTTTTCTTTTTTTGGCAATGTTGTTTCATTTATTTCAGATATTTTCTGGCTATACTTAACCCATAGCAATTATAAATCTGTTAATTATATTATGCAATTGTTGTATCTCTAGTCGATGTGTTCCCTGCGTAATTTAAGCCTGGTCACTGACATGTTAGTTCTTCAGCCTGTTTTCGTTGGCGTCAATTTTCTAACTAGCAACCGTTTGAGAGCATAATTGATGTGAAGAATATAGCTACAAGTTAATTGGAAGGATTCACTTTGCTAATAGCAAAATGATAATGGTCTGGTTTGAAACCATTAATGGGTATCTTTAATTACCAATGCTTTAGTTGTCTAATTTATTTTTTTTTTAAAAAACTTACTTAATTTGAAAAGTGTTTAACTCCATTTTGCTAAAGATTAAAAACATAAAAAAAGTGCTTATATCTACTTCTCTTTACGATACCCGTTTTGGTTGCGTGAAGTCTTACTTTATTTGACTCCACCAGAAATTATGAAAAAAGCCTTAGTAGCCACGAACGATTTATTACCTGCTAAATTCGCAAAAATGTACGGAAAATTTTACTCTCAATTTATAAAATGAATGTTCAAAAACTAATGTTTTATTATGGAGTCGTAGAAAAAATAGTGTATGCAACTCGCATTTACTGGCTATTAAGACACTCGTATTCATTACGACACTCGCCTTCGGCTCGTATCGTAATTTTCATGCTCGTGTCTTAATAGCCATAATTAAATGCTCATTGCATAATATACTATTGAATGATAAGATTTTTAATGCTACTATTCAAATTTACGTACTTTCCATTCGTAATAATACAGCGAGATCAAAAATTATACAGATAAAGGCTTGCCATGGAATTTAAAACGTCTGTTTAAGTTATATCAAGTGTCATACTGTCATTATATATTTACAAATTTTATGTCAGTCAAATGTCAGTATGACACTTAATGATATAACTTAAGACAGACGTTTTACATTCCATGGCAAATCTTTATAAATATAATTTTTGATCTCGCGGTATGAATATTGATATTTTAAATTTATCTTTTTTTGTGGCACTATTACAGACGAGTACAAAAGTTGTAAATCTCTACATTGAAGTACCTAAATGAAGTTAAACAGCTAATATTGAAAGATTAATCGTGGGCTGCATAAATGCATTACGCGGCCCGTATATTGGGCATGCCTTCACTAGAGAATAGGTATTCGAGCAACCTCATTTTTTTCTTGGTGGAATTATCATTGTAATCTTCAGCCACTGCTCAAGATTTTCATTCTCCATTGCGCTTAATTGTTAGAATTAGCCAAGTACCTATGTCACACTTGAACATCTGAAGCAATGCTCATCGAAGAGCTCAGAATTAGAAATTTAAGGAAGGTGGCAATATTTTTTGTTATATTTCTTATATTAGGAAGGTCAGTCAGTAACTAATGTCTCCTATTTTTTCTACCTAAACAAAGTTAGTTAAGTGAAATACCTATTTGAATTTGGTGCTATTCATCCAACTGAAAAACTGAAAAATGTGTACGGTGATGCAACAGTGGATGTCAGTAGTGTTAGACGATGGGTTCGCCATTGTAACGAAGTGAAAGACAAACACCGTTGGCTGTCGAAAAGCGGAGTGACTACAGTGACTCCACGCAATATTCAGCGAGTCGATGGTGCCGCATTCTCTCGCTCAGTAAAGTAAGTGTGATGACGATTATTCAACAACTGGGGTATGAGTATTCAAAGGACGTTATTTTATTTTGATGTTTAGTTTTAATATGATAACAATTATCACCGAATTATGGTTTTTAATATTAACTACATTTCAATTTTGTAGTTGTGAGTATTATGCTCCTTTTTGCATTTAGTAATTTCAACGTACTTGAGTTTGCATATGAATACGTGTCACAGAGGTTAGCAAAATATAAATGTCTTTGATTCATAGGTCCTGAAGATGGCAAAAAATGTTTCCGAAATATTGACCAATGAATAAATAGATTACTCTATTATTGTATTTCATTGACCGAACAATCCCAGTGAATAGTTATTCACATCTTACTTTATATATATATATATATACATATAATACGGTTTACCACCACTAACCGTTTTTTGCTGCACCGAAGTACGGACAAAAAATTGTTGGGATGACAGCGTCTCTTATACAAGTGCATGTGTACTTTAAATACGATATATATTTTCTGGAAAGAATGTCGCGTTGCTAATGCGACACTGTCAATTTATTTCAACAACAATTTACAGTGTTCGGTCAAAAGTTGCGAATGATTGAATCTCAGTCAATGAGCAAAAATGTTGAATCAACAATACTGGCAATAAAAAAATCAAAGTAATTGGTTCATTAGTCTGCTTCTGGTTGTCTGAATAGATTATTTGTTCTCTCAATATTTTCTTGGTTCAGTCAATGTGTAAAAGGTGAAAAGTCTAAAAACTATTGGCTGAACAATACCATTTTGCTCAGTGTATATAGACATAAATTGGGGAAATATGGTGTTAAATTCTGATTTATTATATGATTCAAAATTTCTAATGTCTTTAACCGGAAAATGTTGGTAAATAGATCTCGAAAAGATAATAGTTCATTATACAATTCTACCTGTACCGTTCAAGTCTCTTTCTTTTTTTTTTCAAATTGTCGCTATATTCACAATGAAATATTAGTCAAAAACAGAATAATGATAAACAGCTTTCCAACAAATTGAAAAGTTCACCTACTGAATTGACGGCAATATTTAAAATTTGAAAGTAGAAATGAAATTTTGTTTATGGTCTGTAATCTATTAGGTAATCATGTGACTCATAGTGAAACAATGAGGCATTGTCTCTTACGAATTTCGGGACATTCGGTCTCTACTTCAATTTCCTGTACTAAAATAGACGGCTGATTAATAAATGTGGTAAACCTTTTCCAAATTAAATATGTCTTTAACTTTCTTAATGCTAAGACACATTCTGCTAAATCTATGTTGGACGGCTGAAACATTTTTCAAACAATATTTATTCTTTCTAGCAAATCATGCCAAATTATAACTGAACATATTTTACTCTAGGTAGTTACACGATGGGAAATTTGACTCAGCGCAACGAGTATATTTTTAAGATCTATTGGCAATAATCGTAATGCATTAACTCGACTTTTCCAGAGAGTATCGCTTAACGGCTTTAAAGAAAAGTGTAATTGTTTTCTTTAAAATATCCCATCTGTATGTTGATGCTGAAAGAAAAATTGTATAATTCTTGAATATCAAAAAAAAAAAAAAAAATTGCAACCTCTCCACTTGATTTAGCAGCATCATTTACTACTAAATTCAAAGAATGTGTCGCTCAGGGCACAAACATTCCCACATTGCCTACGATTAACATCTAAAAGTCTTTTTCGCAGACCTATATTTTTCCTGCGCATGTTGGCGCCATTATCGTGTCCTTGGAATATTTTGAGCATTTAGATTTAAATTAGAAAGTACTAGATCGTCTAATAAAAATTTGAATAAACTTTCTCCTGCAGTGTACTTAATCGGGTAAAATCGTACAAAATATTCGGAAATAGCTGATTTGCTGATTTGCCCCCTCATCGCATTATAAAGGTATTTTTTTTTCAGTGTGGTGTATCCTCTAATATAACATAAAAATATTTGAAATTTTGTATTATTTTCATAATCTGTTTTTACTACAATCGGCTAGAAATGCATGCAATAATTTCATTCTGAAAATATTGATATAAATATTGGGGGATGCAGGTATTTTAATCCTTAGATTTCTGACGTTTTTTGTGTGTTCAAATAAAACAGAATCGAGTTTTGCTATCATTTCCACCGCTTTGAAAAAGTTTTTATTGTTTTTTCGCATACGCTGAAGTACTGCCTTTAAGAGCTATTTAATTTCTGATTAGCAAAAATTTGGACAATGGCAATCATTAGTTCGATAAATGCTCTCCATCGTTTCTTTTTCAACGAAAATAAGTTTTGTTGTTCTCTGTCTATTGTGTTGCTTTTGCTAAGCCGTGTTTACAGTTTTAAATAATTTTCGAAACATTTCATATGCTTTGTGCTATAACCCAGAAAAATAGTCAGAGCTATGATGCCAGTCCCTATACCCACGATTAGTAAGCTGAATATTTTCTCCTCCGACCCTCCGATAATTTACATAGAAAGCAAATGGCGCCATCTAATGAAAGAGAATATAAATGCCAAGTTCGTCTAACTTTTTCACCATTTTTTAATACCTTGTAAAAATAGACATAACAGAATCGTCTGCCAAATTCACTAGTAGAAAATTTAAAAGTTTTCTCTCCTCAATTAAATTTTCAATAATTCTAGAAGTTGAATTGGAAGGCCAAGCATCACTGACGGTAAAACCGAAGGTTGTGTTTTCTAACGATGTTCCAGGATGAGCCTGTGCAAAATCACATTCTGCCATTTCTACATTCTCAAAACCCACTGTCTCATCCGACGAAAAAATTACGTTATCAGGTGGTGAATTCAAACTGTCTTCTGATTCTACTGTTGCTTCTATTTCTGCACTGCTGTCGTGGTGATCATCAATAAGCACCCGTGAAGTTTCTTTTTTTCAGCGTCCGTCTTCCCTTTTTATTTTCTATAAAAAGCGCTACTATGCCTCCCGGATTTTCTTTCATTTTGCGACGTTTTTCTAACCTTATAGATACAGTAATCTTTTAAAAAATTTTATATTGATTCTCGCCACATTTTTAAAATAATTAGAAAAATATGCTGAATTTATTATATTTTTCATTAGTGGCACTAATGGCAGGTCACTATTTTATATCCATTTTTTAATTTCTACATAAAATTCTGAACCTATATCATATATCTAATCTCTATTGATGGTTTTAATTAATTTTGAATGAAAAAAAGCAATAGGTTAAAAAATTCAGACATTATCAAATTGTGGATTTAATGGTATCATCTTTATCAGTCGTCAGTCAACCAGTATAATACGTATTGTATCTAATTATTCAAATACTACTTACTTTATTTCTATCTCTGTCAGTAGTCATACTTCGCACCTATCGTAGTTAACCAGGAAATTCACTTTCCTTCTGTTTAAAAATCAAATATTTTCACACCTTTTCCTTTTCCGCCATAAAGAAAAACACATTTGTGCTATTTAACTGGTTGGTTCTAATTATAAAGGTTCTTGAGAAATTCCAGAATATCCTACAAATCTCTCGATTACCCCTAGTGTGACTGGAAATCTTTGCGTTCTTTTAAAATAAACAAAATAAAAGATGATACGAATCAAATTTACTGAATATTACCGATTTATCCGCTTCCGACAGCTGTTATTCTTTGTCGGTAGAACACGCTCATAATATCGCAATAGTGGGTTGTTAGGCCCACAATGTGGTATTGGTGGTATTGTTTACTCAAAGTTTTTGCTACATTTGGCTCAGGTCTTTATTTTTTCGACGTTGGTTGATAATCATTTCGCTCTTGCCCACTAGGATCGGTCCTGGCCAGAAGCCCAGAACATTTTTAGATATCTATACTCGGCATAGTATTTTCTTTACGCCAACTTAAAAAGTGCTGGGATTGTTTTTGATTAATATGTCAAGACTTCTTTCGCAAAAGATTTTGTAAATTGTTTCGCCCATTTTCTTGATAATTTGAGATGATTTATTGCATAAATCACATTTGATATTACTTGCTTATAAATCAGTATGACATATAGCACCAGGAGTGTGAACAGAATGTGTATTTTTGCATATTTCTTTAAACCCCAAAATTTCACAGCCAGCCCAAAAAATATGGGTTTGAGTTTGTTATCTTCTAATATTCCTGCTCTCCTCGTTTACTAGCTTTCAATTTGATAAATCTTCTCTTTCCAAATATACTTTCAACATTTCATTCAACTTCTTCTACTTTTAGATCAAATTTTTCATTTCCCCTACGTTTGAAGTCGCAAGCTGCTCGCATTGCATTGGACTCTTTGAACAAATCGTATTTCCAGTCTCCATTATTTTTCTTCCATAATACGATTTTCTTTTCTCTCTATTCAAGCGATTGGCGGTCACTTTCCAGACTTTCGGGTTCACGATGGTTTCATCGCTTGTAGATTGGTATAAATCATTTTCTTCTACACCCGCTTTAAAAACCAACTTTTTGTGATCATCATGTTTCTGCAAGTTAGTTTCCTCTGAAAATGTTATTGCCAAATTTGTTCTTCTAGCGTAGAAGTCAGTAATTAGACATTTTCGTTTACTAGCAAATCCAAATCATAAATAGGGTTAGGTTATTCGTTATTCACAATATTATGCGTATTTATCTGATTTACAAATCTGGTTTCCTCAAAGTCTTTAACTACTGTGTTGAAGTCTATTGTGTCAAAATGATGATTGTCATTCAGCAAAAGAAACTTCTGCCTATTGAATAATTCAAACTGCATCCAAAATATTGTTTTTTTATTTGCAATATCCTTTTTGTTAGTACTATTTTCAACAACTTCGTTGGTAGTGAAACCTGCATGGAGTGCTCTAAACTATTATTTTGTGGTTGTATGTAGTCGAGGCCCCTGACACGGTTTGATCCAAATACAGCAACAATTTAATGTGCAATTCAAAATATTCTGATGATTGAATAAAATGTGATTCGTGCCAAACTATTATCATAAATTTTTATTTTATTAATAAAATGAAAGAGCTGTAAAGCTTCTTATACGGATTAAATTAGCGTTAGTGTCAGTAAATTACATAATGTAATAAAAAAAATATTATGACAACAATTCTGTATCATATGTACATTTAGCCCAAAACATTTTCCAACATTTCTCTTCGCAATTTTCCCCTGGGGCCTTATCAAAATGTATATGTTAATGGACTCGATATCTAATGCAAATGTAACAGCAATTATGTACTAGTATGTAGTATCTTTGCCATTTAGCACTTTACAAGCCTTAGGCTATTCCGGAACAATTCTTTCTCCATATACAAATTACACACATAATTAAAAATGAGATAAGGTTGCAATATATTATTTCTACAGCGTAAATCTTTGACTGTTAAATTTCATAAATATGTATTAGCTTGTTTTGTAATTTGTAATGCTTAATAAGTACCTATAATGTTTTTTTTTAGATGTGCATTTCGCTTCTCAATAGTGTTTATCTGTAGCTTAGTTTTTATTTTTATCTTTTATTACTATCTTATTATTATATGGTATAGCGATCTGTACGTCTTAAAATATTTAGGCGATAGATGGAGACACTTGATCTCCTAAATTATAATTACTATCTTAGATAACGCTCAAACTCCAGATATCTGGTTCTATTACGGGCGGATTTTCTTGCGCATGCCATATGGAATCATTCTTTGGGGACCATCTCTATATTTATATACAACACAACGCTAAGATGTATCGAATTACATCCTTTTTTATATTTTGGAGACGCTGTTCATTTATCAAATATATTTATCTCACCTAGATAAATATATTTACTTATTTCGTCTCTTTTTCAAACTGATTTATAATGGCTAAATCTTAATTTTATTAATACATTTACATACAATAATCTTTCAAAATAACTTATTTTAAGACTTCTTTCTTCTTTCTTCGATGCTTTCCTGCTGAATCTTCTTTATTCGCTGAATCAGGCGCGGAGACTCGGTATACACTGCCAATTGGAGCACAATATCTTTATCACAAAAGATATAATAACTTGCACATTTAAATTTGTATAATCAATATGCGGTCAATTCTACTTGTAGATATACTTTTATTTAACCGCTATTTTCATGGTGGTCGTCCCACTAGCTGGAGTCTATGTGCCGACTCTTACGCCGGGCAACTCCCCTGTTGACTCTCCACTTGGAGTCTTTCTTTGGAGTTCGTTTTCCGACTCGAAGTCTAGCTGCCGACTCATACCTTGCAACACGCATTCTCCTTCTTATAGGTGAACGCCTGTGATTCCCCGCTTTCTAAATAGTCTCTGGGCACTCCCGCTGTTCTTTCACACACAAATAGTCAGGTAACCGTGTGAAGTTCTATAACTTCACACACAAATAGTCACGTAACCGTGTGAAGTTCTATAACTTCACGCGGCGCTTTATCTCACTAGCATAAATTTTCGACGCGACATAGCTTATACATAACAAACTTATCTACATTCTACATACACATGACTACATGGGAATTAAATTTATAGTAATATATTCATTGATTTCAAATATATTTTAAAATATTCATAAAATATTATTTATTGGGTTATTTAATTATCATAAACTTATAATATTAATTTATAAAATAGGCCGTACCATTACATATATGATAAGTTGTTCATGTTTTGTATATATTTAATTGTGTATTTTGTCATGTAAAATGTTATTTTTTATAAATTATCCAACAAAAACGCTACTCTCAAGCAACTCTTCACTCAAAATCACTTTGTCAAGAGAAGTTGCTATCTATTGGTGAAATCTTATTAAATGAAATATCTTCTCGAGGCTGCTGCCAATTCGAAAAGTGGAATGCTTGGCTACAAACTTTGCAGTTGCCAAAAAGAATGTACTGCTACCAAGTGTAGCTGCAAAAATATACTTTGGAAATGAAAATGTTATGACATTTTTGCGTGCTCCAACAAATAGAATGAACAGCATATTTTTTACAGTCTAATATTTTTGTAATAGCACTTGTCTTGCTCTATTGTTTTGCCTGTCACTTTATTCCTAATGCAATACCTTAATTAATTCACCACTCATGCTTTGCGAATGTTAATAATCACCGGTGTAAGTTAAAACAAACAATATACAAAATATTTCGGACATACACTGAATAGCCTGTTGCATGTCGACAACTGGGGTGCGTTCAGAAAAAGAAAGAATGCTATCCAAGTGTCATTCAAATTTCACACTTGCCGTTCAGAAATAAAACGTTGTCCCAAAATTATGACGTCATTGCCGTTCAGAAATGATTGGTGCGACACTCGGAGTGTTCATTCCATCACCCACCTATTTGTGATGGTTAATAGCGGGCGATTCATGGGCTTTCGGGTCGGGGTATTTAAAGCGCGGTTCTGAGTGCTTTTTAAGGCTATAATTTCATGTCATTTCATATCATATGATCATATGTGTGTTTCATATGGTCATCAGTTTGTTTTTGGACAATTTTAATTTGATCCAAACATTTTTTTCGATTATGATCCATTGTTCTAATTAGTTTTAATTTTCGAATTATTTCTTTGATGACTTTATTTCTTCATACATAACCTCTAACTCCGCAATGCTTACCTTTGACCTTTGACTTTTGCCACAAACTAACTCGACTCACTCTACGGCGTTCAGAATTGTAAAGCGCTCCAAGTTTACCAAGTGGATGACGTCATAAAATATGACCCGACCATGTCAGTATTTTATCCAACATTTCTGAACGCACCTCTGCTGGTGAATGTTGACAATAATGTGTGATGCGTTTTATTCGAAAATAAATCAAATCTTATAGTTTTAAATGAGACACCTGTATAAAAATGTATTTATGAAGTGATAACTAAAAAGCAAAATGTCAAAACATTACTTATGTTTCCCAGAATATGCGACTTTCAAAAAGTATATTTTTTGAAAATCTATGTAATTATTCAAATGATTTCGTAATAATTTCTTGGTTGTCACAGTAGTAAAATTTATTATTTTTATTTGTATGCATATTTAACAAGCATGTCTCCTGTTGTATAATGTCTTAATTATATAGACTAAATCCTTTTCAATACAACTATATTTTCCTGAATGTAGACACTTAACATTTATTTTAATATGCTCCATGGGTTTTATAACGTTTATATTATAATTTTCTTACTTTTTATTGACTTATAACAATAATTTTATTATTAAAATGAATACTTTTGTAGTACTTCTATATTCAAATTAAATTACTTTATGCTCTACTTGGCGGTACAATAAAATTCGCTTGACTTTCGGAGGTATTTTCCATTGCTTTACATAAATATACGAATACATCTTCTAAATATTCATAATGGCAGAAACATCATAATACATACGTACAACCAAAATTAAACTAATTGAAATCAGAAAGAATATCACTAACAACCAAAATTCTATTAATTAATCTCTTGCTATTCTACTCTATCCTGCCGCATTGAAATACAAGTACATACTTACTTCTGTACCTATCTATAGTTTCTATTCTTGTACAGTTATTAGTAAAGTGGATCAACTCGGAAGTAAAGGAATACAATTGTTTAATTTGTACTTTATTATAGGTTTATACTCGCAAGCCTTAATTACTGGATCAAATTGTAGTTGATTGTCCGGTATGCATCGCTAACAATATTTATGGTAATTTAATTGTTTCGGCCTGTTATTAATTAATAGGTATTTGTAATTAGTTGAATGATTATTTGAAGTAAGTTTATGTTAGAGACACATGTACTAAGACGTATATATATATATATATAGTTGCATTAATAACAGGATTTCTAAATGAAGAAAGATGGAAAATTCTCATTTCACTTTGTTAAGAATAATGAATGCTTCAGCGAGAGAATGTGATACCTGTAATTTTAATTTAAAAAATTGAAAACATACCGTATGATTTTGAAATATTCATTTTGGCTAACCGTATGTGTTCTGTGTAGTTTTATATTTTTAAAGGAAGTATGAAATTTATGAAAATATTTAGAGTACACTTTGAAAGAAATTTAATTCTTGATCATTTAATACAGTGCCTTTCATTTCTTTTCTCCTTTTCGTCATTTGCGTTTCACTATTTTTCAATAGAGTTTTCCATATCTTATCACATTGACATTATAAGTCAAACAAGATTTCCCTTTTACCAAAACAAATTCACTTTATATCAAATGCTTTTTTCACATTTATTGAACAGTACAGAATATCAACACATTATGTTACATAAAAGTATAAGAAAAAACCGCATTCAAACAAAACTGTCTGGCTAATATTACTGAAACATTAAAACTAACTTTGGGTATAACTACTACATTAATTGAATATCTCATTTCTGTTTAAACAATCTCCCATCTAGAATTCCATATGCCGAATATCATTATTGCAATTTTGTTCTGTTATTGCTTCGGATGTGCATTATATCGCATCTTGTTTGTTAGGTTGTCTTCTTTTAACTAAACGTTTCCACTGATTAAATAATTCTTCTACGGGATTTAAAAATGGACTATATGGAGAAAGAAATATTGGGAAATGTCCGTGAGCTCTTATATTAGTGGCAAGATTTCTTGGGCTCGATGGAATCTAACATTATTCATGCGAAAGAAGCGCCTTGGACATCATCCGTAAATAATTTATTAAATTAGTTAAACATATTCCAAGATATTTTGCATTATAGGGTTTGTCCTGTATTTGAAATAAGTACAGTGAAAAACTATTATTGCAGCAGCAATATAAACATTTCTTCCTCATATCTGGGCTTTAACTTTCATTATTCTGGTATTTTTCTGCAATCTACCATATGCCATTCGCAAATATACTTGATCTTCACGTTCATCGATAAAAAATATTTAAGCCTTACTTATGGTTTATATGCTAATTTCCAATTGACGATTTTCTTCTAATATTCTGAACTGAAATTCTGACTTTCCTTTCAGTAAATGTATATGTCCTGCTAAATTGCCGGTCGACGTGGCACCAAAATTCAAAATATTTTCAAGCAGTTGAATCAAGATAGTCTAAAAATTAACGAACTCAAGTGGAAATATTTGCAATCACTTTTAGAGTTTATCCCTCCTATCTATCATGAATTTAACAGTAACATTCAGCAGGGAAAAAAGAAAACCCTATAATAGGGCTAGTAAGAGTAGGAAGAGAAATACTAAGAACATCAAGGATACTGACAATCACGAAGAGGAAGAACAAGAACTAGCAGTTGAAACCGAAGACTGCGGGAATGAAGAGACTGATGATTACGATTTCAGCTTGTATTCTGATTATGAATAATGATACGTGTGTTTTATGTGTATTACCTTAGAATAATGTTTATTTTGTGTATACTTTGAAATAAAAGAGGTATAAGTAATTTTTTCGAATTTTCTAATTAAACTAGTTAACATATTGCTGTGACCTTCAAATTAAATAAAATAAGAATGTTAAGAATTAGGTTATTTGTTGAAAAAGGATATTAATTTTATTTTAAAAGTGTATTTTTAAGTGTTAAGCATTAGACAAAACCAGTGGCGTAGATAAAAAATTTAGGCCCCCCCGCAAAATTTTTAGGGGGCCCTTCCAAAATACTCGTTTCGAGATAGTAGCATAGAATGTGAATATCGGAGTAATTATAATAAATTTATTTTATAATAAAAAAATCTAAATTATATTTAATTATTTATTTTATAATAATACATTTGGAAACACAAAAAATGCTAATTAGAAGACAAAATGCCGAAACGTCTTTTTTTCAATAGCAGGAAATTTTCAACTAACTCTTCCAAATCAACCTACTTTGTTCATGTTCAATACTTATAACAGCCAAGACACTTAACCGAACTTGTTTAATGGTGCTGCGTAAATAGGTTTTAATTAATTTTAAGTCCGAAAACGATCTTTCTGCTGTTGCTGATGTTACCGGTAGTGTTAAATATAACTGAAATAGTGTACATAGATCTGGAAGACTAGTTGCTAAACATGCATTTTCCACTATTAATAAATTGGCTAAGTCCTTAATAGAAGATTTTTGTTCAATTTCATTAAACAAAACAGTCTTAAGATTAATTAATTGAATCGGCAAATCTTCTGAAAAATCAATTCCATATTTGCTCAGAATATGTCTTCCGTATTCCACTATTTCTTCATTCGTTAACTTAACAAATTTTGAGGGATTAAGAACCGAGAAAAGGTTTACAACTTCATTTATGGAGTAAAATCTTCTAGATAATTGGTTGATAATAATATCAAGTAACGCATTAAAAACTTCTACTTGAAATTTTTTTATTGGGTCAGGCATTACACAGTCGTTTTCACATTCATCAAAAAACTTTTTAATTCTCTTCTGGCGTTTATATTTTATCATAGGCTGAATATTCCAAGATTCTGCTAGATTTTTAGCTTCTTCTTCTAATTTATCAAAACTTTGTCGCAGTTCTGTCAAGTTTTCTTGACCATTATTGAGCAATTTGCACGTCTCTTCTAAATCACATGAAGGGCTCTGAAGTTGCTTTGAAATTAAATTAACAGTTTCGAGGATATTACTCTGGTAAACTAGCAATAGAATAAACTCATAATTATCCATTTTATTCTGCAGAGGCTTTGCTTCATTTCTGTCATTTTGCTTTTTGTACACCAGGATAAAATTTGACAAACATTGCATTACAGACTGATAATTATATTTTATTGACAGTAAGCATTCAAATCTAGAAGACCATCTTGTTACGCACAGCTTTTTCAGTGTGTACTTAATTTTACTTCCATGTGGTGCAGCTTGATGAAGGACATGCCAGCGTGGCAAGCTTTCACTAAAAAACACATAAATGCTTTGCAAAAGATCATAAAAACTCTGTAGTTTAAAGATGTTTTTGACAGAATCATTTAAGACTAGGTTCAAATTATGAGCTGAACAATGAATATAATCAGCTGTAGGAACTCGATTCTTAATTCTGGCTTGTAAACCATTATATTTTCCAGACATATTAGCAGCCCCGTCGTATCCTTGCCCTCGACAATTTTCTATTTTAATTTGAAAATTTTCTAAAGTAGTTAGAACAACAGCTTCTAAACTCTGTGAATCTTGTTCGGTTAGCTCTATAAATCCAATAAATGATTCCTTTATTTCTAGAGTGTTTTGTTTATTTGAATTTTTCTTCATACTTGTATACCTTATAACGAGACTTAGTTGGTCCTTCTTGGATATGTCTTGTGTTGTATCAATTATAAAGGAAAAGAAAGGAGCTTTATTAATATTTTTCGATAATTTTTTTAAACCGGTTTTAGCCAAATGTACAATTATTTCATTTTGAATATCGGGGCTTAAGTATTTGTTTCGAATATTAGTGCTTGACAAATGAGCTTTTAGAACAGGGTCATAACGTGCTATCAAGTCAATAATATTTAAAAAGTTACCACTAGTTGCTCCAATTTCTTTAACATTTTCTCGATGTCCTCGTAATGGCATATTGCAAATTGATAATGTTCTTATCACATCACATATTCTTATTAAAACTTCTTTAATTTTTTCATGACCACTTATTTGACTATCAATGGTTTTGTTTTTTTTCCCAAGTACTATAAACTATGCATGCTTGCAAATGAGCATCACTTCCCTCGTGGATTTTAATTTTTTTACTTAAACCCTTCCAGTCATTAATTGTGCCCTTACACCAATTTACTGATGCTTCATTACTAGAGAACATCCAACACGGTTGACAGTAAACACTATTCAACTTTTGGGAATAACATAACCAAAAGCGATCGATTTTTTGACCAGTTTTAGTTTTAATGGTATAATAATCACTACTGAACACTCTATTATCGTCTTTATTCCTTGGAAACGGTCCCATAGGCTTATTTGGCCCTGCAGTAATAATTTTTCGTATTTATTCAGTAAAATATTTTTTTACAACTAGGTCATTAAACCAAATGTGCAAATGCAGTTTTATGAAATAAACGTGCCTTTTCATAATTTCGTAATTTCAAGTTTTATGTATTAGTTTATGTACCTACAATCTATATGCATAACATAGTCATATAACTTCATAGTACATGTAAAATGCAAAATTATTATCATTGTCAGTCTCTAATGAATTTGCAATTTTTTTTAGCTCATGAATTTTATACGGACTATATATTACCTACTTGTTAGAAAGCATTTGTGACATCTGTTGTAAAACTGTAAGAATGTGCAGGTCAAAAGTTAGGTAAAAACATGAACCTTTTTTTATATGGACCTGTGTTAAGGCAGAAAATGTAGTCATACTGTGGGTTTCTATATAAGTAGAGATATTTCATTTCTTTTAAAGAGAGAGCAAATTGTCAATACCAGATGTGATATTTTCTTGGAACTGAAAGAGAAATACGAACAATAAAAAAATAAAACTGGACGAACGTTATCAGAGTAAGAAATACAAATACACGTACTGTTATAATTTTTAACACTAGAAAACAAGTACATATAAAATAACATACACATTTTTTATACATGAAGGATAAAACAGAAATAGTTTTGTAAATTTCATTACTAGTGCGGGGCCCTGAATTTTTGCCCCCCCCCCCCGCATTGCGGGCTCTGCGGGCGCCTTATCTACGCCACTGGACAAAACGGTAACACAAAGGTATAATGGGTTACCTATATTTAAAGAGAAACTTTTGTATCAAAATAAACATGATTTATTAGTATATCTTAAGTTGAATAAGTACTAAAAATTAAGTATAAAACAAACACAAAATAAATCTATGCAATCTATATTTTTGTAGAAAAGACAAGCACGACATATGGTTTGAATACAGAGAAACACAACCTAATTTTTCACAAGGCGTTAGAATAGCTTTAAACATCTTAAGTAATGGACCATTATTTAAAAACAAAAAAGGTACTCAAAATTATTAACAGAGAAAGAGTTATGTTGAGGGATGAAACGATAAAGAGAGTAAATCATTTAAATGCCATTAAATTATATGAGCAAGGCCACATTATATATGCTCGAGACGAGAATACAATAAAATAAATAAATGTAAATTCAAACGTGCATAATGGTAATAATTTATATGAAAGATTTTAATAATCTCACTTAAAATATAGCAAATACCTTGAACTTATATCTATAAATAGTAAAAGGATATGAGTAAAAACATTTATAATACGATATATTCGATGGCAATGTTCTGTGTAAACAATAACTGCACAAATACAAAAATACATTCATGAATTCTTGTATGTGTGGCACAGGAATTTCAATAGACTATGGAAATGGTCTTGTATGGTTAGAAAACCTGCGAAGAAAGAATATAGTGTCAATATTGTTTACAGTTTTTTGCAAATTAATGTACTACCAGAGGAGAGGGCCTGGATAGAATCTGGAGACGATATGACGGGAGCGAGTGGTCTTTGTAATGCGGGATTCGTAAGAAAGATTCCAGTTATCTATAATGTGTTCCCGGTATTACCTAATCGAGGTATTTCTAAAAGAAAAATAAGGATAACCTTAGTCAATCGAAAAAGATCAGCTACATATTAACAAATTACTTATCATGAATCATGTTTTTTTCTTATTTTTAAAAGAACAGGATAATTATTTTAGTACGATCATTATAGATATATAAGCTTTACACAAACATTACAACGCAAAGATGGGTAGAAATGTTTTCCTTTTTCATTACTTATAAGATAAAAATTGCTATAGATACAGTTTAGCAATGCTATTTATGATTGATGTTTTAATAAAAATATAAATATGATTTTTATGTAAAATTTAGACTTTTCTTTTAATTTGTAACCATATCCCAAACAAAACTGAATAAGAGGTATACCAGAAAACGAAGAAGCTATAATCACTGCAAGAACTCATAAGAAATTTTAAAATATTATGCTGATCAGGAACTAGCTTATGATTAAGATTATAATAATTTTATCATAAAAATTATCATTTATTTAAATTATTCAAATTATTGAGGCTACAGCAATATGTGATAGTATAATAAAAATCTCTAGAATTTTAAAACGTTATTAAATTTTGGGGACGAATATCTCAGGATGTTGGAAATGTTACTTATATCCCTTTTATTCCAGGGCCCTCAATTATATAATATTAAATTTTAAATATTTAAATATAAACATACACACGAGTTCAAAAATATACAACACCAAAAAAACAACTCAAAACTTTCCATTTTAATTCTTTTACAATATATTGCACTTTTCATAGGCAGTTTGGTCTTTTAAAATGAACTAATAAATTCTCACTTCTAGTAGTTCCTAATTACAACTGTCAGTGTTAACTAAGGCCCCAGTTGCTTATAGGTATATATATATATGTATGTGAAACGCTTACATCTCGATTATATTTTTTCGACCTCACCTTTGCAGAAAAGAATCAGTCCATTAAAGAGCATATACTACCTACCTTCAAATATACCTACTCATATATCTATATATACTATATACAAACGTATGTATATAAATATACATTATATGCGATAGCAGCTGTATCGCATGGCGAAAGGTGTCCGAGTAATTATACACGGACTCACAGTTTAGACCGCACACCATGATCACGCCTATATCGGCCTCCCTTTCACGGGGGTAATTTATACCCTCTCAGGGTGGTAAATACCCCGTAGTAGTTATTAGATCTATTTTAGCCGATTTATAAGTCATCATGTCGGTCTTTACTTACACAAACTGTAATGGTGAGATGTGGTGGTTGGTGTGTATATAGTGGAAATAAACAGGAAAGAATTATTGGCAGGAAATAGGACAGGAATTGTCTATCCGTAAATTTACCATAAACAATTAACGAAAGTGGTACTTTGTACGATTATTATTTGTTTCAGTCGTTTCTTTTTGGTTTTGTTTTTGAGGGAGCGTTTTTTAATTTCTTTTCACGATATTGTTCCACATAAAAGCATTTTTAAATTTGAGTATATTGTAATCGAATAATGTATTATAAGTTGGATTAAATTAATATGACCAGTGGTTCTCTATAAATTTATCTGTGGAATTATGAAAACATATTTAAAACCAATACAATATGTACGTAATGTTTTATTTCTAAAATATGTAGGTATTACATAAAGTTAATAGATATTAACTAATTAAAACCTTACCTGTTTACAGAAGCGAAATATATTCAGTAACATCAAAAAGAACTTACAAATGAAGAATATACATGTACTATATAGGTACATGCATACATGAATACGTAATGATTTACAGAAGTCAGTTTTGTTTGTTAAAAAAACGGTTAATTTTGTTTGAGCCTTCTTTTGACTTAAACATCTATGAACTGCGATTTCTTTTATTCTTCGCAAAGCTAGTAGAACTTCAGAATTTAGCATGTTTTGTTCTGCCTGTGAAATTACTATATTAAATCCATATAAAGCTTCGTTGGTGGTAATTGGCTCATCATCCATTATTTCTTCCACATTTTCAATTTCAATTATATGCTCTTCAAGTTCTTCTATGACATCCTAATTCCAGTTTTCTATGTCTTCACGGGTGTATGTTATGTTTCCGTTTACTTACTGTAGTAATGCTACAGTTTCTTGAATTGTCACTGCCTCTACGCTGTTCTTGTAATGTTCTTGTAGAATAGCCAGCGGAACATCTTCTTCTGAATCATAGTCGCTATTGAAAGAATCTGATAAAATGTTTTTCCAACACTTAGCAATTATTTCTTCTTTCACATTCTTCCATGCTAATGCAAGATGTGTAACAGTATCTTTTAGACTTAAATTTTTAATGACAGGTAAAATACCATTGCTATCAGAAGCAACTATTGTGGATAAAAGGCTTCTTCTATAAAACAATTTTGTTAACGATGATGACATCCTGGTCCATGGGCTGTATAATAGCTGTTACATTCCGGGACATGTAGACAGTAAGAATTTTTCCATCATCAGAAACCCAGTTCCCTGCTGGCGGATGACTTGCAGCGTTATCCAAAAGTAAAAGAGCTCTCTGTGGTAATCCCTTTTGTTTCAAAAATCTTCGAACCTGCGGAACAAATGAATGATGAAACCAATTTTCAAATAACCCCGACGTCATCCAAGCATTTTTCCTATTTGCGTATTCCACTGGAAGTGAAAAGTTCTTAAAGCATCTTGGATTTTCCAATCACTAACGGTTTGAATTTATGTTCACCGGTTGCATTGGTGCATGCAAGAAAAGTAAAATCTTTCTTCAGACGTAACCAAGGTCCTTTCTGGGAGTAATTTCCAAAACAAGCCTGTTTCGTCGGCATTGTATAATTGATCATGTGTTATTTGTAGCTCCTGTATTTTCTTTGGAAGATATATTTTGAATGGATCTACAAAATTCATAAGCCGTGAATTTACCCATTCACTGAATTGAATGGGTTATTGTTCACTTTGTAGCTTTAATAATAAAATTTTAGTTGGTCGTATAAAGGAGCTGCTCACTGAATAGAGTATTCACTCCACCGAGCGGCTACTGTATATTGCAATTTATATGTCTATTATACTTGATAGAATATTTATATTGTATTGACAGTGATAGTTCTAGAATGATTTGAAACGTCTGACATAAATTAGTCATGTCAAACGTTTACTAATAGTAATAATGATTTTTTTTAATATGAAAAGTTGAAGGCGGAGTATTTTTATTAGTATTACGAATTGACCCGGCAGACGTTGTTTTGCCCTTTCTAGTAGGTGGCGAGATTAGTATTCTATCAAAAAAATAGCGCCATCTATCGGACGACAGCATATACTAAAACGATTTTTTTGACCACGCAAACATATTGTGTACATATAAATCATGTCGATTTATAAATATAAAATTTATTATTAACTCGACTACAGCGCCACCTATCAGGTCCAGATTTTATGATTTACTTTCTTGTTAATAAACCAGTATATATTATAAATATGCGTAATTTTGGTTCATAAATAGAGAATTTGTTAATAACGTGACATCAGCGCCCCCTATCGGATCCTAACTATGAACCATCGTCTCGACAAAACAAATATATTGCGTGAATATGAGCTCAATAGGTCAAGTCGTTCAGAAGTTACACGATCATTAACAGACGCACCAATTTAGGTTGGAATGCGTTTTTCAAGATTTTTCTATAGATCTTCCAGATTTTCTTTTTAAATTAAAAACACTCAATTGAGTTATTTTCATCCCAGGAGCAAGACGAACAAAATAAAATAATCACTTATAATACCATGAGTAGTCAAAGTTATGTCGATTATGTTTGTGGTGGTTACACGAATGTCTTTCATGATTGCATTTAAATACTACGAGTGCGGAGCACGAGTAGTATTCGCAATTATGAAAGACATGAGTGTAAAGCACCACAAAAATAGTAGACTCAACTTTGACTACGAATCGTATTCGAGAGACTATTCAATGAACCAAATCAATTTTTCATATTAAAATGACTCAAAATTTAGTTACACATGATTACGTTTCCATGTCAACAAAAAAAACATTTATGTTTGTCATTAAAATTTTTGGAATCGTGTTCCTATTTAGTTCGTTTCGTTGAATAAAAACTGGTGTTTCTAAATAATGGGAACTGAGAAAAGATTTGGCACGAAATCTGAAGACGAAATCGATGCTGAAATTATCGAAAATATCCCTTGGAACACGAAGAAATCCAAAGATTCAGTATGGAGACAATTTAGTACATTTTTAACAGCAAAAGGCTATAAACTGGATCAATCTACTTCTCCTGTGGACTTAAATGTCATCTTAAAGTCGTGGGCATGTAATATGAAGAAAAAAGATGGGTCCGATTATAAAGAAGGCGTCATCAAGCACATGTGGAACGTGACGGCGAAAATGGTTCAAGAAATGTTCTTCAATAAGTGGAAAATAAACGTAAACCCGTTTTCTGATGCAATATTTAAGTCAGCACGTGACGCCAGGGATGCTACAAGAAGAAAACTGCAAGCGTGTCCTGAAAAAAGAACCAGCAACGCGGCGGCACTTACAGAACCAGAATACTTAAATATGATACGCATATTAGATGAGAGTACCCCAGACGGTTTACAGAAAAAGTTTTTCTTAATAGCATCTTACGAACTAGCTTGGCGGGGAGGAGAAGGGAGCAACTGTTTCACCTATTACTTCAAGGAGGAACTCGATAACAAGGGAAGAAGAACTGGTAGAATTGAGTATAATCCAGTATTTTCGAAAACTGCGCAGGGGGGAACTAAATCATTGACAGGCAGCAAGTGGTTGATAGAGAATAAAAGCAATACCGATATGTGTCCAGTTAGGTAACCTATTTATATTTAATTTCAAGACGGTATAATTAATATTCTTCTGTTATTTAGATTGTATTATCTACTGAAATCGAAGAGAGGAAAAAATGTGAAAACAGAAAGGATGTTTTTGACACCGAATCCGTTTTGGGATAAAGTTGAGAATGCGGTGTGGTATAAGAACAGTCCAGTGAGATGTGTAAATGGGTGAAGTTATTAGCTGAAAAAACTGGATTAGATGTTAAAAGAAGGAAGATATCAAATCATTCGGTACGCTCATCAACTGTATCATCTCTGGCGAAAGCTGGAGTCGGAGAGCAACAACTGATGAAAATAACGGGACACCAAAATCTGAATTCCATAAAATCGTACTTGCAGCTTGATGATGAGCACCACGAGTCGATTATCACCAAAATGCGAAGAAATTTTACAACAACAAATGTGTCATGTACAACTTCGACATCTGTCAGTAATAGTGACGGTATTAAGCTACAAGAGAAAGGTACTCCCTCGGGTACTCCCAGTGATAGCTCTGTTCCAGAATGTCTGCTGCAGCACTGCAGTAATGTTAGTTTTTCTAATTGTACCTTCAATATTGTTAGTAAATGAGTTACATTAATAAAAACTTTCACTTGTTTAAAATATCCACTTGAATACCTTCTAGGAAGATATAATCGCTCAAATTTCCTGTTGCTATGATACGAAAGTAAATATTTGCTATTTTATTGGTTCATATTTGAACAATGACAGGTGAATTGAATAGTCAACAAAATATATCGTTCCTATCGCCAATTATGATCGAGAGTACATACAAAATTTATGTAATTGTCCCAAATTTTTTCTCCTGAAGACTTTTCCAGAACCATAACGAAAGAAACAAAAAAGGATTATGCATATTATGTTTCAAATCGTGAGTTATGGTCTTGAGTTCACACAAAAATCTTATAGCCAAGACAACTTTGAGTTCTTTTCGAATTTTCCAATTTTCCGGGAAACTTTTCCAATTTTTCTTTCTCTAAAAACCTTATTCGAACTACCACAAACATTAAAAAACAGCCAAATTGACCCCACCCTTCTCAAGTGATGCGCTTAGCTACGAACAGCATGTTATTTTTGTTTATATACATAAGTATATTATGTAATAGTTTTTAGAAAGGTTTCATTGTAATTGAAAGAAATATTTTGAATGCCTATATGAATAATTTTCAAATAAAATGAAACCATAGCAATTTTGAAAGATGTGGTTTATAATTGAATGTTTGAAGCATAGCAGATGTATCAAAATAATACGTTGGATGAGGAGTTATTCATAAACAGAAGAAGAATGGCCCCAGACATTTTTCGGCGAGAGATATTGTGAACAGCTTTTGTATTAAGAGAGTCAATTTTCTTGTTCGAAATTCTTGAAGATATTTTATTCAAAACGAAGAAATAAGTATATAAATGAAAAGATATTGTAATTATCTGAAGAAGAAAATATACAACTAAAGGAAGAACATGCAATAAAAGTAGAATTAAATATCCAGTATAATGAAGATTATCTAATTTGTGAAGTACCATACGAAAGTTATTTTCGAAGAATCGAGAAACAGATTTTCAAGAGAAGTTAGCAAGGCTATCTATATATATGAAATATATTTCCAAGGCTTAACAAGAAAATAGGCTGGTTTCATTTTACATACAGTCACCCAGTGTTAGGACAACACGTCTTCTGGAAATTTAAACTCATCAAAAAGCAGTCTTAAACTCGTTACTAAGTCCCTGAAGTTCGTAGAGGATCCCTAAGAAAAGCAGTACTAGGACTTCAAGCTAGTATTCAGGAGGACACATCGCATCGAGGATTACTAGTAATTAAATATTAGACTAATCTTTCAGGAGTGATTCTAGTTTATGTAGTATTTCATTTGCAGCAAATTTTAACTTGCTATTTCACTTATATCGTACTTTTAATTGAAGTGACGAGGACACCTTATGTGCTCCTAGTAGTTTGTTATATTAAGACCACGTAGTTGTTTTCAATTATATGCAATATTTGTGACATACTAGGTGTCGACATTACCCTGTTTTGACTTGTAATTAAACAATTAAATTTATTTTTTTAAACCACATGTAATGCTAAGGTGATCTCGTCAGCCATTTTTGATATCTTCAAGGTTATTCTCATTGATTTTTTTTATTTTTTTCTCTTTTGTTGTATTATAACCTAGCTCGAATTGTAAATAACATCTTTTATTTTTATTTATATTTAATACATTTTCCCTGCTGAGATTTTCAACCTTTCTTTAATGCGTGTAATTAATTAATTACTGCTGTAATAAACGTGTTATTGTTGAATGGATATTCTTATTGGAGGCTTATCATTTATTAAGGAAAGGTGGCGCCTAATTAGTCCATCGTTTAATTAGGGAATTAAAACTACGATCTTCTCAACAGAGCTAGAGGCAGTTAAGGTTTATAATCTTCACCATTGAGAAAACAAGGGAAGCTCGCAGATAGAACGAAAGATATTTTGTGATCGCAAGTATATGATTTGAGAATTTATAGGTGTTATGGAAGACTACTACTGTAAGTTCCCATAAGCTTTCGAATAGATGGTCTTTAGAATAGTTATGCCATAGTTTGACTTCAGCATCGAGCAATGTCTGCAGCTAAATTCTTTTGATTAGAACATAACAAATTAGTATCTCTGCTGGATGATTAAACTGTCATCATAATTATCAATCAATTGACTTTATGGAGCATCTGCTGATTTATCGAATAATTGGTAATCAAAGACACATATTTACGAGTAAACGTCATAATATTACATTTATCAATGTTGAATATAAGATTATAGGAATGTGTTTTCGAAATGTCTTTCTTTCACACTTTTTTTGTGCCTATAGATATGTTTCAAATAGAATTTAATCTAATAAGCGACTTACATTCACATTCTAATCGCATTATTAATGCCTTCCATGGACACTTATATATTCTCCTTTAATCTGCTGCTCTATAATTTTCCATTTCATTATTCTATTTAACTCGAAATAATATGATTTACGTTGTTGAACTGATCACAACTTAGTAATAATTCAATTCTATTCATTTTCACTTGTAGAGTTTTTCACCGGTCGAAATGGGGCACCGTTAATAACAGAGCATGAGCCGTACACACACATACAGATTTACGTCGTACTTACAAATAGGAAATGAAGCCGTAATGTTCTTGTTTCGCGAACACGACTCTTAATAATAATGTATGCGTTGATTTTTTCCGGTACGTAATAATAATAATACTGGGCTTATAATGATTCCTTTTTAATATCTTAATATCGCAATTAAATGCCTAACGTTTAATCGTTTTGCGGCGCGTCAATTACCCGTTTAATTAATTGAACGCGAAAAAAGTCTTTCATCTTTTCCGCCGATACAACAACATCTCTCATTTAAATTCACATGACCATCCAATTTATGCAATCCGTATTAATGTGCTCTTCTTTCCGGGCAGTTTTCTAAAATTAATAATATAGTATTCTGAATGTTTAACATTTTAATCTAGTTGGTCTATAATTGGATCATGTGTAACAATATTTAAATGTGGGAGCTTAATTTTAATAGCTATGCCATATAAATGTGATCGTGGCAGATCACAGTGCAAAAATATATTTTCTGGCTACAGGAAAACCTACCATATAATATTCTTTCAAGTATTAAAAATTATTTTTTTATTATAATTTTTCTTCCATGTCAAAATAAAATATTAAAATTGTAAAGCCTAAGAAATTTAAACTGTTATTTAATTCTTTTTCTATCGTGAACTTAATATTTTTGTGGAGATTATTTACATATATATTCTAAAAATTGATTTAATTATTTATCTGTTTCAAGAGAACACAACAGACGTGATGATCCAAAGATTGATACAAGTTCTATAGATTGATACAAGTTCCATTAAATAAAGAACATTTTCCTAAAGAATTAAACCATAATAAAACAAATAGGTAACAAAATACAATGGATACAAACCAATCCTAGTAGCACACAATATCGGGCCAACGTCGGCTGTCGGTCGTTTATTTATTGGCCTGACATGGGCGTCTGATATCAATCCGATGTACAAGTGTTAACATTTTACCACGTTGGATAAATATCACTCCAAGATATTGGCCCAATATTTTGCACAGAAATTTTTCCGATTTGAGCATTTACCTTATATTTCATAAGACAAATAAAGTACAGAGAATTTACTTGATTTGAACAACAAAATGAACAAACAAAAATGTGTTTTGTATTTGATAGATCACAACCCACTTGTTAGCCAATTATGTTAATAAAATAAAAAAACTCTTTAAAAATACAAAATTTCAATAATGCACCCGTGGGCGATGAGTCATGGGCCTCTCGTGTCCGATCTCTAAAATAATTTATAAAAGTGTGCGTAGTACTTTTAATGTTAATTTGGTGAGAATCATTACTGCAAATGCTTAATTAACTTTGAGGATCTAAATATTTTATTTCACACACCAACAATTATTCATGGTACAGTGTGTAATATATTCTGTGATAAATTAATATAGACTATATCGATAGTGTCTTGCAAAGTTAATACGATGTTGGCGTTTAATCGCAGAATAACAAATTGTGATGTCATCCCCTTTACTCTAAATTTATATCGAACACTGACCTACAACCAACATCACAGTGACATTGTGAACTTAATATTATGTAGATATTTTTCTTTAATGTTAATAGTATGTAGATTTTTGTTGTCAATAAAATATCAGTATCAGATATTTAACCAATATATTACCAATGTAGACAACGATGGTCTGATATCAACCCAACGACATAAATTGACATTTACTTGATATAGGAATTTTATATTCGTACGGCATTGGGTGGGGGTCACTGATGTTCTACCGATCTTAGAATATTGGACTGAAATTGGCCCGCTTTGAGGCCAACGAACTTGGCTACTAGGGAAATATAGTACATTAAATCTTGAGTAAAACTGAATATAATAAGGCAATAGAAATGGTTTACCGAATATTATAAGAGAAATGAAGTAATTATAAAGTATTAACTTACATAGGATCAACAAGCGAAAAAATAAGAAAAGTTTTACATAAAGTAGGTATAAATGTAGCATGCAAAACTAATATATTTTTAGGAAAATATATAAAAAACAATAAAACAAAGATAAGTAAAACTAAAAAATCAGGAGCCTATAAATTAACATATATGAACTGCCCTAAAGCATATATAGGCCAAACAAGGAGGAGCTTTGTCAAAAGAATACATGAAAATTTTAAGAGCTTTAATAATAAAAAGACAGATTCCAATTACGCAATTCACTTGCTAGAAAATAATTATAATTTTAACAATAAATTTGGGATTATAGATTCACAAATAAAAAGCTTAAAAGTAAATTTACTTGAAGCCTTAGAAATAAACACACTTAAATATATGCATATATTGTTAAACGGCCAGATAGACCTTAATAATTCTTCGCTCTTGAATTGGTACCGTTAAAGACATAGTTGTTAAACATTCACTTGGAGTACATTATATATTCATTAGGAGATTATAATAATTAGGTATGCATAAGGGTTGAAAACTTATGAAATTTGTAGAATATGTATTTATACCTTGTCTCAGAATAAGAAGGAGTGATTCAAATATCGCGCCAAAATGGCGTATATTTTTAAAGCATTTCATTGGTTCTTGCGTAGGCAAGTTTAACATGGGAAAATAAGTTTGACAAAACGTCATTTTATGTTTATAGCGAAGCCATAACCTAGTCACTTCCATTTTTACTTTGGTTTATTATACTTTATTGTGTTATTAAATAAAATCCGTACTTTTATGTACATGAGCATAGGTTGATCAGACGGCTTAAGACCTAAAGAATAAGTGATCATGCATTGAAACTTTGAATTTGATGAATCTGTCAAAAATACTGTACGTCAGTGCAAAAATTAAACATTCAACAATTAATATCATTGCAAAAATAACTATAGATGAGTTCATACCATAAATGAACTGGACAACTCACACATATTCTAGAATTGACTCATTAATTACAAGTAAGTGTCAATTAAACAATAATTATATTATAGATGAGTTCATACCGTAAATGAACTGGACAACTCACACATATTCTAGAATTGATTCATTAATTACAAGTAAGTGTTAATTAAACGCTAATTATATTACCACATGTTCATATACATGTTATATTTAAGATATGTCAAACGTAAAGAAACCTGTACTGATAGAAAAAGGTGAAAATATCTGGTGGAGAATATGGGAAAAAGTTTGGATTGTCACAAGTATAATGAGTGCACGACAAGCTTTGTTGAAAACCTGTAGGATTAAATAGCCATACCGATAAAGATAGGCAATTAAGAATACTTCATATACGATCTGAATTGATACATAAGATGAAGTTGCTTCAAAAAAAATCCCCTTTCAGAATATCACTTATATGGGAACTTTGACAGAAGCAATTACAAATGTTACAATAAGTATTTGGAAAAATTGTGCCGACTATGTAAATTTTTAATCTTTTCAACATGATGTGAACTAAATTATTGTTAATTTCCAATATATAGTAGAAATAAATATTTGTTATACTTTATATATTTTCATAATAAATAAATTTTAATAGGGAATAATAAGTAGTAATGTGTAGGTGTATGTAATTACCTTTGCAGTTCGTGTAAACAACTTCAGCCGATGTAAATTTTTCTATTTATTACTATTGTATGTAAGATTCACATTTCCAGACTAGTTGCTTGAATTTACCTTCTCACGGTTTGTAGCAGTAATACGAATGATTTATCTGTATAAGTTCTTTATTATTATTTAAAATAGGAACTAATAAGCAAAACCTTTTCTGCAAGTTCTTAAGGACATTTTGATAAAAGATAAAAGGTTTTATTCATTCTTGCTCTCTGATACAAATATTTAATAATTCACAATTTTCATGTTGATATCGCACATTCACTTAAATGTGCAGTAATTATATATTTATAACGGCAATCCTCCTCAAAACGCTTAGAACAAATTCTAGGCTTTCATTTGTAAATTGGGGCCTATATCTTTATTCATAGATTCTTCTAATTTTTTTTGTAAAACTAGAATGAACAGCTTTGAATGTTAAGAGACTTGTATTCATCAAATTATAGATGTATGCACCTACTTGTGTTTATAACTTTACTCTCCTGTTTCCAATTGCCGTGCACTCGTATTGCTGCTTCGACTGGTAGAATGAAAAGCGGCACATCCATCTATTTTAACGAAAGTAGTAAATGAAACACAAAACAGCTAAATCCTTATTTAGAATTAATACAGTTCTTCTAACCTCAATTGTCATGATGTCATATCAAATTGTCTACTAAATTTTAAGCTATGTGTTCCATGTTTTGGCGGGATATTTGAATCACTCCTTCTTATTCTGAGACAGGGTATAGTAGTAATGCAATATCTGAAGAAGCAACATCGTAAACATGTCATATTTTTGAATAAATTGTGATTATACTGAAAATTAGTTCTAAATTATGTTTTACTCCAACCCTAATTATTAGGGCGCGCACACGAGCGAGTCATGACTCATCGCCCATGGGCGCACTATTGAGATGTTGTATTTTTAAGGAGGTTTTAATTTTACTTATATAATTGGATAACAAGTGGCTGGTGATCTATAAAATGCAAAATACCTTATTATTTGTTCACTTTCTCTTCTGTAAGACTTGTTCTCTTTGAATAAAGAACATCCTTGTAGATAGAAAACGTCCTTTCTACATCGCACCTGATTATATGTGCGTACTGGAAATATTCTTTTATTTCAGCGTATTTAGCATACACAATTGCCGCAATGTTATTAAATCTGGATTTCTATTAAAAACTGCGTTTAACTTTTGCCGAAGGCCACATCCGAAGTCTCTTGGAATACTTTTGAAATTATTAATAGCCACATCTAATGTGGTTAATCCATTTTTTAATTTAAGATTCGATTTTCAAAATATGTGATTAATTTAGGCAAGTTTCCAAACTGTTCCTGTAGAAATAACAACTGATTTTTTAAATTTAGGATTTGTGTTAGTTCCTTGTACTCAGAAATACTTCGAGCATCGTCATTTAAACATGTAACGAAATTTTGTTAACTATCGAAATTCTCTGCATAAAAACTATTTATGTGTATGTTTTAGCAAAGCTAAGTGACGAACGTGCGATATTTTGGCATTCTCTAACGATATTTTACAGACTTTGTAATAAATTTCGGAATTCATTTTCATATTAGAAGAAGTAACATAAACAACGTTCTAGATCTAAATAAATGATAACTAAAAATACGCGTACATTTTGTTATTTAAAGTAAATAACAGTAAGTATATACATATTTACATTATTTCTCTTGCGAAATATAAGGTAAATATAATAAATTTTAAAAAACCCTCAGGCTATCTACGCCGATGTAGAAATAATTTTAATCATAAATTCCTTATTTTATAGCCATTTTTTGCTCTCATTCTCGGGCTCTTCTCGAGCGTAAACAGATGTTGCAGTTCACCGTATGAATTAGTGCTATTCAGTAAATGTGTGTTGTTTACATTATTTCTCTTCCATTGTAACTCCGTCGTAGTTTAACTATTATGGATTTCCAGCAAGTATCAGTCGTTTAATATATTATTAATGTTATTATTATCATTGTTATTATTATTGTTATTATTATCATATCAATATGCAAAATTTTAAAATAAAATATTTCCCATAAATCAATTTACATCTGATATCCATAAATAGTAGGACACCATGTCTAAATCATTTAAACAAAAATATCAATTCAGATAAAAAGACATGCATTTCTAGCATAATTCAAAATCCTTAAATAGGTTACCCAAGTCATAAGTTGAACATATTTCTCCAGTAAAGGTACATTGCACACATTCAAACGTAATGCATTAAAAAAAAAGTTATCCAAACTGTCAAAAACACCTTATTATATACGCACATCACATTCACAGCCTCGTCAGATTAACATTGATTTTTGTGGAAGTAACAATTTTTGTTTAGGTGGTCCTCGAACACAAACGCAAAAGAGGGCCACGATTCGTGAACACAATGGTCTCCTAACTGTAAGTTAATAGAGTGGTTACAATGGCTAATAGAGATATTGTGAGACCGGGGTGACAACAGGCCACAATGAGGTACCCTTCGTGCCTCACTATTCATTTCTGACAACATCCGTAACTGCATCTGTCATTTTAAGAGGCATTTTATATACACCGTGGCGTTTGTAATGTAAGGAAGATTGTTATTATACAAAGGGGTGCATATCTATCTCTCCACGTACAATTTTGTGTGAGTGATATGAATACTGTTTTTATGATGATTATGATGGGCTTCAAGGACTTCTAGAATATGAACTAAACTATATTAATAGATAATATATCAAGTAAGTACCCGAAACATGATTTATTAGTAGGGGGTAAATTCATTTTATATTGTACCCCAGGGTTAAAGTATTTAATTTATCTCTGATTTTATAATTTTTTTTAATGTGTAATTATTTTTTCTAATAATAATTGCATTAAGAATTATGGCTCGTTATGTTAGAATAATATCTATATAATTTATTACGCTCATGATTTTATGTTACTCTTTTTATTGTAAATTATATGACGTTAAATTAACGTGAGCGGGGTTATTAAATATAAGTGAAAAGTTTAATTTACGTTTTGCATTTATGATGATTTCTTGTGTAGATACTACGTATATTATGTAGGTATAAATAAAAGGGATTTTGTTAAGATTTATACTTAGAAATGCGTAATCAATATACGTAATACAAAATAAGAACTGGATGAAAGCAAGAATTTTAATTAATAGAGGCATGCCGTATAAAGAAAATGAACATTACAGAATATAACTTAACATTCGTGTGGTGTAAAAATTGGTTTATAAATTATTTTTAAAGCTTGGTATCTCCCGTAATCTACGGTTTATCATATTACATATTGAATATATATATATACATATATGTCACTAGATTTCGGGTTTTCTGTCGCGTTTCCACGCGTGGTCTTTGAAAAGACCAGTGCAGGTTTCTAGATGACGTTTCGGCAAAATCACACTTACTATCTTCAAGTCGGCGATAACCGCTTCTGCTTTTGCTTCTTGTTATTTGTAAACTGTTTATGAATAAAAATACCTGTTTTACCAGGGAAAACTTCAACAAATAAATAACCCAAATATAAATTAGTATAATTACCAAAAGTTTTAATTCTTCAATTCTCAATAGACCAATACATGTGCTTTTCATTAATCAAACATTAGAAATCGTAGAGACCGAAACTTCATCAAATCACGTGCTCGCTAACACAATTTCATCATATTTCTTGAAAATAGCCTACCACAAAAGCTTCATTTTACCAATAAAATCGTAAAGTAATTAATGAATCCGATAGACTTTTAAAAAAAAAACCGTTAATCAGATCACCTTGTTTAGTGAACAACCTAAAAAAAAGTGTGTTATTTACCCGAAACTTATGTAGAAAGTGACTGTATTAAGTACGACAAACACCAGCCAATGCTCGAAAAAATTCCCTGAGGTTGAGAAGTGCAATTAAAGTACAAATTAAAAACACGAAGTACAGAGACATTTAGTACAAAGACAATTATAATTCTGAAATAACAATAAAGGTAGAATTACTGTGTAAATATTCAAAATGAAAATTACAGACTGGCATTAACATTAAATGGAAGGTCCACTACAGACATAAGAATGGCTTTAGCAGCTAAGTTGACTTAAATATATTTAAGGAAAATGTACAAATAGCCAACATATTGCCGTGGTCTCTTGCATATTAAAAATAATAGTAATAGCATTAAGAATAAATTTAAGTATAAAATAATATAAAAGAGACAATAAGAATAAGTTTTATTGTATTCAAAGATTTTAACATAAAAGTATACTTATATGCATACATTTAAGTATAGAAAACATAGACATAAAAATGAATTTATATTTACAATTTAGATATTAAACTGGTACAAAATAAAAGACGAGATAAATTTAAGCTATATATATTACTTTTATAGAAGAGTGAAAAGATTTAGCCATTTAAATGCAGTAAAATTGTATGAAGAAGACAAAATCCGATATGCACGGGAGAAAAATGTAATTGAATAAATTATGTAAACTTGAGAACGTGCATAAGGTAATAAAACTTTATAAAAGAAATTAAAATAAGTCATTCTAAAAGAATAAAATGTACCTTAACTTATGACTATATAAGTAAATAAATAAAAAGGATATAAATCAAAATATTTCGGGACCATACAATCAACAGTAATGTTTTTATAAACGACAGTTGACAAATAATAAAGTACATTCATGAATTCGGGTGTGTAGCACTATGTTTCATTGACTGTAGAGAGAGATTTGTACGGTTTGATGACCTACAAAAAGAAAATATAATGTAAACTTCGTTTGTAGTTTTTTACAGTTTAAAATTTTACCATTAGAAAATCTTGGGTGAAAGCAAGTGATGAAATGGTAGGTCCGATGGGTCGTCATATACGGGCAGCGAACGTCGGAAGAATTTTTGTTATTTGTAAAATATATTTCCAGTAATACACAATTTTCATTTACCTAAAAGAAGATGATGGTTTACATTAGCGTGTGAGAAGGAAGTATGTGGAGAACAATGAATAAACAAGTTCATAAACAAATATAAGGAAGAATTATATTAATACAAGTATACCTACATTGGAAGATACTGGACAATTTGAGTAAAAGACTTTTAAAATAAGCAAACAATTCTCAATGTGTTGACATTTTAAGTGAAGAAACTGTCAAAGACAATAAGTGTGTGTGTGTGTGTGCTCGTATCACGATGGCAACTTGAAAGGCAGAGATCACTGAAGACGCAGGCTGACAACTTGAATGGCAGTTCCAAGGATGGCGTTGAGAGCGGTCACGTGTCTTCCCGGGTATATAAATTGAAAACAAGAATGAACAAGATAGTTAGATAGTTATTTGGAGAGAGATTAAAAGCGACTTAAAAAGACATTAAATCGTAGGGTCAGATACACCACGATTATAATTTGTTCATTATTTCTTGTATTAGCATATTAATTTTATTTGTATTTAAATTTCATTCATTATAAGGATTTTTCTTTGGTTAATAATTTTTTTTGTATTTTTAAAAAAATATGGAGATGCAAATAGCAGAATTTGAAAGTTTTTCAATGATTCAAAGTAAGTTTTAGAAACAAAGATTTATCAATGTTGCTATGCGTGTATTG
Source organism: Amphimallon solstitiale (assembly GCA_963170755.1). Classification (NCBI taxonomy): domain Eukaryota; kingdom Metazoa; phylum Arthropoda; class Insecta; order Coleoptera; family Scarabaeidae; genus Amphimallon; species Amphimallon solstitiale. The sequence goes on from OY720680.1 coordinate 60,606,741, forward strand.
TAATATAACGTGCAAATGTATATTCAATATAACGTCGTGCAACAGGGATAATAGATATTGTCCTGTAATAATATACATTCTTTAGTTTTAACAACACAAATAGAATTATTAATGGTGTTGGATGTTGAGAAAATATAACGTGCAAATGTATATTTTCTAGCACTTTATTAGGCATCATTAATTCTTACAATAAATTTTTGATTATAAATTAATAATTTAAATTAGATTTTCAAGAAGGAAAGTGTTTCTGGGTAGCGGACTTTGAGATGCTGGACACAATGGTTGTAGACAGTAATCAAATTCAAGCTTTTTCTCCGAACATTGACCATTGCGAAGTTCTAAGTTTATCAGAGCATTACGTGCGAATATAATGTCTCTGATGAAATAGAATTAGCCCAAAATATCAATAGAATACCAACATTAATTGAATTTTCTTTATTTTGAAACAGGACAATATTTTATTTTTATTTAAGCATTAAAAATATATTCGTCATATAAAACATTTCAACCTAGAACACGGTACAAATGTTTTCTTTCAATTATGTTCTTCTTTTATAATTAAATGGTGAATATAGCATAGTGATGCTATCTATTCTGAAAATAATGTTGAATAAATTATACAAATATGTTTTATATGGTTTCTGATTTTGATTCAAAATAAGCTATAACCTTATCCCTATAATAAGACAAACAAGAGATTTGACGAGAGAGGAGAAATTTAGATACACTGGTAGAATTCACGTATACTTATAAAGTACGTGCTGATAAGAAAATAAATAAATATATTAAGGATAATAAAAAAAATATCATGATCTTTATTAGTTATATTGCTGGAACAGCACACAGCATAATCTATTTGGCAATGCCTAACGTATGGCAATACTACAATTATTTCATTCCAAATAATTATGTTGCCACAGCAATATGTCACCGCCTGTTTATTAAAACGCAAATTTAATAATAATGGATATAATTTTAGAGAGATATACAGCGCAAAAAAAAATAAATATTAAGAAAACAACGTAAAAGTATTAGCAGTAAACAATACGGTACAATATATTAAATCTGTGAAATGTATTTGACATATATTTTCTGACAAATTGATGTCAAATCAATCACAAGACTCCTTATTAAATTATTTGTGGTGTAGTGATAAGTTATTGCTAAATTTTGAATTTCTATTTCTATCATTTTGTGCACTGTTGTGTTTCTTTCTTTGAATTAATTTCAGAATATTTCTGGTTTTTGTTATTTTGTTCCTTACATAAATTTTAATAGCCTAGTAAATATAGCAACGGTATCATCAGCAAATTCATTAATCTGTATTAGATCAGAATACAAATGATGAACAGTATAGGTCTCACAACAGGTCCTTGTGGCACGCCCCATAATACTTCCCTTTTCGTACTCAAGCTGTTCCCTATTTCAGTTTGCTCTCGTCTATCTGTTATGTAGTTCTTAATTGAATCATGTGATATTGCAATAATTCTTTGTGCGTGCGATATCTATCTAGCTTTTTCTAGATCGGCAAATGTGGGTATGTTTTGATTTATTTTTATGTTAAATTTGTTATTACTATTTGTGTATAAATACGTAATATTAGAAAAAAAATATTTTTATTTTGAATATTATTAGGTACTTAGGAAATTCACTGTATATCCTTAAACAAAGCAAAAAAATGCCACAACACGACGTTCTTATACATATAAGAGCGTTTCAAATTATACAATCCTTACGAGATATTTGCAAAAAAAACGCTATTCGAGAAGAGTAAAAGTGTTACTTCCGGCTCGAATTTTTAATTTTATTTATACAAAAAATATTGAAAGTTATGTTTTAAATACTTTTATTCAACTGATTTCCTGTAAAAGTCCTACTTCCGGTAAGAATTTCGAATAACTTTTTTGATTAAATGTTTGTCAAATTTAATTTAGTGCACATTTGAATTCTTCATAAAATTTGTCTAAACTTAGTAAATGACGAAATATTGGCAAAAATTTGATTTTTTCACTGAAGTAAACTACCACTTCCGGTCTACCGATTTTACTGAAAATCTAATCAGATCTCAAGAGGGAGATTATACTCGTAAATACAAAAATTGGAATTGATATCTGTAGCCGTTTAACCGCTATCGTGGTCTGAGAGAGAGAGAGAGAGAGAGAGAGAGAGAGAGAGAGAGAGATTTCTTAAAACCACCTTTTCGGTGTTGGGAGACTTCAAAACGTAGACATCTTAAAAATCTAGCGGTCAAATATTACTTCCTTATACTACGTAAGAAAGTAAAATGAAGCATATAATTAAATAATCGAAAATGCAAATAGAAAATCAATAACAATTCTTTTTAAAACATGTGCATGAAAACTCAAAGGGCTGATCATTCGAAACTATGTATGTATACTTTCAACATGAAATTTTAACGTAAACTAGATACCTCTATATTTACCGCTTACATTTTCTTTCTGTTCCTCCTTTCAGTATTACATACTTTTAGCATGTATGCATCCAATACATTACCATAATCAACGTATTTACGTTCAGGGTGCCCACCTATGTGCTTACACCTATATGAATGTATTATATACTTAGGTACATACCTACTCACTTGCTTGGATATACCTTATAATCCATGTAACCTATGTTTAGCTTTTTATTAAAGTATACTTACGACAAGAGTGAATTTATTCGTAGAACGACCATAGCGTGATCCGAATTGCCGTCATGTATTGGCCATAAACTAACACAAATTGTACCCCGACGAATAATATTTTACGTCCTTTATTTGCTTTGAGATGTCGAGATATGGAGGTATATAAGTATTTTCGTGATGACTAACTCACACCAGCCGCTCATTCTTAATGATACACATTTGCCTCTAAAAATATATACGTGTGGTTTAATATGTGGATTTTGTTTTATTCCGAAGTTTGGATAAGAAAATAATACATGTTTTTTGGAACTCACGAGATACTAATTCATTAAAGATTCGGACTGCTCGTTCATTCATTTATTCAGTAAATAAAAAAAAGTGGGGAATATGCTATGAGATCGAAATTGATTGTCATTGCCGCGTATGACATTTTGCAATAAATTATGAAGTGTGCTTACTGAATATAATTGAAAGATAAATCTAGGAATATATCACTGGTATTCTATGATTTTCTCAAATATGTAATAATAACCTATTGGTTGTAGGTTTGGCGCTTTATCAGAAATAAGCAAAAGTGATTTCTAAGATTTGCTACATTAAAGTTAAAATGTTTGTAGCCAAAGAACGTTACCACGAGACGTAGATATCATTAATTTACTAGATTTATCACACAATTACTAAAAGTCAAATTATTCTTGTTGTTTTATTAACAACAATATTTAATTTAAATATACTGAAGACGATTAGAACAAAGCAATTGCAACTTAAGCTTAAATAAGAGGTTCATTGAAATATTCGATTCCAAAGTCCACTTTACATAATGAAATCTCAGGAAAAGTACCAAACGTAAGAAACATGGGCCCATGACCAAGTTTCAGCTAGGCTGCAGAATTTATTATTATTATTTATTAATATTAGAGAATGGCTATGACTAATGACGCACGCTCGGAGGAGTGGGAGTAGTTTTCGTTTGTTTAAATTTTGTTTCTTAGGTTAAGTTAAGTTAGTGTTGATTTACTGTTGATAAGTACAACACCGTTTCTTCGCATTATCGTTGTTATATTTAAGTTTGTGTTGTAACTTTAAAAAAGTCATTGACAATGGTATTTAATTATTTGGAAAAGTGTGATATGTTAGAAGCGTATATCGTGTGTCGTAAAAACTCTGTAAGGACCCACGAATATTACGCTGAGTGTTATCCTCTACGCCCGCAGCCAAATCGACCCTATTATCAAATACTGTATCGACAATTCAGAAAAAATGATAATGTTTTCAAAACTAGAAAAAGAAAGGACTACGTAATTAGTGAGAAAATGGAAATTGACGTTTTGGCTTACTTTGAAGTTCATCCCAATAATTCTATAAGAGACGCTGCTTGTGAATTAGACGTAAACGTTAATTGTGTGCACAGAATATTAAGAAAATTTAAATATATCGCATTTAAGTACCAGCAAACATTATTCCCGAGTGATCAAGAGAGAAGACTAACGTTTTATCACTGGTACCTTAATTATTCAGCGCAAAATATAAATGCATTTGAATTTTTCTAATTCTGGAATTTGGAATAGAAAAAAACATCACTATTGGTCACGAGAAAATTTATTGTTGGAAAGGCCCCATGCCCACAAATACGGTTTAGTTTTAATGTTTATGGGTGGATTAATTGGCTCGGCAATTGTCGGACCATTCTTTTATAATGGTGCATTAACCGGGCAAAGATATTTACAATTCATGACTGAACATTTAGGAATATTTTTGGATAACCTGGACGTGGCTACTCGGCAAAATGTACATTTTCAACAAGAAGGAGCACTAGGGCATACTCATCGCGAAGTACAAAATTTTTTCAGCGAAATGTTTCTGAATAAGTGGATAGTTACGAATGGACCAATTCAGTGGCCACCACGGTCCCCGAATCTAAACCCTATGGACTTTTATTTTTGGGGATATTTAAAAAATGAATTTTACAAAAGGAGATATGACAACGTTGTTGAGCTTCAAAATAAAATAATGGGCACCGGTGAACTCGTCACTATTTTTAATCCCTACCCTTTTAAACTAGCCAACTGGTCACCCAAGAAAGTCAGGTAACTTTGAGGGTACCCCTTTGAAACCGGTGATCTCGTCACTTTCACTTAAATCGCTATTAGCAACCACTAATAGGATTATATTTATTATCATGAAACTTTGGGTAAAATATTTTGAAATTTGCAATAAATTGACTCTCTTGTAAAACGATTGCATTTGTTTGCTACAACTTGTTACATTGGTGTCTCGTGTATAATGGAAGCTCTAGTTGTCGATTTTATATACAGCCAACGAGGTCAGAAAATGCTGGTGTTAAACGATTTCAAATCTAAAAAGAGGAAGGTTTTAAAAAACGCAAGAATTCTGTGGAGTTGTGCTACATCGGGTTGTGGAGCAAAATGTCATACCGATGGTAAGCACTAATTTTTTTTTCATGTTTGTACATTTTTATTTTTAACAGCGAGATCTGTTAAAATCAAATGTTACATCGGGAGAACAATTTATTTGTCAATAAGTAAGCTACTTATTGGGAAATAAATTCTATATTTGGATACGGCCTAACAAACATTTATTTTATATTACTAAATGATTTATTCAAATTTTTCTCCAGGTTTGTCGGGTTTAGTAATATCGAGAAAAAGAAAATAATACAATATAATATACAAACATTTATTTAATGAAAATTAAAAATGAAACATAATTCAACAAAAATATCTACGTACTACATTTCTACTGACGTAGAATAATATAGTCATCAAAAGGAAACATAATTAATTATCTTACGTTGCTTAAAGAAAGTAGCTATTAAAATAAAATTTTTATTCTACTATCCTTTTTTATTTTTCTACACTACTTTGTCAAATCTGTTATGGTTATGAAGGTATATGTGTTCGCTGATCGCCTGGGTCCAAAAATTAAGCCGCGGATTAAAAGTGCCGAGATGGCTAGTCTCGGGTGACGAGATGACCGCTCGTGATTCTACCTCCGGTGACGAGTTGGCTAGTCGTCTGGGTCCAAAAATTAATCCGGGGATTAAAAGTGCCGAGATGGCCCCTGTCCAAAATAATTACTAATGTTAATAACATAGACGCAAGATCGATTTTAAAAGTAACTCGCAATGTACATAAACGAATTCGGAAGTGTATTGGACAAAACGGTGATGTCTTCGAACATATATTATAATAAATATACATAATACACAATGTTTATTTAATATTTGCTGTTTTTTTTTTATCATAGCCATCTTGATTTTGTGATATGAATTGCTGTACAAAATAGTGCATAACTGCCGCAACTTTCATTTTTTGTCAATAATGTATGTAATCTTTCTTTTTTAAAGTAATTCCTTCTATCAATATGTCCAAAAATATACTGGGTGTTACATTTAAAAAAAATTTACTTTTGTAAATAGCGCGAAAATTCAACTGTCTTTTCGGTTCAACCATCATTGTTCACGATAAAAATACTACTACTTTGCTAATTTAACCGATACTGTTGCTTCATTAATAACAAAGTTAGCAATAGTGCCGACTTAATTTATAACACCCTGTATACGAAGTGCTAAACAAACATGAATTGTGAAGCAAGTCCATTATTTTCTTTGGTTGCAGTGGAATTGTTTATTAAATATTTGTATCAGCAAGTGAGAGTGAATCAAACCTTCCATCAAGAGAGCCATAAGAACTTGACGAAAAGCTTTTATATATTATTATATTGTAAATAAAATCATAAAATAAAACGTCATATATGTAAATTCAAGCAACTAGTTAAATGTTGAAGTATATAGGTATAATAATAATAAATATATATGTATATAAATTTGCTGTTATGTAAGTTGTTTGTACTATTGCTAACCTAAGTACGTACACGCATTGTTAATTATTATATTTCAGTTTTACATAGAGTAAATATTGAGTGAATATTACAGTTGAATGACACACATTTATTTGCTTTCACAACTAGTAATTGTTTGAAAGGCATCTTTGGAAATAACATTTTTATGTCAGTTAAGTACTGAAAGTTTACATGGCCACCAGCAAAGATTTATTTTTAGAAAAATCAACATAACGGATATGTTGTGGAAGTAGCATTTATTTTTTAAATAAATTGTCTCTCCCACATTTACGAGTACTAAGCTAGTAGAAAATATTTGCTGAATTTTACATGTGCATTTTATTTAAATAAATCTTAGCTATATAACACACACTGCGGGTAATATAAATTATTCACACAACCGAATAAATCTATCTACATTCATTAATACACGTCCAAGTATAAGGACGATAATATTTTTCACATATTGTAGTTGATGTGTCGTATTAGTCCCACCCCAAATACACGTACAATTCTTTTTTTCGATTTACATATACTGACATCCAGAAAGCCGACGTCATTTTGTCACCATTATCTAATAATGTTGTATTTAAATTAATGATCATATATTGCTCCCTGATAATTATCACCATTTGTCGACCAATGACATTTGAATGTAACACTTACGCACAATGTAGGGAAATGAATTACAATCACGGTCGCCAGGAATAGTACAGCAAATGGAAGACTATTTCTGAATTAAAAAATAGGTTTAGTAAATGGAAAAATTATGGTATTCATAATTTAAATACTATATTTAGTATTACAAGTACGTGAGAGTATTCAGCTGTTTGTGCCAAAAGTTATTAAATATCAAGGGAGTTTAATCATTTTTGCAGGGTGAGATAGCTTAATATATTAATCTTTTTGAACATAGTAATATATAGACTTTATACAGTACGCTATTTAATAAAAAAAAAATAATGCAATTTTATTTAATGTAATAAAATATTTTCCTTAAACAGAGAAATACGAATATATACTTATCGGTAAAACTTTTGAAAACAGAAACGAAGTAAAGGATGAAAAATGACGATAATAGTAACAGTATTTGGACCACGGAAAATATAAAGGATGAATTTTGGGAAACCTATCTGATGCTATAGAAAACAAAGATGAAAGAATAATAGTGCGGCATGGGCTACTTCAAATTGCAGAAATAAAAACATCACATGACTAGCACATTTTTGTGATGAGAATAATTTAGTAATCTTTACCACTATCCACTAAAAATTAAAGTATAAATAATTTCAGACTACACTCAAAACAGGCAAACACAGGGGAAAATCACTAATAAAACACCTCAAGTAATTAAATCTTATAAATTATTCGACAGCACAGATATCATTGTTCAAGAAAAATATTTAAGAATTTGCATAAGTTATAAAGGCGTTACTTTAACAAGCACATATATATAATGAAATGAATGAAATCTTTATTTCAGCCGATAGAACGATCTATATAATTCAATGTTTAAAGATGATTTCATGTAAATGTTGACCGCGGCTACGCCTCAAATGGTTCATACGCTGGGTCCAATTTTGACATACCCTCTCCAACATATCGGCCGGTATCTCACGAATAAATTCTTCAATATTGGCTTCCAGTGCGTCAGCCGTTGCGGGCTTGTCCCTATAAACATGAGCCTTAACATAGCCCCACAAAAAATAGTCTAAAGGCGTTAAATCGCACGATCTAGGTGGCCAATTGACCGGCCCCAAACGTGAAATAAACTGTTCACCGAACTCTCCTCTCAAGTGGGCCATTGTTTCGCGTGCTGTGTGGCATGTGGCACTGTCTTGTTGAAACCACATGTCAGTCAAGTCCAGCTCTTCCATTTTGGGCAAAAAAAAAATTGTAATCATCGCACGGTAGCGCTCGCCATTCACAGTAGCGTTCCTGCCTTCGTCGTCTTTGAAAAAGTACGGTCCAATGATGCCACCGGCCCATAATACTCACCAAATACTGCATTTTTCGGGATGCATTGGCAATTCTTGCAATGCTTCTGGCTGCTCTTCACACCAAATGCGGCAATTTTGCTTGTTCACGTATCCATTCAACCAGAAATGAGCGTCGCGTCGTCGCTGAACACAATTTTCCGATAAAAAAGTGGATCTTCATCCAACTTTGCCAGCGCCCATTCACCAAAAGTTAGCCGTTGCGGTAGGTCGTGTGGCTTCAATTCTTGCAACAGCTGTATTTTAAAAGGTTTTACACCCAAATCCTTCCGCAAAATTTTCAACGTAGTGGAGTAACATCTGTCCGCACTCTACGTATGCGTGTTGGTGGTTTAATATCCAATAATGTAAATTTGGTGCGAAATTTAGTGACAAGATTCCGAATAGCCGCCTCAGAAGGTCGCCCAAACTGACCATAAAATGGAAGAAGTGCACGATGCACTTTCTTAACCGAGCATGAATTTTGGTAATAAAATTCAATAATCTGCAAGCGTTGTTCGTTTGTAAGTCGATTCATGGTTTAATTATAGACCAAACTGAACATGTTTGACAGTAACATGCTACACGAAAACAGCTGAGTGTTGCCAAAAAGAAAGTTGCTAAAAAATCACCCATTATATAGTAATGTTTTCACTAGAATAATAGAAAACACATTGAGATAGACGCTAGAGGCAACGATGGAAGAATCACAACATTGATTAAAAAGATAATAAATAAATAGAAAAAAATAGGAAGAAAGGGAAAGCAAATACATATATGTTTCATAGATTTAAAAAGGCTTTAGATAAAAGAAGAAGAAACGACATACGGGAGAGTTTGAGAAATAATACAAATAAAGTAAAAACGCACAATCTAGAATCTACAGAATTAGAAAAGAAAGTAAGGTTCCAACAAGGATTTGTGCTAAGCCTTTTACTGTTTTCGTTAGTAACAGACGAAACCATAAAATGATGCAAGGAAAGGTGCAAAGATATAGCAATAGGTAAATGAAAGATGAAATACGTAATAGTGCAAGAACGCTTATTCGTAGATGAAACGGTGTTGTTTGCTGAAACGGAAGACACACGACAACAAAACCTAGAATTTTATCAAAAATAACTCACGAAAATTAGCATGTAAATAAACAATAAATAGAAAATAGTAAAACAATGTTAGAGTCCCTAATGGAAAAAATCAATAAAATGTAAATCGAAGAACAGCAGCTAGAACAAGTCACAAGTTTTAAATACCTAAGTACAGTCACAGAAGAAACGGAAAAAATAGATAAAGAAAAAACACAAAATTGAAAAAGCTGGAAGACTATATATAACACCATGAAAACAACATTTTTGTGTAAGAGGAAGGTATCACAGGAAATAAATACATAATTGTAAAAGTTTGTGAAGTGGCCAGATCATCAATAAGTAATATGTTTGGCTTAACAGAATTAATAAATGAGGCGACTAGGATAAGTACATCGGAAACGTGCATAGACAACATATTTACGGATTATGAATTTGGTATTACAACAAAAGTGATTGAAACTCATCTTTCGGATCATCTTGTACAGATTGTGACAATTGAAGTTTCGATGGACTTGCTTGACAAGAAAAACAGGATTCATAAAGTAAGAATGATAAATGAGGAACAGATACAGCTATTCAGAAACATGTTGTCTGGGGTGGAATTGAATCAAATCTTGAACAGTGGTGATGTACAAGAAAAATATGCAAGATTTCACAATGTTTTCGAAGTCTCCTTTGAGATATGTTTCCCAGAAATATATAGGACTGGGGAACGGAATTTAAAAACCAACAGAAGGCCGCGAGAGTGTAAAAACATAGAGAACGGTCTAGATGCTTTATATACAATATTCAGGGTGACGAAAGATGTAAATGTGCTTCAGATGTACAAAAATGAAAAAAAAAGATATCATGAGGAAGTGAAGGGTATAAAGAGAAGAAAGATATATATGGTGTGAGTGTATCCTTGTTAAAGGAAATAACAGGGGAAATTGCAGAATCACTAATATATATAATAAACTGCTGCTTGAAAGAAGGAAGCTTGCTAAAATTACACATGTATATAAAAAAAAGGAGAAAGGGATAATGAAGAAAATTATAGGCCCATATCTGTTCTCCCAACTATATCAAAGGTTATGGAAATGGTAATACGCACGAGATTGGTTTCATTTCTCGAAAGGCAGAATATTTTTACCCCATTAGAGCATGGCTACAGATCTGGAAGGTGCACAATAACAGCGATGCTAGGAGTTTTGAGTGATATAATGAATGCTAGAGATAATTATGAAACCCCGGAAATAGTAGCCTGTGATCTTAGCAAGGCATTTGACTCGGTGTCACATGGACTGCTGCTGCATAAATTGGCTTACTATGGGGTGCGGGGTATCGCACACAAACTATTCAGGTCTTACCTTGAAGATAGACAGCAGGCAGTAGAATGGAACCATGAGATATCGAGGAGAGAATCAGTCAAGAGTGGAGTTCCCCAGGGGTCTATTCTTGGCCCAATACTGTTTATAATATATATATAAATGATATTCCGGAAAATGTTGATGCCAAAGTAAGCTTGTATGCTGATGATACCTCCTTCGTATTGAGGAAAGAGGATAGTGATATGGTGTATGAGCGGGATCGCATAATATTTCAAATAAAAACTTGGTGTGATGCAAACAAGCTAAAACTAAACGAGAAAAAAACACAACCACTTACTTTTTCATCAGCCACGCAGGGTGAAACGCTAAATCTTCTGGGGGTCATAATGGATAGCAGCCTTACGTGGTCTGAATATGTAACAACTCTTCTCTTGAGGTTGAGTACTGCTGCATATGCAATAAGGAGGATCAAACAACTGGTAACTCAGACGCAGCAATCGTTCAGTTATTGGGGTGTGTAGCTTTACAACAAAATACCAGACTTTGTTAAGGAGTTGAGTGGGAACAAGTTTAGTAAAACAATTAGGCGTTTTTTATTGACAAATTTCTACGATGTTGAGGAATATCTATCACACGACTTCAGGTGATGACTCTGTGCATTCATATTACTTATGTTGACTCATTATTGTATACAGTTTTTATTCTATTAGTATGATATGTGTATTCATGTTACTGTAATTAGCTGTTGGAAGTTTTCTTTTTTCTGAATTTTATCTTTACACTATTTTGTACCTGACATGCCATGTAAGTTTTTCTTGATGGCGAAATAAACTACTACTACTACTACTATAGTACATGGCAGGGAATCCTGGACTTCAGTAAAATCGAACAAAAGAAAAATAGTAGTTTCTGAGATGAGATTCCTGAGAAGAATAAAAGGAATCACAAGAAGAGATCGAGTAAAAAATGATATACTTGATGATCGGAGAAGGACAACTGGGTTGGTTGGGTCACATTATAGGATGGATGAAAATAGATTAGCAAAAAGTCTTTGAAACTAGAGGACATGAAAAGAATAAGCTAGGACGACAACGACTAAAATTGGAGAAACAAGTTCGGCAGGAGACGATGAAGCGAGGGATTCAATTGAGCGAGATTTGACGACTGGTGTATGATAGAAATGATTGGAAAGGGAGGATACGAGAAAGAACATGAACACTAAACTAAATACAGGTTGTCTGTTTAAGCTCGGACCACGGAAATTTTAACAAAAATATTTTAAGTCTCCAAAATGATCGCAATGGGAAGCAAATATCAAAATGAATAAAAGATTCGATAATTTTTCATTAAATTCTAAATTAAGGGAGATTAAAATGTTTACTGGCAACATTTTCAGGCATTTTTATACCAGTTTTATTTGAAACTTTTTGATCTAACTCCCATACGAAGGAGAGGGTGGAGGGAGTATGCCTGTAAAGTAGGTATAATTTCGGTTTGCCTCAACGGATTTTAATATTTCTGGGCTTATTAGATAGAGAAGTTTACAAAGAATTGAAGGGCATGTAGTACGAAATTGCGTGGTTCTCAAAAAAAATAACAGGGGGCGCTGTTCTCAATTTATGTATATTACTTGTAGTGTGTTGTAGCAAATTTCTATAATCATATAATTTTCTGTCCTCAATGTTAATATGTCTAGAATTTTCTTAAGAATCCAAAAATTGAGTAATATACAGGGTGTTGTATTTAAAATGAAAAAAGTTGGTATTGGCCAGTGTTTCAAAGTTTCTATTGAAAAAAATGCACAACTAAAAATACCAATCGAGTGTCCGAGCGTTTTTTCGAACACGCCCCCATTTATTTATTTTCGAATTTATTTCATGTGACTGATACACAGAATGTATTACATCATCCACACAAAGAGACGTCCAGGAGAACATTTCGCTCGGTCAAATCGATACATTAATGAAATGATTACATACACACATAAATACGTATTCCAACTGGACGTAATTTATCATCTTTCCACGTATATCAACCTGTAAATAATAATTAACTAATTCCTGTTGCATTAATACCGCAATTAAGAGGGCAAAATATATTAACGCTAATTTGTAATAAATCAACGTTTATTACTTTTAATGATAGGTTTCGTCCTGTGGATTATTTGAATATTGTTCGAGTTCTCTCTCTTTCCTTCGCACCGCGGAGACGAACTCATTGTCATGCGTTATTGTTCACAGATTTAGAGGCAACGTGTTTATCTACAGAGAGAGAGTTCACGTATTACCAAAACAGAAACAGAAAATGACGCAATAGGCCAATAATAATTAAACAATGAACGAGTTTTGACAGATGAAATTGAGTATATAAATATTAAACGTGTCCGTTAATTATTATGCTGCGAATTAAGCTTTTTGTATACGGGGAACTATTCGTAGGAGACAATGGTTCTAAATTCCATGGAAATGCATATTAATTATTGTCCAAAAAAAGAATAATCTTATTGTGTTAGCCTCGCCTTGGCTGGATAATGTATGCATTACATTATTTATTCAAAGTATCGTAGAGAAATATAATTATACGTCATAAATCAGTGGTAATAAGAATATAAATAGCAAGTCACATACTTCGTAATTCATCAAAATTAAGTTTTTATCATTATATTCAATTTATATTTTTGAATCAATCAATGACCCGCCCACAAGTACACAATCCACTTACCATGAACATAAAACTTCATTAGACTTTCTGACTAATCTAGTGCTGAACTCTCTTTAGCTAGTGATTACAATCTAACTTCAATGCAATGACAAAACAAGCAAATTATACTAACGGTAATGCGCAATGAAGGTACTGATTGAATATCCAGTGTATGCGACTCATTTAGCTTTTTGGATCTCCATCAATGTAATACCATAACTATCTTTAAGAATATATCTTGCTACACCCTTCTATACGTTTTAGAACAAATTAAATAAGGGTGCAGAAAATTGGCGCTATCGCAAAACTAAGCATCTTAATTACCAAAAGTTTAAGTTCACTAACCCAACTCAAGCAACGTTAAGTAATGTAGACTAAACACTTTAAAATTCAAAATTCAATACTCAAAATTTCACACTCAGTATTTAATAATCAAAATTTAATACTCAAAATTTAATATTCAAAATTCAGGCGTGGTTCGTTACACAAAACAGCAGAAGGATATAAATGAAATTTATGACTCTATGTTAAGATCCCACGAGTAATTATTATCTCAACATTGAAAATAAAATTTTTCTAGATTTTCCAAAAAAGTGGTCCAATACTCCTCGAATTACCCTAACTGCAAGAATTTCAATAGAACCGAGCTGGTAATATGCTCATGATAAATATTTGCAATTAATAGCCCAATCAAAACTATGTATTGATAGAGACTACCAATTAGGACATACCGAAACGCATGTTCTTTGGTGATATATCGGCAAACGATCCTGAGTTCATTAGTAACAAGTCTAATTATTTCCCATATCTCTAAGAACAACATCCTATTCAGTCATAGCATCTGCACTACAGCTATTATGAAAGCACCTATTCATTAAACCGAATTCATATTAATCCGATTCTGGTGTTTCGTAAGTTTAGTCCATTAAAATTTTCTTTTCTTCAGGATCAGAGGATGATGCCGAAAATATTATGTGGCCCTTTACTATCATGGTCTATCTGCACATTATATCAGAGCTCTCTAAATAGTGGGATTTTTCCTTTAAAATGGAAAATATCGTATGTTCTAATTCAAGCATGTAACACATCAATTTGGGTTCAGCACAGTGAAGAAAGCTATTTCATAAGTTAATGTTAACGTAATAGTGTTGAAAGGTTTTAAATTGATAAATAAAGTTTTATTAAATTGTTTTTGAAAAATAGAGTTAAATTAGATAAGATACCATCCATCTTCTTCTTCTTCTTCATTGAAAAAGGAATTTCTGGATTACACTGTCTCATCATCCCACCATTCAGATTCATAGGCCACATGGGGATACAATTTCTCCTGTAGATCTTCTAGCGTTTCCTTATTCCAAGTTGTCATCATCTTATACATTTCGATTTCGTTTAGTGAGAAGGCATTTTTAATCATCTTGTCTGGTAAACTTGCTTAACTCTTTATGTTTGTCTTTATTAGACTGTCGCATGTTGTTTGCAAAACCACACAAGATATTGACCAAAAATTTTCCGTTGGTATTAAAGATAACAAAATGTACTTTCGTTTGACAGAAAATTGTTTAAATTGTCTCCAAAGTTCTTGGAGATGCTTTCGTATATGGGCATCATGGGTGTTAGTAATCAATGTCCTATCAAATCGTTTTTTTAGTTTTTTGACATTTTCATTTTTGACAATTCTAGAACACAATTTTCATTGCTTAATGGCAAAGTCTTTCGTTTTTTGGGATGCTCAATTGTTGTTTTTCATAAAAAGCGACTGTCATTAGTTGATTTAAATTAAATTCATTCGCTTTATTGGTGTATACACATCCGCTGGGGGTACATGAATCATAATTAATTATTTTCGAATATAATCCGGTTGCTCCGTTTTCAGAACACCAACTGAATATTAATGCATGATTCTAAGTAAATATATTACAACCCAGACATTATAATTTAATTACAAATTGATAATTATAATATTAATACATGCAACAGTTCGACTTAACGAGCTCCCTCATTTACAAAATTACACACAATTTTGTTAACCATCTCGGTGTAAACAAATTATATCAAACTAATACGTTTCTTAATGACTCGTTTTAATCATATAGTATGCAAGCAACTGCGCCAAAACAACACAAACAACAAAAATGCATATTTCTCTATGCAATGATTATTTCAACATTAATTTCTATTTATTTACTGTTAATTTAATATCTCTGAATGTGATTACTTTTAATATAATCTAACTGTATGTAACTGCTATAGTGTAATTATTTATAGTTAATTTACTTACATAAGTGCGTTGCTAAACGTTTGCGTTAGACTTCAATACAGTTGCAATTTATTTTTGCGTGATCTAATTAAGTTTAATTTTCTATTCGTGTCATTTTTTTTTAATAAATTGGATTGAATATATTAAACGTGAAACATTGACTGATACGCGAATACATTAACAACTTGCATGGTGGTCTAGAACTCCCTATTTCAGACATCTACATGAGATGAGTAAAAAATTTAAATAACTGGTTATTTCCAAACTGATTTTTTAGGCAATACATAAATTCAATAAACTTTCTAGCACACCAATTACAAAAGATAACATCTTGCAAATGCTTGCTCTTTTCAACATCACATGTTCTAGCTTTTTTTGGGCATATAATCTATGACATACATTAACGTGTGTTTCTATAAGAGCCTCATTGGGGGCTCCAATGATATAATTTAAATATCGCCGCGGAAAAGTTCATCAAATTAATTGATTTGTTAAAACAAAAAAAATTAAAATTCTCTTGTTCATTATTAATTTTAAATAAAAATGATATTTTATATTTACTTACTTTTCTTGATCATATAGTTCCCGAAATTGTTTTTCATATATTTCCTCCATTTTTAGTAATTATTTAAATTCTAGGAAATAATTAGGTACAAGTGATTTTGCGTTATTAATTTTTGAACTTATAGTGCATATTTATTTAAAATAAAATATAAACTGTAAAGTATAAGTAAACAATAACAAATAAACGAAATTTTAAACAAATGAACAAATTTAAACTAACATAGCCCTTACGGTATGCATCATAATTAAATATATTAACTTGTAATTAAATATTTTAATTAATTCTTTCTTATAATTATCACTAAGCATAAATGATAAAATAATATATACTTTATATTGTATATATTTTTTTATTTTTTTTATTACTAAAGTCAAATATAATACTGTAAAATATTATAATACATTTTGCTTTGGATTTCTCACTTTTTTAAAATTGTTAAACCCATGTCAATATTTCGCAAAAATATTACAAGCTTCTGGAGCGTTATTTCAAGTGTTATATTTTGAATTAAATATTATATGTATAATATATTATTTAAACTAATTAGAATTAATTTTAACAAAGAGACGCGTGCCCGAGCTCAAAGAGTAGCATACGTCTAAACTGGCGTTCTCTTAATATGCACAATCAGTTCAAATATACAGGGTGTTTCTTAATAACATGCTAATATTTAAGGGAGTTATTCTTGGGTCCATTTTATGAAAAAAACTTCATATGATCATATGTCCTAAATGTCTTAACTTTTGAAATGTAGGGGTGCTAAAATTAAAAAAAAATCAATCATGTGCATCTCGCCAGACCACTTATAAGTAAAAACTATTTATGTAACTTTGAACAACAATTTATTTATGAAAATAACGTAATCTACATACATTTTGAAATGGTAACAGCAAATTATCCTGAACGCACAAAGAAATAAATTAAATCAGATGTTGGAAATGTCCACCTCCTGCCAACATGTTCTGCTCTTTTTCTGATGGACTCACGTACTCTTTGGAAAATGCCGGAAGTGTTTCTAATTGTTTCGCAAGAAACTATGATGCGATTTCTCAACTGCTCTTCAGTTTAAATCGGTGTGCTAATTTATGTGTTAATACCTAATTTCATAACATCGTAAACATGAAATAATTTTATTTTTTTAAGCGAAAACCGTACGTCAAACAACAAAAGAAACAAATGGGGATTTAAAAAAAAGCACTTTAAGAAAATGCAGTGGCGTAACATATTGCTGTGACCTCCACATTATTGAAATTTTAACATTAAGAATTAGTTTAGTTATTGAAAAAGAACACTAATTTTATATTTAAAATCAATATTTAAGATTTAAGCATTAGTCAAAACATGTAATAGTAAGTAGAATAAGCAGCCTACATTTAAGGAGGAACTGCTGTACCAAAAGTAAACATGAATTGTTGATACACATTAGACAAATAAATATGAATTTAAATATAATATAATACTAATGGTGCCAATTCATAAGAAAGTTTTTAATAATAAAACGTAAAATATAGTAAATACCTACAAGTTATAAATAAATGTGTAAAAAGGATATAAATCAAACTATTTCTGGTGCGAACTGTCAGATCGTAAATAAGAATGTTTTATGTAAATAGTAACAGCATGAATTAAAAATAGACTTATTAGTTCTTGTATGTATAACACAAGGGCTTCAAAGACAATGGAAATGGTCATGTGTGGTTTAAAAACCTGCAAAAGAAAAATACAGTGTTAATGTTGTTCACTGCATTCTGCAAATCAACATATTACCGAAGGGAGGGCATGGATAAAAATTGGTGACAGTGTGACGAAAGCAACCAATCTTCGCATTGCGGGTTCCGCAAGAAAAATTCCTGTTGTTTATAACGTCTTTGCCATACTACCAATCGAAGAATTTCTAAAGCAAAAATAAGAATAACATTAGTTAATGGAAAAAGGAAATGTATAACAAACTATGAAAAAGACAATGCATTCATAAACAAGTACAATGAAGGACTACCGTGCGTTTTTTTTAACTGTTGCCATAGGGAATTGCATGGTAAAAATTATACCCCCTGTTAACTTATGATGCGATGCAGATTTGGTGCTAATTTTTCTTTTAGTAATAAATCACCAATAAGACTACAGAATGCATACTGTTTGAACAACCCAAGCAGTTTTATTTGACTAATTTTACTCTTCAAACTTGAAAGCAATGAACATATATAATTTGACAAAAAACTTAGTAAGCAAGATCAGAACAACAATTTACAAATGTCATTTTATTCATAAGTTCTGCCAAATACCCGGTTATTGTGAACAATTGTTTAAAAATGTCTGTTTTCACAACCAAAGAACGTGTTGAACTTGTAACAGCATTCATTAAAGGTATGTCCAGTAGAGAAATCAGCCAGAATTTTGCTGCTGCATATCCCGACCGCCCTATTCCGAATAAAACTATAATACTCAAATATTACAATGCTTTTCGTGCCACG
Source organism: Amphimallon solstitiale (assembly GCA_963170755.1). Taxonomy (NCBI): domain Eukaryota; kingdom Metazoa; phylum Arthropoda; class Insecta; order Coleoptera; family Scarabaeidae; genus Amphimallon; species Amphimallon solstitiale. The sequence continues at coordinate 60,625,613 of OY720680.1, forward strand.
GGTTGCTTAAATCATGAGCACAAAAAACGGAAAAGAAACTCGTATGTTGTTACAGAAGATTTAAGAATAAATATCTGTGTAGCGGTTGAAAAAGAAAACACCACCACACTTACTTCTCTGGCAGAAGAATTTCACGTTTCAAGAAGCAGCTGCTTTAAAGCCTTGAAAATGGAAAAGTTCAAGTCGTATATACAGAATTAAAAATGTGCAGAAACTATTGCCCCGTGATTACTTTCCCAGAATGGAATTCTGTGAATTCTGGATGGGAAAAATTAATGAAAATCGAAATATTTTAAATAACATTCTATTTTCTGATGAGAGTTCGTTCACATTAAATGGCAAAGTTGACAAACAAAACAGAGCGGTTTGGGCAAGAGAAAATCCCTACAGAATACAAGAAACACACGCAATATCGTGATAAAGTTAACGTGTGGGGTTGGAATTTTAGAGAATCACTTAGTAGGGCCATTTTTTATTGACGGAAATTTGAACCAGCATAAATATTTAGGTCTTCTTCAAATGGAGGTAGGGCCGCAGGTGGATGCTTTGAGATGCAACGGAGCAATAATATTTCAACAGGATGGAACACCAGCCCATGCTGCTGCCATCGTCAGAGAGTTTTTAAACGAAACATTTCCTGATAGTTGGATTGGCCAATATACACCATTCGATTAACCTGCTCGAAGTCCTGACCTAACACCACTCGATTTTTTCTTATAGGGGCATTTAGGAACAAAAGTTTACGACCTCATGAGAGGTCAACCAGAAGCTGTGGAGGAACTAAAGGCAAGAATAACTGAAGCTTGTAATTCCATTACAGTGCGAACTTTACAAAACAGTCGAAGAAATTTTCAAGATCGCTTGGGACATTGTCTAGCAGTCGAAGGAAAACACTTTGAACAATTCCTTTGATAATTATTGATACTTTTGTTAATTTGTTGAGTTATTTGTGCTTTAATGATTCCTACGTTTTTTTTATAAATAAATGTTTACATGTTCTATCTTCCAATATCTAATTTAGTCATAGCCTTGAAGAGCTTTCGCTATTTGTTTTTTAAAACAAAACCTTCTAGAAATGATAGTGGCAAGAAAACGCTTTCACAAAAATATTTTTTTCAAAACGTTTTCGACAGTTTAGAATATTGAATTGTAATCTATCCGATAGTTTAAAGAATCTTCCTGCTTTGTTTCAAAAATGGTTTAAATATTTTCATCAGAAGAAAAGTTAACACAGGGTTGAATTTTTACTATGCAATTCCCTATGGCAACAGTTAAAAAAAACGCACTGTATGAAGAGAAAGAAAAGAAAACTATACTTACTGAAGATGGGATATAACAAATTGGTGAAAAACAATAATAACAAACAGTTCGAGTCGTCGCCATTAGTATGTAAGCTGTCAAGATGATATGCGCGTATTGGTGCGAATATGACAACTTGAAAAAAACGAAAAACAAAGATTTTATCACGAACGTTTTAAAATCAATGCCAACCTAAAATTTAATTAGACAATAGAGGCGCTACAAATTGTCGATAGGCTTTTGTTTCAGTATATAAGGCGAAAAGAAGAATAGACTTGTCGAAGCTGAAGTTTATAATTCAAGCAGTAAAGACGTTAATTTTGGAAAAGAATAAAATTTTTGAGATAGCGAAAGTGAGAGTAGGGGTTTATATGCATTACTTATCATCTCGAGATTTGAGAATCTGTATTAAGAATTAGATTTTTATTTTATTTAGTTTCCTTTAAAACAAATTCATTTAATTAATTTTCATTTTTTATTATTTTAATTTTTAGGATGGAGGACATCAATAAGAATGAATTTGGTAAAATGTATGATTATATGAAGTAAGTTATAAGATAAATAATTCAATTTAGGTATAGTTAGTGTAGTATAGTATAGTAAAGGTACTATGTGAAAATATTATTAGTAAATCGTTGGGCATCATTAATTATTACATAGTCATTTAATTTAGTAATTCAAATAATTTAAATACGAATAAGCGGGGATGTTTTTTTTTCTGATGGGCAGGTGCTTAGCTGCTAGAGGTACAATGTGAGAATGTTTATAGCTAGCAATTAGTATAGGCCAGTTTTCAGAGCATTCACGTTGCAAGGTTCTAGTTTACCAAGGCACTATGTGAAAATGTATGTTTTTGGTGAAATATAATCGGCTTCGTATTAATAAACAAATAATAGCATGTTATTAAGAAACATATGATATTTATTTAAGACAGTAGATCTTTTCGATCTACTAGAGCTTCATCAGGTGATGAAAATTATCATAAAAATTAATAAATGTACTAACATTTATACACCTTAGAGTGTAGAAGGAAAGTTTACCATTTTAAGATGAAGTGAAGATTCCTATACGGGGAAATTAAACAACTTATAAATTTAATATATAAAACTATAAATACTATAATAACATTACCAAATGGAAAAATGATTTTAAATTTAATAACGGCGAATTATTGACATGTAATTGATCATTTGAACGAATTAAATCCCATTTTGAAAGTCATAGATAATTCTACCACGATTATCAAGAATAGTGTACAATTATCTTTATAATAGATGAAATGAACATAAACAATATTTATAAACGAAGCCGCCCGAGTATCATAATTGTATCAACAACGAGATTTTTATTGGTTGTAGAATATAACGTAGGCGTACTAATTTTATTACATGCCCGTTTTATACCATTTTATTATCATAATCTATGCCGTGAGTTTCGAAAACTTGCTCGTCATAAATTAATACTTTCGAAAAAAGTCGTAAAATTTCGTGAGGTCGTTAATTAATTTTATGACAATTAATATAAAGTATTGCAGGTGATGGAAAGTCGAAGAAGTTACCAGCGATAGCGTCCTCTTTTTTTTTACCGCTGTATTTATTTTAACATGCAGAGAAGTGATGAGGCGTACTGTCCAATAAAAGTTCATCACGCTTGTGTAAATAGCCGCAGTAACAACACTGTTTATTGTTAGAATATATACGTAATCAATCAAGCTCGAAATCGTGCACGAATTTAACATAAAGCTAATTTAATTGCGAAAAACTACCTACGATTTGATACCTACAAAAATTATATTTATATGAAAACTACACTTTTCATAAAGAGCGAATATTATGAAAACATTTCGAATAATTATTGCTCATTTTCTGAGTGTGCGCCTAGAGAATTACTTGCGTTTTACCACAGGCTATTTTGGTAAGAACGAAACGACCACAACATCGATGTTTTTTCGGTGGAAAAACTATGTATATAGTTTATATTGGCACACGCCGTAACTTCCAAAATATATTATAGTAAATATGTAGTACATATTAAATGAAAGAGCTGATGTTTGCAGTATCAGAAGAATTTCTTTAGATAAACAAATCATAAGATATATAAAATCATTACCAAATCAGTCAAATGTCAACTGAGGAATGCTAAGTATAATCTAATCATATTGCATATTTTTAACACGTGATTTTAAAGATTCTCCTCGATTATAAAGTAGCTTATAATTCTATGGACAGATGGCGCCAAGCAAAGGTCGGAATTTTAGGTGAGCAGAATCGGCAAAATCCCATTATATTATGGGCTTGAATTTGTGCAGCGATAGCGAGATCCAGTTAGCCACGTTCTAAGCAGATAGGCGTCATCTTATAGAAGTTTATCAAACTTATCAAACTGAGTTTAGACAAATTTATAAAAAATACAAAAGTACTAAAAAATAAATTTTAGAAAGATTTTATAAAAAAACTGGCAAATTATACATTTTGTATAGATTTATCTAGAATACAAAAATATGTAGAGCCCAAATTGCAACAATGTTTGTTTATAAACGATTTCAAAATTTGGATCAGAAGTAATACATCTACTCTTATCAAATAACAGTTTTTTGCAATACTTTGCAAATCTTGCATTCTATGCAGATTTATTAAGAACAAGTATTTAAAGCTGTATTTGGAATAATTTTTGTACAAAAAAAAACATTCAGTATTATGGCCGGAAGCAACAGTGCAAATATTTCTCAATTTATGCATTCTATAGAAATTTATTAGAGAGCAAAAGTACTTTGAACTATATTTAGAATAACTTCTGTATAGAAAAAAATATTCAAAATTCGGACCGGAAGTAGCACTTAGAGGTTTATTTTGTAAAAAGATACAAAATTTAAATCTTAATTTGGAACTACTTTTTTATACCCATTTCCGAATGCACATACCTATAAGAAAGTCGTGTGGTTCCCGCACCTCATTTTTTTGAATTGAAATTGTACGTTTTAATCTGTGCGCAGTTTTGAGTATGACTAACTGTATTCCGTATAAATGAGTGGGTCATTATGAAAGATATTTCAATTCGCGAGATTTTATAATTATGTACGTTTTATTATATAAAACTGCTTGTAATGCCGTTAAATTTATGTTAAATAGTTATCGGTTAGGAATTAATTAAGAAAATTAAATTGTAATTTACGCGCGTATGTATTATAAAAATGGTTAGATTCTTAATTACGATACGTCTGTTCCTTTTTTTCTCTCGTAAAAGCGTTTCTAATCAACTTATTTCTCGTCTGAAATGATCGAAAATGTTGATTAATTGATCAAACAACTCGTTATGTTGTTTTGGAATAGAAACTGTTAAATGTCTTTTATAGGCACCATTTAAAATTATTTAAAAATACAATTTACACATGTGTGTTAATTTAGAGCAAATTAAAAATTTTAAAATGCACGCATTCGTTCTTGAATATTAACATTGAAAATTTTAATTGAATTATAACATGTTAATAGAATTGCTTGTTGTTATTATGGAGAAGTGCGTTTGAGTTTTCCTCAGCTATTATTTGTATCAACATTTGTTTTTAGATATATGAATTGGATAACAATAAAACGATTATTCTTGAATTTTAGATCAAACTGTGTTTGCATATATATATATATATATATATATATATATATATATATATATATATATATATATATATAAATATGAAGAGAAATTTCTTGAATTAGCGGCATTTTAAATTAATTGATGACAATTACTTGCATTATTTTAATAATTAATGATTTTAAGGAAAAGAAACACACCACCCCGAGGACTAACACATATGCATCAGTTTCGTTAACCACTACAACGCGTATTTGTGCCATAGATTTGACAAACGGAATGCCTTGAATATATTTTTGTAAAGCAATAACATACACATTTTGAAACAATAATAAATTGATGAAATAAAATTTCACAAAGAGCTCAAATACGTTTAATAACTTTAAAATACACAACGGTCGTTTCGCTCTACAAGAGCTTCATCAGGTGATGAAAACTTAGTAAGTAAGTTTTCATTCAATATAAAAATGTTCTATGATGAATTAATTCATCTAGCAAGTATGCCACAAGTATTGAACTTGACTTAAATACAAAAATGTCAATAGTCTGATATCTAGTGTGAAAAAAAAAATTAAAAGCCCCTTTAAGGGTAGAATTATATAAAGATCGATTGCCAAATCGTACTTTACTTCTCGGCCCCATTTTAACTCAATGGGACACTGGAATCGATGTTTTTATGAAAAATTACAGGCTACTATTTTAAAAAATCCTGAATATGAAAAACTTCCAAAATATATCATGTGCTGAACAGAGATGCTGTAGGTACTGATGTAAATGTATTTGTTTTTAAATATGCTCCCATCATCAACTGTTATGTGGAAAGACTATTTTCGATTTTGAAAAACGTATTAACTGCGAAACGTACTAATTTCACAATAGAAAATTTAGAAAAATATTTAGTTTGTTATGCAAATGGCAAATATTCATAAATGTTTTGTTTACTTACATATTCTGTTGTTTTAATGTTTTAAATTTGTTTAACGAAAATTTTGTGCTTAATTAATACCAACAGTTTGTGGAATAAAGTACGTCTTGCTCTACGAATACTTCCGTCGGAGAAAAGAAACGGTAGGTCGACTAGATTTCTTATTAATTAATATCTACAAAATTTTATATACATAAAATAAAAGTCAACATGGCTAAATACCATTTGATTTATTTACAAACGTTTAAAATAAATTATAAAATTAAAATAAACGATTTGCAAAAATACATAAATAGAGAATTAATATATTTAGTTTAGAATTTACATTTATCATATCACAAATTAAAAAAGACAATACGGCAGCTTTAAGATGAACAATTATCCTACATAAGTGCGACATTCTGTATTACTCCCTGCCGGCTTGATCGACATATACGTATACGTATACTCGGTAAAATGACTTCGCGGAGTTTTATTATTGATTTCTAAGGATGAAATTTAAAAAACGCAAAAATAACGGACTTTACAGAAAATAAAGTATATATGGATTTAAGACAATGTGACAAATTATATTGTAAGTGCACAGACCTTTTGTTTGAGGGTAAATGAATTAACCATTCAATGACGAGTGCGTCTTCATAAATAATTACGGTAAGCGGGGAACGAGATTTTCGATCTTAATTAACCTTGTAGTGACAGGTTAAAAAAAACAATTTATTATTCACGTGGTGACTGAATAAATGTCAGATGACCATTTATCCACGTGATGACTGGATAAATGACAATTTTATATATAAAATCCTTCCTTTATATATGCGCTTCTTCGCGCAAATAATGCTTAGAAATAGTATTTTTAACAAAATACACGACATGATCACGTGCAACTGCATACATTGGACACCTACGTCACAGCAATAGATACGTTTACGGTCACGTATACCATCGCAAAGCCATTATCCTTTTAAACGATAATTAATAGGTATCTTTTAAGCTAAGAATAAATGTTATTGCTTAATATATAATATTACGTTATTTTTGCACAATCGCACGGACCGAAGTTTGTTACAACACTACGAAAGAGTAAGTCTTTGTCTAACTAGGCTATATTTACTCAATATACGCGTTGATAATAATCATAAGCTGGATGTCGTTTATACGGACTTTTCCAAGGCCTTCAACTAAATTAACCACTAGTTGCTGCTTAGTAAACTTTTTAAAATTGGCATTGTTCCTAAATAAATCAAATTTTATGAATCGCGTCTCACCGCCCGTTGGAGTTTTGTTTCTTGTTTGGGCCATGTCTCCAGTATGTGTACTGTCGTCGGGTGTCCCTCAGTCACCTGGAGCCTTTCCTTTCCTTCTATTTCTACTTATATTTTAGTCGAAACCTGATTTTCTTTACGCATCCATAAAGTGTTGACCTAACTGGCCTTCCATCTTTTTAACGATCTCTCTTCCTTGCTGGTCTTTGGTCTCTTGCTATTTTTATCAACCTGGTCCCATGTACCCTCAGAATGTATTCGTTTCTTTCTTGCTTCCCGTAAGGAATTTAACGACGTTTCCGATTCCACATGCCTCTCTTATAGCTTCGTTCCTAACTCTATCCCTCCTTGTTTATCCCACTATCGTTCTTAGTGTATTCATTTCGGTTGTTCGCATCATTTGTTTAATCGTCTTGTGTTGGATTGGGTTTTTGCTGCATATGTCGTTATTGATCTTACCATTGTCTTATATATTTTTATTTTGCTCTCCGTTGTGAGGTATTTATTTTTACAAGCGACATCTCTTAGATATCCAGACACTCCGGTTTCTCCCATAGTCTGCTGTCTGACTTCTCTGTAGTTGTTCCGTTCACTCGATACCTATGCACTTGTTTTTGTGCCGCGGAACTTCCATTTTGTCCCTTTCAATAGCCCTAGTGCTGTAATTATGTTACCGTAATTCTACCATATAATAATAATAATAATAATAATAATAGAAATACATGTCTTTATTGAAACAAAAGAAAGAGACAGACTATAGTAATTACATAAAGTTACAAATAAACGATAAGAACAACTTTTTTCTGAGACAATCCCAACGCGAAATTCCGTGATATGCATCTCCAAAAAAGGAAGAAGCAATACCCCTGTTCTTCCATCTAAACCTTGAAAAATATTATAATTTCTTATTTATACAAAATTGACAACTATAAACTTACCTATCATATTACAAATACAGAAACATATCAGAAAGACACGCGAGAGCTTAGAAAAAAAAACATGAAACCATATTAGGTATTATATCAATGCCAGGCACCAAACCAATGGTAGATACTACATCACATATACGCATGGCAACGACTCAATAAGGAATTGATTTTTAACTTAGTACTGTGTGTATATGGATTTGAAGCTTATAACAATCAAACCTTTTAAGTTATCCGGGAGATTATTATATGACTTATATATGTGGTAATAGAAGGACCGCACAAAAAGCGCTGTTTTATGTCGGGTTCAATGTGATATTCTGCAATTCTATGAATAATAGCAAGATCGGCATTCACTTTTGCAACAGACTCCCCCCTACTCACTAGAGGGAAAATAATAATATATTTGGATGTCATCCGCATAAACATGGACATTGCCGTGCTCCACGGATTCTACCAGCAGGATGAATAAATGGAAAATAGTAGTGGCGCCAAAATAGACCCCTGCGGAAACCCACAAGGCACACTACACGTTGACGGCGACCCGCAAGATAGTTTATCAGCAAAGCGGATGACCCAGGCCCCAAACCGATATATTTTAATATGATCCCATGAAGCTTTTTGTTTACCCTGTCAAACGCCTTGCTAAAGTCAAGCATTGTAAGAATAGTAACTTTTTGCTGATCTGAGGCAGATTTTCCACATTTAGTAACTAAACATTTTTTATTTTGTTTAAAAATTCATTGCAGGAGTATCTCGTAAGATGACTTTTTAAATTCTAGTATTGTTGTATTATTGTTTGTGTCACATTTCTGGAATATACTTGCGTTTTTTAACAATACAGTATAAAGCTTTTGAAATAAAGGTTATTATTGAAGTAACTCAAATATGCAAAGAGCATATTTTGCATATTTTACATATTATATGAATTTTTTTGAATATTTGCATATACCTATCCTTAATAAATACCATATTGTCCATAATTGAGAGAATTTTGAATGATGTAGATCTTTGGCAGGCGGATCAACAGTTCAAGATAAGCAATTTTGTAAATCTTCCATTATGAAGTAATTTATTTTATTTTGTTTGCACTTCTCAAAAAAAAAAAAGAAATTTATGAGGTAAAAGAGTACCCATACCCTTGTACCTCATACATTTTTTTTATATATATCAAATAGACCAACACGTGAAAACTTCTGCTCATATTGCTAAATTAGATAAGTTGAAGTTTGGAGACCGATGTCATGCAATGATGACGTTCAATATTCCCTTGTCAAAGCTACGTAATCAAACCTTCACTTATTTTCTCCAGAAGTATTGCAATTTCAATGTCCCAAGTGAAGCAACACTACGAAGAAACGATATAAGTGCCTTGTATTCAGAAGTAATTGAGGAAATTAAAGCTAAAATTCGGAACAAACATGAAATCACCGATTGTATTGGTCATTTACGAGGGGAACTATTTATATTTCGGGAATTGGCAACACTATAATGTCAATAGCTAAAATCTGATAACACCATAATAAAGTTTGACATTTTTTAGCATAAAAGTACTCAGAACGTTTTGATGTACAAGTGTTATTTGTTTTATTTACAGTGAGTTCAGAAAATCAATTTGACAAAATAATGGAAATTTCAAGGGAAGGTTTTCCTTGGTTTATTTTCCACAACTTTCGACGTGGATTTAATCAACAAGAATATGTCGATGAACTCAGTTCTTTGTATGGCGATAAAGCACCATCAAAAACCACAGTATATCGCTGGTATAGTGAATTCAATCGTGGTCGTAGTTCTGTCACAGCCGAATTCCGTGAAGGTCGTCCAAAATCGGTTGTTGTGCCACAAAACATCGATGCAGTGCGTGAACTGATAATGCAAGATCGTCATGTGACATATTGTGAGATAGAGGCATCCTTGCACATTAGTTCCACTTCAATACATTCGATTTTGCATCAACACTTAGTTGTAAAAAAAAATTTTTCTCGTTGGATACCCTATAATTTATCAATCGCTCAAGAAAAGGCACTCGTCAAGTGGTGTAAGGAAATGATGAAAAAGTTCAACTGTGGTGCTTCAAAAGACGTATATAAAATCGTGACAGGTGACGAATTATGGATATATGCTTATGAGCCGGAAACAAAACAGCAATCGACCGTGTGGGTATTCCAAGACGAGCTAAATCCAACAAAAGTTGTTCGTGGAAGAAGCACAGCGAAGCAAATGCTCGCCTGTTTCTTCGGCCGAATAGGTCATGTGGCCACTGTTCCGCTTGAGCACCGTAGAACTGTCAATTCCGAGTGGTACACGACCATTTGTTTGCCGGAAGTCTTCGGAGAAATTCGTAAAACTAACCCCCGAAGACGAATCATTCTACATCATGACAATGCGAGCTCTCACACATCTCGTCAAACAAGTGAATTTTTGAGCAGTGAAAACATCGAATTGATGACTCATCCTCCGTACAGTCCTGACTTGGCACCCAATGACTTCTTCTTGTTCCCGAATATCAAAGGTAAACTGCGTGGTCAACGATTTACGAGCGCTGAAGAAGCAGTTGAAGCGCTCAAAAACCATGTTTTAAAGGTGTCTCAAGAGGAATGGAAAAATTGATATGACAAATGTTTGAACGAATGCAAAAGTATATTGATCATCAAGGGGAGTATTTCGAAAAACAATAAAGCCATGTTCATTTAAAAATGTTTGTTATTATTTGATATTCCCGAAATATAAATAGTAGCCCTCGTATTGATTGGTGTTCTTAACGACAACATTCTGCCAAAATCTTACCTGATTGCTTCTAAAGAGTTAAAAAGAACAAATGCACTGACAGTGGCCAGATTTATTCAAGAGGAACTATCAACATTTTTTCTTCTTACGTCTATTCCTGAAGATAATTTTTTGCTCATTTTGTCAGATGCAGCATCGTACATGATAAAGGCCGGGCAAAATTTAAAAATCTTTTATCCGAAATTGATGTCTTGCTCATGCTTTAAATAGGGTTGCTGAAGAGATTAGGACACATTTTTCTCTTTTAAATAGTTTAATTTCCGACATGAAAAAATCTTCCTTAAATGGCCAATAAGGGTTCAGTTCTATATAGGAAAACTACCAAACACTCCTCCTCCAACTCAACCAGTTATTATAAGATGGGACAATTGGTTGGACGCCGCTTTTTTCTATTGCTAAAATTTCTGTCTGAAGAATCTCCTCAATCCCTTACTGATGTTAAGCAATTATGCGAAAACAAAGAAATAAAAGAACAACTTTCGTTTATAAAAACCAATAATAGCTCAGCTTTGTTTCTAAAACAATAACACAAATGGAAGAATCTAATTTGCCATTAACCCGAAGTGCAGAACTATTTAAACGAACTGAGGCAGCTTTTCAATGTCGCAGACAAAACGGGGAAAAAATGTTTCAAAAATGTGATGGAAAAAAAAATTGGATTTTGGTTTCTTAGCCAAGTAACTAATATTTTAGAGGTAAAATTTACTGAATCCATTGATTTGGATCCTGTAATATTAAGCAATTTTAAATACACCCCTATTACATCGGTTGATGTGGAAAGTAGCTTTTCCATTTATAAATTCTTATATTCCGAGAGGAGACAAATTTTTTTAACATCGATAAACATTTAGTGGATTACTGATTTTACAACTAACGACAACCTGCTTTGTGCAATATATGCATATTTAGTGTTCAGTGTGTAGAAAAATTAAAATTTCTGTTTATTTTTAATTGAATCAATAATTTATGTACAATAGGAATTTTTTATTTGAATATTTTCAACATTTCTGTGCATACTTTAACGAAATGATTTGCATAATTTATGCGCATATATTTGGGTTTTCCACTTCCATATATGGGTTTCCCTAGTTATTATTATTATTATCATTATTATTATTAATGACCTCAATATTAATTTTTCACCATTATCGCAATGTATATATTTTTTTTTGATTTTATATTGTGCAGTTATCGATTCATTGCATTTTTTTTGTCCTGTAATTAGATGTAAAAAATCTGTTGGGCAATAAAGATATATTATTATTATTATTTAAATATATGTTTTAATAAAGCCTAACAGTTTTTTTCTGAATAAAAGCACATGTTTTAATTGAAAAATATCGACATTAATCTAGTGCTTTTTCTAATTTTTACACGACATCATTGATATTACTTGAGTCAAAGCGTAGCCGTATAATTTTTGATCTTAACATTAAATATTTTATTTAAATATAAATACTAAATTTATATTTAAAAATCGCCAGTTATTAATTGAACCTCATATCCTGTCAATTTATAGCGTGACAAGAAGTATAAACAACGCGATACCGTCAATGCTTTCTGTTCGGAACATGAGGATACAAAATTAGAATGAATTTAAAGCAAATCGTCCATGTAAGTTTGAAAACTGTGTGTCTTTAATAAAAACAAAAATATTTCTTCTGCTTGGTGGTCGGAATTCCAGATTGGATTCCTCGCTAATCCATTTCCTTTGTCGGCGTCCACGGAGCGATTTGACGCGCTTAGTTGCTAATTGTGACGACATAAGGACAAACGGACACGCACAAAAAACTCTGGTTAATTTATGAAAAAGGAGAATGAGTGAATCGATACTGAAAATTATGCTGAATAATTAATGGAAATATGATTCTTTCGAAACTTTCCATGCGTTTTAAAACTGTAAATAATTCTTTCAAAATACCAAACAAATGTAATTTCATGTATACATTAAAACAGTGGTTACCAGTGTTTGATTCGCGACACACCAGGGGGATCGTGTTAAATAACTAGGGAGGTTGAAAAGCATAAGGATTTGTTGTAGAAAGTTGGCAACATATTTGCTAGTGCATTTGATCTAAATTACCATATTTGTTCTAATATATTGGCGCCATTTCTTACGTTTGAATTTCTTATTTGTTCTTTTTGCCCTTATTTTATTTTCTTTATTTTAGAATTTCTATATAATTTGAAATTTCATTTTAGTAAATAAACTGTAGGCATTTATTTTTTAAGCACATAAATAAAATTTCTATAACGAAATAAGTAACAAAGTCCAAAAAACACAGAGTAATACTGAAACACATTTATTGATTACTTACTGCTATTGAGAAATACAAAAATATTACGGAAAATTTAAAAACTAATACAATATACATACATATTATAGAGTAAAGTCGGGGATTATGAAATAGACCCGGTAATATGGAATACCATGTGTTTGTCAAAACCACCAGCGCTATCTATTCTCATTTGTTATAATAACACTCGATAAAGTTCAAAATTGCTCCACAAGAGTACCTTAGTCTATGAACATTCACCATTTAGTGGTTGTAAGAGTTCAACTGATTTCGACGTTCTTAATATTTTTTGGTAAGTACACTAAAATTTTATTTTAAACACTTTCGAAAGTAATTTTGTTTAATGTTATTGGTTCATTAAGTAGACAAATGATGTAGGAATGCTTTAGTACAGAGATATTGCTCATTTGAACTACCTTTCATTTTTTTATCCGTTTTAACCTCTAAACTTATATGGGCGGGAATTATGAAATAGTATTCCATATTACCTGACTCTATAAATTAAAATCTTAAAATTGGATTTCTTTTGTAGAAATGCCTAAAGCGGTCAAAAAGACCCAAGGAAAAGCTAAATCCAGTTCGCCACAACGTAAAATGTGGGATGAGGAAAACATGAAAAAGGCAATAATAGCAGTTAGAAGCAAAAGAATGGGTTATTTAAAAGCATGTAAAACATTCAATGTGCCTCGTGCCACCCTTTACAGACTTTGTAAGAAGGATGGAGCTGCTAGTGAGGTATGCCAAACGAAACTGGGGAGGAAACCAGTTTTGCCGGATCATTTGGAAAATGAATTAGTAAAGCATTGCCTAGCTATGGAGAAACACCTTTTATGGATTAACTAGGCGGGATGTCCGTAATCTTGCGTTCCAGTTAGCAAGAAGAAATAACGTTCCACATCCTTTCTCATTACTGAAAAAGCTGCTGGTAAGGACTGGCTAAATCGTTTCAGATTAAGGCATAAGGATGTGTTAAGCCTCAGAAAGCCGACGGGAACGTCGTTTGCACGAGCAGTGGGCTTTAACAAGCAAAACGTTAACGAGTTTTTTGATCTGTTAGAGACAGAAATAGCAAAAAAAAGCTTTTCAGCTAATCAGATTTTCAACGTCGATGAAAGTGGTCTTAGCATTGTACAATCAAAATGCCCTGAGGTTTTTTCACAAAGGGGAAAACGACAAATCGGTGCACTAACATCTGCAGAGCGGGGCTCTCTGGTGACTTGTGTTTTGTGTATGAGTGCGAGTGGCAATTTTGTGCCCCCTTTGCTCATATTTCCTCGTAAAAATTCAAGCGAATTAATAAAGAATGGAGCTCCACCAGGAAGTGTTTTTGCCTTCCATCCATCTGGGTGGATTCAGACAGATATATTTACGCAGTGGTTCAACCATTTTATAGAATATGTAAGACCAAGTACCGAAAACCCTGTGCTTTTGATTTTGGATGGCCATCATACCCACACTCGAAACTTGGATGTTATTGTCGCTGCAAGGCAAAATCACGTAACTTTGTTGTGCTTACCGCCTCACACAACGCACAAGATGCAGCCACTCGATAAATCTGTAATGGGGGCATTGAAAACCTATTACAATGAAGAAATTCGCCAATTTTTACGGCAAAATAATCGGCCAATATCTCATTTTGACATAAGTGAACTCTTTGGTGAAGCATATCTGAAAATACAAACTGGCGAAAGAGCAAGCAATGGATTTCGACAAACAGGTCTGTTTCCAGTAAACAGAAATATTTTTACCGAAGAAGATTTCCTAGAGGAGGCACACAGAAATCCAGAAGTGCCTAGACGACTAGAGGAACAACCAGTTTTACCGAAAGACATAGTTCCTATTCCTGTTCTTAAAACACGACGAGGCACAAGAGGTCGAAAATCGGGGACCGCCAAACTTTTGACTTCAACTCCAAACAAGGATGAACTGGAAGAGTCACTTACATCAAAAAATGAAAAAAACAAAGTTAAAAGAAACATTGGGTTTGAAGGAAATAGAAAACCAACCAATGACGCAAAACCTGGAACCAGCAAAATGGAAGATGACACCAAAGTAACTTTGAGTAGTGTGGGGAAAAAAACGAGAAAGCAACTGGTAGAAAACGATGAATCGTCGGATGATTT
This sequence comes from Amphimallon solstitiale, assembly GCA_963170755.1. NCBI lineage: Eukaryota > Metazoa > Arthropoda > Insecta > Coleoptera > Scarabaeidae > Amphimallon > Amphimallon solstitiale. The sequence continues at coordinate 60,640,817 of OY720680.1, forward strand.
AGATGAAGATATCCCAATCTTAGATGACTCTACTGATTATGAAGATTTCCCAAGCAACAACAATAACCCACAAGATGATGCAGAATGTCTTTTCTGTTCAAAACGTTTTACGACTGACTCGAGAGGAGAAATTTGGATACAGTGCCTAAGATGCGAACTTTGGGCTCATGAACTGTGCGCCGATTCCGAACAGGATTGTTTTGTTTGCGATTTTTGTCGTTAGAATTTTTTATATCGAAAATAACAGTATTCCATATTCCCTCATACATCTATTCCATATTACCCGACCATTGTTCTCGGTGGAAAGAAATGCTTTTTTTCATTATTTGTAATATTTTTTGTTTATGTATATTATTTGTAACTTAGCCACAGTGGTCTCATATAATAAACCCTTTGGCGCTATCATTGATATTTTTTATTTATATTTTACTCAATACACTTCAAAATAATTAAATAAAATAAAAATGGTATTCCATAATCCCCTACTTTACTCTACTATTGTCTTTCAAGCTAAGCTCAGTCGGTAAAAATTATAATCGAGTATGAAAAATAAATAATAATCTCAGGTTTGAATTCTTTTGTAAAAGTTATTAATTATTTCATAGTAATATTTTTGTAAACACAATATAATGTATGTTGACAATTAAGTTAAGTAATGATGGAAAAACTCGTTTTAACAATAAATTCAATTTTAAAATTAAATTCTCCTTCTTAATGAAAATTATTAATTCAATAATATAAACATGACTATTCAGATGATGTAATATAAAATAGAACCATTTTTTACAATAAATGAAAGATCAATTCTATTATTCTCTTTATCTTATAAAGATTTTACTTCAATGGTTGATATTAACGTTTATGAAATGATTTTCTTTTAAATGTTTATAATTTTACTTTACGATTTTCTGTTTCCGTCTAGGACTGGTCCTCGTCATAAAATAGATCTATCCTGGATTTCAGGTACAGTTTCTTAAGGTCCGGATAATATGTCATATAAGGTCCAAGTTAAATTCATCCAATAGGTTTTTCTCGTATTTGTATACACGTTATGGGCTTCTTCTATTTCGGTAAAACGTTTCTTATATGTATTTTCCAGTTTATAAATTCAATTCCATTTATTTTTATAAGTACTCACTTCGGACCAAGATATGAGTTCCTCAAGTTTACGACTTATCAAACATGTAGATGATGATAATTAACTTATAAGATCAAGTATTTATTACTTTTATACCAAATTTTCTGTATAAATTCTTCTTTACTTCAAAAATCTCGTTTAATTACATAATTCTTTACCATTCATGTCAAAATTTACAAATCATCTCTTTGTTTGTCAGTAACCAGGATATTTTTACTTAGTTTCCATATACGTATTTGATTTTTCATGATAATGACATTTTCTTGTATAGTAATTTAAGTTGCCTATCGTATGTCTTGACAATATTAGTTATATTGTGACTTTTTAAAATCTTTCAATAAGAATGAGATTACAATAAATTCAGTTCCTATCTAACATTTTATACATTTCATTACTATTCTAATAAAATTCTTCTATTCTATATACGAATGATCTTTTATTTGTATAACAAAAATTAATTTTCTTGAGAAGTTAATTTTCATTTTATACTTATAAATATTGAAAATTTAAATCTTTATAATATATTCATATGAAATTAACAGTTACCAAACATATGGAAAATATATTACATGTAAAAAAATCATAAAAGTTCATTCTAAGTAATTTTATGTCCTTTAATCAAAAAACGTTGATTCAGGAAACCTCGTTTCCAAATAAGTTTACACGAATTCAACTTAAAAAATGATATGTTCTCTTTTGAATCGGAGTGAGCTTGAGAGTGTCAGTAATAATTATAATTATTAGTGCAGAATTTAACTGCATGTAAACTTTACAAGCATGTACATTATTCATCCAAATCCAGTCCAACCACAAGTACTTAAAGTATCTGCATAAGCTCTCAACGTCAACCTGCCAGCTTCTGCATAATTTCTTCCATGTTTTCAATTTCATTTGTAATTCTTCAATATAGTTTAATATGTTAATAACATATCTAGAGTTAGTCCAAAATATGTTCGACTAAAATTATGTTTTAATAAGGTGCTGGAACTTCTTCATCTTCAAGCTAAAGGTTACACATGTTAGCATTGTAATGTGATGGAATCAATAAATGTATTATTGTTATATCATTATTATTATTATTATTATTCAAAATTTAGCTATTTTTATTTTTAATTATACTGTTAATTTCATTTATAGAAGAAGCAATACAATTACTAAATCACTGATGTGAATTATTAATTCCAAATACTTTTATACAGTAAACTAAACGCATGTGAACAATAACAAAAACTAAATCTCCTAGGTTATGCGCATGTGTAGTGTAGGTAATCCTAATCACTGTTTAATTTTCTATCAGGTACTTCAAACCCTTGGCCAATTAACGACGTTCTTAACCTTCCGTTAGGCGCGCTGATGTTTGCAACGTTAGTAGTCGCGATGGGACTGATAAACCCATGGTGTTGGTTTTGTATTTTTTCACTTATTTGTTTACCTTATGTATAGGAGATCCATTATATATAACATTTTAACATTAAGTGAACATACTACTTAACTTTTATTAGAAAGAAAATAATATTTTATTACAATATACAATATAAGAGAACATTATACAGAATCCATTATTATATTTTCTGCGGTATTACAAATTAAGCAATTTTCACAAACTGTTTTCACATGTTGATTCAAACATAGGTACACGTGACATTTTTCACATGTAAACTTGGTACGACAGTCTTTTTTAGAGGCTTGGTAGCAAGGCTGACATCGTTTCCTTTTTGAGCTGGTAGGAACAGAAGCAGTGTTAACGTTATTAGTAACTACTTGCGGTTTATACTTCTTCAACATACTTTTCAGATCATCCGGTAGACTTGTTATTAGCGACCTCCTTTGCAGCTGCCCGGATAATAAAGTCAGAGCCAATTTTTTCAAATATGCCCACCTATCTGAGTATTGATTACCATTCGCGAGAAAAATGACTCTTGAGTTTATTCCAGCTGTATTCAAAAGATGGTAAAAGATTACCATAGGCCATCTTCTCGTCGCTCTAGCCACATTATAACTATCGCATAGCTTATCCAACACATCTACCCCAGACTTGGTATCATTATAATGAAGTATTATTTCCGGCTTTTTATGTATGTTATTAGACACTTCATTGGATGATACATGAAGACTTGATAATAGAACAACTGTCTTTCCTGCTTTTGGAACATGTGATACAATTGTTTCATTTTTTGAAAAACCAAAAACGCTATCATATTGCTCACGACCTTTCGCTGTTACAAAGTTCGATGGAATTTCCCGTCTGTTCTTTCTTATTGTTCCTACGTATGATAGTTTCTTCTTTTCTAACTCTTGCACTAGACTCAAGCTAGTGAACCAATTGTCGGCCGTAATGTTTCGTCCAGATCCATAAATTGGTTCAGCCAACCTAAGAACAACAGCCTCAGCAGAATTGTTTTGACGGTATGGACCCTCGGGCTGCTGTCCGCAGTATAATTCCATGTTTGAAGTATAAAACAACTTTGCATCAGATAGGCAAAAAATCTTCAAGCCATATTTGGTAGGCTTGGACGGTATATACTGCCGAAAGCGGCAGCGGCCTCGAAAAGCTGGTAACTGTTCATCAACTGTTACATTTTGACCAAGAGATAATTGTAGCCGACAATTACGGATAAACATTGTGAACATCTGCCTAACAGCTGCCAGTTTGTCAGACTTTCTGCGATCTTCTCTTGAATCCTTCTCGTCAAAACGTATACATCTGATTAAAAATCTAAACCGTTTTTCAGACATCGCCATTCTAAACATGTTGATACCAAGGTCATCAGTTGCCCACATATCATGAAGGTTTTGGCGCCCACCACGAAAAACACCTGCCAAATATAGCAAACTAAAGCATGCTTTCATTTCTGTAATATCTGTGAGTCGGCTATCTCTTTCTCGGTGAAATTTATCTTTCACAATTTGTATATAATTGTTAGTATTTGTAACTATCAAATCTAAAATATCGCCACTAAAGAAGAGTTTCCAGCATTCAATTTCGGTTTTAGCTTCTCTTGCCGCCTGTGTTACACCCGGTAACTCTCTCATATTATTCTGAGCACGACTATGTGTCTTTTTCCAAGGCTGCTTTCTCCATTGTGTTTCATTTTTCCCTGAAAACATAGGTCTAATAATAACGCTTCTTTTCTAGCGTGTAGCTGCTCACCATAAAAGAAATGTGTATTATCTAGTTCTAGATTCTCTTCATTTTCACTGTCCTCTACCTCATGATCGGTATCTGACATGACATCTCGCATTTCAACACAATCCTCTGTTTCTGAATCGTCACTTTCGTTGAAATCCTTTTCACCAAAGTCGTCATCATCGTAAAGTAGCCGATGTATTTCTTCTATATCGTTCGGATTTTCGAGATCAAATATGTTCTTGTTCATTCTAATTATTATAAAATTATAATTTTAAAAAAATTATAAGTGGTTGAAGTGTACTCTAAAGTGAATTTGAGAAAAATTTTATTAAAAAGTTATTTGAAATTCCTATCGCAAATCATGGTAGCGATTTTTGCAAATATGTCGTAAATTATGCATTCTATATTTATTTATCAAGAGTACAAAAGTATTTAGAAGTGGATTTCGAATATTTTTTGTATAAATAAAATTTCAAAATTCGGACCCAAAGTAACGCTTTTACTCTTAGCGAGTAGCACTTTTTTCAAATATCTCGCAACTTATACATTCTATAGAAATTTATTGATTAGTAAATACGTCCATTTTGTCCAAACTGGACATCCATTGTCGCACAATTTTATCAAGTGTTTTTCAAATGAGAGTTTCTTCATCAGAAAATATTCTTAGAGGCCCAACATTGCTGCTGTATTTCCCTTTAAGTTTGATCTTGGGAGTAGTTCTAGGTATGTCATAACTTACCGATGGAGCTTTTTGAGTCAGCTCATCTGATCTAACTCAAAGATATCTGATATCTGAAGAGTAGTTTCCATGGATTTCTTGCCATTGCAGAGTGATTAGAGCTGTTAGAATGTTACTTAATGTTGTCAGAAACATTAACTGTATAAGACATTGCCAACATAAAAATTTGTATTAAATAACATTTTGTATTAACTCTAAAACCAAGCTTGGGGTAACTTTGGCCCAACTGCCAAAGTTACCCCAAGACTTGAGACAAAGTTTGCTAAATATAATAAATATTCGTTAGGTGGCAAACCACAAAATAAATCAAGATAATGCCTTCAAATTATTTGAAACAATTAATAATACAATGAAACAATTCGTTTACCTGCTCTAAATAAAATAAAATGTACTCTATCACATTTAGAAGGAAAAATTTCAAACAACAATATACGTTTTAGAGATACCAAAGTAGAGCAGAACTGTAGTAGTGGTAAATTGAAGAACTACAAGACAAAACTATGAGAAAGTCCAAGGCCGTCACTTAATTTCGATTTACATTGATAAGTTTGATTCTGTTAACCGTCAAAATATTGATGCATATATAACGTCATCTAGTAGTACCCAAAAGAAATAATTTTTGAATTTTTATTGAAATAGATCGGAATAAAATTAAAAAAGCGTTGCTGAAAATGAAGTTGTTGGGTAATTTCAAGAATAACTATTTTACTTACATTTCTATTTCTTTGTAACAATTCAAAAGGAATCACTAATTGGGGTACAATTACGTTGTAAAGGGTTTGCTTAGATTTTGTACATGACTTCATGGATTTTAAAAGAATGTTGCGGTACTAACGTATTCGACGCTTTCAACTGCATTGGAAGATTTTGAAGCTTTACTATTCCACATCGCATTATGTATTGCCTTATAAAATATTCAACCACTCTGGCATCAGTAGTATCATTTGCACTCCCTTTAAGTCTAACTGTGGAAATATTTCTTCTACAGAATCGCAACTAAAATATTTTGTTAAGACAAAATAACTTCATCTGACTGCGCAGTCAGACGAAGATCGTTAAGTATCATTCACAATTAACTTAGTGCAGAATGGCAGTGCAGATTGGTAATGCAGTTTGGCAGTGCAATTATCTGGCTAGGATATTTTCATTACCCTGTTCATAATCAACTTAGTGCAGAGTTGTACTGCATAATTAGTGCAGAAGTTAGCAAACGTTAAACTTCAGCACTACCACACTAAACTGCAGACCAATGGAATGATACCAATTACCGATGTTCTCCGAATACAAACGAAATCATTTTCACAGTTTTGTTTATGGTTATGTTCTTTTTGTTTACAAAATGAATCAAGAAAATTTCGATAGCAACTTAGCTACATTGCTTGGAAACTATCTGGCAATATGGAAAAGAAGTTCCAATGACTTCAAAAATAAATTGAAAAAGGAAAATGCTATTCAGACTTTGGCAAAAGAATTGAATGCAGAAGGTAATTATCAATATTTGTTACAAATTTTCTTTGGTATACAAATATTCAGTCAAATAAAAGAACTAATCATTTATTATCACTATATTCTATAAACAATTTATATTAACTGTATTATACAGAGTGGGCCACCGAAAACGAAACAGATTGAATATCTCGAAGGAGAAAACTTTTTTGAAGAAACGCAAAAACAGGTCGATTTTTGATCCAAGGGGGACACCCTTCCATCATATCTTCAACTGTGATACGTCATTCCCCTCCCCTCCATCACTCTAACCATTACAATTTAAATAGGGAAAGTACTAAATACGATACATCATTGAAAAGGTAATTGTACGGAGAATTCAGCAATGTGATTGTTGGTTGCGCTATTTTTGATTTTAGCGCCCTCTAGCGGGTAAAAAAACGGTTACGTATTTCACAATGTGACACATCATTTCAAAGCTAATTTTATTAGCAATTTAATGCACAATTGAAAAAAAATTAAATAATCGAAACACCTTGCAGAGCTCTAATATTAGAAACTACGAACTTATTAGTTTACAAAAGACACTGACAGTCTGTACTTGAGAATGATGACAAATAAATGTCAAAAATATTACGTATTTAGTTGCTAATAAAATTAGCTTTGAAATGATGTGTCACATTGTGGAATACGTAACCGTTTTTTTTCCGCTAGAGGGCGCTAAAATCAAAAATAGCGCAACCAACAATCACTTTGCTGAATTCTCCGTACAATTACCTTTTCAATGATGTATCGTATATACTACTTTCCCTATTTAAATTGTAATGGTTAGAGTGATGGAGGGGAGGGGAATGACGTATCACAGTTCAAGATATGATGGAAGGGTGTCCCCCTTGGATCAAAAATCGACCTGTTTTCCCGTTTTTTCAAGAAAGTTTTCTCCTTCGAGATATTCAATCTGTTTCGTTTTCGGTGGCCCACTCTATATAGAAAATATTATTTTAGTCCCACATGTCATAAGTAGAATTAAGGCTCTACGTGAAAAATATAGAAAAGAAAAACAGAAAATTAATAATGAGTCAAGAAGTGGAATGTCCCAAATTGAAAGAGAAGAGTGGCATCATTTTAAGATTCTTTCATTTTTTTATGAAGTTATGAGAACACGCAAGTATGTTTTTTTTAAGTTATAATCATTTTGTCATACCTGTTTATAAAACTCTGGCTTCAAACTAAGAAATTTCAAACCACACTGAAATTTACACCTGGATATATATTTTGGCAATGATGTCGTCATTTTCAACAGTATATCGATACTATCCAGTATGGTTTGGAGTTTCTTTGTAATTTCATGCCTGTTTATAACTAAACATTGTATAATAAAATAAACATTAATTTTTTCTAGAACTGCATCTAACTTTCCTTCAACATCGAAAATTACTTCCATTGATGACTTAAAAATGTCTTATGATATTGAATATGTTAAGGAAACTGCAAATGTTTTCAGCCAGGATTCGCTATTTGTGGATTTGGATGAAAGTGATTTAGACATTACTTTGACAGGTACCGACACTAAAGAGGACAACGAAACCTGTAAAACACCTTCCAGTACTGCTTCCAGGGTTAGGGAAAATTCCAGGACTGCGAAAAAACTAAGAAGGACACAGAGCCCAGATGGCAGTTCAATAGTTGCAACTATTGATAGACTCGTTAATGCTGCAGAGTCAACAGCATCAAATATTGCACAGCAAGATGAATGTAGTTCCTTTGGGAACTTTATCTCTGATCAATTAAGATTGTTAGATCAGGAGACAAGAGCAGAAGCAATGTTCTTAATTCATAAAGTTATATATGAAATAAAAATAAAATAATTTGTTAGTTTTTAAGTTGTATATATTTTTCAACCTTTGATTTGTGATAATAAAGTAAAGGTATAGAAATACATAGTTTCAAAACTATTTAAGACAATTTTCTTGCCGTGGAATTTTGCCGACATTGCTTATAAAATACCTTTTTAGTTTATCACGTAAATGCATTGCATTGTGTTTTGCATTTCGTGTGCCTAATCGTCTAAATGTAGATTTTGTTGGATTTAAGGCAGATGATGAAGGCAATTCTTTACGCCATTCTCCATAGTGTATTTGTCCTGTTGTTGGATGTTCACTGTCCACATATTTTATATTGCAGTAATGGTATGTGTTCTTTTTTTTTTCCATAACCTTTATAAAATTGTGTAGGCAAACTGTAGCTTTTATAACATTATCTACTGTCTGGAAAACAGTAAATTGTTTTGTGGAAAGTACGCCAACGTGCAGCCAAGATCCCAAATGCAGTTTCAATACATCTCCTTCCTCGACTTAGTCGATAATTAAATATTCTTAGACTATCTTCTAAATACTTTCCACTATAGGGCCTCATTAAATTTGCTTGGAGAGGAAAAGCTTCATCACCTACAAAAAATACTGGAAAATCTGTACTTGTACCAGGCAAGTATTTATCACTAGGTACTTGCAGTATATTATTGTTTAATGCTTTTCCAAAATTTGATTCTTTTAATATGCCACCATCACTCTGAGCTCCATAACTACCAATATCTACATGAGTAAACATATAATCACTATCACATACAGCAAAAAGAACAACACTAAAATGTTTCGAGATCCACTATTGTTTGGTGCTTTAATTGCCACATGTTTTCCATCTAGTGCACCTGCACAAGTTGGTAGTTGCCATTTATTATAAAAATCATTAATAATTTCTTCATATGTTTCTTCATTTGGTGATTTTAAGTACAGCGGCTGTAATACATCCCATAAAACTTGACAAGTCTCTTTGAAAATTTCACAAACAGTTGATTTTCCTAACCGAAATGCAAACGAGGTGGAAGAATAACTTGACCCATCTGCTAGAATCCTAAACAATACAAAAATAATTAATTCTTATCGCTTAATGATAAAATAGAGCTAACAACCGTAATGTAGCTGCTAATCTTTCACCAGCACTAATTGATGGTTTTTTGAATTTTTTTTCAAACGTGGTCCTACTAAAGATAATAAGAAATCGAACATATCCACATTCATTCTCGTATAATTAAAGAACATTTCATGGTCGTTCAATTTCATCTCTTTAAATAAATTGTTGTAATCACCCTGACTTAGGCGCTTCTGGAAAATCGGGCGAATTCCCCATCGTCGCGTCTTCCGTTCATTTTTCTTATCGTAAAACTTTTTAATAAGGAGAACTGCTGCTGGTATTAAAAATGTAATTATCGCCACTTTCCGCTGATTATCCATATTTACAAACTTCAAAATATGCAAATAAACAGAGGTTATAATTTTAAATGTTTGAATGATACAAAAAGTATAAAGCACGCATGCGCGATAATCTGCACTAATTTTATGTGAACGAACAGTTTATACTGCCTACTCTGTCAGCTGCACTACCATTACCAAATGCACTAATTTTATGCACTAAGCCAATTGTGAACGAAACTTTAGAGAGTAACATACGCCTGAAGATGATAAATGAGATTTTATCGAAACGTTGCACCGGTCCTTCTCAGGACGCCAGCACTTCCACGCGGTAGGAAGCCCGAAACAACGTGATTACACATTAAACCCGCGAAAATCTGCGATACCATATATATATCAGAAAACAATCATAATGTAATCAATTTCTGTACATATAAAAATAAATAAATATATTCATGCCTGGCTTTTATGCTTGAACTACAGGTTTATGCGACCACGCCCAGAACTCCAATATTTTTAACGCACATATATACATACATAACATCACGAAATACATCTATCTGCACGGGAATACAGGACGATCGCTTTGAATAATGAAAAGCTACATTTATCAGGCGAGCATATCAATTTATTAAATGAATTGTAAGGAAGACACAAGCATATCTCGAACACCGATCGCACCCGTTTTTCTTTTTTCCGTGAACCCCCAACTAAATAACCTCAAACTCTGCCCGTTTCTATTTGTATTTTCGTTATAATATGAGCGCGTACATGCGAGCACATAGAAAGAACGCAATAACAGGAACAAATAACGTGCCATTTAGGCTATCTGTTATAATCAGTGTCATTATTGTTTGTATACGTCAATTTTTAATGCCGTCGGTTACTGCTAGGTGGCGCGGCGATTCAGTGTTTTTTTCGGGGTGCACGATAGCTTATTTCAGTTCGAGTCATTATGTTTTACTTAGGTTTGTACGCTAGTATATGCATTGAATTATGATGGAATAAGGTAGATAAAGTAAATGTGCGGTTTGTAATGAGCGTCTATTTGATTGTTTCTAGTTACAATTTACTTTTGAATATGGCTGTAGTGAGATATATCATGGAACGTATAAATAAATTGTTTGTATCGATAATGTAGGGAGGGCGCATTTATTCATTTATTATTTACCTTATTCATTCGTGATTATTTTTTAATGTACATATAATTGATGAGTTTCATTTTTAATTGACCTGAAATTTAGGACGACACTCTGTAACTTAAAATCTACAAAACTTCAACTAGCTACGTATTATTTTCTAATAGTAATTCAAGTACCTAAATATGTATTATATATTAGCTGGCACGACAAACGTTGTTCTGCCTTTTCCGGTAGATGGCGCGATGATATACAGGGTGAGTCAACTCTGCGGGTAAGGTCGATTGTGCCTTTACGAGTAAAGATATTTCAAAGCGGCTTTCTTCCTATAATAGCTGCTCATTAGGAGCACATTGTAAAAATATTTTGAATTATACAGAGTGTTCCATAACTTGGTGGCTGACCATAGTTATAGTATTTTAATGGGAACATTCTATATATTATTACATTTTTGTATTCCCCGTATAATTCTCAGTCAAAAAGTTATAAGATACTATGGACCTAAAATTTAAGGTTTTTGACTTATTACCATTTTTCTGAAAAATTCAATGTTTTTATAAAATTATACTCTTCGAAAACAACGTATTTGATGGGCACAATTTTTGGTATAGTTTATAACATGCTCGCTTGCTTATATAATGCCGGTACAAAACAAAGCGAACGCTATAAGACTAGTCTTCTGCATGTCTCGATTATATAGCGGAAAATACAATCTTGAACACAAGCACCTTGGGCTGCCTATACACACAGGCACCAATGCCACGAAATTTTAAACGTCTTCCCCTAGTGGAATGGCATTTTGTAACTTCGCCCGGTTGGCACTATTTATAGACGTAAATATGGCGGGTGAAGTGTTGTGACTTTTAGACATGAGAATACAAACTCTTCGGCTAACACAGTGGAGAACGTGAGTATTTCTTTTGTTTTAATATATTTTAAGGTTTACTGTTAATTCTACATTCCCTACACTCATTACTAACCGGTGAAAAGAAAACACGTGCGGAAACTTATTTGAAAAAAATAGGCTTTATTATCTACTAAAACAATATCAAAATTTATACACATTTATTTATTTGTATTTACATTTTACGCACATACACAAAGTCATACAATATGTACACAATTAATTATAAAACAGATTAGCATCAGTGACATCTTTAAATCATCAAGAGAAATTGCATTTATCATGAATTAAATTAAGATCGAACATGTACTCAACTCTATCCCCTGAAATGCCACTTATAAATCCTAATACATTTTTATCATCCTTAATAAAAAAAACAAGAAACAAGATATGTCTCGGTCAATTTGAAATAAAATACGCATTCAGGTTAATTTAAATTATTCTATAAATTATCTCCATGTTATGACATGCTCATTTAAAGAATATACTAGTTTATCGTGAAATTGAAGTCTATCTTGGTACGGACTCTGATAGCGCGTATATTTGTTCAATAGCTTCGCGGTGAAATATCAATACGCCTATTTTATCACGGACTCGGATAGCGCGGGTGTTTAGACAATAGTTTATAATGAAATATAAATACGTGGTGCGCGTTCACGCACAATATCGGAAATTAACGGTCGCAAAATATCTGAAATAAACAATTATTATTAAATTCGGGTTTTACGGAGATCGCGACATTTAAAAGTCTGATCTTGACGGGATGCGGTTTATAAACGGTAATATATCACTCTTCCCACGGCACATGGCCTGAGTAAGAGGGAAATATGCGGACGAGATTAAATGGATTTAGAACGTCTGTTCCATGATACAGAGACCTGAATACAGCACGTTTCTAAGGAATTAACCTAATCTCTTCCACGCCATTCGGAGGCTGAATAGAGACAGGTGTAGGAACTGGACAGGTTGGAGATGTAAATGAACGAGGCACGCTCGATGGGGGCCTTTTATATGTGAAAACCCCCTACGTATGTAGGTAAAAACCCGTTCAAAACACAAAAATTTGCACACGATACTGACATGAAATACGCGACTCTGAGCATGACGTAGGCATTCGGTATTTTTCCATTTAAAAATAAGTAAATAACATGAATTATTACAAACAACTGACCATACATACAGGTCGATTCAATTCACTTTATACAATATTAATATTTGAACAAAATAACACACATACATTTAATTTAATATTTACAAATAAATTAATTATGAACTCAAAAATGTTAATTTGGTACAATTAACGAAGGAACTTCGTTACAAGTTGTCCGTAATAAAAGTGCCTAAACATATTTTGCTTTTTTTCAATTACTGATTGAATTTGCAGAAACTCGATAAAAGTTACATGACATATTTTTCTCTAAAAATGTTTTTTGTCAAATGGAACATCCTGTATATCGGTTAATTTTTGAATTGCTTACTAAATTTCGCACCAAAAACATATAAGACGTTATTATTTTAAAAGTGACCATTACTGAGCTATTGTCGTTTCTTTATATAATTTTGCCAACTTTATGTTTTTTTTTAATACGGCCTTTTTGTACTGAAGGAATGTCAAAAAAATTATTTATCACCCCAAAGAGTTTACCAGCAGCGTTACTGTGAAAGAAGATGTCCTAAAACAGATGCCTTTAGGAGAGTAATAGATGCTTTCATTACTACTGGTGGTGTTGCTAATTCAAAAACAAGAAAACCTAAATATGTAGTTAATGATGAATAACGGTTAAAAATTCGTGTAGCAACAACAGATATTCCACATGTCAGTACCCATGAAAGAAGTCGTTTGCTGGATATTACCCAAACCATCGTTGCAATGACCTTAAAATGAAATAAATATCATCCGTAATAAATACATTATTTTATAGCTAGAAGAGTGCTCTGCTAATAGGCGGGCAGTAATTAAAATGAATATCTGGGCAATTACTTTTGTGAGCGTGTGATTTGCGGATGAAGCTGGTCACCGTAGAAAGGGAACTGTTAACAAAAACAATTTTCATTACTATTCAAATGAAAATTCTTGCTGTAGGTGGCACAAAACGACGAATCGCCACATTCTATGCTACAGACACGAAATACTTTAATGAAATGTTTCCAGTGAAGTAGCCCTATTCACTAGCCTGCTAGGTCTTCGCACATCACAAAATTGGTTTTTTTTTATAGAGATCCGTAAAAAACAAATATACAGTATACCTGTAATCATAAAAGAGGTTATTAAGGAACATATTCGACAAATATTTAGAAATATAATTACTCCACGCCTTATTAATGTCGATTTATCATTTCGTGGTTTTTAAAAAATGTCTGTCTCTGTGTGTGTGTGTGTGTCTGCCTGTCTGTCTGTCTGTCTGTCTGTCTGTCTGTCTGTCTGTGACCACGATAGCGGTGAAACCGCTGGAGATATCAATTCCAAATTTTGTATTTTCGTGTATAATCTCCCTCTTGAGAAATGATTAGATTTTCAGCAAATTCGGTCGACCGGAAGTAGTAGTTTATTTCAGTGAAAAACTCGAATTTTGCCAATATTTCGTCAACTACAAACTTTAGACAAATTTATAAAGAATTCATATATACTTAGAATTAAATTTGAGAAGAATTTTTTAAAAAAAAATTTTCTAAATTTCTACCGGAAGTAGGTGTTTTACTCTTATCGAAAATCGGTTTTTTGCAAATATGTCGTAAATTATGCATTCTATATATATTTATGAAGAGTACAAAAGTATTTAAAGTTGGATTTAGAATATTTTTTATATAAATGAAATTTCAAAATGCGGACCGGAAGTAACACTCTCTTATGTATAAGAAAGTCGTGTGGTGGCCACACCTCATTTTTTTTGTTTGGTTTTAAAATTTGTTTATTGAGCTATATTCTACATATATTTTGAATCATATTACTATATTGTAACTAAGATATCCACATTTTTTTGTCATTACTCCAGTACATACAAAAATCATATCCCTAAACTCATTTTTAGAAAAATTCATTATAAAATCAAACTTGACAACTGAAAAGCAACTTACTAAATGTCATCCATTTAACTGTCTATTTCGCCGCAAATATCATGGCTCACTATAGGTACCGTATTAAAAGAAAAAAAGTTGACATAATCGCATCAGAAAACGACAATAGATCAGTAATAGTCACTTTTAAAATAATAACGTTTTACATGTTTTTGGTGCGAAATTTAGCAAACAATCCAAAAATGGACCGATACACAGGCTGTTCTATTTGAAAAAATTCACTTTTAGGTAAAAATATGTCATGTAATATTAATCCAGTTTTCTGCAAGTTCAATTAGTAATTGCAAAAAATAAAATATGCTTGTATTAGGCCCTTTTATTATAAACACCTCTACCAAAAATTGTGTCTATCGAGAAATAAGATTTTATAAAAACACTTCAGAAAAACGGTAATAAGTCGAAAACTTTTAGGTCTATACTATAACTTCTAACTTTTTGCCTAGAAATTATAAAGGGAATATAAAAATATAATAATATACAGGGTATTCCATTTAAAAAACTATAACCATGGTCAGCCACTGAGTTAAGGTATTTAAAACTACTAATTTTAAATACCAAATATATTTCTAACAAAAAAAAGGAGATTCCATTTGAAAAAGAAGTCGATGACATTATAGATTCCAGAGTAGTAAACCAAAGGGAAAAAAATAGCATCCATAAAATCCGGAGGAACAAAATAAAATCGACCTGTCCGAGCTTTTCTCTCAAACAGCGATAATAAACAAAATATGAATACTATTCCTTACTTTATTTACACTCTGTATATAAAACACACTAGTCTTTGTGTATTAGTTATTCTATATTTTCCTAGTTCATTGTCATTTTTTATTCATGTTCTCACAAAATGGCGTAGTTATTTATTTTCTGCTTTGAAAACAATATCAAACTTGCATCTAGTTTCGTTTTTTCCCCAAAATCTCATTATTTTATATTCTCATCAACTCTAAAAGAAAAACAAAGAACATGAAAGATTAAGTTGTAACAGAAATGATGACTTCACGTGAGTAAATTTATTACAAGCCAAAAACCTCACGAAAAAAAGAAATTTTTCTTTTATATGCTATACACACATACAAACGTTATCTATGTATATAACTCATGTATATGTATATATACAAAATAACTACTTACACCTACATAAAACGCAGCGTAATTATTCAGATCCGTGGTCCTCATAATTTCAAGTATTTTATATGTCATTAACAAAATCTACTTTGTAATATTATCTTTTATTGCCGCAGTATTATACAACCACATCAAATATAATGCACAGAGTAATGTTTAATGTTCATAATGGGTTATGGGATGCGGTCTTCCGCAGTGACAGATGTTGCCCAGCCTTTTATATACCTTACGATTGGTCGAATCCTTTATGTATTTAATTTAATTCGGGTTGTGACACCCAGGGTGGCCAGGCTTTAACTCCTCTCTATCGTTTTAAAACACTATCGGGTTGAGAGACATACAAAACATTAAGTATTTTGACAGGGCGCAATAAGCCGGACGATCTATTTATTGTTTGTGTTGGACATATTATTGTTTACCCTACAGATTATTTTGTATATACATAGTGTACAAAATAGTATGTATATTTTACGACAAGAAATGAAAATGTAACTGACATTTTTTATGTGCTGACACGTGAATGAATTAAAAGGAGTCGTAAATTAAATTAAATGTGGTATCCCGCAGGGCTCAATACTGGGACCGGTATTGTTTTTCATATAAATTGAAAAATAATAAATTTTTATTATTGACTTTTATTTTAAAATGACTTAGGAGACTAATAATCGATTATCAACGCCTTAACAGAATATCAATCATCCCCACCCAATGTCGTACGATTAAAAAATGCATATAAGTACCAGCTCAATGTCAATTTGCACCGTTGGATGGACACCCGGCCAACATTTCGAAAAAGAATTTTTTTGAAACTTGTTAGAGCGCGAGCATGGCACAGTCTTCGGCTGATAAGAAGAAAGAAACACATAGAGAGTTACCCCACACACAGTCATGAAGACTCAATAATGGGTGGAGACTGTGGCTGAAAATCTGAAATAAAATGCAAAAGGAAAAATTCTTTACCACAAAAAATCTAAAAAATCTATATACGTATTTCGGCAACTAAATTGCCATCTTCAGTAGAAATCTGTAGAAAAACAAAAAAGAGTGTTAATCGTAGTATTTTTGGCTAAGGCGTAACCTTAGTTATGCTCTACACCAAATCACCAGTGGGATAACATGTTATCCCACAGCTTTGTGGTAAGGGATTTTTCCTTTTGCATTTTATTCCACAGACAATGACATATTTATTTCTTTAACAGACTATAAAAGAACAATATATAAGAATTAGTATGTAATATATATACAGAGTGTATTTGAAATAAGGGGACAGAGTATGATTAATGGAAAGATGTAATTTTATTAGACTCAAAACCAAAATATTTTGCGCAAATTCAAATTTTAAAATTTACAAAGATATTTCTAAATATTCGTCGCGCCACTGCACTTTAATACGACTGTAGGCTATGGAAGGGTGGGTTAGTAAGTACTGTAAGTAGGAGTGTGAAGGCGTGCGAGATCAGTCTCGTTCGATTGTTACGTGTGGATGTTTCGACTATTGCTTACATAACACACGAACTGAAATAAATTATGTTTTTTTTTAATTTACTTGCGTCCAATTAAAATAAAAGTTTCTCACAAGTAGAGTTGGGCAAATTTTACAACACAAATTTGTTTTTGTGAGAAATAAGAAGTAAAAAGTCGTTGAATTTATTCATAATAACAGTAATAGCGGAAGAAAACGTAATATCTAAATAATCCATCTCAATAAAAAAAAATCTCGTTTTTGAAAAATACGATATTTTAACAGCCGATATTTCATATTAAGGTTGTTGAACTCATAGCATGAACACCTGTTTAGAAATAGTAAACAATGCAATCATTGTGGTTTTTATAACGTCTACAGCTGTTATTGCGTATATCTATGCGTGTTTATTTACTTCGATGGAAATTATTACGTCTCCTCAACCTGTGTGGAACCGTCGACGTCTGGCGCGATACCTACGACATATAGACACATGCTAAATCCATAGGCGGCACATTAAACACTTTTCGGGGGTTTTTAATTTTGGCGTTCGTGTCGTAATTGACTCACAATTTTTGGGATTTATATTCTACATAATTGCACCTTTCCATTTATCATACTCTGTCCCCTTATTTCAAATACACCCTGTATATATAAAGTTTTATTTAAATTGCTACTCATGATTATTTTACATCTAAATATTTTACATTGACAATAATTTTCCCCCCAATTTATTATATCATTCAATTAACTAACCTTATAGTGTGAATTTTGTGTATTATGTATATGAAATTGCTCTCCTTTCTTCCTGTTTCAACTGTTGAGGTTACGATGACTGCCTTTCATGAAACTTTCAATTCAATGGTCCTCTCCTCACTGGATAATAATTTAAATCGTTGCATATTCCAAATCTGTTCTTCTATCCTTTCCAAATAACTGTGATTTTCTTTATGTAACTGTTAATTCATTGTTGCTCCTTTCTGAATTGTGATACTATTGCTTCTTTCTTTATCATATTCTTTCATATAATATTTAGTTTTAACACTTTAATTCATTTTATTTACTTCATTTCACAATTTTTTTATTGACATCTTTTTATCCTCAAAATCAATAATAATCTGTTTTCGTTGCCAAAGCGATTGACCAAAATCATATCTAGGCTTTCTTATTACAAATTAACATATGCAATATATATATAATAAATTTCCAACCATATAGATTTCAAGTATGTGTATTAAATATGTGTTTACTTTGACATCTTAAATAAATATTAATAATCATGAATATGTTTTACTATTGCTAGTTCTTTTTATTATGTCACTACTAATGGCGTTGACTAAACTTTATAAATATATATATATTATATGTACATATTGTAACGATATGAGTGTACGACGACAAAAAGCAGAGCCCATAAATCACCTCGGCGCGGCATATAAAAACGATATATAAACAAGTCGTAAATATGTCATCTCACAGTATTGTTGGCGTAAACAAGGAAGAGTCCAGATTTCCTCCAATATATTGCCGAACTTACTGGTACATTTCGAGAACATTTCATGCAGGTGTACATAAGGCGACTGGGTCACCGATGGATGGTTCATTCATTACGGGATTCATTGCGGGGTTCAGTCTCGAGTGCGATAGTGGTAGCCAAAGAAATAAATATAGTAGTGCCGTCTTATATAAATAGAAGTGTTACATAAATACGGACAGAGATATTAGTAATAGAACTAAATAAATACTGAATAGAACTAAATTAACTAGTGTTAATTTTAATTTATTAATAGCAGTTTAAGTGTGATACGTTAGTTTTATATTTTTATATTGTTATATAATTTTAAGTATATAAATATACAGACTGTTTTAAATAAATAATTGCACGAGTTGTTTATTTGGAACCCGAAAACATAACAATTGGTGTCAGTGTGGGATAAACATAAGTGCAAATAAATAAATAAATAAATAAATGGCTACCAAACGTTTGGAAGAATTAAAGGTCTCCGAGTTAAGTGCAGAATTGAAGGAAAGGGACGCAGATGCGTCTGGAAAAAAAACAATTCTCCAGGACCGGCTTCGTGACCTTTTAATAAATGAAGGTGAGGATCCCGAGAAATATTTGTTTCAAGTACAGCCTGATTTAAGCTTAATAATGGAGACTCTGAAAGAAATTGGAAATAATTTAAAAGCTTTAAATAGGGAAATTGCAAATAATTCAAAAGCTTTGAAAGATGAAACTGCCAATAATTCAAAAGCTTTAAGAAATGAAATTGCAAGTAATTCAAAACAACTTGAGACTACTTTTAAGAAAGACATTCAAAAGAATTCATCGAATGGGAGACAGGAATTTTCTGGGGCCATCGAAGCCGTGGAACAGAAAGTTGAGGAGCGCGTGTTCGGAATGGGGGACGAGTTTGGGGTTCAGCTTCAGTTGCCAGCGATGAACGACTGCGGTCCCCATGGCATCTCAAGCGGAAGCCTGGAGATTTCCCGAACAGCAAAGGCAAAGGTAAAACCTCCCACCTTCGATGCGAAGACGTCATGGATGACGTACCTGAAACAATTCGAAGCCGCTGCAGGAGCAAATGGGTGGACGTCCCCGAAGAAAGCTACTGCTCTGATTGTGTCGTTCAGAGGAGAGGCCAGTGACATTCTGCAGACCTTACTTCCAGAAGAGTGTCAAGACTACCCTCAATTAATCAAGCGTTCTGAGATGAAGTATGGGCATGCACACCTGGGACAGGTAGTCCGACGATTAGTGAATCAGGTGCAACCTAAGAGAAGAACGCTCCGATGCTGGAATTTGAAATGGAAATGGAAATGGAGATGGAAATGGGCCATGCGCATGGTAAATGCGGGAAGAAGCCCAAGGAGACCATAGCGGAGCCGCGAAAATGAAACGGGTCGATGAGAAGAGGCAATCGTCGACCCAGTATCGTGGAGCCTCAAAACCAATAACGCAAATTCCATCTGTGCAACACCAAAACGCTGATGCTGTTGCAAGCAGACAACGTTCAGAAAACTGCAGGCATGGTAACTGACTAGAAGAAAAATCGGCCAACACATTCTAAACTGCCGTGGTTGACGATCAGTGGCATCCTGACAATTTGCGGATCGGTCAAGAAGCTGATGAAGACCTTGGTTCATTGATGGTTTGGAAAGGTACTGGTCGCGGACCGGCTTGTCAAGAAGTGGCTCCTCGCTCACAGGGACTGGAATCCTACTGGACTCAATGGGACTCTCAGAAGGTAGAGGATGATCTACTCAAGTGTGTTGTGGAGAACCCTAATGGAGAAGACTACGTCAGCGGATCCAGACGAAGGTTGGAGGATGCTCACTAGCGAGTACGCCATCACACTCAGGATGCCAGCGACAGGACGAAGAATTGTTACCACGTGCAAGACGAGAGAGAGATGGTTACCGAGAAGAGGACCTTGTTTGGTTATATAATCCTCAACGTCGCCGAGGCCTGTCCCCAAAGCTCCAACAATACTGGGAGGGACCATACGAAATACTAGAGCAAATAGATGACGTCGTTTATCGCATGAGACTAACACCTCATAGTGAGCCAGGGATGGTGTGTTTCAACCAATTGCCCCATACCATGGACGTGACAGCGGTGAAGTGGCGGATGTGCGACAAATTGCTGGAAAACCTAGGGAGCCAGCTTGTGGGAATCCCTTGTCGATTCACGAGGACGAGCACTCGAGCAAAATGTGGGGAGGCTGGCAATTCCGAGGCTGGGCTGCGGATTAGACCGTTTGGAGTGGAAAATCGCAGGAAACATGCTGGAGGTGATGTTTCGGCGTGCTGGTATGGAAATGGTCGTGTGCGGCTGTCGGCCCAATCAGCCCGTTGTGCAGCCTGGGACGGTGGATTGCCATTTCCACAAGACGGCTGGGTGCACCCGTGGGTCCCGGTGTGGATTTCGTCATCCGCCAGCGACAAGAACATGGAATGGTGTGTTTCGGGACGAAACGCAGTTTTTAAGAAGGGGGCAATGTAACGAAATGAGTGTACGACGACAAAAAGCAGAGCCCATAAATCATCTCGGCGCGGCATATAAAAACGATATATAAACAAGTCGTAAATATATCATCTCACAGTATTGTTGGCGTAAACAAGGAAGAGTCCAGATTTCCTCCAGTATATTGCCGAACTTACTAGTACATTTCGAGAACATTTCATGCAGGTGTATATAAGGCGACTGGGTCACCGATGGATGGATTCATTCATTACGGGATTCATTGCGGGGTTCAGTCTCTAGTGCGATAGTGGTAGCCAAAGAAATAAATATAGTAGTGCCGTCTTATATAAATAGAAGTGTTACATAAATACGGACAGAGATATTAGTAATAGAACTAAATAAATACTGAATAGAACTAAATTAACTAGTGTTAATTTTAATTTATTAATAGCAGTTTAAGTGTGATACGTTAGTTTTATATTTTTATATTGTTATATAATTTTAAGTATATAAATATACAGACTGTTTTAAATAAATAATTGCACGAGTTGTTTATTTGGAACCCGAAAACGTAACAATATATATACTTGACAAATATAACATTACAAAAGATGTGGTGCAGGTTATTGAGCGTTTATATTCTTTAACAGGATGTCACCCTCTTTGAGAAACCAACCACTAAACAGTTTAAAAAAAAAATTAAAGGACTTTTTTTCAGACAGAATTTTTTTAGCATGGAACAATTTTTAATGTGTATTAATGTCCCATAATTAATGTTTTTTTTTTGTCTTAAATTTCTTGTATTTTAATCTGTATTTGTTTCTTACTTTTATTGATTTGTGTAAGTATAAAGATATTGTATACATATGCACCAATAAAAATTTTTAATGTGAGTTATATGTATGTACCTTATTTTGATATCTTATATATTAGAAAAATATTTATTATCATTTTGGTGCATGTCTTATCTTGTGTTTTACACAGCGTTTAAAATATCTCCTATTGTTGGGTTAGACAATGATTTTCAGTTAGCAGGTTTTAACATATCCCGTATTAATAAATGATTAATGAAATATACGACAAACTCAAATTAAAAGTGTATATTCGCATGTTTTTCCAATTTACATTCACATTTTACTTACCTGTCTTGTGAACCGGTAACACACAAAGCCAGTGCTCGTTAAACTTGAAAAGCTGACAGAATCATCGAATAGCAATGTTTCTAATCTCGATCTTCTTCCCTAAATAACATTTACACCTGCCAAGTTGCCAAAATTCGACAGGTACAATTCTTCGCGAAGACTCGATTCATTGTTAACATTTCCAATTTAATTTCTGACTCATTTATCAACGGGATAAAAAATCATCAGTTCTCTAACAAATTAAATTACACATAGGCTTCGATAATAGTACTGGCGTAACGGAAGTGTAAATTTCTTCCGCATGGTTTGTGTATGCTTTTTAACCTGATTCGTGACAGCAAAGGTGGTCCTTTTTAGATAAAAATTAATCGTGGAAGGAGACTTTTCTATGTCGTGGAACGTGTGCATAATTAAATTAAACGGACTTCACGTTTTTTCAAAATCATTATGTGACTGATAGATGAAAAGAAACACCTACTTTTTGTTATTGTCACTTTCAATGCAAGTGGTTAAATTGTATATGTTCCGATTATGCATGCTTACATACATACAACTTATGTAATTGTAATTAATATATGTAATAGGTACATATATTAAATAAAGGTTTTAAATGTAATAGAAATGAAAGCGTATATGTAATATAGGTGGTATGTCGATGAAAATGGTCGATTTTTTTAAATTTCGTACACTTATTTGGTAATTTTGTTTTTCTCATTTTTTTTCTTATAAATCGATGAAATGAAACTGTGAAAATAATCGACCAAGAAAGCAGTTTCGCAAGCCTTACACAAGTCCAGGTCTAGGGAACGATAGCGTCGCACATGGTTGTATTTAGCAAGTATAAAAAGCTGTCCACAAAGCAATTTTAATATTTTTTAGCAAATTTATTGCTGTTTGTATTATTTAAAAATCGGCAGTCAGGGCACATTGCAGAACTAAGCTTAAATGAATAATGTAATTCGAATTTGGGCACAGTATTCCCAGTAATACAGCGATTCTCAACCTGTCGGGCGCACCCTCCTTCGGGGCGCGAGTATATCGAGAAAAAATTATTTAATTTACTAAAAAAAGCAATAAAATACTTTCTGACACAACAAAAAATAAAATATACGTTTACTCTGATATAAACTTACACTTATACAATGTGATTAATCTCTAGTGAAGGGCGCGTGGCCTACATTTTTAAGTTGGCAACGATGACTAGGTGGTAATATTGAGAAACACTTGTGTGTAGGTTATGTGTATAGGCGTACAATGTGCACATATGGTTTTGACAGATTTGTACATAGTCAACATAGGCACCTGTACGTATATTTCTAACAAGAAAATACCCTAATCTAGGGATTTTTAAGATACCACCACACGTCACTTGAGATTGATCTCATTGTATATATTCTAGTATGTTTCAAGATATAGTGCAAATGAAAGCGCTCACAGGTTACTATATCTTGAAACATACTATACACAATCCAAGAAGTCATCTACAGAATCCAAACAAGCACTTTACAACATAATCTATCCCCAATTAATTTTACGCTTTGTACTACATATTCGAAAAAATTAGAAATGCAAGTAAATTGTTATTTCTCAATTACCCGACAACATAATATTCAGCAATACTCTTTTTTTTTAATTCGATTTAATTCTATTTTATTATTTTAAAATTAATATTATTAATTATTGTAAAGTTAATGTTTAAAGTGTTATTTTAAAGTTTATTTTAATAAAAATCGAGAATTCATTCTTTTTAGTTAATTATTCTGCTACTAGATGGCGCTATATAATGGACGTTATTTTGAAGTAAGGAGAATCAATTTCGACAATGCAAATTGAAGTTATGTTATGGCCTTAATATCGTGCTGCGATAGCGAGATCCAATTGGTCATGATTGACACATGCAAGTAACGCCATCTCCCGTTTTATTCTAGAAACATTCCGATCTATCATTGTATCGATGCACAAAGTCAATTTTATTAATCAGAAATTAGCGTAAAACATATCTGGATTAAATTTAGACATATTGCCGTGATCCCTATACCTATTGGTTAGGCATTATAAAATAACTAGATAATTAAGTAATACCGCACGATCATTTAAATTCTAAATTAGAGCAGGCTGTGAAATTTAAATTAAGTTGGTATATAAGTACTAATTTACAATTTGAATTGTCAAAGTGACTTTTCAAAATGTTAATTAATCAATAATTGACATTCTGGACAACCTAATAAAAAAAATCCCGCCTGCTATAATTTAGAATTTAAATGATCGCTTGGTAGAATAAGCAAATAATTTTTAGTATAGTAGAATCGTTTTGGCAACCGACACGGCCAAAGTACAAACTAAAGACGACGATTCAATACCACTACAAATTTCGATCGGCTGGAACAATTTCAAAACAATAAAATTAAACTAATTAATTAATAGTTCAGGATATATACCTTCCCATAGTAAAATACTATTACATGAAAGCCAGTTACAAATTAAATATTACAAATAAGGCTATTAAATATTATTTTTTCTACACCTATATTTTATATAACATTTGGCTATACTGTTTAGGAGGTAAGCATTGTTGACAAATTTAAAATGTTTAGATGACAATTATAACAAACTTCAAAAGATAATTATGACAAATGTCAAAAGGTGTATGAACATTATTATTTATGACGGTCCTGAAATGGCTTTTGCAGGTTATATTACTTGACAGCTAAAATTTTGCAACATCTCAAATTTGACGCCATTTTAATTTAGTGGCGCATGTCGGTTGCGAGAGCGACTCAACTATAGTAAGTATAATTATTGGAAAATGAATTATGAGTTGCATAACCGCAACGGCGTAACATTATGATGATAGGTATATGGTAATTGAAATTGTAATAAAATTTATATGAAAGGTATAAAAATAAACACGAAAATAAAATTCATGTATTCTATATTTATAGAAACGAGGAGCACAAGATGCATTTTCAGTACACAAAGGCCGAACCAGACTTTTTGCATTGTGTAAGAGTGGCACTAAATATATTAAGAAGTAAACCACTATTCAAGCTTAATAATGTCTTAAAAATAAATAACAGAGAGAGAGTGATGATGAAAGATGGAACTGTGAAAAGAGTTAGTCATTTGAATGCTGTAAAATTGTATGAGAAGGGTGAAATTAGACATTCACGACATGAAAACATCTTTCATCATGAATAGTCGTAAGAAATAAAATAAGTTTATAAAAGATTGTTATCTGTTAGACATTTTATGGTCACACTTAACAATACTATAAATACCTGACACTTATATCTAAGAATAATTTTAAAAAGGAATATGTAAAAAGGTGTTTTTCTTATTCGACACGATATAATAAAGCAAAAACTTCAGAAATAGCGGATTAAATCCGATTTAATCCAGGAAAATTCCAGAAATAACGAGATAAAATTGGTTTAATCTGAATAAATCTACAAAGAAAAAACAATGTTTAATGTTGTTAACAACTGCATACAAATTAACCTACACGAAGACGAGAGAAGGTGGTTTGAAGACAGGAATAGAGCTGTCAAGGTCCAGGTTCCTGACAAAGTAATTATAAAAGGAACTATTCCATCCGTATGCAATGTCTTTCCTGTTATTTCTAAAGGAGATGTCTGCAAAAGAAAAATACGGATAGTGTTAAACAATGGAAGAAGGAAGTATTTAAACAATGATGAAAAAGGCAACAAATTCATTTACAAATACTATGAGGGTTCGACCAGGGGAAAAACTTGAAGAAATCAAATATGAGCAGGACAATGCCAACACAAACATTAGTGCGTGAATTGTGGCGCTGCGGACGGAGAATGGTTTTTTCGATGACCGAGAACTGATAAAAAGCCGCGAACGACGGTGAAAGAGGAGAAGCTGCCGATCTTTTAAATTGTTCGAACACAAAAATGTTGTTTCATGATCGCAGGTGTATAGATACACTGCATAAGATCATTTTTAGTTAAATGTATTAAGTAATTTTAATTTCAATAAGTAGTTTATTAGATTATAATTAATTCATTGTAATTTTGTTTAATTTCATTATTTTATTTCTACTATCAAAATGGTAGATAGAAATCAAGGGGAATTTGATGAAATGTATGAATATTATAAGTGAGTTTTCTTGAAATAAATTATGCTAAAGATGCTATGTGAAAATATTCATTTTTAGTAAAGCGTTTAACATTGTTACTATTTTGAATAAGAATATTATTTTCTTTGCTATAAGTAGATTAATTTAACAAATCATGGGAGTATTGTTAATGATGTAAAAAGGACATTAATGGCACAACGTGGGAATGTTTGCTAGTAATGTTAGCTGTGCATTATTAACAAGTTATTAAATAAAATTTTAATAAGGATTTGAAACATATTTAAATACGTAAAGGTATGAGCATTTTTGATGGACAAATAGTTAATTTGTGGTATGCACAACGTGTAAATATTTGCATATGACGATTGGTGACAGTCTTATCAAGGTGTTTTCTACTTTGCGAGATTTTGTATCTCCAGAGGCATTTCGTGAAAATGAATGTCTTTGTTGAAGCGAAATTAAGCGTCGTAAAAGAAAATTTTTATTTCTTTGAAACTATACGATGTTAAAATTTGATTATAGCAAGGAGTAATATTTATTTTGAATCTATATGATATATATAAAGCAATGTGTTTTGCGTATTTATAAAGCAACGTGTTTTCGTATTTATAAAATACACATTTTTTTTGTTTGTAATTGAAAAGTAAAAACGACAATTTCTTTTTACAGCCACATGTGGCAAGAGAATTACTTTACCGATATTGTTATAAGGTATTAAGTTGAATATAAATATTTTATGAGATTTAGTTTTTTATTAGTAACCTTATCCTATTTAATTTTAAATAAGAAATGTTGTCGGAAAATAAAGGCAAGATCACTGCTAGAACCTACAAGAATAATACGAATGTCAATAGGGATTGAATTTATTAATTTAATGAAGAAGTTTTTTTTACATGTCAACGCAATCTCTGCATTTGTTATATATTATGCTGCTTTGTATTATCGTTGTTTTGGTTAATTTCTGCTAGTACAAGATTACAATATTTTAATTTGAAAGCAAAACTATAGCAGTATGTGTGTTCAATGGGGATCATCTTATCTTCTAAATTCTATTAAATTCATTGACTTTACGATATTCTAAAATAACAAAACCGGAAAGAAGATTACGATAAGAACACCAAAAGAAAAAAGAGGCGTTTCTTTCGTATCTTTCTTTTCTCTCTCTCTCTCTCTCCCTCTCTCTCTCTTTCGACAGCAGCTTTGGCAAAAGCGCGTCGTAAGTGAAACTTAACGTGAATATAAAACGCGCATTCTGACGTCACAATTAGGTTTGACCGTCATTTATTTCAAAGACGCCGCCAACTCGCTCTGGGTGTTCCATTAATATATAAGATCGCCTCTCGATGGATTAAAGTGAGAAATGTTTATTGCCACTCGAAGAGCCTGGAACAGAGATCACGTTGAACTGAGATTCGAGTGTGCAACAGAGACAGCGATAATTTTATAGAACGCTAACAAGTCGGGGGTTTTGGTTTTTAAATGCGGCTGCTTTATTACGTATATACGTTATATTGAAGAGTTCTTTTCACAGATACCGCGCAATGCTAAAGCTGAAGAGGGTACTATATAAAAGTGTTGTTCATGACTAGAAGAGGAAAATAGACGCGGGTTAAGAACACGGATAGAGGAGGATGGGAAGAGATGGTGAACAAAAAATAAGACACGATTAAGCTGTGCAAATAGCGGCTCCCTTTGTTCTAGTTTTTTTTGACGTCGTGTTTTCTTTGTTTTCGATATTATTTCCTTTTCTACTTGTAAAAAGATTTTTATAATTTTTAAGGGGGTCGGAAATTTTGCAGTTTTTTCAGATAGTATTTTTTCGATAAGTCATAGAAAATAATGGAAAATATACAATGAATTTGAAATTTTTTTTATATTTAGAAGTATACGGAGAAAATCTATTTATTTTTTCAAAAAATCATATCTTTTTTTAGCTACAACCGTTGCTACACTCGGTTTGAATTTTATATATACGAATTAAATCGGTTCTACTAATCATCTTATAGTAAATAATTGTGAAACTTCTAGAATTCATTTAAATTTATACGTAAATTATCAAAACTAGATAACTATACATAACTTTAATAAAATATTTTAAGGCCTAATATGTTAATATACTGAACAGAAAATTTATATTAAAATAATAATTAATAATAATAATAATATATCTGTATTGCCCAACAGACATACATCTAATTATAGGACAGAAACTGAAATTAATCGATAACTGAACAATACAAAAGCAATATATATGTATATACAGGATGTATCATCTCCGCGGCTAAGGCCGATTATGCCTTTATGACTAAAGATATTTCGAAGCGGTTCCTTTCTTGTGATAGCTGCTCATTAGGAGCACATTTTAAAAATATTTTGTATTATACAGAGTGTTCCATAACTTTGTGACTAACCATAATTATAGTTTTTTAAATGGAACACCCTATATATTATTGAATTTTTGTATTTCCCGTATAATTTTTAGTCAAAAAGTAATAAAATAGTATAGGCTTAAGAGGGGCGTTTACCTGTCGAAAATTAAGGCATCGCCGTTTCGCGTTTTTAAACTCATTTTGTAATTTTAGAATCTCAAATTTGAGTTAGTGATGCAAAAGGCATCAATTTATAATGGCAAGGTCCGTTTTTGTACTAATTTATTTTCTTAAAAAAGTTATGTGTCTCAGAAATAACCCCAAAAATGCATGAATTTGATGAATGCCTACTAACTAAGGCTGATACAAAAAAAGAAAAAAACGACCTCCCCGCGCCAGCTGCACATTTGATGTACGACATAAAAAAAAACTTTCTGTAATTATTTTTGAAGATAAAAAACATTAAACAGTAAACATTGTCACACACCTTTTACACGTCGTTTTTCGAAGCTTTTGCGTCGTCTATCCCCACTATACGGTATCTCTACGAGTCCTAGGGAAGACAAAAATCTATCGGAATCGGTCGGCTATTCCAAGTCAGAGTGACAATTTGTAATTAAAAAGAAATGTCATATAATATTCAAAGGTAATATAACGAGAGCTTGACAAATAGTCGACTATTTCATTGTGATCAATTTTTCGAGTGTGCGCTACGGTCAATTTGACGAGACCAAAATTGGCATTAATAATTTGACTAGAGCACGAGAGCTTTAGCTCGAGGGCTTTAGTCTTTAATTATTAATGCCAATTTTGGTTAAGTCAAATTAGGAGGCACACGAGAAAAATTGAAACAATGTAATAGTCGACTACTTATCAAGCTCGAGCTATATTTGTTAAGATTATTTCCTAAACCAAGTTTCATAATAAAAAATGAGTTGTCAAATCGATGTGATTATCAATAATTTCATCCGAAACATCGCTAAATCTCTTTTTGTCGGACATTTTCATCTATTTGACACGTATGCCACTTAATGAAAAAATACATACTTGATTTGTTACCTACATTTGAATAGTCGATTTGTAATAGTCGCTGATATCAAGAACCGGTACCTTTCATTGGTTAATTTCAACTTCAGTTTTGATTGTGATTGGACAAAATTTAAATTTGACAGGTAAAGGAAATAATCGAGTGTAATGTCACGAAATACGAATGGGTGTCATGGAGACAAGGTTTGTCAATAAAACTAAAATTGACATGACTGACAGTATAGAGAAATTGTAGAAATAAATGTATGTGTCTATTTAATGAATTGGATATAAATATACGTAAATAACATTAATTAGTGATATTAAATAGTTACTCCTATAACTGCGTATTCTGTTTTTTTTTAAATTAACGAACGATTCACGCTACAATAATATAAGTTATGGGCAAGCGAAAATTGGATTATCATAAAAGATCAATCATACAAAGAAGTAAGCATGCAAATCGTATGAAAAATCAAAATACGAGGTAAGTAATTTTTAGTCTACAATTTTATTTACATTATTTTGATATTTGTTAATTCGATTTAATTTAACTAAGTACATAATACCAATATGCGAGTAGATTTCAGAATTTAAATATTTGACGATTCATTTTATGTGTATATTAAAATTTTCATTTTGGATTGCCTTTCTTACAGTCCGCTTTTAATACATACGCTTTTGCTGTTAGGTTTGATGCAACTTCCATTGATTTGTCATCCCCTGAAGGGGTTAATGTTGGAAACTCTGAACACATTTATTTAAGCAACTTACAAGGTAATGGGAAGTACGTATTACAATCGAAACTGTAGACTTTGGGCATTATTTACAAATTTACAAATTATTACAGTTACAAGCTTCCACCTGAAAATGAACCCGAGGAAGGTAATTTTCTTGTAAAAAAAGAAACCAGGAACGATAATTCAGCAGTTAAAAAGTTTTGGCGGCCATGAATCGTCATATGGATGCAATTCAACTCACATGACTTTTTTAAAAGAATTGAGAAATGGATTAAATTGTAAATTTGTATTTAAATGTAGCATATGTGGCGCAATTGAAAAACTTTTTTCTAACATTGAACGTGATAGCTCAAAAGATATGGGCATAAATGAAGCTGTGGTAAGACATTTAAAAATTTGTAATCACCTGGAAGTCGTTATGATTACGGTGTCTATGTGTTATTGTAGTATTTGCTCTTTATATGTTTTAATGTACATAGAAATTAGACTCAAAATAATGTTAGGTGTCCCCCGGGAAAACTATAAACTAATGATTTTGTTATAGTAATCTAAGCTATTTATGTCTATATCAGTGTAAAAGTCAACATTTTCAAGGAGATGCTTAAAATATTTTGAGTATGGCTAAATAGCTACCGCAAACGCTTGTCTTCAAAATGTGCATTGTAGGTTTTTGGAAACTTGTGCACGGGACAAAGTTTTACTCAAATGGAAGAGCGTTTTTCAATTATGAATATGCCTACCATGTCTTCGCGAACGTATTATGATATACAAAAGCACGTTCATGAAGTAATAAAAGAAAATGCCGTGGAAGAAATGGTGGAAGCTGCAGAAGCAGAGAAGGCTGAAGCTATATCTAAAGGAGAGCTAGATAGTGATGGGTTTCCACTTCTAACTGTAGTTGTTGATGGTACTTGGGCTAAAAAATCATATACCTAAGTCTAAATAATATATTAAACACAAGAAGTTCTTCATAAAAATTAAGAATATTTGATTATGTACATAATTTATTATATATTATTATTTGTTATACACATGTATGTATTTGTATATCGATCAATTATTTGTAATAAAATAACTTCATTATTTCTGAAATTGTTTTTTTATAAGAATTTCTTTTTTATTATTTTTTTCTAGATCTATTTATCATTAAAATAGTACATTATAATGAGAAATAATGTTGTACTATTGTGATGGCTGAAAATAAATTAAAAAGAGAGTATTCTTTTATTCTAAACAAATTGAATGTATTAATTTTCATCCGACTTTAAGATGTGCATTAAAGCGAAGTGAAAATGAACCCATTTAATTTGTTCACATCCAAAAATAATAATTAAATATTTCAAAATATGAATAAGTATATGAAAGTAATACGTGACTAGACCCGCAAGAGGGCAGTTCCGTAAGTTTTTCATTCTTTATACATATTGCAGTGATCTTGAGTTGGGTTGTAAATTATAAATAAGTATAATCAAGATCACTTCAAGATTTTATTTAAATTAATTTTTATTTTATTTATTTTTATCATGATGTGTATATAAATATCCATTATGTCAATAATTTGCCAAAAATTTACTTTTTATTTAAGTAAAACAATAAAAGAATGTTAGTATAAATTTTATAAATGTCATAATATTAAAATAAGCATAAAATGTTACGTGAAATATAAAAGGAAAGTGTTTTCCCGCACGAAGAATACTGTTACCGGGAGAGATCGATAGTGTGGCCCGGCGAAAACAATATTCTTCGCTAGATACATTAGATGAGTCATGAATATGTAAACAAGTTTATATTTACATATTTGTTTACCTTTTTCAAAGATTGTTAATACGCTGCTTTCCTGAGTGGTGCAGCACTGCAGCTATGTATTTCTGGAAGTGGAAACGTATCATACCGAACTGAACCGGACGTTTTTGTGAAGAAAAATATCTATATAAGACTGGGATCGTGAAGAAAACGGCAGAGTTGCTTGGTGTAAACCGCACTCAAAAGAGGAAAAAAGGAGAAGGTGGAAACCTCTTCTTAAACCTCTTCTTCCTCTTAAAGGTTATATTCTTTTAAAAGATTATTCTTGAATCTGAACTTAGAATATTTTTAAAAAAAGATTTTTCGATACTTATAAAATTTTCAACAAGATTTAAAACTTGTAATATTTTTCGTAATAGTCATGCTGCACAATTTACATTGAGATTTGTAATTATTTTAGAAATAATTATTTATGTACGGGACAATGTTATTTTAATTCGAACTTTGAATTTATTTACTTTTATTTATTTTTCTGGAATGTTTTGTTTTGTATGTAGGGTTACTACGCCATGCATTATGATAAAACATTTTAGTGATTGTAATGATTAGGTTGAATAGCGTAATAATTTTATTTTAGCGTAAAAATTTTCTTTACTACTTTATTTATCAGATTAGAGGATTTGTGGTTAATAATTTTGTTTTATGTATATACAGAATAATCGAACAGTGATCGATATTTAAATAATGGATGAGTTTGAAGTGATGTACGAAGAACTAAGGTGATTTGATAATGTTTGTTATAAATGTGTGTATAGTGTTGTACCAATTTTTCTTGAGTGGTGTTTTGTATTGGAATCTCAAAGAAGGTAAAGTTTTATTTTAATGCATATATTTTCTTGTATGTATATCAAGTATATTTTGTAGTACTTGTGTGTTTGATGTTAACGTGTTGGGTAATACATCAGGGATGTGTGAAATGAATTAAGTAGTTATTTAATTCATAGCATGGAGTCCTGGTGAATCCTTAAAACACGAATTAGTCTTGGTGGTACTGTGTTGGGAGCGAGAAAAGGCGCCAGGCAGAACTAATCAGGGCTGAGTTAATTAATTGAATACACAAAGACTTTTATTTTATTTTATTTTTTATTAAATTTAAAATTTATATATATACCTTAAGGGGTGAGCACATTGTGGTGTATGTTCGGGTTGTGTCCGACGAGTTAAAAAGACATACTCGTAGGGTGGAACTTTGGGGTACCTACCAGTGTGAATTTGCTTTCTGATGGTACTGTGTTGGGAGCGAGAAAAGGCGCCAGGCAGGACTAATTAGGGCAAAGTCATTCCCTTAATGTTTATATTTTCTTCGTAAATAATGATTCGCGTAATTAATTTTTTTTTGATATTCATATTCCAGTACAATTCATCATGTGCAATAAAATTTATTTTTTTATTAAAGATGTTGATTGTTTACATGTATCTATGGCAAATATAAATCATGATAATCACGTTCACATTTAGAACATAAATTTTCTCGACGTTATGTTTTTATTTATTTTAATTTCTTTATTATATTGACTTGTTGTTTATGATATGTGTAGTTTTAGATGATGTTTTGAAATATTAATTTTTTTGTTTCTAAATATATATATATTTGTGTAATTTGAAATTTCTCACTCATTAATATTTATTTTAATAAATTAGATGATAAGATTTATTTTTTTTGCATTTTATTTTCTTTGCCTGACCTGGAGATAATTAAAGAGCATTCAAGTTGATTGGAGAATTTCTTTATATTTTCTGCCCCTGAGAGAACATTTTTTTTAATCATTCTAAACTGAGCTAGTTAAATGTAAAATTGCTTAACCTACTATCTAGCAGAAAATTTGTTGTATCTTAGTCTAGCATAAGGCCTAGCACTAGGATGCGTGCTTGATTCTTACCTACTCATTGATTGAATAATTTAAATTATTTTATGTAAACCTCAATTTGTAAGAGTCACAGCAATATGTTTCCCATCTATAGTATTCCTTTATCTATGAATAAAACCGAAGCGTTCGGATCGGAACCTCATAACGTGTAGCTCCACCCACTCACACCCCTTGCGTCGACTCGTCCCGCGAGTAATATAAGTTGCATACGTTTCTATTTGTAGGCCCCTCTTAAAATCTAAAGTGTTTTACTTATTCCCATTTTTCTGAGAAACTCAATGTTTGTATAAAATTATATTTTTCGAAAACGACGTATTAGTTGGCCAAAAATGTTTGCAGTATTGTTTACAGTAAGAGGCCCGAATAGAAGCATGTTTTATTTTTTTACAGTTACTAACTGCATGTGCAGAAAACTGGATTAAAATTACATCACAGGTTTTTGTATAAAAATCAATTTTTTTGAAATGGAAAACCCTATATATATCAGTTCATTTTTGAATTGTTTATTAAATTTCATGGCAGAAACATGTAAGACGTTAATACTTTAAAAGTGGCTATTACTGAGCTATTGTGGTTTTTTCATATAATTTTGTCAGTTTTATGGTTTTAATTAATATAGTATAGTACTGACAATGTTATATCAAAAAGCGACAGTAATAGTCAGTTTTAAAGTATTAACGTCTTACATGTTTCTGACATGAAATTTAATAAACAATTCAAAAATAAACTGATATATAGGGTGTTCCATCTGAAAAAATTGACTTTTATACAAAAACTAACAAAATTATATCAAAAATCGGCAGTAGCTCAGTAATAGTCACTTTTAAAGAATTAACGTCTTACATGTTTCTGACATGAAATTTAATAACAATTCAAAAATGAACTGATATATAGGGTGTTCCATTTAAAAAATTGGATTTTATGCAAAAACGTGTCATGTAATATTAATCCAGTTTTCTGCATATGTAGTTAGTAGGGAGAAAGGGGGAATCGCGTTCACCAGGAATATAGGTAGGTCATAATTTTCACCTTTTTGTATTTAACTTCAAAACTTTGGCTTTGTTATCTGTATGTATACCTAACTTTCACACATATGTCTAAAGAATGATTAATCATGCAAGTTTTTGCTTAAATCATAAGATTTTTCAATTGGCTACAATGACTGTCATTACCCGTAGGTATGGGTAATGACAGTCACATATAGGGGTAATAAAGGTCATGTTTAACACCAATGAATTACGTATTGTTTCACTGACTTTTTTTATTAAATATACTGAAAAGTCCCGTTTAACATGGCTGATATCTTCAATATCTGGAAAGACAAAAATGTTGTGCTGACCTCGATATGGCCTCATGAACTTAGGAATACATCAGCGTTACGTAGGTCAAACACTTGCGCCTTGAATTCTTTTTTAGACTTTTCATTGGACACCATAACAAGAACAAAATCGCCCACTATTATTTCTGCCTCTTTATCAATGCTCAACTAGTTTTTCTCGACGGTTTCATCACATTCGCTAAACTGCATCTCTGTGTCATCGTCTGATGAATTTTGACAAATATTATCCAAGTCTACTTCAGACTCGGAAGAACTGTCGTTATTCTTATTTCTTTTGGACCTTATCTTTACTAATTCGTCTTTACTTGGGCCATAAACGTTTCTTTTTACACCCTTATTTATTTTAAGTTTATTTTGCTTTTGTTGACGTTGGAATTTCTTTTCTTCTTTTTCTTCCAGAGCCGCTTTCTCTGGTGTCTCAGTTAGGATAATGGAATGCTGTTTCCTTCGTGTTGTTTTGGAAAAACTGCTTGTGGAGGGGAGAGGCGAAAGGTCATTAAAAGAAATTGAGGTATCTGACTTAGATTGCCCCCAAGCATTGCCTCATCCCCAAGCATTGCCTCATCCTCAAGCGTTGCATGTTCCCGAGCATGTTGCTCTTCGTCTGATGACAATTCATTTACGTTTGCACGCTGAGCTACATTTTCTACATCTAATAGAAAGTCTTCATCGGAAAATACACTAGGATTAATAGGAAATATACCTGTCGCTTTAAATCCAGATGTGCCTTTTGAAATTGTAGCTACCGTGGAGTAGGCCTTATCAAACAACTCCGCTATTCTGTAGACCGTAATGGGTTCACCAGGTATGCTCTTCATGTGCAGTTCACATTCTCGGTTATAAATAAGCATGTTTGAGCGGACCAAAAAATACAACATCCAATGATTGAAGTCGGTGAGATGAATGTGGGGGCAGCGAAAGCATTATTATATTATTATCGCGGCAGAAGTTGTAAGCTTCAAGTGTGATGTGACTGCCATGATTGTCAAGAATAAGCAAGATAGGTTCATCCTTAGTGGGTTTTGTATAATTTTTAAAATGATTTAGCCACACAATGAAGAGATTCTCATTCGTCCAACCATTTATAGAGCAACTGTAAATAGCACCCGGAGATCCATTAGCTTCTAGTGCCATTCGTTGTCGAGCGTAGATGAACATTGGAGGAACGTAGCCTCCAGCTGCATTCATGCAGCAAATTACGGTAGTCGTTTTCCCTCGCTCTCCAGAAGTTATTGCACCAATTCTCTTTTGTCCCTTTATTCCAACAATTTTGCCTGTTTCATGTACGGTTGTAAATCCACTTTCATCCATATTGTATATATTGTGGGGAGAAAAATGGTGTCGCGTCATAACTTTCTCGAGGTTGTTAAAAAATAAATTAACTTCAATTTTGTTGAACCCCTTTACCCTGCTTAAGCTGGTTGCCTCGGGCTTTCTCAGCCAAAGCGATGGGTTTCTCTTAAGGAATCCTTGAAGCCAGTCTACACCAGCTAGACGTTTTTCTGTATTAAACTGGTGTTTAATTTTCAGTT
Source organism: Amphimallon solstitiale (assembly GCA_963170755.1). NCBI lineage: Eukaryota > Metazoa > Arthropoda > Insecta > Coleoptera > Scarabaeidae > Amphimallon > Amphimallon solstitiale. Next base: position 60,678,111 of record OY720680.1, read on the forward strand.
TTTCAGCATATTCGAAAACCAACTTGCGTATGCGAATAGGAGTAATTCCATAATACATATTTGCCAAAGTTTTGACGTTAGTACTGATTTCAACTTCTTGTTCTTTGGTAAATATTGGTTTTCTTCCCATACTTGGATCAGCTTTTCCTAGCATCTTGTACCTCTGTTGGAAGCTAGCGAACGGAATGTTGTGGTTTTTTGCCGCTTGCCTTTGGCTTACACCGTTCCTCACATCATCAAATGCTTTTGAAATATCGTCTGCCGTCCACCCAGCTTTTTCGGTTTTGCGTTGATAGTCTCTTGGCATCTAAAAATAATAGTTTTCAGGGGTAATAGCGGTCATACGGGGGGTAATGACAGTTCGTTGACCGCTGTTACCCCAACTGAACCACTACTGTTCATAAAAACACCAAAATTCACATACTTAAAATTGAGCACTATAAACGCGTAACAAATTAAAGGATAGTACGTACCTTGCCAAAACTGTATTTGCCAATAAAAATCTCAAAACTGTCTATTCTAAAGGCTAAAATCAGCGCGTATTTTCTTATAACACCGCAGCAGGAATCAACAAACTCTCTCGTTGCCATTCGCTGTTCGACTGAATTGAAGTGCGTGTGGTCGTCTTTTAACCAAATACTCTCCGCTAGAGATCGCTATGTATTTCGCGGCTTTAATTCAAATATTAGTCGAAAAACTTTGCTGACCGCGATTATCCCGTGACCGTTATTCCCCCTTTCTCCCCTAACTCTAAAAAAATAAAATATGCTTCTATTAGGACCTCTTATTGTAAACAATACTGCAAACAATTTGTCCATCTAATACGTCGTTTTCAAGAAATATAATTTTATACAAACATTGAATTTTTCAGAGAAATGGGAATAAGTCAAACAAATTGCGTCTTCTATAATGAATACAAATTCTTTGATTTTCGTGCAACCAGTGGTGTACCTCAAGGTTCTTGTATTTTAGATCTATCCTGTTCAATGTATTCATCAACGATATCTATACTCTGCTAACATGTCACTAATGACGATGATTCCATCCGTTTACAGCATCACCTCGATATTGTCATGGCTTGGTCATACTTCAATAACCTTGTACTCAACACTGATAAACGTAACTTTATGACATTTACTCATAGAACTGTATCTTTGATTACCAATTATTCGATAACTGGACAGATGCTCCATAAAGTCCAGTCAATCAGGGACTCGGGCGTGATATTTGACTCTACCTTAACTTTTAGTTCATATATAATTTCCATGTGTGCGTTAGCATCTAGAATGTTAGCATTTTTATGAGGATTTTGAGATATTTTACAAATACCTGCCTGCTAAGATGCCTTTACTTGGGCGGGATATTTGACTCTACCTTAACTTTTAGTTCATATATATTTTCCATATGTGCATCAGCATCTAGAATGTTGGCATTTTTATGAGGATTTTGATACATTTTACTAATCAGCCTGCTAAGATGCCTTTACTTTGCGATGGTCGTCAATAAGTTGGAGTTTGCTTCAAAAATATGATAACCTTAATATACTTCTGAACAGCTTTCTATTGTTTGAATTATCCGATTCATGCCTTCATATTGACTGAAACGTACCCAAATATGAACGTCTCTTATATAAATTTGCTTGAAGTGCATCAATTCTAGTCTTTAGTTATGGAGTTACCCACCAGTAGTACATTATTTCCTCTCTACAACTTTAGAAAGTAAATAGTACACATCTTTTTGCTCTGGTTCCAATACTGTATCACTGGGAATGAAAATATAGCGATGATTGCGACTTACATGGTCTGCCAGCTATATCAATAAAATAACAATTTCAAATTAACCAGAATTTTATAGTAAAACTCAAAATGTATGATTGAGTTATATTTATTTATAATGCATGATTGAGTTATATTTATTTATAATTAGGACTAGCTTGTGTTTTTCCTTGACCCTGGAATATAATGCTCATGTACCCCTACCATTCCATAGCTCCATTCTTCCTACCATTTTTTCATTGTCTAGTCCTTTTCTTTTATAACCTCATTTAGTCACTGCATACAGCTCTTCGAGACCAAAGCTCAAGCCTAACATCAAATGCAGTCCAAAGCCTATTTGGGATAGTTGTCAGCATGCAGTAGTCCCATGTTCACAAGCCGATAAGTACCCTTAATGTATTCTTGAAATTGTTGTCATGATATTAATCATATGCCCCTGATTTAAAATTATAAATCTAATTCAGTGTATAATATTGTAACGTTTTCGGGTTCGCAATAAACAACTCGTGCAATTTATTTATTTAAAACAGTCTGTATATTCATACACGTAAAATTAATTACAATATAAAGATATAAAACTAATGTATCACACTTAAACTCCTACGATTTAAATTAACACAGGTATTTATTTACCAGTACTATTTATATGTCTATAATATTTATATCTTTATTGCACTATAATAAAAACTGCACCGTATTTATATCACTTCTATTTATATAACACTCTAATATTTATGTCTTTTCTTCGGCTACCACTTAAAGAACTATTTATTTATTTCTTATATTTATTTCTACTTTCGTCTGTTCCGCTAACTTCTTATTCCGGAATTACTCATCCATCGGTGACCCAGCCGCCTTATATACACATACGAAACATCTGGAAGCATTCGCGTAAACTCCATCTTCCTCTCGATGTTTGTAGAACATTCCATAGACATTCTGTCTCTTTGCAGTACAACGCAAATGGATGATTTATTGCTTTATGATGTTTACCAGTCGCGTCGAGATGATTTACAACCTCTCTTTTGTCGTCTCGCGGATGTCTACTGGTTTCGTTACATTGCCCCCTTCTTAAAAACTGCGTTTCGCCCCGAAACACGCTATTCCATGTTCTTGTCGCTGGCGGATGACGAAATCCACACCGGGACCCACGGGTGCACCCAGCCGTCTTGTGGAAATGGCAATCCACTGTCCCAGGCTGCACAACGGGCTGATTGGGCCGACAGCCGCACACGACCATTTCCATACCACTATGCCGAAACACCGCCTCCAGCATGTTTCTTGCGATTCTCCATTCCAAACGGTCTAATCCGCAGCCCAGTTTCGGAATTGCCAGCCTCCTTATATTTTGCCCGAGTGCTCGTCCTAGGGATTCCCATAAGTTGGCTCTCTAGGTTTTCCGGTAATTTGTCGCACATCCGCCACTTCACCGCTGTCATGTCCATGGTATGGGGCCAGTCGGTCGAAACGCACCACCACTGACTCACTATGAGGTGCTGGTTTTCTGCGATAAACCACGTCATCTATTCGCTCTAGTATTTCGCATGGTCCCTCCCAGTATTGTTGGAGCTTTGAGGACAGGCCTCGGCGACGTTGAGGATTATATAACCAGACGAGGTCCCCTTCTCGATAACCACCTCTCTCTGCTTGCACGTCGTAACGATCCTACGTCCTGTCGCTGGCATCCTGAGTGTGATGGCGTACTCGCTCGTAGGCATCCTCCAACCTTCGCCTAAGTTCGCTGACGTAGTCTTCTCCATTTGGATTCTCCACAACACGCTTGAGTAGGCCATCCTCCAGCTTCAGAGAGTTCCATTGAGCCCAGTAGGATTCCAGTCCCTGTGAACGAGGAACTACTTCTTGACAAGCCGGTCCGCGACCAGTACCTTTCCAAACCATCAATGAACCAAGGTCTTCATCAGCTTCTCGATTGATCCGCAAATTGTCAGGTTGCCACTGATCGTCAACCACGGTAGTTATGAATGTGTTGGCCGATTTTTCTTCTAGTCGGTTACTATGCCTGCAGCCTTCTGGACGTGGTCTCCTTGCAAAAGCATCAGCGTTTTGGTGTTGCACAGTTGCAATTCGCGCTATTTATTTTGAGGCTTTACGATACTGGGTCGACGATTGCCTCTTCCATTCGACCCGTTTCAGTTTTCGCTGCTCCGCTATGGTTTTCTTGGGCTCCTTCCCGCATTTACTATGCACATGGCCAATTCCTATTTCCATTTTCAATTCCAGCATCGGAGCGTTCTTTTCTTAGGTTGCACCTGATTCACTAATCGTCGGGCTACCTGTCCCAGGTGTGCATGCCCATACTTCATCTCAAGACGCTTGATTGATTTAAGGTAGTCTTGACACTCTTCCGGACGTAAGGTCTGCAGAATGTCACTGGCCTCTCTTCTTAACGACACAATCAGGGCAGTAGCTTCCTCCGCCCATTTGCTCCATTTGCTCCTGCAGTGGCTTCGAATTGTTTCCAGTACGTCATCCATGACGTCTTCCCATCGAAGGTGGGAGGTTTTACCTTTGCCTTTGCTGTTCGGGAGATCTCCAGGCTTCCGCTTGAGGCGTCATGGGGACCGCAGTCGTTCACCGCTGGCAACTGAAGCTGAACCCCAAACTCGTCCCCCTTTCCGAACACGCGCTCCTCAATTTTCTGTTCTACGGCTTCGATGGCCTCAAAAAACTCCTATCTCCCACTCGATGAATTCCTTTGAATGTCTTCCTTAAAAGTAGTCTCGAGTTGCTTTACAATTTCATCTTTTAGAGTCTTCATATTAGTCTCGCATTGTTTTGAATAATTTGCAATTTCATCTTTTAGAGTCTTCATATTAGTCTCGAATTGTTTTACAACTTCATCTTTTAGAGTCTCCATTTTATCTTTTAGAGTCTCGAATTGTTTTGCAATTTCTTCCGTTATTAAGCTTAGATCAGCCTGTACTTGAAACAAATATTTCTCGGGATCCTCACCTTCATTTATTAAAAGGTCACGAAGCCGATCCTGGGGAATTGTTTTTTTTTCAGACGTATCTGCGTCCCTTTCTTCCAATTCTGCCCTTAGCTCGGAGACCTTTAGTTCTTCCAAACGTTTGGTAGCCATTTATTTATTTATTTATTTATTTATTTGCACTTATATTGTTTATCCCACTTCTGACACCAATTGTAACGTTTTCAGGTTCGCAATAAACAACTCGTGCAATTTATTTATTTAAAACAGTCTGTATATTCATACACGTAAAATTAATTACAATATAAAAATATAAAACTAATGTATCACACTTAAACTACTACGATTTAAATTAACACAGGTATTTATTTACCAGTACTATTTATATGTCTGTAATATTTATATCTTTATTGCACTATAATAAAAACTGCACCGTACTTATATCACTTCTATTTATATAACACTCTAATATTTATGTCTTTTCTTCGGCTACCACTTAAAGAACTATTTATTTATTTCTTATATTTATTTCTACTTTGGTCTGTTCCGCGAACTTCTTATTCCGGAATTACTCATCCATCGGTGACCCAGCCGCCTTATATACACATACGAAACATCTGGAAGCATTCGCGTGAACTCCATCTTCCTCTCGATGTTTGTAGAACATTCCATAGACATTTTGTCTCTTTGCAGTACAACGCAAATGGATGATTTATTGCTTTATGATGTTTACCAGTCGCGTCGAGATGATTTACAACCTCTATTTTGTCGTCTCGCGGATGTCTACTGGTTTCGTTACAATATAGTATAAGGTATTTAAAGCTTGAATATTTATAAAGAATACACTGTTCCAAATAATGAAGTTGAACTTATTTTATACGAATGGCGAAACTCATGGATCACATGAATTACAATACAACGCTCAATTCATCATCAAGTCTGACTCCCAAATTTTTTGTTAGCTTGTTTTTTAAAAGAATCTGAAATTTTTGTCTTAAAAAGTTGTAACTTTGCAATTTCTAATATTTGGTATTAGATTATTGTATTTCACCACCAGGGAATGTTTAGAAACTCGAAGAAAAGGAGTTTTCAGGAAATAACATTGTCGATATCACTAATGTATATTAAGAAAATAATACGGTAGGTACCTACACCAGATTACTTAAAATAAAAATATCTTTTGTCACTGACAAAAGTATATACAATAACGTTATTGTTGAGAATAGTAGAACAAACAAAACTGAATATACATAGTTTTGCAGTAACAAAATGTATACTTTGTGGTCTACAAGTAATTATATTTATCTTTCACGTCAAATTTATAACCCAAACTAACACTGCCAGATACTATTTTAAATATTGCACCACCGAAAGTAATAAAATTAGTTAAGTGAAATCATTAAACATGATAAATATCACCATGATAAAGACCCACAATGTTTGCCTTGGCACAAGTCTGTACGACATGCCTGGTCTCTAACAACGAAACAAATCCGTTTCACACAGGGTCCGTTGGAAACAGACGAGATTAGGGACCTCTTATTTCCCAAGATGCCGAGACGTTCGAACCAAAATAAAGTTGTACAATTTGTATGCAGTACGTAGACAGAGAATGCTTTATTAGAATACAAGAATTCAGTTTATTTAACCTGGACCATAGAGCCGTATGATATATGCGTGTATAATTATAACAGAGTTACCGAGTTAGTTGAAGCTTGTTAGAGACAGAATTTGAGCGTGACATGGACTGACTGGGAGACTCGAGAGGACGTTTGCATCGTTTTTGTTTCGCTTTTAAAATAACGGAACACTTTCTTGAATACGTGAGACCAATGTTGTGTCCCTCGCCATCGACACTTTTCATTTTTCAGTGGAAATTTATGATGTCAGATGTCTAAACAGAGAAAGCAGCGGTTATTACAGGAGGACTATAAAAATTCCCACAAATCCTCTGAACTATCTGTAAAATAAACAAACAGTTAAAATGGTCGCCCCATTAAATAACAATATGTAACGTTTAAAATGTTTGTTGTTGCTAACAGTGCGGAATTTGGAACGCTTGCAATTTCTAAAAAACAATAATAAAACAACAAGCGCAGAACTTTATCATAAACAATTTGTTTAAACTATAGTGAAGATATTTATAATTATTGATGTCGAGGATATATTTTAAATTTAACCTTTAACCTGGCAAAATTTTATGTTCAATAAGAAACAATTAATTTCACTCATTTTAAATAAATGATTATTCATTTTTTGTCATTTTATAAAAAAAAAACAATCCGTATCTCATACAATGCACTTTAAAAGTCAACCTACAAATGCTAAGCTTTTTTTCTCATCACTATACACAGTTTGCATCGCCCGTTTACCACAAATGAAAGAAAATGGCTAACTAGATAATATCTGATACCGTGAGTTAGTCTGGCACCAGGCGGGGAAATGTTAAATTGAGATTGCGTAGATATCGTTTTACTTCTGCCTGCAGTTGGTAGGTGGCGCATGTGTTGACGAAATTTTAGGATCACATGTGATACTTCAGGGCTTAGCTGCTTGTAGGCTGTTGACTGTGTTTGGTAACTATGGCAACTACATGTGGTATAGTTTTCATATATTTCTGTTGACAGTTTTTAATTAATATTTATATATATATATATATGCTAATTATTAATCAGAGTTATAAAATTTTAACTTATTTCTCAAAATTGCATGTACGTAAGTATTTATTCTGCATAATTCGAGTAATTTATTTATTTATTAGCACTTTTTTCTAGACTTCCTAGTAATTATGCCGACAAGAAAATGTTATGTGTCAAATTGTGACCATAATGTAAAAGTTTTCCACATCCAACATCAATTCGTTTTCATGAGTGGTAGAAAGCTACATGAGATCCTAATTTATTCAATGACATAAGAGAAGATCGACGATTTCCATTTAAGGAATAAATAAGTTCAAATGTAAGAATAATTTAGAATGCTTTCTCCTTAATATTTTGAAATAGAAATAAATTTTCATATAAAAATAAAGCGTTACTAAAAAGATATGTTTCTAATTTATTACTAAGTTATTATAGCAATAAGTGTAGTTTATTTTTCTTTAAAATACATCTACTATTTTACTTCCGAACATTTAAAGTGAAGAATAAAAACTATTAAGGTAAATACAAAATGGAATAGAAATATATAATATTTAAATTTCCCGGTTCATCTGTTTGATCCATTTTAGTACTGCCTGCAGTTGGCAGGCGGCGCTAAACATTGTCTAAACTTTTTACTATTAAGTTATACTATCTTCTATAAATAGTGATCTGTGGTCTGGCACTTACAGACAAATTTGATCTTCTTGGCTTCTTAGCTATCAAAATCAGGCTCTCTAGTATTTTTTATATGTTGATTTTACGAGTGAAAAAGCAAAATATATCGCAAGTTTTCGTGTTTTCAATGTTCAAAAGCTTGCATTTCTCATGTTTATATTAACCAAGCGTCATTAATACAAATGTCAATAAACCACTAAATATTTCCAAATACCATCTTTTTGATTTGTAAGACGTTTTATGTAAGGCAATAAACATGTCCACCGAATCGTCTCTTCCTATTGTACAGCATTATGATATGAAGACATTTTTTGTATGACTTTACCCCAACCACATGGCTATGATATATGGTGTGATATATTATTTTCGTCAACCCACTTAATACTCTAATACCGGCATTATTATCAATCTTGTAGTCAGAACTTCTTCGACTATTTTTATAAGAGTTTTTGTCTTGTATAGTTACAAGGCTACACTCGAAGTTTATTTTTCAACATTGAGAGAACTTCCAAAAATAGGAACCATGTGTCAAAGTAAATAATTTTAATATCAATCATCCGCCATCTTTGTCATATTAACTGAACGGGAAGATGAGATGGCGCCAGCGTCATTTGAATTTTTTTCTTATGTTGTGGTTATATTCATTCTAAACAACATTTCAAATGTGACGTATTATTACAATCGTTTCTCGTTGTGCATCATATTAATTATATGTTGATATTGATCGCGAGATTATGATTCAATAAGTAAGGAGTGAAAATTAGTCAAGTGTTGTGTAATATAAACTTACAGGTATATATTGCGTTTAAAGTGATCTCATATATTATATTGTGTAAACAGAGATATCTATAAATGATAAGTGATTTATTCAATACTTTTGTGTATTTTCATATTACATAAATAACTTATTCAATACGCTTAAAAACAAGGTCAATTCAAATTCCCCGCCAATATGCTGCTAGTGCCATCTTCGTACACGTTCATTGATGTGTGACAAGCATAGCAAATCTTGGATATTTTTCTATCAAGTAGTTGCTGGTCTGGTCTGGGTGTGTTTAGTCTATGACCTGAACCAAGTACACAAGTCTTTTTCAGGAAAAACATGTTGTCAAAAGTTAAAATCCCCGTTACTAGTATTGTTTTTACGTGTGTTTCTTGAGAATAACCCTTTGATAAATCTGTAAATAATTTTTAATATATTTTAATGTTATTTAAATTAATTTTATTTTAGAATTTTTAAATATACGTCAAAACGAATGTCAATATCGTACATTTCCCGCGAACATAATTGTAAATTTGAACATGTTATGATACGTAAATATTTTGGTTTCTTTCTTTTGAATTACACTCAATACTTGAATAATTTGTACATATAAAATTAAACAACACATTATTTACGTCCTTATGTTTTAATTTCTCACACAGATTTTAGTATGTAAAAATTGAATAATAATAATAATAATAATAATAATAGTAATTAGGGCGGGGACAAGTACGGTTGATGACTCATCGCCCATGGGCGCACTATTGAAATGTGGTATTTTTAAAGAGGTTTTACTTTTATTTATATAATTGGAAAACAAGTGGCTGGTGATCTATAAAATATAAAATACTTAATAGTTACAACGGAGCAAAGAAATAATGTAAACAACACACGCTTACTGAATAGCACTAATTCATATGGTGAACTGCACATCTGTTTACGCCCGAGAAGTGCTCGAGAATGAGAACAAAAAATGCTCATAAAATAAGGAATTTATGAGTAAAATCCTTTTTTCATCGGCGTAGATAGGAGCGTGAGGGGTTTTTAAAATTTATTATATTTACCTTATATTTCGCAAGAGAAATAAAATTTTCATTGATACTTACGTTAGTTTCGTTTTTCATTGTTTTGACTGTTAATTACGTACTTTTTGTAATAGTCTGTTTAATACCGGTTTATTGAATCGGCTTCTCCCAATTATCTAGACTGGATTTCCTTTAGTTTCAAAAACATACGCAGACATTTTTAGTAATCATTTATTTAGATCTAGAACGTTGTTTATGTTGCTTTTTCTGATATGAAAATGAATTCCCAGTGATTTCGAAATTTATTACAAAGTCTGTAAAATATCATTACAGAATGCCAAAATATCGCACGTTCGTCATTTAGCTTTGCTGAAACATACACAGAAATAGTTTTCATGCAGAGAATTTCGGTAGTTTACAAAATTTCGTTACATGTTTAAATGACGTTGCTCGAAGTATTTCTGAGTGCAAGGAACTAACACAAATCCCAAATCTAAAAAATCAGTTGTTATTCCTTCAAGAACACTTTGGAAATTTGCCTAAACTAATCACATATTTTGAAAATCGAAATCTCAAATTAAAAGATGGAATTACCACATTAGATGTGGGCTATTAATAATTTCAAAAGTATTCCAAGTGACTTCGGATGTGGCCTTCGGCAAAAGTAAGGCGCAGTTTTTAATAGAAATCCAGATTTAATAACATTGCGGCAATTGTGTATGCTAAATACGCTGAAATATAAGAATATTTCCAGTACGCACCTATAACCAGTTGCGATGTAGAAAGGACGTTTTATATCTACAAGGATGTACTTAATTCAAAGAGAACAAGTCTTTCTGAAGAGATTTTGAACAAATAATAAGGTATTTTGTATTTTATATATCACCAGCCACTTGTTATCCAATTATATAAATAAAATTAAAACCTCTTTAAAATACAACATTTCAATAGTGCGCCCGTGGACGATGAGTCATCAACCTTTCGTGTCCGCGCCCTAGTCATCAGTAACGGAGAGCAGAGTCGTCTCCTAAGCATACCCAGCCCTAAAACCTGACTGTGTCGATGGTAGGACGCTATTTTTATTCATATAAAACCCACTAATTGCGCACCAATAATACGCTCGAACATTTTAGACAACATGGGTAACCGAACTTCTATGTCTGAGATCTTTAAACTGGGTTGATTGACTGAGAGGACAGACCAAGGCATACTTCCAGCAATCCGAAAACACGTAATCGTATAAGCAAGTACCAATACGTGAGTTACATGGAAGTATACATATATGGACAGCACGCTCTAAGCATGTTTATGTTAATATTCTCACACCAAAAAGAAGCCATTGGATCATCTGTGATTATTCAGTAGTTAGATTAAAAGTGGATATATTAGTGTGGGTGTGTATGTTCCGTATAGACTCCGAAACCGCTAAACCGATTTTGATGAAATGTTTAGATAATCTGGAGAGTATTCCTGTGAAGTTTGATGCCGATAAAAATTTTTTAGTTGAATATATTTAAAAGGTGAGAATTGAAAAAGTCAACTTTATGAAAGATATGGTGAAATGGAATATCACTCTCAAATAGACACCAATCAATTCTACGTAGGTTTTGGTAGGTTTTTGTAAAAGGTTCAAGTGAAGGTCCACAGTACATGATCTGGGAAATTGTAACTCAGGACACCACTACGACTAAATCTAATATGTAACGATTTTAGCAACTTTGAAAACAGTTTTGTAAAACTTTAAGGGTCCTATATAGTGGATCGGAAATGTAATATTGGTTGCATACCACATAATTTAATAAGCCAAGGATGTCTGAATACTTATTACACATAGGGAATATATCGGGTGTTTCGGAATTGCACGGCACTATTGTAGGTACTTGTTCTCCAGCATAAAACAAACAAAAAAGTCCATATAAACATATGTCTCAAATTAATTTATTACTAAGATATTGGAGCATAAAGATATGTATTTAACAATACAACATCCAAAAGAACTGTTTAAGTGGCCACCGTTTTGTTGAATACAGCATTCAGCACCACAAATTCATTCTTCTTTGGCACCTCGTGCCTATTTTTAATTTATTTTATATTCATTTAAAACAAAGTAAAGAATAGTTGAACGAAAAATAAGTGCAAAGCGGGGTAGCTTTTTATTCAATTTATAACGTGAACTAAAGCAAACAAATCTGCTACAAAGGATTTTTCGGAGTGTAATTAGGAAACAAATATTAACCATTTTATGTCTATCCTAAAATGAAACATATTTCATAGTTATAATCTTGTTAATAATGTATTTAGTTATAACATAAATTCAAATACACTGTAAATAGGTCATCTCTTATCAATGATATAACCAAGCAATGTCAATATAAAAAAAACACTCATAGAAAGCCTTGAAGATTCAAAATCTACAGCTTTTAAATTCTTCAAATTCATTTGTACGATTAATAAAAGAAGCAAGCAAATCAACGCTTTAATTGCATTGCATCTTCTTTCTCTCGTCTTCATATATATAAACATTTTGTTTCTAACTATATACTTCCAGTTCGTTAACAAAAGGCCAACAGCGCATCAACAATATAACAACATAGACATGAAGAATGAAAGATAAAATACAAGAAAAAAATAACCACGAAGACAGATAATTATCTGTACACGACTAACGATCTCTTTCAACGAAGAGCTTTCAACTTCTTTGTAGATGCCTGTTGTCTAACGATAACTTTCAAACCGTGTACTTATCGCGTTAAGAATTACATTACCTAGATGTACATATGTATGAGTGGATATACATATACATACATATCTATATAATACGTATATAAGGCTTCGCAGTTCGAGTACTGCCCTCGCTCTCAGTGGCCATCTTGTCATGAGTGTGTAATGAGTTAATTTTATAGACTTTAACACGGATGCTGTATGTGTCTTATGTAAATATGGGACTCGTTTGCTACATTTTTAACATGGACATTATTCATGTTACAAAATTGGTTATTTTTTTAAAATATTTCATAAGAAATTACTATTTAAATGTGATATATTACAAAATTCTCACAAATTTAATGAAACTGGTAATGGAGATATGGAAGTAATATAGAACTGAATTGCAGAATAAATGCAATTTATACTGTGTAAATAATTGATGTATTGTATTAGATCATCGAAAGGTCATTTAAAAATGGCCAAATTAATAAATTTCCATCATGCAGTAATTGATTATGACTTCATAACAATATAATCCGAAAACCGATTAAATCATTTTACTGCAATACCGAATTTTACTTATCTAGTTATTGAAAAGAAACATTTAGTATTAATAATTATAAGAATAATACAATAGTGTGTAACATTATGATGTAAATGTAAAGGAATTATGTTATAATAAACGTTGAAAATCCTACCTTTTTATTTCTTTTCTTGATATAAATCCATCATGCAAAATATGCGAACGTTTTTCAGCACTACCAACTAGTCAGTGTTGCGAGCTGTGATTGCATATGGATTTTTTTCTACTCCCATACTTTAATTGTATTATTAGATATGCCGAACCTGTACATTAATGATGTCCATTACGATACAGATTTTCATTATGATACAAGTTTATATCCAATAGGAATACAGATTTTTCATTACGATACAAGTTTCTATCCAATAGGAATGCGACATTCCAATATTCAAACAATATTCAATATGGCGACTGCATATCTGACAGATATACAAATTAAATAAATGTGACAGTTCTCTGCAATTTACAAGTAAGTACTTAAAATTTGTGCTCTTTTGAAAATATAAACGGTAAAAATGAGGGATAATGACAGTGAAATGTAAAATTTGAGTCCACCAGAAATTATGGAACAAGCCTTAGTAACCACGAACAATTTATTACCAGCTAAATTCGCTAAAGGTGCATGGAAAATTTTAACCTCAATTTATGAAATGGAATGTTCAAAAAATAATGTTTTATTATGGGGGCGTAGAAAAAATAGTGTATGCAACTCGCATTTAATGGCTATTAAGACACTCGTATTCATTACAATACTCGACTTCGCCTCGTATTGTAATTTTCTTACTCGTGTCTTAATAGCTATCATTAAATGCTCATTGCATATACCTTGAAAATTACTTAACTATTTTGGTAAGAACTAAATGACCCAGAATAGTCACGTTTTTTTCCGTGAGAAAACTGGATATATAGTTTTCTTTTGGTACTTGACCTAACTTCCAAAATATATTATAGTAAATATGTAGCACATTAAATGAAACGACTGAATATGTGTAGTATTAGAATAATTTAAGTAGAAAAGAATATGAAATAGACAAAATAAATATCAAATCAGTCAAATGTCAATAACAGTAGATTTGATATAATCCAATCATATTGCATATTTTTATCACGTGATTTTAAAAATGCTCAGCGATTACCGAGCAGGTTTTTGTGCTTTGGATAGATAGCGCCACATAATGATCAATATTTTGAGGTTACCAGAACCAGAAAACTCTTGTTATGTAACAGCCTTATTTCGCGCAGCGATAGCGAGATACAGTTGGACTTGGGTTTCAATAAAAATGTGACTTAGGCACTTTTCCCATCGACCCCTTTCCTGAACGGGTTAGGACGTCCTTGTAAACAACAATTAATTGAAATAATATTTACGAGATTGTTCAACGGAAATATTACAAAAAGTGTCTCTATAAATATACATGCATATAAGAAATTTTCAAGCCATATTGACATCAATTTGATAGCACTGCAATAACTTAGACGAAATATAAACTATGTTCCATACTTTATCACCAAATCTAACTTTAAAATCTAGACTGCATATATCTGTTGCCGTTTTCGTATACTAACCACAAAAATGTAGAAAAATAAAAAAAATGGATTCTATGTACATATACACCAAGAGAAATAATTTTCCGTACACTTCACGGAGATATAAAGAGGTTTGGGCATGTTAGCCCATAAACCAATGCATAATAAACACGGCAATACCATCATGTATCTCCGCGAAGTGTACGGAAAATTATATCTCCTGATATATTCACGTATTAAAATTTATAATTCAAATCTGAAACAAATCACCATAATACATCAGGTAACTGCGTGCAAGATGTATGGTAATGGTTCTTTAACCCCATAAGATTTAAAACAAACTCTGAAAAATGTGAATTTAAAAATTTAGATAAATTGTTTTTCGGACCGACTGTCTCATTAATTAGCGACGAAAAATGCAAAAATCTATTTTTGTATAACTAATTTCTCTAGTCAGCTGCTCACGTATTTGTTAACCTTACAATATGTGTTACTAATTGTATAATTTGAAATACAAATCCGTTGTGTCAGTCGCTGACAAGTATAGATTACATCATTGTTCTTTTTAAACGTTAAAATGCAAATGACAATGGAAAAGAAGTGGTACGGTGATACATCAAATACGAGAGAAAATATGTAGTTTTAAATGCAGCAGAAAATGTTTGCTTTCAAAATATTTCTTTAGCTTTATAAATAGATGAAAAGAAACTAGCGGTTGCATCGTATTATATTGACTAGTATATAATTTTGTGAAGTTGGCATCCGATTTTGTGAAAATATAATATTTGATCTGAGTTCCCGGTAGATATGGAATATAGCAAAATTTCAAGAATTCTGCAAAATTTAGGGAAAAAATAGCAAACACCGGTAGTGACCTTGGCAATCACTTTTGAGAAAAACAGTGCATTTTAGAATATTTCTGCACCTCGACCATAGTTCTAGAGTTTTTTAATAATTTTGGAAAAAGTTCTGCAAAAATAAAAATTTTGCAAAAAATGTTTAAAATTGAAAAATAACTCGATAAATTTATTTTTGACTTACAAAAACCCTGCCGAATCTGGGGAATTTCCCTAAAAAAGTATATCATATATTAGTTTGGAATTAAATACCCCATAGTAAACAGCCATGAGAACTGTTTTCTCGCAGTGACTCTTTGGAACTTTTATACAGTGACTTATTTTATTTAAGCTCATATTTCCATCAAGAGTTAAGCCCAAAATTCTAACATTATTATTTAAAGGGAAAAGATTGTTATCAATAGTTATATTATCCAATACTAAAGCAGATTTTTTTGTTTTGAAGAGAAGAATTGTAGTTTTGTCCGTTTTTGATTTGGTCAGTTTGCATTGTCCACAGTTTAATTTTGTGTAAAATCTTTCCAGCCTCATACTGTAGCGTAGAGAAATTCTTAGCAACTATTAACAGAGGATTATTATATACTATTATACATTAATAGAGAATATTCAGTAGCAATTTACACAAATCTATCTAACTTTCGGATCTGATTTCCCATTGGCAACGACCTTTACTATTTGTTTTCTGTCCTGTAGATATTATTGTACCCATTTCAAGGCAGTGCGTCTAATGCCACAGCACTGTAGTTTCAGTAATAACTTACAATGACTAATTCAATCATAAGCTTTAGAGAAATCGAGAAACACTTCTAGCGCCAAGTTGTTGTCCTCTAGTGCTCGATAAATATTATTTATATAGTCAAATAATATTGTTTCGGTTGACTTTGTCTACAAAAAACCATATTGATTATTACCGAACAATTTATTTTGGCCAAAGAAAGTTATAATCCCATCACTCATTACTCTTTCAGAGATTTTGGCAGCGCATGGAAATATACTAATGGGTCTGTAGTTTTGGATCAGGTTGTCACCACCGCCTTCTTCAAAGTAGGAATTACGATTGCCACTTTCAAACGATCTGAGAAAATACCAAATTCAAATTGGTGTTTACAATCATCTTTTTTAGAATTAGTTATAAGTTAGTTTAAGCGTGTTTTTGCACTATTGCACTGATTCTTGACAATATTTGTATATCTTACAAAGTTGATAAAGTACTAAGATTCTCCTACAATTTGTTAAACATACTATATATGTATAGTCCGTTTCAAGATATAGTGCGAATACAAGCTCCCACTGCACAGACGGGTATTTGAGCATTCTACGCGGCTAAAAGTGAATTTCACAAAATTGGAAAAACCATCTTAAATCAATTACCTGAGTCAAGGGACATTCCACTGAATAATACGCAGCATCTCCCACCCTTTTCCCGTGGACGCTGTGCTGACAGCGTCATTAGAGACTTGGGCATCAAACCTAGCATACGTGACTGTTCTCGGCGATTTTTTGAAAACCTTAATTTTCAAAGTGAATAATTATTTTTCTACGTTAATTTTGTGCGGAAAAGTGATGGATTCTGATTCTACAGGTAATTTTCTATTGTACTGCAATATTGCTTTTTCTATTTTATTCTATAAATGTACTCTTTTGATGACGTAAAAGTAACATCTATAATAAGCATGATTTTTCAGAGAAGTTTATGTTCATCAACGTATTACTTACAGTATCGAGATAGATCCGGTGTCCTTTCTTACTAATATTAGAACTTTAGAGTATTGAGTACTAGATAATCAAAAAGTTTGCCGCGGAAAAGTGCCGATAAGCAAAATCTCAGTAACTTAATTTTTTTCCTACGAAAATGTCTGAATATGTGAATTATGTTGCATGTATTACAAAGCAACATTTTGCTTATTTCAGGAGCAGTGGGTACTTCGGGAGTACGGATAGTGACCCGCAAATACTTATTCGACCTCATGAAAACTTATAGCAAGTCAAATTTCGAACAAAAACTAAATTGCTTAGAAGACCAACTTTTGTCGTGTGAAGAATTCACTGAAGACCAATACAAAAAATTTAAACGCAGTTTCGCACATTTCAAATCCGAAGTGAAATCAAGATGGACCAAAACACATAAAAAGGAGGACCTTTTTCTCAAAAACAATCACCTGTGGTTAGAAGGAACATTTGAAATTTCGGTGGTTACGCAATATCGGCCAGGTCGACCTCTAAAATCGTTTGGAGGATCCAGTGAAACGAGTAAAAGAAGGAAAACAGAGGAGATTCGTTTTACTTTAGAAGACGGTATTATTGTTCACGAAGCACAAGATGAGTTAAGTAAATCTGGAAAAAAAGATGCTTTTAATGTACTAAAAGATATTACTTGCACTCCAACACGAGCAACAAAATACAAAAGAGCATATGCCACTTCCAAAAGTGAAAACGCTCTGCGTCTGAACCGTTCCAAACATTGAAAATGTTTATAGATGCTGATTTAACACGAGGATAATATGAAATAATTCGAAATACTAATAAAAAGTTCTTCCCGTGTTATAGTTTAATACAGCAAGCAAAAAAAGTCTTATCTGCCCCGAGAAGCATGCACAGTGACGAGTACCAACGCCGAAAGTCTATTGCATTCTTTAATCGATATTACCGTTAAACGCTTATCTGATTTCTTTGAGAGGTGTTATAAACAATACTAGAGCAAGAAAGGGATACATTAAAAAGTATATGTAAATGGGGATGCGATGGGTCGCAGCAATCACAGTTCAATCAAAAATTTGATGAGGAAGGTGATCTAGATGCCAATATTTTTCAGAGCTGCTTTGTACGTGTGTAGTATTGGGGGAAAAGCCCACACCTTCTTCTCCACCGTTCTGCCGCCCAATTAGATTCCGTTTTGTGAAAGAGAATACTGATATCACAAATGAAAAGATGAAGTACGTTCAAAATTCCATAAACTCTTAAATAGCAACTGCGGTTGATGGAAAAAAGTTTTTCGTCAAACATCTGTTCATAATGACAATGGTTGACGGAAAAGTCTGCAAAGCAGTTACTGGCACAACATCTACGAATTGTTGATACATCTGCGGTGCGACTTCCAAAGACTTCAACCAACTGGATAATAAAAAACAAATATCTTTTGAAGCTATTGAATTTGGGCTGTCTATTTTGCCCGTAAAGGAATACAGAAAAAGAAAAACAAAAGAGGAAAAACAAATGAAGAAAGAGAGGAAAACAGAAGTACAGGACAAATTTTGCAAAGAAACTGGTATGTTAGTGAATATGTCAAAAACAAATTTCGGTAATACGAATGATGGCAACACGAGTAGAAGATTTTTTTGAGGATCCGAAATTAGATTAAGAGATTAGAGGCATCAGTTACGACTTAATTTATAGGTTGAAAGTCATACTGGGAACTATTTCATGCGAATTCTTGATAGATGTAGAAAAATACGACAAATATGAACTGGAAACTGTTCCTTTATATGTCGAATTGTACCCTTGGCATCCAATGACACCAACAATGCACAAGATACTAATTCACGGAGCAGCCATAATAAAAAAATGCATTGCTACCTATTGGTCAATTATCTGAGGAGGCAGCAGAAGCTCGTAACAAGTATTTTATAACATATCGCCAAGACTTTTCAAGGAAATTTTCTAGAGAGTCCTGTAATAAAGATACATCCAACCGAGTCCTCTTGAGCTCAGATCCCTTGCTCAGTAGTATAAACTCTTTTAAAAAAAGAAAATTTACTTTGTTTCTTTCTGAAACCATCAATATGCTTCTGCCAGCACATTCAAACCCAATGGTTCTTCCATCTGAAAACGACTAAGGGGAATTTATTTCTGAAGAAGTTTAATTTGTAATTTTTTCCTTCCTAAACCATATTTTTCATAAAATAAATATATATATATACTTACAAACACTATTGTTGTATCCTTTATACCGTTTAGAAGCAATCTAAGCATAAAAAATGTTGGCCGCGTAGAATGCTCAAATACCCGTATGTGCACTGGTTACTATATCTTGAAACGGACTATACGTATATATTCTGTTTCAAGATATAGTGCAAATGAAAGCTCCCACAGGTTACTATATCTTGAGACATACTATACACCAGCTGAAATGCGCGAGATTGCAGAACAGGCAGTTGAGTACTTGCTTCCGCATAAATCTAAACACTTATACCACGCGATCATTTAAATTCTAAATTAAAGCAGGCGGGATTTTTTTTATTAGGTTGTCCAGAATGTCAATTATTGATTAATTAACATTTTGAAACCTCACTTTGACAATTCAAATTGTAAATTAGTACTTATATACCAACTTAATTTAAATTTCACAGCCTGCTCTAATTTAGAATTTAAATGATCGCGCGGTACATGAAAACATATACAGAATTTAAAAAATGGCGTAATTCCAAAAATACAGTAGCAATTTCTGAAAACGTACTTCTGGCTTACTTTCAAGAATATTCAAAAAATAAAAAAAGCCTCAACTTTTTGGGCGCATTATTCAATGTTGAAAGATACACTTGGCCTAAAAGAGGATATTAACATATCAAAATATTTTAAATTAGTTGCCTTTTTAAAAAGAAAAAATGAAAATTAGAAGCCCAAAAAATCATTAGTATTTACTCAAGAGGAAATTATAAAATTTCTTACTGAGACACCCGACGCATGTTACATTACAACTAAGGCAGTATGTTTATATATTAATACTTTGAAATTATTGACAATTTATAACCCCGTAGGCTCTTGTAATTGGTGTTGCGAAGTGATGAGCTGTGTAATTTATTAATTTCTGATGTCATCATGAAAGATTATTTAATTATTATTCACATCCGCAATAGCAAAAATGGTTCGTTTCGAAAGTTTCTTATTACAAAAGTGGCTCCATTATTATGGAGCCACTTTGGATCAAAATAATTAAAAGACTATTAAAAATTAGACCAATTCCAGATATAGCAAAATTCTTTATTAGTGTACGTAATGGTAAATGTACTTATTAGACAAAACAATGGATATAACACAATAGGACAGATGCCAAAAAAAAAATTGCCGTTTACTTAAATTTACAAAATGCATAGTTATATACTGGTCATAGTTTCCGTAGAACCTCGGCTACACTTTTAGCTGTCAATTGTAGTAATATCCTTTAGCTAAAACAACGTGGTGGTTGAACATCTTCTAGTGTAACTGGAGGTTATATAGAAGATTTCCTAGTATATAAAAAAATATAGCATGTATGTTACAAGGTCTACCTACATCTACTTAGACAACGACACCTGCAATAAATACAGAAAATTTCGATATGAATAAAATTCCAGCAGGATCTATTTCGACTGAAGATATCGTAAATACTTATGGAATTAACTCAATTAATAAATCTGTCATTAATGCGCCTACAGATCTGCACAATCCTCGTTTATCAAATAGAATTGAACCATCAATAAATTTGACCTGCCATAATTGCACTATGAATTCTTATAAATAAACTAAATAATTCTTTACATCTGTAATAGTTACGTGTTATATTGTTTCCATATTATAGTCTCATACATATTGTGCTACTGTTAACCTAAAATACAGTTATTTCTTTCACCATAGAGGTAGAACATTTATAAATTTTATATTTTAGGTTATGATTTATGGTATAAATCGACGATGATATGCGGATATACAAATATGAAGCTGGCCAAACGGGTAAAACTACAATGAATTTTGACGGTTGAATATAACTGCGATTGCGTGGTTGCTGCGCTTTATTTGTTGTCATTATTCACCTAGGCCAATAATATGCTCATTATTTATCTGTTATTAGTTCAGGTGGAGAAATGACATTTCATGGTTTTTTATTGTGTGTAAAAATGCGATGATATTTTACTACTGGTACAAAAAGTTTATTATTATTATTATTAATAATAATAATTCAAAATTTTCTAAATAGAAAACAGTTATTAAATCTTTCCAAGAAAATAATATATAATAAAAAATAACAATTAATTTATTTATTTATAAATACATAAATATAAAAGTTATCTATTTATATTCAACTTCTTTATGCACTTGTTTAATAGTGATGAGATGAAATTTGATTTTGCCGTCTAATTGTAGCTTCAATCTTCTTACTAGCGGTTTTTTAAATACTATTGTCAGAAGAAATAAAAGGCTTCTAATAATTTATGCTATTTCCGCCTATTCATGCTATAGCATTAAAAAAGTTCTGTTGCAGCCCGAAATAATATATTCATTACCTCTTGCATAACTTCACCCCGAGTAAATTGTATTCAAGTACTTTCTTAACATTTATCTCTTTGTATTGAACTACTTTAAATCTGCCTATTTTATTTAACAACTGCGGAAGTTTTAGTAAATTGTCCTGCAGAACTATTCACATCTTCTGCGCGAACGGAACAGGCAGAATATATTTTCAAGGTTATAATAATTGAAGACGCCGAAGAGAATTGTCCTTCTTTAGACATCATGAGAAAAACACAACAACAAACAAAAAATAGAATACGATCACGCAAGATCAGAAGAGGCCATGCCGTGTCGGAAATGAATGACATACGAGCATCGCTAAACAGCTGAGCAGACAGGATGGCCAACTACGCTATGGCCGATTTAAAATAACAAACGAGCGTCTCTTGGCGGTTACAGCCGCCCGTCTGTAAGATCCACCGACCGCTCTAAACATCTCCCTTGTGTTTTGGACCAATTAGTTAAATTAATATACGAACTTATCGTCTTGATTAAATCTAGTTAGTTTCGCTGGGGACTCACGTGTTTCTGATTTTAATTATTACACATCATGTCGTGCATGCATCTATATGTAGATGTGTATATACACAGAACCATGGTCTGGTCTATAAGTGGAGAGAGTATAGTAGGTATATCATTAGGGACATGCCATGAATGTCAGATTTCTTTTATCTTGTTTTCTTCTTGTTTTCTTCTTTTTTCCCCTCTTCAACTAAAAGTCGGGAAATGCAATAAATACGTTCTATATTATACAGAGAGGCAAAAAAATGTTGACCGTGCCGCTTCATCGATATATGAACTTTAGCACGAGTTTGCCACAGGTTCATTGTTGTAGTATAAATACTTAGTTTGACATCTATTATTTTTTCTAGAATTTTTGTCAATAACTGATTGATTGGAGAGTTACTTGTTGAAACTTCATTTTAATAATTAATAAGTAAAAAACACAAATTTTAGTTTCAAAAATATTTAATGTTGACACTACATATTGCTGTGGTCTTCGTTTTATTAATAATAATAATAATAATAATGTTGAAATATGCTTTTGACTCTTAGTTTTAGTTTTACTCTCAGGGTTCAAAATTGTTTTCTTGATTTGAAATAGTTAAGTGTAATACAGCATTTCTTTATGTTCGGGGTTCTAACTGTGTTGTTTGAAGTTTACTTTCCTTACCTTTTAAAAATTGATTTATTTGCTCTTTCACTTATTCTAATGTCTTTACTTCTCTTTGAGACGGGTATAAATGAATAAAAGGATGGATATCAATAATACTTATTTTTATTTATAATCTTAAATATATAAAAACATGTGGTTATTTTAACCTATTTATATAATACTTAAGGATTCATTTATATAATTTATTTTGTTTGTTTATCTAATTATCTCTTTATATGTGTTCAAAGCCTATCCTTTTATTTTCAAAGTTTTTCTATAAGCCTAGTTGATTGATATCCTTTATTGAATTACCTAATCCAAGATTTGCACGTCGGACTTCCGTTAAACAATAATGGAATTCATTAAATATTTAAATAACAATTTATTCTTATTGTGATTGAGGCTGAATTATTTATATCCTTTATTGAGTCACCTAATCCAAGATTTGCACGTTGGACTTCGGTTAAACAATAATAGGATTCAGTAAATGTTTAAACAACAATTTGTATTTATTATATTATATTTGAACACACATAAATGAGTGTATTTATTTATTAATTATTAGGTTGCGAGTGAAACTTTATTATCATGCTTGTACTACGCCTCTTGACTGTACATCCTTTCGAATTCTTCTAGAAAACTATTAGATTCCATTCTTCTTTAATCCTTTATTCCGGCTTTTCTTCTGAGAGCGGCTTTTATTAAATGAAATAGTAACGATTTCCCGTGCTCCACTATTTCTTGGCGCGAATTTTTGGTTTGAATGTTCCAGTCGTGTACCCCCACTACACTATTACTATCTTTTCTTATTGGCACGCGTAATAGGTAAATAAATCTTAAAAGCGTTTTGCCTTTGTAGATTTTATTACTTCCTTTGATAGTCGGGATCCAATGGAGAACTCTTGAAGAACTGTCGAAGAACTGATGAAGAACTGCCGTTTTTTGGCTGGGTTGCCCCCTTTTATAAGCAAGAAAAATTGAAGAATACTCATTTTTGTCTATATTGAAATTGTTTTCATATTCTCGTTTGAATTTGCTTAACTGCTCCCTCTGTGACAGATTTCTTAACCATTTTTCTAATCTTTGTTCCCATTGGTCGATCACTGCCATTTTGGAATTTCAAGTCTGTTTACATTTTTATGTACCCGCATTCTTAATCTATATCGGTCGATTTTATTTATTTGGTAAGTACTTTCGAATCTGTGTTATCTTATACTTCGTCTAATATCGTAATTTTGTTTTAGCTTGAAGTTTCTTGAAGTATATTCGTGTGCAGAAGAAATGAACAAATCGCATATCTCAACGTACATTCAATATTATTTTATCCAGAAGATACCAGTGAAACGTACATACATGTAGACACATAAATCTTTTATTTTTAATATTTATGGTGATTATAGTAGTGATATTTTAAATGATTGAACAATATTTCTTAGTGTTCTTGCAATTAAAAATTCCTTCTTGAACTTGACCTACTTTTCTGTTAGTTGCCAATAATATTGCTTTAAGGTCATTACATATCCTTTTTAAAACTGAGGTCAGTATTTGAACATTGTTTTATACAATATGTAATTCTTATGTTCTCATTTATTTGAAAATTTTTAAATATTTATAAGCCCTTGGATCTGTTTATCGTGTATAGGGTATATGCAACCCACGTCTCATGAATGTTTATAGTGTTGCATATTCGCATTCTTTTTCAGGGACTTTTTTTCTTTGTGAATATTTTTAATTATTAATATGGTTTTGACTTTTATGTGTCTATAAGAATGAAATATAAAATTAAAACTAGTGTAGTTATTATGTATCTACTTGTGTAACAAATAAATTATCCTAAAATACGGTTGTGTCTTGTTTATTTGTGCTTATTTCTATAAAATATTCATTAAATATCTACCTACATCTAATATTTCTTATTTTTGTATATTTTCTTATTTTTTAAATTTAAAATACCATAGCAATATGGTGGCTTCATCAGGTGATGAGAGTATACAAATTCAATTTCTGTTACAATAGCACTTATAAATACAGATAATAGATGACACAATTATTGTTGTTAGGTAGGGGTACTCAATTACAGTTTTAAATTTAGTAGGGGGAAGCTATTTAGGTCCAAATGATCGTTTAATATTATATCAATTTTATTAAATTTATTTATTTCTAGACTTTCCGGTAAGTTAAGTTTTTGACTTTTTTCTGGAATATGTAAAATTTCAAATTGTTTGTTAAATTTATGATTCAATTCCAGGCAGTGGTTAGCAAAGGTCGAATCTGTTTTCTTATCATTATAGCTTCTTTCATGTTCTTTCATTCTGGCTTCAAAAGTCCTCCCCGTCTGTCCGATGTAAACTGTATCACAATCTTCACATGTTAACTTATAAACTCCTGAGTTAAATTTTTTGTTCGTGTTATCTTTCTTATTGTTAAGAGTTCTTAGTATTGAGTTATTCGTTTTGAAAGAGATTGATTCATTATTCGCTTTCTTAATAATAGTCCCTACTTTATTTAAAATGTTTGCCAAGTAGGCATGTGTTAAGATTGTAATTAGAAAGTATGGTTTTTGTTTTGGGGTAAATTAAGAAGAGTGTTTTTGACTCTAGTTGTTTTGTTAAAATGCCTTTTATCGTGTCCATCGAATACCGATTATTGACCGCTATCGTAAATATGCTATTCTTTTCTAATTCAAAGTTTTCTTGACTCATGGGAATGTTAATTAATTTAGCTGATATCAGCTTATCAGTCTATGATTCACAAATTAATTAACATTCTCATGAATCAAGAAAACTTTGAATTAGAAAAGAATAGAATATTTACGATAGCGGTCAATAATGGGTATTCGATGGACACGATAAAAGGCATTTCACCAAAAGAACTAGAGTCAAAAACACTCTCCTTAATTTACCCCAAAACAAAAACCATACCTTCTAATTACAATCTTATCACATACTTGGGATACATTTCAAATAAAATAGGGACTATTATTAAGAAAGCGAATAATGAATCAATCACTTTCAAAACGAATAACTCAATACTAAGAACTCTTAACAATAAGAAAGACAAAACGAACAAGAAATTGAACTCAGGAGTTTATAAGTTAACATGTGAAGATTGTGATAAAGACGGCGCAATAGCTTGGAAAAACCTCGTGTGAAATGTGTGTAACAATGTTTCAAAAATAATTACAGAAAGTTTTTTTTTATATCATTCATCAAATGTGCAGCTGGCGCGTGGAGGTTGTTTTTTTCTTTTGTGTATCAGCCTTAGTTAGTAGACATTAATTAAATTCATGCATTTTTGTCGTTATTTCTAAGACACATAACTTTTTTAAGAAAATAAATGAGTACAAAAACTGACTTTGACATTATAAATTGATGCCTTTTGCATCACTAACACAAGTTTGAGATTCTAAAATTACAAAATAAATTCAAAAAACGCGAAACGGTGATGCCTTAGTTTTCGGTAGGTAAACGCAGTAAACCAAGGGAAAAAGAAACGACATAAAGCTTATATGACTGACAATTATTTATAAATGAGACTATTCAATTCACCTGTCATTGTTCAAATATGAACCAATAAAATAGCAAATATTTACTTTCGTATCATAGCAACAGGAAATTTCAGCGATTATATCTTCCTAGAAGGTATTCAAGTGGATATTTTAAACAAGTGAAAGTTTTTATTAATGTAACTCATTTACTAACAATATTGAAGGTACAATTAGAAAAACTAACATTACTGCAGTGCTGCAGCAGACATTCTGGAACAGAGCTATCACTGGGAGTACCCGAGGGAGTACCTTTCTCTTGTAGCTTAATACCGTCACTATTACTGACAGATGTCGAAGTTGTACATGACACATTTGTTGTACTAAATTGTCTCCATACTGAATCTTTGGATTTCTTCGTGTTCCAAGGGATATTTTCGCAAATTTCAGCATCGATTTCGTCTTCAGATTTCGTGCCAAATCTTTTCTCAGTTCCCATTATTTAGAAACACCAGTTTTTATTCAACGAAACGAACTAAATAGGAACACGATTCCAAAAATTTTAATGACAAACATAAAATTTTTTTTTATTGACATGGAAACGTAATCATGTGTAACTAAATTTTGAGTCATTTTAATATGAAAAATTGATTTGGTTCATTGAATAGTCTCTCGAATACGATTCGTAGTCAAAGTTGAGTCTACTATTTTTGTGGTGCTTTACACTCATGTCTTTCATAATTGCGAATACTACTCGTGCTCCGCACTCGTAGTATTTAAATGCAATCATGAAAGACATTCGTGTAACCACCACAAAAATAATCGACATAACTTTGACTACTCATGGTATTATAAGTGATAATATTGGATTGACAGCCACTTTAGCGAAGTTATGTACAAACTAAATATTCATACTACAATCATGAAAGTGTAGCAAATTTGTGCTAAAGTTGATATATCGATGAATAGCGGCCATTAAAGCTTCAGAGACGTTGTACGTGGCCTTTTTGGGCATTCTGCAACGATGTTTTACAGGCTATGCAATAAATTCCGTAATCACTGACAATGGAGAACATACAATCATGACCCTTAATCCAACTTGCCATTGTTTTACGATGTCATTCTCGACGTTCTTCCATATCATAGTAACATAAACAATGTTCTAGATCTAAATAAATGATAAAAACAATATCCAATGCACACTTACGTCGAGATAATTGGGAGAAATAGATTCAATGAAACGGTATTAAACAGGAACTATTACAAAAATTTCGAAGTACGTAATTAACAGTCAAAACAATAAAAAAAACGAAACTAACGTAAGTATGAATAGGTATATGCATATATAACTTTATTCATCATGCGAAATATAAGGTAAATATAATAAATTTTAAAAACCCCTCACGCTACTACCTACGCCGATGAAGAAACGAGTTTTATGAGGAAAGACGACTTTTTTTGCTCGCATTCTCGGGAGTAAACAGATGTTGCAGTTCACCATATGAATAGTGCTATTCAGTAACTGCGTGTTGTTTACATTATTTTTTGCTCAGTCGTAATTTAAACCTGGCACGTCCGCTGTCTAATTACCTATTATTATTGGTGTAGTTGTGAATACGTTCTTGTGTCAGTTATTTTTGGATCATCGTGTATAACATGTCTATATTTTTAAATTATGAAATAATGCAATCCAGTCACTCAAATTTCGCGATCTTTTGGTATACCTATTAGTTACTTTACTTGCTCAGAACATTGTATCGTACGGTACATGTATACATATACGAATACGCATAAAGTGTCCTGCCATTTCGTTGTTGATTACGTTTAATAAATAGCTCGGTGTGCGCTGTCAACTTTGCAACGTCTACGATTTCTAATTATACCCGCGCATAATCGAGCATGGCCGTGGAATGATTAATAAACAGGCACCACAGACACATTGTAAACGAAAAGAAAACGTATTGACGCAAGTTTGCCTCTTAACTCGTTTATTTCTCTGCAGTTTATCTGCGTGCTCACACACACACGAGATTATTAAGATAATAACAGACTTCACTTTCAAGTGCTATATTCAATTACAATTACGAACGTAAGTAAATGAAAGCGAACGCCCCTTTCTCCCCTCGCCCGTCTCTTGTACGAAGACACCCTATTAAGTTGAATTTTTTAAATAAAGTTAAGTATGCACTAGTAGTGTTGTAAAGTTTTATGAAATTTATTTTTTTGAAATACGAAATCGTATTTCAACAATCACAGGTTATGTTAATGTTAACCTCACTTCGATATTGTATGCCAATTGTTAAATGTTAATACTACATACCTAAATTTAAGTAATAATGATGAAGAAAATATTGAGGGGAAATATCGAGAAACATAAACTCATGTATAAAAAACAACAAACAAGAAAAAATGCATTTCTTATAAATCATTAAAAAAACAGTTAAACATAAACAATACAAATAAACAATAAAACATGTCTAATAGATGCTTATGTATCAAGTACGCAGAATACGGTTTTAGGGGACGAATCGTGATTAAGGACGTGACAACCAACCGGCCGAGTCCTTAAGGGGGCTTACGCAGAGGTGCCGAGTAACTGCCGTGAGGTAGGACGTAAGGGAGTGGCGCCATATGCGCTAATGTAAATTCCGCCGATGTAAGGTATTCGTTAAAATAAAACAAGCAGCAGAAATTTTTGTTTTTCTTATTATGTTTCTGCATTAAATTGAATACAAAGGATTAATTAATGCTTCGTTGGGAGTACTTTCTTATAATTCAAATTATTTACTGCTACATTTCACTCTCAAAGTTGGCAAAATTTACAACATCATAACACAGTTTCAGAAACTTTATTTTAAAAACTAATTCCAGTCGAGCATGCATTGACCTTTTGTTTATTTGTGTTTTAAATTTCGTTTTGATATTTCGTAAATAAAAGCGGTACTAATATTTTAACGAAATCTTGTAAAGTCCAGAATTTACATCAGCGCATATGGCGCCACCCCCTTACATCGTACCTGACGGCAGTTAGTCGGCACCTCTGCGTAAGCCCCCTTAATGAGATGAGTCCCCGAGACCATATGCGTACGTGATACATACACGATTTTTTTATACGAGTTAAAACTCGAAACAATCCGCAAAATGGATTTTTAGCGGACAAGTTATATTTTTTGTGTTTGATTTGATTTTTGAGCGCGAAATTCAAAATTATTTTATGAAATTTATGAAATATTTCAAGAAGTCTGAAGTATTTCATTGAAATGAAAGTTATGTAAAATATTTCAAATTGAAATATTTTACTTTACATCACTATGCACTAGTTGCAATTAGTAGTTGGTAGGAGGCATATGTATAGGTATGTCTTATACATTTAACAGTATATTTACAGTAAATATCGATTAAATAAATTCATTAACTCTTAGAATTAAGAAAAAGACTAGATATATCTTAGTCTTGAGTTTAATTAAACTTGTCACATAGCCAACTAGATCTCGCTATCGCTACGCGGTATTAAGGCCATAACCTATTCCCTTACATTTTTCCTTTTGTTTCATATATTTTATTATGTTCGTAAATAAAATCCATACTTCTATTTACTACACGAACATAAGTAATCAGACGGTGTAAGATCTAAAGAACGCGTGAACAGGCATTTGAATTTTTGAATGTGATGAATCTGTCAAAAATACTGTACGATAGTGTAGAGTCCCTTTTTTTAAATCGAACTTTCAACGCTTAACAATATCATGGCAAAAATAACTATAGAAGAGTCCATACAAAAATTTACTAAGAAATTCTAGACAGATTCTTGATATTCGCTAATTTCAAGTAAGTATTAATCAAAAACTAGTTTTATTACCATATGTTCATATACATGTTATGTTTCAGATACGTCAAACATAATAAGAAACCTTGACTAACAGAAAAAGATGAAACTATCAGGTGGAGAAGAAAATACCTGAGAACAACAAAACAGTACAGTGATGGTCGTCCAATATTTAATTACATGAAACATGGTTGAATGAAGGACACACAAAGGAAAAAGTTAGGATTGACACCAGTATAATGAGTCCACGACAAGCTTTTGTTGAAACCTTATCGACAGAATTAAAAAGCCCTAATCGTAAAAGCAGACAATTAATTATATACCTACTTCATGCCGGATCTGAATTTGTAATATGAGGGATGTACCATTGCTTCATGAAATGAACGCTAACATTTTTGAAATATTTTTTCAACAAATACTTTCCAAGTTGAAATCGCAGCTGTATATAAAACTGAATTGAGGTTTCTCTTCCATATCATTGCGAGCTCAATCCGAGTAAAATGATTTCGGCCCATGTAGAAGGTGAAGTTGTTTCAACACATTTAGCCTTCAAAATGTCACTTGTCCAGCACAAGTGAATCAGACTAATTTATGCGACAATTTTTATTATTAAGAAAACGAATAATGAATCAATCTCTTTCAAAACGAATAACTCAATACTAAGAACTCTTAACAATAAGAAAGACAAAACGAACACTCAGGAGTTCATACGTTAACATGTGAAGATTGTGATAAAGACGACGCAATAGCTTGGAAAAACCTCGTGTGAAATGTGTGTACCTAACAATATTTACTATTTAATGTTTTTTATCTTCAAAAATAATTACAGAAAGTTTTTTTTTTATATCATTCATCAAATGTGCAGCTGGCGCGTGGAGGTTGTTTTTTTCTTTTGTGTGCCTTAGTTAGTAGACATTAATTAAATTTATGATTTTTGTCGTTATTTCTAAGACATATAACTTTTTTAATAAAATAAATTAGTACAAAAACTGACCTTGACATTATAAATTGATGCCTTTTGCATCAGTAACCCAAATTTGAGATACTGAACTTACAAAATAAATTCAAAAAACGCGAAACGGCGATGCCTTAGTTTTCGATAGGTAAACGCAGTAAATCAAGGGAAAAAAACGACATAAAGCTTATATGACTGACAATTATGTATAAATGACATAATATTGGATTGACAGCCACTTTAGCGAAGTTATGTACAAACAAAATATTCATACTACAATCATGAAAGTGTAGCAAATTCGTGCTAAAGTTGATATATCGATGAATAGCCGTCATTAAAGCTTCACAGAGTTCTTCGTTAAAATTGTCAGCTTTCAACGGGTCCAATTTCTGTGTATGTTTTAGTGATCCTAAGTGACGTTGTATTTATGGTTTCAGTTGTTGTGTTTTTAATCTTGTTAATCTGATGAGAACACTAAGTTATTGTTAATTTCCACTACATAATAAAAGTAAAGATTTGTTATTTTTATAAATTTACTCTTTTTGAAACAAATAATAAAGTTTAAAATAGTTGCAAAATTACTACGTTTGATATGACATATAACATAGTCATATCAAATTTTCTACTACGTTTTAAGGTAGGTGTTCCGGGTTTTGGCGAGATATATAAATCACTCCTTATTCTGACACAGGGTACCTATATATAAATGACCACAACATCGGTGTAAAAACTGGATAGTTCCTATTGTTCCAGACATTATAATAAATATGTAGCACATTTTCAATGACATGCCTGATTGTTTATCGTATCAGAAGAATTTCAGTAGAGAACCAAGTCCTAAAATATAGCACGTGATTATAAAGAAACTCCTGATTACCAAATAGTTTATAATGCATTGGACAGATGGCGCCAGGTAGGGACTGGAACCAAGGCCAACTGTATCTGACATCGCTGCGCGATATAAGGCTGTCACATAATAAGATTTTTTTTAATTCTAATAACCTCAAAATATTGATCCTTATCTGGCGCCATCTATCCAAAGCATAATAAACTGCTTGGTAATCACTGGGCATTTTTAAAATCACGTGCTAAAAATATGCAATATGATTGGATTATATCAAACCTAGTGTTACTGGACTGATTTGACAATTATTTCGTCTATTCCATATTCTTTTCTACTTAAATTATTCTAATACTACACATATTTAGTCGTTTCATTTAATGTGTGCTACATATTTACTATATTTTAGAAGTTACGTCGAGTACCAACAGAAAACTATATATCTAGTTGTCTCACGGAAAAAACGTGGCTGTTCTGGGTCATTTAGTTCTTACCACAATGGTCTGTGTTAAAAGGCAAGTAATTCGCAAGGTACTTCAGAAAATGAGAATTGATTATTCGAAATGTA
The DNA here is from genome assembly GCA_963170755.1 of Amphimallon solstitiale. Lineage (NCBI taxonomy): Eukaryota > Metazoa > Arthropoda > Insecta > Coleoptera > Scarabaeidae > Amphimallon > Amphimallon solstitiale. The sequence goes on from OY720680.1 coordinate 60,710,705, forward strand.
GTATAAGGAAAATTCTTGGTAAATAGCTATAATTTTTTTGGCATTTTTAGGTTAATATATATCTTAATATTTGTATATGTACAAAATTCTAATGGAAAAATTACTGGGCTGAAGTCAAGCAGCTTTGCTAGACGTTATTAGGTCATCATAATTAACAATATGTCTAAATATGTGAACCCTAATTTAGAAAGGATACAAGTGGGTTTATTATGAATACTTCAACATTGACAATTTTTGTCTTGTAATTAGATTTATATCTGTTGGATAAATATAGATGACATAGTAATTTTTAAAATGCTCTAATTAATATCAATAATGCACCTTGTTATCATCGCCAGAATGGCTGAATATTTTATGAGGCATATATTACGATGTGGAATAATAAAGATTCAAAATCTTCCAACACAGTTGAAAGCGTTAATTACGTTAGTACCGCAACATTTTTTTAAATCCAAAAATTCATATACAAAATCCAAACAAACACTTTACAACGGAATTGAACCCTAAAACACTTTCGAAATGCAAGTAAAATTGTTATTGTTGACACTACCAAAGAACTTCATTTTTCGCAGCACTTTTTTAATTTTATTTTGTTCTATTACATTATTTACATGTTTAAGTGTTATTTTAAAGTTTATTTCAATAAAAATTCAGAAACTATTTCTTTTGGGTACTACTAGATGGCCCCACATACGAGTCAATATTTTGAGGTTACAAGAATCAAAATCATCAATTTAAATCGAAGTTTACATTTTCGATTAAAATACCTGGGTTAACTAATCATTGAATAACAATAATTACTGATTATCACTACTACCGCGTTTTTCTTAATTCGAAGAAATATACCTATGGGTTATCTGAACAGTGTTTAACGGTTTGTCCTATATACAAAGTTGGCAACATGCTAGTAATGTATTTGGTCTAAATTCCATATTGCAGTCATTTTTTAAGAATATACCTTGTATATTTTTTCCCTAAGAAATTGTCCAACTTCAATTTTATCATAGAGTACCTATTTACATATTTCTTGCTAAGTAAACTAGAATATATAGGAATCATAGCCTAAAAAGAAGAACTATATTTTCTACTTGAAAAGAAACTCATGTTTTTTTAATGATTTTGTCGCATTCTTTTACCATGAAAAGTCAGGTATTTCAGTATCCAATTGTTTTCTCTTTATATCTTATTAGTAATACACTTAATTTTAATTTTTAATATGTGTAGGGATACTGGATTGTGTACATACCTTTCGTTTCTAAACCTTTACAAAAATTTAAACATAAACAATCCATTTATTTTAATTCTTGAAACTTTAAGAGGCGCTTTTTTTAACAACAGAATTATTGGCAAAATCAAAATATCACTGACATTTTTTAGATTAATTCACCTTGTCTAAAAAGATTTTTTTATCAACCTAAGATTGTTTAATGTTTTCAGCGAACAATTAGTTACTGTGCAGTTTTTTACGCCTTTAACTCTCTTAATAATGGAATTTTACTTAGCAAATGGCAGTTCGCAATATTTCTGGTTATTCTATATTTATTTTTAAATGTTTGGGGTATTAATTTTTGTATTAAAAAATCTAAACGAATAAAATCACCAAAATAAAAAGAACTTGATTTTGTGTTATAGAAATTTTTTTGAATTTTCAAAAAAAAATTCCAATATTTCAATGCCTTTTTCAATTGTGTAAAATATTTTAGTATTAATTTTATTTCAAACTAAGTATTAAACTAATTTCTACAAAATAAATGCTGATGTAGCGCCATCTCCTTGTAACTAGGCGATATAAAAAATTTACAATAGCACACATTTACATAGAAAGCTGTACTAATACAGGTTTTTATGAAATTGTTATGTAAATGGTATCAAAATAATAGTTATCTGCGCTGGCAATGCTTTTATAATATTGTATCGATACTTAAACAAAGTAACGTTAAAAAAGTAATAAATGTAATTAAGAAGAATCCATTACAAAATAATGTAATTGACAATGTCTACAGGAAATTATATTTCCATTCGAATGGAATTAGTATCGAAATGTGAGCATTCACTCATAGATGGCAGGCCAACTATTTTTAAATATAAAATTACGTTCACATATTTTATACCATTTTCTATAATTATATTATAAATTTATTGATCTCTAGTAACTCAGTATTTAATGTTCTTTATATGTGATCAATAATTATTCTCAATTTAAGAGTTCTAAGTGGCTTTACTATAGTTTTTTAATTATGTATGAAATTTAGCATTAAAGTAATTGAATAAAAGAAATTGGTTTAGATATTAAGAAATGTGGAACATTTGATTAAAAAAACTTATACATAATAATTTTAATTATGTATGTGTTTTGTTATTTTATTTTATCATAATACTTTTTATTATATTTATGACTTTCAAATTGCCTATATAATATATGGAAAGATTTTCAGTATATTTTACACATATAGGTACATGTTAGATATTATTACGGTGTCGTAAATACAAGTAATTGCATTGAATATGCAACAAATAAGCATGTCGGTTTATTTTTTCAGAACATATTATTTAGTAATAGTTTCTTTAAAAAAATCGATGAGCTTACAGAAAATTGTTCTTAACCTTTTTTACTTTCTCATGTTCTTATGTTTGTTATGGCGTCACATTCGGATTTTTGCTTCCTGCGTGGTGGAAGTTTCCTCGTTTGATTTTCAAAAACTTTTGACTTTACCAAAATTTAGGGGACCAGTCTTACTATTTCAGCCAACAAATATTTCACCATGGTCATAGTATTATAAAAGCTGAACTGTTCCAAGACACATTTTTTTCCTACAAGTGTACTGAATTGGAGGCCACAAAAATGCTGCTGTAAAGCACAATGAAATCAGAAGCAGTTGATGTTCAACTTAACACGTATCCAAATATTAATAGAATAATTCCAACGGTGCCGAATAAGTTTGGGCAATACTTAGCTGGAAGGACGATGTAAAAAGATACATGTAACTTCCAGGTAATTGCGATTTGGAATTTAATCTGTCAAAAAAAAATTTATTCACGCGTAAGGAGAAGAACAATGTGGCTCTCCAAGACGAAGAAAAGTATCTTGTCAATCTAAATATTGCATATGGAATCACAAAAAGAGAAGACATCTTCAGCCCTCAAATATTGCTCGTAGAAAATCAGCTTAGAGGCGATAAGTTCTCTATTTTACCTACCAAAATTAACCACTCATTATGGTGAAAGTACAGAAAATGACTAAGTTCATTTACAGTACTGCTTTAGAGAAGATGAAAATAATATTAAACAATAAAAAAAACACTACCTAGAGAATTTATAAATAGAGACTTGTTTAACCATCAGATAACCGTACTAAATAATGTCAGTATTCCAATAAATAATTTTAGTAACGGATTTCATCACAGCTTCCCAAATTGTATGAGTACATAAAAGAAATGATCAACAATTCTAAAAAATAAATAATTCCATTGTATGATAAATTAGAAAAGGAAACAAAGTTAACAATAAATTTGTATGAAATTAAATAAAATGTTTCAATAAATATAAACTCAAGCACAATGAATTTAATAGGAAGCTAAGAATGGAATTATTAAAGAAAAGTTAATTTCTACAAGGACTTAATTATTTATTAAATGCTCAAATAAGCCTTGAGCTGAGCAATAACCCAGCCGATTATAAAAATTTCGAAGGACATTTGTTAACATTTCCGGGGTAACTTTTTTAACTATTCGAAAATTCAATAATTTTGGCACGTAATTGTTTTAAATTAGATGGACGTTGATCACCGTAACCGTATATTGAATTATTTAAAAAGAGCCATGGAAAAAAGTCAATCGGAACTACATCAGGAGATCGTGGTGGCCATTTAATAGGACCTGAATTGCCTATCCGTCTATCTCCAAAGACATTATTTAAAAAATGGGTGAAATTACGAATGCTGCGCGCGGGGCAACCGTCTAGCAGAAACATATTTCATTAATATTAAATCGTTGCCTTACAGATGAAATAATATTTATTTGATTAGGTCCGATTATTTTATTCTCAAGAATATCGCCCCATACATTTAGTTTCATTAGATATTGAGTTCGCGTAGATATATTCCAAAGTAGATTTTCACGAGAGCAATACCGACAAGTTGCGCAATTGTGATGGCTATGCACATCGAATTATTTTTCGTCTGTGAACAGGATGTTATTTAAAAAAAATTCGTCATTGTGATATTTATTAAACATTAAGTACTTCGCAAAATTCCATATGTTTGTAATAATCGGCGGGAAGAAGTTATTGAGAACTTGATATTTTGTATTTTACGTAATAGTTTTTGGACCGTTGTAATACCAATGTTAAATCCGCAAGCAATTTTTCGGGATGACATACTAGGATTTAATTCACACAAGGCACATATTTGCACTTCCAAATTACTGACATTCCCATCAGGAACATTTTTGCTTTTCTTATTTACTAAAGTAAAAGTAGTTTCAAAACGTCTAACCATGTTACGAATTGTATTTGTACTAGGAATGGATCTATCCGGATAATTCACTCCAAATAAATCTCCAGTTACTTCCGTAGACTTACCACCATAAAATTGCGTTATCATAGATATGTAGTTTTTCTTCTGGCGTATAATAATCGTAATCCATCATTAAATAACAACCGTTATCCACCTACCCGAAGCGCGATTAACAAATGTGCTAGTCGACTGGAGATCGACCGTTTCTAGGAAACAAAATTCAAATGAAATGTGCAAATGCAACTGCTATCCTTGTTGCACTGATTAACTTGCTTTCATTGTTAGACACATTGATCTAAAGATAGCATGTTTGTTGTTTTAGAAAATAACGTTATTTCTTGTTGCATCTTATGTATTAAACAAGGATTAGTTACTTATAATACACTCGACCAAAAGAACAGTTTGTATATTGCTTTCTCGTACTAACCAAACTCTTTGAGTCGTCCTTTTATAACAATAGTGAATACATCCTCAACTTGCAGGCAAGCAATTGGTAATCCAATTATTTGGAATACTTTCAGCACATGACTTTAAAGTGTTCCGCGATTATACGAATAGTTTATAATGGGATGGATAGATGGCGTCAGTCAGATGACGGAACAAGGCCAACTGTATCTGACATCGCTGGCGCGATATAAGGCCGTCACATAACTTCGATTTACATTGAGGAATTTGATTTTTATAACCTTAAAATTTTATCTGTATGTGGCGCCATCTAGTAGTACCCAAAAGAAATGATTTCTGAATTTTTATTAAAATAACACTTTAAACATTAACTTTAAAGTGGACAATTAATATTAATAATTTTAAAATAATTAAAAAAAGTTTTGCTGATAATAAAATTGTTGGGTATTGGGTAGTGTCAAGAATTACAATTTTACTTGCGTTTCTAACTTTTTATAACAATTCAAAAGGGAACACTAATTAGGATTCAATTACGTTGTAAAGTGTTTGTTTAACGTAATCGCCGCTTTCAATAGTCTTGGAAGATTTTGAAGTTTTACTATTCCACATCGCAATATTTATTGCCTTATAAAATATTTATTAAAAGAAATATAGAATATTTCCAAATGACATTGGTTAAGAAGGTAATATTCAGTAACCTCTTTTTTCTGTGTATTTCGGTACATATTTGATGTACTTTTTTCCATTTTGGCACTATTATAATTTCCTAATTTAGTTACTTACAGAGATGCATTCTTTGGTGCCGCCTATACCAAATCCGTTAGTATTTCTACACACACACTTCAAGACAGACCAAAATTTGCTTATAACACTAATCAGTTTCTTGTTGGCACTTCTCAACCTTACGATGATAACAAGGAGCATTATTGGTAATAATTAAATAACTAGAGCATTTTAAAATGACTATAGCATCTTTATTTACCTATTCAACAGGCTCAAGTCTAATTACATAACAAAAATTGACAATGTTCAGATATTCATAATAAATCCACTTGTATCCTTTTTAAAATTGTACTTAATCAGCCCTCAAATACCTTAGAGTTCACATACGTAATGTTAATATTAAAGACCAAATAACGTCTGCTTCACTTCAACCCTGCAATTATTCCATTAGAATTTTATACATTTACAAATATTAAGATATAAATTTAACCTAAAAATGCAAAAAATTATAGCTATTTACCAAGAATTATCCTTATAGTACATTTCGAATATTCAATGCTCATTTTCCGAAATACTTGATTACTTGCCCCTTATCACAAATGACTAAATGACCCAGAACAGCCACGTTTTTTTCCGTGATAAAACTGGATATATAGTTTTCTATTGGTACTCGACGTAACTTCTAAAATATATTGATAGTAAATATGTAGCACACATGAAATGAAAGGATTCAATGTGTAGTATTTGAATAAATGTCATATCAGTCAAATGTCAGTAACAGAACAGTAATTTGATATAATCCAATCATATTGCATATTTTTATCACGTGATTTTAAAAATGCTCAGCGATTATCAATCATTTTATTCTGCTTTGGCTAGATGGCGCCACATACTGATAAACAGTTTGAGGTTATAAGAATCAGAAAAATCTCGTTATGTGACGGCCTTATATCGCGCCAGCGATGTCAGATACAGTTGGCCTTGGACGGAATTTTTAGGTTAGTAGAATCAGTCAAGTTATGATACAGCGAAGCGATAATGAGAAATGGCATATATTGAAAACAATCAGAATGTTTTTCAAGGGAAGTAATGTGTATAAAGTTCCCTATCAATTTATTATATATATTATTATATTCTTGAAATAAAATAAAATCACGACATCGGATTGAAGAAGATTGAATGCAGTAGAAAAAAATACGTCTATATCCAATGGTTTCGAGTCGTCAATTGCCGATCAAAGATATAGAAATTTAACAAGATAGGCCACTCTTAATACTTTTCATGGAACTCTTGAGAGCGCTATGTGGTTGAAATACGAACTATGAACCGCGCGCAATACAAATATACAGATTTATTGAACATTACTAAAGTTATATAATGATTAACGTGAACAATATGGATAAACTTTACAAATGCCAATAAATCCATATTCAAAATGAAAAATATGCACATAACATACAATAAAGAAAAGATATGGTGTACAAAATATTATACATATGTACTTACCTGTCGTCAATAGTTTGATAAAGGAGTAAGAGTGAACATATTTTATTTTTTAATAAATGTATTACAAGACAGCCCCATAAGCTTATTTTTATAAGGAATACTTATCTGTTGCTGTTAGACTTTTAAATGTATAATCATTATTTTACTTAAATATGTTTTTACTTGGTTATTTTATTAAGTCACAATGAACCTATTTCATAAATCCGATGGTTTGTATGTATACACTTTAGCAGGATTGGTCCTTTTAAGGGATGGATCACCAATTCTTTCAACCCACAGATCAGATATCTGCACAATATTGATTTTGTAAATACATACATTGAGAACAATAATTCTTTACATTTTCTGTACTACTTACATTTACGTATTCACCCGAATAAGGAAAGAAACGTCGGTAAACTTCGTATATCTACTAGCGCTTAGTGTTTGTAATAGGAACTAAAATAATAGTTCAAAATTGATAAAGCCCATGACCAGGCCCTGCTGCCGATGGTCGTACTGAACTATACTCCATTCAGTCTAAGAATAAAGTAGATGGCGCTACAATATGAGCACAGTTTACACACGATGAATTTTGTATTTTGAAAACAAGTAAAACATATGTTTACTGTCAGATGGATAGCAGGGATATACATATCTGATATCATTATATTTTGACATTTACGTACATTTTTATACAAGTTGGTAACTCATTCCTCAAGAAAAAGGAATGCACATGTCGTCTAATTGTACTTTTTTGTGCTTCATCCAATTTATTGTAAGTATGACGATAATTTCTTTTTCTTGGAGGAGAAATTGGAACTCCATATAATTCCATTTCTTTAATAATGCAGTACATTGTATTCCTATTAATACCCACTTCCTCTGCTGTTTGATTGACTGCAGCTGTTTTAGACATATTGTTTTTATCCTTAATGTACACATTATAAGCCATTTGCCTTTGTCCAGATCTTATGTGTTTCCCTTTACGATTTTTTGAAGGACCTGGTAAAACTGCTTCCGCCATACTATAGAATATTAGCGATTACGAAAAGGAAGTTAACGAAATTGATAAAATACCTTAACAAATGAATATTTCACTTGCGAGTTCTAAGAAGAACTATTTTTTAAGAATATTAACAACAAATAACTATGTAAAATACGGAAATCGACAAAATCTTTGAACAAAACTGTCAGTAAACAAATTTTTGACAGAACGAGCTAAATGCGATTATTTTGCCGGTGTAAATGCACACTCGATTTCAACCAATCACAAACGTTTATTTTAAGCCCTATCTTTCCCAATGCTTTATTCTTAGACTGAATGGAGTATAGTACTTTATGATCTTATTTCTCTGCTAGCAAATTTACTTACAATGTTGCCATATCTATTAGTACAAAAACGCATGTAGTTATTTTTCCTGTAAAGTTTTCAATTTGTTTTACATTCACACAATGTGTCATTAAAATTTTAAGTTAATTAAAAATTTAAATAAATTAATTCTTTGAGGTACTGCACATGACCGATTGTCAATGGCGATATTATATTTTTAAAGGATTTCTGGAATATAAAAGATTTCGATCATGAATTAGGAATACTTACAATGAAACCACAAAACAAAATGTTCTTTTAAAAGACAACATTGTAACACGCATCAGTGTAGAACAACATATCGTTTTTCCTATCAATAAGAAGTTATTTTAAAACCATCCAGTGAGGAAGGGTCTCTAATATCATCCATTTATATTGATTGCCACATACATATATACATATAAAGTTTTAGATTGCTTGAGCTCTTTCTCTGTTTGCTCTGTATACGAAGAAAAGAAACGGCGATGTTTTGTCACGCGATAAGAAGGTAACAAATACACACACACACAAACAGAAAATGTAAAGAACCAGACTTGGAAAATTAGTTTGTTATTTGAGCTGTTGTTTTCAGTTTCACCGCCCGTTACCTACCTACCACCACCTTACCACTCACTTTGATACTCCCCCGAAACTAGATAATTGGTGTCGAATGTATACAATATGACTTAAGGGCAATTTAGGGTACAAATTAACTGCAGTGCGTGTGTACAAAAAAGGAAAACTAAATAACACGTATTTCTTTTTCTTCAGTTATTTTCTTATTAACTATTACTTTCGAAGTTTGGACGAATTTGTCTGCCAAATAAGAAAAAAAAACGCACCAATAATAAGGAAACATGAATTTTGAATATAGGCATGCCATATAATAAATATGTGTAATTTTGTTGGGTTCATTTCCTAATAATACACTTTATAATGAAGAAGTAAAAAGTTAGGAAAATTATACGAAATAACTTTTGAATACTATTCGAAATACGTCATAATTATATCATTTTAAGATTATAACAAGAAATAAAGGTTACCGCATATGAAACATATACAGGTATTTTTGATTACTTCAGATAATTTGAATTTTAGAACTCTGAAAAGAGTAAATATAGTAGAAATACGTCAGACAAAAATTTGAGGCTCAACCAAAAATGAACGAACTGGTGGTGAAGAGAACTGAAAGGAAAAATTAGCCAAAAAAAGAGAGAAATGGAACAAATATACCAACACTAAAACTACAGAAGACAAAATGGACCACGAAGAAATAAAAAAGTCAAACTTGAAGCGAAAATGAAATGAACAAAAGCTGAGAAGTATTTGGAATCGAATTAAATAACAATTATAAAGTTGATTCAAGAAAATTAGGGGGGGGGATAAAAAACATGAGAGAACGGAAAATGAATAAATTAAGAGGGATGAAAAATAAAGAATATGATATAATAGAAGACAGGTAAAGGGAGAACTAACTATGTATACAGAAAATTTTGCACGGGGCGATGACTTTAAGAGGGGCATTTATCAACTGCAATTGGGTAAATAGAAACTTATGCAACTTATATTACTAGCGGGACGGTAGACGCAAGGGGGTGTGAGTAGGTGGTGCTAGACGATATTCGTGTTTCGATCAGAGCGCTTCGGTTTTATTCACAGATTATGTCGCTATGTAGATCGGGAAAGACGCTCCGTTCTGAAGGGAAAAAATTGGCGGGTTCAAACCGGTAATTTAATAGTAATAATAATTAAGTACGGCTACCTTCAAGTAGGCTAACAGACAATTTTTATTTTTAAAAGTTTTCAAAACAATTATTAAAAATTATGCGAAACAGCTACCGTGGGTTGAAAATTTTAATATACAAGGTGTGTATAAATTGGCGTACCCACTACACGTGGCGACATTCTTGGTCAAATTTTGAGTTAAAAGTCCTAATCCTAAAACGATGTATCAGGCTTCCTTTGTCTTCAGAATGAATTTGAAAGAAACATACATTTGGCAACATTGAACACGCATGTGCTAGTTATAATCTTCGGAACATTTTTACACGTCGTCATGTGAACCTTACATTTTAAATTTAAAAAAGAAACAAACGAAATAAAATTGGTTTCTTAGATTACATATTTATTACGAAAATATTACAAAGTTTAAAAATGTTTTGATAATATTGACTAATTTTTGTACATCTTCTTGATAGAAATTAATGTAATTATGACCTACATAATTGTTCGAATTGAAATCCATCAGTTTGTAGACATAGCTGCAATCTTTGTGGTATCGTTTGTACTATTCGCTCAAGTCTTTCTGGTGTGATTTCTAATACTGCGGCTTCAATTCGGGCAATTGCTTAGAAATAAGTTATCATTTCCGTAAAGAGGCTGAACTTTAGAAACATGGTATGGATGAAACAAGTTTTCTCGTAGAACCAAATGAACAGTCTTATTACGGGGAATATTTAGTGTAGAAGCTAATTGACGGGTACTCGCAGAGGGATCTTCCTGTATTGTGGCTAGAACTTGCTCTTCTAGTTGCACGGTACGCCTTTGCCTTGGTCGACCTGCGTTCGCATTTCTTGGAATAAACGAACCTGTTTCACGAAGTCGTTGGTCCAGCTTTCAAAATACATTTTTACTTGGATGCCTCCGATTTGGAAAACGCACTCGATATTCCTGCCCTGCCATGCCAGCATTTCCACGACAGAAACCGTATATCATGTACATATCGGCATATTCGTTGAACGTAAAATTCATAATAAACAAACAGAACAACTAGTAAACACGAAAACCCGAAAACTGATTAAAACTATACAAATAAACACGAAAAATAAGCAAGTCGAATGAAATAGGTAGATTACAAAGTGTCAAAATTTGACAGTAGTAATGTATTTGACTAGAACAACATTAGGCTGCCTACTTATTGTTTTACAACGTTGTCAGATGTGTTTTTCGTCAAAATAAGTTAATAAACAAATATTAAAAACAAAGTTTAAAACCAAAAAGAAAACTTTAACGAAAGGATAATAACAACAATTCTTCTTTCTTCTAAATTGTAGCTCTTTCTGTCAACAAATATCAAGTAATAATGCTTATTTCAAGACTGAAAGTCCGAACTTTAGGAACCTCGTGCAAAGATATGGAGCATGGTATAACATTTTCATATTAGGATTTTGGACTCCGAATTTAACGAAGAACATCGCCGTGTGTAGTGGGTCCGCCAATTTATACACACCTTGTATAGGTACATAAAATGAATCGTCAAATATTAAATTCTGAAATCTACTCGCATATTGGTATTATGTACTTAGTTAAACTAAATCGAATTAACAAATATCAAAATAAAATAAAATTGTAGACTAAAAATTACTTATGTCGTCTTTTGATTTTTCATTTGACTTGCATATTTACTTTTTTGTTTTGTTGATTTTTTATAATAATTCGACTTACGCTTGCCCATCTGTTATATACACTCCAGTATTATAGGTACTGTATTTCTTTTTTATTGCATAAACTGTTTGTCGTTTGGATTCAAGCCCGCAATATATTATGTATATATTATGGTATTATTCAGTTCAATTCATTTATTGGTGTCATGTATAATGTTATACTTACACAAGTCAAAAAACAATAATAGTAATAGGAATAATTAATGTTAAAAATTTAGACATTAACACACATTCAGCTACGGTACATCATTAAATTAAAAATTCCTCCATGCTATAAAAAGCCCTACTAAGGAGAAACTCTTTTAATATATTTTTAAAACTTCTTAGAGGTTGAGACCTCAGATGAGGTGACACTTTGTTAAAAAATTTAACCGCCCAATAACCCGGACCACTTCGACATCTTTCCAGGCGCCAATAGCCAGCAGCTAGGTTCCCGCCATGTCTGGTGTCATGTGGGTGCAAGTCACTGTGTGCGGGGTATTCGTCCATGTGATTCTTTACGTAGACAAGATTCTCAAGAATGAACACATAGGGCAAGGTTAAGATCCCCTGATCTACAAAAGCCTGCCGACAGTCAGCCTGGTATGACAGACCCGAAATTATTCTGACTGCCCTTCTTTGTATACGGAATACTATCATAGCTCCAGCAGAATTACCCCAAAGTAAAACAGCATACATAATATGTGAATGGCACAGGGCAAAATAGGCACTCCTCAGCGCAGACCCAAACACATTACCCGCCAAGCCCCTCAGAAGGAAAGCACCCGAACTGAGCCTACCGCACAGTGCCTCGGTGTGAGCCACCCAGCGGAGACCCGGGTCCAGATGCACCCCGAGGACAACCACACTCTTTTCATTTCTCCCCTCCGGGACATCCTTCGTCGAAAAAACCATTTTTGTGCTTTATTGTTGTGAAGAAATAGTTTATTCAATTTAAACCATTGCCCAGCTAATGACTGTGCCCCTTCCACACTCTCCCGAGCCTCAAAATAGCCCCTATCCACCCTGGAAATAGTGGTGTCATCGGCGAAGAGTGCAAAGTGAGATTCTCGATCGCAGGTTGGAAGGTCGTTGATGTAGATCAGAAAAAGCAATTGCCCAAGAACGGAGCCCTGGGACACCCCCATATCCGATCCCCGCCTCTCTGACAACACCCCCCCCCCCAACCCTTACTTGCTGATACCTGTGTGCCAGATAACTTCCTATAATGGAAACACAACACTTCCATCATCAAATCCATACCTTCCCAGCTTTTGCAAGAGAATACCATGCAACAGTCAACAGCCTTACTCAGGTCACAAAAAACACTCGCCAGACACTCTCCATCCTCAAATGCTTGATACTGACGGTTTGAAAATATGCGGTTCAATTCGAATAAATCTGTGATTTGTTTCGCTAAACATTTTTCAAATATTTTTGAAAAAATGGGAATTAAAGATGTAGGACGATAGTTACTAATGTCATGATAATCACCCTTCTTAAAAATAGGGATGACTATTGTGTTCTTTAGCTTCGATGGAAAGACACTTTCGTCCAAACACAGATTCACTAATTTAGTCAGCGGGCTTATAATTAAATTTTTTACACATTTTATTAAATCAATAGTTAAACCGATAGTGTCACTACTTTTTTTATTTTTCAAGGAAGCAATTGTATCTCGCATCTCGTTCAATGTTACTGGGCGAAAATGAAATATTAAATTCTGTACTTAGTTAAACTAAATTGAATTAACAAATACCAAAATAATGTAAGTAAAATTGTAGACTAAAAATTACTTATGTCATATTTTGATTTTTCATTCCACTTGCATATCTACTTTTTTTGTTTTGTTGATTTTTTATAATAATTCGATTTCCACTTGCCCATTTTTCTGTTATATACACTCATATGTATAATAATATTATAGGTACTGCATTTCTTTCTAATTGCAAAAACTGTCTGTCGTTCGCATTCCAGTCTGCAATAGCCGACCGATTCCGATAGATTTACGTCTTCGAAAAACACTTGCCTGAAATGTGTGTGAAAATGTTTACTATTTTTGATTTTTTATCATCAAATATAATTGCGTAAATTTGATTTTTTTTTTATATCGTTCATCAAATGTGTAACTGGCGCGTAGAGGTGTTTTTTTCATTTGTGTACCAGCCTTAGTTAGTAGACATTAATCAAGTGTATGCATTTTTGTGGTTAGGTATGTCTAAAACACATAAGTTTTTTAAGAAAATAAATTAATACAAAAACTGGCCTTGACATTATAAATTAATGCCTCTTTCATCGCTAACTAATTCGCTAATTTGAGATTCTAAAATTACAAAATAAATTTAAAAAACGCAAAACGGCGATGCCTTACAGGGCCATAGTTTTCGATAGGTAAACGCTCCTCTTAAGTAAACCTACTGAAGGTGTAAATCAAAACATAAGGTTCTCTCTTCATGATAAACGAGATAGAAAATCTCGAAAGGGAGGAGGGGGTACTGTCTTATATTTGCGTGAAATGAGGGGTAAAAAACATACCAGAAAACTGCCAGTTCGGGTTGGCTGTATTGATTTAGAAAGGGCCATACCTAACAAATAAAAAAGTATCTGGTAAAAGTACCTCTGCAGATATTGAAATATTTGAGAAGTTTAGAAAAAGTTGGACGCTTTTTTAATGCATGAAAAATAGGGGCTTTATTTAAAAGGTGGAAGAAACATCTTGTAAATGAGAAGTTCGAACCAGATACAGCAGAGATTGAAAGAAAATATTTTCCCAACAACGACTGCATAACTCAAAAGAAAAAGCATTTTTTGCATTAATGAAACAGCTGTCGGAAAATATAGCAGTAGGGGAAGTACAGCTATGATGGCACATGACGATTTTTTATGATATCTCGATTGCTATGGTTGCAAAGTAGGCAGTCATCAATACATTAGTGTGGTGGCGTCATATGTGTGTATTTACAGCTAAATTACTTGTGTACTTCTGGGACAATATCCCAAATTTAACTTAGCCGGTATGAAAAATTTGTATTATGGTTTTACTAAAGTACGTTTTTTTTATTCAATTAGTAGAAAAATACAAATTGATTTGATTGAAATATAAATGTACATTATAACCTCAAAGTAAGGCCGGTAGTTAGTACGTACGTTACAATACACGTGCCTCACATTCCCATAAAGCCGTGTCTTACACTTCGGACATGATGGCATACATTTTCTATGTCTATGATGGCATCATACCAATGTGCTGATGTTGTTTATAAGTACATTAATGATTTAATGTTGATAGAAATTAATTATTTTCTATTTCTTATATCATAAATGACATGAATAACAAGCAAGAAAAATCTTCCAAATGCCAGCAATGGTCAGCTGATAATATGCGAGAAGCTATAGATGCTATAAATTCAAAACATATGGGATGGAAACTCGCTTCGATGGCGTTTAATGTTCCAAGAAGAACACTTCGGCGAAGGGTTTCGAATAGTAATAAGGTGCTAAAAGGTAATGATGTAGGATTTTTGGGAGGTAGATTACCTATCTTTAATAAAGAAACAGAACAAAAAATAGTTGACCATATAAAAATGTTAGAACTAAGATTCTTTGGATTAACGTGTACTGATGTGAGAAAATTAGCTTTTCAAGTTGCTGAAAAGCTAAGTCTAAAACATAACTTTAATAGCACAAAAAATTAACTGGGTGGGACTGGATTCGTAGCTTTCTAAAGAGAAATCCTTCCATAATTCTCCGAATTCCTGAAGCAACCTCTCTTGCACGAGCTCAAGCATTCAATAGACCAAAAATCAAAGCATATTTTGAAAATTTGGCAAAAGTATCTGAAGAATACAAATTTATGCCTGAACAAATTTTTAACATAGGGGAATCTGGATTGTCCACTGTCCAATCTCGTTCTGGAAAAAATTTCGCGTGCAAAGGAAAGAAGCAAGTAGGCTCATTAACTGCTGCTGAAAGAGGTCAGCATTTCACAGTAGTTTGTTGTATGAATTCGATAGGAAATTTCATACCTCCTGGACTAATCTGAACACGAAAAGTCCAGACAATAATGTGCTTCTATTATTGGATGGCCACAGTAGCCACAAAAATGTATAAGTATCTGTTGGAATATGCCAAAAAACATAGTATTATATTATTCTGTTTCCCGCCTCATTCCACACATCGTGTGCAACCATTGGACATTACATTCTATGGTCCCCTTACGACATATAATAACCAAGCTGTTCGAAGATAGTTAAGTGCCCACCTAGGGCTGGCAGTCATCCACTTCCAAGTAGGACAGCTCTTTAATGAGGTTTGCATAAAGGCAGTCACAGTCGCTAATGCCACCAGTGGTTTCGCCAAAACAGGTATTTGCCCATTAAATAATGACATTTTTCCCGATTGGATGTATGAAGCGGCAGGAACAACTAATACGCCAACCACTGACAATCAATTGCATACAAATGTATCAGAGCCTCGCTGCTTAGGTCAGAAAAACTTTTACAGAGTCTTCTGTAATTGAAGCAAGTAGCGTGCCTTCAATAAAGATTCCTGTGACTTCTTCAAATGCGACTGATTTTATACAAGAATTATCACTAGTCCCTCAAATGGATTCAATACTGGAACAGAGAAAACGCAAAAGATTAGATGCGCATTTTTTTTGGTATGATGTTTTAGATACAAATAAAAAAAAATTAGGGGGTATGCGTTTCAAATTTCAAACTTTTCAAAATTTTGGGCCACCCTAATGCATATAATTTCGCTAAAATTGTAATTTTTCTTTTTAATTAATAAATCCCAATATGAATAAATTCGTTCCTTTTGCACATTCTAGTAGGAATAGTGCTACTCGCTTTTGAAAATACTTTGTTGCTAAATTTTAATTACGAATAAACCCGACATACTTTAAGAATCAATTCTGGAAGAAAGTAGTAGTGAGCAAATTCAAGGGAATGAAAACACTTCTTGGTGTTTTTAACAATTTTAATTCTAAGATAGTTTTTTGCGATTTTCTCAATTTAATCTTTAAAGGAAAGCAAGTTTTGCATCTAGGGCACTCAATTAATGGAACGTGTCTGTGATGATAAAAATTATTCTCATAAATATTTAATGTAATTTAATCGATATGTTTAGATTATATTTATATGTGTATTTTTCACAAAATCTCTATTTAATTTTACCACATACTCTCGAACATCTCTTTATTATAATGGCATCATATTAAACACACAACGTTTCCATTCAATATTCGGATGAAAATGCCAAATGTAATGACATTACATCAGCATCTGTTTGTTATCTCTCTATATCTACTTGTATGTGAGAGTACCGAGAAGCAGGGGACTTCTCCAAATCACAAGTGGATCTTTACACTATTACATAGACACGTTTAACGTGCACGTGGTGTGCGCATTGTAAGAATATGAGGGGGCCGAATGCCGTTTTTGCGAACGAGCGAGGGTTATAACGAGCCCACTTGATTCGGTTGTTAGTTGATTGACTTCTAATGAACTTATGGTGTATGAAAACACCCATGGGTCTACCGAACAATTTGCTCGGGGACTGCAACACTCTTAAAATATTAAAATCTTTTTCGATTCCATCAATAATTGAGTTACGTTTGATCGATTGTTTGAGTAAAGTAATACTTCGATGTTTATTGTCTTTTGCCATTGTGCTGTATTGTATTTCATTTGCCCTGTGAGATAGCAAATATAAGTTATAGCTGCACGAAATAAATCAAGCAATCGTGATTATAGGATTGCATGATTTATCTCATGTAGCTAGATTTATATTTGTGATATCACATACAATTGCTATCTAATGAATATGTATACAGTATCTCATAAACAGAATTCATCTGTAACAAAATATTTAAGATATCGTTACAAAGAAATTAAAGTAGGGGAACCTCGACTAAATAGTAATCACTAATCAGTGCGAAATGAAATTTGAAAAGGTCAACGAGTTTTGGATGTTTGGGTGCCAGAATTACTTGTATGTGAGGAGCACAGAGGGCCGAGAAGTAGATGCAAGACTGATATGCAAATACATCTATCCTATCCATAAAGACAAGAATCCTGCCCTGTAAAACAGTGCTGCGACCAACGGCAACATGCGACTTCAAAACTTGGACGCTCAATAAAAACAAAAACACAAAAAAGCTTGATGAGATGGGAACGGAAAGCATTAAAAATAATATTAGAAGAAATGAAAATAACTGATGGATATGAGACAAGAACGAAGAGAAAAGACTATGAAATGTATGCTAAACCAAAAATAGATATTTATATAGAAGCAAAACGACTGCAGTAGCTCGGTGACATTTAAACAATGACAGAGAAAATTTTTAAAGAAAATGAAAATAGGAAACTTATAGTTTAGACTTGGCAAAACGTAAAAAAGGTTTTTGGTGAATTAATAATAGAAATCGTGGAAAAGTAGTATTAGTTGCAAGATAACTGAAAGTAAGTTGATTACTATTAAGTATCGCATTTTGTAAAATTTGCTGAACACCTGGATGGTACGTTATTATATGAGAATCATGAGAAAAAAAATTCGATGGCTGTTAAATCCAATAAAATTAATATTCAAAGTTAACACTTTAGATGTCGTTTGTTTAAATTACTGTAAAACATTTTAAAGATTGGTTTTGATATGATCAATGGGATAATAATTTTGAACAACTTTGTCATCATCATGTCATCATCATTTACGCTAATTTTACCTGAAAAAAACATATGACAGCGTTGTCCTGAATTTACACTTAACCACCTTAACGCAAAAAAATATCGAAATCAAAATTGCTTATTAATACCATTTTAACGTTGTCAAATTGTCCTGCTTATTTCAGCCCTATTACCTTATTAATTTTCGTTGCATTTTGTAAGTTCTTATCTGTATTTTCCGTTGATTAGTTATTTAGTGTTTCTGCTAATTTTCGAGTTTTACTGTCTTTTGTTGGTGTTTTTTTTTAAATTTATGTTAAAATGTTTTCAAACGACGAATAGGTAGACATGCATTTGGTGCTGGTAGAATGCGGAAACAGGTGACATCCTAGTAGTAATGTCTTTGGACGTTTAGACCGAAGAATAAGAGATGGTGATATGCTTCCTATCACCAACAGGTGCCTTTTATCGGGCTACAGGTCGTCCAAAAATTACAAGGCCCCTGAATTAGAGGATGCCATTTTAAATTTATTAGCAGACAATCCAGCAATATCAACACATGAACTAGGTAATATACTAGAAATATCACATAGTTCAGGTCGCCGAATTATTAAGGATGAGCGGTTTTATCCTTATCATTACAGAAAAGTTCAAGTTTTATTACCTGAAGATTTTCCACGTCGTGAGAATTTTTTTAACTGGTTTTTAGAACAAATACAAAGAAATCCTCAGTTTTGCAGGAATATCTTGTGGACGGACGAAGCTAATTTTTGATGAGATAGATTTTACAGTCAACAATATTCACATTCTTATGCTTTGGAAAATCCTCAGGTATTTAGACCTGCTTGCCACCAACATATGTTTAACGTAAATGTCTGGGCAGATATTATCGGGAATCGGTTAATGGGGCCAGTCATTATTCCTAACATGCTGGCCGGGGACAACCTTTTCGAATTTTTGGTAAATGGTTTTCAAAATTTAGTAGATGAACTTCCATTAGCGGTAATTAATAATATATGGCTACAAATGGATGGTTAAACGCTGTTCGTTGGTTAGCCCATCTCTTGAAAACGGTTGGACCGATTTGGCTATCTTTTTTAGAAATGTTCGTAATAGTCCGATAAGGGCTTTCAAGGAAAGAAAAATTGAAAAAGTTGCCCTGAAAATTGGAAAATTCGGAAAAAATGAGAGTGCTTTTTTCTATAGACTTTTTGTATGAACTCAAGACCATAACTTACGATTCGAAAAATAGATATACGTAATTCTTTTTTGTTTTGTTCGTTATAGTCCTGGAAAAGTTTTCAGGAAAAAAAAATTCTGGGCAATTACAAAGGAGAGTTGGAAGATTCGGGCAATATATGTATACAATCGTTCGTATGTCTGCTAGTGATCGTGTAACATCTGAACGACTTGATCCAATATTCACAAAATATTTTTTTGGCCATAGTGAAGATGGACTTTTGAGTGGCGATGCCATACCTACTGCCATCTCTTATTTTCAACTTTTAATTGAGAGAGATGTAGCAGATTACAAATCTGAGCAGGGAGTCACTGGAACAAATATTAGTTATTTCGGTCATATAGTGTAAATATTTATAAATGCCTTAATTTTTGCAATTAGTGGTAAGTATTTCCTGATCTTCTCTTGATGTTTTTTTCTTAGATTGGCAGCACCAGAAACAACCACGTCTATTATATATGTTGTCTTAGACGTTTTATGGACAAGGACAATATCCGGGATGTTGTTTGGTATAGTTTTATTGGTGCTGATGGGTCTCGCCCAATACAGTTTAAATTCTTCCCTTTCCACAACACTCTCTGCGTCGTACTTGTAGTATGGTATTGTGTCATCCATAAGGACTCGCTGTTGTAATAGTTGCTGGTGTAGAATTTTTGCTACCATATTATGCCTTGTCGTATAGTAAGTCGGCGCTAGTATATGGCATCCACTAACAAGTTGGCCTATGGTTTCGCCTTTTTGCCTGCAGAGACTGCATTTATCATCTGTACCTTCTTTGTGGATGTGTTTGCGGTACTATTTGGTGGCGACAACCCGATCTTGGATCGCGAACATTCATCCGTTCCGTTTCACGTATATTGCGCCGGTCTTAATCCACTCCACAGAGCGGCCGCATCTATCCCCTCCACATGGATTTGAACCATAAATCTTCCGAATAGTGGTTGACCCCTCCATCTTTCTATTATCTACCTTTCAGTTTCAATTTTGTTTTCCAGGTCTTCTACTTTGAGCGGTGTCCCTTTATAATTGTTCTGCACGATGTAGTGGTGTAAAGTACTGTGCTGAGCTTCTTCCGTGGTGTACGCATGTAATTTCTTTATTTGTTCCCAGTGGCGATTGCGGATGTTCTGAATCCCCCTCCTACCATGGTTCCTTGCCAGACGGAATCTTTCAATGGCACTCTTTGGATGGTGTATTCGATACTTCGTAGTCATTGTTCGAGTCGTTCTGTCTAAAACGGAAAGTTCAGTTTCTGTCCATTTAAGTATGCCGAAGCTGTATGTCAATAATGAAATTGCAAACGTGTTTATGGCTTCGGCTTTATTGCCAGCTGACAATCCTGTCTTCATTATTGCTTATATCCTTTCCTTGTACACTGTTGTTATTACGTGTTTACTTTCAGCATGATCAATTCCCTAGCCTGTTCAAAGCCCAGATATTTGTTGATCCGGATCCAGTCCTGCTATCCCTTTCTGTTCTCTGGCCATATCGATGGTGCCATTTCCCGCTAACGGTCCCCAATCATAGCACGTGTTCTGCATTTGTCTATTCCGAATTTCATCCCTATATCACCACTGAAGTTATTAGCCTTTTTGAGCAGTTTCCTTGGGTCTTTCTCAGAACTGGCATACAACTTAATGTGGTCCTTGTACATCAGTTGGCTCAGATGGACTGTGTCCATTTTATATCCCTTTCTTTCTTCGTTTAAGTTATTATTATTATTATTATTATTATTATCGAACATAAACATAAGAGGTCCATATATACTGCCCTGCAAAGCACTTATTATATTGTCGAACTTCCAGAACATATTAATACGGAATCTAAGAACGATTGGATTCTTGTACATAAGTGGTAATTCCGCTACATTATCTGTATTAATAACAAATCCTTATGTAATATTACTTCGAAAAAGGGAACAAGTTTCCACAACAATTTCACTTCAATGAAAAGCAAATCGTTTTCTATTCATTCCATCATCCCATCAATCGCAGGGGGGGGGGGGGGGGTAGAACCGACGTGAGAAGGCAACGCGAAAGAAACAACACAAAACGTTATTCAAATATTAAAAAACAATTTCTTTAATTCGCGGTATACGTCTCAAGGCGCATATAATATATATTTAAGTGGAACATTTGCCGCCCCTTAATGGACGGGAAAATAAGGAGATATGCGCTCGTATACGTCACGCGCAATAAAAATAAGGAAGCCGGGGGCTCCCGTTGCCGAGCATAAAGACATATATTAAACAACATCGAACTGCTACACAAAAGCTTTCAAAATAATTACATGAGAAGAATCGCGTTGTAAATAATAAATAATCGCGCGCGCGTCGTTTGTTAGTCGCATACGGACGCTAGGGGGCGCGATGGATCGTCGAGCGCCTTTTTTTTCCATCCCGCACACCATGACCAGCCACATACGCATATGGTTCATTTGTGAGTATCATCTATATGTGTCTATGTTATGAAGAAGGAGTTTGTTAGTTACTCAACGCGTGAGATAATGGTGGATAGTCCTTCTTATGTGAGTATATTTTATGGGGTTCACGAACCGACAAGGGACAGTAATTTAATTGATCTCCCTGTAGGCAGATATTGTATCATATATTCCTATTGATACGCGTATACATTTACGGTATATAAACTAAAAACTTTTTGGATGGTGTTGATTTATTGATACGAGGATGTATTGAAAAATTCTTAGCCTACTATAGAAGCAAATAAAATTTGAAAATCAAAATATTTTATTATTCAACATACACTTTATTGTAACGAACAGTTTCTATCACCTCTTCGTTGGAGGAAAATTTACGACCTTTTCAACCTTTTTTCAGTTGGGAAAAGACATGATAGTCGGACGGAGCCAGACCTAGTGAATAAGGGGGGTGTTCGAGTAATTCGAACTCTAAATCATGTGCAGGTGCATTGTCCTGCAAAAACAAAACACCTTTGAACAATTTTTCGCGTCTTCTCTTTATAATCTTCTTTCGTAGAGCGCTCAGTAACGCCGAATAGTAATTCCCGGTTATTGTTCTACCCTTATCCAGAAAATCAATCATGATTACTCCATGGCAATCTCAGAACACTGAAGCAAAAACTTTTCCAGCAGATTTTTGAACATGAAACTCCTTAGGCCTTGAAGAACCAGAGTGCCTTCATTCCATCGATTGCTGCTTTGTTTCTGGGTCGTGAAAATGTACCCAAGTTTCATCCATAGAAACAACACGGCTTAAGAAGTCTGCATCTTTTTCAAACCGAGCACAGATCGAACGCAATGCTTTCACACTTGCACGCTTCTGGTCAACACATAGTCCAAATCGACGTGAACGAACATGATGGACGCGTTCATATGAAATATTCAGTGCCTTAGATATTCGTTTTCGCCCAATTCTACGGTTTGACAAAATCATGTCATGAACTACATCAACATTTAAGGGCACGTACACAGAAATTGACCTTCCCAATCGGTGTTCATCTTCAACGGAAAATTTACCCCTTTTGAAGCTTGCAATCCAATTTTTCACGTTGCATACGAAAGACAATTTTTCGATTTTCACAATTTCGGTCGACATCCTTTTTTCAAATGTTAGTGCCCAACTTTGGTTTGACTTTTTGACGTAAAACTTTACAGTGACACTTCTAATAGGTTATGTTTCGTTGCTATGCTATCCACGAAACCGGTCAAGGCTAACTAGATATCTATACATCTTCGTATTTCAAACATGTTTACAGCAAATCACTGGTTTTTATGGAAAAAAAAGTGACGTTTTCTCTTTTATTATTTTTGAAAAGAATGAAATTTACAAGAAATTAGAAATTACTTCTCAACTTATCGAACGTGGATGTTGGAGACATGGAACGGTTTTCAAGAGAAATTATGCCTTCTGTGATTCCCGAAATAAGTATAAAGATTTACTTGGCATTTTCCACTTGGATCCAAAAAATTATAATGACTAACTTTGGCTAAATCAATTGAAGATACAAAAAATTTTGAATAAAAATTGAACTGAATTGTACAGGAACTATTTGCCCTTGATGTCCAATACAGATGTTAGTGAAAATGAGAATACAAAAGACGATACAAATCAAATGTTTAATTGCATGCGTAAAAAATCCATGAAAAGGTTTGCAAAATTTGGATTCAACTCTACCTTTATATTTATCCAATATTTCACTCTTAGGAGTCGCTGATGATTTAGCTTTAAAAGATTTTTTCAAGGATAGGGATGAGACTGGTTCTGAAACCGGACGGTCCATGAAAGTAAGAATAGGCGAAAAATTCGGAATTATTAAAAAGTAGTGCTTTGCTGGTTTCTGGAGAAAAAAAAAAAGAAAGGGTCAGTCCTGATTGTTTGCACAAAATCATAAATACTAGAGAAAATTTCGAAAAACTCCTCGCAAGTATGTCAAAAGGGTCAGCATCGTTTTCAGTTAGAAAGTATAAAAGAAAAAGAAAGGAAATATAATCAACTTCCTCGTGACTAAGAGTATTCCTCCTTCAGTAATAATGAAGATGAAATAAGTTACAGACAGTATAGAACAGAGTCATTTGTTGAGAGTTATTTTGAGGTAAACAAAAAATTAAAATTGTAATGGAGTATCTTTTAGTTTTTTTTTATATATATGAAAGAATTATTGTTCTGTTTGTATTCCATTCGTATTATTTGTTTTGTCAATAAATAATTGCGAAATGGTTTCTCTATATTTCTGTTCGAATGGTTTAAATTTCAAACCAAGCCATGTATTCATAATTTTTGATTATTCGTAAAGGTCATAATAGATTGAAAAAATACTCAAAAGACATTTTATTGGAGATGTACATGGTAGTTTTAAAAAAAAATTCTAAAAATGAATCGAGTATTTCTGAGAATGTAGAGGGGCTTTCTACTTCAAACGCCAACGAAGGATATTTTAGCAAAATTCTGCTCTTGCTCATAAAGTCAATACCACACAGGGTTGGTTAAAAAACTATCTTCTGAGTTTCATAGAGGTTGAAGATTGGCCACCATAGACTTAAATCACCTGTACTATGACTTATGGCCAATGCTGGAGACCCAGGCGTGTTCTAAAGGCTATTTCAATTTTAAGTTGTTCAAGCACGCATTGGAGCAAGTAGTGTCAAAAATACCAATGTATGTCATACAAAATTATTATTATATTATTATTAATAAGTGACCTGGCCATCTGAAGAGCTGGTATAGGCCTAGGATGGAGGCCTTTTGTATAAGATTTATCTTCATTTTTAGATTACAGTATATTCATTTTGTGCAAAAAATATAACTTTCGAATTGTTTTTATTGCTTCAAAATTTTTAATTATTATAGTTAGAATGTTTAGCAGTCAGTTTTTCTAAAAATTTAAAAGGCTACCGTTGTATAAACCTTTTAATTATACAATTGGAATGTTGTCATATACTTATTTTCCAAAATAGAGTAACCAGATTTATTAATGATATCACTTAACTCATTTATAATGCTAATTTATAATTTAACATAAACATATTTTATTATAAAGTATTTAAATCATAAAGGCTTACTTCATAATGCGCTTTCTTTTTTACAGCAATCATATTTACTATAGAGAAAACAGTTTTTCAACTACTTATGTCAGAAATTAATATGTCATTCGACTTATAAAACCTTTCAGACAATTCTTTCGTAATGAAGGATAATTTCGCGAACAGGAAATACGTAAACCACAAAATACACGTCTCGTCAACCAAAGAAAAAAAATTCTATATGAGATAGCGCATTAAAAAATGACGTATTCTTCCAGTAGTCTCCCTGAAGTTCTTTCGATCTCAAAGGTTAGAATAAAAACGCAAACTCTCCGAGAAGTATCCAAACTGGAATGATGGGAAAAGGCCTATAATTTCACGAAATAATGACATCTTTTGTTTTAAAGCTCGCCGATTAGTTTTTGTTTTGCGTGTGTTGTGTCGGTGAATTGACGATATCCTGTCTTCTGTCATAAAATTATACCTATACGTAGCATTTAACTATAGGGATTTCACAAAACACCAATACACCGTTTCTGTTTATAAATATAAATGCGTGGGTAAATGTATATACGCGAAGAATACCTACGTCAGTAAATATTCTTTGTTCAGTTTATCTTTAGCATCTTCCATGTAACAATAATTCTTGGAGGAAATAAATTATTACTTTTATTAGGTATATTAAACATTGATCATGGTAATTAGTCATTCGCAAAATTGTATTATATAAATTATTACCTAATGTGCTTTGTACATACAGATTCCGATATTCGGTCAAAAACTCTGTCAATTAAACTACGGCGATCTGTGTATGGACACTCTTAAGGTAGTAGTGTTACAGACAAAATAATTCCTCTAAGGTAATTAATTATAAACAATTTTCATGGTTTCTTGTTGGTAAGGCTCATGTATAACATTTATATAACCCAACCCCAAAAAAATTATTTTACATCACAGTACACATAAATAAATTGTTTATTAATAATGCAATTAGTATAGAAATTGTATCAGTAACATTTTTGTAGTAATTACTTTGTTTTCGAGTCCAAATCCGACCAATTATGATTAAAATGTAAACTAGTTCTTTAAGTAAAGTCATAGTAGTGATGAATTAAAAGTTACAAAAATTCTGCGAATACAAAGTTTCACTAAAAATTTTTTTTTGTAATTTTCTGTTTCTGTTTATAAATATAAATTATTACCTAATGTGCTTTGTACATACAGATTCCGATATTCGGTCAAAAACTCTGTCAATTAAACTACGGCGATCTGTGTATGGACACTCTTAAGGTAGTAGTGTTACAGACAAAATAATTCCTCTAAGGTAATTAATTATAAACAATTTTCATGGTTTCTTGTTGGTAAGGCTCATGTATAACATTTATTTAACCCAACCCCAAAAAAATTATTTTACATCACAGTACACATAAATAAATTGTTTATTAATAATGCAATTAGTATAGAAATTGTATCAGTAACATTTTTGTAGTAATTACTTTGTTTTCGAGTCCAAATCCGACCAATTATGATTAAAATGTAAACTAGTTCTTTAAGTAAAGTCATAGTAGTGATGAAGTAAAAGTTACAGAAATTCTGCGAATACAAAGTTTCACTAAAAAATTTTTTTTGTAATTTTTCGACAACAATAATTGTCCTGATTCGGTCTGGTAAAAGTTTTATACTAATGGCGTTATTAATAAACAATTTATTTAGGTGTCTTCATGTAAAATAAATCATATTGTATACAAAAATCGTAAAATTCCAAAAAAGGATAATTTTGTTAGCAGGCCTTTCTAAAATAATACACTCTTGTAAAGAAAATGATCGCTGGCAATATTTCTTTTATATTGATATCTAAGTAGTATATTTTCGAAACGTAACGATAACAGAAGTCCAAAATTTTAATGATAAGAAATACCAATTTATGGATTATCGTAAAATAAACATAATAAACATAGATGACCAAAGATTAACAAATGCTAATTAAAAACGAAGATATAATTCATGTGTTACAAAATTTACAAATACAGATTTTATTATTGTGGGTGCACACAGTTCATGGAAACAATTACTACATGTTTTCTTTTGGCTTAGATTCGGAAAATTTGTCATCTTCCCAAAAAAATTGTTTTCTTTATTTTCTTCAGGAAACCCAGTATCTGTTTGAACTGTCTCTTTGGTTCACTATCCTTTCTTTCTTTACTTTTTAATAATTCCAAAAATTGTGATGAAGACAAAACTGAGGTTTGTTATTTTCCTTCTGTACTTTTGTTTAGGTTGGTTGTTTCCATTTTTGGAAGAGGAATTATATCTCTAGGTGTAATAAGTGCTTTCTCTCTGGGATGGAAAATCGATTTCTGAAACTGACATAAAACACTTCATAGGAACTTTATCCGCTAGCATGCCCAGATTTAGATAATTTGTCACCTCTTCTTTAAAAAATTACATATATAAACAAAGTTTATGGAACCAAGTATTACAAGATTTCTTTTGGCTTAGATTCGGAAAATTTGTGCTGTTCTCAGAAAACATATACTCAGCATTACTTTCTTTATTTTCTTCATAAAATCCAATATTTGTTTGAACTGTCTCTTTGGTTTAATATTTTTGATTTCTTTACCTTTTTATAACTCCCAAATGGTAATGAAGTCAAAACTGAAGTTCTTGATTTTCGTTGAATTTTCTTTCTGTGCGTATGTTCATGTTGGTTGCCCATTTTTGGAAGAGGAATTTATATCTCTAGGGGTTATTAATTGCTTTCTCTTTCTTGATCTTAGCAGAAGTTTTGGATTAAAAGTCGATATCTGAATCCGACACATAAACGACCGACATTTCATAGAAATGTTCTCCTCCAGCATGTCCAGAATTTGATAATTTGTCACTATTTTATTCTTCAAATTTACGTCTGCGTTTTTTGAAAGTTGCTTCAGAAGAACGTTTTCTTTGCCTAGACAAGCAATTGGTTCAGTCGATAGCCTTTCACGAGAATTGTTTTCCATTCTTGATACAGGAATTTATCCAGTACTGATTTTAGATACTTTACTAAACTTTCATTTTGAAAAATAGACACTTTTCTCATAATTTTATTTATTGGTAGGGGTTTATCCGTCACAAAGAACATCAATTCATGTAAAGCATCTTTTTAAAGGAGAATAATTTCAAGTCTTTCTAAAACCTTCAACTTTATTTTCTTCGGTTGCGGCTCAGTTAGCTTAGATAAAGCACGTGTCTCCTACACAATTAACAGATAAGTCTTACTGTTCTGTATTTTTTGAATTCTGCTACATATAGGTTTGTCTAAACAAGTTGAGTGTTGCTCAATAAAACTTTTGTGGAAGTGGCAGTCGAGAAATACTCACAACAGCAGAAGCGACATCTTTTTTGACATAGAAGTTGGATTTTGGCCTTTCGTGGAGTGTACATGTGGAATGTCGTGGTTGCAATGTTAATGCAGGAAGGTATACTTTCAGAATCATAGCAGATAGTGTAAGTGTTCAAACAGCTCAATGAGTTGCCTTAGAGGTGTAGATGAGGTGCTATCTGTTCATAAAGTCTAAAAAATGAGAAATTGACGTAATAAGAAAAGGATAAGGGAGCTCTAAATTATGGCTATGTATTTGGATCATAGAACTTAATTAGAGTTACAATTGTACAAAATTTCATCTACTTTTAAAAAGATTAAATAGCTTGTTCTAACATCATATTATAAAATTAAAATTACATGACCATTTTATGTATAAATTAATTGGACTATACGTTTTGTTTGTGTTTTTTGATTGTACAAAGACGTATTTTTATGTCAAATTTATTTACTATTACTTTTTTGCAAAATACCTTGCAGAATAGAGCTGTAAATGATGCACAGTTTATTTAACCTAGAACGAGCAGATGGTATTCCATCTAAAAACACTGAAATAAAATCATCCGATGATTTCGCACGAAGAGATCGCAACGATAACCGCATATCGCTCCCTATCTCTCTGTTATTCAATCGTTCCATCTCTATTCCACTCATACAATACCGACGTCTACGTATATAGGTACAGAAACATAGCTCGCACGTATATACAGAGGGTTACAATTGAATTAGGCCTTTAACGTCAAGTTTGAGTAATGGTCGGTAACCTGTTCCTCTTTTCTCTGTTACTCCCCTCGCTGTGCGCTCTCTGGCTGGGGCTATCGGCAATACACATTTACAAGAGAGAAAGCCAACACAATACAATACAATGCAATATAACAACGGCACATACACACACACATACTCTGCACTCGACAGACCAAAACACCACGGCCCGTTCTGATTAAAATGTAATCTAATATTGCAGGCCGGAAAATATATATGAACACCCCCGCAGACACGGGACGCTCGGGTGATACAGAACGAAATATTTCCGCGTTTCAATTACCATTTTATTGCCCCCATTGTCTGGCGTTAGATTTGATTGCTCTCATTTACCGGGGGTGGTGCTGTTGCTGGCTGCGTTGAGAGTGATGAGTAAGCACGCGTTCCTATTCAAAAATGGAGAATTCCACTTCTGTCATTTCTCTTATCGTTTACCTTGCTGTCTTTGGCATAATTCGCGTATGAATAACTTTATTATTAACAGTTCTTTAACTGTGTTCGAAATGTTGTGTCTGTGTTGTGTTAAACAAGTGTTCGTATTCATGCATATGGATGTCAATTTTTATAGCAGACTACTTCCTACTATACTCATTCAATTCGTACAGTCGCGAGCAATAAATTCTGGACGTCAATGCCTTACAAAATTCTGTCATATTTTGACAAACTAGAAATTTCATCTGATTGTTTGCACCTTTTCTGTTGTCAATAATTACCAACAAGCTGTCAAATATAAATTTTATTGTGCTTTGTCAAGAAATTTTCTTATCATGGCACCAAGTTCTTACTTTAACAAAGATGTAGCAGGTTAGTTAGGGATGGCAAAGAGTTCGGTAACTTTAATTGTTAGGCCGTGGAGAGAGGGGAGAGAGAGAGAGAGAGAGAGCGAAAAAGAGGGAGGGGGGAGGGAGGGAGGGAGAGAGAGAGAGGGGGAGAGAGAGAGTATTTCTGGATAGACAAGTGAGTTCTGGACGACCTCGTGCATCGACTGCGGTGGACGACCTTAGGTGTTGGTCCAAAATATTCATAAAAACCCTTTTCCAACAGCTATACAATTACTCTCCTGCTAGAAATATCAAGCACAAAGAAACCAGATTGGGCATTGCATTACAGTACCTTGCGAATGACAATAACTTTTGTGAAAACGTAATTTTTAATAACGAAAGGCCTCTTTGGGTAAGTTATAGTATATAGAACAAGGAGTCGGCGGCATGATGCAAAATTTGGCATTATATTCTTCTTGATAATCATTATGGATAATTATCAAGAATGTAAATTTATAATGAAAGTTGCTACGACTTCCCTGATGAGATGAGCTATTGTGGATGTAAAAGCAGGATTAAGTATAACACTTCTGCAATAGTGTTTCTCTTATACTAATAAATTTATTGTATAAATAATAAGATTTACATACTATTTACACAATAGCACATTCAAGCAAAAATGTGATGATACCGTCAACACAGGTAATCAAAGGACTAATTTATCTCATTGACATTGTAGAATGCTTCTTGAAAGAGAATGTTCTTTATTTTCTCTTTAGATACGAAAGTAGAAAGATGTCTAAACATAACTTTGATTTTGTTAAATAATTACCAGTGACGATGTTGTACTGAAGTGGTTTTTGTCCTATGAAATGTGGGATGTGCAGCAAATGGTTATGAAGGGTGGAGACTTCTGTAATCTCACCCCTAGTCATCAGGTGTGACAGCTTTTTCAAAGCCCTGCTTAGTTGTTGCAGAATATGTGTCTAGGCTAATGGACTTATCATAAGCTCTCTGAAGAGAGGTTTGCAGTGGATAGTTTGTGAAACACATACAATTGCTCGAACAGCCTTCTTCTGCAGGATAAACACCTTTTCTGTATAGACCTACCCCATATTGGTTAAACATTGTTGATATGTGATTTGATAGTCCATAGTATGTCGTTATTTCAGTAGACTATCAGTTATAAATCTGATACGTGTAATTGCATAAGTAGCAGAAGACAAGTGTTTGATTAATTCATCTATCTGCGGCTTCCATGTTATTCTTGTGTCTTGTCTAATATCAAGGAATTTTCAATTCGTAGAATATATGTTTGATATATGTTTACTAGTAAAGTAAATTGTCTGACATTTATCCCGGTTAAGTGATAAACGATTGGCTGTGAACCATTTAAATGTCTACATTCTGAAGATACCAAAACCTTAAAATAATGTGGTGTTTATAATGCAATTTCTTTGTAAAACGTACTACATTACTGGTTTGAATGCCTCACATAATCCAGTCAAGTTGATAAAACCATGAAAAGCAACTTAATAAATGTTGTGGTTCGGATAGCTTTTAATTACTTTTTCTTCTTTTACATAATATATTTAGTCATACGAAATATATATAAGACTGTTCTAGACATACCTGTTGAACACATAGAAAAAAAAATGAGAATAACCCAAACTCTCAACCCGAAACAGACTGGCATTTCATGTAGGTATTTAATAAAAATGCTGGCTTTTTAATACGTTTCCTTGTTTAGATTTATTTCTTTAAAAAACATGAATACGTTTTTTAAAGAGCCTTTCGTATGTTTATTATGTTATAAAAGGGTAATTGTGAGTATAATAAGGGAAAAAAATAGTAATCCTACGATTCTTCAATAAAACATTTACTTAAATCTATACTTTATCATAGTAATAGCTGATTCAAGGGCAAACGATATGAAAAGCAAATCAAACAAAATATACTCTTAAGTAAAATTTAATAGAAAAAAATCAAAATATATTTAAATTTTTTATAAACTTCCGGATTAAATTGTAACGTATGTAGAACAAGTAATATTACAAAAATCGAATAAAGTAAATCACAATGGTCATCACCATTGCTGATTGTACCTAAGAAACCAGATAGAAACGGAAATAAGAAATGGAGGTTAGTAATAGACTACAGTGTTTTAAATAAAAATATAAAAGAGGATAGATTTCCTTTACCTATTTTCACATTTAGATCTTTCCATTGTACCATTGTGTACTATCAAGTAGAATTAGAACCATCTGGTAGGGACTATACAGCTTTTACTACAGTCAAAGGTCATTTCAATATGACAAGACTTCCTATGGGAATGAAGGCTAGTCCTAATATTTTTTCAAGAGTTATGACAATAGCCATGTCCGAATTGAATTTTGAGTCATGTTTTGTATACCTAGATGATCTAGTAGTGTTTGGAAATAATCTACAAAATCACAACCAAAATTTAGTCAAATTTTTCAACAGGTTAAGAAAACTAATTTAAAATTAAATCCTGGCAGGATCGCCATATAACATCCGTCCCTTTGTTAGAGGTTTGGACGTTTGATCAAAACGCATATGGATGGATGTTGTGATGTGTTTTATTCGTAGTGGACAACTACATCATCTACATATAGTAATTATATACTATACAACTAACACTACACAGGGTGTAACAAAATAAGTGTAAAACATTTCAGGGGGTGATTCCTTAGCGAAAAAGAGATAGGGTCTTTCATATAAAAAACTTCAATGGAGCATCCCTTGTTAAGATACAGCCCCATAAAGGGGGTACATAAAATTTGCTTTACAATTTTTCTCACAAACACTAAAAATGTAATTTATTTCCAATGTAACTTTTTGTCTGATTATTTGTTTACCATTTAAAAATCTATTTCCAATACCTTGTTTCATTCGAAACAAAAAATGTCTCTTGAATTTTTTGCCCAAAAGTAATCAGTTCGCAGCAAAAAATTATTTTACGAACAACTACAGAGATATATCGTCATAAAACGAAAATGTAAAACTAATTTATTTAGTAGGCCGCTAGTAGTGGTATCACGCTGTCAGTTTGTAAATTTTTGAAATTGAATTAATACTTAATTGTGTGTCGTTGTTTTGTTCGTAATTTGTTAGTTTAATAATTCACTTGTTATTAAAATGGCATACACAAATGAGGAAATGGCTGATATGCATTACGTTTACGGTCTGTCGCAGGGGAATGGGTTAGAAGCTTCTAGAAGATATGCTGAAATGTATCCTCAACGGCAGCTTCCTTCGCATAGAATATTTGCCCGACTTCATCAACGATTACGAGTATATGGTTCATTCGACAAAAGAACGCAGGATTGTGGTCGCCATCGAGAAGTTAGAACAACACATCTTGAAGAAGCAATACTTAATTTGGTTGAAGAACAACCTACTAGCAGTACTAGAAAGATTGCTTAACATCTGCAACGAGTACAGGCACTGTTACAGCGAGATTTTCCGAACCGTCTTGAATTTTCCAATTGGATGCTGGAAATGATTAGAAGAAATCCTGACTTTCTGAAGACGATCGAATTCACAGACGAATGTACTTTTTCTCGGGACAAGATAATTAATTTTCATAATAGCCACATATGGGCTGATGAAAACCCTCACGCTATTGTACAAGCTAACCATCAAGAACACTTTTCTCTTAACGTGTGGCTCGGAGTTATTGGGGATTATTTAATTGGCCCTCATTTTCTACCTCCTCGATTAAATGGTGAGGCATACACTCAATTTTTAAGAGAAGTGCATCCAGTAGTGCTGGAGGAAGTTCCTTTGGGCGTCAGAAGGGATATGTTTTTTATGCATGCAAGCAGCACGTCAGCATTTAACCCAAACATATCTAAATCATTGGATAGGTCGAGGAGGACCACAGAATTGGTCCGCTCGATCCCCGGATCTCAATTCTCTCGATTTCTGTACTTGGGGCCATTTACAGACTTTGGTTTATCCTACTCCTGTTCGCGATGTAGAGGACTTAAGAAACCGCATCATCGATGCGTGCAGGGTAATTAGAGAGAATCCAGGAATATTTGAGCGAATACGTGGCTCAATGCACCGACGTCTAGACGCATGTGTAATGACTGATGGTGGACATATTGAACATTTACTACGATTTCTAC
Source organism: Amphimallon solstitiale (assembly GCA_963170755.1). Lineage (NCBI taxonomy): Eukaryota > Metazoa > Arthropoda > Insecta > Coleoptera > Scarabaeidae > Amphimallon > Amphimallon solstitiale. Next base: position 60,745,046 of record OY720680.1, read on the forward strand.
ATGTTTTATGTTTTGTTATTAATAAATTAGTTTTGTTTATTCATCTTTAATCATATGTATTTTGATGCAGGTAGTAACTACAAAATAACAATACTAATCCAGTTCGCATTTATGACGATGTATCTCTGTAGTTGTTCGTAAAATAATTTTTTGCTGCGAACTGATTACTTTTGGGCAAAAAATTCAAGAGACATTTTTTGTTTCGAATGAAACAAGGTATTGGAAATAGATTTTTAAATGGTAAACAAATAATCAGACAAAAAGTTACATTGGAAATAAATTACATTTTTAGTGTTTGTGAGAAAAATTGTAAAACAAATTTTATGTCCCCCTTTATGGGGCTGTATCTTAACAAGGGATGCTCCATTGAAGTTTTTTTATATGAAAGACCCTATCTCTTTTTCGCTAAGGAATCACCCCCTGAAATGTTTTACACTTATTTTGTAACACCCTGTATACATATCTAATTACTTAATACGGGCTACTCAATACTGCATCATACTGATGCATACTAACTACTAACATCATTACTAACTCATCTGAATACTGACTCAATACTAACTCTAATGTTCCTAATATTACTCTTTTATACTAACTATATTATATTAACCTAATTCAGCGAAGGATTGTTTATGTAAAACAAGTAGTTTGTATATGTTTGTCTATATACCGAGACCTTGTGCGATCACCATCTATTAATTTTGTGATATTACTTGTTCTACATACGTTACAAAATTGTGAGAGTGGGGTTGAGAATATTTCATTGGCTGATCAGTTTCATTCATGAATATTAATCCATTTGAAAGATATCAGAGGACGACACTTTACTTAAGAAATATTTACAGTTTTCTCTAGGTTGTATAACTATAGTATTAATAAACAATGCTCTTGCGATCGACCGTTTGTGCACTCCTGGTATAAGGCATTAAACCTGTTTTTATAAAACTTTAAATTGTCAAGGTATAATTTAGAAAATTGTGCATTTAAAGCCATCATATTCGAAGAGTAAGTATTTGCTAATTATATGACGCCATATCGTCGTACAATGAAAAGTATTTTCTCAAATTATCCAATAAAACTAACAACATAACTTTTTCTTCGTAATTACAAGACAACCAACTGTAATAGGTACTATTAAAACAAGTTACACGTAAGACAAAGGGAAGTTATGTACGTATAGGATGCATAAAAAATTGGAAATAAACACGAATCCCTATAATTTCATTTGCGAAATAAATGTCAGCGCAGTGCATGTGTACAGTGCATTTTGCATCGCCACCGACTGCATAATTTACAATAAAATTTGTCCAATTGAATATTCTAAAAGCAATTTAGTGGCACCGGCAGCAGGACAAACTGCCACACCGCTCAGCAGTTTACTAGATAAAGACGGACATAGAATAGAACGGGCACGGGGTATCTATATAGAATTAAACGCGTATAGCTCACAGAGTAAATCGTTTTAGTTTGCAATTGGTCAGCGCGTTGAGTTATTGAAGTGGAAATGCTATTGGACAAGTGATTACTGCGTCGATCAACGCTTCTCATCTTGGATTAAGTTATACGTCCTTTCCAATTACCCGATCTTTTTAGAGGGCCGCCGAACGTTTAACTTAAGTATAACCGCTTGATGGAAAAATCAATAAGAATATATATATCAAAGATCTTGTGATTTTTTTCGAAATACTAATGCGAAAACGAGCATATTGTTTTGGTATTTCGAATATGAATGTATTTCATGTACCAATTTAGATATCTTCTGATAGTACAAATGAAGTTTATTTGGTGACAGTCACAGATAATATTACTTTGATTTGACAGATTAATATCAGTAGTGTTAATGGTTTTCTTAATATTATAGTAAAATTGAAGATGTTTTCAAAGAAAAATAATAATAAAAATTTGTACTATAAGAAATTGTCATATTGTTATGTAAGGATTAGACAAGACAATGTAAGGTCAAATTATAATTTATTGACTATTTTCAAATAATATATAGAAATTATGTTAACATTAATATGTAAGTAACTATAGAAATTCTTAAATGAGAAATGATTATTTTAAAATATAATAAGTATAACTAGCTGGCCCGACAGACGTTGTTCTGCCCTTTCCGGTAGGTGGCGCGATAAGTTTGATTTGGTCAGGGCCAACTGCATCGCGCTATCGTTGCGAGATTTTTCTAATTCCGATAACCTCAAATTATCTATCCTTGGTGGCGCCATCTATCCAAAGCATTATAAACTACTTGGTAATGGCTGAGCATATTTAAAATCACTTGCTGAAAATATACTATACGATTTTATTATATCAAACTTACTGTTACTGACATTTGACTGATTTGAGATTTATTCTGTCTGTTCCATATTCTTTTCTACTTAAATTATTCTAATGCTACGCACATTCAGTCGTTTCATTTAATGTATGCTATATACTTATATATTTTGAGAGTTTTGGGTCATTTAGTTCTTACCAAAATAGTCTGCGCTAAAACGCAAGTAATTCGCATTATTGTCGTTCTATTTCATCATCTTAAAATTTTTAATATTAATTATCGCAAAGTTAATGTTTAAAGTGTTATTTCAAAGTTTATGTCAATAAAAAATCAGAAATTATTTCTTTTGGGTACTGCTAGATGGCGTTACATAAAGATCAATATTTTGAGGTTACCAGAATCAAATTCATCAATGTAATCGGCCTTATATCGCGCAGCGATAGCGTGATACAGTTGACCTTGGACTTGGTTAAAGTGCATGTATAAGAAAGTCTGCACAGAAGTGGTTGTTCGTGCGTTTGCACGATAGGCATGGTGACCAAAATATGGCTTATGTCAAAATTCAAAGGTGTTTAGATGTCAAAATTCAATTCTATCAAATAAATAGCGCCATCTATCGAACGGCAGCATATACCAAAACAATTTTGTTAACCACGCAAACATATTGTGTAGGTACATCATCATTTCTGTTTATAAATATAATATTTATTAACAGCTTCACCACAGCGCCACCTATCTTGTCAAGATTTTGTGATTTTCTTTTTCGTCACTAAACCGACATATATTGTGAATATGAGTCATGTTGGTCCATAAATATAGAATCTGTTAATAACCTTTACCTCAACGCCACTTATAAAATGTTTTGATTAGGCGTATTGACGACATTAATATGATGTGAGAATATCAAAAAGATTGGTTGAGCCATTAAGAAGTTATTGAATAACATGAAGACGCTCCAACGGTTATATACAGTGCGTGTCTAAAGCCCCCCCCCCCCCTGTTATCTATTAAACAAAGTGGAATAAAACGTTGAAACAAAATAAAGCAAGACAACTTTAAAAATACTAACTTTAAGGCTATGTTTCACTTTTAATTTTGACATGGCGGTGTAGGCTATATGTATCATCTTAAAATTTTTAAATGGCATGGGGGTCAAGTGACCCCTCATATGAAAGGTGTTTGGAATATCTATTCAAAATTCATGTTTTTTTAAAATCTTCTTTATTTGTTAAAACAAATAATCGCCGAATTTCACGGGTAGTGAATAAAGCAAAACTACTAAAATTTTAAATTAAATGTTCAAAATAAGCACCTTCAACCTCTTGGCAATAACAACCGATTGCAAAACAATGATGTAATTATCTTACCCGTGAAATTCGGCAATTTTTTTTTAAATGTAGGATTTTTAGGAAAAAACATAAATTTTGAATAGATCTCCCAAATACCTTTCAAATGAGGGGTCACAGCGCCATCTGTACAAATTTTAAAATGAGAAATGGTCATAAAGTTAGTATTTTTATAGAAATTTTATTTTATTTTTGTTTCAACGTTTTATTCTACTTCGTTTAAAAGATAACGGAGGCGGGAGGAGACTTCAAACACGTACTGTATATAAAGATAGTAAGGAACATTTTTACAAATACCTTGGAGACAGTATTTCATTCCTCAGTTAGTCAGTTTATACTCCTGAGAAATAAAAGAGATGTTTCTTTATTTGATAATCGTGGTAGTGTTAAAAGTAATGAAGAAGTCATTGAAAATATTCTATTTAACCTAAATATAAAAATATTCTTACCTAAAAAGAAGGAAAGAAAGATATAATTTAATTGAACAATTATTTTATCAAGAAGAGTAATAAGAGGATTGGAATTCTCACTTTAGAATTAGTAGTTATTTTGATACTTAGAATCAATCAATCTTTAGCCATTATAAGAGATACAAGACGGATACACTTTCTGAATAGGATTTCCAACCATACTTCCTAGAAGGATAAAAATCAAGATTATCTATTTTGGCGATCCAACAGGCTTTGGCCATTTCAAAAAAAAAATATTGGATATTAATTGAATATCAAAATACCAGTGGTAGGAATACAACTCTACAGAAACCAACACAAATATAAGAGAGGGAATACATATACTATAAGGAATACCTGGAGTTATTTATTGAAGAAGCTGTATCGACCTAGAGGTTCCATGAAGGAGCATATTTAATGTTTTGAAATAGAATATTAGAAAACGTTGAGCATTTTTAATTTACCTATATCACTTAAGAAGAACAAATACGAATAGGTACTGTTTTTTTTAGGTACGGTTGTGCGATCACGAAAATATTTATTAACACATTTTCGGGTCTTTGATTGTCTAAAAAATCTTCTACAACAGCTTTTAATGACGTATATGAGTCGTTGTTATTTAGCTTTGGACCGAAGCTTTGGTCTTAAATAACTCACCTTTTTGTGGTCCGACATATAATATACCTTCTTTTAACTTTGCTTCAGTTAGTTTTATAAAAATGGACAAATGCCTTCTCTTTCGACAAATTAAGTTTTGGAATGAATTTACTCAATTCCGCTTGACCCAGTCTGTGCGATTTATCATTTTCTTTTATATCAATGTCTATGTTATGGGATATTAAATGTTTGTTGGGTCCTTCTTCTACCACACCGTCTTTATTTGCTACCTCAAGTTCATCATTTGGGGAGGAGTAAGAACTGATAAACTATTTGAATGTGGAATATATCAAATAGCAGATGAAAAATTAGTGTATTGAATTGTTCTTCTTTTCTTCAATGACAATACTGCGTTTATAGGTGGAGTCAAGCAGAAATAACAGTTATCTGTATGGTTTGTATGTTTCCACCAAACTATTGACACAATAAAAGCCATAGATCGTTATTTTTCAATCATTTTAATAGTATAACTACACAAGAGTTGCAACTACTTGCAACATAGGTATAGAGCCCATGACTTATTGCGTTTCTGTGATGAATATGTTATTTTATCGCGTAGGTAACACAGTCACAGCCACGATACACCTATACCGATATGCTCACTTTAGCTGTCAATGACGTCATTGCGGAGCAAGTCAGATTGACAGTTCTCATATCGGCTGCAGTTTGACACAGTTTTAAGTTGTTTTGCCGTTCTTTTAAAATTATATTCCATTTAATATGCCTGGTTGTGTTGTATACGGTTGTCCTGAATGCAATCGAAGAAGTAGAGATGGTCAGAATAAATATTACAGGTTTCCCAAGGAAGGGACGATACAAAATGTATGGTTAATTGCGTGTAAAGGCATGATTTAATAAATTTGAAGAATTGTATTTCATGAAATCTGATTTTATCATTGTTCATAATAAAAAAATCAACTTATTTTAGCATGTATCATTCCGTTAATTTTAAGCAATCATGTTTTCATACATCACTCCAACAAGAATTAATGCAATTTTCCAGTAAATCATACAGAGATTTAAATTCTGATGCAGTTCCCAGATTGAAAGAAGAGACAGTTTGAAGCAATAAACACTGAGTTGAAAATCTCTAAAAAGCAAGAAATATATGCTTTGATGAAACATATACAGATATGGTTAAATTACTTAAGATTGAGTAGTAAAATATGTGAAACATCGACATAGACTGATTTTGAAGCTTTTAAAGTGTCCGATGCTTACTGATCACCTATGAAAGTGAATTATTCGATTTCCATGACTGTCACACTAAGAGCAACACATTTGTACATCTGCGAACATTCATACAGTATCTTGAGGTATTCTATATATCGTAGCAAGATACGTAGTTTTTTTGCTTATTAAGAATTTTTAATTTATTGTCAACTATTTCAGGTTGCTTTTCGTTAACGCAAGGGTATAGTGAGAATAGTATTTGGATTTCAATTTGATACAGAAGAATTGTATAGCTTTTTCTTTAATAGTTGTAAAAACATTGAACCGAACTGAATTGAAACTTAAACTATCAAAGTCGTCTTTTATATTAGCTATCATAATTAAAATTCGTACCTTCTACAAACATTTATGCTTAACCTCCTTGGTATCTTTTTTAAGCAACATATAATACATTATCTGCATTTTATAAACATTTGTATTCTGTTCATATAGTGTCTTTATCAAATACAAAAACAATCTTATAAAATCTCTTCAAATTAAAATTTTTGTTATGCATGATAATAATAAAAGTTAAGTTTGACAATTTTATTTTAATTTAATATTATTAGGTAAAATTTTGAAATACGTGACTACTATAATACAAGTGTTAAATCTAGAATCAAGATTAATTTACGGTTTGAAGTTAGTTTTATGCTCCTGTATTCAATGGGTAATTTATAATTATTGAAAACATACTTGTAAAATATGTATATTAAACATAATTACTCCAGCCAAGTTGTATTTGCTTCATTCAAATGTTGGCTTATCTTCTCTTCCATTACCCGAGACCCTTCTATTAAAAGTGATGTAGCTGTACATTACCAATATCAAATACTTCAGATCTACGCGATTCACTAAATATGATTTACATGTGTGCAAAAGAAAATATTATATGCTTGAAAATATACATATGTTAAATAAATATCTATATCTACATTTTGGAAATGATTTTATTCAGTAAATGAAACATTTATCAATACTTCAATTACATTTTCAGTTTATATTTACACAGATCATTAATGCACAGCCTCTCGATAGCACAGTCTAACAATGAACTCAATAAATAAACTGTTTTGCATTGAGTATTGAAAATGTAATTCAAACACATACAAAAAAAAGTTAAAACATCTTAAGTAGTTATGACTGCATTCAAAAATATCACTTTGCCTGAGTACTTCAATAATTGCTTATATTATTAATTTGTGGAAACACCATTTTTCAAATTTATTGAATCCTGCCTTTTACACGCAATTTACCATACATTTCGTACCGTCTCTTGCTTGGGAAACCTGTAATATTTAATGTGGCTATCTCTACTTTTCCGATTGTAATTACGGCACCCCTATACAGCACAACCTGGCATATTAAATAGAGTATTACTTAAAAAAAAACGATAAAACAACTTCAAACTGCGTCAAAATGTAGCCCATATGAGAACTGTCAATCTGACTTGCTCCGCAATGACGTCATTGACAGCTCAAGTGAGCATACCGGTATAAGTGTATCGTGGTCACAGCAACAGTAATAATGTTTATAACCTACGAACAACTGGAGGACGTTTTATTTTGTCATGTAATACAGGTGTAACAACTTCAAAAACAAAACTGTCCCAAAACTAAGAATGTAGACGGGAAAAAGTGACATGTCATTGTATATCCGAAGCCAGAGCTAATCGGCCGTTCTTATGGTAATTTTTAAATTCATCGGGTGGAAATTCATAAAAATAACCTATTTCTAAATCCGAAACATTTTCATTGTTGAGCAGTGACATCAACATGACTGCCGAATTCCTTTGGACGTTTCTTCGAATATGAATTTTGCGAGTATATCTATTTTTGATAGAGGTCTTAGAGCCTATAATTATTTCCACCACAGGAAGCCTCGTTTTGGCAAAAAATATTTATACACTCTGAATATATAAATTTCATTCGCCAATACTTAATTCTCGTCTAATTGATTGACAATCAATCTTTCTTTTATTTATATCGAACCGATAGGGAGAAAGTTTATAACATTTCTTATTCAGTTCATAAGTTTTTGTATTAAGCTCATTATAGACAATGTAACAGCAGAGAAATTACAACCCATAATCATTTAAATTACTAACTTAATTATATATATGCATGGCCCTGAATGCATCTCAAAGATATCTAATCAATATCTCATTTCTTATCGATTTACTGAAATCAAAACATAACAGCCAACGATAGTGTAACATCAAGAGGAGCGTGATGTCTTCATGTGACTAACGCAAACACGCGCACCTACCGTACTGTGAGCAGATGGGTCCAGTAAACAATAATAGAGCGGAGAGACACCCCACGAGATATGGCGTTTAATTGATCCCCGATGATTGGGGGGTGCGAAAACGTCATGGTGGGAGTAAACGCGACCCTATTATACTCACGGGTATTTAATTTCAAAGCCTCGCGGAGATAGGAGCTCGATGCGAGCGGAACTGGGAAATTTCAAATTGATTAACTCGTATGCGTGTATGGCCGGTGCTCTCGACTGAATGATTGACTGCGCACATTACGATCATGTATTTTAATTCCTATTTCAGGAACGTAGGTGAGATCTGAATGTCAACCAAAACGCATTTTATCGCGGGGGGTTGAATGAATAAGATGTTGATTTGTTGAGAATTGTATCATCATCATATTCGTTGTGATAAGCGTATATATATTCAGAAAAGAATATCCTCAAACACGCTGCAAAACTACGTAACTAACAAAAATTCGAAAATAGGATTATAGCGACACACTGTTTTTCAAAACAGTTAGCGCACGCTGATTCCATTTTAAACTGGAATCAACATAATTGTGACCTTCTCCGAGAAAAGGGACCTAGTGTGTGAAAATGAAGTTTTGAGAAAAACGCATTTAAAGTTTCATAACGCATTATCACTTTGAACACGCCTTCAGTTGGGAGATGCCATTTGGTATGGTTAGTTATGATTGGGTGCCGACTTTGGTGACGTCATGCCTATGTGGTGACGTATTTTTTTCACTTTTAGTGTGACAATACCTTTGCTATTGTTGCTGTTCTGTACACATTGTAAAAATAACTATAAGAAAGGAAAAGAATAAAGTGACGCTTCAGTCTTGTGCCAACTGTATAACTGTATAACTGTATGATGTGCGTATACTAATACGAAGAACATTGTAAAAATAACTGTAGGAAAGGAAAAGAATAAAGTGACGCTTCAGTCTTGTGCCAACTGTATAACGAGTGTTATCAATATCTCAAAAGTTGTTTCGCAATTTTGGTTCTTTTGTAATTTTGTTACTAAGCTGATGTTAATTTGAAGTAATTTTTATAAAAATGGATATTTCTGACAGTTTTGATGATGCTTTAAAAAGACTAGACTCGGTTTATGGCGATGATGAGATCGATATGACGTTATCTGAAAGTGTCGGTGCTAATACTTCGGGACTAACTGAAAATCAAAGTTTTTTGCATGATGTTTCCGAATCCAATATTATATCCGAATTGGAGGAATCCGTTGAAGATATACAAGAGTCGATGAACATCGATTTGATGTACGGAGAAAAATCCGAAGCATGTTGTTCGAAAGAATGTAATAAGATAATTCCAGAAAATCTTGCTATACAAAGCTGGCAATTTTTCCAAGAATTAAGTAAACCAGAACAAGATTTAGTCCATTTGAGCTATTTGGAATTTCATCAACAACATTTATCGCTCGAAAACGTTTATAATACTGAAAGTCGGAAGAAGTATGGCCAAAGGGTAAAAAATAAATCCAGAGTTGATACAATGTACTTATTTCATGGCATTCATAGTTGTAGAAAGATGTTTTGTTTTATTTACGATGTTGGTTTAAAACGTTATAAAAATTTGATTCGACATAGTGATAATGTTGGCTTTTCTGAACGAAAACATGAACTAAGTGGCAAGTCTTCAAAACGGCAATCGCGTGTGTTACCACCGGAATCACTTACTCGTATCGTTCAATTTATTCAAAATTTTGCTGAAAAATTCGCAATACCTCTTTCTGGTAGAATGCCAAACTACAAAGACTGTAAAGTAATGCTGCTACCATCCAGTGAAACAAAAAGTGCTGTTTATCGTCGTTTTGAGAAAGTTTGTCTTACTGAAGATAAAATCGCAATTAAAACTTTTTACAAAATTTGGATGAAGTACTGCCCTTACATCTCGCCTATGAAACCGAAAACTGATCTTTGTGACGTCTGTCAACAGAATACCTTGATGCTACGACGAGTTTTGGAAGAATCTGATTCAGATACAAAAGAGGCAAAATTACGAATGGCTGTTACTCATCTTGACCATGCGAAACGCCAGCGTGAATTCTACCAACAATGCTGCAAGATGAGTGATGCTTATTCTACTCTTGTAGTGAGTTTCGACTATGTACAAAATATATCTTATCCATCCAGTCCACAACAAGTCGGAACGACATATTTCAAAGCAGCTCGTAAATGTTCAATTTTTGGTATTCATAATGAATTCACTAACGTTCAGTCGAACTATTTATTAGACGAAGAGTTCGAAATAGGAAAAGGACCTAATGCTGTCATTAGCCAAATTCACGATTACTTCACGAAGAATGCCGTTAAAAATTTAGTTTTATTTTGTGATAACTGCGTAGCACAGAATAAAAATAATGCAATGATGCATTATTTGGCCTGGCGAGTGGATTCTGGCTTAAACGAATCGATATCATTAAATTTCCTCCTAACTGGCCACACCAAGTTCAGTCCCGATCGCTCTTTCGGATTAATGAAACTAGAATATAGTCGCTCAAATGTAGATTATTACCAAGATTTTGAAGATGTGGTCAATAGATCTAGCAGTAATAAATTTAACAACGCTGTGAATGGAAGTGAAGTAGAGTGGCGAACATGGGATACTCATTTCGAAGGATTTTACAAAAGATTACCAGGTAAACTGTCGCGATTTTGTGATTTTAATTTTTCAAATTCATTTCAATTATTTTTGTAAACTTTTGCATTTTAGGTATTACCAAGTACCACCACTTTTACTTCAGAAAAAACGAAATTGTATGTAAAGAACTTGTGGACTCGGAAGAAGAAAGATTTAATCTGCGATTAACGGCTGAGCTACCAAACGAATTACCTCCGCTCATTGCACCAAGCGGTTTATCGTTAGATCGCAAATGGTATTTGTATGAGAATGTCAGGGTCTTATGTACTGATTCACAGAAACGGGATTTTGTAGCTCCTAAACCGAGTGAACCCAAAGCGAAAAAAAAATCGAAAAATAAATCTGAACCTGCCAGCAAGAAAAAAAAAATCGAAGCACCGGATCACGAGAAAAAGAAAGCTGAAGTCAAAGCGCCGAAAAAAGAAAAAACTGAAATTGTCAAACGGAAGAAAATCGAACTACCAGATCACGAAACACCGAAAAAAAAGTCCAAACTCCAAAAAAATTCGAAGACTGACGAAAAAAAAACAATTTAAAACAAAAAAAATAAAATTTTAATGTTTTTCTCATTTTTATCGATTTTTCCAAGTTCGTTTTGTACGTTTTTATGGGGTAAATAAATTTTTATCAGAAATCTAACTCATTTCATCTTATTCTACACCCTTTTAGGTACCAGAATCCACTCTTAAGTCCAAACCCGTTTTTTGACACACTAGGTCCCATTTCTCGGAGAAGGTCACATATTACAAAATTACACTAGCCGACACGATTTTTATTACTCACTTAACAGTCTAGAATTTTAGTATTTTGCATTGTTTTAAACATAAAAACTGTATTCTAACATAGGGTATTACGACATATTTTCAAAATAAAATTTGTATCTGTTTTCACTAAAATTAACTTAAAATTTAAAGTTAAAAAAGTATTGTAATAAGCTAGAGCATGTTCACGGCTATACAGTGACGAGCAGCGGTAACTACAAAGGATACGACGTCACGTATTCCAGAGAGAAGTAGACAATTATGATGATTATGGTTTAGTTGCTGACACGGTCTGACACGAGACAAATGAAATGTTACTGAATTGTCACTTAGTTAAGAAACTTTAAAGCAGTGTTCCACAAGTGGTGTTGCGTGTGATTTTCATGAATCTAAAACTGTGCAAGAGGCTGTACAAATTCTCCGGAAATTCAGCATGTATGTAGTACCCATGTTTGGTTTTGATTTTTAATTTTGAATATTGTTCATAACAGCTTTGAATTAATTCACTTAAATGCTTCTTTTGCGTTTTTGTAACAGATAATCCACACTATCTGTTACAAAAACGCAAAAGAAGCATTTAAGTGAATTAATTCAAAGCTGTTATGAACAGTATTCAAAATTAAAAATCAAAACCAAACATGGGTACTACATACATGCTGAATTTCGTGTTGTCTAACTCAGTGCAACAAAAACAAGAAATCTTCTGTCAGAAAGTCCAATGATTTGGCTTGAACTAGCAAATCACGTCACGGACTGTTACTTATGTCTTGTAAAAATTAAAAGGTTTTCTATAAGAAATAAACCCAAAGTAATGTATTTAGACATTCCATCTGTAAGCAAACCGTTGAAAAGAACTGATGGTGAGCTTCCAACTCGAATGCATTCAAATTCTTCTGCAAATCCCAAGGACGAGGAAGATATAAACAATGTTTTGAATATGTCATTTTCAAGTGATCTGACGTATGTTCCTTCTGACGAATCACATCTCATTACTCAATCAGATCTGAATGATTTGATACGGTTTTTGGGTTTAACCAAAGAAAAACTACAAATTTGGTGATCTCGTTTAAAGGAGTTTGTTCCTGGAGAAATTAAGATCAAATCTGAGCCGTTATTGGATTATAATTTGGTGATTCTACCCTCTCTACACATTAAATAAGAATTGATTAAACAGTTTGTCAAAGCACTAAAAAAAGAAGACAACTGTTTTAACTACTTAAGGGATAAGTTTCGAAAGCTATCTGATGCGAAAGTTCGCGAAAGAATATTTGTTCGTCCACAAGTTAGGAAGCTCTTCAATGATGAAAATTTTGAATGGACCATGAATGATTTATAGAGCTGGGAGCAGGGACTTATTTCAAAAAGGTTTTCTGGGAAATCAAAAGAGTGAAAATTGCCAAAATATCGCCGCTAATTTGCTAGAAAATTGTAAAAATTTAGTGTGCCGGCTGTAGCTCAAAATTCATTTTTTTGCATTATCACATTTGGATTTCTTTCTTGCTAATTTAGAAGTATGAGTGATGAACAGGGGGGAAGGTTTCATCAAGAGATTGCAAAAATGGAGAAACGATATCAAGGTAGGTGGGATTCCGATATGAAGGAAGATTTTTCTTGGTTCCTTATTAGAAAAGAAACCAGGCATCATGAAAAGAAGAAATAACTCTATTTATGCAAAACTTTGATATATCTGTTTTACAATTTTTCTTTGTGTGCAGTTATCTATTTCTTTTTATATATACAGGGTGATTTATGAGCTCACCGACAAACTTTGCCATATGAAAGCGCTTGTTATTTTAACAAAAAAACATTATTGGAACATATTGCTGTGATAGCATATATTTGTGGGTATAGTCATTTGTACATGCTGTGTTCTAAATTTTTCTTTTTACACCAAAAACTTATAATTGGTTTTATATTTAATTCATATTGTTGAAGCATGTACCTAATAACTATTGTGGATTCTGGCAATGTATGTGGTCCCTTCTCCTTCACTGGTGGCCTTTCACTTACTTATAATAGGGACGAGGTAATAGTTTTGTTTAAAGAAGAAAACAGAATGTCTATTTAACATGATCATACACCTTTTATTTTTGTAATTTATAGATTCAAATAATTTTTATATATATCTTTATGCTCTAAACAAATACATAATTGAAAATGCTCATATCATTTATACCTAATGTCGGTTGTAATGTATGTAAATCTTTTATTTATTTATTTATGATGCTAAACAAAAAAATAAATATTTATCCTGTAAATAAATAAATGTAAACTTTTATTGTACATTGATAGTGATATTTATCGATGTAATTATTTTTATATTGGCTTCAATTAATTGCCTTAGACAACCATTTGCACGTGTTGTATCTAGCTTTTAATCTTTGCCTTATGAAACTTTTAATTAATTATTAACCTAACTTGAAAAAGATTAATGATGCTTAGACAATACCATGAAGAAAATGCTCATTCGCACGTAGCATCTCTTCAACTGTCCAACACCATTAGTCCTATATTGTTGTAATTCCAACTTTATAAATTAAAAGAAAACCTTACAGGATAATATTTGCTTATCCATATTGTCCAACATTACATTGATTAATCATTTGCACGTAAAAACCAATGTCTGTCTAACAACTTAGATAACTTCTTTTCAAAAAAAAAAAACTTACTTGCTATCTTTAAATATTTCATCAAAATGTTCATTTTGAATGTCCATATTGAACGTTTCAAGTGAATTTAAATATATATTAATAAAAGAAAAATTATTATGAATAAACGTGATAAAGAAATAATGAAAACTACTATTCTACAATGTAACAATTATTTTTTTTTAGAGCGTCTTATTCTTTCGGAGTCGAAATCAGAAGTCTCTTCTTGTCGAATCTTGTTTCTTATTTATAGCGGCAAAAAAAACTCTACGTTGACTATTGCGCCCTCTAGTCCATATTTTAGGTTGGCATTGGAATATACGTTCCAGTGAAATCGCTGCCCACATGTTGCCGTCTTGATACACACGCACATACACATATTGTTCTGACAGTTCTTTATTTACCAAACGTCAATACAAATTGTTTTTCCATCCAAAAGTCTTTTCACTGCGTCGCACAGCATTTCCGGCGGTAGGTTTATTCTTGTTGTTAATACCATCCTTCTTTGTATTCATCAATGAACCTATTGCCTTGTTCATTGTTCAATACATATTTTTTCGTTCCATTTATTAATGTCAATTTCACTTTTCTTGTAGCTAGATTGCGATTTGGTAAGATGGGAAACACGTTGGAGATAACGATTATTTTTCTTCCCGCACTGCCTGCACCTGGAAGACACGCTTGTTTGTCTACTGCAACTCTGTTTTCTATCCATGATCTTTCCATCGGTAATATGTCTATCTGCAATAAACTTTACACAAGTTTTATATTTTGTTGTCTTTTGTAGGTCATGAAACTGTACACGTCTGTTTCCAGTCTCTGAAGCATTGTGTTACAAACAAATCATAAACACATACACTTTTTATTTATGCTATCAGCTACCTTTTTATACCAAATGTTATTGCTGATCGGATTTACGTTTTACATATTTTTATATCCTTTTCTTAGTCTCTAGTTATAAGCTAAGGTAATTTTTATCTTTTAATATAATTTAGTTCTTAAACTCTTTCATAAAGTTTTATTGCTTTATGCATGTAAATCATAATGATTTATTCAGTCATATGTATCTTTTTTACATATCGTCTTTGATCTTTTCATGATACGTAAACCATACATCTTGTGTATCCTTTCTACAAAAGAAATATATTGCTTATATTTATTTTGTCTTTTATTTCATATTTATTTAATAAATTTTTATTTTGTCTTTCGTTTCATATTTATTTAATAAATTTTATTTTGTATTTTCTCACTATTCACTTGAATAATAATGACTTTTGAATTACTTGCTTGTATATTGACCATGTGTATGCAACTTTATATACATCCATGTAATTTTGTTGCATATTTTTACTCTTTCATATTTAAATACGATTTTTGTCATTTTTATTTTATTTCAAAACTTAAACTAATTCTTAAAGCTATTCTTATCTTATAAACTTGCGAGATATCACGGCAATATGTCCGATTTCAATTATTTAAGGAAATAAAAGACTGCAAATTTTTTTTTTTAATTTATTTCATAAACACTTACATATTTAAGTAAATTGCTTAAATCTCAAAATCATGTGAATAGTTAATTATATTAAGTGTTCAAAATGTCCTCCTCCCTCTTCAATGCATGCTTCACAATGACGTACTAAAGAGTTTTTCACCCGAACAAAAAGGTATGGTTCATTTCTAATTTGTGTAGCAGCATTTTGTATTCTCTGTAACAACTGTGGTCGTGTATTGATCTCCTCTTGATAAACAATTTTCTTCAGGTGTCCCCAAAAAAAGAAATCCAAAGGATTTAAGTCGGGTGATCGCGGAGGCCATGCAATTGGACCATTATTACCAATCCATCTGTTTCTAATGTGCTGGTTTAACCACTCAACAACTACCCGTCCGCCATGTGGTGGAGCACACACTGGTACCACATAGTTGCAATAACGTTAAGAGGTGTATCTTCAAGAAAATCAAAGATGTTGTTTAACAAAATTCTGTAAGTATTTGCGTTCAAACGATCTTCCAGAACATGCACAGGTAATAAGGTATCGTTGAAGATTCCACCCCATAAGTTGATATTGAATCTTTGTTGAAAATTACGATGCCTACTCGCATGTGGGTTTTGTAATGACCAAATATGATCATTATGGTAATTGTTTATTCCGTCTCGTGTAAAGCACGCTTCATCGGTCCACAGAACATTTACCAATTACAAAATGCTAGCCGTCGCTGAGCATCTCCAATTTGTAAACCATGAACATTTTGTCGATGGTAGGGATGAAGGACTTCGCAGTTCAAAGTACGCCATACAAAATTTTGACTTACATGCAGATTGTTTGCTATTCTCCTAGTACTAATTGAAGGATTGCAGTTACAGCATCAATAACAGCTTGTTCCTGTTCTACATTAACTACATATGGTCGAATAGCTTTAGCAGGAGCAGGATTACCTGTTTCTCGTAATCTACGGAAAGATTGCCCAAAAACTGAGTGATACGGTAGATGCCGAAATGGAAATCTTTCTTGATATTCTCGCACCGATTCGCGTGCATTTCCATTGCAATCGAATATGATATCGGCAGACTCTTCAGTACTGTAGGCGTACATTTGAAGTAGTAACAGAAAACAACGATTGAATACTTACATTAAACCAAAGCCTACTAGAGTGTCAAGCCACAGTCATGCACTCGAACGGCTGTGTGACGTCACAGTAGTGGTCCTACTCGAAGCATAACTTAGTCATATTGCAGCGCTGAGTGCATGTGCATAATTTGTTTCAAGGTATGTTTATTACAATATTATAAGAACTTCTAGTTATTTTTTGATGATAATCTTAAATGTAGAAATTAGACAAGATACATACATTGGCATATTGCATTAATATTCAGTTTTTATACTAGCAATTGCAGCCAAAGATGTTATGTATGCTGTTAACCTACGCGTCTTTCCCGCCCTTTTTTTATTTCATTTAATTTTTTACCTATTTGTATTTTATTTCTACCGGAGGTACTGTACCAATATATAACATAGTTTTTTCAATTCAGATGCCACATCGATGCTGTGTACCTGGGTGTTTAAGTAATTACACTAGTACAAAGGAAAAATATAAATCCGTATTTTTTTTCCACTAAAGGATAAAAATAAACTGAATAAATGGGCAAGGGCTATACACAGAGACAATTTTGTGCCAACACAGACATCTGCTATCTGCATTGACCACTTCGATGACCGTTTCATAATTCGTGAAGATAAAATTAAACGTGATGACGGTAGTTTTCTTATAGTTCCTAGAAACAGACCAAAGCTAGCCAATGAAGCATACCCTACAATATTTAAAAATCAACCCAGCTATATGTCTAAAACCTTAGGTAAAAAACGAAAAATACCAGAAGAAAGAAATCGGGAAATCACAAAACGAATTCAAATTCAAGAAGATCAATTTCAACAAGCGGACGCCATTAACAATTTCTGTGAATTCAAACAACAACTTAAAAAAAGAAAGAACTATTCGTGCGTTGAAAGCGACAGAATTTGCTTCTGCGAAATTTCCACTGACATAATACCAAAAATTACCAAGTCACTTGTTGTTAGCAAAGATTTAAATGTTAAAATGTATAACGAAAACACCGATATAACACTTTCTAATAAAAAAATTGTAGATATATTGGGCAATAAGTTAATACTAGACACTTGGTCCAAATTTGAGAATATAATCACATATTTTTCAGGATTTGAATCAGTTTTTCCGACATCACAATGTTATGTGGAGATGGCACATTTCCTTTTAGAAAAAGCACGTTGCCCAGACGACTTTGCGATTTTAAGTTCTGATACTCAGAACAAACTTAAGTTTATTGCAAATCAAACATCACTTATTTTTTGTAAAGTTCCTAGATATCCACCAGATTTATTTTTGTGGTCAATTACGTTCTATTACAGCTATCCTGGAGCTTATAAACACTTACGTGACAGTGGAGTATTAACAATGCCACATATTGAATATTTAAAAAAGCTTTCTATAAAATTAGGCACTGAAAATTCAGGAATAAGTGTCTCTCATACTAGTTACCTCAGGCAAAAGTTACAAAACTTAGATCGAAAGGAGCGATATGTAAATTTACTCTTGGATGAAATTTATATTAAGCCTGGGATCACTTATAAAGGCGGTAAAATAGAAGGTATGGACAAAGGTATGACCACCAGTAATACCATTGCAGCCGGCACCGTTCAAGCATTTATGATAACTTCTGTTTTTTCGAACAATTGTGATGTAGTAGGTTTATTTCCAGTAAAAAATATCCAAGCAAATTATTTATCAGAACTATTAATACACATAATTAAAGTGTTAACGGAATCGGGCTACCATATTTTGTGTATATTATCAGATAATAACTCTGTCAATCGAAAAAGTTTTGATAAAATCTCTGGTGGAAAAATTAAAAATTTTATTAGAAATCCTCTAGAAGATGATGATGAACATCAAATTGGACTTTCATTTTGATACTGTGCATATCTTTAAATGCATACGCAACAATAGGTTGAATCAAAAAGATTTCCACCAAACGTTCGTAATTCCAAATTTTCCAAATTCTGTGGAAATTAACGAATTCACTGACTCTACGATAACTCGCAGAGCTTGCCTAAGCGATCTAAAAAAAGTATATAAAGAAGAAGAAAACAGGTTTGTCAAAATGGCTCCAGCTTTGTCCCAAAAGGTTTTATATCCGTCATCTATCGAAAGGCAAAATGTTAAACTCTGTGTTCGTCTTTTTGACGAGAAAAATATTACGACTTTAAAACTCAAGTATGCTGAGACTAGTTCTGGAACAGTTTTATTCCTAGAAACAATTCTACGGTGGTGGAAAATTGTAAACTGTAAAACGTTATATGGTGGAGTTCTTAAAGGAGATCCTTACCACGATCCCATTAGAACTATGGATGATCAAAATATATTGTTTTTAAGAAATTTTTTGATATGGTTGAAGAAATGGAATGATATTCAAATCCAAGGTGAAAAACCTGGTAGTCGCTGTGGAAAGTTAACTAATGAAACTTACAATGCTTTAAGACATACCACAGAAACTTTAATATTTTTATGAAATCATTTATTAAATGTTTTAAAATTTGATTACGTTTTGTTGGGAAAATTTCAGACTGATCCGTTAGAGGCAAGATTTGGCCAATATCGTAGTATGTCTGGGCAAAATTACCATATTAGTTTGCAGCAAATATTGGAATCGGAAAAAAAACTGAAGCTGTTATCATTACTAAAAATGAAATCAGCCAAACACAGTGATTTTGAAATCAAAACATTTTTAGCAGATTCTGAGGAAGATGCGGCATTAGACAGAACAGATGAAAATATTTTTGAAACATTTGATGAAGCAGTTAATTACTCTAATAAAATTGTGTTGTCGGAAAATGACTTATCAGTATTAACATATATAGGTGGCTACATTGGAAGGAAAGTTATAAAGAAATTAAGCTGTGATTTATATACAAAGACTCTAGTCTGCGAAAAAAATATTGAAGTAGATGTTTCTTCTAATAGTTTAGAATACTTAAAGTCCTTGGATCGGGGTGGCTTAAAATATCCCACAGAACTTTTAATGCAAGTATTAGTAGAAGGATATTCTTTATTTAGTGCTGCAATTTCAGAACGATTTGAAGAAAAATTCTTAAGTGTCAAGTCGCAAAGACATGTTTTCAGAAATCTATGTGAAGAAAAAATTGAAATTTTAGTTCATGAAAGTGATGGTGCGAATGTGGTACGAAATATCGCCTTCTTCTTAATAATTGTATTAAATATTTGTCAAACATATTGCTAAACAATTATTCAAAAGTAAAAAATTCCTGTGTACATTCTTATTGTACTACCAAACGTAAACAAAAAAAATTAGGTAGTTCATAATTAAGTTGTATTTATAGTAAGTACAAGTTATTAGTATTAAGAGTTTTCTCGTTAAATGTTTATTTTATATTTTTTTACATAAAGGAAATGTTTATTTTTGTTATATCTAGTTTTAGCTATTTTCCAAATGTTTTTAATTTAACAGAAAGTTTTATTTATTGTTTCATTAATCATTACATTTGAATAAAATATTTTATTTTTTATACTTATTTCGTGAGCTATTTTGTTGTCAAACAAATTCTCTGATTTGTCTCAAATAAAGTGCAATACCAATTTAAACCTCTATTTAATTTATATTCGTGCTTTTATAAATAGTAGGTACTCCTACATTTTATCGTCGTGTATAATACAAAGATTTATTTGTTACTTTAAATACTATGTACACATATTGACTTTTAAATAAGTTAAATATTGCATATAATCGATCGATAGATGAACGCGTCCGCTTACTTCGCTTGCAATAGTAGGACCACTAGTGCGGCCATTAAAACTCATGACTGTGGCTTGACACTCTAGTAGGCTTTGATTAAACTGGCACAGACTGACAATTGTGTTTGCGCTTCTCTCTAAGTACACTTTGTTTTCTTATTAATAAATCATATCAATAGGCATTATTCCCAAAGTAATAAAAAATTAAAATAAACCGAGAAGTCTTTTATTTCCTTAAAAATCTGAAGAAATCGGACATATGTTCCAATAATGTTTTTTTATTAAAATAACAAGCGCTCTCATATGGCAAAGTTTGTCGGTGAGCTCATAAATAACGGTTATAATGCTGCTACACAAATTAGAAATGAACCATACCTTTTTGTTCGGGTGAAAAACTCTTTAGTTCGTCGTTGTGAAGCATGCATTGAAGCGGGACGAGGACATTTTGAACACTTAATATAATTAACTATTCACATGATTTTGAGATTTGAGCAATTTATTTAAATATGTAAGTGTTTATGAAATAAATTTTAAAAAAAATTTGGAGTCTTTTATTTCCTTAAATAATTGAAATCGGACATATGTTCCAATAATGTCTTTTTGTTAAAATAGCAAGCGCTTTCATATGGCAAAGTTTGTCGGTGAGCTCATAAATCATCCTGTATATATATATATATATATATATATATATATATATATGTGATATTAGCGAGTTTTAAAATTATTTAAAACTAGTATAACGACCTACAAATCGTCCAATAAAAATTAATATATATTTACATATATATATATATATATATATATATATATATATATTTATAACTTCCGCATAACAAATTTTCTGAATACAATATTATTGTTTATCTACTAGCGGAGTATGGTTATAAATCTAAAACTAGACGTGGTTGAACGATTTGGGTTTTGGTTATGCCTTTAAAGACTGTAGAAACTGTACACCCGTTTTTACAACAGTTATTTAAAAAAAAATTGAAACTGTCCGCTAGTGATAATCGAGAATTCAGTCATATTCATATACGATTTAAAAGACGTCTAAATCCCCGAAATTCATCAAAGAACAAAATGTTTTTGGTAGATAATATTAAATCATTTCTCAACACCTACCAGCAACTTAAAGTAATTATTATATAGCCACGTATTGACAATATAATTACATCTATAACAATTTCGACGATAACCATCTACTAGAGAGACAAACAGGTAGGTTAGTTTCATCCACTTAAAATTCGGTGTCATAGTAAATGGGACTTTTATTTCCTTAGAGTACCTGTTGTGTTTTTTGTTTGTTCTTTTTTGGTTTTCGCTTCTTTGTTTCTTTAAACGCGAGTGTTCTTGAGTAATTTGTTCAGATTACAATTGTCTAGACTACTGTCGACATTTATTGCTTCCTGTATACGTACGTATACCTTTTTGGCCCATTATATTCTCCGATGAATCCTGTCTCAGGCGCAAAGAACGTCGTCTACCTGAAGTTCATTCATAAAATACGAGCGCTCGAATTGAAGAAGCTTGTTCGGTTATTACTAATTCGAGGAATTTAAATATATTTTTGGAAAGAAAATGGCTTTAATTTCTTGCTTGTTAATTTATTTACCCTTTATAAATATTTATTCTATCAATCACTGTAGTTTATATCGAAGAATAAATAATTATAATAATAATAATAAAAATGTATGTAAGTAAATAAACAATTTGAAAATTAATATAAATGAAGGGGCCAGTGAAAGAATATGCTATGATGCAATTTGCGAAAAATTTAGATTTTTTGGTGGAAGAATATGTTATGTGCACTTAAATGTACACTTGTGGATTCAGAAACGACACCCCTAACAATATATTTCCTCTTCTAGTGGGCCTCGCCAAATTGGTCGACTGTAGTTATTTATACCGGTTGTGCCAACAAGCATTAGCCATACGGACTCTCATGCATACGAATGTATGACATATACATCGCCGATAGTAGGTACCGGGTTGGCATACATATACATACGTATATTATGTATACCGGTAAGTTTTCGGGTGAAGCAACGACAGAGGAGTGTCCAAGTCCCCACTATCACTCGCTACAGTTATCGTATTCCCCGACGCGAACGGCTGTAGTATACTACTACCACCGCTCTGGTTAACGGAGGGGAGTACATATACGTAGTCGTTCAGTTGTGGGGACTGATACATGCGCTATACAATCGTTGCGTTACCAGAAAACCTACCGGTATATCGTACATACATGCATGAAAATCCTTATGGCTAATGATTATTGACACAACCGGTAGATGAGGAAAATAAAAGGTTTAAAATACAATATACTGTAACAATACCTTTAATTAATAAAGGTACGATTACACTCAGATAAATTTAATAATATTTATTCTTACTATGTGTTTGAAACCTGTACTTATTCTCGTCGATATATAAAATTGAAATCTTTATGTACTTTTTAAATCTATTTTCAAATTCTCTCAGGTAATTTTTTATTTATGCCCTCACTAACTCAGTTCTTATATAAAATATTTAAACTAATTATTTTATATGTTGCTAACTTCCCTTGAATCATCAAAGCCCAAACAGTTGCCTATATGTAACTTTTTCAATATCTGCCTATATCATAGGATATTTACGTTTTATATTTCTTAACTTTATAAATCAAAGTTTACAAAACAGTTATTCTTTAGTGAATTATGATGTGTATTTCAACTTTATCTTCAAATAACAATACTTACTGTGAACTCAATCTCAAGGTATATATTAACATACTATTCAAATAATAATATAATCACTGACAGTTGTTTTTTCTATTTATAGGTTACGGTTCTAAGCGTCATATCTGTTTCATCAATTTAATTCAAAAACCTTCTTTATATACCAAATAAAAACAAATGTATCAAACTAATTTGTTTAATAAATCAGGCAAATTATAAATTATATGGTAGTTCTCAACACACACAACCAAATAAGACATTCATGGAAGTACCAAGCTTGTTTACGTAAACATTCTTTTGTAAATTTATATGTGCATGAAAATACACCTTTCGTGGATCGAAAAATATACAAGTAAGTATATTAATTATATTATTTTAAAAATACTGTATAGTTTTTGTATGTAAATCAAATACCCACACAAATTAATCAGTTTTAGTTTGCCGATCAGTTTTTTTTGACTTCTAAAAATTATACAAATGATGATACAAATTAATGTTGTGCACAGAACTTACAAAATATCTTTTCTTGATTATCAACACAGTTATAATGTACGTATAAATAATAGATCTCTAAATTTTGATATACTTTTCAATTCGAAACTGATAAATTCAAATTATTTCAAAGAATTATACGACCTGTTATTACTACTGAACTGGTATTCTTATTTATGCACCAAACGATTTTCTTTTTAGCTTGTCGAAGACATTTCCTGGAATCAATGAGGGAGATCCTTTCCTTTTCCTAATTGTCTGGAATGCTCGGAATGTGGACTGTAATGACTGCTATCCTGTAATACCTTCAACCTCTGCAATCAACTAGAATCTCGAACCGTCGAACGCTTTCGTGAAGACCTTTGAAACCTGCCTTTCCTCTACTGGACTGGAATACCTGTGTTAGCTGCTATGTTGAATATCTCGTATCTTTCAAGTCCTGGACTAAACTATTTGTATAACTTCTGGAATTTCACCAACTCTCCAATGCAATAAATCTCTCGTCAAATATGGAATAATATTTACCAATGCAGTAAGTTTATTTTTAAATTGTAATTATATATTTCTTCGCTTTCTTCTCAAGTATGAATATTCTTCAATTATTTCTTTATTCGTTACCGAAATTCTTTCTTCTAATTTATTTTTTTATTATATTTGCATGATAAAAAAAAAAATGGTACTATTCTGGAAAATGTTGCAATCACCTAAAAAAATATCTGCTTTCTTTTCTACTATCTCCTAACCACTTCTTTTACACTTTTGTATAATGATGAATCTCTTAATTATGTGTTTTTCGGAAGGAAAATTTCGTTTTCCGAAAACACATCTACCGCTTTTCTTAAATTATTTTCGAATCTTTTTCTATTTATTCCCCATATCCCTGGCAATAAATCCTTAGTTTCTATAATATCCAATCATATTGTTCCACACATTATAATAATCCAAAATATGTTTTATTTGTAATTGAATATTTATAATACCTTTTTGTAATTCCAAAAATTTATCAATTTAATTCTTTACTTTAATTTTCACAACCTTTTATACCCTTCGGCAAACCAAATACTCAATACTTTAACTATATTATTTTAAATGTCAAAATCTGACACTTCTTACATTTGAATTTTAGCGCGTAACTATACATCATTTTCCAACCTTTATGATTCAAAATCCATACTAATATTCTCTATTTTTTCAAAAGTGTTAATTAAACAAGCTTTAACAAATAATATTACATATAAAAATACAACAAGTAACATTTACAATTCTACTTTCAGAAATGGGAAATATTACTACAACAAAGAAACCTGATAGGCAACCAACCACTCGATGCAAGGCGAACTTCAACATAACCCGATATGTAACCAACTTTACACGGTTCACAAAAACTATAGGGAAATACCCAATTAATATTCTCACAATTATTTTAAGTATAATTTAAATATTCTCACATCTATTTATTTAATTATAGTTTGGTCCATAAAATATTACCATCTTTTATTTTTTTTTAATACTCACTACAAGAACATATACAGTATATTTTATTAACATTAGTACTTCCATCATATCCTTACTCATCTAAGTAAGTGAACTACCACATATGCCCCTTTTTTAATAAATCTAAATTTCTATAGAATATATAAATTTATATTTATTCAACAATCTATACTAAAATGATGTACTTCAATTTGTACTACTACTGTAGCATAACTATACATTCTCATATAAATCCATGTACATTTCTTAATATTTGGTATATAAGATAATTATTTACCTCACTGTATCTATTTTCATTTTTAACTCTCAATTATTTACAACAAACCATTTTAACTAATCTTATTCTCATAAATATACTAATTTATACCAACATATTCAAAATTTACATCTTTATCCATTTGTCTTCATCAATAATGTCATAAAATGTATCTTTTAACATTTCTATGCTTTCTATATAAGTAACTTTATTCCTTTTCTTATCCAATCTTATACCTTCTTTGTATTATCCTATTCATGATTTTAAACCCTCTAAAAATTCTTATCAATATTATAATCGAAACTACTTTTAACATTTACTGGTGATTACTTTTAAGTTGTATCTGTTACTTCTTCAGATATTTAATAGCCTCTACAAAATATGCTTTACATATGCTCACTTATTCTTTATTATTTTATTTTATATAACTGTTCCTAGCTGAACAAAAACCCTATACCTATAATAGACATTTTCGTCTACCTTTTCAAACTTTCACTTTTGGAAAGTACACAAATTATATTTTCGTTTTTTAAGGCGTACGTGACCTACATATTTCTTTTATACATTATTATTCTATATATTTATTATCATTTTGGGTTTTATTTACCCTTTCATACATAATCTCTATAAATTATTCCATATATTTTTATGTTTCCCTTTTATTATTTATTATACATAGCAAGCATTCATTATTATCTTTTCTATACATATTTTATTTTATAGGCTTCTTCTATTTGTATATCACATTTTTTTTTATAACTCTTAATGACTTTAATATTTCTTGACCATTAAATGCTTTTATTACTCCGATAAATATCCTTTAAAAAATTTTTTTTTTTTTTAATAAGGTTCCTTCTTACTCATCTTTCATATATCTACTTTATACATTTCTTCACATTTTTATACTCGTATGTTTCTTTACTTACTGTAAAGTTACTTATATACTCCTCTAACACTTATATTTACAAATTTTATAATGTAAGGAATGAGGAAAATAAATTAAATATTACTAATTTCTTCATACTAACTAATCTTTACAACTCTTCTTCGTCTAAATAATTCTATCCTGATTCAATTAATTTAGAGCAAGGAAATAAAATACATAAACCTTTGTTAGATCATTTTAGCTAAAATTTCTTACATGATTAACTCAATTATAAAAAAAAAATTAAATGCACATACTTATATCCCGTTTTTTTTTTTATGACATACTTTTATAGAAACAAAATACATTAACCATGCCCCTAAATTTTGGTTCTATTAATTTTGATGTAGCTCTGGTGGGTGGTAGCGCTATTTACCAACGGTTGTCGCCCTATGAAATTCAACCGCCATGCCCCTAAATTTTGGGCTTTATTATAAACATTGTAGCTCTGGTGGGTGGTAGCGCTATTTACCAACGGTAACTGGCCCTTCAGTACCGCCATGCCCTTAAATTTTTTTAACAATTTATTTTTAATCGCACCCTATTTTTCAATATTCCATATGTTTCTTCTTTATTCACATCTTCTTCATACCAAAACTCATTTTCTTCAGTTTTATAAAACACCTTGTTCACAAATTTTCCAATCTTTTTGAATGAACTTATGACATCAGCCTTTGGTGTAAATGTATTTGTAGTTTTCTGAATTTCTATATCCCATACCAATAATTCTTTGTACTTAATGTCCAATATCAAAGTGGCCTGATACACATCACTTTGCACATATCTTACTAAAGAAACACGTTTACTATCAACAAAATCATCACCACCTACAATTCCTTCAAATTTTCTGTACATATTAACTTCTACACTTCCTACATTATTTCTCATACATGTTGGTATCATATTACGTCCAACATTACATTTGTTTCCAGTGAACTTATCGTCTGCTGAAACTACCCCTTTTTTCTGCCTTGAGGTGAATAAGTATATCTTTTTGTCATCTTTTTCTCCTACTAAAAGTGTATCTAAAAACGATCTTAAAATTCTTCTACCGGAATCTAAGTATTTTGTTTTCTTTGTTATTGTAAAAATTTTATTCGTTTTCTTACTTTCAGCTGTGTTTTGTTCAACATCAATGCAGTTTAGAACACCCTTCTCAAAATTTCCTATTACTTCTTCTTTTTCCATTTCCAATATTCCCTTAACCTCTGCTGTATCTTGTTTGTCTTTCACGCAAACTTGTGTTACTGGTATTATTTCTTCTGGATAACTCACCAAAGATTCTTTAAATTCTTCAATATCCCTTTTATATTCTTCTCTAGTATCAATGCTCGCCTTTTCCAACTTATCCAATTTTTCTCCTAATTCTTTTTTATCCTCCTCTCTATTTTTCTTATTCTCTTCACTAGCCTTGTCAAGTTTATCCATTAACTTCTTATTATTCTTTTCACTATCCTTGTCAAGTTTATCCATTAACTTCTTATTATTCTCTTCACTAATTTGTTTAAACATTTGTAGAATTAATTCCATATCTGCTGTTGTATTCGACATTTCTGTTTTAGAAGTCTCTCCTAATATTTCCACCTTATCACCTCTATCCTGTGTTTCTCCTGTCTGTTGAATACCTTCCTGAACTTGTAATATAATTTCTCCTCCCTCTGGTACATTCACATCCTGACCAACCTCCTCTTCACTATCGCTAGACGATTCAGATCTATTTAATCCGAAATTACTCTTAGATCTGGTATTCATTTTCAATAATTGTAGTACACACTTCCTTATACCTTGATATACTTTAAACTGATTTTATTACCTTTGTAAAATGTATACTAATGTTATCGCTATTATTATAATTAATAAAATATTTGAAATATGTTTTTGCGAGTCTTATTTTAATCGCTCCACGTTGGGCACGCCATAAAATGTAACAATACCTTTAATTAATAAAGGTACGATTACACTCAGATAAATTTAATAATATTTATTCTTACTATGTGTTTGAAACCTGTACTTATTCTCGTCGATATATAAAATTGAAATCTTTATGTACTTTTTAAATCTATTTTCAAATTCTCTCAGGTAATTTTTTATTTATGCCCTCACTAACTCAGTTCTTATATAAAATATTTAAACTAATTATTTTATATGTTGCTAACTTCCCTTGAATCATCAAAGCCCAAACAGTTGCCTATATGTAACTTTTTCAATATCTGCCTATATCATAGGATATTTACGTTTTATATTTCTTAACTTTATAAATCAAAGTTTACAAAACAGTTATTCTTTAGTGAATTATGATGTGTATTTCAACTTTATCTTCAAATAACAATACTTACTGTGAACTCAATCTCAAGGTATATATTAACATACTATTCAAATAATAATATAATCACTGACAGTTGTTTTTTCTATTTATAGGTTACGGTTCTAAGCGTCATATCTGTTTCATCAATTTAATTCAAAAACCTTCTTTATATACCAAATAAAAACAAATGTATCAAACTAATTTGTTTAATAAATCAGGCAAATTATAAATTATATGGTAGTTCTCAACACACACAACCAAATAAGACATTCATGGAAGTACCAAGCTTGTTTACGTAAACATTCTTTTGTAAATTTATATGTGCATGAAAATACACCTTTCGTGGATCGAAAAATATACAAGTAAGTATATTAATTATATTATTTTAAAAATACTGTATAGTTTTTGTATGTAAATCAAATACCCACACAAATTAATCAGTTTTAGTTTGCCGATCAGTTTTTTTTGACTTCTAAAAATTATACAAATGATGATACAAATTAATGTTGTGCACAGAACTTACAAAATATCTTTTCTTGATTATCAACACAGTTATAATGTACGTATAAATAATAGATCTCTAAATTTTGATATACTTTTCAATTCGAAACTGATAAATTCAAATTATTTCAAAGAATTATACGACCTGTTATTACTACTGAACTGGTATTCTTATTTATGCACCAAACGATTTTCTTTTTAGCTTGTCGAAGACATTTCCTGGAATCAATGAGGGAGATCCTTTCCTTTTCCTAATTGTCTGGAATGCTCGGAATGTGGACTGTAATGACTGCTATCCTGTAATACCTTCAACCTCTGCAATCAACTAGAATCTCGAACCGTCGAACGCTTTCGTGAAGACCTTTGAAACCTGCCTTTCCTCTACTGGACTGGAATACCTGTGTTAGCTGCTATGTTGAATATCTCGTATCTTTCAAGTCCTGGACTAAACTATTTGTATAACTTCTGGAATTTCACCAACTCTCCAATGCAATAAATCTCTCGTCAAATATGGAATAATATTTACCAATGCAGTAAGTTTATTTTTAAATTGTAATTATATATTTCTTCGCTTTCTTCTCAAGTATGAATATTCTTCAATTATTTCTTTATTCGTTACCGAAATTCTTTCTTCTAATTTATTTTTTTATTATATTTGCATGATAAAAAAAAAAATGGTACTATTCTGGAAAATGTTGCAATCACCTAAAAAAATATCTGCTTTCTTTTCTACTATCTCCTAACCACTTCTTTTACACTTTTGTATAATGATGAATCTCTTAATTATGTGTTTTTCGGAAGGAAAATTTCGTTTTCCGAAAACACATCTACCGCTTTTCTTAAATTATTTTCGAATCTTTTTCTATTTATTCCCCATATCCCTGGCAATAAATCCTTAGTTTCTATAATATCCAATCATATTGTTCCACACATTATAATAATCCAAAATATGTTTTATTTGTAATTGAATATTTATAATACCTTTTTGTAATTCCAAAAATTTATCAATTTAATTCTTTACTTTAATTTTCACAACCTTTTATACCCTTCGGCAAACCAAATACTCAATACTTTAACTATATTATTTTAAATGTCAAAATCTGACACTTCTTACATTTGAATTTTAGCGCGTAACTATACATCATTTTCCAACCTTTATGATTCAAAATCCATACTAATATTCTCTATTTTTTCAAAAGTGTTAATTAAACAAGCTTTAACAAATAATATTACATATAAAAATACAACAAGTAACATTTACAATTCTACTTTCAGAAATGGGAAATATTACTACAACAAAGAAACCTGATAGGCAACCAACCACTCGATGCAAGGCGAACTTCAACATAACCCGATATGTAACCAACTTTACACGGTTCACAAAAACTATAGGGAAATACCCAATTAATATTCTCACAATTATTTTAAGTATAATTTAAATATTCTCACATCTATTTATTTAATTATAGTTTGGTCCATAAAATATTACCATCTTTTATTTTTTTTTAATACTCACTACAAGAACATATACAGTATATTTTATTAACATTAGTACTTCCATCATATCCTTACTCATCTAAGTAAGTGAACTACCACAATACATACCAATTGCTTGCCTGCAAGTTGAGGATGTATTCACTATCGTTATAAGGACGACACATAGAGTTTCTATGAGTTAGTATGAGAAAGCGATATACAAACTGTGCATTTAATCGAGTGTGTTAGAGGTAACTACCCTTGTTTAATACATTAAATGCAATAAGAAATAACGATCTTTTCTAACACAACAAACATGCTATCTTCAGATTAATGTGTGTAGGAATGAAAGCAAGTTAATCAGTGCAACAAGGATAGCAGCTGCACTTGCGCATTTCATTTGAATTTTTTTGCTAGAAACGGCCGATCTCCAGTCGACTAGCACATTTGTTAATCGCGTTCCGTGTTATAGGTGAGTAACGATTGTTATTTAAAGATGGAAGCTACTATGCGCCAGAAGAAAAATTAATTATGATAAAGCAATTTTAAGGTGGTAACTCTGTTGGACGTTTTGAAACGACTTTTACGTTAGTAAATAACAAAAACAAAAATGTTCCTGACAGAAATGTCAGTGATGTGGAAGTACAAATATGTGCTTTGACTGAATTAAATCCTTGTATGTCATCCCGACAAATTTCTGGCAAATTTAACATTGGTGTTACAACGGTCCACAAACTATTATGTAAAAATAAATACCGGTCCTACAAAATGTCATCGCCTCAAGAACTTCTTCCCGCTGATTATTACAGCCGTATGGAGTTTTTGAAGTAATGATTAATAAATATCACAATGACGAGTTATTTTTTTAAGAATATCCTGCTAACAGATGAAAAATTATTTCATGTGCATCGCCATCATAATCGCGCAATTTGTCGGTATTGGTCGCGTGAAAATCTACGTTGGAATATACCTACGCGAACGCAATATCCAATGAAAGTAAATGTATGGGGCGGTATCCTTGAGAAAGAAATAATCGAACCTGAAAATAATATTATTCCAACTGTAAGGAAACGATGTAATATTAATAAAATAAGATTTCAGCTGGACGGTTGCCCCGCACACAGCACTCGTAATGTTACCCACTTTTTAAATAATATCTCTGGAGATAGATGGATAGGCAATTCAGATCCTATTAAATTGCCACCACGATCTCCTGATTTAGCCCCAACTGGCTTTCTTCTATGTCCCCTTTGAAATAATTCAATATACGATGACGGTGATCAACTTCCATCAACAATTACGCACCAAAATTATTGAATTATCGAATAATGTTACCCCGTAGATGTTAAGAAATATCCGTCGAAATTTTTATAATTGGCTGAGTTACTGCTCAGCTCAAGAGGGAGGTTCATTTGAGCATTTAATAAATACTTAAGTACTTTATTGTTTTTGTGTTTATGTTTATTGAAATGTTTTATTTAGTTTCATACAAATTTATTGTTAAATTTTCTATTTTATAATACTACGGAATTACTTTTTATCTTAATAAAAGTTTTGCTATTGCTACGTTTTCTAATTTTATGTCAATTCTGTTTCTTATATTCGATATTTTAAGAGCATTTTTTTTTATTTTTATTTTTTAGAATTGTCGGCCATTTCTTTTATTTACTCATACAATTTGGGAATCTGTGATGAAATACGTTACTAAAATTATTTAGTGAAATACTATCATTATTTAGTGCGATTATCTGATGCTTCAACAAGTCTCTACTTATAAATTATCTAGATAGTGTATTTTAATGTTTAATATTATTTCTATCTTCTCTAAATCAGTACTGTAAATAACTTTATTTTTCGTTAAAGAATTTGTTATTAATACACTTAATTCACAGTAACAGTAGCGGACTAAACGCAGTAAGGATTTCTGCGCTATCAAGTTTAACGTAGCTCTAATATTATAAGATTAGTAACAGAGGTTACGGGCTACCCTCTTATCCTCCCACTTATTTCAACCAGCTATGTCGAGTATATTCATCCACAAGTAGATCGCGTGCACACTGTATAATATACAAGAAATTTGAATGTAAAGGTAATTTATTCAGTTCGAGGCAAACCGGCAAACATTCCTTTCTTTAGCTTGAAAATTAACTCAAACGAATAATTTTTGTATTTTTTGAATTGACAGTTTTCCTTTTTTTGCAAAATATAAAACTAAAATTATTTCGTACATTTATTCTTTCTCGTCTTGCTGCATTTTCCGTTTTTGTTTGAATACAATTGTAAGTGTTGATAAATTGTCCAAAATTTAATATAGAAAGGTAATAACTTGAATTTATTTTTAATTTAGTGTCACACATATACTCATAAAAATCGTCCAGACATGTCAAAAAATAATGACTGTTTCATCTTTGGCATGAATATAATGTGTTTTTTAATTATCATTGAATCCGTACTGTTTCCCCAGTTAATACTTTAAAAAAGCATCAAGCTATGCTTGGCACATTATCTGAAAAGAAATTTTATGAGGAATCCACCCCCCCCACCCTTCTTAGAAAAATTAATATGTATTGACATTTTACACGACAATGCAAAACACATCTAGAGATACAGATACATAACAGATACAGACCGAACGAGTGAAGCAACGTACTGTGTTGCTTCACTGGCATGACGTAATGCAACCCCTCTCACTTACGGCCTCCGTGTTGTTGTCATGGCAGCCACATAAACAGGGGAATCAGGTTGCGGCGAATTCTGAGTATGATTCACTTTGTCGAGTTTGTCGCTTTGCTTAACGAAGGAGCGCTCCACTCTCATTTAAACTATGGCAATATATGAAAATATGAACATATTAATAATAGTGTTTTATTTTAATATTATTAGTATAAATATTACTATTTTTCTTATCGAAAGAAATTAGTTCTAACTTATTTTCCGAGGGAAAATTGAAGAAACATAGAATGAAATATTCACTAATTGAACAGAAATTTAAGGTGAATCACTGCTTCTCTTGATTCACCAAGAAAGTCGCCACTGACATGAACATGGATAACTAATTCCTTACCTGCGATTACTTCTTGCTTCCTCTCAAATGTCTACACTTATCCTAGTTGATGTAGATGGAATGTGCAGCACACAAATTATAATAAATATACTGAGAAAGTCTATTTTTATTTAGAAATAACAACGATGGATTATTATATAAAGAGATACTTTATTAAATTGAAAGTTTATAAATATGATAGAGAATAAAGCTGTTTGAATAATATTTGAATTAAATCTCTCTACATAGTGACATGTGATTACCAGTATTCAAAAGCTACTATTGGAATTAAGAATCTAATAATTCCAAAGTTGTTTAACATCTGTGAAACCCTTGACTTTCTGTGAGAATCAACAAACTGAAATTATATCGGCCCAATTCTACGATATATATCTTTTTCCATTTATTCCTGCCATTTCATACATATATTATACAGTACATAGAAAACGTAAAATAAATAACAACATAGACACAATATGATGCAATGTAAAAACAATTTAAAATAGACTCAAAAAGAAATCAGTGATATTATAATATGCTTTGTCTATTATTAGTCTTTTAAAGTCTTCGTTTGAAATTCTCGCTGGACATCTGCTTCAAATGTACAGGTAAGTGATTGTATATTTTGATTGTTTGTGCGATAACCCTTTTACTAATTAATGACTTTCTTGTACTATAACAGTGTGAAAATTATTGTTCTCAAAAAAGATAAAGTTTTCCTTCACAAATACCGCGCACTCATATATATATTCCAAATAAGGTCAGTATCCCATTGTTCTTGAAGGCTTCGCGACACGATTTATTATATTTCAGGCCAAACGCACTCGGACGCAAGCTTTCTGCAACACAAACAATCGCCGCGTAATGCGGCGTAATTTAGGCAATTATATTTTGATTTGAAACGAAATTCAACGTTTAATAGTCTGAATGTGAACATATTCGTTTTACAAATACGTTTTCAGGTAAGTATAATGTTCTTGAGATTGATAATTTCCTTTTTTAAAATTCGACGGGTATTTCAAATATGTTATTTGCCTCTTGCAATAAATAACTTCATAGCTCTATGTAAATGTAGCTCTTCGATTAGGCTATTTTTTTAAAAAATATTTGTAGTATGCCGAATAAGGTTTTTATAGAAAGAAAAAATGAGGTGTGGCCACCACACGACTTTCTTATACGTATGAAAGTGTTACTTCCGGTCCGAATTTTGAAATTTCATTTATACAAAAAATATTCCATATCTAACTCTAAATACTTTTGTACTCTTGATAAATATATATAGAATGCATAACTTACGACATATTTGCAAAAAATCGCTATTCGATAAGAGTAAAAGTGGTACTTCCGGTCTGAATTTTGAAAGTTTTTTTATATAAAAGATATTGAAAATGATGTTTTAAATACTTTTATATTCGTAACGTATTTGTCTTAAAAGCATGACTTGCGAGTTATTCGCAAAAAACTGATTTTTGATAAGAGTAAAAGACCTACTTCCGGTTGGAATTTCGAAAAACTTTTTAAGACAATTTGTTTCAAACTTAATTCTAAGTACATATGAATTCTTTATAAATTTGTTTAAACTTGGTAATTGACGAAATATTTGCAAATTTCGATTTTTTCACTGAAGTAAACTACTACTTCTGGTCGGCCGATTTTACTCAAAATCTAATCAGTTCTCAAGAGGCAGATTATACACGTAAATACAAAATTTGGAATTGATATCTACAGCGGTTTGACCGCTATCGTGGTCACACACAGACAGACAGACACACACACAGACACACAGACATTTTTTAAAAACCACTTTTTTGGTATCAGGGGACCTCAAAACGTGGACATCTGCAAAAATCTCGAGGTCGAAAATTTTCATCATCACAATACTTCCTTATACTACGTATAGAAAGTAAAAATTGGAAAAGTTGCCCAAAAATTTTGGAAATTCAGGTAAAACTGAAAGTGCTCTTTCCTATAGGATTTTCATATAAGTCACGATTCGAAGCATGGATATGCGTAATTCCTTCTTTGTTGTGTTTGTTCTGATCCTGAAAAAGTTTCTAGAAAAAAAAATTCGGGACAATTACAAAGTAAAGTCGGATAATTCGGACAAACAACAAAAATAATATTTTTTGTATGCACTCTCGATGATAACTGACGATAGGAACGACATATTTGGTTGATTCTTTTTTCGTTTTGTTTGTCATGCCCCCGGGATCGAAAAAACTCAATAGAATGTTTTTAATTGATACAAAAATCTGGAGAAACATCAGGAAAATTCCATTCCAGGCTTAATTAAAATAAAATTAATAATAAAATTGTTCTTTTCTACGTATGGTATTATTAGATATGCCGAACCTGTACTTTAATGATGTACATTAAGATACAAGTTTATGTCCTATAGGAATACAGATTTTTCATTAAGATATAAGTTTATATCCAATAGAAATGCGACATTCCAATATTCAATCAAAATTCAATATGGCGACTGCATATCTGACAGATATAAAAATTAGTTATATGTGACAGTTCTCTGCAATTTACTAGTAAGTAGTTAAAATTTGTGCTTTTTTGAAAATATAAACGGTAAAAATGAGGGATAATGACAGTAAAATGTGAAATTTGACTTCACCAGAAATTATGGAACAAGCCTTAGAAGCCACGAACAAGTTATTACCAGCTAAATTCGGAAAGATATACGGAACATTTTACGCTCAATTTATGAAATGGAATGTTCAAAAAATAATGTTTTATTATGGGGTCGTAGAAAAAATAGTGTATGCAACTCGCATTTAATGGCTATTAAGACACTCGTATTCATTACAATACTCGCCTTCGGCTCGTATTGTAATTTTCTTACTCGTGTCTTAATAGCTATAATTAAATGCTCATTGCATAATATACTATTACTTTTGTGTCGTTTTGCGATCTGTGCAACAAATGTAGTTATTTTATTTCTACTTATCTATTTTTCGTTACTCTGTAAACGATTGGCTTGATTCACATTTGACAATCAGCTGTCAAACAACGATTTTTCATTTCTTTTTCACTAAACCTAGGCTATTGTTTATAGCTATGCTAGAATCCGAGAGGTGGTGCTGTAATAAAGTTTTTAACAAATTCTATATTTATGCACTAAAATGGCTCATATTCACAATATATTTAGTCCTAAAAAGGTAGACTACAAAATCTACACCCGATAGGTCGTGCTGTACTTGACTCATAGCGCCACCTACCGGAAAGGGCAGAACAAGGTCTGCCGGACCAGCTAGTAAAAACTGTTAATACATTTTACTTTCTTATACGTAGTATAAGGAAGTATTGTGATGACGAAAATTTTCGACCTCGAGATTTTTGCAGATGTCCACGTTTTGAAGTCCCCTGATCCTGAAAAAGTGGTTTTTAAAAAATGTCTGTGCGTCTGTCTGTCTCTATGTAAACAAATTCATATGCACCTACTTAAAATTAAAATTGAGAATAATTTTATTTAAAAAGTTTTTCGAAATTCCTACTGGAAGTATATCTTTTACTCTTATCGAAAATCAGTTTTTTGCGAATATTTCACAAGTCATGCTTTTTATACAAGTACGTTACGAGTATAAAAGTATTTAAAACATAATTTTCAATATCTTTTGTATAACAAAAATTTCAAAATTCAGACAGAGGTACCACTTTTACTCTTATCGAATAGCGATTTTTTGCAAATATGTCGTAAGTTATGCATTCTATATATATTTATCAAGAGTACAAAAGTATTTAGAACTGGATTTGCAATATTTTTTGTATATATGAAATTTCAAAATTCGGACCGGAAGTAGCACTTTTACTCTTAGCGAGTAGCACTTTTTTGATAATATCTTGCAAAGTATGCATTCTATAGAGATTTATTAAGAGAATAGAAGTACTTAGAATAAGATTTTGAATAATTTTTGTATAAAAAAATTCTTAAAATTCTATAACTTGAAACGCTCATACGTATAAGAAAGTCGTGTGGTGGCCACACCTCATTTTTTATATTAGTTATAGCTGTATATAATGCGTCGTAAGTATTTTAAATGTGATTGCGTCGAATGATTGAATTTGAATGTTTTAATAATGCTTATTTTAAAGATAGAATGTCTGAAGTTGTTTTAGATATAATTTGGCTTATTATATGAATAACTTTTGGGTTGATGCTTAATAAATTAGCCTTAGAATTTGTTCAACGTCTTTGCTTATTATCCAATGATAACGTAGACAACAGTTTTTCATATCACTTAGCATTCTAATACTAATAATTTATTACCAGTGCTTACTTGTAGGCATTGATAATTTTGATTGATGGAGTTGAACTACTTTTTACAAAATAACACGAAAACATTTATTTTATTTTATCTTATTATAGCTACAAATTATTTTTAATTTTAATAATATAAATTTGTTTTTTCACATGATTCTTGTATTGTTCCTAACGTATCAGAAATAAGAAAATATTAAGTATATATTTATTTCACCAGCAATACCTGCTAATTGACGACAAAATAACAATAGCACAAAAAATAATGACATTTTTAAGTGCTAATTAAAAAAAAATAAACCCACAGTATGTTGACAGTTCCCAACAATTAAACGGCATAAATACTTTTTATAATACACTTTATTTAATTTTAGTAACATGTTTCTACTCCTTAATAATTACTTTAATAATATCTACAATTATATAGTTTATACATATAGATCACACTAATTCTCGTAAAACTTTTTATTTGTATCTCTGCTTCTCTTTTGTTTTGTTTTCTCGTTATTGCTTGAAAAACGGATCTGTTGGAAAAAAACGCAAATTACACAGGTCTGCTACCAAGAAATTCTTTTAAAAGTAATTACTGCTTTTTATAGTTTTTTGGTGGCTGATTCTTAGAAAAATAATTTAAAGCTTCCTCACGTTCGGTTTTACTACAAATTATTCATTTAGTTTTTATTACAAATTCCAAAATATTAAAACTTTACATGACAATAAAAAATTGATGTCACTTTTGGAATCAACGCAAAAAATAATATAAAAATCAAGAAGTTAATACTGTAAGCTGATACTTGTGATTTTCCATAATGAATAAATAGAACCTAATAGTCTGTTATATTACTCTTTTAAAGTAAATGTGTTACTGTAGTTTAGAAAAACTTGGTCATTAACAAACACTGTATTACAAATGAAACATAAAATATACATTATTTATACAGTAATACCCCCGCGTAAGCAGGAGTACAACTTTGCATATAAATTACATAAGTTTCGTTTAATTGATACCAAGGACTTCAAAAACCTACAAAAGAAAAATACTTAATTAAATTACATAAAAAAGTTATTTCGATGTCGATGGCTTCATGAAATCTAACAAATCCGTCTGCCGTCTGACAACAGAATGCCTTCTTCTTTTCACGCAGAATTTTTTCGTAGCAAGCTAATATATTTTTTATTCTTTGCTGCGTGGCTATATCACATTCTTCGTTGAAGTCAATATTTTCTAAGATTTCAAGTCCTTTTCAATTGAGCGACCTACTGTCAAGCCTGCAATTGTCATCCGATTTTTTGTGGAACTGGGTCTGAAGTGTTGTCGGCTTCAGTCACGTTTTGCTCACGTTTCTCTATGAGCTTATCGATTGTCAGCTCCTGACTATGTAAATCCAACAGCTCGTTTACATCATCACCATTGACTTCCAAATCTAATTGCCTGGCAAGGTCTACAATTTCTTCTATCACGTGAGCGACATGATCAGTGTTTGGCGTTGCTTCCGTTTCATTTTCGAAAAGAATGGACAAAATTGCTTCATTGCCTTTTTTTGGAAATTTCTCCCCAAGATTTTCTAATGTATCTTACGGCATCGAAAACATTGAGTTGTTTCTAAAAGTCTTTAACAGATAGCTCATTGTTTCGCCTCATAGGTTCGTTCAGATGGGCAAACGAACGCCTCGTGTAGTAAGGCGTGAATGTTTTGATGACTCCATGATCCATCGCCGGTTGAAGCAAATTAGTTGTGTTTGGAGGTAATACACAACTTTCACACGTGGATCGAAATCAATTATTGTGTTAGGAGAGGGTGACCGGGTGCATTGTCAATAAGAAGCATCACTTTAAATGTAATCTGTTTGGACTTAACCTTCGATTTCGGGTTGAAATGCTGAATAAACCAGTCCTCAAAAATGGACGCTATCACCCAAGCTTTATAATAAGCTAATCTTAGATATATTTTTAAGGCTCCTGGGTTTTCAGAGCAATAATTGAAAAGAGATTTTAACTTGCTGTCACAACCTGCATTCCCGCCAACCATCACTTTCAATCGGTCTGTAGAAACCTTAATGCCTGCAAAGGCATATTTTTGTAAACTGTTAGTAGGTCGGGTCCAATAATTGAAACACTTATTTGAGAAATCCGAGAAATCCACCGGATGACATATTTGATATTCTACGAAAAAACCGTTTTCAACAGTAAGGCGCATTGTTTGCTGTATAAACCAAACAAATGCATGCACTCTTTCATAACCCGATATATCCAGAAGTTGTAGGTCTTCTCAAACAAAATCGCAGCTTGGACTTGCCCTAGGGATCCCTTATGAAAAATGATTAAGTTTATACGTTTAATTAATACACCGAACTCATTATATTGGCGAGTCAACAAAACAAGTTTACGGTACATCAACCCTGATGTACCATAAACTTGTTTTGTTGACTTGCCAATATAAGGAGTTTGGGCAATTATTGCAATACAGACCCTGTAAGAAGTGCAAGTCCCCCATTCAACTAATCGACATTTATGCAGTTTTCTTACAACGACAACTTTAAAGGCATGGTTACATAATACTTTTCCGATTGGCACAAAATATCGTACACTCAACGTACTTTGTACAGAAACAGTTCACTCAAACAAAAGTACCTACTAAGAAAAAAAAATTGATCACATTAAGAGGTTTGCAACTAACTACCTGATAATGATGAAATTCAAAGTTTACCAAGAACTTTTTCTGTGGCCAACTGTAGATGGTGAATTGGAGCCAGAAGTTCTATAATATTATGTTTTTTATATGTTTCTTAATAGTTCATATTTTTTACTAAATAAAAAAAGCTTATTTGAGGAAGTCGATATGACCATTTTTCAAAATCTACTTTTTGACAACTTTTTCATCAAATATTTTTGCCTCGTTGTGGAAAAACTGTTTAATTAGTTTATTTTTTTTTATATTTATTAATAAGTAAACTTTTGAAAAGTGCCTAAGCTAGTTAGACAATTTTTTTTATGTTATCTCAGAACTTTATTTATGGGACTTGTCGGATTTCTCAAATAAGTGATTCAATTATGGTTGCGAGCAGTTACAATAATTACCAGAATTAAATTACTGATTGTCTGCCACCAACAATTAGCCCGCGGACTAAAGCGAGTGACTCCAAGTAAGTCGGGGTATTATTGTATTTTTGTATCTAGTTGTTACAATGCAACAAAGATGGTATTTGTATATCAATTAGGAAAGCCAGCATACAGAATACAAGAAAAGGGGTATAGTAATATGAAATAAATTATAAATTCTAAGTAAGTCAAGTGCAGGCGGCAATTATGTATCAATTAGTCAATAATGGAGAAACCAGAAAATAGAAAATCGAGTACAATAATATAAAACTAAGTACTGCAAGCAAACAAAAGTGTATATATCAGATCAGTCTGAGTATTACAGTGTTTGCTGGCCGTACTTAGTTTTATAATATATTTTTTCTACTCCCATACTTTAATTGTATTATTAGATATGCCGTACCTGTACTTTAATTATGTCCATTACGATACAGATTTTCATTATGATACAAGTTTATATCCAATAGGAAAGCGACATTCCAATATTCAAACAATATTCAATATGGCGACTGCATATCTGATAGATATACAAATTAAATAAATGTGACAGTTCTCTGCAATTTACAAGTAAGTACTTAAAATTTGTGCTTTTTTGAAAATATAAACAGTAAAAATGAGGGATAATGACAGTGAAATGTAAAATTTGAGTCCACCAGAAATTATGGAACATGCCTTAGTAACCACGAAGAATTTATTACCAGCTAAATTCGCAAAGGTGTATGAAAACTTTTAACCTCAATTTATGAAATGGAATGTTCAAAAAATAATGTTTTATTATGTGGTCGTAGAAAAAATAGTCTATGCAACTCGCATTTAATGGCTATTAAGACACTCGTATTCATAACAATACTCGGCTTCGCCTCGTATTGTAATTTTCTTACTCGTGTCTTAATAGCTATCATTAAAAACTCATTGCATAATATACTATTTTATATTAGTGTACACTCTTTTCTTGTATTCTATGTGCTGCTTTTCCTACTTGATATATAATTATCGCCATTGCTACTTTGTAACACCTAGACATAAGAATAAATAATGTATATTTTGTGTTTCATTTGCAATACAGTCTTTGTTAATGACCATGCTGATCAAAGTTGCAGTCACATATTACGTTTAATATAGTGATATAACAAAATAATATCTACAAGTTTTATTTAGTTTATAAAAATCATATATCATAACTAAAACAATTTTTATAAAGTATTTCTGTGTTGACCTGTGTTATCATTGTTATGATGCATTATGATTATGAATGTCTTGTGAACGACCGATGGATATAAAGAGACATACAAAAATAAACCAACAACAACACAACATGATGATCACCCGAACGAATGAATTTTCGAGATACGGATCTGCGCACGCAAAAATAAAACAATACCTAATACATTCTATTGCACTAAAAATTCTTTCTTTGTAGAAAAAGAAAACATGTCTCTTTTTTCGTATTATTATTTATTGTTATTCATTTTAGAGTGCTCCTTTTAAAAACAGTTCGTCAATTTATACTGATCACTGTATCTCTCTTTCTTATCTTTGTTTCTTCGCTTCTTTGTCATTAGCACATGGATTCCGCCAGGGCCGGTTGTGGAGTATTATACGGGCCCGCCCAGGGTTGCAGGTTTTGTAAAGCACTCAAGGCTGTATCATTCGGTCCGCTCGATTGCGTAGCACTTTCCGCCATGTACCCTTTGGTAAGAGCTTCCGCCTGTAGTGATAACATTAATCGGTTAGCGGCCTGTCTCTCTGCTTCTCTTTCTTCCGCCGTTTGACGCCTGAAATTAAAGAAAAGGAGTTAATGTTTAATTTCAAAAATCTTATGATTACGTTATAATAAACTAACACCCTGCCTGTATCATTCTAGCACACAAAAATTAAAATTGGGTATTTAAGGAAATAATTTTTATATACAGGTAAACCTAAAAAAACGCAATGAAAAAATAACGTACAGTACGATAGGTCGTTTTTATATTCCCGGACTAAACTTTTTCATTTTTAATATAATTTTCCATTATCGTTTTTATTATCATACATGCCCTGGTAACGACTTTGACAATTTACAAAACAATTGCAGGAGTATTAGTTTTAATATCAGTGAGTTTGTCTTGTCAGGTATCAAAATGCACAAACTTGAATATCCAGTAGTTATAAAAGTCTTGACAAAACAAGTAAAACCTCCAAAAATTATTCGTGAAGAAATGTTGGCTGATACCGATCCTTCAAAGTCAACTATTTGCAGCATCATTAGGACTTTCAGAAAGCATGGTTTTCAGAATTCTGCACGGATACCTTGGAATGACAAAAGTTAGTGTTTTCGCCATTCCAAATGCATGTGCGGATGGGGACGTGTGAACAATTTTTATTTACAACCATAAGCGTAATTTTGGCATTTCTGACTTTTGAAAAGTTTGGAAGTGTGCCTCTATTACTGCCCTCATTTACTTCCCGCCCTCTATTACTGCCCTCACTTCCCAACCTCAATGTCAATCACAAAGCTGTCAACTCGGTATGTCAAAAACTTATCGTAATTTTTATGATAAATAATTATTAATTGTATGGTTGTAAATAAAATTAATTGTTACATTAAAATTATTGGAAGCTTGAATCCATGTAGATAGGCCGCCCTGCTATTGCTGATATTATGAAATAGTAATTTCTTGTGCTTCTCCATTCGAGCCAAGACATCTGGATTGCTACGGTAAAACAATTTCCCTCAGTTCAAGTGAAATGCAGTCCTTGACGATTTTACTAGTCAACATTTCTTTTATAATCTATTCACCGAAAAAAACTGACGTATATTTATTTCACGTTTACGCTAGAACATCACAAATTTGTCAACTCAATATGTCGAAACTTTTACCGGAATTTTTATTACAAATAAATATAATAATTATGGCTGTAAATAAAATAGTATGCAAACCTCGGTGAAAAGTTTCATTCCTGTCTCGAGATAAAGTTAACCACTTAATCTCTCGACAGTAATGAAACACTTTCCACCTCGGTATGTTGTGATATACTATTGACGCTTTATGGAGAGAAACCGAGTTTAATTATCA
The DNA here is from genome assembly GCA_963170755.1 of Amphimallon solstitiale. NCBI lineage: Eukaryota > Metazoa > Arthropoda > Insecta > Coleoptera > Scarabaeidae > Amphimallon > Amphimallon solstitiale. The sequence goes on from OY720680.1 coordinate 60,789,279, forward strand.
ATCGAATTGTCACCGCAGATGAGACCTGGGTCCTTCATTTTAACCCTGATCAAAACAAGAATCAATGCAGTGGCATTTTAATAAGGGTTATAGCCCTCCCAAGATGTTTAAAGTCACCACTTCTGCAAGAAAAATAATGGCAATGATTTTTTGGAATTGTCAAGGAATAGTAATGATTGATTATCTACGTGTACGGTAACAGGAGAGTGTTAGTCAAGATTAATACATCGCCTAAGAGATTCTCTTAAACCGAAAAGACGCGGAAAACTGACGCAAGGTGTTCTGTTGCTTCACGATAATGCACCAGTCAGTATAACATTCCTTGACAAAACAAGGAAAATCTCCAAAAAAATTTCGTGAAGAAATGTTGGCTGATACGGAAATGATTGTTGTTAAAAGTCAAACTATTTCCGAATAGCAGTTTCATTAGGAGTTTTAGAAAGCACGGTTTTCGGAATTCTACACGAATACCTTGGAATGACAAAAGTTAGCGCCAGATGGGTTCCGTGAATGCTTCCGCTATTCCAAATGCGTGGGCGGATAGAGACGTGTGAACAATTTTTGGCGCTTTGTGGAGACGAGCCAGGTTTAATTATCAATCGACTTGTTACCGCAGATGAGACCTGAATCCATCATTTTGACCCTGAGTCAAAACAAGAATCAATGCAGTGGCATGTTAGTAAGGGTTCTAGCCTTCCCAAGAATTTCCAAGAAGTTTAAAGTCACCCCTTCTGCAGGAAAAATAATAGCGATTTTTCGGGATTGTCAAGGAATAGTAATGATTGATTATCTACGTAAGGGTAGTACGGTAACAGGATAGTATTACCCAAGATATCCTATTAACACGGAAAAACGCGGAAAACTAACGCCAGGTGTCTTGTTGCTTCACGATAATGCACCAGTCCACAAATCAAGACTTGCAAAAGCTGCCGTTGCCGAATGTGGCTTCACAGAAATAGACCATCCACCTTATAATCCAGATCTCGCTCAGTGCGACAATTTTTTTGTTTCCTAATCTCAAAAGAACTCTAAGGGGAACAAAATTTATGGAACAAACTAAAGGAATTTTTTTATAATAGATTAGAGATGTTATTAAAACGATGTAATACTTGCTTCCAAAAGCAAAGGGTCTGTACTGAAAAATAAATCTTAATTGTTTTTCTAAACTTTTTTTTATGCCAAGTCTTGGAATATAAAAACGGCCCTCGTAGCTTTAGTTATTTACAATCAAAATGTCTTACGGGGTAGATGTGTATAAATTGCTCAAACATGTACTGAATAAAGTAATATTTTCGCAATTTCAATGCGTAAAAGGACATGCTACTGTATAGGTTATATATTGGAAAAGGAAACACCCTTGCTCAAAATCTCATTTATTGCTACTTATGCACTGCATTGATGAGGTTATATTTTCCTTAATGTCATTAATCAATGATTGGTTTTTGGAAGGTTTTTTCCCGGCGCCGTTGAAAATAGCAAAAATTAAGCCATTATTTAAAAAAGGATCAAAGGAACTGGTTGAGAATTATCTTCCGATATCTTTGTTAAATGTATTTGCAAAAAATATTGAAAGGCTGGTAACCAATAGACTAGTATAATTTATACAAAAGTATAATCTACTTAATGACCACCAATTTGGCTTCGGAAAAGGTCACAGCACAGTTTCAGCAATCACACAGTTTTTTGATGCATTATACAAAAACATAGATGAGAGGAAGCCATGTGCTAGAATTTTTGTAGACTTAAGTAAGGCATTCGATCTAGTTGATCACAGACTGTTGCTACAGAAATTATTTAGGTATGGTATTGGGGTACGCCTTTAAAATGGTTTCAGAGTTATTTAGATGACCGCAGTCAATACGTTCAAATTGGTAATGCTATTTCGGGAAAGTGCACTCTCAGGAGTGGGGTGCCACAGGGGAGCGTGCTTGGGCCCCTATTGTACATCATATACGTGACTGATATTCCATCAGATATCGTCATCATGTACGCAAAAAACATTTCACTTTTAGTTCCCACTGAGACTACTAAAGATTTGGGTCGACATGCGTCTAATAGTTTGGGTGTCTTAAATAACTATTTTCTAGACAACAAGCTTGTGCTAAAAAATGATAAGACTGTATTTATTAAATTTAGGGCAGCGTCAAGCAATCGAGATCAATCTCAGCTAATTAGGGGGCCTGTTGCAACTATAACTCAGGTCGACAACACTAGGTTTTTAGGTTTAACTGTTGACTCTACATGCAATTGGAAAGAGCATATAAAAATTTTGTGCAGTAAGATCGGTCCGGTATGTTTTGCACTGGATGGACTGAGGTATGTAGTGAATTATACAATATTGAGGATGTTCTACTTTGCTTGTTTTCACTCAGTGATGGTATACGGCATAATAGCATGAGGATCATCACTAGATATGATTCGCGTTTTTAGAATTCAAAAGAGAACTTTAAGAATTATGTCGAGAGTATCTGCAGGAACTAGTTGTAGGAATTTGTTCAAGGAGCACAAAATTATGACGCTGCCGAGCGCCTATATTTGGCGGCTGTGCTGTATGTTGCAGAAAATTTTAACAAATAACCGAAACTAAATAAGGGTGTCTCGAAATGACTGCACGCTACAGATTGAGCTTTAGCGAAAAAAGTCTCAGATATCTGGCCATTAAATTATATAATAGATTGCCAACAAAATTTAAAACAATACATTACTATCAGTTTAAAAAGGCAACTAGGGAATTTCTAATTCAAAGCAGTTACTACTAAGTAAATGAAATCTTAGGAGATACATTGTGGTGATAGATAAAGTGTTTTATTTTATATGTCTTTTGACTTTTATGTATATATGTATTGATGTACTTTATATTTCAAGGTGCTGATGGACTCCCAACAAAACTTATAAAACAAAATGCAGACTTATTATGCACGCCACTATCGTTAATAATAAACTCTTGTTTGAAAAAAGTATCTTTCCTGATCATTTGAAGGCAACTATAATACAGCCTAAATTTAAGAAAGGAGACAAACACAGTCTGGATAATTATAGACCAATTGCACTAATTTCGGTAATAGCCAAAATTATGGAAAAAATATTATTGAGACGGATGGTCGAATTCGCAGAAGCAAGTAAAATACTAACAAATCAACAACTAGAGCAATAGATATGACAATTAGTAAGATTACAGAGACATTAATTGATACAAGAGAGGTGGCAGGAGTTTTCTAAGATCTGTCTAAAGTTTTCAATAGTGTGAATCACGATATCCTTCTAAAAAGTTAGAGTTTCTGGATTTCAGAGGAATAGTTCATGAATTAATTAAATCCTATTTAACAAATCGCATTCAATGTGTAACAGCAAAAGTGAAAAGCAAGGAACTGCGGTCAGACTGGCTACAAGTCAAACATGGAATACCCCAGGGATCCATCTTGGGGCCATTTCTATTTCTCTTATACACTAATGACCTGCCAGAAGTTAGCAAAAACTTTATTAACATGTTTGCTGATGATACCTCAATTATTATTGCAGATGAGAACAGTATGCTACCAAAAGATAATATAGCAAACACAGTGAATACATTAAATGACTGGTTTGATAAAAGTAGATTAAAATTAAACGTTATAAAACAAACAAATATGATAAGGATTACCTTACAAAAAACTGAAGCAATGGAAATTATATACAACAACCCTAATTTAAAATCAACCGAACACACCCCATTTCTAGGACTAGAACTAGATAGTTTACTAAACTGAAAAGAACATATTAATTTGCTCACCAAAAAGATCTCCGGAATGGTCTACGCGCTGCGAACTATCGCATCCCAAGTTCATATCGAAGCGGATCTTAGTGCATACCAAGCCTACATAGTATCTAAATCTGATCTTAGATAATAGTTTTAGGTATAGACATCAGATTAGTAATTATATAAGAAATGCATATGCAAATTTAAGAAAGTTATTTCCGCATAGGTCAATCTTAAGCATTAAAGCTAAAACAATTTTATGCGAAACCTTTGTCCTATCCCAGTTTACCTACTGTGCGCCTCTTTATCACTCATGTATCGATAAGTATACGGAATACAGGATTCAAAAAATTCAGAATTGTTGCTTGAGGTTTATTTTCGGTCTGAGAAAGTTTGATCGTGTTTCTCACGGACTTAGTCGCTTGGGATGGTTGAACATGTATAGTAGGAGGGAGTTGCAGACTCTATGTTTATTTCAGAAAATTATTCTTTTTAAAACGCCTCCTTACTTGCACAGAAAAATTAAATATCGATGTGATGTTCACAGCATCACAACCCGGTTCAGGGGCCTCATTTCGCCACCACCACATCGTACCTCACTATTCAAGAGGGCATTTTCGTATGTTATCTTTTCTAAATACAATGCATTACCTATTGAACTCAAAGGGTTGTCCATGGCTGGTTTCAAGCGTGGGCTTAGGAGGAGATTGACTGTGACTGTTGGCTGAATAATGTGTTTCTAGATAATACTTTTTTTTTCTCTCTAACTAAGCATAAGTATCTCTAGGTTATTTGTGTATATTATGCATCTGTAACTAGGTTTGTTGTATTTTAGGTTTACTGCAGTGACAAACTATCACTTTATTTTAGGCATAATCTCTTGTGAGGATTTATGCTGAACCTCGCCCTGTGACTTGCAAAGGTTATTTAGAATGTTACTTTTGTACTTTGTACTTTCGCAATAAAGATATTATTATTATTATTATTAAGTTACGGGATAATCTTCTGGGGAAACTCGGTAAAAGCAGACAGGGTATTCATACTTCAAAAGTCCTGTTTACGAAGTATATTTAACCTCAAAAGAAGGGAAACGTGCAGTGAAGTGTTCAAAAAATATAAGCTACTCGCTATGCCTGGAATCTACATCTACGAATGTGTGTGCTTCGCCAAAAAGCACTATAAAGACCTTTTGTCCCAACACGAGACGAATCATAATTATGACACACGTGAAAATACGAAACAATGCTTGCGAATACCACAGACAACATCAGCCAAAATACACAAAGGTGCAGTTACACAGATTTTAAAAACTTACAATTACATTCCGACGGAATATAAAAACATGTCAATGAAAACATTTAAAACAAAAATTAAAAAGATCTTAGTAGAAAATTGTTTATATAACATTAATGATTTTTTTGATATAGATTTTAAGCTGGATAGTATTACAAGGTAAAATTTATGTATCATATTAGATGTATTTCTGACGTATTTCATGCCTATTGGGCAGTATGAAATAAAGGCACTATTATTATTATTATTATTATTATTAATTAATAGTAATAATACTGAATTTTGTCTAATTTTTGTGCCCCGCTCCTCCTCACTCCGATATACCTATCACTCACAAATATGTCATTTATACTAGTTCTAATTGTGGTCCACAGAGGCGCATTAGTTGTCAACAAGCTCGAATACCACGTAAATTTAACCCTATATAATGACCTTAGTCGGATGTACTCTTATAATTTGCGCTCTTGACTGTACCTAGGTATAACACAATCGAGAACTCACTTAATAGATATTTTGTGTTAAACAAATTGCGGCCGTCTTGTACATGTTACGGGTCACGATAAAAGTTGCACGATTATCATTAACAATGCGTATACAGCGTACCGCTACTATACCATCACCATCTCTTTCCTGAAACCCATCTCCACACTCTGGCACTGCTTCAAATTTATCGTTCTTTTTTTTTGTTCAGGTTTTATATTTCTGCTGTCTGCAGGACAGAGGGCCAGTCTTTCTGGTCACGTTCGTCTGTGGGGACCGCCGATTTATAAATTCAGTTTAATCGCAGAGGTTTGACCGTTTGCCATTTGGCCGTTTCGTATCGCCGCCCTATAGTAGATTGTCGTCGCTTGTTCGATTTTTTAAAACCTGCGTTTTGTTAAATGGGAAAAGCGGACACACTACCACCGCCCACGATTTCATCTTTAATTATTTAATCGGGTAGTCTGGATCGTTGACATTTAACAAGGTTTCGCTAATGCGTCTGCTGAAATATGTGTGTCTAGAATATATGTACGAGCGCTTTCACTTTTTGTTTTTGCCGGCCGATATTGTTGTTGTTATACTGCTGTCGTTATTTATAGACTGTCTGTCGTTTATATTACGTGAAAAACGAGGGAATGTAACAGGAAAAATTATTTACTATAGTTATTTGTAATGAAATTTCAATGCAAACGATGATGTTGATATTAGTACTACACTGACGGGCAAAAAAATCGGTCACCTAAAAATTTCACGAAAGCACATAGGTACACGTTTATTAATTCCATTAGAAATTTATATTTTGCTGTAGCAAAGCACATTAACAATGAGAGACACACGAAATGGAGAAAAAAGAGACCATGTAAAACCAAAAATTAATTTAATTTAAGGTTAAGAAGTTCGAAACAATTGTCAAAGGGTATTTTGTAAATAAAATTTTAGTGAAACAAATAACCAAGTGTGAACTTTTTTTTACCTTTATTAATTAATTTAAGGATTATAACAGAAATAGTGAAAAATTAAATTTTTCTTAAATTACAAAAACTGAAGATAACAGCGTCTAATCGACTTTCAACTGATTGTTAATAATTTGTATGTCCTCTTCGAGCCAATATTACACTGTTTAGTTGTCTTGGCATTGAATTTAACTAATTTGTTAAGGAAATTTGTGGAAGCAATTCTTCTAAAAGGGCTAGTCGTAGCTCTTGCAAAGTTGCAGGCATTGCTGGACGATGACGAATACCACTTTGGAGTTCATCCCAGATGTGTTCTAGGGGATTAAGGTCCGAACTGCATGCTGGCCAAGGAAGTATATGAATTTTAACTTCATTAAGGTATTCAGTAACGACTCTTGCTATGTGTGGTCTGGTGTTTCATGTGTCAATACAAATCCATCTCCAATAAAATGTGTAAATAGGACAACAGCTTCTTATAGAATATCTTCCACGTACCTGTGAGCGTTTAAAGCACCTCTTTCTACAAATACGAGCTCTGGGCGTTCCTTCGTCTTTCGAATGTGCCAGTCTCTAGCACCCTACTTCAAGCATTCTGAACAGTAGTACGAGGTATTCCTAATGTACGAGACACATAACACTGACTACGAAAATCTTCAACTAATGCAATAACTTGTCCAACGTTTGCATTAGTTAACGGCATAGTGAACGCGTGAAAATTGTTGTTTACTGTCAAACTGACATCCCTAAGCAACTGAAAAGCAAAAAATGTTAAGAAATACCGACTAACTTATTAATGTGGATTTCAAGCAGAAGCTCTAGCGCACATGCAACATGTAGTGCAGATTCACAAAGTAGTAAGTAGAAAAATACGTGAACCCCACTCCCCCAGCAACGACCCAGTCACAGCCGAGAACCTAAAAGCAATCCTTAAAGCATTAAATCCCAAAAAAGCTCCTGGTATAGACAACATCACCAACAGATCACTACAAAACCTCCCACCAAAAGCAATAATGTCAATTCTAGCAATAGCAAACTCCGTTATCAGACTCCAAACATTCCCAAAGATATGGAAACATGCCAAAGTAATAGTTATACCTAAACCAGGAAAACCAAAAACAATACCAAGCAGCTACAGGCCCATAAGCCTGTTACCATTCATTAGCAAAGTGATAGAAAAAATAATCCTACAGAAGATAAAGTACCACTCTGACAATCAAGACATAATACCAGAAGATCAACATGGGTTTAGAGAAGAACATTCAACGAAAACGCAACTTTCAAGAGTCACTGAGATTCTTCAAGAAGGATTCAACAAAAATCAAGTGACAGCAGCTGTATTTCTCGACATAGCAAAGGCATTTGATAAAGTCTGGCGGCAGGGACTCATATATAAAATGATAATACACAATTACCCAACACACATCATAAAAATCACGAACAGTTTTCTCCAAGGACGCTGCTTTCAAGTTAGCATCCAGAACACACTTTCCTCAATAAAACATCCAACAGCGGGAGTCCCCCAGGGCTCATGCCTGTCACCTCACCTATATGCAATATTTACAGCTGACATACCAGTGTCAAATCCTACAAGATATTTAAATACGGCCACCTTTGCAGATGATACGGCACTGCTCTCAACATCAAGATGTCCGACGAACGCGGTACAGGAACTCCAAACGCACCTAGACAACACGATAAAATGGTTCAAACAATGGAGGACAACAATAAATGAAGACAAATCCCAAGCAATAATCTTTCAAAGGAATCGGAAAACAACAGACAAAGCAATAACCATCAACAACAACACTATACCATGGAGTAGAGAAATTAAATACCTGGGAATATACCTGGATATAAAGCTCCATTATAACAAACACAACAAAAACGATAACCAAAACCAAACAAACAAGGCAGAGAAAGCCAGCTGAAAACGAACAACAAAATTCTACTTTAGAAACAAGTATTACGTCCAATATTCACATATGCATGCCCAAAATGGGTACATATGTGCAAGACCAACATCAAAAAACTGCAAATAATACAAAACACCAGTCTTAGAATGATGCTAAACTATGGCCTCTTATAGGCAGAAAAAGCCAGCTGAAAACGAACAACAAAATTCTACTTTACAAACACGTATTACGTCCAATATTCACATATGCATGCCCAAAATGGGTACATATGTGCAAGACCAACATCAAAAAACTGCAAATAATACAAAACACCAGCCTTAGAATGATACTAAATGCTCCATGGTATATGAGAAATAATCAAATAATGAATGAAACAAATACCCCAACCATCATTGACTACATCAAGGAAAGAGCGCTCAGCTTCTATAACCAGATGGAAAACCACTCAAATCAAAATCTTAAAAGAACACTTGCATATGATGGAAATGAAAATTTCAAACACAAAATACCTAAAATGGTTCTACTTTAATTCTTAATCAAAATAAAGATAAACCATAGCTAATCAAATTCAACTCCAACATTCCAAGATTCACCGCACTCAGATGAAGAGTAAAAGACTAAATAGTCTAACTCAAAGCCACAATAAAGAAGAAGAAGAAGAAGAAGAAGAAATATATAGGCGACTTGTATAAATATGTTCAATAAGTCAAATTAAACTTTTTTAGTTAGACTAATCAATACGAAAATTTAACAATAATAATATAACAGTTTAATTCTTATTTGTACAAAAAAAAAACCGAAATTTATAGAGCTTCAATAAATATTTCAGGATGGCCTGTTTGTTTTGCCGGCCAGTGTATTAATTTGCAAAATATTAATGTGAATACGGGTGTATTAGATATCACACAGGCGACCGATAAGGTGTGGCATAAATTACTGCTAAAAAATCTCATTTAGCAAACAACCACATTTTCTTTGAACATAATAATTATATCTTATTATTAACTGTATTTCATTTCTTTTCTGCCCCATGGAAATGCACTTAGTCCAACTTTATATAATTTTTACAAATGACATGTCAAATCTAGAATAACAATACTAACTTATTTGGCCAAACTCATCATTTACAGAAGCATTAAAGTAACATCCAAGCAAAATCAAGAACGAAAATAAGCCAATTCATATTAGGGGGAGGGGTTACTTGATCAAAATTATTGAACGCAGTATGTCAGGTTGTCTAAAATATAAGGAAAATATTTGACTAATTTAAACTGCATGTGGCTTATTACACAACCCATGTACTACGACCAGCGATGTGAAACTTATGTAATGTCATCTGGAGTATATTTTAACATCAAATAAAGAAAGATGGTATTCATCTTGATTAGCATAACACTTTCTTCAAATATTTAACGTCTTCATGTTGTGGTTTTAGCATAAAACAGTGTAGAAAACGAGATGAAGAAAATGCTCATGTAATCAAATAAAAGTAGCTAAAAAGATGTAGAATCATTACTACAAATGCAAATAAATATAAACTCACTACTGAAATGTTCAGAACATGTTATTCTTCACTTGTAAAGAGTCTGAGAAAACCGAGACTTGCATTCGTGCGGCCATTAAGTGAGAAATTCTGATAACTGTACCGTCATGTAACATAACACGCAGCCTGTCCCTAGTGTTAACTGTCAATACTGCAGCATGAAACAGTATATTCAGTGTCTTTGGTTACACATAGCCTAAAATCTGGTTGATGTTTTATATGTTCAAAAAGATGACCTTGGGTCTAGGAAATTTAGTTGTAAAATATTTAATTAATAACAAGAATTACATGTAGAAAGAAAATAAATAATTTGCAAAGAAGTGTATTGTTTTAAGTATTGTTTAATATCAAATAAGTATATTATAGGTAACTAAAAGATAGAATTTAATAATTTTTCTATAAGCCCCTATAAGGGTAGGCAAGCTATGATACAAAGAGGCCTACCGATAAGTATTTACGTAAATGCTGCAAAATAGTTAATCAAGGGGTAATATATTATATAATACTGTGTTGTAATTTTAATGATAGCTGGACATATTCAGAGCGTTATAAATTTGCACTCTAAAGCATATTTTAATATCACACATAAACAATAACGGTAGAAATAAAATATACATTTCTAAAAATAAAATGGAAATGCACAATAGACAATCCTTATCATATACAGTGAAATTCCCCTTCGCGGACACCTTCCTTGACCGACTCTCATATAATTTGCATTGTGTTAACTCCCTCTTGAACGGATATTCTCTTAAACGGGCGCGGACACAAGAAAATGGTCTCATAAACCGACAAAAAACAAATTATGACAGAGTGGTTGCAAGACCTAGATTGGAAAATGGCTAAAGAAAAAAAAACATTTTGTTAGTTTTAGACAATGCGGGATCTCATCCAAAAGGCGTCTAATTAAAAAATATGAAAGGCTGTACATCAGCTTGTTAACCACTAAACCAGGAGATTACAAAGGATTTCAAAACTTATTACCGAAGTATAATACTAAAACACCTGCTAATAAATATTGAAACTGCTGGTACAGCTTTTGAATTAATTATGAAAATTACGCCATTGGATGCAAGTTTACTTCGCAAAAACCGCTTGGAACATAGTAACCAAGGAAACAGTTAATATTGCTTCCCTAAAACAGGATTTAAGTATGAAAATATGCAAAGTTAACAGTTAACTAAGGAGGCAGTTACATCTGATCCAGAAGATGACTTACCACTTAAGGTACTTGCAGATATCCTCAAAAATAACAATTTGTTGGAATTGACTGATAATGAAAACCTTAATAATTTTTTGAACCTACATGAAAATTTGTATCTTGAAGATCGAGAATCGGGACTGGAAATTGAAAATGCAAATACAAGAACTTTCCGAAGATGCTGATGTCGATGATGTTCCAGAACCAACAGAGACCATCACAAATTACGATGACGCTATTTCCCTAACCAATCAGCTTTTTTTTTTGAAATTACAAATCCCAATTCTGGATGCTATTTTAAAGAAAAAGAGGACATTTCATTTCATTTTATGTATTACTATATTCTATTATATTTTGTATGTATTTTGTAAAGTAACAAATCCCCATTTTTTCCTTAAGTTTTAAGTTTTTTGTTTATTTTAAAAACATATACATACATTTACGTTTTAAATTTCCCAATCTCTTTAATTACAGTTTTCATTAACAAACCGATTTTTTTCGTATTTGTTATAGGCGAACACCCCTCTTGAAAGAACATTTTCAGTCGTTCCCGTTGGTGACTGCCCAAGTGAGATTTCACTGTAGTTATAATATAATATTATAATATTTAATAAAGCTATTTATAAAATTCAATTTGTGAAATGTTTCATGTAGTAGTATCTTAGTAGCGGAAGTTATATATCTATAAATATTAATTAATTAGGCTAGGTACACAACAATTATATAAAACTATTTTTCTGTGAAACAAAACATTTGAATAACGTCAGCTTTCATTGAAATATCTAGGAATATTTGAGGGCAATGCACATCAACCAAACGAAATATTTGACAAACATTTTAAATACTTTTTAGCAAATTTTTAATTATGAATCTGTTAAGAAATCTATTTGTCAGACTAAAATATAATTTAGTTTTACAGATACAACAACCTAATAATTTGTCTAATGTATGCGTGTCATGACTTCAAACAAATCATTTGTCAAACAGTTTATATAACAGGTGTGCATGTATCGTAGTTTAAATTTTGGTTTTGATGTCAATTTATAGTGCCATTGAATCGTCATTTGTAACGGTGTCCCAAAAATAACTGACATTTTAAATTTTCTGTAATTTTTTTCCCGGTAAAACTAGCGTAGAGATATTTATTCGTTGTCATTAGTAAACATTAAGGTTAAGTTATGGAAAGGTACACCATCAAACAACGGGTAGAAATTTTAAAAATTCACATGAAACGTGGTAAAAATTTTGGAGAAACCGTTTCAGTTGAAGCAAAAAAATCAATGGTTGTCCTCCTACGGCCCCGTTCAAATGAAATCATAACCAGTGTTTGTGAAAGTGTTGAGAAAAATCCTTCAACATCAACTCGTCGTCGCAGCTAACACTTAGGCATTTCAAGGAGATCTCTTCAACGAATTTTGACGAAAGATTTGAATTTGTTTACTTACAAAGTTTAATTAACACAGGAATTGAAATCACAAGATCATACAAGTCGTCAGGCGTTCACAAATTGGTTTTTGGAAAGACAACAAGTCTTCGAAAAAAATCATTTTTAGTGATGAGGCGCATTTTCATCTTACCTGCTATGTTAATAAACAAAATTACCGAAGTTGAAAATCCGAAATTCCAAAAGTGATTGAAGAATGTCCGATACATTCTCGACGGGTCACAGTTTGGTGCGGATTTTGGTCTGAGAGGGAGTGATTGGACCTTACTTTTTCGAAAATCAAAATCAAAATGCGGTTACTCTCAATAGAATGCGATATCCTGAGATGATTTAAAACTTTTTATTGTCTGAAATTAATGGTATGGATGTTGAAGAAATGTGGTTTCAACAAGACTGAGTAACATGTCATACGGCTAATGAAACCGTGTAGTTTGCAATAACTTTTAAATATTTAATGGTCGTGTTATTTTAAAGCGAGGTAATTTGAATTGGCCACATAGAAGATGTGACTTGACACCGTTAGACTTCTTTCTGTTGGGTTATCTTAAGGATAGAGTGTACAGCAATAAACCACAAACAAGTGAGAATCTCAAAGATGAAATTCGACACAATATTGCGAATATTTTCGAGCAATTATGTCAAAATGTTGTGAAAAATTTCATTAAATAAGTGAATATGTGCTCCAAAAGCAGAGGCGGTCATTTGTCAGTTCTGTGGTCACAGGCAATAAGGGAATAAGTCGATTTATCTCCAAATTGTTTTTTTTTTTTGGAATTCATATTCCTGAAGTGCAAATGCATGATCTGACGTAAGGAAATAAGTCTGTGTGGATTAGAAGAAGGAAAAGCGGAGGCTCTTGATATGGAATATGTGCACTTATACCTTAAAAACTTCAAGAGTGTTGTGGATTTGCAAAATTTCAACCAGCTGTAAAGGAATATGTAGGTTTCTTCTTGAATCTCTGCCAAATAACTCCTGCAAAAAAGATATATGTATACTTAGATCCTTTTAGCATTCACAAAATTTCTAAAATTTAAATCACTTGATGAGCTAAAAAAATGTAAGTGTACATATATCCTTTTTGGGCAAATGAAATGGAAGAATTAAGTATTCTTATATCCGTTTAGCAAAAAGCGTTGAATGGAAATTCAAGCTATTGCGGTATTGATGACGTCGCAGTTGTATTATCCTTCTTGTGAAGAACGGACCAAAACCACACGAAAATGGATGTTAATGTTTTAGAGGTTTTTATAGCGAACGGTCTAAATCTAGAAAACGCCTTTCTTACAAACAAAGACAATACTGGTATTGTCAATATAAATAAAGAGCTTCATGTTCTTAGTAATGTGATTATCGAAACTGAAAATATTGTATGTAATAATTCAACAGAAGTACGAGTATATGTCGAAAATCAAGACCAAGAACAAGAACTCGACAAACATAAGCATGGTAAAAAACTGTTCTAACAGATTTAGATTTTCAAACTAAAAACAGCGCATTGGCAAGAAGTAGTGACAAGAGTAAGGTAAAAGCTCCTAATATGAGACATGTTCCTAAAAAGAGACCCTATGTTATTTCGATTAATAAGTGACGAAATCTAGCGGAAGACATCGGAACTGAAAGACCACGTTGTTAAACTGCAACAGAATAACCGCCATTGCTATTGCTACTCTACTAGCGGGGTTGTGTACAACAATAAATATATTTCAAAGTTTGAAGTTTTTATACAAATATTGGAAAACATCATTGGAGTTGCTTTCAAGGTAAGTTACCAATAATAATTTTATTTCTTTGAATCTGCATTATAATTATCTGTCACTTTATGGTATTATAATCAATACAAATTCACCGATTCTTTGTTAACCTCACTTTCTTTTTGTATGTAATGGTGTTCCTAAAATGAGACCTGTCAATGTTCCTTATATGAGATATATCTCATATTAGGAACACAGTATCTCACATGAGGAACACATATTATTAACTAATTTTCTGTGCATTATTTATGTTTCACTATCATAGAATATCATAAATATCACAAATATTTATTGCTTTTATATTATTTTTGTTAGTGATCCGACTTCTCAAAAATCATTTTCTTATTTTTGCAGATGTCACATCTGTAGTTTGTATGAACGCTGCTGGCACTTTCGTTCCTCCTTTAATTGTGTGGCCGAGAAAAAACATGAAGGCTGAGCTGATGGATGGGACACCTACAGGCAGTACAGCTGCATGTCATGTATCAGGCTGGATTCAAAGTGATATATTTTGTATGTGGTTTAACAATTTTGTTCAGTGTGTGAAAAAAAATTTCAGTAAAAAGCAGAAGCGCAGCTATTAAAAACAATAGAGGAAAAGTGACGAAAACACTGTTTGTAGCAGATATTTGTAAACCAGGTCCATCTAAGTCCAGAATGGATAAAGAATCTGATGATGACGAAAAAATGGACGAATCGGAAATATGTGACGATATTTCTGACTTAGAATTTGGCGCTGATGATGACGATGCTGAATGTCTGTTTTGTTCCTGTCTTCATTCTGCTGATCAGAATGGAGAGCAATGGGTTCCATGTACCAAGTGCTATAGATGGGCCCATGAGTACTGTGGTGCAACTGATGTTAACTTTGTGTGCCCTTCATGCAAAAAAACATTAAATAAATAATAAACACATTTGCAGTAAAATTCTAATGTAAAATCTATTATAAAGACTATTTATAATAAATTTTTGATGTCGATCTGTTGTTTTCTGTTGTTAGTTAAGTGATGTATTTGTCAAAATTTAGATAGGAATATGCGTTAATGCATTTAAATAGGTTGAGTATTATTTTGAATCAAAATATTAGGCATAAGAAAATAAAATAATAAGGGTCTCATATTAGGATCATATTTTGCATGTACAATTTTTTGACTCTTAACTTTAATTTTTTTTTGAATTTTAAATCTTCTTTTTTTGCAAAATCTGATTGCTAAATATGAAAGGTAAATGTATAATATACAACTTTCATTAATTAGAATTGAATTTTCTCTTACTGATTCCAAATTATGTTTCCCGAACAAAATGGTGTCTCATATTAGGGGCAGTTACCTTACTATTGATGTGCCCTACATTCCTGATTCAGATCAGATGGATATTGAAGAAAATGAAGAAGGAAAACCAAATAGCACTTGGTCACTTAAGAAAAGAACAGCCATGATAAAAATAGAAATAATGCTATACAATATAGTAGAGTAAAAGGGGGTATACGAAAAGAACGGAAACAGAGAGACTTGAAAATATGTAAAATGAATTGTCGGGAACTCATTTCAGAAGAAGATGGAAAAAATGTGTTTGAGGTAAAAGTAATGGCTTTAGAACATTTTCTCGATTTTCCAGATTTGTTCAAGAAATATATACAAAAGAAAAGAGGCGAATAAAAAAGAAAAACTGATTTTGTTGCCAAAAAAAAAAGAAAAATTGCTTAATTAATTTTTTTTTGTCACTTATGTTTTAACATTATTTTCAAGCGTTGTTCAATTTCAACATTTTATTTTCTGTTTAAAATAAAGGTTCAAATATGCTATTGATGCTTATTTTGAAATTATTATTGGCCACATTTTTTGAAGAAGACTATTTAATAAAGTGTGCAGAAAGGGTATTAGTGTACTTGACTCCCTATAGCTGAAAGATCTTGTCATTTTTTGTGCACTAAGGAGATAAGTGAAAATGTAATCGATAATCTAAGAAGATTTACTTCTTTTTCACAGTAATGGTGTAGGTACTAATTTGTTTTTGAAAACAATACTAGAATGTAATAGAGCCTGTAAAAGCGATAATATTCTCAAAATTATGATCACAGATACAAAAACCTGTCTACTGAAAAATGACCCATTTTGACATATTCCCTTATTGCCTGTGACCACAGTTGTTTTGTATCACACATAACTTCCATGTATCTACCTTCTAAATCAATAAAAATAATATCAGTTATCAAATATAAAATGTGTTTTATTAAAAATTTTGCATGCAAATTGTGAAGAAATACGAAAAGGTTAAAACATATTCTTCTCTATAACTAATCATTCTGTCGGTGAGTTGCTAGAATAAAAACTATTCTTTTGCACACATGGGAACTACTAATGTACGACTAGAGTGATTTAACGAAAGAAGAATTTCCGGTTTGCTACTCTTACTGTTAAATAGCAAAGGTTACGTAATGATGTCATTTAATGGAATTAAACAAGTATATATAAATTTAACTCTTACTGTTTCATTTGTCGCCTGGGTAAGTATTACATTGTATCGCAAAGTGTTACGAAAAGAATTTCTTAAAGCCTTTTACTTGTAATGTAACTGCAGTTATTCCGGTGTAAAAAAAAAAGTAAAAAAAAAACATCATTTCCTCTGTTACTTTAGCAGCATAAATTGATTTCTAATTACATTTACAATGTATTTCTATGCTCATCTAATACACATTAACCATTTAGTTTCAATGCGATATATAGATTTGATCTAGTAGGCTCGTTGAAATTTCCGCTATTCAATAGCTCGTTTTGTCAGCATTTATTGAAATAATCAAAGCACATATGACATTATCAGAATTAATGAGATTATAGATTGTTTCTGTAAACAAAAACAACATTGTTCAATATTTTTTTAAGTGCCCATACTGTATTTACTCGGTGAAGAATGAAGATTAAAAAATCATACTAAATTTTTAAAATTTAAAATTCTACAGCAAAAGCTTTTGTCAACAAAAGCTATTCATAATAGCTAAAAAGGATAGACGATTTAAATAAATTTAATATTGTAATATATTAAAGTATAGATACCAAACGCTATTATGGCTAAATGTTCTTTCCTTATTCAAATAATAGCAATTCAAATGTACAAGGTGATATACCGGGTGTCAACGAGATCACTTATTAGACCGGCATTTATTTAATACCTAAAGGAAAACTTTGAAGCTTTGACCATATAGATGTATGAGTGATTGGTGGGCTTATTCGGGTGCCCTCAGTTTTTTTATAGCACTTCCGGTCAAAGGAGAAGTGAGGTTAATTTTGAGTTTTTAAATACAACATTCTGTATTTTTGTTCATATTCGGTTTCTACTCAAAATTTGTTGTCCATTACAGTTCAAATGTTGACATTTATATCACAGATGGCGATATCTATCAAATTTATCCAATAAAATAAAACAGCTTGCTAACAATTGCCGAACCAGCAACCGCACTCGAACTTTTACGACATTTTCCATAAATTAAAAGTATATCAACTTTTTCATCTCCAATACACATTACGAAATATGTGTTGTTTACTGCACCTAACAACTACACAGTAACAACACAGATCGACAAATTTAAACTTTTGTGAAGTAACATTGACGAAAATAGGTGTATACGAACTATTTCGTCGTTTTTTAACATAACTAAGGACTTATAATATATGCTGCAAAGAAATACTATCCAAGAAAATTATTCACTAAATTGATAAACCACAGGAAACAAGAAAATGGATCACTAGCCTGTGTGTGCCTTTCTATTTTCCCCTCTACCTATTCACCATTCTTCGTCCACTATCCTACCATAGAAAGACTGGCCAAAAAGGAAGACGTTTTCGGTGAAAGCGGGGGACAGGTTTACCCTCTGCACTTCATATTAAAGACCTTTAAACATTTGCTAAGACTTGCCAACAGATAAATAATGTTTTAAATACCTTTGTCAACAATTATCGGGTTTGTCCGAACCAAGTTGAAGGCAGGCGAAAATTTTTAGAGTAAACTGGAGAAATTCTTTTTCATACTAGTGGAGCCAGCTACCCTGTCACCAAAAGAAACCCTAGCTGGTTGAAAAAATATTGACAAACTTTAAAATTAATCTTCTCCATTGAAATCTGAACTACATTCGTGAAGACATAGATACAGTTAGGAGGGAGCACCTTAAAAGATTTCATCGAGATATAAAGGAAATGGAAAGGCACAAACAATTAAGGAAGATGACATAGCAGCATGGTAACGACTCCTACTGAATTTAAAATAAGAGCTATCTCTGGCAATTCCTTACGTTTAAAAGTAGGAAAGAAGTTTTGAAAAAAGTAAAAACGCTGCTATAGGTTTGTAACCTTGTGAATAAAACTATTTTCGTTGTAATTTTGACTAAGGCTAGAATATAAATGTATAATGTATGTATTTCTCACGTGATAAGTAATTAAAAAGTAATGATTTGTGATACATCCTCCAAAATTTCCGATCGTTATGTGAAAAAGCCTTATATGATTAAAATGCCTTATGTACATACAAAAACTATACTAATTGTAAGCGAGTGTGTGATAATTAATAAGTGAAAAATAATGTACTGCAGTACTTATTGGAAAATCTTAACATGCGTCTTTCATTGAAAGACAAGCAATCTTAAAACTTTAATATATAAGAAAGATGGCACCCTGAGCTTTTCCCATGGTCAACTGAAACTCGCTGTCGGTACATGTTATCATGGCCATAGCATAACTTCGATTTATATTGTTAAAATTTATTCTGTTGATCTCAAAATATCGGTCTTCATGTAACGCCATCTATAATAGAATAATCAACCCAAAAAGATTGATTTCTCAATTTTTATTGAAATAAACTTTAAAATAAGACTTTAAATATTAACTTTACAATAATTTTTAAATAACTGAGCTCGATATAATCCAATCATATTGCATATTTTTAGTACGTGATTTTAAAGGTGTTCCGCAATTACCGAATAGTTTATAATGATTTGGACAGATGGCGCCACATAGAGGCCGGAATTATTAGGTTAACAGAATCAGCAAAATCTCTTTACATTACGGCCTTGATATCGCGCAGGGATAGCGAGATCCAGTTGATCATACGAGGGCGTATTTTTATGTTATCTACCTAGCCATGAAACAAAAAGAGTGACGATGTCAAACAAATTATTGAAAAATTGCTGTCACTGTTAGAAGTACATGTGCTAAGTTGTGTTTAGTTTATGCTGTGTATAGAGATTTGAGACGGTCCATTTCTCGATAAAATGAGTGAAACTAAAGTTGAACATCGCAGCGTAATAAAGTTCCTGACAAAGGAAGGCAATGGTCCAAAATCAATTCATGAAAGAATGGTTGCTGTATATGGGGAAGATACATCATCTTATTTCCAAGTAAAATATTGATCTAAACTCTTTCGATGGGGCTGAGAGTCAATCAATGATGACCCAAAGTCCGGACGACCCGTTGAAGCTCGAACTGAAAACATTGTGGGAAAAGTCGAAAATTTGGTAATGAAAGATCGTCGTGTAAAGATCTCTGTCATTGCCAATGAAGTCTGTATATCCGAAACAAGTGTTCTCAAAATTTTGCATGTCGATTTGGGTATGAAGAAGGTGTCTGCGCGGTGGATACCCAGATTGCTTACACCTGAACAAAAACTGTGCAGAAAAGAAGTTTCTCAAGAAAATTTGGTCAAGTTGGAGAGGGACAAAACAATTTTATCTCGAATTATTACCGGGGATGAGACTTGGGTATATTACTGGGACACTCCTACTAAACAAGAATCCATGCAGTGGGTTCATAAGGGCTCTCCACCACCAAAAAAGGCCAAGACACAATTTTCTGGGAAAAAACTGAAGGCAACTGTTTTCTAGAATGCTGAAGGAGTTTTGCTTATTGAATATATGCCGCGAGGGTCGACCAAAAATGGAGAGGCCTACGGAAACACAATTAAAAATTTAAAAATTGCTCTGGAGGAAAAACGCCCGCATTCTTATCCACAAAAAAACTTGTTGCTGCACGACAATTGTCGGTTTCATAAGGCAAACAAAGTTCAGCAGATAATCAATGATCGTGGGTTTATAGAGTTAAGGCATCCACCTTATAGTCCCGACCTAGCGTCAGACTTCTTCTTATTCAAAAATTTAAAAAAGCATCTCAGAGGAAAGCGTTTTGCTTCTGATGAAGAACTCAAAGAAGCTGTTAAAGAATATTTTGTGGGGTTACCGAAGCAATTTTTTTCTGAGGGTATGGGGCAGCCGGAAAAAAGATGGAATAAGTGTATTAGTGTTAAAGGGAGTTATGTTGAAAAATAAAAAAAAATTGTTCTCTTATGTGCATAAAAATACGCCCGCGTACTTTTCCTAGTTTCAAAGAGTTATGGAAATCAAAATATATGAAAAGAATAGCTTTTATATATTAATCAATTATTGTATCTTAAAAATGCCTGCTTCTACATCCTTCTAGGTATATTAATTTATATTCCATAATTTATATGAAAAAATCATAAACTTTCTTTCTATCCTTCTAATGACAAGAAATCATCAAGCACTCAGCTAAATCACTTCAAGAAACTTTCCAATTCGGAAACGCAATCTAACAAGTAGAAAAGTTCGAAGTTAATTCAATACTCACCGACGAAAAAGTTAAAGAGAGAAAAACAGGAGACAATTAGAGACGATAAGCAAAAGCCTTTCTCGTCGTATTACACCGAGCAAAATGATTCAGTTTGTCTTTAGACGCTCATCCAATATATGGAGACATTTTGGACCGCACTAGTGACGTGATACCAGGTTGTATTAGTGTAATTGACTATACACACTAGTAAAGTCGGTATAAGGGAGAGAAAAACCCTCAGACTTTTCGCTCGTCTGTCTAAAATAACATTTACTCCCGGCCTAAAACACATACTAATCGAATTTGAGGCTTCGTTATTTCATTTGTTTCGTTCCGTTCCTCTGTTTTATGTCACTGCTGTGCGGGCGTTATTGCCTTACGGGTATCGAAGCGCCCTCTCTTCGTTTGAACTTTACTTCCGACGCCGACTTGATAAATTGACGTTTGAGTTTCATTGTTTCTGGTTTAAAAGCAGCTCGTTTGTTCGTCCTGGACTGAGTAGTTTTTGACTTTTATTTCTCCTGTTTTTCTTTCGATGTAGTACTATCATTCACCATGATTTTATATTGTTTCATTTTATATCTGTTGATTGTAACATGTCGTAAATGCGAAATGCTTTGTAAATAAACTAGGTGATTTTTATATTAATGTTTATAAATTTCAAATAATTAAATTTTTCATTATTCCATAGTTTGTTATAATTTTGTAAAAATGCCTATCTCGAAACGAGATACAACTTTTGAAGTGCAAAGATAAAAAATGAGGTATGGCCACCACACGAATTTTTTATACGTATGAGCGTTTCAAATTATACATAAGTTGTTCTGAATTGTTTTAAATACCGGGATATCAACAATTAAATTTGTCAATAGTGGTCATGGATTTTAAAATTATTGTCGTAGCGTGCATCGTACATTTAGGTATGTCATAATTCTTTGAATGTCAAAATCTGTTATTGTATTGAAGTTTTCTAATCCCGCACGGTTTTTGAATCATGGTTCTCACCACAGAGCAAAAAATTTACATGATTGAAGCCTATTTTCGAACGGGTGTGCTAGTTAATGTAACTTGGGAGTACAGTCAACGTTTGTGTTTTGACAATTTTCGAGAGCACTTCCCAGCCGTAGCAGTATTATCGGACAATTTTTATGCATGCCTTACAAATTGTGTTGAAGTGTTTCGCGAAACTGGTTCTGTGACGCATAAAAAAGGTGCTGGTAGACCAAGAGTTCGTACAGAAGAAGTTATTAATGACGTTCGTCAACGTATGGAAGAAGAGCCTACAAAACCTTTAAAACGTCTCTCTCAAGAAATTCGGCTTTCTTATGGAACATGCCAAACGATTGTAAAGAAGGAGCGGAACATGCATCCATATAAGATGTAATCATATCAAGCTCTTCTGCCTGCAGTCCACTCCAGACGCCTTGCGTACTGCCATTGGTTCGTTAATAATTTAATGAATGACGATCTGCTGAACTTAACTTTTTTTTCTGACGAAGCTTGGTTCCACCTTTCGGGATACATCAATTCTCAGAATATGCGAATGTGGAGCACTGATAACCCGCATATTTTTATTGAAACGCCACTACATGCTCAGAAAATTGGTGTTTGGATGGCAATTTCTCGCAGAAGAATAATTGGACCAATTTTTTTCAATTTCACCGTCTACGCAGAAAGGTACAGAAATATTTTTTTGAATGAATTGGTGCAACAGTTAGACGATGATGATGATTATTTCCAGCAAGACGGTGCAACAGCACATACTACACGAGAAAATCTTGCTTTTCTCCGCGAGTTTTTTGATGACCGGCTGATAAGTTTGCATACGGAAGTTGAGTTTCCTCCGAGATCACCTTGTTTGACAATTATGGACTATTTTATCTTTCCTTATTTAAAAAATAAGATTTCCGCAAATCCAATACATAATTTGCAAGAACTGCAACAAAGAATTGTTCAGCAATGTGCAACCATAACGCCAGAAATGCTGCAAAACACTTTTCACAGCATGAGGAGGCGCGTAAACTTGTGCATGGAACAAAACGCGGGACATTTCCAACAATTATTGTAATTTAGTTTTTCTGGTTAATAAAAACGTTATTTGAACTAAATAGGTAACACATTTGTAGGTTATTGATAATGTCAGTGTAGCTTGACAATGATTGAATTATTTCAAAAGGATGATTTAAACTAAGACAAGCGTTTTACATTCCATGACCAACATTGACCAATTGAATTTTTGATATCATAGTACTTTTATCATAGAAAAATAATACGAAAAATCAACCTGTAAGTGTGTTACTTCAAGTCCAAATTTTAAGAATTTTTTTATACAAAAAATATTCAAAATCCTATTTTAAATACCTCTATTCTTTTAATAAATCTCTATCGAATGTATACTTTGCGAGATATTTGAAAAAATTGCTACTCGCTAAGAGTATAAGTGCTACTTCCGGTCCGAATATTGACATTTCATTTATACAAAAAATATTCCAAATCTAGCTCTAAATACATTTGTACTCTTGACCAATATATATATATATATATATAAAATATATTACAATTCTTTGCCAATTATACAAATGTATTGAAAAAATGAAAATCTTCTTGGTAGTAGTGGCATAAAATGAATTAAAAGTAATAACAATATGACAACTGGTTGTCAATTAGAAAACAATGACAAATATAAAATGTAAATCAAAATGTATAAATGAAAATGTAATCAATAAGCATAGGACAGTCGAGATTATTTCTATAATCACATTAAAAGGCTTGGGGTCTACCACAAACTGTTCAGTCAATCCAAATATACAAATAACAACGACGCAACTATGTAAAGAAAAATTAAGAGTAGAACTGTTGACAATATAACAATATAGAATGTAAAATAGTCAAGTATAAATGTAAATGAAAGCAAATAAGCATAGGACAATCGATAATTACTCATGTAATCCTATCAAAATGGGCTAGGTTCACCTAAACATGTACAATTTTGACTGAAATACACAAACAATTAACGATGCAACTATGTATGTGTTAAGATGTATTTGTAGCTACAGACATATATGTTTCTACCTAGTTTGGTTTCGTCAGTGCAGCATAACAAAGAAAGTGTATGTTAAAGCATTAATATGTGAATAAAAAATATAGTATTACCTTAAAATGTCAATCCAAAATGTCCAAGTGTAAAACAACTGTGAAAATACCTAATACTGTGTAATGCCTTATTTCAACCAGGCAGTTAATAAAATATATTACAATTCTTTGCCAATTATACAAATGTATTGAAAAAATGAAAATCTTCTTGGTAGTAGTGGCATAAAATGAATTAAAAGTAATAACAATATGACAACTGGTTGTCAATTAGAAAACAATGACAAATATAAAATGTAAATCAAAATGTATACATGAAAATGTAATCAATAAGCATAGGACAGTCGAGATTATTTCTATAATCACATTAAAAGGCTTGGGGTCTACCACAAACTGTTCAGTCAATCCAAATATACAAATAACAACGACGCAACTATGTAAAGAAAAATTAAGAGTAGAACTGTTGACAATATAACAATATAGAATGTAAAATAGTCAAGTATAAATGTAAATGAAAGCAAATAAGCATAGGACAATCGATAATTACTCATGTAATCCTATCAAAATGGGCTAGGTTCACCTAAACATGTACAATTTTGACTGAAATACACAAACAATTAACGATGCAACTATGTATGTGTTAAGATGTATTTGTATTTTGGATTGACATTTTAAGGTAATACTATATTTTTTATTCACATATTAATGCTTTAACATACACTTTCTTTGTTATGCTGCACTGACGAAACCAAACTAGGTAGAAACATATATGTCTGTAGCTACAAATACATCTTAACACATACATAGTTGCATCGTTAATTGTTTGTGTATTTCAGTCAAAATTGTACATGTTTAGGTGAACCTAGCCCATTTTGATAGGATTACATGAGTAATTATCGATTGTCCTATGCTTATTTGCTTTCATTTACATTTATACTTGACTATTTTACATTCTATATTGTTATATTGTCAACAGTTCTACTCTTAATTTTTCTTTACATAGTTGCGTCGTTGTTATTTGTATATTTGGATTGACTGAACAGTTTGTGGTAGACCCCAAGCCTTTTAATGTGATTATAGAAATAATCTCGACTGTCCTATGCTTATTGATTACATTTTCATTTATACATTTTGATTTACATTTTATATTTGTCATTGTTTTCTAATTGACAACCAGTTGTCATATTGTTATTACTTTTAATTCATTTTATGCCACTACTACCAAGAAGATTTTCATTTTTTCAATACATTTGTATAATTGGCAAAGAATTGTAATATATTTTATTAACTGCCTGGTTGAAATAAGGCATTACACAGTATTAGGTATTTTCACAGTTGTTTTACACTTGGACATTTTGGATTGACATTTTAAGGTAATACTATATTTTTTATTCACATATTAATGCTTTAACATACACTTTCTTTGTTATGCTGCACTGACGAAACCAAACTAGGTAGAAACATATATGTCTGTAGCTACAAATACATCTTAACACATACATAGTTGCATCGTTAATTGTTTGTGTATTTCAGTCAAAATTGTACATGTTTAGGTGAACCTAGCCCATTTTGATAGGATTACATGAGTAATTATCGATTGTCCTATGCTTATTTGCTTTCATTTACATTTATACTTGACTATTTTACATTCTATATTGTTATATTGTCAACAGTTCTACTCTTAATTTTTCTTTACATAGTTGCGTCGTTGTTATTTGTATATTTGGATTGACTGAACAGTTTGTGGTAGACCCCAAGCCTTTTAATGTGATTATAGAAATAATCTCGACTGTCCTATGCTTATTGATTACATTTTCATTTATACATTTTGATTTACATTTTATATTTGTCATTGTTTTCTAATTGACAACCAGTTGTCATATTGTTATTACTTTTAATTCATTTTATGCCACTACTACCAAGAAGATTTTCATTTTTTCAATACATATATATATATATATATATATATATATATATATAGAATGCATAATTTACGACATATTTGCAAAAAATCGCTATTCAAAGTGTTACTTGCGGTCCGAATTGTGAATTTTTTTTATACAAAAGGTATTGAAAAGAAAGCTCTAAGTACTTTTATACTCGTAATGTACCTGCCTAAAAAGTATGATTTGCTAAATATTCGCAAATAACTGATTTTCGATAAGAGGAAAACAGCTATTTCCGGTAAAAATTTCGAAAAACTTTTTTAATAAAATCTTCTGAAATTTAATTTTGAGTACATATGAATTCTTCATAAATTTGTTTAAACCTAGTAATTGACGAAATATTGACAAAATTAGATTTTTTCACTCAAGTAAACAACTACTTCCGGTTTGTCGATTTCACTAAAAATCTAATCACATATCACGAGGGAGATTATACTCGTAAATGCAGAATTTCGAATTGATATCTATAGCCGTTTGACCTCTATCGTGGTCACACACACACTGACACACACACAGAGAGAGAGAGAGAGAGAGATTTTTTTAAAACCACTTTTTCGGTATCAGGGGACCTCAAAACGTGGACATCTGCAAAAATCTCGAGGTCGAAAATTTTCATCATCACAATACTTCCTTATACTACATATAAGAAAGTAAAAGTTATCTTTGTTTTTCTTAAATCCCATTTCGTGCGTTAAGTATTAAACCTCTATTAAGAGATAATTATTGAACTAGAGCTTTGAATTTATAGTCACTTGCATAAGAGGTGAGGGTTGTTTAGGAATTGTTAAGGGGTTGTTAACGCATTAAGAATCCATTTGTTGTGAATTTATAGTTACTTGTAATTGCATAAGGAATGACTGTTGATTATAATAAACTCCACCAGTATAGGGATGATATAAAATATTGAACAATTACTAAAATAAATCAGTTCTTCCGAAATCTTGTAAGTGTAGTAACGTAGTATTCTGGATATAAGTTCAAATTAAAAGCAAAAAACAAGAACTTAACTCTTCGATGGATTTGCATAAACAGGAACTACCCAGGAGCAATTGTTACTGATGAAGTAAAATCAAAAGTTATAAGTGAGAAAAACCGTAACTGTGTTTCAAATATTGCAAAATATGGAGTCGATAAGTGTTGATATAAAACTAAAAAGAGAGCAAGAGAAGAAGTGATACCAGTAACGCAAATATATCACCAAGAGATGATGGTTGCTAAGAACAGGGGTTTGGATAACCCACACTTTACATCAGAGAAACATGCATCGTGTAATGAGAGACACAAATCGCTAGGCAATAACTTGCTTCCGCAAAAACGAGAAGATATAGAGGTCCCGAGTTTATGAAAGAGTATGTCATAATTGACGATAGTATGGAAGTCAAGATTCTTGTATTTGAACGCAGAGGTTCTTGCTTCCTATTCGATGGGACTTTAAAAGCGGAACTCCACTGTTTTGCCAATTATGCACAATTCACGAGGATGTTGGTAATACAGAAGAGAGAACAAACATCATTCCTGCCGTATATGCCCCGCTACCCGACAAGAAAGAGGCAACGTATAAACGATTTTTCTTCTTATTAAAAAATAAAATCAAGAATTCAAAATGTAGAACGTCATCGGACTACAAATTCTGTAGAAAAATGGCATAACAGACTCTACAGACGGATCGGAAGAGCACAAAGTTCTTCAGGAAGAAATGCACTATTATAATACTGTGTTCCTGCAAAATTGTGGGTACATAAGTACCCCTAATAGAGCAAAAATACTGTGAATTAGATAAGAGGTTAAACATAGTTGTAAGTGACCTAATTCAAAATAGACAAAATCTTAGTGACACATTGGACAAGCTGAAATACGAGCCCCGTCCCGTTTCAATTGGCACACCTCTAAAATTTTTAGTGAGTAACATTTTAGAAGAAGAAATTCTGTTCATAAATATGTTAAAAGTTTTTTATTGTTCATCAAGCCTTTTTGCCAACAATTACAAACTAGTTTACAACTTATATCGAAAAAAAAATCAATAATAATAATAATTATATATAAATAAACTTCAGACGAACAACCATTGACAAACATTTACGAAACTTTACCATTGCGTTGCATCGCCTTTAGCTTTGATAACGGCATGGATTCTCCTGGGCATTGTATTTACAAGTTCTTGGCAATCTTGTGCCGTGAATCCATGCCATATTTCTCGAAGCCTGGTTTTCAATTCTCCCACTGATCTTGTAGGAGCTGCGCGCAAGGCCTTTTTCATTTGATGCCATAGAGTCTCTATGGGCAATAGGTCAGGGCTGCTTGAGACCCATTTTAACAATGGAATATTATTGTCCTTAAACCATTTTAATACTGTGTTTGACGTATGACACGCAGCCCCGTCCTGCTAGAATATAAAATCATCCCCCGAATTCAAAGTTTCTTCCATCGTGGGTAACAAACATTCCTTAAGAATGGTTAAATATTTATCGGTATTGACAATACCATCTATAAAATATAACCGCCCGACACCTTTTGCCGACATCGACCCCCACACCATAACGGATGCCGGAAATTTAACTTTTCGTTTCAGACAATCTGGGTGAAATGTCTCATGTCTTTCACAGAGGACTCGACTCCGACTGTCACCTATACAGCCTTCAAATCGAGACTCATCACTCCAATGTATTTTGTTCCACTGTTTCAAGTCCCAATTACTATGGTCCCTGGCCCATTTCAATCTATTTTTTTTGTGTTGAGGTCAATAAAGGTTTTTCTTTGGCCTAGAGAAAAAGATATTTAACAAAACAAAATTAGTATTTTAAAAGTGTCACCTTGTACGACCCAAATCCAAGTTTCTTAGCTTCTCTGTGACATGTGGATCTTCATACACGTCGTCCTACATCATCACTCCATAGTACACTCAACTGGCTATAATTGGCACGCCTATTTTGTTTTATTATTCGTTTCAAAAATGATAGTGAATACTTGGAATATCTCCAATGGTTTGATTCGTTTCAAAGCTCTTCTGTCGTTATCAGTGAGTTTGCTTTTCTTTGTATTACGGGGTTTTGGGGTCACTGAACTGTTTTTCTTGTAAACTTTTATTACATTTCTAACACTGTACCTTGATATATCCAACAATTTTCCAATTTCAGAATATGAATTCCCTTCATTCGATAGTTTTACAATTATTGACCTAATTTTTTCATCAATTGCTTTACCTCTTGCCATTGTTTATTTAATTACAATAACTACAGCGTATAATAATAATATTTACTGCCCACAATATAACCTAATGAGATTAGATAAACGCTACTCTAGATAGGGTTAAAGGTACTTTTTTGTTTCATTTTTTCCTATTTCCTGTAAAATATAAAACTGACGCATAAAACGGGAACTCAAAAACACATTCACTTCGGTCACAAATCGTTTTTTGCTTCCAGACTGGGAAGATCCAAAAGGGACCGACGTAGGCCTGTCCGGGTTGGGTTGCACGTCAGGATTACCCTCTCCAATGCGAATGTCCTCCGTAATTGTAAAAAACATAAATCTCTTGGTAAGTTCAGTAATTTAGTTTTAATGCAGCAGTTAGAGATTCGCAAAACTTCGTCAAAAACCAATCTTACAATCAAGTATGTCAACAATATTCTAACCATTACTACTCTACCACTTTTGGAAAACGAACTGCGCCCAAGAAAAAAATTGAAATATTAGTAATCATAATAATGAAAGTGATCGTATATATACGATCAAAACTCAATCCAATTTGGTGGATGCGGGTGCGGTAATAATTTAATTTACCAGAAGAAGATAAATAACGTCAACCTGACTTCTATCGTCTAGTGCAGTGGTTCTCAACGTGGGCGGTAGCGCCCACCAGTGGGCGCTGGGGGATTTTGGGTGGGCGCTGTACGGTGTAAAGGTAAAGCTACACTACACAGTAAAAAATTAGTAAAATTATACAAAAATGCAAAATGTTTAATATCCGCGCTCACCAATGTTCCTATTATGCATTGTTAACCCCATCGTTGCTATGGTTACGTACATGCTGTTTCTATTTCTGTGCTTAACTATGTTATTGTATGTATGACGCAACGCGCGGACTCTGTGAGTCAACGTGAGTATAGTGGACCGCATCTCGAATGTTCCAAGGTCGAGAGAGTTCGACTTCCAGAGAATTCCATGCAGTGCGGTATATATAGCGAAGTCATTATTCGCATGATTCATTCTATTTACGATAGTCAGCGATAACGTTCGAACAGAGACAAATATTCAGTGTGCGATAGTTGTGTGATTAATTAACAGAGTGTTAATCAAAAATATTGTACATTTAGCACACACGGTTCTGTTATAAAATAAACAATGTATATTTGAGCTGAATTAAAACTAGGTACAGCAATTTTTATAATCGAAAACCGTTTATTACAGGTAATAATCATTTATTGATGTTGGTAATGTTTTTAATAACTCAAATTATTTTAGAAATCTAACTTATACAAAATACTTTAATTATATTGCTCCAACCAAAATTGTTTAACATTGTTTAACATCGGTCTTTTTTACACGACAGCAATGGCCCCTCCAGGCAAAAAGCAGAAGGTGGTACGCCAGTATTCGGCCGACTATATAGCCTTCGGTTTCGTACCAAGCCCAGCGGATCGCACAAGACCGATGTGCCTCATTTGTTCCAATGTCTTCTCAAATGAAGGTATGAAACCCTCTCGTATGCGTGACCATCTAGAAAAGATGCATTCGGACAAAAAGGACAAGCCCGCAGAATACTTCAAGAAACTGCGTGATGACAGGGAGAAAACTACCCCGTCCATTTCGTCTGCTTTTGTCAAGGTGACAGAGATTCAGCGTGATGGCCTGCTGGCATCGTATAACATTGCATATATGATTGCAAAGGCTGGCAAGCCGCACACTGTGGGGGAAACACTGATTCTGCCTGCCGTGAAAGAGGTGATTTCGACTGTCTTACATAGGAATGCGACAGAAATAGTGAAGGCTATCCTCCTTAGCAACGACACGGTCTCCAGAAGAATAGATGAGATGGCAAGTGATGTCGAAATCCAGTTGGTGGACATTCTCAAGAAGACCAACTTTTCCATCCAGCTTGATGAATCGACTTTGAGTGATAACACTGCCCTTCTCATGTCTTACGTGAGGTACTTCGACGAAACTGGGGAAACAAAAGAGGACATGTTGTTTGCAGAGTCCTTACCCCTTGACACAACTGGTACATCCATCTTTGCTGCTGCCAAGAAGTACTTTGAAGAAAAGGAAATTCCGCTAATCAATACATTCACTCCTGCGCAACAGATGGAGCACCAGCAATGGTTGGGCGATACAAGGGGTTCCTTGCTCTTCTCAAGAAGGAGCATCTGCATACATTGCGTAGCGCACAGAGAGCATCTTGCAGCGAAACGGCTGACCCCCAGCCTTCATGACTCTCTCAATCTCGTGATCACGGCCGTGAACGTAATAAAAACAAATGCAAAAAGCGATCGACTATTCCGCAACCTCTGCCAGGAAAATGACGAGATCTACAATCGGCTGCTGCTTTACACCGAGGTGAGATGGCTCTCTAAGGGCAACTGCTTGGCTCGATTCTGTGAAATGTTCGATTCAGTCACTTTCCTGCAAGTCAAACATGAGAAGTTGGCCGGTGAGCTGAAGAAACACAAATTCGACATTTTCTACTTGGCTACAATCTTCAGGAAACTCAACGAGTTGTCTCTCCAGATTCAAGGTAAACTGGTGACACTCATCGACTGCAAGAGCGCAGTGACCACCTTTATCGACAAGCTGGCCCTTTTCCGCAGTAATATCGTTAGGAAAGAACTTTACCAATTTAGTGAAATTAATCAAATGACAGAGACACTCACAGATGAAGATCTTCTTCGATATGGGGCTCATCTTCAGCAACTAAAAGAGGACCTTACACCGCGCTTCCAAGACCTCATCGAACTGGATGTATGTACCTGCCTGGATCACTGACCCGTTTGGAGTCGTGCTGGAAGACGTTGACGTTAAATTGCAGGAGGAGTTGGTGGAACTTCGCAACAACGAGGATTGCAAAGTCCGAATTAAAACAGGCTTCAAGAAACTCTGGCAGAACCACAGCATGGCAGGACTATTCCCTACAATGTGGGGAATTGTTCACAAGCTTCTTCTCACGTTTCCGACTTCATATTTAGTGGAAACCGGATTTAGTGCGGCTACATTTCTGCACTAAGACAAGAGGAAAAGGCTGTACATGGTCAACAGAGGGGACTTGCGGCTTTATTTGTCTCTGCTGACTCCTCGCGTGAAAGAGCTGGTGAGCAAGCACCAACATCAAGGATCGCATTAGTGAAGACTGCATGGGTTGGGCTCACAAATTTATTAATTTAATTTTGTTAAATAAAATTCAATATTTCAATAATAATTTTTGTTTGTATTAATTAATATTTTAAAATAAATTTAGAGGTAGAATTTATTACTTCTTGTTTTAATTACTGTGCCCAGGTTAACTAGTCCATAATCCATAGTCGTAGTCAATGACGTGTCCCTTCGCGATTTTCTGCAGTGGGCGCTGGGATCTATAGAAAATTCAGTAAGTGGGCGCTAGGCGAAAAAAGGTTGAGAACCACTGGTCTAGTGCTTCACTTACATACTGAGTGAAAGTGGCTAGGTCAGTGGCTATCACCGATCTTCCAGGCATGAAGTCTTGTTAAAGGGGGGATTTGGAGGAGGATGTGTGAAAGCATATGGAACTGTACAAGACCTGTTCTAGAATTTTGGAGAAGTTGGACAAAAATTAAAGATCACTGATTCGCCATCCTTCTGGAAAACGGAAATAATTCTGGTACGTCTATACATCGATCGGGAAAAATTGAATCTTTTATTGCCAGATTAATTATTTAGCCCAACGGTCTTCTAAGACAAGATCGCAAGTTTTTAACCAAGAAACTTGAGAGAAAATCAACACATGCAATGAAACTCGAACCGAATTTGGCCATAATTTCAATAAGAGACCCCACGGAAATTTAATGATCAGTAAAAGAAGGAAACTGATAAAACATTTGAGGACAAACTGTTGAGTTAGACGAGGATTATACAAAGTGGCAAACGTGGAAGCAAAGGCAGGTATGCACGTAGTACACTGCTTTCATCAAAAATTGCCTAAATTCAGTAGTTCACTAGATATTGGTAAATGGTAAAAAGCACTAATATATACCTCGTCCAAAACAATTGATGAATTTAAGTCGTTCAAGATTGTCGTTATAGCTTAAAACCGTGTTTTTGTCTTTCCCTCTGCAGCCGATGGTTTGTCCATCACCATAAGAAGCATCTTCCAAACTGATGCTGCTTCTGCGATGATACCTATGCTTGCTTGAAGAAGTCTATTTCAGGTGATAGCAGTAGCAGTAACATCCCCAAAGTTATCCGTTAGGCCAGTTGACGAAAGAGCAGCAAAAGAACTGATAAAAGTCCTCTTAATAAATTTATGAATAAATAAATAAACAGTGTTGCCAATATACCTGTTACTAGAATATTGTCAGCTGATACAGTGATCTTGGAATAAAATTTTCAATTTTGGGGGTTGAAGAATTGACGTAATAATAAAAGATGAATTCTGAGTAGTGAGAATTAAAAATCAACTGATACTTATTTATGTAATGAACCATACGAGGATTTCGACCGGCAAATTACATGTTCGACACGATAGACATCAGCGTTATTGTCAAAATTTAAAAAAAAAAAGATGAGATCCATGTCAATCCGATAAAATTTCAGAGATCTGTGAAAGAACAATGGCGAAAAAGTTTAAAACCACTTACTGGCAACACATAAACCCGATGATTTTTTAATAACGATCTAAAGTGTCTTTTTGTTGTTGTCATAAAAAAGCTTTCAAAAATCGTGGAATTATTGAAAGCCCTCTGAAAGTCGAGATATTTGTCTGAAACACATCCTCAACTGTCAGCGTTTTAAAATTGAAGAGGGCCTAGCGTCGGGTTGCGATATTCATTTTTCACGTTCCACACCTACAATAAAAAAAGAAATGGAAGCGTATTTTTTTTTGTTTCACCTATATATACCATTTAAGTAATTTTTATTGTGTTTTTTCATATATAAAAGTGTAAGTCACTTGAATTACACATTGTGAACCTTACAAAGAAATCATTGATACAATTAAGTGAATTATATAGTACTTTTAACACTATTTTCCGAAAGGTAGTTTTCTACATCAACTAAAGTATACCGGGTGTTTCGGAGTTGTACGGTATTATTGTATGTATGTGTTCTCTAGCATAAAATGAACAAAAAAGTTCATATAAACATATTGCTGTAGCTACAACAATGCTGATCAATGATAAAATTTATAATAGTCTATTTATAAGCTTGTTCCTTAACAGCACAAATTTCATAGTTATGTTCTTATGAGTTCTTGCAGTGATTTATTTCTTATGTTCTCGTACACTTCTTATTTGGTTTTGTTTTATAAGGTCAAAAATTAAATTAAATGTCTAAATCTCATATAAAAATTATATTTAATTTTTTTTTAATGCCAATCGTAAATAACATTGCCACACTGCATCTATTTATTTTTGTTTTACAAAATAAAGAGAAAAGGAAAAAAACATTTATACTCATTTTTAGAGTTATAATGCTTGTGTAATACTTATTTATCTATAATAATAGTTGAAAGAATAATTATCTTGTTCCTTTAAATAAAGAAAAATTATTAATTCTTGATAATTTGTTTATTAATACGAAGCCAATTCTATTTCACCAAAAACATACATTTTCACATAGTGCCTTGGTAAACTAGAACCTTGCAACGTGAACCTCTGAAAACTGACCTATACTAATTGCTAGCTGTAAACATTCTCACATTGTACCTCTAGCAGCTTAGCACCTGCCCATCAAGAAAAAAACATCCCCGCTTATTCGTATTTATATTATTTGAATTACTAAATTAAATGACTGTATAATAATTAATGATGCCCAACGATTTACTAAAGGCAAATATTTTCACATAGTACCTTCAGCACGTCTAGCACCATTAACTATCCTTTTATTATTTTAAAGTAACGAATTATAATTATTAAACAAGATAATATTCATCTAATTAATGATGCCCAACAATTTACTAAAGGCAAATATTTTCACATAGTACCTTCAGCATGCTTAGCACCATTAACTATACCAAAATTGAATTATTTATCTTATAACTTACTTCATATCATCGTACATTTTATCAAATTCATTCTTATTGATGTCCTCCATCTTAAAAATTAAAATAATAAAAATGAAAATTAATTGAATGAATTTGTTTTAAAGAAAACTAAATAAAATAAAAATCTAATTCTTAATACATAATTTCAAATCGTGAGATGATAAGTAATGCATATAAACCCCTACTTTCACTTTCGCTATCTAAAATTTTTATTCTTTTCCAAAATTAACGTCTTTACTGCTTGAATTATAAAGTTCATCTTCGACAAGTCTATTCTTGTTTTCGCCTTATATACTGAAACAAAAGCCTATCGACAATTTGTAGCGCCTCTGTTATCTAATTAAATTTTAGGTTACATTTCCTTTTATTATAAACAAAAGGAATTTTTCTTGCGTAGCCCGCATTGCAAAGATTGGTTGCTTTCGTCACACTGTCGCCAATTTCTATCCATGCTCTCTCTTCAGGTAATACGTTGATTTGCAGAATGCTGTGAACAACATTAACACTGTATTTTTCTTTTGCAGGTTTTTAAACCACACATGACCGTTTACATTGTCTTTGAAGCCCTATAAGATATTCCTGAAAGCCTAGGTGGCAAAAAGAAGGGACTGATGAGATAGTCGACAAGAAGATCACACCAGACATTTAATAAAAAGGTATGTTGGTAATGTTTAGTAACAGTCGTATGAGGGTTTCCAAGTATGGGTGTTTTGAACATCTTTAATTCCATTTCTTGTAAAGCAACATTCATCGGTAACCAACGGGCAGTTCAGGAAATTAGAATCTCGTGTGCATTGTATAATTAACCACTGGGAGAAATTCATGCGTTTGTTATAATCTTGTGGTAACAAATCTTGCACAGGCGTAACGTGAAATGGATACAATTGTTGTCGCGCAATCTTCGCCATACACTGGTCAAATAAGCATCGAAACGAAGTGACAATCTTGTGGTGCTAGTAATAGGATATAATTGTACAGCATTGAGTATTTCTTCTTCAACGTTTACAGTTCGTCGAAATCTTCGTCGACCGGCATTTACTCGTACAGGTTCCAGCTTTCCACTTTCCCTAAGACGTCTTTCAATGGTTTCAAACGTTTTACGATTTGGTATTCTTAAGTTAGGAAATTTTTTATAATATCTTCGAACAGCAGCCACACCATCTCTATTTACCTCGCCAGATGTTAAAAGCATGTCTGTTTGTTCTGCAAAAGTGAAGAAGTTTGTGTTGTCTCCCATAATAATTTAAAATTGAACTGTCTCACAGTTTTCACTAACACGAAAATGCACAGAACTCTTAACACAGATGAGTAACTTACATAAGCAGTGTTAAGTATTAATTGACAGATTTTTATTCATCTATCACATAAATAAACCATATTCAATTGTTTCAAAACATGTAATAACAGAGCTACTTGATTAACACCTTCAACCTACAATATCTTGGTAATACATTCATTTAATACATGTGTTTCTATGGAGTTAATAGTGCCGGTGCAATTTCGAAACACCCTATATAATCCAAATACACTATGGTATAAAATTTTACTAATGAAATAAAGTGTAAGGGCACCAGATTGTTGTAGGTTTCTGTTAAAGAAAATAATAAGTTATATAACTATTGAAAATGTTCTAAAAAGAAAGAACCATATGGCACTTTTCCATGTACAGGGTCTATTTGGGCAATAATAGTGTTGAATAATTAAGTAGATTTGAATAATTTTGGAAACTGACTTCAACACACTTACTGGTAGATTTATGTTATTTATAAGTACTAGTTCTAGCCAAAACAAACTTAACTCAAATCCGAAGGTATTTTGTTTTTTGTGCGCTCAATACGAAAAATCTTCCATCTACAACGAAGGTTGCGTATTTGGAAGACTGAAAAGGGGTAAAAATTTTTTTTATTATTTTATTATTAAAATCGGTCGCGCATTTGCGCTAAAAATTAGCCTCTTCCCATATGTAATATATCAAATTCTTATGTACTAGAACCGCAGAAGATAATGTTTAAATATTATTTAAATTCATCAACATGTTTGTGTTTTTGAATTTGTTAATTTCTAAAACTCCTAAATTATTTAAAAGAACACTTATCTTTTGTGAATGCAAAAGTTTAAAATTGTGGCCGAACTCGTGTTAATAATCTAGCAAATGTTTTGCATAATGATAGTATGTTTTGTAATAATGAAAAGACTTCATGTGTTCTTTGATTCTAGTGATAAAGACCGGCCTGTTTGGCCTATATAGAATTTTTGGCATCTCCCACAGTTCAACTCAAAGACTCCCGATTTTTCACATTTTTCCGTTCTTCCTCTATTAATTTTGATGATCTTAGCTACGGTATTATTGGTTTTAAATGAAATGTTAAGTTTCATTTTTAACACTGCACTGATACATTTTGAAAACGGACCTAGATAAGTCCAATTTTTGTTCTTTATTTTGTGTAGGCAAACAGGCTGTAAACTTTACGTTCCCTACTCAAAACAAAGAACAACATATATACAAATCAATGACTTATCTAGATCTGTTTTCAAAGGGTATCAATACAGTGTTAAAAATAAATCTTAACCCTCTAATACATGAATTATCGAAATTTGTAATTATGTTTCTAAATAACTCACATTGGGTTTGGAATAATTTTGGTCGGCAAAATTGAAGTTTTTCAAAATTTTATTTTTAATTACCAAATGGTAACATTATGAACTCCTACAAATAAACAAAAGATTAAAAAAGATACTAAAGTTCAGAAAATGTAGTAATTTTATTGATGAATTTGTAAGGAACAATTGTTTTTGGAATTGCAACAATAGTGAACTTGGCATTTCTGACATTTCACGCGAGAAAGGCCCTTGCAGCTTTGCAGATTGCATCTTTCGCATTCAATTGTCTATTCTGGCCAATGGCTAATATGGCCACTCTGAACAAAGTTGTTTGGTCTCGGTTCCAGGTATCTTCGCGACTTTTTGGGTGGTTCTGGTGATCCATTGTTTGACCCGCTTGGCCTTCCTCTTTTGTTAGATGCTCGAATTCCTGTAGAACAACGCTGTTCTGCCAAAAGAGTTTTGAATCCGAGAAGCGGCATTACTTGGTCCGTGGATTCTTAGTCCTATTAGCGAATCCTGCAAATCAACCCCCCCCCCCCCCCCCATATGCCGGTTGTATTTTGTGATTATATTTGGACAATCTACTTCTTTTTTGCAGTTTTCAGATTTGAAAAATCTTTTTACTTTGGTGATAGGTCGGCTTCCACAATACTCAGAAATTAGAGTGGAAATTTTGTTGTCATACCATTGCACAGCATGTATATCGATCCCATCAAACTTTGTTGTGCTTTCATTTATGGTACCTCTTCCTTTTTGCTTCATTTGATTTTCTGTGTGGCCTTGATAATCAGGTAATCGATTTTGGCGGACTGTGGCCACAGAATGAATTTTCAGTTTCGCTAAGTACGATATTAGCGGCAACGAAGAAAAATAATTATCGTAGAAAATTTTGTGGTGTTTGTCATGTGGAATAGGTCTGCTCAATCGAAGTACAACGTTACTTGCGGCCCCCAAATCAGGCTCATTATCATCAATTGTATAGCCTCGCCATCCCGCAAACAATTCAACATTGTATGAGAAACCGGATCCCCACTAAGAACCCACATCTTGTAACCCCATTTATGGGGTTTCTTAGGGTTGTACGTTTTTATACTAATCCTTCCTTTAAACGGGATGATCTGTTCATCGCAAGACAGATGCTGTTCAAGAGGAATGGTCAAACAGGCTTTTCTGAGTGTTTCCAAAACTGGCATAATTTTGTCTAAACTGTTTGTACTCTGACTATTGTCTGAAAAATACAATAAACTTTTGATTACCTCGAATCTATTTACTGGCATAACATTGGCAACTTGCGAAATTCTGGTTTGAGGAGACCAATAGCTTCTGGTATTAGGTAGTTTGATAATCGACATCCAAATTATCATACCCACAAACCGTTGTATTTCCTCAACACTAGTGCACAACGGTCTGTTAGGTCGTGTTTGGACGCTATATAAACAAGATTGGCGAACAACTTCGGTGAAAAAGTCTTCTGATAAAAAGTATCTAAAAAGTTTCAGAGGAGTATCTAATTTCAAAATTTGATCAGGAAGTAACTCACTGCCACAAAACAGTATACCCGCTTCATCTTTACTCGTCACTGAATTTTTCCAGTTCAATTTTGGTTTTTTAGTTACTTTCCCTCTGGATTTTTGGTCTGCTGGATTCGGGACTTGATTGTGGAGTTGTATTAGAGGAATGTCATCTTCATCTGAGAACTCGTTATCACTCTCTTCAATGTTGTTTGAAGAAACTCCTGCTTGCACCAATAACTCTTCATTAGGGGTGTCATCGTCATCTGAAAACTTACTGTCCTCACTATCAGAGGGGATATCACGAATAGCACAGTTTTGCGTAACATTTCTTCGCCCGTAAAATGTTTTAGGATCCATTATTATCTGGAAGAATTTCATGTATCAATATAATTTTTTATTTTACGAAAATGTTTGGGCAATGCATAACGTTTCCGAACGCAACATACGTTGAGCACGTAATTGTTTCGATTTCCTCATGCAAAAGTCATATTTGAGAAATACAACATAACATAGTGATGATTTATGTGACCATTTTTGATTTCTACTACAGCAGTTCTTACCTTTATTTCACTGTTAATAAAACTTCAAACTTCTACTTGAACACGCCAAGGTTACAACTGTAACCTTGCTTTTGTGCTGTCAACAAATAAAAATCACATTTACAACACCTAGCACCATCTATTAACTTACGTACGTACCAATGCATTCAGTTATGTTACCAGGAGGTAACGGCATGCATACAAGGAACAGTTTATAATAATGCGAAATAGATAGGAGATTTTAAAGTTTGAGTTACCAATTGGCAACTTGCATATAGAGGGTTCCTTTCAAAATAACAAAACAGACTATCATTATAAAATTAAAATTTTACATATACAAGACAAAAGTGTTCTTTTAAATAATTTAGAAGTTTTAGAAATCAACAAATTCAAAAAGCCAAACCTACTATTTTTGTATATTCAAACACGTGTACTAGTGATTTGTGCATTATATTATAATATGATGAAGAGAAGTTTGGCATAATATCAGAGAAAGAGCATTACGAACAAGATTTTATTATGATATTTCCTATTTCGAAACAATCTAGACAAAGAGGCCATTAGATATAGTAAATCTATTGTTTTCGAAATGATTTGGGAGCCATTTACGTTGACACGTTCTATCTTTCCATCGAGAAATCAATAGAATTTTCCCATTACACGTACATACAACATTCCATAATTTTAACATGATTAAATTTTGCCGCTCAATACGTTTGAGCTAACGAGACTAAAGATGTCACGATAATCGCCTGCGACGTTCAATTATTAACAAAACATTAACAGCGGCGCGTCGCACCTCCTCGCCGCGCCACCAGGGTGCGCCCTCCACCGACTGCAGCGCTCCGATGTGCGGTTGCGGCGATATTTTAATTATGATTTACACAGCTAACCCTGATAACGCAGTTGCCACATAATATAAATTAGCTGCCATATTTACAACGTTCTGTCAAATTATATAGAGTTTGCAATTAATTTTATTAATTATTTAATGTAATTTTAGTCTGTGTGCGAAAGTGCGCTGTTCTGTGCCAAAAGCTCGACCGTTAGTCCTTTCGGATTATCGTTTTAACGTTTTAGGCCCCGACGAATCATGTTCATATATATATTAATTAAAATATTGATTCATTTTCAGCGCTGGTTTGGACTAATGTGCAGATATATTTTTTCATTGACGTCAAATTTTACTGTCGGGGCAGCTTTTGTGGTATATTTCATTATAGATGGTTTTGTGCGCTTGATATTCGTTTGATTCCATATTGAATATCAATCAATTTAGGGGCAGGTAAATAAACAATTTTAATGTATTCGTTATGCGATATATTGACATTTCCATCAAATGTTAAATAATGGAAAATTTGGTGGATGTAATTTTCAATATTTTATATCAGTTCTCCAAAATATATAAGCTATCTTGAAAATGTAAACCAATGATGAGGAAGCAATATTTCAGAAGCAATTGTATGCACTTGAATGGCGTAATAGAAGCAATAATAAAGAAGAGCAAGTAATTTTCCAGAAATAAACGTTCTTAAATAATAAGTATCTCGAATATAGAGCAAATTTTTGAATATTTCCAATTTCTGAAAGTTGAGATATTTGCAATGACAAATTGAATAGACTAGAAAAGGATCTCAATACCAAACCGCAACCAGTCAGAATAAAATAAAGAACGCCATCAAGGCCAGTAGTTAGGCTATCTATGAGGCTCTTTAGGAGTTAGTTAACCTAATCCTCAGAGAAAACAGTAATATTGAGAATATCCCCAAAAAAGGAATTTAATTGATTCGCGAATGAGGGTATAATATAATACCGATCAAGCAAGAAAAATGGTAAAAGTACGATATGATTTCACAAGTTATCAGTTATTTAGAGGCTGAAGCATATACATTGTGAATATGTTTTGGCAAAATTAATTTTATCATTGCAATTTAATGCATGTATATTAAAACCCGTAAGTTGGGATTGTTTAATCAACTTGACAGCAAAAAAGTGTACTTTTATTTTTATATCGACAAAAAAGTTGTTAACCTTTGCTTGACCTGACAACAATTTGTGTTTTTTTGTTATGTCATAAAATCAACAAATTCATTGTCAAAATAAAATGTCAAAGTCGACACAACAGTAAGCTTTGTGTACTATCTTTGGTTGACCCGATATCATTTTGTTTACTTTATTATCATAGTGTTCGTTGTGAAGTATTGTTATAAGTAGGGGGCGGACACGACCGGTTGATGACTCATCGCTCATGGGCGCAATATTGAAATGTTGTATTTTTAAAGAGGTTTTAATTCTATTTATATAATTGGATAACAAGTGGCTGGTGATCTACAAAATTATTATTTGTTCATTTTCTCTTCTGTAAGACTTGTTCTCTTTGAATTAAGTACATCCTTGTAGATAGAAAACGTCCTTTCTACATCGTAACTGGTTATAGGTGCGTACTGGAAATATTCTTTTATTTCAGCGTATTTAGCAGACACAATTGCTTCAATATTATTAAATTTGAATTTTTATTAAAAACTGCGTCTAATTTTTGCCGTAGGCTACATCCGAAGTCACTTGGAATACTTTTGAAATTATTAATAGCCACATCTAATGTAGTTAATCCATTTTTTAATTTGAGATTTGATTTTCAAAATATGTGATTAGTTTAGGCAAATTTCCAAAGTGTTCCTGAAGGAATAACAACTGATTTTTTAAATTTGTGATTTGTGTTAGTTTCTTGTACTCAGAAATACTGCATCGTTATTTAAACATGTAACGAAATTTTGTAAACTATCGAAATTCTCTGTATAAAAACTATTTCTGTGTATGTTTTAGCAAAGCTAAGTGA
The DNA here is from genome assembly GCA_963170755.1 of Amphimallon solstitiale. Lineage (NCBI taxonomy): Eukaryota > Metazoa > Arthropoda > Insecta > Coleoptera > Scarabaeidae > Amphimallon > Amphimallon solstitiale. The sequence goes on from OY720680.1 coordinate 60,831,947, forward strand.
CGAACTTGCGATATTTTGACATTCTGTAACGATATTTTACAGACTTTGTAATAAATTTCGGAATCATTGACAATTCATTTTCATATCAGAAAAAGTAACATAAACAACGTCTAGATCTAAGTAAATGATAACTAAAAATGTACGAGTATGTTATTGAAACTAAATAACAGTCAGTGTATACATATTTAAATTGCGAAATATAAGGTAAATATAATAAATTTTAAAAACCTCTCACGCTCCTATCTACGCCTATGAAAAAAGGATTTTACTCATAAATACCTTATTTTATGGGCATTTTTTGCTCTAATTCTCGGGCACTTCTCAGGCGTAAACAGATGTTGCAGTTCACCATATGAATTAGTGCTATTCAGTAAGTGGGTGTTGTTTACATTATTTCTTTGCTCCGTTGTAACTTCGTCGTAGTTTAAACCGGTCATGTCCGCCCCCTAGTTATAACATAAAATCTGCAAACTCATTGCAAGTAATCTTCACAGGGTGTACACATTTAGTAAATTATCTTACCGAATTACATTCCAGCTTCCTTTTTATTTCCGGATAAATTTTCCATTTTCATAGTCAAATGTCGAGGAGTTAATCAGTCGCCATTTTCGAGTACACCGAATTCAGAATTCAAAAGAATTTATATGAGTTCTAAAGAATTCATTTGACTGCATGAATTCAATTAGAGTTCAAAGAATTCACTTTAATCAGTGAGAATTCATTCAAATTTACAGGATTTCACGAAAATTCAGATCATTTTATCTTTGTCTGAATTACATTTTGAATGCATGAATTGAGTTAAGATTTCAATGAATTCAACGGAATCAACTAGAATTAATTTCAATTAACAAGATTGCACAAGAATTCAGGACAACTCAACTTCATTTGGATTATTACATTTAGGCGAACATTCAGGTATAACATTTTTCATTTTTCTTTTTATTATTTAAATTATATTATATTATATTATGTAGATACATTTGAACGTAAATATAAATTAACTTCGAAATGAACAACAAAAAATATGCAATAATCAATTATTTTTCTATAACTCTACGCAGTCTGTCACTACTCTGACGACAATTAGAGTTTTGCAGCAACCAGCAATAAGTACTTTTCTTCACGGCGACATTATTAACTCTTACTGTGGAAGAGTGTGCAAGTATATTGTCCTCAGTCTCGGTTTCCGTATCGGATTCTTCCAAGTCTTCTCTTTCTTCGTTGCCGGCCTCCTGGTCAGTGTCAGATTCTGACGAACTAGAACTAGCACTTGAGCTGTCGCTAAATGTATCACAGTTCTTTCTTTTATTGCTATAATTTGGCGCTATAATATCCACTTCGTCAATTTTTGGTAAAAAGTCTTCTTCTTTCACAGGAACTTTTAATTCAGAGAATATTGTTTTCACATTGTCTTTGGCTTTCTCAATCGTTCTTTTTATATCCACATTAAGCTTAATTACATACCAACATGTCATATTAAAGACTGCATATCGAGAAATTCAAAAGACGGATCTTTTCTTTTGTGCTCACCTTTCTTCGAATAAATGGTAAATTTGTTATCGATTAAATTAATGCCATTTAGTATACTCTTTAGTGCTTTCGCATTTGATTCTCTCAATCTATTTGGATACTTCCAGTATTTAACGAACAAAACCAGCAAACGTTTAAGACTGTAAATGTTACTCGATATATATTCGTATGAAGTTACTGACCTTGTGGTTTCAATTCTTTTCATCTTAATTTACGACAGGGCTCGTGTAATCGGTCTTTCTTCTAAATGTGAATACTCCAAACTTATCGCCTGTCACAATTCGACCTTTACTTGAAGCGCTCCCCATGACTGACACTATTCTGTCTAGTTCTGACATTGTGTCATTGCGAACTGAAATTGATTAATGGTTTCGATAGTTTATAACCTGCAACTGAATTTTCGTGCGCCTGCCAACGTTAATAAAACGTCAGATGGTCTTTCACCCTTCAATGTTGACGTTTACTGTAACATTTAACTCAACCTAACGTGGACTCAAGGTGTCATAGTTAGCTGTGTTCGCCGACCTCCATATTGAATTTCGAAATTTAATGTAGGCTCTAGAGGAATTTGACGGTCTACACGTCCTCCTTACGGGGAAAAAGTTGATGCAGCGTGATTTTGTACACTTCCGAAAATTATCAAAAATTCCTTTCGGGCCCCCGTTCTCTTTTCGGAGACGTGAAAAACAGCCTAAGGCACATGGGACTGTAGTCCCCGTCACGTGACACTTTCGTTCGAACCGTAGATGAGCCAGATTCTAAGAAAAGTGCCTCCGCAATTCATCAACTTTGGGGTATAGCTATGCCGTGTTAATCGCTCGTATTAAAAAGAGTTCGTCGAATGGCTTTTATTATATATAACTAGCTAAATCGGCTGGCTTTGAAAGCCCGCTATCGCCTCTTATTCCGCTTAGTGTTGAGGTACTGCTGTTCCTTATTCTTCTAAATTTATTGCGGATTTTGTCTTTATTGCGTTTCAGTTCTTAAAACACCATGTAATTTCGATATATAGTGAATAAGTAAATATAATTGCACTTTAGATGTTCAATATTGCTTTACTTTAACTGTTTTTATACACCCCTGTATATAGTTTGCAACTATCCGATATTTTATTCAGGATGCTTATCGGATTCTGTTATTATAGAAAATGTTTTTTTTTTTAAATAAGAAGTTCATCAATTCTTATTCTTTGTGTTTTAATATTTATATTTAAATCTGTGCACAACATATTTAAGTTATTTCTTACATGTTTGCTTCAATACTTAAGCGGCGTACTTTCAATTATATATAATATACATAAATTCGAAGTAATTAACTATAGGCAGCCTTTCTTACTTATAAATATGCAAGGTTACATAAATTTCAGTCAAATTTTCATACCATTAATTTAAGTTAATTAATAATTCCTCTATATTATTACTTGTTTTAAATAAACATAAAAATACCTAATAGTAATTAAATAATTATGTTTTTATTAATTTTCAATTTTACATACTTCTTTTCCTAAGTTAATTTATTTATTTAAAGTATCTATATGTGCTGTATTAATTTCCTCAGAGCTTGCGTCTGCTGTGTACCTTTTATTTCATGTGCTGTAAGAATCAATTATTTTAACCCTTTATTGATCAAATTTAAACATTAATCACGTCAAATTGACATCATTTAGCATTTGCATTTAGTAATATGAAACTGTTACAAACCTATAATACAAAAATTGGATGCAAAATTTAGTAGGGAAACTATGTTGAAAATAGGATAAAACCGGAGCGGTTCTAAGACCATGTAGAACACGCTTAACTACTTTAACTATAATTGTAAATCCGGTTTTTTTTTTTCATTTCCGAGCAGCTTTGACTTGTGAATTGTTAAATATATGGACACTCCTATTTCTTTTCGCCTTTCGCTACCAACTAACAAGTTGATAGTTGGAAGGCGACGAGTGCGAGAATGTTTGAATATTTAAGCGGCTAAACACTAGACCTGTGTAGGGATACATTATTGAGTGAACTGTGCTGTCGACTGTTGAATTATATAAAGGCTTTTAGGGTGTCAAAACCGACAGAGTCTCTCTCTCCGTACGAATGGACAAATACGCCCACATTTCACCTTTCATTCAGAACAAAATGCGTTTTAAAACATTCAAATTGAATAGTATCGTTTATTTATGGGGACAGTCTGCGATTATTTCGTATTTTATTAAACAGTACACACAGACACAGACAGAGCCGTGTTTATATATGGCTACTGTCGGCGATGTTACCCGTACGGAAAAGGGCATCGGTCAATTTATATACATACATATACATCCATACAACTGAATGGGGATTCTTTATATTATTTGATAAATGTATGTAGATAGATAGACACGTTACTTTACGAAGTATTTTCTGAAATAGATATATATTCTTACATTCAACATTAGTCATGCTTTCTTAACTAGCTCTGCTGAGTGCTTCTGGTCAAAAATATCAACCTAAGTGTTTTCCTTAATATTCTTTTTGAGTGTATTCCTAATTCATGCTAAGCATGCAACTCTAGAGTAAAAAATGAGGTGAGGTCACCATACGACTTTCTTGTATACATGCGCGTTTCAAATTATACACAAGTTGTTCTAAATTGTTTTAAATACTTTTGTCTTCTTAGAAAAATAAACCTGTGAGGGACCTACTTCCGGTAGGAATTTCGAAAACCTTTTTAATAAAATTCTATTTTAATTTAATTTTTAGTACATTTGATTTTTCTACAAATTTAGAAATATTGACAAAATACGATTTTTTCACTGAAGTAAACTACTACCACGCGATCATTTAAATTCTAAATTATAGCAGGCGGGATTTTTTTATTAGGTTGTCCAGAATGTCAATTATTGATTAATTGAAATTTGCGGTTATGTTATACTTTGTGACATTTGTGAATCTTATGTGTAATCGATTTAAATTTAATGGAAATCAAAGCATTACAAGATAAATTAGTTTTGTTGTGAATTACAAAAGGTGTTCAAAGTGTTCTCCCCCTGTTGCAATGTAACTGTTAACCCTCCGTTTCATATTTTCAAAAGCATTTGCCAACATCTGAACGGTTATAGCGTTACATGCATTAGAAATTGCCTCTTGTAGTTCTTCAAGATTTTGTGGGTTATTTTTGTAAACTGTGTTTTTCAGATACGGATAAATGAAATAATCAAGAATCGTTAAGTCCGGACTGCGAGGCGTAAATTCAATGACTCGATTATCATAAAACTCGCGAATTCGAGCCATACTTTCCCATGTTTTGTGAGCTGTTGCATTGTCCTGTTGGAAATACCCATGTAAAAGTTCGTCATCATGAAGATTTTGTAAAAACGATTCAAGTAAATTATTTCGATATCTCTCAGCATTTATCGTTCCTTCAAAAAACACAGGTCCAAATATACGCCTTCTAGAAACCGCTAGCCAAACACAAATTTTCTGCGGATGGAGAGGCGATTAAATAAACTCCTGAGGATTCTCCGAAGACCAAATACGCATATTTTGTTTGTTTATATAGACGGATAGGTGAAACCATGCTTCGTCAGAAAAAAATGTTAAATCCAAAGTGTTGTTGATATCTAAATTATTCAAAAACCACTGACAGTATTCTATTCGTACAGGAAAATCTCGAGGGAATAGCTCTTGAACGACGTTAATCTTATAGGGATAAAGATTTAAATTTTCTTTTAAAATTTTTTGACAAGTTCCATATGAAAGGCTTATTTCTTGGGCTAATCTGCGAAGAGATTTTTTGGGAGACTGTTCCATTCTTTCTGCAACATCTGCCACAATCTCAGGAGTCCTTTTTTTAGGCGCGCCACTACCAGCTTTCCTACCTACAGTTCCAACATTACGAAATTTCGCCACACATGTGTAAATTTCTTGGACTAATTTTTGATAATCCGCAGGAAAATTAGGGAAGGCATTTTGAAAATCATTGATGCAGTGCGGTACTGAATATGTCCATTCACCATTCTCTTGTCGTTCGGCGTTTTTAAAATAACTTTCAGTAAGAAAAATCTTATGTTCTAAATCAAACATTTTGAAACGTCACTTTGACAATTCAAATTGTAAATTAGTACTTATATACCAACTTAATTTAAATTTCACAAACTGCTCTAATTTAGAATTTAAATGATCGCGCGGTACTTCCGGCCTGCCCATCTTACTGAAAATCTAATCATATCTCAGGAGGAAGATTATACTCCTAAATACAAAATTTGGAATTGATAGCTATAGCGGTTTGATCGCTATCGTGGTCACACACACACACTTTTTGTATCAGATGATTTTAAAACATCGTCATCTGCAAAAATCTCGAGAAAGAACGAAATAAAAAAGAGTAAAAAATACATAAATAAAGCACACCAGCTTATTTAGCTTTCTGCAAAAATTGTTTCGGTATGTTATACTTATCTGAAAGACACTTGATATTTTAAAATTCCTGTCGGAATTAGGTCTTTTATTCTTATCAAAAAAATGCGGTGTGGGCACCACACGACTTTCTTATGCATATGCGCCTTTCAAATACAATACAGAAGTTGTTCTAAATTAAGTTTTAAATACTTTTATCCTCTTAAAATAATAACCCTGCGACTAAATGTGTTACTTCAGGTTCGAATTTTGAAAATGCTGTTATACAAAAATTATTCAAAATCCTATTCTAAGTACTTCTAGTCTCTTAATAAATCTCAACAAAACGCATACTTTTTGAGATATTTCCAAAAAAAAAATGCTACTCGCTAAGAGTAAATGCATTACTTCCGGTCCGAATTTTGAAATTTCATTTTTACAAAAATATTTCAAATTCTACTCTAAATATTTTTATACTCTTGATAAATATATATAGAATGCGTAATTTACGACATATTTGCAAAAAATCGCTATTCGATAAGAGTAAAAGTGTAACTTCCGGTCGTAATATTGAAAATTTGTTTATACAAAAGGTATTGAAAATTAAGTTCTAACTACTTTTATACTTGTAACCTACCTGTCTAAAAAGCATGACTTGCGAAATATTCGAAAATAACTGATTCTCGATAAGAGTAAAAGACCTATCCGGTCAGTAGGAATTTCGAAATACTTTTTTAATAAAATTCTTCTCAAATGTAATTTTTGGATACATATGAATTTTTTATAAATTTGTTTAAACTTAGTAGTTGACGAATAATTGGCAAAATTCGATTTTTTCACTTAAGTAAACTACTACTTCCGATCTCCCGATTTTACTGAAAATCTAATCAGATCTCAAGAGAGAGATCATATTCGTAAATACAACATTTGGAATAGATATCTATAGCAGTTTGACCGCTATCATGGTCATACACACACACCGACACACACAGAGAAAGAGAAACATTTTTTTAAAAACACTTTTTCGGAATCAGGGGACTTCAAAAGGTGGACATCTGCAAAAATCTCGAGGTCAAAAATTTTCATCACCACAATACTTCCTTATACTACGTATAAGAAAGTAAACAGACTTAAAAAGGGATATGAAACCTAGACCATAGATCTAGCAGAAAATTAATTAAAAATTAATCCCGAATTTTTTACAATTATTAACAATTAAAAGCCTAATCAACAGCGCCGGAAAAGGTAATTTTATTTAAAAATAAATAAGAAGAACTATTACAATAACTCACCGATGAAACCCGCAGAATTTGTATTTAAATATTCAAAACCCAGCTAAATAAATCACGCTTAGCGCTACAAAGATAGGAAGTTATTAAATAATAATTAACAACAATTCTAGTAATGTAATTTAGTAAAAATTAACTTTAAGATTAATTAGACGACAAAGTATTAACAACCAAGAATAAAAGGAGGCAACTAAAAGCTCATTAACCGTAACAATGTTTATTGCATTTGTTTGATTAATGAGAGTTTTAGTCTAGAATTTATTGCGAATTAGTAAAATGTATTTCTTTTGCCAAAAGTTTTATTGTTAATCCGCATACAGTTTCGATTATGAGGTACTGTTGATAAACAGATTACGTACATATTGCCCCACACCGAAGAGTAAATTACTGTTGCAATGGCTTCTTTCTTTTTCTTCCGCTAACCTCGCCAAATTGATATCCCAACAATTTCCCTAACGAAAGAATTTCTTTTTAAACCACCGCTACGTTTCCCAAACACGCCGGCACACAGAGAAACACAAACACGCACACGCACCAAGGAATATAAGTCGGAACATGTGGCACGGAAAAAACATTTACGACTTAATAGACGTTTTGTGTTCGACAAATTGTTGTTGCTCCGGCATGAATGATAAAACGCTTACGTGATTTGCATTAACAGTAGACATACTTTCGAAGAGCTTATCATACGTACAGCTCGTTTTTTCCCCGTGTTCGTTTTAAGTGATTAATTTAAAATAATTTGCTTTGCTACAAAAGCATTTAGAAACACTTAAAGTGTCGGACATTGTTTTGAAATATCTCACGTAATTGATTTTACATAATAGCTTTCTTATTTTGTCGCCATTTACTTTGCTATTTATACCTTATTTTCAAATAGGTTTTGAGGAAATTCTGTAACCATGTATATATCGCAGGCTAATAGTCATTTTCGGCAAATAGCTTTTTCCTAGGCAAATGATATCTGCCTTGGCAAATAGCTGCATATCATTTATTTCTGCTCAAAAGCTATTTTCCTAGGCGAATGGTATCTGCCAGCTGGGTTTTTAGGCAAATAGATTCACAACAAGACAAATGTCGTGGGCGAATAGTTATTTTAGGCAAATAGTATTTGCCAACAACATTTTTTAGGCAAATGGGTTTTTAATTTTTATTTGAGGTTACGTTTATCCGTGTTTACCTAATGTTTAGGTGCTGCAGTTCTTCATTTAGCAGTTTTCTGCCTATACATGTAAGTTAATATTAACACCATGGTAGATAAAGATGAATTTTATTTAAGGCTGAATGCAAAGTACGAACAAACAACAATTAAAAAGCCGTGGACCCTGCAACGAATCAATGAAATTAGTACGATTTTAAAAAGTTTTCGTTCAAAACAAGTTCAGAATAATACTCATGCCATCTCAGCAAAAGAAAAATATTATGGCAAAACATATGAACTCCTGGAGATATCCGGCGTAACAAAAGTTATTCGGAAAGCAACTGGCTGACTAGGAGTGACATAACACCTGTTTCGTCAATTATTTTTACTTATGATGATATTCCTCAAGCAATCAATGTTTTCGGGTGAAGGATTTTCAATACGCCAATGTAGGCCTTCAAAAATACAGTGCCATACTAAACGATGTGCCTGTTTCAAGACTGAAAATTTGTGCAACAGTAGATGCTATTTCAGCAATACCTGCCAAAATAAATTGTCCAATTGAGAGCTTCTTTTGTCCAAAAATACAATCTCCCTGGTTTACTTGTGTTTATTTTATTGTTCATTTCGCTTTAAGAGAAGATGTCTTCTTTTTTAAATTTCTACGTTTGTATTGCAACTTAATAGGGATAAAAATACAAATTCCCTGGTTTGCTTGTGTTTATTTTATTGTTTATTTCGTTTTAAGAGAAGAAGTCTATTCGCCTACGACATTTGTCTTATTGTGAATCTTTTTGCCTAAAAACCCAGCTGGTAGATATCATTTGCCTAGGAAAATAGCTTTTGAGCTATTTTCCTAGCTATATGATACGGAGCGATTTGCCAAGGCAGATATCGTTTGCCTAGGCAAAAGCTATTTGCCGAAAATGATTATTAGCCTGCGACATATACATATATACGGAGGTACATTCCTGCGGAGTTGAGGCCGCCCTTATATGAGTTTTCTAATCTTTTTTTTTCTGTGGGGGAGACATTTTTACTTATATATTCTATAAGTTTTTGTGTAATGTTGCCTTTTTTACTTTCTTATACGTAGTATAAGGAAGTATTGTGATGATGAAAATTTTCGACCTCGAGATTTTTGCAGATGTCCACGTTTTGAGGTCCCCTGATACCAAAAAAGTGGTTTTTAAAAAATGTCTGTGTGTCTGTGTGTGTGTGTGTCTGTGTGTGTGTGTGTCTGTGTGTGTGTGTGTGTGTGTGTGTGTGACCACGATAGCGGTCAAACCGCTGTAGATATCAGTTCCAACTTTTGTATTTACGAATATAATCTCCCTCTTGAGAAATGATTAGATTTTGAGCAAAATCGCCAGGCCGGAAGTAGTAGTTTACTTCAGTGAAAAAATCGAATTTTGCAAATATTTCGTCAATTACTAAGTTTAAACAAATTTATAAAGGATTCAAATGTACTCAAAATTAAATTTGAGAAAAATTGTATTAATAAAGTTTTTCGAAATTCCTACCGGAAGTAGGTCTTTTACTCTTATCGAAAATCAGTTTTTTGCGAATATCTCGTAAGTCATCCTTTCTAGGCAGGTACATTACGAGTATAAAAGTATTTAGAATGTACTTTTAAATATCTTTTGTATAAAAAAAATTTCAAAATTCAGACCGGAAGTACCACTTTTACTCTTATCGAATAGCGATTTTTTGCAAATATGTCGTAAATTATGCATTCTATATATATTTATGAAGAGTACAAAAGTATTTAGAGTTTGATTTGGAATATTTTTTGTATAAATGAAATTTCAAAATTCGGACCGGAAGTAACACTTTCATACGTATAAGAAAGTCGTGTGGTGGCCACACCTCATTTTTTACTATTTGTATCCATTCTTTCTTGTTCTTTGTTTTAATTCTCTAGTTTGTTATTTATATTTTGTAGAACTGTCACTCGTTGCTTCCATCAAATTATTGGTCGTCCTTTTATTTTCTTACCCATTGGTGTCCGCTGGCCAATGCTGTGTATTATTACTCTTGGGTCTGCTCTGTTGATATATCCACACCTTCTTATTCTTTGGGCTTTTATATCTCACACTATATCTTTCCCTTGCAGTAGTTAGTTGATTTCGTGGTGCGGTTCATGTCCTTCTCGTACATTGTTCTTACTACATTCCTTTCAAATATTCTTAATATTTCTTCTTCTCTGTTGTGAGTACCATTGTATTTGCCGCGTCTTATAGTTGCCCAGTAGATTTTCATTTCGCATACCTATTATTTTTTATGTCGATTATTGTTCCAAGATATTTCGTGTCTACTCTCTCGAATTCATATTTCACCATTTATTTGCCCTTCCTTTGACGTAAGTTGTTCCATTGCTCACCAAGTGCTGTGTTTTCTTTTCGTTAATATGTACACTAATATTAGCCGCCGCTTCTACGATTTTCCTTAACCTCTCTTTCAAGTTTCTTTCGTTTCTGCCTACTACGACCAAATCGTCCGCGTATGCTACAATCTGCACTAATTTATTTCTCTTATTTCCTCTAATGCTATGTTAAATAGAAGAGTTGTTCAAAGTGCATCCCCCTGCTTAACTTCTTTATTTCAAAACAGACAGCTGTTCCTTCTTGTGTTATGATTACTTATGATAGCCACTTGCGAATGAGTCATTGTCGTTTTCACAAGTCTGATGAGTTTTCTTATTATTCTCATCTCTTCTGCATCTTGCAGTATGACTTCTCTGTTTAGGCAGACAAATGCTTGCCGGAAGTCTATAAATAGCATCATATGCAAGATGATGTCATAGTCACGAGTTTAAAATATGAATTGCGTCAATGGTAGACCGTTCGCCTCTCAACCCCTATTGGTAATCTTCTATTACTGTATCTGCATAAATTTTCAAGAGGAAATTTTGTATGTGATGTTTGTAACATTATCCCCCTATAGTTTTTGCAGTCCTGATCTATTTCCTTTAATATTGGTACTACGTCTTTATTTGGCATTGTTTCATGCTCCCAAATATTGCTTACTAGTTGAAATACTTCACCTCCATGTTTTAATATTTCATTATTTAATCCATCTGGTCCCGGAGATTTGTTTAATTTCAGGTTTGTTTTTGTTGTCTTGAATTCTATTGCGGATGTGTTAATTTCTATTTGGCTGGATTCTGTGTTCACTTCGTTCCCCTTCAGCGCATTTTTTTTAGCTGATTTTTTTGCTTGTTTGCCTCTTCACCATATTGAATATGCTTTGACTATCTTTGTTGTTTTTTTTTCCATTTCCTCCATTATCCCGTCGTACCATCTTTCCTTTTTTGTTCTGAATATTTTGTTGTCTTCTGCTCTTATTTCCTTGTATTTCTGTAGAATTTCTTCACTATACAATTTTATACATTTAATTCTAGTTGCTGCCTTCTTTTTATTAGTGCTTCACATTCATTGTCAAACCAGGAATTACTTTTGTCGCATAAAAGTAATTCCTAAAAGTTTTGGGAAGTAAACTTCCCAAAATGTGTTACGCTACATCTGCTATACTATTTTTTTTAATTCGTTCCATTCGTCCACTATGTTCTGTTGCTCTTTTTTCTGTGGAGCTTTGTTTTAATTTTTCCCGTAGTTGAGACTTTATTGCTTCCGATTTCAACTTTTCAACATTCGAGTTTATGCAGAATGGTACTATATCTTTTATATTCATTTTCTGCAGAATGCTACACGATTTTCAACATTATCGTGATAACAGAGATTGTTTTAAACTTTCGTTTTCAGAAAATCAAACTTTGACTTAATTTCGCCTTATAACACTAAACATTAAACTAATAACAAACACAAAAAAAAAGAGAGACAGCTTGCCAATGTGTAACTTCTGTCAGAAGATCCTCAATTTATTACCCCTAATAAATTGAGGATCTTCTTTAAACAACAACATCACTACAGGGTAGACAATGCCGATCTATTCCTTAAACAACCCACGAGTAACAAAACAAGAAAAATGAAAATGCGAAAATGTTTATATTAAAAATGATTTCTTGAAATCTTGTAGCTATAGTACAACCGCAGATATGTGTTTCTGATTTACTAGTGTTCATCAGTATGGCATAATTAAGGAAATGTATATAAAGCCATACCTTACTAAAGGCGTGGCCCTAACATAAAACCTTGAAGTACTCGATTTTTTATTAATTGTATGTTTGAAAGATTCTTATCCGTTATTACAATTAGTATTCTTTCTGTTAGACAAAATCGAAAACAAAATAATTTTAGAAGTGTCCCCTAATTCCGTAGTATGGACATTTCTGTAGTTAAGCCTCATCATTAACACAGTCAAACAAACACCTTTGATAAATCTATTAAAGCTGCAGACACTTGCTGTTGTATATCAAATCCATTAATGATAATTATTCCCGAGTTAGCAGATAGCTTGGATTTTAAGTATATCTTTATTATTATTTATCTGTATCCTCTTTTGCCGTTAGGCGTCGAGGCGATCTGCTTTGCAGAATTCTTTCCATCCTATCCTATCCCTAGTCATTTCTTGAGCTTCCCTCCAGGTACTTCCCCGGTCCGTCAGCAGCTGCGCTATCCCCTGATTCCATATTCTTCTTGGTCTACCTCTGTTTCTCCTCTTGTTCCAGCCGGCCTCCCATATTTCTTTTACAGGTTTCGTGTTACTCATTCGTGTAAGGTGCCCAAACCAACTAAGTTGTTTTTCCTGGATTTTTTCTATTGCTGATGTTACACCTAGTTTTTCTCGTATCTTCTCATTTCTGATTCTATCCAATCTGGTAACACCAACTATTCTCCTTAAAATCCTCATTTCGGTCGCTGTTATTCTTGATTTCAGCCTCTTAGTCAATACCCATGACTCGCTGCCGTAGCATAGTGTCGGAAGAAATATTGTTTTGTAAATCTTTGTCTTGGTTTCCCTGCTGACCTCTCTCTTACTTAAAAATATGTACTTCAGTGCATGATATAAACAGTTTACAATTTTGATTCTACTATTCACATCTGCCTCTACATCTCCTTTGTGGTTGATTATGGTTCCAAGATATTTTAAGTTTTCTGTCACCTTTATTGGATAACCATCTATTGTTATATTTGTTTCTTCTTCATCTTTGGAGACTGCCAATACTTCCGTTTTTCTTTTATTGATATTCATTCCAAAGTTCTTTAAAGTTTCGTGCCATATTTCTATATTTCTTTGCAGGACATTTTTATTTGGAGCTGCAATTATCAAGTCGTCGGCATACAAGAATTCCTTGGCTATTACTGGTTGAAGGTTTCTGGACCCTACGTAAATACCCTTTGTATATCTTATAGGTAGGTATTCACACTATTCATTCCAACAAAATAGTTTAAGTAATTTAACAAACTATTTTGAACTTGAAATACCTTCGATATAATAGACAGTATGGTCACTAAAATCCATCTTCAAAAAGATTTTCTGGTAATAGTCTCTTCGTATGTAAAATCGTTATTTAGTCCCTTATAATGTTACTTTCTTTATAGATACGAAATTCTAACACAATTTTTATAAATGTGGACAAGCTCGCTATTTTAATACGTAAAAATTATCGAAGTGAATTCGGGCACTTTTTACCGGCTAAATTAAATTATCTGGAGGCCGCTACTTTTAATCACTGACTAACCTTTAAGCGCCCCTTTTAAAGAACTAACATTCGAATACTTTTATATATTAGAGGTGATTTAAAAAAAACATAAGTACTGATATAATTTGTTGCCTGTATGCAGCTAATTATAGTCGAGAGATATGCGTTGTTACATACATTCAGTGAACCTTTTTACAAATATGTATTACAAATTCTTTCAAACTCTTTATGTTTAAATAATTCCCATCAAATATGCTGCATTTTTATGATTTTGTGTATTGTAAAAAATAATTAATCACAGTCTAAAACGTAACAATATGTATGTTCTTAGGTAACACTTCAGCATAGTAACAAATAGTGTTATTCAGAGATAACCATTTTTTTATCTAGATAAGATAACAGATAATTCCGAAAAAAATTATATAGAGACAGATAAAAGATGATTTTGCAAATGATTATCTAGATAATTCAATAAATAATCTAGTAAAATCCTCAGAACTCAGAATTTTATTTTAGAACTCAACGTGGTTTAAATATCGATTGATATAGGAAGGATAAGGATGAGATTTTTTGATATAGGTAAGGCACAACGTTAAATATGAACAAATTTAATATACATTCTTATGTTTATTTACTATGATTTATGCTTTAGGGGCTGATTTCAAGTGGGATTTGCATGGTCACAACTTTCCGTCACTGATTTTCATATTAGCATTAATTTTGTTAGTTTCAAAAACAGATAAGAAATGGCAAAATAACGAATACAAAAATCAGTGGTGCCAAGTTGCGACAGCGCAAGTATAACTTGAAATCAGGCCTGAAGATTGCTTTGGCAAATTAACAACATTTCGTAATGTTTGTCGGATTGTAGATTTCTACGTGGAAGTAGGATTTGGGCGCCCGTGCTGAAAAATCTTTGGACCGGTGCTGAAGATGGTAACGCCGTGTTATATTTAAAGAATATTTTTTTAATAGTTGGGTATGAATGTAACATTTTTGGTTTTTTTTTAACAATTTAGAAAACAATCAACTTGTGAAATGTTCACATTTCGTCTCTTCTTTTCGGACCTTTGTCTCTTAGCAGAAAGCGGTTTAAAAAAATTATCGTCGCTGTCTTCTATTTCGAATTCACTATCTGTAATGGACTGTCAAGGCAGAAAAGTAAATTCATGTATAAATATTTCTTTACAGTAATTAACAACTCTCTCAGGAATCCATTTGTTTTTAAATTTGGGGTGACTCATTGCTGACAGAATGAAAGCTTTCCTTTCCATGTCATACAAGTGTCGAAATCTCTATTCAATCCCTTTGATTATGGCCACTTTCAAAACACTACAGTAAACAAGAGATGAGATCTCAATCAACCTGATGCCGAGATTCAATAATGTTGGAGCAACAAAACCCAGAAAACAACACTCTTCAATGAATTTCCACTCATCTATGGGAATAATTCTCCAATTTTCTCCTTATTTTCCCGGTTGACCCTTCAGACCCTGAAATTACTTTAGGACAATGAACGCTTTGAGCTTTGACTTTTTGTTTCTCGAATTTAATAATTTTGAAGAAACTTCTATTAAAAATGTACGATTCCGATTGTAAATGTTTCTGAACGTCGGATGGCGTTTTTAAGATTTTTGGATGCGGTTCATTATTATTATCAATGATTAGCCACATCTGCATCAACCACTTTGTTACTGCGTTTCCTCAATTTTACTAGAAAATTTTCCATGTTGGAAGTTGCTTTTCTCTAGAACGAAATGTTCATGTAGTTATCAACTTATTAATATCACATACATACGAGGTAGGCGCCATAATTTCTCGGCCTGATACACAAAAAAGAAACTTGGAACAACATAAGAATTTTTATTTTTCAATGTAATCTCCCCTAACTTCTATACAATTATTACAACGATTAATTAATAATTCGATACCCTTCTAAAATTATTCTGATGTTTTTCCGTCAAAATGTTCTAAAACAGCTGCTTGCAACTCACTGTTGTCCTTTAAACTACGCCCCCTAAGATCATTTTTTAAATTAAAAAACAAAAAAAATCACAAGGAGCCATATCCAGACTATACGGTGGATGTTCCAATTCTTGAAAGCCAGATTCGCGGATGGCAGCTTGTGAAATAGCGCCAGTAAGGACGGGAGCATTGTCGTGCAATAATCGCACACTTTTTGTCAATTTTCCACGACGTTTTGCACGAATACTGTCCCTTAATTTATGCAATAAAGACGCATAATATGTGCCGTTCACACTTGTATTGCCCTCTTTAAAGTCAATTAGCAAAATGCCCTCACGATCCCAGAATATTGTGGTCATCACCTTTTTGCGTTGATTTAACGACTTTCGCCTTTCTGGAACGAGGTTCATAAGATCGCCGCCATTCCATGGACTCCCTTTTCGATAGAGGATCGTAAAACAGAACCATTGTTTCATCCCTTGTGACAATGGATTCCAAAATTGGTTTTGGGTCGTCTCCACACATGTTTAAAAACGACTGCGCACATTCGACTCGACGTTCACGTTGGAAAGCAGTAAGAAGTCGCAGTACCCATCTAGCACTAATTTTATTCCTACCCAAATGGTCATAGAGAATTCGGCAAACACTTGTTTCGGAAATGTTTGTTATCACTGCTAATTCCTTCACGTTCAAACGACGATCTTCTAGCATTAAATGTTCAATAATTGAAATTTGTTGAGGCGTTATCAATTCAATTGGTCGGCCCGACCGATGAGCATCTTCCAAGGATTCTTGTCCCAAACGGAAACATTTTGCCCACTTGTTTACAGTTGAATACGAAGGAGATGAATCACCGTAAACGTCATCTAAACGTTGTTTAATGTGATAAGGCCCTTCTTTTGTTAAAAATTTAATGACCCTGCGGTACTCAATTTTCGTTACTTCAGACATTTTCGTGCGCTAGTCACGTTGGTTGGCTGGTTACTAAAAGTAACTAGGTTTCGAACCGTCATATTTATAGTGTACACCTCGCATATGTGCGTGCATGACGTTCCTGCAACAATGAATTTTTCTAACGTACCAGTACCAACGTTACTGCGAAAAATGTACTACATTGTACTGAAATCGAAAACCATATAGATACAAGTAGAGTTACAGAGACGGCGATCATTTTATTGGTTTCGTTACGATCTTCGAGGTACACCGAAAAAAAATTGGAAACCCGCGAAAAAAATTATCTGTTATCTAAAACCTTCAGATAATTTGCTTTTTTTTATCTAAGATAAGATGATAGATAAATGGTTGTCGTGTCATCTAGATAAGATATTTGATGAAATCATCCAGATAATCCACAATACTGGTAACAAATGACAATATCGATCATGATGTAGCTCCTCCTTCCAGAAGAATGAACTCACAGTATTAGGGCCCCATCAAATAATATTTAAATGTCCTACTTTTACGACTAAAACACGATTAAACAACAAAGATACCAGAGCATATTCTATAAAGTTGTTTACTTACTTTGAGAAACGCAAAAGTAACAGTCTCATTCTGGCATTAAATTAATTTTAACTTGCACATAGTACGTTAATACATAATATAGACTAGGCATATACATACATACATACGTGGCCGTAAAATGAATTTGCTTTATTAAGAAATTACTATTGGATGAAGCGAGAGGGGAAGAGCTTAGGTGTTGAAACAATGGAGCTTTCATATTTAATTATATGCTAATTAAACTACGCGCAGCGCTCTCCCTAATTAGAACCCTTATTAAGAAGAAGCGGAACCGCCGGGAACAATATTAATTAACAAAGGCCCATTAATAATTACCGGGTAACTTTATTATCAAAGTACCTAATACCTGGCGAACATTCAGACAGCCTCCTCTACCGGCTATAAAATGAAACAAAATGAATTCGCCACGTTATTTCTCCAGACTGTTTCTAACAATTTATGCCTTGCTAAAGTCGTGTATTGTTACTCTTACTCTTCTATAAAAATATGAAGGAAGTACAATATTAAAAAATGTTTCGTTGCTGGTGTTGATATTGTATTACGAAGACATCCTTTCATGCTATGCAGGCTGACTCATTTTTGGCCTTCACCATGAGGATCTCGCTTATTATTGGATATAGTCTAGAAGTATAGGTTTAAATTTGGCGTGGTTGCGAAATTTTGTGTTTGTTATAAATCCATAAAGAAAATGAACCTGTGACAAATGATGTTCGTTTTATTTTAAAAAATTGCGAAAACCATATCTTGTTCTTTTACCTGTAGCACTTACATTTCGTCTTGTAGAGATAAAATAGAAGCACATTTTTAAACTTTTAAACCTCTATCCAATGATGTACTCGAAATGTTTATATGACGTTTCGTGTTTTTCTGTCCATCATCAATTATCTAATTTATGATAGGCGCCATATTGGATTTAAACACCATCAGAAAGAGTTTTTTTTTCTAATCTCAACCATGTGCTACATGTTGAAAGAAGTTTTTGATATTATGCTTTAATTGAAAGAATAAATTTTATTCATTAGTAATATAAAAATGTCATACACCAACGAAGGGAAACGAGATAAACTGAGTATAGAACCAAAAGAAAAACAGAGACTTGGAAAAAATATTACACAGAAGAATTTAAATAATAAGAAGCAAATACAACAGGAAGATATATTAGTTTCAGAAAATACGGTATTTCTAGACCTCTTTTCTTTCTTAGTTAATCTGCACTGTTTAAGTTACGTAACTCCTTTTATTTTTGACTGTCCTTACATTTCAATTTAATTTGTCTAAATTATATATTACGATTTAGTAGACTAGAGATTTATTTTAATTTGAATTCCAAAAGCTAGCAAAGAACAATATCACGAATACCATTTGAAATATTTCAGTTATACAACCATATAATAAAATATGTTTATTTTTTCCTGCTAGCTGTAGAAATGTTATTAGCAAAACCATAAAGTCTATAATGAAATAATAATTGTAGTAGATAACTGCTATTGCTGAGAAAAAGTGATTTACCTTTATTCTAAAACATGAACTTGCGAAAGCTCTGGTATTTCAATATGGCATTTATTTTCTGCTTGATAGAACGCAGATATTTACTACAAAATATTATTTTTTTACAACTTATTAATTTCCTCCTATTCTATTAGTGGCCACTACTAAACAATTTTAAATACATGCGCTGTAAACAAAGAAATTGAAACTATACCTAACACAACAGTTATGATATCGTGATAAAATTCATATAACTGTGACACGATCTGAGAGAACTGAAAAACTGGATAAGGCCTATTGCACAATAATTCATAATAAACCATTCTCCAATAATCTCAAAAGAAATATAATTGCTTTTATGTTCTCGGTTTTTAGAAATGTCCACAAGGATTTAAAAATAATCAAAATTAAGTTTTTACTTTATCACGTATTTGATACTTGAACACTTTTGATGTCACAGTTTATCGCGTTAATCATTTTTACTTTTGTAATACTAAACCCTTCCAGTCTTTACCACTTCGTTTGTATTTCTTAAGGATGTACAGTGAAATCTCCCTTGGGCGGACACCAACGGGACCGATTGAAAGTGTCCGTTCAAGAGGGGTGTCCGCCTAAAAGAAATACGACAAAAAATATATTTTTTAATGAAAACTGTAATTGGAAATTGGGAATATAAAACGTATATGTATGTAAATGTTTTTAAAATAAACACAAAACCTATAAAACTGAAGGAAAAAATAAGGATTTGTTACCTACTTTACAAAATATAATAGAATGTAGTAATACATAAAATGAAATGTTACTTAAATAGCGCAAAAATTCATATATTGTTGTTTCTCTCCACTTTTTCTTTAAAATGGCATCCAGTAATTTGTAATTTGTAGAGAACCTCTAACGACTCTGTATCTCAGTGATCTTCGGCAAAACGTTTAAACCATGGGATAGCTTCTGTTGGTACTGGAACTTCATCGACATCAGAATCTTCGGAAAGTTCTTGTATTTCAACTGGATTTTTAATTTCCAGTCCTGTTTCGGATCTTCAAGATACAAATTTTCAGTAGGTTCAAGAAATTATTAAAGTTTTCATTATCAGTCAATTCCAACAATTCTTATTTTTGAGGATATCTGCAAGTACGTTAAGTGGTAAGTCATCTTTTGGATCAGATGTAACTACCTCAGCTAACTGATATTCACTTCGCATATTTTCATGCTTAAATCCTTCTTTACGAAAGCAGTTTTTAACTGTTTCCTTGGTTACTTGGTTCTTAATTAACTCAAAAGCTGTACCAGCAGTTTCAGTGTTTATCAGCAGGTGTTGTGATTTTATACTTCGGTAATAAGTTCTGAAGTTTTTTATAATCTCCTGATCTAGTGATTGACAAGCTGATGTACAATTAGGGATCAGAAGCAAGTTTTATATTTTTTAATCGAACGTCTTTTGAATGAGATCCCACATTGTCTAAAAATAACAAAATGTTTCTTTTTTATTTTGCCATTTTCCAATCTAGGTCTTCCAACGACTCTGTCATAATTTGTTTTTTGTCCGTTTATGAGAACATTTTCTTGTGTCCGCGTCCGTTCAAGAGAATGTCCGTCCAAGAGGGAGTTAACCCAATGCAAATTATATGAGACTCGGTCGGGACCATGAGAAACTGTCCGTCCAAGGAAGGTGTCCGTGTAAGAGGGGTGTCCGCAAAGGGGAATTTCACTGTATTTAATTAATCTAAAATGTGTATGTATTATGTAAAAATGTCTATTAGCAAGACAAGCGTCAACTATTCTTCGCTTCGTATTTTTAAAATCCATAATACATATTTCAGTGAAATTTTTATTATATTAGAAGGAAACAAGTGAATAAATGACGAAGACACCAGAATTGAAAGCTTAAGGAAGTATAGTAATTCAAAATTAGTAATATAAATTTAGAGAAAAAACTGAGCAATAAATCAACTAAATAAGGGAATTTAAAAATAGCTCAGAAATCTACTATATAACAACTAAAGGATGACAACGACAGATGGTGTAAACAGTCCCAAAAAAGATAAGTAAATAATAATTCGCGTATACCGGGTGCGGCAATAGTGTGTCGGCGGAGCTTAGCATAAAAACTAACAACGTTGTATCAATGAGACTTTACATACGTATGTAGAGACTACTGTGCATTTTTTATTTTTATTTACAAATATACAGGCTGTTCCAAATTTTCGCAACCACTTTCAACTTTTTTATTTTAAATAGATTGATTCTAGCTATTATAATGATAGCCACCCAAATTATATTTGCAATGATATATGGATATGTGCACTTACTACTGTTAGTTTTGGTTTTATTGATAATTTTGTTAAAATCTTGACAGTTGCAGGATATAACATTTTAAGCCTTAGTCTCAAAATGGGTAGAATGCCTCACGTAACTCTTGTGTTACTAATTTATGGACTTACACGTTATTTGTTTTGAGGTTGAACAAAGTGAATAAATATACAGGGTGTTAAATATGTCGTGTCTAAGTTGTCGATTTTTATTGGCTATTTTCTCGTTTTTTAAAATCTAAACTATAATATTTTTATAAGTCAGCATATTCCTTGTAAAATTGCCTTTAAAATGGTGCCAATAACATAGCACTTATTTCCAGTATTTTTAAAGTTATAACCCTTTAATAAGATATACCCATGTTTATAATATGCAAAATGCGGGGCATCTAATAGTTGGTTGGCCATGAAAATAAAACAAAGGAGCTTTAACAAACACCTGTTTTTTAAATGCTTTATCATTAGTTTTTTAACAGTCGTAAGTGCACATGTCCATATATCACTGCAAAGATAATTTGAGTGGCTAACATTATAATAGCTAGAAAGTATAGCAATCTATTTAAAATAAAAAAGTTGAAGGTGGTTGTAAAAATTTGGAACAGCCTGTATATTTGTAAATAAAAATAAAAAAATGCACAGTAGTCTACTACATACGTACGTAAAATCTCATTGCTACAACATTATTAGTTTTCATGCTAAGCTCCGCCGACTCACTATTGCCACACCCGGTATAATGCGAACTCAAATTTTTAAATAACATACACGGACCCCCAAAAATAAATAACAAAACATTTTGCTCTAAAAATAACGAAGTAACATTAAAAATTTAACAGAAAGGATCAGTTTTATAGATGTTGCTCTCTAACGTCCGAAGAATTAAAGCAAAATAGATATACACAACAATTGTTTCACCCTACTAGGGCTTCATCAGGTGATGAATATTATAATATTCATCACCTGACGAAGCCCTAGTAGGGTGAAACAATTGTTGTGAATTAAATAAAACTATTTTGAACTCAATTTGAATTTATTTCAATTTTTACTTGTAAATTATGGAGTTTCAACACGTATCTCCGTCTTCAATCAATTATGTAATATAAATATTTATTTGCGAATATTTAATTAAATCGATGCCCCCTTGACGATCCGTCCATGTTCTCGCATCGCCTATTACTTTTATAGAAAACAAACGCTCGCACAAAATTCGATAAGAAGGGGGGCTTTTAAATAGGACATCTTTTTTTCATCGTGTGCGCGTGTGTTTGTGTACAGGTTTTACTTCGTGTATTCCCGCGTACATGTACGGGTTGTGTGGCTTAGTGTGCGTTTGTCGATTAAAACCGTAGCTATGTCTGTTGATCTTAAACAAACTGCTCGGTCTTTTAATTACCTGTCTGGTAATGGACATATCGTGTTAACAAGGTAGTGGCGCCGTCCTTAACAATTGACAGTCGCCACACATAGCGCAGTAATACCATCGTTTGTTTATTTCTCTTTAAATTGTACGGCCGTATAGGTATATTTAAGTATATACATATCTATGATTACGATTGATGGACCGGTCTGTATTGGATTGGAATTCGGGGTATTTTAATATAAACGTTAGAGGTGGAACTGTGGAATCGTGGTGGGTATAGGAACTTTTGATCCGGGGCTGTAAGGAGATTCCAAGTGGGAAAAGGTGCATACACTAGTAATATGCTAGCTGTACGCATTCGATGCATATACTCACCTATAAAACACACGCGATACTGCATTTTATGTTTTTACGTCGCAAGTATTTATGTTTGAGTATGTTGAGAATTTACTAGAGTATAAATTTGCAATGAATAAATTATGTTTTATTGGGCAACGTTATTGGTAATTATCCGCAACATTAAAAACACATACGTTGTCCCATTATGGCTCATAAATACAAGTGAGGACACTTATGACCACATTAGCGAAATTTTCATGCTTCATTTCTTGTAACGTTATTTTAATTCCCAATCTATATTGATATCTTTCCACGTGTATATAAAAGAAAATATAAAAGGTCGGTCGTTAAGGGCGAACTGCCGCCGTCAGTAAGATTCTTGACGAGAGTTGTAATTTTCTGTTTTGTGAAACAAATACAAAAAAAAGTAATATATTCGTGTGTTTTAAGGTAAGTATATCTTATGATTGACTCATTATGAGAGGAACACTGAAAATGTAGGCTATGTGTATTCAGAAATAGGGCAAAACTTACGTTTGTAATTCAAGTTTATCTCAATAACTATTTTGTATATTAAGTTGAATTAAGGCTGTACGTTTACAGTAAGATTTATTGAAGGTACCTAAAGGACGTTTCTTTCCCTTTATGGAAAAATAATATAGAAAACACATGGTAAACTTGAGTCACTTTCTAGAGTCCATCTAAAATATTTTAATAAGTTTTATAAAATTTAATTATTTAGGTACCTCAGGAAAACCTTAAAATATTTGTTTATTTTTGTTTACATAAAATCGCTGCAAAAATAACGGGGAAAAACTTGAACTCCCAAATAGTGCCTGTTTTCATAAACACAACATATATTGCGAACACGAGTCATTTTAGTCCATAAATATAGAATTTGTTAATATCTGAATTACAGCGGATCCTAGCATAGCTATGAACAGTAGTCTCGACAAAATAAATTTATGTTGGTTTAATGAAATAAGAATAAAAGATTGAGTTATTTTATTTCTATTCCAATTTATTATTTTATTTAAGCAAAACCTGTAAAATTTATGCTTTGTGATAAATTTTTAATTTTGAATCGTTATTTTCAGGGCAAACCTTCTTGTTCTTGTTCTTGACGTCCGTGTATGTTATTTTGAAATTTGTGTTTAGAGCTCGCATTAAGTAAGGGAAATATTATTATTTCTTTTGGGACTGTATGCACCATCTGTTATTGTCACTCTTTAGTTGTTATTATCGGTATGCAGCAGATTTCTTTGCTATTTTTTATTTCCCTTATTTAGTTGATTTATTTCTCACTTTTGTCTCTAAATTTATATTACTAATTTTTAAATAACATACGTCCTTAAACCTTCGATTCGTATACCTCATTAATTTATTTGCATATTTTCCTTTGTATTTTTAGTCATTGCCCGGGGGAGGGTGGAGGGAGTGCGCGTACGCATGTCTTAGGCTTGAGTAGACAGCTTATTATCAAGTTATCAAGTTACCGTTAAGTACAAATGTGAAGTCGTCGTTGTGAATTGCTGTTAGACAGACATCAAATCAATGCTATACGTATTCTTTATCTCTGGCATAATTATTTTTTAGCTGTAGCCGTTACCTTTTATTGGAATAGAAGCGGAAGTCATATATTTTACTTAGATGATTGGTTTTGGACTGGAGAAAACTGCGAAGTTGCGATTCTGGAACTTTAATTTATGTCATACTATTACCCAGTGTTTTTGGGTAAACTATTGTTGTATTTAGTATTTGTGGATACCCCTATTTCATTTTCCTCTCTAATTGTCGTTTCGCAAGATATTTGACGATAAATTAACGAGTTTAACGGTCACATGCACAGGTCCAATGAATCGCCTTTTTTTTTGAGCGGACGGAATTCAGGTGCAATTAACATATTTCTTGGAACTTGGTTCTACGGTGAAATCAGGGCATGTGGAACGTTATTTTAGTGTTGTCTATAGTTTGTACGCTCACTTATTTACGCAGCCACAACCGTAAATTACTTGATTAATTAAATTTTAAATTCATATAAGTAAACGTGAGTCATTGATATCAATGTAGCAATGTATAGTTGTGGGACCACCTTGACTTAACTTTTTGTAAAATGTATATGTCGTGAATTTTGATACTTACGTCAGATTAACTCTTTTTCTTTTAAATTTGCTTGTGATATACAGAATTTCGGTATTTTCAATTCAGTACAATTTAATTTTGCACATACTGTTAAACATTTAATTTTAAACTTAAAATTTCTAATTTTTTTTTACTGAAAGTCCGTCGAGTTTTAGGGTTGCCCCTTTATAATATCTAAACAATTAAATAGCAAAATCCAACTTAGTATTCGACGTGTTATTACCCTCAAATACTTAAATTGGATTTAAAAACCGATAGTACAAGCGGTGCTCAATATAAATAGTATCCCAAAAAGATACGAAAGCTTTCGTGTAAAGAGTTAATTACAAGTAATATATTTCGGATAAAAAGTGTATTCAACATTTCAACAAGTGCTTTTAAAAATAATCAAAGTTTAAACGCTTCTACAAACAAATCTTAATATTTATTGTAGTTTACAAAAGTAATTACGGCACAATTTTAAAAAACAATTTCTTTTAGAAATGAATTTTAGTAAATGCACAGTTGTTTCTATAACAGAATTGATGCACTGACAATTACTTAATTAGGTAAATTTAATTTTTCTATTATTTTTGGTAAATAGCATATTTCCCTTCTGTACACTGCGGTGTTATTAAATAACTTCACTAACAAAAACGATAAAAGAAGTTATTTAATAACACCGCAGTGTACAGATGGCAATACTCCTTATTTGAAAACATACGTTAGTAGATCATTTAACTTTGACTAAGTACTTTGTATTTTTATCAGCTTTCTTTTTTTTAGTAAGCTTAGGGTTAGTTTTTCCAACGTTGACTAAAATGTAAAGGTCCTTTCACATAAAGGAGTATCTTTTAAAACGTAGTCTCCAACATAATTTAGGGTTTATTTTATATTAGTATTGGAAGTCTTAATGATAAGATGAATACCATAAACCTATCAATAATTTCTTTATATAGAATATAACAGGAAACTTTCACTGTACTAAAATCCAAACGATAATATCGAATAAGCACTACTGAAACGTGACACCAACACTAAAAAGCTACTAATAACATTAATACTTTACGTGGTAAAATGTTAGTATTAATATTAGGCGGCTGGTTGCACCATTATCGATTGAATATTTAATTTTATTAGGTGTAGCGCGTAAACAGTGGCCAGATATGATTCGAAAAGTCTTCGACTATTGACTTATAACTTCCACAGGTACATATGTATCCGTTTTATACCTTTTCTGTACGTATATTCCCGACTCTTACGAATACTTACCTATCTGTATATATACATAAAAGTGATGGCTTAAAAGCGGTCGAATGTAGGAGATTGATAAGCGTTATTAATTCCATCAGCGTTCCTGAATGGTTTCCGTATCAATTCAGTGTTGAATAAAGTGTTTGCGATTAAAAGTTCGAAACAATACTTTAATTTAATGGCTTTTTAAGAAAGGTAAAGGATCTTCATGGAATAATAATTATATATGAACAAAATCAGCTGTGAATTTTAGTTTTAAAATATAATTTTATGTTATTCTGGTTGATCTTACGCGAACATATTCCTGTAGCCTCAATAATTTGAATAATTTAAATAAATGATAATTTTTATGATAAAATTATTATAGTCTTAATCATAAGCTAGTTCCTGATCAGCATAATATTTTAACATTTCTTATGAGTTCTTGCAGTGGTTTTAGCTTCTTCGTTTTCTGATATACCTCCTACTCAAGTTTTGTTTGGGATAAGGTTACAAATTAAAAGAAAAGTCTAAATTTTAAATAAAAATCATATTTATATTTTTATTAAAAATATCAATCATAAATAGCATTGCATTTTTATTTTATAAGTAATGAAAAGATAACATTTCTACCCATCTTTGGGTTATAATGTTTGTGTAAAGCTTATATATCTATAATGCTCGTCATCAAATAATTATCCTGTTATTTTAAAAACAAGAAAGACCTTGATTATTGATAAGTAATTTGTTAATATTTAGCTGATTCTATTTTACCAAAAGCATACATTTTCACATAGTGTCTTGGTAATCTAGAACTTTGTAATCGTGAATGCTCGGAAATTGGCTTATACTAATCACTAGCTGCAAACATTCGCACGTAATACCGCTAGCGTCTTAATACCTGCCCACCAAAAACATTCCCTTTTTATTTGTATTTATTTGGTTTGAAATTTTAGATCAAAATGATAAAGTACAATAATTAATGATGCCTAATGATTTACTGAAAGCAAATATTCGTACATAGTACTCTCAGCGCATCCAACACCATTAACTATCCTTTCATTACTATTAGAAACAAATAAATTATTATTATTAACAGGATAATATTTATCTAATTAATAATGCTCAACGTCTTACTAAAAGCAAATATTTTCACATAGTACTTTTAGAAACGCACAGCATCACTAATTATTTCCAAAATTGAATCATTTATTTATTAACTTACTTTATTTCATCATATATCTTTTCAAATTCTGCCTTATTCATATCCTCCATTTTAAAATAAACAGCAATACAAAAAAATTAATTGAAAGGAAATTAATTTTTAAATATAAAAGCTAAACTAAAAATTGAATTCTAAATCTTATTACAAATAAACTAATCGTGAGTCGAAAAGTAGTGTTTCAACCCTACTCTCTCTTTTGCTATATCAAAAATTTTATCTTGTTAGAAAATTTTACGTCTTTCTAGCGCAAAATACAAATTTCATCTTCGACAAGTCGATTCTTGTTTTCCGATTATATATGAACACAATTGACCATCGACAATTCACAGCGCTTCTCTTCTTAAATTAAATTTTAAGTTGGCATCGATTTCTTGAAATGCCCATAGTGAAATCCCTCTTGTTCATTTTCTTCAAGTTACCGCATCTACCCAATACACACACCTTGTCTTTGACAGTTCATACACAAAAATGTCAGCATTAAAAGTCTTTCTCGAACTTGCTATGTTTCATCTACGGTAGGTATGTATATTCCTTTTCTTTCTTCTTAATATAGTCCCTCATTGTACTTGTATGTAAACGTATTTCGTTTTTCATCATTTGTTATGTATTTTCTTTTCCCATTTGCTAACATTATCCTTAATTTTCTTTTAGGAATACCCCGATTAGGTAGTATTGGGAACACGTTATACACAACTGGTATTTTCTTCACGGAGCCTGCACTACAAAGACCACTCGCCTCCGTCACATTGTCTCCAAATTCCATCCATGCCCTCTCTTCTGGTAGTATATTATTTTGCAGAACGCTGTAAACAATATTGACGCTGCATTTTTCTTTTGTAGGTTTTTAAACCACACATGACCATTCCATAGTCTATTGAAGCCCTTGCGTTATGCGTATAAAAACTTACAGTTATTATTTATACAGAACATTGCTATCGAATATATCGTACTATAAATGTGTCGACTCATATCCTTTTACTATTCATAGATATAAGTTCAAGGTATTTGCTATATTTTTAAGAATGACTATAATAACTTTCTCATGAATTGGCACCATTATGCATGTCTAAATTTACATTTACTTATACAATATTGTATTCTCGTCTCGAGCATACCTAATCTGACCTTGCTCATATAATTTAATGGCATTTAAATGATTTATTCTCTTTACCGTTCCATATTTCAACATGACTCTTTCTCTGTTGTTAACTTTGTGTACCTTTTTGTTTTTAAATAATGGTCCATTATTCAAGATATTTGAAGCTATCCTAACGCCTTGTGAAAAATTAGGTTGAGTTTCTGTGTATTCAAACTATATCTCACGCTTATCTTTTCTACAAAAATATAGATTCCATATATTTATTTTGTGTCTATTTTATACTTAATTTTTAGTACTTATTCAACTTACGAATATACTAATAAAATTATATTTGTTTTGATATGAGTTTACCTTTAAATATAGGCAACCCATTATACCCTTATGTTACCTGTCTTGTCTAATGCTTAAAACGTAAAAATAAACATTTTAAAATAAAAATTAATATTCTTTTTTAACAACTAAGCTAATTCTTAACATTCTTATTTTTATTTAATTTGAAGGTCACAGCAATATGTTAATAATAATTTCTTAATGTATTATAAACAGCATATGACATTGCTTATTATGAAGAACTGTTCAGGAATTAACATTGCTGGATGTCAGCATTTTTCACTCTCAGTACCATTTGAAAAGTTTTAAAAGAAATTTTTAAGTTCGTCATGGATTTTTATGATAAATATAATATCCTTACAAAAGGTCAGCATCTTTTGAAGTAGTTTAATGTGTACAGATTGAGGACGTATTTCTACTGGCTCCGCAAAAAGAACTATTCCGATAAGTGAAATATTGTTATTTATTTCAGGGACATACATTAAACTGTTAGAAGGACGGAAAGAACGATAAAGTATTTCATGTGTGAGGAAGCGAGACATGGTAAATGCGCTGAAGTAAGTGTCGAAACAGTTAAGAAAATAATTAATTAATATTTACATTACTAATCAAAATTTGAAATACAAACCTCCATTTCGTTCTTCTGTTTTGAAACCACGTTTTGACTTGTGCATCCGTCATCTTCAGACTTTTCGCTAGAGCTGCTCGTTCCGCCGAGGCCAGATATTTTTGTTTATGAAACCTTTTCTCTAATTCGGCTATTTGTAATCGGGTAAACGATGTTCTGGGTTTCTTTCTTTTTGGTGGTGTTCTGTTTTGATAGGGGTGGCCGATTCTTCTCGTCATTGGAAATACTACGAAGAAAAAGAATATATTTATTTAGTTTTGATTTATAATACTGTAGAGAATATATTTTTATATTATTTTGTACACCGCGTGCGCAGATGCCGTTGTCTCGGATCCGTACTAGAAGCATCGTTATCACACAAGAAGTAGTAGTAATAAGACATACGCTGTAAACATGTGTTTATGTATATTTTCTAAATTTAAGTATTAAATAGTTAATCTGCAGTGGTCTGTTTAATTTCCCTATCATCAATCCCACAATACAGTCTATTAAAGTGAGGAATTTCTAGACGTTTTATTTACGAATAAATGTAGGACGTTATTGTAAACAATATTTAAAAGAAAATAAATGATTATATTTCAAGCGTACCAGGAATTTTTTAATATATCTAAATGGTTTCATGAACCAACTTTTAAGAAAATACATATGCAGAATTTAAAAATCAAATGCATGGAATGGATATGTCAGGCTATTTTCCCATTTTTGTTACCAGTTGTTTATTAATAAAGCGGCTAAAGTCAAGATGATATTTTAGTTTAGTATTTTATGTTTCTTTAACATATTGCTTACGAATATAGGTACATTTTATTAGCTGATTATTAAAATAATCATTGTAAACACAAGTAATGGAAAACGTAACAATTTCATAGTTCTGAATAAAAAAATTAGGTGTGGCCACCACACGACTTTCTTATACGTATGAGCGTTTCAAACTATACTATTTTAAGAACTTTTTTACACAAAAATTATTAAAAATCCTATTCTCAGTACATACTTCTATTCTCTTAATAAATAGACTTTTATTTGCAGATGATGTCAAGCTCTTCCAGAAAATACGCACCACTACGGATTGCTTGTTTCTGCAGAGGCAAGTGGATGTTTTGGGGGCATGGTGTACGATGAATAATTTGCCCCTGAATATTTCTAAATGTAATGTATTGACAATTAGTCGGAAGCAAGGACCTCTCTGCTTTAATTACGCCGTTGACGGGATTCCTATTCATCGTTGTACAGTTGTGAGGGATTTAGGCGTTCTTTTTGACGCTAAATTAACGTTTTCTGACCACATCAGTAGCACTATTTCATCGGCATTGAAAACATTGGGGTTTGTTGTTAGAAATAGCAGGCAGTTTGCATCCATGGAGGCCATTACTACCCTTTACTTTTCCTTTGTTCGCTCTCGCCTCGAATATGCTTCATTCGTTTGGTCGCCAACATATAAAACTTATTCTGAAGCACTCGAGAGGGTTCAAAGGCGCTTTTTGAAATATCTGTACTTCAAGAGGCATGGATTGTACCCCGTTCAGGGGACATGCTATGATGTCCTTCTTGAAGAATTTAAATTTGAATCTTTGGAGATACGAAGGCATAAAACAGACATTAAGTTTATTTATGATGTATTGCACAATAATATAGATGTTCCATCTTTTTTGGCAAAGATCATGTTTGCTGTACCTCAGTACCCATGACGCACAAGGAACGTATTTTATTTTTCAACGGCCAGAACAAATATTTTACTTGCATCGCCGCTCTATAGAGGTTGTAGTCGTTGCAATGCCACTTGTGGGGATGATCTTGATATTAATTTTTCACCATTATCGCAATTAATTAATTAATTAGTGGGGTTATTTATATGTGTGTATATGTGTAATTTTTTTTTTAATTTTTTTTGTTTGATTTTATATTGTGTAGTTATCGATTCGTTGCATTTTTTTTTGTCCTGTAATTAGATGTAAAAGATCTGTTGGGCAATAAAGATATATTATTATTATTATTATTATTATTATTATTATTAAAAATACCTATAGCATGCATACTTTGCAATATATTCCATAAAAAGTGCTACTCCCTAAGATTAAAAGTGTTACTTCCGATCCGAATTTTGAAATTTCATGTATACAAAAAATATTGCAAATCTAGCACTAAATACTTTTATATAGAATGCATAATTTATGACATATTTGCAAAAAATCGCTATTCGATAGGAATAAAAGTGGTACTTCCGGCCTGAATTCTGAAATTTTTTTTATATATAAGATATTGAAAATTATGTTTTAAATACTTTTATACCCGT
Source organism: Amphimallon solstitiale (assembly GCA_963170755.1). Lineage (NCBI taxonomy): Eukaryota > Metazoa > Arthropoda > Insecta > Coleoptera > Scarabaeidae > Amphimallon > Amphimallon solstitiale. Next base: position 60,863,784 of record OY720680.1, read on the forward strand.
AATATATCTGTATAGAAAGCATGACTTGCGAAATATTCGCAAAAAACTGATTTTCGATAAGAGTAAACAGCCTACTTCCGGTAGGAATTTCGAAACACTTTTTAAATAAAATTCTTCTCAATTTTAATTCTAAGTACGTATGAATTCTTTATAAATTTGTTTAAACTTAGTAGTTGACGAAATAACGGCAAAATTCAATTTTTTCACTGAAGTCAACTACTACTTCCGGTCTGCCGATTTTACTGAAAATCTAATCGTATCTCAAGAGGGAGACATTTTTTTAAAACCACTGTTTCGGGAACAGGGGACTTCAAAACGTGGACATCTGCAAAAATCTCTAGGTCGAAAATTGTCGTCATCACAATACTTCCTTATACAACGTTTAAGAAAGTAAAAAGCTTACCATTTGCAACCTGCATTACCAACTAAGAATTTCACATTGTCGGTTGCTATACTATATTTTCTAATGTTTAATTATAAAATAAGGTTAACTACTTTTTCTTACATCAGCCACTACGATTTGATTAAATTTGGTTTCACAACTATTATCAAACGCCATTAAAACATCTATTTCATTTATTTCATGGTATTCCGCTAAGAGCAAGATTAAATTAATTTTCTTAAATCAATGGAAATACGCATAGAAAATAATAATAATAATCTAATATTTTGATGATAGCAACTTAGCTTTCTCATTCCAATAATAGAATTGATTTGACTAGCATGCTCGACAGATATGTATATCCATTCAAGGCTCATAAACAATAATGAGCCAACATATAAGTAAATTACACGTTTATACGGTGAAGCTATATAATTATGGCAAGAGAGGGCAGATGGATTTGCTATTACATTAACTGTAATTTATCGTAAATTGTGTGATTCGAGTCTCTATTAACGAAAAGAGCAGAGAGACAAGAAGGAAACATAAACGTGCAAACCATATATGTATGGACATATATAGGAAACCTCCCATTAACTAAATGATATAGACTTGTGTGGTCTGCAATTAAGTAATTTGCGTTTTCTAATGTTCAGAGTGGTTGAATTGTTTGGTCAAGTCATAAACGTTGGTACCTCTTAATTGATTATAGAATTTCATTACTGTTATATTGCTTTGTTATAAAAGAGTTTGAGAGCTTTGTTTGAAAGAAAATATTAAGAGTTTGATTAGTAAAGTCTCTGTAAGAAGAGGAGTCTATAATAGTCATAATATGTAATAGAAGGTGACCACTTGTGTATGCCTATAAACAATATAATACAGGGTGTATAGGACCTTATATAAATAGGCCAATTTTCCAATAATGAGTAAGAAGTAATAGAAATTATAAACTGCAAAAAATAAATTATACAAATTATATAATAAACATATTTCTCATAAGATGTAGTAGTATCTTTATATTCAGCAGCAATAACAACAATTTTGTTTTTTATTATCTATGTGCAATATTTTTCATATAGTAGTTTCTATTAGAAATATTTTAAGGTAAAATATACAGGGTGTGGCAACGACCTGTAATCGGTCCCTTACGGTGTACATATTAACTTGATTGAAAAATGTTTTTAGTAAAAGTAGTTTGGGAAAGCACAGGCTATGACCTAAAATTACCTTGATGTATTCAGGCTGTTTAGTTTCCTCCCTACCTTACATAAATTTCTTATTTTAAATGGAACATACTATATATTGTTACATTTTTGGATTCCTGGGCGCAATATAAGCCAAATTTGTACAACACATAATATGGATTAAATTAATGGTTTTCGAGATATTTCGTATTAAAGGAAAAAAAACGCATTTTTAATAATTTCTTAAAAATTTTATATCTCCTGCATTTGTAATTATTTTGTAATAATTTTTTTATGCCATTATAACAACAGTTCAAGATGCTCAGCCAATACGAAAAATGTTCATTTTATAACATTGGGTGTTTGGAAATTGAACATGAATTTGAAAATTTTAAAATAGTTGTAATCATTTTTTTTCAAATGTAACAGCCTGTATATTTCTACGCCGTTCGATGCAGGCTAAAGACCGCTTTCGTTTCCATATAACACTTCATATACCCAAAGCAAATAGTTTTGGAGTTATATTGTATACTATAGGGATTCTGAAACATAAGCCACCACTAACAAACGACAGGAATCGCATTAGCCTTATTGAGCTAGAAGCAGAATGTGTTATTGCCTTAATTAATGTGTTGCATAATAATATTTCAGTTAAAAGAAACAAATAGTTTTATTCTGTAAACAATTTTTAATGGAAATGAATAAATAAACATTAAAACAAAAACAAAAAAGCATTACAAAATTACATGAACTGTTCAAAATGACCGCCTTCGTTATTTATGCAGAGATGTACTCCTCGATGAACCGAGTCTCGGACTCGCAAAAGTGTTTCATGTGTTATTTCCTGAAAAGCTAAAGTAATTCTGTTTCTCATGTCATCCCGAGTAGTTAAAATCTCCTTGTAGACAATTTCTTTAATGTGACCCCATAGAAAAAAATCTAAAAGTGTCAGATCAGGAGATCTAGCTGGCCATGTTACTGGTCCCCTTCTTCCAATCCACCTTTCTCTGTACATTTCGTCGAGCATTTGGTTTGCTGCCGCATTGTTGTGACTTGCGGCTCCATCGTGCTGATACCACATATTGGCTCTTACGTCCAGTAGTACATCTTCTAGTAATCCTGCTAGTTCATTGACAAGAAAGTTTCTGTATATTGCGCCATTTAAGTGGCCATCAAAGAAATGTGGTCCAACGACGGTAGTACCAATAATACCTCCCCAAACATTGAGCGACCACCTATGTTGACGATGGGTTTCGTTCACTAGGTGCGGATTTGCGTCCGCATAGTAATGATAATTATGCCTGTTCACATACCCATTGTTGTGAAATATGGCTTCGTCTGTCCAAAGAATATTATTTAAAAACCCTGGGTTTTGGTCTACATTATCTAACATCCTTTGACAAAACTGCATACGATTGTAGTGATCCATTGGTAGCAACTCCTGGTGCAGTTGTACTTTATACGGATGAAATTTGTATTTCCGTAATATTCTTGATACTGATCTTTCACTAAAATCAAGATTTTTACGTATATTTCGTATACTAACATGTGGATTTTCTACAACTGCTTGTAACACGCGTTCTTCATTTCCTTCGTTTATAACTGTTTTTGGACGAAAACTGAAATTATATTTTATATGTCCATTAGCGATAAATCTCTCTTTTAGTCGCTCAAATGCTGATATTCGAGGACATCTGCGATTATGGTATTTCACTTTGTACAAGCGACTTGCCAATAAACAATTTCGTTGGGCTTCTCCAATAATAAATGTCATATCGACCAACTCTTCTTTAGAAAAATTCATTTTAAAAACTACTAAACTTAAAAACAAACAGTAGATAACACGAGATGAATAACCAAAAATAAATAAGTAATGGATAACTATAATAATATGAGAAAAGTAAGTTGATCTTTAAATGATAAACGGTGAAAAATGATTAGTTATATACGATTTGACAGTAAGACTCAATCTAACATTTACGTAGATTCTCATTTTTTTTTTTTTGTGACTTGTCACAGCCTACATTTATTTTCGAATTCCCAATGCTCCACACTAAACATAATATAACTCAAAAACCATTAACGTTGGGTATATGAACTGTTATATGGAAACGAAAGCGGTCTGTAGCCTGCATCGAACGGCATAGAAATATACAGGGTGTTACATTTGAAAAAAAATTATTACAACTATTTTAAAATTTTCAAATTCATGTTCAATTTCCAAACACCCAATGTTATAAAATGAACATTTTTTCGTATTGGCTGAGCATCTTGAACTGTTGTTATAATGATATAAAAAAATTATTACAAAATAATTACAAATGCAGGAGATATAAATTTTTTAAGAAATTATTAAAAATGCGTTTTTTTCCTTTAATACGAAATATCTCGAAAACCATTAATTTAATCCATATGATGTGTTGTACAAATTTGGCTTTTATTGCGCCCAGGAATCCCAAAATGTAACAATATATAGTATGTTCTATTTAAAATAAGAAATTTATATAAGGTAGGGAAGAAACTAAACACCCTGTATACATTAAAGTAATTTTAGGTCATAGCCTGTGCTTTCCCAAATAACTTTTACTAAAAACATTTTTCAATCATGTTAATATGTACACCGTAAGGGACCGATTACAGGTCGTTGCTACACCCTGTATATAAATTATTACTTTTTAGTTTCATATAATCAAATACTCAAAAATATATTTATTTATTCGTTTATTCATTTACTTTTACATGTACGAGCATGCCTGTTGCAAGTACCTAAAACAAGCTGGTTGAATATATTTTGTAACTGTTATTTTGTCAACTTGAAACATAAAGTATAATCAATTATTAGCAAAAGGAAATTGACAAAATTACTACGAAAAAGGCCCTAACCAGCTAAAAATTAACGTAACTTGAAAACTACTTATGAACTGAAAGAGCATGTCGTGATCCGGTTATAGTTGGCGATGAACGCCTAGTTACTGTACATATCGTTCTGCCGTATGCAATATTGTGCATACCGCCCATGCCCAGTTAAGAAATATAGAAGTCCCTTGGATGAGACAAAGTGCATCAACTGCAGACGTTCTTGTTTGGGAGGAGAGCAAATGTTCCTCTCTCCTTGATTGACTGTGACCTCCGCTGTTTTTACATGACAAAAATAAGTTGGTTTATATGCCAACCCGGTATATGACCCAGGCCTCAATCTGTTCAGCTCTCCCTTCCTCCACCAGTATAATACAACTATTCGCAGCACATCCAGATCTGTGGGCAGCATTTCTATGACTACCTGCACGGCGTCAGCTGATGTACAGTACGCATCTGTGATGATATTTTTATGTGTTACAAGAAATTACCTTGTTCTTCTATGTATATTCCTAGATACCTTGTCGTTACCCTCCTCTTAATGGTTTTGGCTTCAAGCTTGATGGTTGGGTCACGTTTAAAATTGCCTTTCAGGATTGCATATGATGTTTTCTCCACAGAGACCTAAGCCCTCCTGGACCTATACCAATCGAAGGGTATTCTTATCACTTCAACTCTGTCTCGTTCCAAACCTAGTCTGCTATCCGCAGCGAGGAGAAGAAGGTCGTCAGCATAGGCTACGCTGGTTCCCAAATCCCCCCATCCCGTCTAAGTTCTGCAAGAGCTCCTCTATTGTGAGATCCCAGAGGATCGGACCGCTATCTGAGCCCTGCTGACAGCATTTAGTTATTATTTTGGATATTGATTGTCCGAGGCACCTCATTCGCACATACCTGTCTTGAGAGTAGCTACGAATGCAATTGAAAAGTGTGGCAGAGCAGTTTATCTGTCTAAGCCTGTCGGTTAGTGAGGGCCACCATAAGTTATCAAAGGCTAAATATATCCACAAAGAGTCCCAGCAAGTACCTTTTAGTAGATTGTGTAATAGTCACATCAAGACATTAGTTGCGTCCTCTGCATATCGTCACTTCATATATACATTGCATTCATAGACCTTGATAAAACCTTGGGTCGACTACCAGGGAACATAAATGTGGGACATTGTAGAAGAAACAGACATTCAGGAACATCTAAGAGCAGCAATAAAAAGACTGTATAGTGAAAACTCTAGTTACGTCAGAGAAAACAATATGGAGTCTGATGAATTCAACATCCGGGATGGCTTGAGACAGGGTGGTGTTTTTAGTCCTTTGCTCATCATAATGGTGATGGGAGACGTAATTAAAGCCACCAAAGGGAAAACAAGGAACACAATCGTAGAATACAAACGACTGAGTCCAAATACGCTTTCGAATTGTACTTTTGCCGACGATCTAATGTTATGTGCACCAAGCGAAAAAGATCTCAAGAAAAACATTGCAATATGCAGGAGGAGTTGTCCAAAAGAAATATGAGAATAAGCACAAATAAAACAAAAATAAACTAAACGAACTAAAACTAATGGTTACTGTTTTCCTGGCACTCTAAAAGAATCCTGTTAATTGATTACAAAGATAACAGCGTTTTCATAACTGGAGAATACTACACTTCAATCCTGAAGCAGGTAAAAGAAGTAACTAAAGAAAAAAATGAGGTGTGGTCACCACACGACTTTCTTATACGTATGAAAGTGTTACTTCCGGTCCGAATTTTGAAATTTCATTTATACAAAAAATATTCCAAATCCAACTCTAAATACTTTTGTACTCTTCATAAATATATATAGAGTGCATAATTTACGACATATTTGCAAAAAATCGTTATTCGGTAAGAGTAAAAGTGTCAGTTCCGGTCCGAATTTTGTTTTTTTTATACAAAAGGTATTGAAAATCAAGTTCTAAATACTTTTATACTCGTAACGTACCTGTCTAAAAAGCATGACTTGCAAAATATTTGCAAAAAAGTGATTTTCGATAAGAGTAAAAGACATACTTCCGGTAGGAATTTCGAAAAACTTTTTTAATAAAATTGTTCACAATTTCAATTTTAAGTACACATGAATTCTTTATAAATTTGTTTAAACTTAGTAGTTGATAAAATATTGGCAAAATCGATTTCTTCACTGAAGTAAACTACTACTTCCGGTTTGCCGATTTTCCTAAAAATCTAATCAGTTCACAAGACGCAGATTGTACTACTAAATGCAAAATTTGGAATAGATAGCTGTAGCGGTTTGACCGCTATCGTGGTCACACACCGACACACAGACAGACAGACATTTTGTAAAAAGCACTTTTTCGGTTACTTCATAACGTGGACATCTGCAAAAATATCGAGGTCGAAAATTTTCATCATCACAATACTTCCTTATACTACGTATAAGAAAGTAAAAGAAGGGAAAGTTGACGACAGATGTCCTGCTCCTGCAGAACAACGCACCCATCCACAAGAGTCCTGTTGCACTGTGGGCTTCGATACTTTAAATCATCCGCCCTATTATCCAGACTTGGCTCTTAGTGATTTTTACTTTTTCCCTAAAATGAAAGAAGAGGTGCCAGGGAAGAAATTTACTAGCAAAGAAGAAGTAAAAAACACATTATTTTATGAAGGCATTTAGACTAATTGAAAGATCTGAAAATAAGTTGCATATTGAAAGAAAAAAATATTTTGTACACTGTAAAAAACTTGTGTAAAAATTACACATACTATAATAGGAAACTATTTCACATGGATTATCACGTAAAATTACATCACTATGTAAAATTGCACACGAGTGTGTAGTAGTATTTTATGAAAAAATACAACAACAAAAAATTTAAAAAATACATGTTCTGGCCCGAATGTGAACCCGGGGGCAATCCGAGTGTTTTTTTAAATTTTTTTGTGTGTATTTCTTCATAAATTACTACTACACACTCGTGTGCAATTTTACATAGTGATGTAATTTTACGTGATAATCCATGTGAAATAGTTTCCTATTATAGTATGTGTAATATTACACAAAAAATTTTTACAGTGTATTTTTATTTTCTCTTCTTTTCGCCCATTCGGCGCACTTAAAACCCCTCCCTCATAAATAGTAAAAGCTACCGGCGGAATATGTGAAATGCGCAAAAATACACTATAGTAGATATACAAAACATATTGTCATAAAAAATTTAATTAATTTTCGTCAACGACCAAAGCAGACAATTATGTGGAATATAAAACACGTTTCTAAATTTTAACCTGCAATACGAAATTGTAATTAATAAAATCAAGGCGTTCGTATTCTGACACGTATGATATTACATCAACGATTATTATTTTTACAATTTTTTATATTGGAAATAATATTTATATGGTTCGACTGGCACTGTAAAAATGTACGTAGACGTAATATGTAACTTTACGCTCTGTAGGTTAGGAGTGATTATGTTCACTGTTTTAATTGTTTGTCACTTAATTTCTGCTACAATTTCGTTGGTAATTTTTCCTGTCAAGCTTTATGGTTGGCTTCCCTAATTGTTATGTTTGTATACTATTTCACATGGAAGATTAGGACTGAAAAAAGAGTAACAATATAAAACATGTAATTTTATGTAATAAAATGGAGAGTTTGAGCGTTGTGTACGTATCCACGATAAATGTCTCTTCATTGTATTAATTTTTAGAAAAGCATTGAAGCCTAATAATATAATTGTCCCTGTGGGTCATAAAATTTAAAAAAATCTATCACTTATAGTAATTTTTTAATTTAATTTTTATAATTCAACGTACTTATTATTTTACTGTTTAGAAGAACATATAAATAAAAACTCCATAAAGGTTAAATTTAATATTAAAGGATATTAAATTAAATTAAAATTTTTTATTTTTCCGTAAATTTAGTCAAACTAAATAGTTGTTTACGATACAAGTGTTACAAATGAGATTCTTTTGCCAGTAAGTTTTGCAACACGAGCGATGCGAGTGGAGCAAATTACGAGCAAAATAAAATAGCTTTTTATTACATGTATCGTACAATATTTTTTCTACAAACACATTTTTTTGTTATTTCAAAATTCTAATGAAAACTTGAATGAAAATTGGTTGATGAAAATCTGACAATTCGTGACAGCTCATAGAAAATAATATGATTGAGTTTGATATAATACAAAATCGGTACGCTTATCCACGCGTTCTCAATGAATAAAAATTTTGAAAGAATGGAATTAGATCAAACTATTTTCCCATTATATATTGAAGAAGCCGCAAGTAGAGCTTCTTTAAACTTGCTACCATCGAAATCTCAACAGCAATATGAAGTATAATCGATTTATTTAAAGGTGTAAAATTAAGAATGTGTATGGTAAATATGGTGAAACTGTATTTTTCGCTTTGTGATGACGTATGTGATATTCTCTAAATGTGTTCGCTCTCCTAGTCAAGTAATTGGAATAAATAATAATAATTATAGCCGAATATGCCTTCTTGTTAGCAGATTCTGGAGCAAATTTATCCACAATTAAGAGGCATAGAGGACGAAAGAGCTCCAGTGTTGCAAAAGTGTATATTGAGGACTCAGAAAATTGTTTCATGAATATTATCAAGCAATACAAGCATCGCTTCTCTAGAAAATAGAAATCACATTAATCTATCTACTATTAACAATAACGCAAGCGCAAGGCATAAATATTACTAATTGTACCAGTTGTACATTTAATATTAATATTTCTAAATAATTTAAATGTAATTTAATTTGTGTTTAATTAAAATAAAGTTATTTCGCAAAAAATGTATCAGTCATTTGTATCATGAAAAAAGCATCAACAATGTTATATAAAGAACTATCGGCCGATATCTATCCTTAAGAACTTCGCCAAGGTCTTTGAGATAGTATTGCATTGCCTAATTTATCCACTTATGAAGAACTTCATTGCCATTGATCGACATGGGTTCATCGAGACGGTTACAAAAAATCAAGGTCAACTGTCACAAGTCCTGCCAACTTCACTCAGAATGCGTTAGATACGTTTGATACCTGCGGCCAGGTCGATACAATGTATACTGACTCTCTAAGGCATTTGACAGTATTGATCACAAATTATTACTGTAAAAACTAAACTTCTTCGGTTTCAGTACTCCACTGGTAAGATATGTTTATTCATACCTACAAAACAGAATGCGGTACATCACCTTCAGTGAATATAATCATATTTATTCAATGTAACATCTGCGTTCCGCAAGGGTCAAACATGGGTCCGCTACTGTTTCTAATATTCATTAATGATCTCATCACGGAGTGTATTTGTGCTGATAATAATAATAATAATAATAATTCATTTTATTTCTTAGTACTTCAGACATTGTATGTAGCACAGTACAAAAAAAAAGTAAAAGAAATACGTCACATACAATACAATATAAAGTTATTTAAAATAATTTATAAAATCTTGAACACTATAACAACAAATATGACGGAGAGAGTCTCTCAATTTTTTTTTTAAAAGTCGTAATGCGGGACATGTTCTTATTTCATTTGGCAAAGCATTAAATAATTTACAGTCCACAAAAGCCAGGGTCTTCTGAAAGGAATTCGTTCTATGTACAGGAGGCAAAACACGATCATAGTGGCGGGTCTCATAGCCATGCGATAGACTAAAATCAAAGTTGCTGCGATTTCTGTATACACAGTACATAACACAGTACCTCAAAAATATATACATCATAAAATGTAAAAATCCCGTCGGCACTATTCCGTAACGCATCCTGGAATAGAAGTCCGAGTAGTAAAAACTTTTTATCGCCAACCGTCAGTAAAGTGATGCGTTACCATAGCGTTTTACGGAGGTAAACAAACACTTTATCGTACTGTACAATAATAGTATATTAAAATACAAGTTTCATAAGACACGATTTTTGCGCACGCGTTCAAGTTTAGAAAACGAGCCGCTAGGCGAGTTTTCTAAAGAACAAGTGCGCAAAATGTCTTATGAAACGTGTATTTTATACTATTTTTTCTATTTCGGTTATTAAAAGTTCAAAAAAGCTTAAAATAAGAGACATGTTTTGTTCGAATATTTTAGAAATTTTGCTTTTTTGAAGTTGATTGCTCTGATTTTTAAGTAGAACGTTTTAAATATTTGAATATAGGTGGTGCTATATGTAATTGTGTTTAAAATTCAGACTGATTTATACAATAAATTATTTCAAATTATCAACAAAAAGGACGAAATAAATAACTGTACGCCCCCAGAGATTCGCAAAATAGCAGAAGACAATTTACAAAATCTTTCGTCCACAAACTCTCTACATATTTATCAAAACAAACTTTTATAACAGTTGTACTATTCAACATGGTAAGTACCTAAATGTCAATAGTAGCATCCGAAAACTTATCATCCAACTCTGCTTAACAATTTATATTGCTAATTAGTAAGTGAAATGTTAGCATCTGTGCTTTTTATTCTTTGTACAATTTTATTGCACATTTTTGTTACTTTAAAGGCTTATATTTTGACATTTAAATACGATTTGGTTCCATTTTTTTTTGTTACCAACTTCAAAAAAATAAAATTAGCGTGCGATAAAGTACCTAATACTTTATGCAACCAAAACGGGTGTCGTAAAGTGAACTTTATAGCACCGGAATAGAAAAAGTACTTTACCTGCCGCTAATATCTGTCAACGTAGCCATGACTGATGACTTTAAACATAAATCGTTTGTCACTGTCATAAACTGTCATAAATTATTATATCTTTCTTTTTAAAATTAACAATTTTCACGGTTGGCGATAAAATTTTGTATGCACCACGTCAGTAAAGTACCTTTATCGAACGAGTCTGATTTACGATCCAAGCGAGTGAAGCGAGCGCGGCGAGTAAAAGACGAAGAGTATCACTTTACTGACTTGGTACATAAATAACTATTATTGTAGACAAATTGCAAGACTTGCCCAACTGAAAGAGAGCGTAGCACGATTTGGCGAGTTTAGAACTTAACTGGTCTATGTGTTCCGGCCACTTTAAACCCTCATCGACAATGACACCGAGCAACCTACAACTGCTAACGAAATCAATTTCAGAGTCAGCCATGACAAACCTTGAGATGTTAAATTTTCTTTTGTTATTAAAAGGCATACACTGAGTTTTTTCGATATTCACAACGATCCTATTAGACTTAAACCACTTATTTACTTTAGACATGGCCACACCAGCAGCACTAATAACATCGTCAACATTGTTCGATGAAACAACTAAACTTATGTCATCGGCATATAACATCACCTTAGCAATACCAGTTAGACAGTTAGGAAAGTCATTGATAAAAATTAAAAATAACGTGGGCCCGAGGATAATTTCAGACTAATTGGATCCATCTCATCAGTTGCCGACTGCCTACACCTACATGACCTTTTGCACACGTAGGAATTACACTGTATCTTCTGTCATGAAAATGTTGGGATTTGTTGTCTGAAATTCAGCACATTTTCAGTTGAATAGTGTAAAGTTGCTATATTTTACCTTCGTAAAGTAAAGCAACATTTCGAGGTTGATTCTCCAAATTTGTTGTCTAAGTTTCTGTTTCATATTGCACGGTTTTCTGCGAAGCAGAGTATTACTTTTGTTACACCATATGCAAGATTAAATTCATAACTGAATTCTTCAGTTGTCGCAATGTCGCGCGGGTTTAACCGTGTTTCATCGCACTGTGACATTAATTTCACCTCCTATACTGAATTACTGAAAGTGGCTACGGTTCTGCTTGCTTAAAACGATTTGATGGCATCTATTAACAAGTCTTACTTCTGTTACACTTTCATGAAATCATAAAAAAGATATCGGTATCCGAGCTGTTTACACAGTGCAGTCTAAATAATTTTCTTACACATCTTTTTCCTAACATCATATTAGCTAATCTGAATGTATTCAGATGATTCTCACTCTCGATTAACGCAACAGGGAGGTATAGAAAAGAAGCGAATGGCTCACACAAGGCAGCAAGGAAGATGGAATAGAGAGAGCATGCCAGACCGGAACAATCTAGCAAGAATATCGCAAAACAGCTTCAATACTCGTTTACTTTTTACTGCTCATGACTGTACTTCTGTCTCAGGCATGACTTCTTATTTTTTATGGATTACTCTGACTAAGGATTTTTATAAACACCCATTATTTTATCAGATTTTGCTATTAATATTGTTTCGACACGTTTTAATAGAATATAGTCACAGATATTAAGTATTATGTTTTACCAAGAACTATCTATTATATCCATTAACTAATAGTATATTATGCAATGAGCATTTAATGATAGCTATTAAGACACGAGTAAGAAAATTACAATACGAGGCAAAGCCGAGTATTGTAATGAATACGAGTGTCTTAATAGCCATTAAATGCGAGTTGCATACACTATTTTTTCTACGACCCCATAATAAAACATTATTTTTTGAATATTCTATATCATAAATTGAGGTTAAAATTTTACATGCACCTTTGCGAGTTTAGCTGGTAATAAATTGTTGGTGGTTACTAAGGCTTGTTCCATAATTTCTGGTGGACTCAAATTTTACATTTCACTGTCATTATCCCTCATTTTTACCGTTTATATTTTCAGAAAAGCACACATTTTAAGTACTTACTTGTAAATTGCAGAGAACTGTCACATTTATTTAATTTGTATATCTGTCAGATATGCAGTCGCCATATTGAATATTGTTTGAATATTCGAATGTCGCATATTTATTGGATATAAACTTGTATCGTAATGAAAAATCTGTATTCCTATTGGATATAAACTTGTAACATAATGAAAATCTGTATCGTAATGGACATCGTTAAAGTATACAGGTTCGGCATATCTAATAATACAATTAAAGTATGGGAGTAGAAAATATATACTTTAATATTAACATATAAACATTAAATAGAAATTGCCAGAGAGGTAATCTGTTTTAACTATATACGGATTCGTCAATGTTAACGTTAATTCTAATGATGCCATACAATATACTAAAAAGGAATAATGAAAGTGATAAAACAACAACAACAACAGTGAAACACGGAAATAATAAACGCATCGATATTGCGGTGTCTATTATAAGAGCCATCGTTATTGGCCGACCACTTAATGATCCTTTCACGTGAGCTATTTCGTCTGGTTGACTAGGGAATGGACATTTTTATTATAAATTCAAGATGGCGACCGTGTTTCATAATTATACCCCTGGAGATTATTCCACCGAAACTAAGCACCCGATGTTTTCATTGTTATATCTACTGTATATTATTCCTCTAGTGCAGGCGCGTGCATACTGCATTTATTTATACTTATTCGATGTGGAACATATCAAACTGATTAAAACAAAGGAGAAAATGAAGATATTAATTTAGTCAGAAACTAATATTTCGTAAGTTTGAAAAAAGAATGCCGCACATTAAGAATTCAATCAAGAAAATATTTTGGTTAGGTGATTACTCGTTTTTTCTTGTTCTAATTATTTGTAATACTATACATGTAGATATATGAAGGTGTTGAGAAAAAATAATGAAAACAAAGATAGCTATTTAACATATGGTACAAATTTCGATACTTTAGACGACGATTGTAGATCTCGTCATTCTCCTGGCAGAGGTTGCGGAATAGTCGATCGCTTTTTGCATTTGTTTTTATTACGTTCACGGCCGTGATCACGAGATTGAGAGAGTCATGAAGGCTGGGGGTCAGCCGTTTCGCTGCAAGATGCTCTCTGTGCGCTACGCAATGTATGCAGATGATATCTGGATGCTCCTTCTTGAGAAGAGCAAGGAACCCCTTGTATCGCCCAACCATTGCTGGTGCTCCATCTGTTGCGCAGGAATGAATGTTGATTAGCGGGATTTCCTTTTCTTCAAAGTACTTCTTGACAGCAGCAAAGATGGATGTACCAGTTGTGTCAAGGGCTAAGGACTCTGCAAACAACATGTCCTCTTTTGTTTCCCCAGTTTCGTCGAAGTACCTCACGTAAGACATGAGAAGGGCAGTGTTATCACTCAAAGTCGATTCATCAAGCTGGATGGAAAAGTTGGTCTTCTTGAGAATGTCCACCAACTGGATTTCGACATCACTTGCCATCTCATCTATTCTTCTGGAGACCGTGTCGTTGCTAAGAGGGATAGCCTTCACTATTTCTGTCGCATTCCTATGTAAGACAGTCGAAATCACCTCTTTCACGGCAGGCTGAAGCAGTGTTTCCCCCACAGTGTGCGGCTTGCCAGCCTTTGCAATCATATATGCAATGTTATACGATGCCAGCAGGCCATCACGATGAATCTCTGTCACCTTGGCAAAAGCAGACGAAATGGACGGGGTAGTTTTCTCCCTGTCATCACGCAGTTTCTTGAAGTATTCTGCGGGCTTGTGCTTTTTGCCCGAATGCATCTTTTCTAGATGGTCACGCATACGAGAGGGTTTCATACCTTCATTTGAGAAGACATTGGAACAAATGAGGCACATCGGTCTTGTGCGATCCGCTGGGCTTGGTACGAAACCGAAGGCTATAGTCGAACGAATACTGGCGTACCACCTTCTGCTTTTTGCCTGGAGGGGCCATTGCTGTCGTGTAAAAAAGACCGATGTTAAACAATTTTGGTTGGAGCAATATAATTAAAGTATTTTTTATAAGTTAGATTTCTAAAATAATTTGAGTTATTAAAAACATTACCAACATCAATAAATGATTATTACCTGTAATAAACGGTTTTCGATTATAAAAATTGCTCTATCTAGTTTTAATTCAGCTCAAATATATATTGTTTATTTTATAACAGAACCGTGTGTGCTAAATGTACAATATTTTTGATTAACACTCTGTTAATTAATCACACAACTATCGCACACTGAATATTTGTCTCTGTTCGAACGTTATCGCTGACTATCCTAAATAGAATGAATCATGCGAATAATGACTTCGCTATATATACCGCACTGCATGGAATTCTCTGGAAGTCGAACTCTCTCGACCTTGGAACATTCGAGATGCGGTCCACTATACTCACGTTGACTCACAGAGTCCGCGCGTTGCGTCATACATACAATAACATAGTTAAGCACAGAAATAGAAACAGCATGTACGTAACCATAGCAACGATGGGGTTAACAATGCATAATAGGAACATTGGTGAGCGCGGATATTAAATATTTTGCATTTTTGTATAATTTTACTAATTTTTTACTGTGTAGTGTAGCCTTACCTTTACACCGTACAGCGCCCACCCAAAATCCTCCAGCGCCCACTGGTGGGCGTTACCGCCCACGTTGAGAACCACTGCTTTAGACCATTACTGACTACTACAGATGAGAGAGTTCTAGTTTAATGATAATAAGTTGAATTTATACCTATCTTTTGCACGGCTTCAATTTGAAGCAGCTATCCTTTACCTTATTTATTAATGATGTGTTGTACTTTGCAAAAGATTTAAATATATGCTTTTCCATCAATATTTAGAATAACAAGAATGTATTTTTTGTACATTGCGAGACATTAGTAGCCGCTTCTTTGAGTGCTCTTTTGTGTTTTTAATAAAAGAAAAAACAATTAGTGAAAGATTCATGGGTTTCACTGGTTTTTCTTTTTCAGAATTGAACCAATTGTTTTTGAGTTATTAATTTCTTTTAGAAATTTTTGACCAAAACATGTGTTCAGAAAAGAAACGTTTTTTCATTGTTTTTAAAAGTGAAAACATTAACTTTGGTGTTGCTTGTAGCCAAGAAAATTCTGTGTCAATTGGTATAAGTTGCACTCGACAATACCTCAAAAAACTATGTTTTTTCAAAGCCTACTTCCCTAAATTTTCACATACCAAAAAATTATTTGTTTTAAGTGGAACACCCGGTATTTTAATCTGGCATTTTGTGCCCTTTCTTATTCTCTTTCGCTTTTGTTAACAAGGCCCTACACCTATCTTTTGTAATTTTTGAGATAATCATTATTGGAGCATACAGCGGTCAAATAAAGAACTATTCTGTTCTAGGCACCCCAATATTCGTCCAATGCGGCTGACTATTTAAGTCAACTGTTAAAGAAAGATATGATTGACGTTTTGGGTGAATCTGAAAGAAACTCTTTGCTAGCATCTAAACCTTATGCACAGCGGTTCCTGGTAGAAGTCAACCGAAGCCAGACACCTTCGAAAGTATAAAGGAGCGGTTCGAGTGAACAGAAAATATTGAATATGAAAAAAAGAGCGGAAAAAGCAATAACTGGTGAGGATATGTCGTAATGGTACTTGCGAGTGTAGTCGATCACCCCCATACTAGTACTACCAAAATTAGTCGTCAGTTAGATGCAAGTCAAATTTGAGAATCCAGAATAATTAGAAAATATGCATATTCATACACAGGGTTAGATGAAAGAAATTTTCAGAATCGCTTACATTTTTTATCACTGGGCAGCATATAAATTAGCCTGACTTTCTCAATTCTTTGTTGTTTACCGACGAAGCCACCTTCTATCAAAATGGATACGTTAATCGTCATAATTTTTGTTATTATAGCACATAAAAACCCGCACTGCAAGCTTTCAAAATCGTTGGTCATTAAATGTGTGGGGAGAAACAGCGGGTAGTTACATAAATGGACCTTATTTCTTGGATGGGAATGATAATGGAGAAGAGTATCTTCTGTTTTCTACGAACGGATTTTCAAAAGTTTTTAAAGATATGAACATTAAAATTAGAAAAGCGTTTACAAGAATATGTCGTAACGTTTCACGCAACGTTAGTACTTCTTTGAAAACAGAATACCTCACGTGAATTGCACAAAGTTGTGGTGATGTTGACCATATTCTTTAATAAAATTTGTTTTTCTTACTTTCGATTGTTGTTACGTTGTTCATAGTAATTTAAATTGCGTTAAGTCTTGGTTACTATGACATTAGGAGTTCCACCAAGTGGAAATTTTATACCTCCTTTCTTTGTAGTTCCATGAGTGCATTTCCAATCATATTTCCATATGTATACGCCTGTAAAAAATGCATCGGCGACTTTAAAAAAGGAATCAAGCAAACAACCTAAGAAACGATCATAGCTGTCTGAGTTTACGAAAAAAACAAAAAGTGCCCAAAACTGTACAGCAAAGCCCTAACATTTAATGATGATAGTGCTGATGAGGAAGGCACCGTGGAGAGTTGTGGTCAACAACAAAACTAAACGAAAATTGGGTAAAGTGCACAAAATGTCACCTGTAGACATAATAAATATGCTGGGAATTAATATATATTTTTACTTGCCTTATTTTATAAGAGGCAACTTACCTCGTCCAGTGGAAGAACTAGTTCATATAACGGAGTTTGTTGTCACACATGCTATGCAAGTATATAAATTGAACAAGTAAATTTAAAAAAAAAATGGAATTTTCTATGTAGAAAAGTACTAAGGGAATAGTGTTTACTTTTAATAAAAAATAAACATTATAATAAGCATAACGTTGTTATACAAAGTGTCCCAAAATTCGCGAAACTGCTCCACACTACGGTTGGAAGTAGCGCTAAAGGAATACCGAAAAAATATTTAAAAAATTCCACATTGTTTATTCTAGAAGATATTGGCCTTTTTGTAAAGGTAAATTTGGCAACAAGTTTGATTTATCTTAATAATGGATAAGGTACTAGAGTTTCCCGTATCCATGGGAATAAAAGAGAATAATGAATTAAAAATTTTAATGTCAATGACAAATACGATAAATGCCAAAAAAGTCAACGAGACAAAATCATAATAATAAATGTATAATAAATGTTCAAAATTATGTCCGTGCTGATCTCTGCAAATTTCCGCTCTTCTATAATTATATTCCCCTGCACTCTTTCTAGCATTTCTCCATCTATTGAACAAGCTGCTTCAAATATCTGGTTAGTTAAATCTATATCATTTAAAACTGGTGTTTTGTACACATATTATTGATTACCGCTAATGGTAGTTGATCTACCAAATTTTAAAACCATTCACCAAAAATTCTAAAAAGTCTGTTAGGAATAATGACTGGCCCAACTAACCTATTCCCGATAATACCTGCCCAGCTTTTACGGTAAACCTATGCTGGTGGTTAGCTGGTCTAAATACCTGAGGATTTGCCAAAGCATAAAAATGTGAATTTCGCTGACTGTAAAATCCATCTCATGAAAAATTGTTTCCGTCCGTCCACAAGATATTTTTGCAAAATTGCGGATTTCTTTGTATTTGTTCTAAAAACCAGTAACTTTTCAGTAATGATAGGGGTGCAACCACTCATCCTTAATAATTCGGCCAACTGAACTATGTGATAAGTCTAGTATATTACCGAGTTCACGTGTTGATATTGTTGGATTGTCTGCTAATAAATTTAAAACGGCATCCTCTAGGCACCTGTTGGTGATACGCTTCCCGTTTCTCCTATTCTTCGGTCTAAATGTCTAAAGACATTACTACTAGGATGTCTTCTCAGAGGATACCTTTCGCAATAGACTGTAGCAGCATTGTTCCTGCATTCCCTCAGCATTAAATGCAAGTCTGCATATTCGTCGTTTGAGAATATTTTAAAATAAATTTTAAAAAAACACCAGCACATGGCAGCAAAACTCGAAAATTAGGACAAACCCTAAAGAACTAATCAACGGAAAATACAGCTAAGAACGTGAACATCCAAAATGCAACAAAAATTAATAAGGTAGTAGTAATAGGGTTGAAATAAGAATGACGATTTGACAACTTCAAAATGACAGTAATAAACAATTTTGATTTCGATATTTTTTACGTTAAAGTGGTTTAAGTGTAAATTCAGGACAATGTTGGCATATGTTTTTTCGGGTAAAATTGGCGTAAAATGATTTTCTGCAAATGGTGTAATTAGAAGAGTGATTAATTACTAGAGCGCGGACATGACCGGTTTAAACAACGACGAAGTTACAACGGATCAAAGAAATAATGTAACCAACACACGCTTACTGAATAGTACTAATTCATATGGTGAACTGCAACATTTGTTTACGCCCGAGAAGTGCCCGAGAATGAGAGCAAAAAATGCCCATAAAATAAGGAATTTATGAGTAAAATCTTTTTTTCATCGGCGTAGATAGGAGCGGAGGGGTTTTTAAAATTTATCATATTTACCTTATATTTCACAAGAGAAATAAAATTTTCATTCATACTTAGTTAGTTTCGTTGTTTCATTGTTTCGACTGTTAATTACGTGCTTCGTAATTTTTGTAATAGTCTGTTTAATACCGGTTTATTGAATCGACTTCTCCCAATTATCTAGACTGGGTTTCGTTTAGTTTCAATAGCATTCGCATACATTTTTAGTTATCATTTATTTAGATCTAGAACATTGTTTATGTTACTTTTTCTGATATGAAAATTAATTGTCAGTGATTCCGAAATTTATTACAAAGTCTGTAAAATATCGTTACAGAATGCCAAAATATCGCACGTTCGTCACTTAGCTTTGCTAGAACATACACAGAAATAGTTTTTATGCAGAGAATTTCGATAGTTTATAAAATTTCGTTACATGTTTAAATGACGATGCTCGAAGTATTTCTGAGTGCAAGGAACTAACACAAATACCAAATTTAAAAAATCAGTTGTTATTCCTTCAGGAACACTTTGGAATTTGCCTAAACTAATCACATATTTTGAAAATCGAAATCTCAAATTAAAAGATGGATTAACCACATTAGATGTGGGCTATTAATAATTTCAAAAATATTCCAAGTGACTTCGGATGTGGCCTTCGGCAAAAGTTAGACGCAGTTTTTAATAGAAATCCAAATTTAATAACATTACGGCAATTATGTATGCTAAATACGCTGAAATAAAAGAATATTTCCAGTACGCACCAAGAACCAGTTGCGATGTAGAAAGGGCGTTTTCTATCTACAAGGATGTACGTAATTCAAAGAGAATAAGTCTTACAGAAGAGAAAATGAACAAATAATAAGGTATTTTGTATTTTATAAATCACCAGCCACTTGTTATCCAATTATATAAATAAAATTAAAACCTCTTTAAAAATACAACATTTCAATAGTGCGCCCATGGGCGATGAGTCGTCAACCGTTCGTGTCCGCGCCCTATTAATTACAAACCTGGACATAGTTGTTAAGAATTGTTATCCCATTCACAATATCAAAAGCAATCTTTAAAAAGTTTTACAGTAATTTAGACAAACGACATCTAACGTGTTAACTTTGATTATTAATTTATTTGAAATTAACAGCGACGGAATTTTTTACATATTTTTTTCATGATTCTTGGTCCTCACATAATAACGTACTATTCAGGTATTACGCAAATTTTGGGACACGTCATATAAAATAAAAGCAATAGGAAAATTATGACAACTAGCCGCATTAACTTATTTACATTATTATGTATAAATTCAAGCTATGTTTACACAAATCGAAATATAATTACTAATGTCATTATAACCTTATCGCATCTTTAATTACACAAAATTATGTTTATTTAAGAGAATATCATCAACGATCAACCCCAAACAATATTATCATTATCAGAAATCGTAAATCATACTATCATTTTATATAATAACAAAATTCATATTACTCAAATATTATAATAATAAGACACGAAGTGGATGAAATTAAACATTCAAAATAATAACGTTTACAAAACACAACAACCGCTGCCACTGCGACCACCTACACGAAAAAGACGTAACGGAACATCCAAATAAAACAATGCCATTGACCAATGTCACAACAAGTGAAGATATATAAAGTGATAGCTGTCACGGAAACCGCGGCTCACTACGTTTTGGGACACAGGAAACAATTGACTTATATAATTATCTGGCGTATGTACAATATTACACGAACTAACGAAAAACACAGTGAATTGGATGAACCCTAATGACTATGTTTTTTTCCATTCGTAAACGGCAGGACATATTAGTCCGAAACGGCCATTTTGAATCAGTGAGGATGTTATTATTCGTTATTAGTGTTAAACACGCAATACCATATTAATTTAGAAAGTAACCCATCCCACACTAGATACTGGACACAAATACAGTTATTTCATGAACACATTTGATGTAGGTAATATGTAATGTGTTATTTTAGGTAAGTATCAGAGCATAATCAAATATACAATAAATAATAATAATAATGATGCAGTTATTATTAATTATAGTTATGTCTTATTTATAAACATTTTTTTGAAAAAGAATCTGTATTTAAAAGGATTAATATAAGCACCTATCGTAGATTGTGTCTAATTTTCCTTTTGTAATAATAATATTATTAGAATTAATTGGCTTGTAAAATAAAGTATATTAAATTGTAATTAAATTAAATATATAATTAGAATTAAGTTAATTAAGTTTATTTAGAGTTTAATAAGTTTTTAAAAATATTTCTGAATAATATTATAATATAATAAAAATTAACTGGATGTATGTATTAGCAGTATGTAAGCTCATAGTAAATTGCATAAACATCTTTTTGTACTCATATGACATAACATACAGTTTTACGCATTCATATGGGTGCGGGAAATTCTATTTCCCGCACTCGTGCGGGAAGTAAAGTTGGTACTAACTGTAACTTGATAACATTTTAAAACCATAAACCCCTAATCTTACCAATACGCTGCCCAGTTTGTTGTTTTGATATGACAGTAATAAAACACAATGTAATAGAAATTGTTATATTTCAAAGGTATGTAATTAAATGTCAGAACGGCAACAAATATTGTATAAATTACCATTATTAACTCTTTTCAGAAATTGAACCAGAACAATTATTAAAAATTTTGATAGCACAATTTTCACAACCAGATATTGATACTCCAGGGATTAATTAGCTGATTCGTTTCAATTGATCTCGATTGTGAGGGTAAGGTAACATTAATAGTATTATTAGATAATCCTTGTTGTATTTCAGACGTCGAACAAGTTGCAGGAGGAATCAACATCTCTGTCTGACTGGGTCATTTTTTTAGCCAATTGAATTCTGCTATGAAGAGAATTTTCGACATATCCTTCTGCAACCATAGATGATTTCCATCCACCATGTCTTTTAATTGAAAGCAAGTCAGCTCCTTGGTTTGCCAACAATGTTGCTGAACTCCTTCGGAAACAGTGACCTGTGAAGCTACTTACGCTATCAAGCTGAAGGTACTCAGCTATTCGCATTGGAATTTTACCAATTGTATTAAGACCAACAGGTGAAGAAACACACTTGCCATTGCGATATGTTAAGAAGAATCGTTGGTTGTTGTCTGGTCTTAAATTTGCATATTGCCGAATTAATGCAATCCATTCTGGCTTAATGATTGCAAATGTACGGCTTTTATCTGTTTTTGTTTGTGGAATTGTTACAATAATTAAATTATTTTTAAATTCTATGTCTCGCAATGACATTTTGCAAAGTTCTACACGTCGACATGCTCCAGAAATACCCATTATTAATACAGCCTATAAATACATATAGTAATGTATGAATTTAAAATATACAAAAATGACTACCTTCACTAGTAGGAACAAGGAATCTGGTGCTTCAACTATAAATTTAGTAATTTGTTCTTCGCTTAATACTGCCGATTTTTTAGGCTGAAGGTGTTTCGTTGCCTGTTTTAAGTATGCTATGAGTTTTGCATATTTAGATATATCCGTATTATCATATATTATTAAGCATGATTTTAGCATAGAATAAGTAGACCATAATGATTTATTTGATTGTAAACTTTGAAAATAAACTAATAAACAATTTTCTGAGTAAGTTTTTATATTTTTAGATCTAGCCCAAGTTATGAATTTACCATAAATGGTGTTGTATCTGTCTTTTGATTTTGTAGGTAATAAAGTATCGATTGCAGTATTGGCAGCTTCACGAATTTCAGGAGGTGTACATTGTATTTCTTCATCAGAATGCATGTTTTAGAGGAGATTTTAATTTTGTATTCAATGTTTGGAATTTGACTAATTTCAAATTAAATGTCAATTCAAATAATAAGTACTGCCAACTCAAATTTTTTTAATTAATATGAACAAATTTGTAGTGTGTCATAAATGATAACGTATTTAATAGTATACTCCATTCACGTTAAGAAAACAGTGTTAGGTAAGATAGGCGATTATTTCTTGGATTCTGATTGGCTAATAGCCCAGGCAAATTTACTCCACACCTACACTTTCATCCCCTGGAGTCTTCAATTTTTTGAACTATGTGTAAAATTTCTTTTTAGTTTTCAAATAAAAAGATATGATAAAAAATGTATCGCATAATATTTGTTAATGTATTTGTATGTCAAAAATTTCTGACAGTTGATGTTACAGACAAAAATTTTTCGGTGTGATACGGTCGCCGATCGCAGCGTTAACTACTGTTTTCTTAAAATGAATGGACTATAGGTATTATTTAATTATTCGTACAAAAAATATTGTACAAACTTCGTGCGTGAAACATTTCGCGAATTCGTGTCCATAAAGCGCTCGCCTTTCGGCTCGCGCTTTAAAAATGGCCACTCATTCGCGAAATATGCTTTCCCGCACTTGGTTCGTAAATAACTATATGCTGTCCAAAAAGAACAATCACGAAAAAGTTGCCCGTGATTTTAAAAAAATATCTGAATGTTGATTTTGTTTTAAGGAGAGTTTTGGGGTAACCATAATTGTAAATACAGATGAAAGGAAACCTTCAAATAATATAATTTGGCTCCAATAAATAATGTTAAATTATTAGCGGATAATAATAACAGGTGCACGAATTTACTCTGAAATTTTTTGACATATATTAATATCAAGCCACTCCATATTCATAATATTTAAAATTCTATGAGGAATTCATACCTACAACGAAGAAAATAGCAGTATTTAGGTCGAGTTTCAGAAGTGTTATCGCACAGAAACCAATTAAAATAATAATAATATATTAAGAAAATAGGCATTGCTGTTTTTAATCAATGGCTCATGGTACATGACTGGGATCTGTTGAGTGATGCTTTAGATGTTAATGTCTTGTATGAGACTTTTATTAATAAAATTAAAACGAAATATAATGACTTATGTAAACATAAAACAATAAAACAAGAAAGAATTAAAGAAAGGTGGATCACTGATGAAATTAAGGTAAGAACAATTATTAAAAAACATGCTAAGCAAAAGAATAAATATATAAGATTATAAAAGCTATCGCAATAATTTAATAAACGAAGAAATAAAAGTTGTGAAGACTAAGCTAGTGATTTCATCAATGAATCACACAATAAGACTAAGGCTACTTGGCAGCGGGAAAGAAAAATCACGGGTTCTGTTAGAGCTGAGGAAATCTCTGTTGATGACATTGAAGTAACAGCAACAACAATTGAAGAAAGATACAATCTACAAACAACTGATAGAAATGTGTAATAATATAACCAAGATGAAAGATTTAGATCTGGACAATATTCTTTATAATAACCACTCATTGATGTTGTATCCTACTAATATAGAAGAAATATGTATGTAGCATTATTGCACAGTTAAGGGCCAGCCAGCTCTTGTGTGTGTTGTCATGAAATACCTGTAAAAATAATAAAAGAATATGCGATTATTCTAGAACCAATAGTCAATAAATGTATAGAATCAGGAATATTCCCAAATGAATTGAAGAAATCTATTATTAGTTTAATATACCAAAAAAAGGTAAAATTACAAAACTAGAAAACTACAGACCGATATCTATATTGATACATTTCTCAAAAATATTTGAAAAATAATTTTTAAAAGTACAATGGATTTTCTTTTGGAACATGATATATGGAGTGAATTCCAGAATGGCTACATCACAGGCAGATCTACGATCAGAGCTGTTTATCAATCCATACATGAGATAATTGATAGTCTGAATCATGATGAGTGTACAATTGCTATCTGCATAGACCTTAGTAAGTCTTTTGACTGTGTTGAGTAATGTGTGTTGTTTGAAAAATTGGAAAGAGTTGGAATAAGGTGACATTGTTCGCTATTGATACAACAGTCCTGTCTAGATAATAGAAAGCAGTGGTTAGTCGATGGTGGTGCGGTTACTGCTTCTGATTGGGGCACGCACAAAAGGGGTCCTTTATTATTTCTGATATATGTGAATGGTTTCCCTCGCAGGACTAAACATAAAACGATACTCAACGCTGATGATATTTCGACAATTGGAAGAACTAAAAAAGATGCAGCATACAATAAAATACTGACTACTGTTAAGGACTGTGGTTCATCGTTTGACAGAAACAGACTGACGCTGAATATTGAAAAAACAATGTGTTAAAGTTTGGCTATTTCAAGAAGGACCCAATAAAAACTATTTATGGAAAACATCAGCTAAATATAAAACATATGTCAGTTAAGTTCTTGGGATTGTGGACGGATCCTCAATTGAACTGGAAGAAGCATATTGACAACTTGGCGGCAAAGATATCATCATTTAGTCATGCAATACGTATCATAGCAGGATATGTGAATCAGTCAGCAAGTGTACCTGCATATTATGCTTATGTATAATCAAGACTTAGTTAAGGCATCATGTTATGGGGAAGATCGGTTAAGCATTCAGGGTGTTCATCCTCCAGAAGTCGCACCCGCGTAATGTATTTGGTGTGAAAACGACTTTTATTTTATTTTTATTTTGTTTCTTGCTTTTATAAATGGATGTTTTTCTTTATTTTCATGTATTATTATATTTTTGTAATGCATGTTTCGTATTTTCGCTTTTATTTGTATTATCATATTTAATGTAATTCTTACTTACAAATTTAAAGATATTTTGAAAATACTGTCTCAGCGGCCGACTTTATTGTCTGCCGGCCCTGCGACACAATTTTGCATCGAAGGCGATGCGACGCCTCCTATGTATGCGTACGGACTGCAGTGTTGGGCATCTGCGTATACATAGGTGGTCGATAGCTCCTCGAACAGTTCATATGTATATATGCTATATGTTATCGTATGTTTGATGTATAGCGACCACCGACATATCGGCGCACACCGAAATTAAATAAATGTGTATTTGAAATGAAATTTGAGTTTTATTTTACGGTACTTTCAAAGTAGGAAGTTTCCTTAAAAAAAAATATTCTTGCAAAGAAATTTTCAAGAAACAAAAAATACTTACGTTGACGGGCGGGCTTATATGTTCTTGAGTGTGTGAAGTGTTTAAAGGAGAACTATGAGTTTTTCAAAGAGCAATAAATAATTGCGATATCATTACGAAGCCAGAAGTATGGTATGTTTACATTTGGTGCCTCAACAACCAACATAAAGTATTGTGAAAAAGACCTCTATCACCCAAATAATAAGAGTGTATAGTCATTTACCTTCACACATAAAATATTTACCTCATAAAAGGCAAAGAACTGTATTGTTTGAGATACCTATCAAATAAGCTCTCTATAGCGTAGATTAGTAGTTTAATTATAGATTTTGACGCATATGAATGTGAATCTGTTTTATTACGTTATTTGCGTGAATGTACTTTTTGATAAATTCATGTATGTATATTGAATAAATTGCCTTTTATTTTTTATTTATTATTTATTGTTTTTACTTACGAAGAAAGTTGCCACTATTCCCTGAAAACCCGAATATTGTGAAAATATTAAAAATTATCAAGCAATGCGTTCTTTTTTGACACTTTGCAGAATTTGAATGAAATCAGATTATTCCGAGGCCAAAAAATTCCGAACAGGTACGATGACAATAGAATTTTTAACACTTCAGAAAGCGGTTCTTAACCATTCCCCAAATTTAAATTGCAAGGAATCACATTGCTAATTATTGCTGTATTAAAATCCATTTCGAGAGAATTAGTTTATTCCAAAGTTATAAAATCTGTAATGTCATAGTTTCAAAACATATAATTATTGTAAAATTTTAAAAAAAAGGGTTAGTTTGAAGTAAGTACCTGACATAAAATTTCTGGTTCATTAATATTTTGTTAGTCTGATTTTGTTATATAAACTACTCAAAAATCAATAGGGAATTAGATCTTTTTTAACAGATCTAATTATTAATTCGATTAAATTTAACATATTTTCTCAAACTATAGATAAATTAGAAGGCCCACAGTCGTTTGTGGACATTTTATTTGGTAAATGTCTTTTCTGTGTGATAAAATATTGAATCTTGTATTTTAACCTTAAATTAATTTAATACAAAATTATAAAAATCGCATTTTTGACAAATATTATTCATTTTAAACGTCATTTCACATTTTCACCATGCCAAGACGTCATTTAAATAAAGAAACTTTTGATTTAGTTGCGTTATTGCATCAGCGAGAGCAATCTGGAGCAGAAATTGCAGCAATTTTTAATGTGTCTCCAACTGTTGTTAGTAGGGCTCTAACAAGATTCCAACAGACAGGATATGCAAGGAGAAGACTCGGTAGTGGATCTGAGAGGAAAACAAATCAGAGACAAGACCGCTACATACGAATTCAGACAAGGGTGAATCCGTTTAGAAGTGCTGTATGGTTGCAAACACAGTTACGTGCCGCCACTGGAGTTAGAGTTTCGGATCAAACCATCAGAAACCGTCTGAGGGAAATGGATCTTTATAGCTGCAGGCCTGTGAGACGCCCAAAATTAACTAATGCCAACAGAATGGCTAGAAGAGCTTGGGGTAACCAACGACTAGCAGAAAATTTTCAATGGGAGCATGGTTTATACACCGATGAATCCAAATTCTGCTTATTTAGTGATAATCGTAGAGTAAGGGTCTGGAGAACTCGAGGAGACCGTTATAGTAGACGCGAGTTTACAAAAGCTGTGGTACCTTTTGACGGCGGTGGTATCATGGTGTGGGTGGGCATTAGTTTCAATTGACGCGACGTACGAACCTCAATCTCTTTGAAAACAATGTCAATAGACACATATACAGAGATGACATTATTCAGCAATATGTGGTCGACTTTCGTGGGGCTGTGGATGAAAACATGGTTTTTATTGATGATAATGCACGACCTCATTGTGCACAAATTGTAATGCAAGCAATAAATGACCTCCATATTAACCATCTACCTTTACCACCAAAGTCTCCCGACTTGAATCCAATTAAGCACATTTGGGACAGACTTCAAGAACAGCTCAACGAACATAATCCACCCCCAGTTAACGTGCAACACTTGCGGGAAATTTTACCGCTGTGTTGGAGAAGAGTATCACAAGAACACATTAATAATTGCATTATGAGTATGCCCCGAAGATGTACAACTGTGAGAGATGTCCGTGGCCATTATATACGATATTAGAATTAATTGTTACAGAAAAATGTTTATTTTAGCTATTGATCATTTTATAATTGATCATTTCTTAGTAATCTAACGATTTTTCTGAATAAATATACTTGAAAATTTTAAATTGTTGTGTACAATTATGTATCTAATATAATACGCTACAAATATTTACCCATATTTTCTAAAAAAATACAAAAACGTAAAAATTCCTTATACATTTTTGAGTAGTTTATATTCTATTACTTTATTTTCTCAAATTAATTTACACAAGTTAATCATGCCAGATCTTTCCAAAACATTAATGATTTTCTTGCTTTTACTGTTAATTCATATAAATAAATATAGTTAAATTGGCTTTTGGTATTGTATAATATATACATTTTCAAAAATCAATATGTATTGTAAACATGATGACAATAGAGGAAAAATGCATTAAAGAATCACATTAAATACCCAAAATATTTGCAATACTGTATATTGAAGAAATCATAAAGCCAAAACGAAAAATTTACAATAAGCAAGCCAGACATCAGCATTCGTTAAAGAATCCCAGATAACTGAAAACGACGTAAAAGAGAAGAGGGAAAAAAGGCAGCCCTCGTCGCCAGATCAATACACATTACATATAATAGTAAGGCAATTTAAATCCAAGCTCGAAGAAGCTTGGAGATCTCGCAGCGAAACTTTTAAAGTGAGCTTTCTCCAGAGACAAGATGGCGGTCGACGACTGGAAGCACCGTCGTCGGTTGTCGGGAAAACGGCCGCAGCCAAGCAACCACCCGCCGTTTTAACTTCGTGAGATAGGGGGACGGCCAAAGTAATTCACTCTCTGTATTAAAATTCAGCAAAGTTATACCCCTCCTTTTAAGGACTTTGGATGTAAATGGCTCTTTTTATATATACATAGGACGTTGTAGGGTATACTGAAGAGGTATCCAGAAGTAGACAACGGCGTAAAGGGAAAATGTGAAGCGGTGGGATTTTTGGGTGAAAAAGTTGTCAGTCATGTTCGCGTTTTTCATGTTTAGAGTCGACTTCGTCGGTGTCATCGTCATCAGTGTCGGCAGACATCTGAGTTGATGTGATTCCTAATTCATAATTCTATAGAAGCATTACGTTTCTCTACCTGCGGGTTTATTGGTCGTACTCTTAAATAATCTTTGCATTTTACTCTTTTTATAATTATATTAACTTTAATTAAAAAATCTGATCAACAAACAAAAATAAAATCTAGATGGAAGTATACAAGATCATGCAAATCTCAGAAACAATGGAAGCCAAAACCTCCACTTCCACTTCAGCTTGTGCTTGATCAGAAAAGAACGTCTGTTTAAGATTTATTATAGATATATAGATATAAATTAAATTAACCTTTATGAACAAGCTGGTTCTTTGTCTTACACTTATTTCGGTCTGTTTCTATATTGATTATACACTGTGAATCACCCAAATGGAATAAATTCGAAAATAAATAAGAACACATCGATTGGTATTTTTACTTGTACATTTTTTTCAACAGAAACTTTTTATACATAGTATGTCATGTAACAGTGGCCAATACCAACTTTCTTATTTTAAATGCAATGCAATATTATTCAATTTTTGGATTTTTCAGAAAATTCTAATCATATTTCATGTACAATTTCCTATACCTATCTTCAACTGTTTCGGATATATTAAGTGTTTTCAGATTTATTGCAAAAATTAACATTGAAGAAAGAAAATTATTTGATTACAGAAATTCGCTACAACACTCTCAAAAACTAATGAGTAATCTGCTTATTTCTTGATAATGTAAAAAAACAAAACAAAAAAATCATTGTCAATGTAGGATATGTTCAAAATGCTCGTCGCGAAAGTCTTGGCAACATCCTAATCTTAAATATAAATTTCTTCTAACATTACTCAACATCTCAGGCGAGACCGATCTACTCGCAAGCGTTGTTATTCGTCTTCTTAAGATAAGTCGAGGGGTTTAGTTTTGTATACAGTGCTTTTGACATCTCCCCATAAGAAGAAGTCTAATGACGTCAGATCAGGGGATCGCGTTGGTCATTCAATTTATCCTCGCCTCCCTATTCATTGATTTGGAAATATTCGGTTGAGGTACTGCCGGACATTAATTTGGTAATGGGGCGGTATTCCATCTTGCTAAAACCATACCATATTCGCTGGAACTTATGGGTTTGCTGGATCAGGATATAAGTTTGTCAAAGTTGGCACAACATTATTTTGGAGTAGTGCTAAAAAATTATCGCCATTCAAATTGTCATCAATGAAACAGGGACCTATGATATGATCTCCAACAATTCCTGTCCAAACATTAACCTTTACAGGCGTATGTTCTTTTCTCATCCAGTGAGAATTTTCCCATAGCGGCAATTTTGACGATTAGCATGACCATGAAGTGTAAAGGTGCACTCATCAGAAAACAAAACATGTTCTAATTGGATCACATTGTTATCTAACATTGTCATTATTTGTTCACAAAAATACGTTCTCTTATCAAAATGGTTTTCCTGGAGCTCCTGAGTTGGTATCATTTTCTAGGGATGAATTTTATTTTATTTTAACTTTGTGGCTGCTTGTCGACCAGAAGTATGTGGGTTTCTTTAAACTCAAGTATAATATCCAATTTGTTATCATCACTTACTTCATTGGCAGCTGCTTCTTTTATCTGCCTTACATGTCCAAGCTCGCGAAACTGCTTTTCTATTTTACTAATTGTCCCTTGGGATATAGGCGGCAAATTTGAAAATTTTTCATGAAATAAGCGAGCAACTTCCATTTGTGTCCGTCTGTTATCTGCGTAACCAATCATCTGTAGAATTGTTATTTGCATTTATGTTAAATGAACCATTTTTCTGATATGCAGTTAACAAAATTCAGACGACTATAACACTGACAACTAAACTGTCATACAGGCAGATAACAATTTGCTAAGGCCAGAAGTTTTTAACAAAAGTAAACAAAAGCATTTACAGTTTTTTTTTTTATTTCATATCGGTAAAAAGGAATGTTTTCTTTTTTTGTTTTTTACTTTATCAAGAAATAAACAAATTAATTATTAGTTTTTAATATTCCCGAAAGAGTTGAAGATAGGTATAGGAAAATATTCATGAAACATGTCGAAAATTTTCTGAAGAAGCCAAAAGTTGAATCATATACAGGGTTGTGCATTTAAATTAAAAAAGTTGATATTGGCCAGTGTTACATGAGGCACCATGTATAAAAAGTTTGTTTGAAAAATATGCACAACTAAAAATACCAATCGACGTGGCCGGGCGTTTTTGCGAACAGGCCCCCATTTTTTTTATTATCGAATTTATTCCATTTTCTGATACACAGTGTATAATGTTTTATTCAAAATTATTCGAGTTGAAAACAGTAAAAGTATAAATTGTTTTAACATGATTAACAGACCTAAAAATCAGAAAGTCAGAACCAAAAAAAAAACATAATTCTAAAGATTATAAATGAAAATCATATTAATTACTTCAAAAAAAGCGGTACAAACGAACTAG
This sequence comes from Amphimallon solstitiale, assembly GCA_963170755.1. NCBI lineage: Eukaryota > Metazoa > Arthropoda > Insecta > Coleoptera > Scarabaeidae > Amphimallon > Amphimallon solstitiale. Next base: position 60,895,972 of record OY720680.1, read on the forward strand.
TAGGGTCAACTTCTTGGTGCAGTACAAGAGTTAAGAGCTCTAATAAAGAACCATATCAGAGTACATCTCTAGACCATATCTCTAAGACTAAAGCCTCCATCTATTCTGATCGTCAAAGTTCTGGACATTTATTTATAGTAAAAATTATAGATCTTGTATTATATACCTGCATCAATGAATTATAATAATACTACATTTGACTACCAAAAAATAGCGCTATTGGACGGCCGCATATCCGAAAACGATTTTGTTGACCACGCGAACATACTGTGTACCTACATATAAATCATGCCGCCTATATATATATATATATATAAAATATATTACAATTCTTTGCCAAATATACAAATGTATTGAAAAAATGAATGAAAATCTTCTTGGTAGTAGTGGCATACAATGAAATGAAAATAATAACAATATGACAACTGGTTGTCAATTAGAAAACAATGACAAATATAAAATGTAAATCAAAATGTATAAATGAAAATGTATTCAAATAAGCATAGGACTATCGGTATTACTTATATAGTCACATCAAAGGGCCTGGGTTTACCACAAGCTGTTCAGTCAATGCAATTATAAAAAATAATAACAACGACGCAACTATGTAATGAAAAATTAAGAGTAGAACTGTTGAATTATAACAATATAGAATGTAAAATCAGTCATGTATAAATGTAAATGAAAGCAAATAAGCATAGGACAATCGGTATTACCTATGTAATCCTATCAAAATGGCTTAGATTCATCTAAACATGTACAATTTTGATTGAAATACATAAATAATCAACAATGCAACTATGTATGTGTTAAGATGTAATTTGTAGCTACAGACATATATGTCTCTACTTAGTTTGGTTTCGTCAGTGCAGCATAACAAAGAAGGTGTATGTTAAAGCATTAATATGTGTTGAATAAAAAAATATAGTATTACCTTAAAATGTCAATCCAAAATGTCCAAGTGTAAAACAACTGTGCACTTACTTAATACTGTGTAATGCCTTATTTCAACCAGGCAGATAATAAAATATATTACAATTCTTTGCCAAATATACAAATGTATTGAAAAAATGAATGAAAATCTTCTTGGTAGTAGTGGCATACAATGAAATGAAAATAATAACAATATGACAACTGGTTGTCAATTAGAAAACAATGACAAATATAAAATGTAAATCAAAATGTATAAATGAAAATGTATTCAAATAAGCATAGGACTATCGGTATTACTTATATAGTCACATCAAAGGGCCTGGGTTTACCACAAGCTGTTCAGTCAATGCAATTATAAAAAATAATAACAACGACGCAACTATGTAATGAAAAATTAAGAGTAGAACTGTTGAATTATAACAATATAGAATGTAAAATCAGTCATGTATAAATGTAAATGAAAGCAAATAAGCATAGGACAATCGGTATTACCTATGTAATCCTATCAAAATGGCTTAGATTCATCTAAACATGTACAATTTTGATTGAAATACATAAATAATCAACAATGCAACTATGTATGTGTTAAGATGTAATTTGTAGCTACAGACATATATGTTTCTACTTAGTTTGGTTTCGTCAGTGCAGCATAACAAAGAAGGTGTATGTTAAAGCATTAATATGTGTTGAATAAAAAAATATAGTATTACCTTAAAATGTCAATCCAAAATGTCCAAGTGTAAAACAACTGTGCACTTACTTAATACTGTGTAATGCCTTATTTCAACCAGGCAGATAATAAAATATATTACAATTCTTTGCCAAATATACAAATGTATTGAAAAAATGAATGAAAATCTTCTTGGTAGTAGTGGCATACAATGAAATGAAAATAATAACAATATGACAACTGGTTGTCAATTAGAAAACAATGACAAATATAAAATGTAAATCAAAATGTATAAATGAAAATGTATTCAAATAAGCATAGGACTATCGGTATTACTTATATAGTCACATCAAAGGGCCTGGGTTTACCACAAGCTGTTCAGTCAATGCAATTATAAAAAATAATAACAACGACGCAACTATGTAATGAAAAATTAAGAGTAGAACTGTTGAATTATAACAATATAGAATGTAAAATCAGTCATGTATAAATGTAAATGAAAGCAAATAAGCATAGGACAATCGGTATTACCTATGTAATCCTATCAAAATGGCTTAGATTCATCTAAACATGTACAATTTTGATTGAAATACATAAATAATCAACAATGCAACTATGTATGTGTTAAGATGTAATTTGTAGCTACAGACATATATGTTTCTACCTAGTTTGGTTTCGTCAGTGCAGCATAACAAAGAAGGTGTATGTTAAAGCATTAATATGTGTTGAATAAAAAAATATAGTATTACCTTAAAATGTCAATCCAAAATGTCCAAGTGTAAAACAACTGTGCACTTACTTAATACTGTGTAATGCCTTATTTCAACCAGGCAGATAATAAAATATATTACAATTCTTTGCCAAATATACAAATGTATTGAAAAAATGAATGAAAATCTTCTTGGTAGTAGTGGCATACAATGAAATGAAAATAATAAGAATATGACAACTGGTTGTCAATTAGAAAACAATGACAAATATAAAATGTAAATCAAAATGTATAAATGAAAATGTATTCAAATAAGCATAGGACTATCGGTATTACTTATATAGTCACATCAAAGGGCCTGGGTTTACCACAAGCTGTTCAGTCAATGCAATTATAAAAAATAATAACAACGACGCAACTATGTAATGAAAAATTAAGAGTAGAACTGTTGAATTATAACAATATAGAATGTAAAATCAGTCATGTATAAATGTAAATGAAAGCAAATAAGCATAGGACAATCGGTATTACCTATGTAATCCTATCAAAATGGCTTAGATTCATCTAAACATGTACAATTTTGATTGAAATACATAAATAATCAACAATGCAACTATGTATATGTTAAGATGTAATTTGTAGCTACAGACATATATGTTTCTACCTAGTTTGGTTTCGTCAGTGCAGCATAACAAAGAAGGTGTATGTTAAAGCATTAATATGTGTTGAATAAAAAAATATAGTATTACCTTAAAATGTCAATCCAAAATGTCCAAGTGTAAAACAACTGTGCACTTACTTAATACTGTGTAATGCCTTATTTCAACCAGGCAGATAACAAAATATATTACAATTCTTTGCCAAATATACAAATGTATTGAAAAAATGAATGAAAATCTTCTTGGTAGTAGTGGCATACAATGAAATGAAAATAATAACAATATGACAACTGGTTGTCAATTAGAAAACAATGACAAATATAAAATGTAAATCAAAATGTATAAATGAAAATGTATTCAAATAAGCATAGGACTATCGGTATTACTTATATAGTCACATCAAAGGGCCTGGGTTTACCACAAGCTGTTCAGTCAATGCAATTATAAAAAATAATAACAACGACGCAACTATGTAATGAAAAATTAAGAGTAGAACTGTTGAATTATAACAATATAGAATGTAAAATCAGTCATGTATAAATGTAAATGAAAGCAAATAAGCATAGGACAATCGGTATTACCTATGTAATCCTATCAAAATGGCTTAGATTCATCTAAACATGTACAATTTTGATTGAAATACATAAATAATCAACAATGCAACTATGTATGTGTTAAGATGTAATTTGTAGCTACAGACACAGTATTAAGTAAGTGCACAGTTGTTTTACACTTGGACATTTTGGATTGACATTTTAAGGTAATACTATATTTTTTTATTCAACACATATTAATGCTTTAACATACACCTTCTTTGTTATGCTGCACTGACGAAACCAAACTAGGTAGAAACATATATGTCTGTAGCTACAAATTACATCTTAACACATACATAGTTGCATTGTTGATTATTTATGTATTTCAATCAAAATTGTACATGTTTAGATGAATCTAAGCCATTTTGATAGGATTACATAGGTAATACCGATTGTCCTATGCTTATTTGCTTTCATTTACATTTATACATGACTGATTTTACATTCTATATTGTTATAATTCAACAGTTCTACTCTTAATTTTTCATTACATAGTTGCGTCGTTGTTATTATTTTTTATAATTGCATTGACTGAACAGCTTGTGGTAAACCCAGGCCCTTTGATGTGACTATATAAGTAATACCGATAGTCCTATGCTTATTTGAATACATTTTCATTTATACATTTTGATTTACATTTTATATTTGTCATTGTTTTCTAATTGACAACCAGTTGTCATATTGTTATTATTTTCATTTCATTGTATGCCACTACTACCAAGAAGATTTTCATTCATTTTTTCAATACATATATATATATATATATATATATATATAAAGGAATTATCGCGGATACATGAAATAAAAGAAAGAGAAAAATAATGGGTAAATTCCGCTGTATATATATCCCACATGTGTATAAATACTGGCAACAACGTTCGTTTCAATACATGGACTTTAGCTGGCATGCAAGGTAAAAATAGATCGAACCTGTATATACATATATTAAAATTTAAATTGAATAATATAAAATAATAAATTTACCAATAGACTTTTTCATACAGTAATATTATCATAAAAAACATATGCCTGGTAATTTTTACATAAAATTTTGTATTAGGTAGTACATTTTCAGGCACCGTATTTTTGAAACACATCTTCGATTAATAAACGCGGCTTTCTCCTTAATTTTCACGCTTTCATTTTTACGACTACATAATACTAAACACATATTACGAGATCACATCATAATAAAACCGTTTCGCTTACTCCCCCATCTCTCTTGCAATGTGTATACACAACATTACTTCGCCGAAGGGGTTGTTAAATGTGTTTATGTAATTTGGAGATGACGACCGTTTTAGTGCTAAGCGTGTTATATTAAACTGGTATTTTGTGGCAGAAACGAATTTGTATTTCATTAGTTTAAAGTGTTATTAGTTATTAAAACATAATGTGCCAGATACGCTTGTGTTTGTGAGTATGTGTGTATAATAGTCTGTATGTTATAATTCAATACGCTTTCGGACAGATTTAGTTAATTGTTTGTTTAATTAAATTTACGCGAAGCTACTGAAATTATTTCAATTAATAATTCTTTCTTTTTGTATAACATATTTCAATGTAAAATCCAAAACAGATAAAAATTTACGGACACATTATTATGATCATCCAAAATAACTCATTTACATATCAACTAATTGTTTTCTCTCCCTCCCCCCTCTCTCTCCCTCTCTCGCAATTTCATTATATTTTAATATAAAATGACTAGCAGGGGAACTTCCTTGTTAGTCATTTTAAGGTCGTTAATGTATACTTGTTAAATGTTAAATTAATAAACTTAAAAACTATGAAATACTCTTATGAAACCAGTTGGCACGTATCCTCTTCATATCATCACTTGCCAAATATAACACCCTTAACTGTTTTAATGCGCTGATATGTATAAAGCAATCCTTTATTTTCACGCTTGATTTTGTCGTTCTCAGTACGATCAAAAACGTTTATTAAAATGGTTAATTTCACTGCCCAATAAAATTACGTATAAAATAGTTATTGAAAAATGAGATTAATTATCTCTGATAAACGACCATAATATTGAAAAAAAATATATAAATTATCATGTTAATTGTTCTGTAATTTAAAAATTCAAAATTGAAATAAGTATCTCATATTCTCATGGTATTAAATTCTAGTAAATCCATTTTAGAAAACAATGTAATGCGTTAGCATAGGAATCACTTATCTATATGCGATAAATACAAACAAATAATAATTCTATTTACGCACTGGAAATTTTAAACTTGATTTTTAGTTTTCATGGTCATGTGAACGCAACTTGTACCTTTTTACGTGGGTGTGGGGTCAATATAACGACAGTCACCTCTTCCTACTGGTATTAGAGCCCGGTTTCTCGTCGTGAAAAGGAATCCTTAACGCACTGCGATCAATTTTGAAAAACTAAAAAAATTTAGAAAAAATTTTCCTTCCTAGAGCGGAAACAAGCCAAAACATTTTCATTCTTGAACTATCGTTTCAGTGTTACCAACATAAACAATGATGTGGTATCACGTTACGACATTTCTTGCATCTTGTCAAATTGTGCAGTTTATATAAAAAAAACGCTTGTTAAATATATAATAAGGATTTAAACCGTACAAGAACTAGGATCTAAAATATTCTTCAAAGTATTGGTAACATTTTTAAATACACATCCTTTTGATATAAATTAATGTATTTAAAAGCTATAAATTCGACTTAACATGATGCATTCTTCAAAATGAATGTCTGTTGTTACGTTTTTAGCATGGAATACCTAATATAGAAAATAAAATCAATAGAGACTACACAAGAAGTATAATACAGGCTGTCCATTTTCTCTCTATAGGGTAATTTTCTTAATATTGAAGATACAGGATCGCTTAAATTAGCAAAGTTTTGTTCAGAAATTTCAGGAGTATTTTCTAGCATTTTTAGATTGGACATTTATTGTCAACTTTTGAAGGTGTTTAAAAAAAAATTGAAAATAACCGACATTTTCAGTTGACCATATCTTCGTAAGAATTAAAGACAGAACAAAACTAAGAATGACACCTGGTAGTAATTTTTACGTGGCCAACTTAATTATCAATATATTATAGGAGACACTATTTTTTTTTTTTGATATTTTAGATACACACATACTATTAAAGCAAATGACACGTAGATACAGTCGACTTGCTTGGGTTTATATACATGGATGCATACATACATGTCACATAAACGGCATTCCTATGCTACGGGAATCACGTACAGATTTACTATGATAGGAAAAGCGTTGCAAAACAAACAATCTGTACATCTGTCAGTAAAACATTCGAATTTCTTCATATGTGATATGAGGAACTCAATAAATAATACGCGTTATGTAGAAAAACAGATACAAGTAACAGAAGGAAATAGCTCATCTGACATCTAGATACTTAGTAACAGTTTTTGTGGGAATTGCACGAGCAGCAACTAAAAATAAAAGAATTTATTTAATTCATTTCAGTTAGCATGTCCTCTTATCTAACAGCATTGTGAGAAAAAGCAATTAATTAATTACGAAACTACAAATTAAGTGAATTTTCTTTCATAATATAGTGCAAGAACAGTACATATATATTGAAAATCTAGCTTCTATTTGTAATTGTTAAACAGTTTTATGAATAGTATTTCTTGTTCATAGACATTTCTTTCCACGTTATTTTTATTTTTGTTCATTGCAATACGTTTATTATTAAGTTGTATCTCTTATATAAATGTACACTCGCAAAAGTTTTTCTCCGTATATTAGCGTATGCAAAAGATTAATATTCGATTAATCGAACTTTGGTTTACAGTTTAGTATGTAATGATTATAAAAAATTCTATATAGGTCAAACTAGACAAAGAATTAAAGAACGTAATACACAACATAATTGTTATCTCTCTCTCTCTCTCTTTCTCTCCCCCCCCCCTTCTTTCTCTCTATTTACGAGTATAGCCACCCACCCTCTTGAAATCTGATTAGATTTGCAGTAACATCGATAGACCGGAAGTAGTATTTAGAACGTAATTTTCAATACCTTTTGTATAAAAAAGACTTCTAAATTCGGACCGGAAGTAACACTTTTACTCTCATCAAATACTGTTATTTTTTGCAAATATGTGTATATATTTGAACCGTAAGTAGTACTCTTAGCGAGTAGCACTTTTCTTCGAAGTATACATTCTATAGAGATTTATTAAGATTTAGAAGTACTTAGAATAGGATTTTGTATAATTTTTGTATAAAAGAATTCTTAAAATTTGAACTTAAAATAACGCACTTACTTGCAGGTTGATTTTTCTAAGAAGATAAAGGTATTTAAAACAATTTAGAACAACTCTCATACGTTTAAGAAAGTCGTGTGGTGGTCGCAGCATATTATTAGTTTTGTTATATCTTTAATGGTTACGAAGAAATGGAATTTCAGCAATTTTCAATTTCTTTAAAATATCTTCAAAGGTTAACAATAAATGCCAAATCTAATAGTACTATCAAATACTCCTTAAATTTCTGAACAACTTAGCTGTTGATCGATGTTGTATCTTCAACATTAAGTTAACCATGTAGAAAGATAGAAAATGGGCACCTGTATATAAATAGTCACCATTATACACTACCATATACTGATAATGAAACTAAATTATACAAATTTTATAAACTCTGTAATTCAAAAAAAAACTAAAAAGAACATAAATCTTAAGCAGCAAATAAGCACATTCGATGTTACAGCAATATGTGTGTAGTACATCTATGCTGTTTTATTAGTTCCTTGGATATGTATCTAAAATTAATGATTACAATTTAGCAATAAAAGTAAAAATATATTATAATAAAGATGATATAATGCTTACTCATAGTTTTTATATACACATATGTAAATGTTCCTTGGATAATCGAGCAAAGGTTAAATACATTCATTGAACAACTATATAACTCCCATTCTGAATACAAATTAATATTTTAAACTCCATAAAAACATGTTAAAATTCCAAAATGTATTAGATTTTTTTCTATTAATGTGTATTTCCTAATCATCGGAGATAGACAACTAACGCTTAAAAATCAACAAATCGTTAAATTAAAAAAAATACATAACCAAAAAAACCAGCTTTTCAATATGAAATTCAATGTCATATAAATGTTGAAAAAACTACTCTTATCGCACTATTTATAGAATTTTTACAAGGCAATAAACTTCTATCATTTTAATTTGAAAAAGTATTGAAAAATTACGTATTATGTGATACAAGGATTAATGAACTAACTAGACAACTATTAATCATCATAAATAACTGTTAAGTATTTAATTACATGGAAGTCGCTTCAGAGAACCTTTTTAAGTTCTTAAGATGATTTAGATATTTCTGACTGAATCTCTTATCCGATCTATGTTTGAAAATGGTAAAAAAAAATTCTAGTTAATAGGCTTTTTAAAGGTATTTAATGAATATTTTAGGAAAGTTTCAAATCGTGTATAAAATAAATTATTACTATTAAGATCATTAGAAGATGGAACATAGAATTATTCCCATGGTTAAATATTAATTGGTGAATCTTGTCAACAGTGAAACTATTTGAGAAGTGAATATTGAAAAGACATTTTTTTCTAAATCGTTTATTTTTCTTGATCGATTCTGTTGTCAGTTAAAATACCAATGTAAAATGATGACAAAATTCATTTACTTGCTATATCTATTAATATTTGAAAACAAGAAGTTGATTAATAAAAGGTTCATTATTACTTTTATAATGCAAATATTCACAGCAAATATATGGTATACAGGGTTCGTTTTAATAATAGCGTCATTAAAAGAAAGGGGGTGAACGAAAAATATTAGTAATGCCCGTACAAAAAAAATCGCGGTTCAATGTGCACGCAGTGACCATAAATTAATTTTTCTTTCGTCCGAACCTGTTGCAATTAATATACAAACATAATAATTTTCATGTAGCGGAATTTAAGTTTCAAAATAATATACTTCTAATTAACGGAACAAAAACATGGTAATGCACCGAGGTTGTCGACCATTTCCATATAAAGGTTAACACACAAAAAAAATCGCCATAGAAAATCTTTTCCATTGCCATTCATTCTCAAAGGTTGTAACTATTTGCATTTTATCGTTCTTTTCGAAGAATCATAACCTGGAATTACTAGAGGTATTTACGTAAATGCGTATGGGATAAAGAAAGTTATGACATTTATAGGTATTCTTCAGATTCGCATAACCTGGTACCTATTTAGCGGTAACCCTGTATATTTAGTAGTAAATTTTCAAAAAATAAATTTGATGTTTTTCGAAAGTAGAGATCAAATAACTTTGAAGATTGAAAAGATATAAAATTTGTTATAATATTCTACTATAAATTACTCGGCCTAACAATAACTATTAATTAACTTGGATTGGCAACACCATGCAGAAACGATAGTATCAAAAATTAATTATAGATTATTATAATATATTTTATGTAAATGATTACTCTGCTAATTCATGATGTGTAATTCTTAACAATGGAGTATTTTTGATATGTTATTTGAGCTATTTCCATCGTTCGGTTTCTGAACAACTGACGTTTCGATGGACATTACGGCTGTCGTCTTCGGGGCAGCCCTATAAAATACTGTTTCTTGCCAAAAACTAAAACCAAATTTAAGTGAAAACGAACTATACACTGTCTGGAGACTCTCTTAAAATTAAAATACAATTATTACTCCCAATAAATAAATAAATTTATATTTAAAAATTTTTATTTTTCTGGATTGTTTTCGTATGACTATTTTAAAGAAAAAACAAGTAATATACATCAATTGAGAACAGCGCCCCCTGTTACTTTTTTTGACAACCACGTAATTTCGTACTACATATCCTTCAATTCTTTGTACAATTCTTTATCTAATGAGCCTAGAAACATTCAAATCCGTTGGGACAAACCGAAATTATACCTACTTTTGTACGCAGACATATCCCCCTCCACCCTCCCCTTCGTGTGGGACATAAATCAAAAAGTTTATAATAAAAATTGTATATAAACGTCTAAAAATGTTGCTAGTAAAAATTTTAATATATCATAATCTCGAATTTAATGAAAAATTATCACATTTTTAATTCATCTTGAGAATTGCGCCCCCCTTGCAATCATTTTGGAAACTTAAAAATAATTTTGTTTAAATTCCTGTGGTCCATTTTACTATCAAGATTTTTTCCGCCAGGTTGTACGATAAACGGTTGTCGAGATATGGCCGGTGGCGGAGATTAAACAGACACCCGGTATATGTACACAGAATACCGCTGTCCTTTGAATGTAAAGCGTTGGACAAATAAAGTTACTATTATTATTATAAACTTGACTATGATGTCAAGTAAATGACAATTCCTTTGACTGTTATTTACAAACAGAAATTCCCGTTTACAATTTAAATTTTAACATTGATTTTTGCAAAACACATCGTTTACTTTTTTCAATTATGACAAAAATTCTCTTTTACAAGTTTTTTTATATAGCTTTGACCAACTATTTATCATAGGTAAAACTATTATGTTTATTAATCAATATGATTTCTAAATTAGGCAATAAACATTGTTCACATTACAATATGTATACCCATGTAACATTATCAAACGTCAGATTCAGTCGTACAGGATAATTCATAACAAAATCGCATGTCTTTGATTTGACAGCAATTGTCGACTTGCGTGTTCAGTATTTTAATCCCTTATTGTGATCAGTGTACAGTACTGGCCGGGAATATATAAATATAGACAGCTACAACGATTTATTATAATTTTGTGTAATTGGACGCCTACGTTTATTCGTGATCGAAAATTACAACAGCAGACATACTAACTGGCACGACAATATTATAGACATAATGAAGTTTTTTATAATTATAATTATTTATTTTTTGGAGATAAAAATAGCATATAAACGGTGGTAAAACTCGATTTAATATACTGAAAAAATACCACAGCCGCGTACTAATAACTGACAACTTGATGACCAACCCCAACCAATATCACTGTGTAATTGGCATTTAGCTGTTGAGATTATTATTATCCATTATAATTAAGCAGTACATACTCGTCTATCCTAGTTTGTGATTGGGAAAATAACCAAATAGCAATAGTATTTTTTAAAATTGCAATATTTTTGTTTGCATGATTTTTCGTCACGATTATAACTATCGCATTTCTATTAATTATTCTAAAGTAGAGGTGTAATATCTTGCAATTCAATAGCGACAATTTCAAATTAAACATGAGGTGTTCATTGGTATTTTGTATAAATCTGTTACTGTGTGTAATAGAACCTTTATAATGAATGCCCTTTATCTTTAATAATTTTTAAAATAAAATAAAATAATTGAATCGTTTTACCTGACTAGCTCATTTATTTTTCCTCAGGTCGATCCAGGTTAAGAGATGTCAACAATAGATAGTCTTGCGGCATTATTTAGGACAATTCAATAAAACACTATTGTATCAATTTAAATAATATTTATATTAGATACCAATGAACAGCTCATATTTAATTTGAAATTGTCGCTATTGAAGTACTTAAATATACTTCTTAATAGTGTTAATAGCTGTTTGAAAGTATAATGTATTTTAAACCGAAATGTAATAAATGTTTGTTATACAAACTTAATTTTTTTTGGTCACTATATTTTAAATATTTCACATACCTATATTCGTAAAGTTTTTATTTTATGTCATAAAATTATGAATTATAACTTCCTGCGTGAAACTGAGATATGTACCTAGGCTATTTTTTTTGCGATTGAGAATACATACATTTGCGTATTCAAAATATACATAGCTATTTGAAATTATTGTCCAGTGTAATGTTATTTAATAAATGAGCTTAGTTTTGTTTTGGTTATCTGTTCTTGTGATTCTGTGGTGAGACTAACTCTTTGGAAGTTAAAGGTATTTTTGATCACAAATATTTCTTAAATACGAAATATACTTTATTACTAGTGTTATATTTAACCAATGATAAACTTTCATTTGACACAACAAGTAATATTACGGGCAAAAACAGATAATCAATATAAAACTCTAAACACGTTATGATTGAATAGCGATTACAGAAACCGACACGGTAAGTATTATTACAATAGCAAAAATACTTTACCTGAAACAAATAGATACTATCAATAATAGATTAATTGATTTGCGGGAATACTACCCTATATTTCACTCAACATAATATATTATCAGTTTGAAAATGCATATTCACGAAATTAATATTTCGTTAGAAGTAAAAAGTGGATTGAAGTAATAATCTAATTATTTCAATACAATTCTATTTCATTTTTGTGCCAATAATAAAGAATATTCGTTCAAAAATACATATTTTCAAACCTTTATTTGAATTGAGATGAAATAGTCTTGGCTCTAGTGAATAAAATGACTAAATATATTTCTCAAACTAAAACTAAATTTACTTCCCTATATACAAAACAGAGAATGTCTCAATTTGAAACAGATTTACTCAACTCAAAATAATACTTTTTGCAATTAGTACCGTAATCATACCATTTATTTCACTAGTGCTGTAATAGGGTCTATTACAGCACTAGTTGCGTAATAGAAATGGAACATTTAAACAGATTTATTTTAAGTTGGTCACATTGCAACAGAAATGGAGATGTCAATATGACATTTTGTAAGCAAGTTTGAGGTTTTTATATTGAAATTCATTGTAAGATTTGATATTTTTAATTAATCTTTGAAATAGTACAACTATTATAAACATTTATATTAACGTTTGAATTATCTTTCGAAGTGATAGTGATACCGTGTGCAGTAGAAACATTCTGTTGAAAATTATCAAAAATGTGTCAACTTTAAATTAACTTGTCAATTTAAATCTTGTGCCAAACCAAGGTGACAATCACCACAAAATTTCCCTTGATTATCAAATTTTTCTCGTTTTGCTTTTACAAAAAGAGAAATTTTAAAACTAATTGCAAAAAATAGCATAAAAGACACGTTTCATTTGACATTAAAGCACTCATTCAGTTTCTTAAACTCTGAATTCGTACTTTGAAACGTCAAAATGAAACTTGTCCTTTAATATACTATTTTAGCGTGATGGTGTTTAGGCATATACTGATGACCTGAAAATATTCTTGCGTATTAACAGTTTGAATGATAGCTATATACTTCAAAATAACTTGTTGATAATCAATCAATGTTCTGTTGATAATAAAATACTTTTGAACATTAGTAAATATGCGTTTGTTACTTTTGCTAAAATCACCAACCACGTGATGTTGTTTACATTGTACAAGAAGATCTTGTACAATGTAAACAACATCACGCTTTTTAGTAAAGAGCAATTTAAAGACATCGGTGTTTTATTTGACTCCGCTATATATGGAGTCTGCAATACCGGCACAAGATTCTTGGGTTCCGGTACTATTGTCCCAAGTTAACTTCGTCGTGCGATCTAGGACCATGCGTTCCACTGACACATTGTCGATGCCCAGTTCGAGAACTAACATGCTTTTAAGGGTGCGTTTCAATCCTGGCAAATCCATTTCGGTTCGGAACTAAGATTTTCCTGTATCTTAAATACTACTAGTAATAATAGGATGTCGCCACGGTATGCATTCTAAAATTAAATAGCAATTACCTTAAAACATTTCAAGGTCATTTTACCTGCTTCAGAAATTTCTACCTCTACATACGATTTGTAAATTTGGTCTGTGCGGCATTCTTTGCAATTTTATTTTATGCGTATGAATCAAATCGACACTTGTCAACTTCCATGCAGAATTAGGGAGAAAGACGCGCGAACTTTAAGCATTCATTTGAATTTATTTGTAAAAATTTAAAATTACGTTTCTTTTATTTATAAATTAAGTTATTCTTAAACATATTCTCTAAAGGTAGGTGATACTCATCCATTCGACTTTCTTATTTTCTTATTTCATATATATTTATATTTTGTAATTTATATTAATACAATGTTGTTCTCTTATTTTGGAAATAAACTAATATTATTATTATTATACAAAACGACACAATAAATAAACAGCAGTGTGTTTGTGTTATGTAAAATAAAACATTTTCTGTTACTTGATACATTTAGTACGTAGCCTGCATCTCTGTTGATCATGTCTAATAATAAAATAATAATAATAATATGCAAAACTGAAATATAGTCATATTATTGTCTTCATAACGTACCTATTAGTTCAACATTCTAATAAATATATTTCACCTGCTAAAAATACATGTAAAGTTAGTATTTGCAAATCCCAAGTGCCTGCCAGTTTGACAGTTGATCAGTTTTTATCATGTTTTTATTTTATTTCTATTTTGTAATTTGGCTCCTGGACAGTTTTCAGAATGGATTTTTTTTTTGTGAGATTACTAAGTTCGAATAAGAGAAATTCTATATACATATTTTAAGGCAAATTTGGTCATAGGTACGTTGTTACTTTATATTATAACTTTTCAATTCAAATATCGCGCCAAAACGGTACCATTTTTAACAGAATGTATTGGTTCCTATGTAAGTAAATTTAACAAGGAATTATAAGTATGCGATATCTGTATATTTTATAACATAACCTAGCCATAATTTGTGAAGCTGTGAACATTCTCTTATTATATTTTACTGTGTTATTATACACTATCTGTACGTTTAAGTACGTCACGAACATATTAGATAAGGCACTTCTAACCAAACAGTGAAAATCGCCACCCAAACAGCGTCAAGTATTTTTACATTAAAGATGATAAAAACAGTTTTAAATATGTACAAAGATTTAACTCTACAAACACCAAAAATGAAAAGAACAGTAATTGTAATAAAAATCTTCAAAACTAAGTAAGGTAAAGGTATTATTTTAATGTTAATATATTATAAATAATGAGGCTATTATAAAGATTATTGTTATTAATCGAAACTAGAAAACCGGGGAACTGACCTCCGGAAGAAAGAGTGGGCAGGCATATGTGATTTGAACTAGGGATGCGCACGATATATTGTTTTATAAAAAAATATAGATGTTTTCTTTTCGATAATCGTGATTGAAAATTTTTTTATTTAATAATATTGACTGTTATCGATTTTTTTATTCGATAATATCGTTTAATCAAAAATGCCATTTTAATCTTTGAAATTTCACACATTTATTTCACATTAATATACAAAAGAAACTGTTCATATTATACAGAATACAATAGAATATATTTTTAAGAAAGAAGTTGGAAATTTGAAAAATGCCTACTGGGATGTTTGCTGTTTCGTAGAAATTATAATCGGGAAGCGCCAGCGGAATATTGCATTTCATAGACTTGACATCTCGTATAGTTCGCCGAATCGCCTTCATGGGGTGTTATCTTTATCACAATTACTATTTCCTCAAAATTGTAAAGAAGATATGTTTTAAGATGTTTATTTTTTATTTGTATTTATGTATGTGTTTTATACCACTAGAATTATATATTTGAGTTTTGGATTATCTTATACGTTATAGATACAAATTTATATTTTGTTTGTCTTTTTATTGGATTTTTTTTATTTTTTGAGTAAATATATATTTTGAGTTAAAGATTTTATTATTTGTTACTAAATGGCTTGAAAAGCCACAGCAAAGAACTTTTAATATAAACATGATAAAAATGTCGATGTCAAGGTATATCGATATTCTTCATTCAATATTTGTTTAAAATCGATTTTGAATTTTTGATACATTATTCGATTCTAATATCGATATTTTTGAAACGTTGCGCATTGGAATTTTTTTATTTGCTAATTTGCTATATAGTTTGAACTATAAAATTTGATGAATATGTCAAAAATACTATAGACATGGTGTGCAGTTTCTATTTAAAAAATAAACGATTTCAAAGTTCTGAAAACTGCTAACAAATAAAATGTACCTATATTTACATTTTAAGTAATTAGCAACAACCTTAACAAATTTTGAAGAAAAATGTAAAACGTTCTTAGCCGACAATTTCTTTGCGAACTTCGTAAATATAAAACAGCTATTAGGCTTTTGTCGGCGTAAACAGTACCAGTTTAATTGATTTACATAATTCATCTCATTAGTAAAAGCATAGGCATCTTTCAATTAAGGATAACAGAAAACTCCAAACTATGTAGTTACTTTTTGGTTTTGTGGTGCCAACCAGTGATGCCAACTGTTGATTGTCTATTACGTACTTTCAAATAACTCGTAACATACTAAATTTTATAATTAGTAACCGCAAAAATTGTTGTTAATTATTATTTTAAATTATAATGAATATTTAAAGTATCGCATAACACACAACTAACCTCTAAATAATTGCTAATAATTGCAAGATAATAACGCCATCTATATTATATGTGCTACACTGTTAGGCGACGTAAATGTAACAGATATCTGTAATGTATGTAAAGACCTACCAAAAATGTAAACAAATTTTATTTCATGGATCACTTAAAAAATTACACATATATTTAGCTACTGTTACTATTTTTACCTTCCAAATATAAATACCGAGTGTACTTCCTATATTACATATACATTTACCGTGTAATTTTTAAATGTAGCCATTTTTTCTAGTACTTGCAAAACCACTAACTTCCCATTTTATTTACGGCTTATATATTAACTTAATTTAAAAAAAAATACGACCGTTCACTTCGTATAACCTTTATCTTCATGCTTAATGCATAAAATTTACATGTTTTGATATCATACGCCTGAAAAAATGGAAATAAAAATGGTATTTTTCCGGTACATTTCTCTCCCGCCAAAACGTTATCAAACGCAGCCTTAAGGCGAAAGGTGAAATGCATTAAATGTGTTTCGGAAACGAGAGATGGCGCTGAATTTAGATCCCGTTTTTTTCAAAAACAATACAATATATTATGAATTTCATTGATAGTATATAATAGTTAAGCATATTTAGAAATGATACAACGTTTTACTTTCTTTATATTTTATTCTATAAAAAACATATATTTAATAACTTCCAAAAAAACAGACAAAAAGAAAATTCGAGAAAGGGCGACGTTGTAGAGTTAATTTTTATGTACTTTAGTGTTTTTATTGTTTTTCTACGGTGAATATTAACGTCCGAAACGCATATTTTCATAATTTTTCCGTCCCTTCACATCCCTCGCCACTACCCATCCCGAACGCGCGAGATCACGATGATCGGTCGTGACCACATTTCTTGGTTCAAAACTGCCACGTACCTGATGCAGTACAAGTTCTCAATTGAGTAAATGAGTTTTCGCATTTGTGAGTTCAATTCTGTAGTGATAAAACAGATAGAAATAACATGGATAAAAGATACACGACTAAAGGAAAAAACCATCTTCGTCTTAGTGCCAAACGTAATAATGAGAAAACGGGAAAAATGCTATTGACACTTACGAACTGTATTCGAAAGAAAAAGCAGTCAATTGCGGTCCATTTGTCGACACGGCACATGGCTACTTAGCCGCTTCTCCAGACGGGGTGTTAGAAAATGGGCGAGGAATTATCTGCAGAAGGTAAAACAATCGATGAGGCAATAAGAGATTTAAGGAATTTTTGTTTAAACCAGAAGAAAAAACTAAAAAAATCTCACGATTATTATCACCAGGTTGAGGGGCAACTTCTGTGGCGCCCTAATTTTTGTTGATATCTTTTGTCAATGTTGTTTATTCGAAATGTAGTTTTCGTCAAAGTCTTTACCGATGAGGATGGTAAACAAAGTGTCGACTGACATTGTTTTTTACTTTGCGAATATTTTCTGGTTCATGAGTCAATAGATGCTGCCTCAGATGAAATTCAAAACTAGTGGTGTATAGGCCAATTGCATGCTAAAAGAAAAAAAGAATTAAAATTACAGGCACTGTAAGAATGTGAAAGGAACCTTCACGTCGAATTGCAACACAACAAATTTAGATTAAAATTATTTGACAGCAGTGAACACTCCTATATCTTAAATTAAACTTATCTTATGACAGACAGGCTCTTATCAATTTATTTGCCAATTACACATCTTTCAGGAAACTAAAATATTGTATACTAGTTCTCTTAATTTTCTGGTTGTAATTTGAGCACCCAAAAACTGCACAACATCGCATTCTTAGATGATAATAACTAATAAGAGTCGATCGCAATAACTAATAAATTACCACTACAAACATACCTACAACTAACACACTTACATAAATACCCAAACATGAAAACAAACCAACTTGCTGCTTCGAAGATGACGTCATGACAATAAGTCAGATTTCTGACACCCCCTTATACTTATACCACGGTGCTTTTGTCATTTAATTTAAAAACTATCCACCTATTTAAAAAATGTAGTATACGACAAGCTTTGAAAATAAACTCTTATAAAACATATCATAGTTACTAGTTTTTAAAATCCGAGTGCGAAACGAACGAAGGATTTTCAAAGTCGGTAATTGGTCTGACTATAGCCTTTTTGGACTTCTATCATATAACCTATTTTTCTTCACTAATTATCTAATTAATTAATTTAAATTAATTCCATTAGTGTCAAGTCATACTGTTCTACTTTAGTAACTCAAAGCAGTTGTCCCATATTTGCTTCTTTTACTATTGTATAATTTTAAAAATTATAAAACGATCCATCCACTAAACATTTATGTAGACATTTCCACACCTAGCTGTCTCATAATCACGCATAATGGAACAGAACCACAACCGAACCGTTCGCTTAAAAAAAACTACATGAA
The DNA here is from genome assembly GCA_963170755.1 of Amphimallon solstitiale. Classification (NCBI taxonomy): domain Eukaryota; kingdom Metazoa; phylum Arthropoda; class Insecta; order Coleoptera; family Scarabaeidae; genus Amphimallon; species Amphimallon solstitiale. The sequence goes on from OY720680.1 coordinate 60,915,248, forward strand.
AAAAAAGCATGAGAGAAAATTACTATTTGCGTTTCGGGCGGTAATTTTCAGATTTTTTTCTTTTTTGGATGATATTTAAAAATATTTTCTTCACATGCGCCCTTTCTCAGAATTTAAAAAAAAACATTAAATACCGAAATTAAACAAAATATCTGAACTATTATAAAAAAAATTAAAAAAAAGTAAGATGTTGCATCTCTTTAGAAGAGCATTTTAAGCCATACACTATTATAAAACAGGAAATAGGTTTTGTAATTTGTTTATAAAAACGGGAATACTTTTCCGATACGCGCCTCTCTCCCATATGGTGGCAAATGTGATGAATACATTCTCTGAATGTTTTATGTGGGCTGATGATCCGTGGTGCAGTAGTATATCATGTTATTCTGATTTTCTATGTTGTTTTTGTTTTGTAATTTCAATTTCAGTTTATTAATAGTTTGTAGGGAGCAACTGCTCTGATGTACTACCTAAACTTATATATCATATACAGGGTGTCCCAGAAATAAAAAGACGGAGTAGCAGAAATCGGAAGCTAGATTGTGTAAAAACGCACTCTCAAAATATCAAGTCTTTATTCGTGCGCAGACGACAGAAAAAAAATAATAAAAAATCAAATTGGCCTTACGCCGACCCTGGACTAAATATCCACCTGCTTCACTTTCACAATCGGTCCTTTTCAGGACCACCATATTACTTGTGTTAAAAAAAAGAAGGAGGAATAGATACTTCATAATAAAAATCAAACCATTAATTACTTTAATTTTACACCTGCTAGAAAAAAATAATTACATTCTTGATATTTACAGTAATAAAGGCTAGAAAAACTACGATTTATTGAATATTCTAAAATAATAATAATCAGCTGTTTCCGACTACAAACACATTAAAGAGCAACAACCTTCCTATTTTAAAAATAAAAACAATCTTTTATTGTCTGCAATAAAGTGAGTCGCCCACATGGCTCAACAACCGACTACATAGCTGCGTTATCTAGACGCATCGGGCAAAAAATATGTTTTATATGAATGAGTACGATTTAACATTTTTTCCCCGTTGCATACAAATAAAAGCGTATTTTTCTATGAATGCGTGTTCGTTTCTATTTACAAATGAGCATTCTTACGTGTATTTATACATTCTGTGCCAGGTCCGTAATGTAATTTTTTTATGTAAAAAACAACATAGAAAATTAAATTTTTAATTTCTTCGTTATTGCGGTATATTTGGGCCTGTTTCTGTTCGGACTTTACATACCTGCTACTCCGTCTTTTTATTTCTGGAACACACTGTATATTAAATCCTGTAAGTGGAGTTTGTAACTCTGTTGGGTCATAAATGTATTATTATTTTTATTATTATATTTCTTATCCTACTTTTATATTATGTTTTGTGATGCTAGACATGAGGAAAAAAAAAGTACGAAACACTTTTATATTACATTTTCAATACATGTATGCAACGATTTTTCCTACTAAGTAGTAGTCGTCCATATCGTACACGTGACTACTAGTAAATATAGCTCCAGCAAGCCGTCAGACATTATTGTTACGTAGGTAAAAACTAAATTCAATTGTGTGACACCTTGTACATATTTCTTTTAGATAAAATACAGAAAAATATTACATTATATGCATATAGACAGTTGTTTTCCATTTATTCTGTATGTAACATAAATGGGTGGTGTAACAGTAAATGCCTTTTTATTTTAACAGCACATATTATTCAGATAAGAAGACAAATACCTTAAAGGCAATATAATTGTATATGGAAATTAAATTAATCATTAAGCGCCACATACATATGAATATGCATACATACATGAAAATTGTTTTAAAAAAAAAGCTAATTGTAAGTACATTGACATTAAAAATCAACTTTTTCTTTTCATTAGTTTCGACACTGGCTACCGAATGTGTTTAAAGTAAGCGTTAATTTCTTCTGTAGCTATATACGAACATCTGATACGACATGAAGATTAAAAGAGTCGCGGAGAGGCGTAGGGGTGTATTTAATGGAAAACTTCGACACCACAGTGTTTTTAAACAGTGTTTGACACGCCATCACTGAAACAACACATAAACACGAAAATTCTCCTTTCTCGGTAGCAATATTTCGAACGGTCGATACCCGGTAATTACTATGGTCTAACAACACACACACACACACACACACACACACACACACACACACACACACACACACCCAAAGGCATGGTCCCGTATACGCCCATTTACATATATTTAGTCGTGATCATGTACACGGCCCGTGTCCCGAGGACATCGTTCAACAAATTACAATCCTCCGAAAGTAGAGGCTCTTAAGATAAACGCCCTGAGGTGGTTCGCTTTTAGATGGTTTAATGTTGACTCCGTCATCACCAACTTTGAGTTGTGGTTCTTTTTTAATTTATATTGCGGCCATATTTAAAGAGTATTGAGAATTCTAAAAGATTGTCCAATTATTGATGTACGTAAGTAGATTTGGAGTGAGGCAAGTTTATCTTAAGGCTCCTCGACAGAGGATCTGCGAATAGTTGAAAAATAACAGATTTTGATGCAAGTTATTTTTCTGATTTTAAATTTGGAGAAGACCTTTCATCGTCAACTTATGAAGAATGTAGTAATCTACCCCGCTGAATAATCAAAATTAGAAAAAAGTAATCTAATTAAAGTAAGTTAATTAATATGTCAAAATATTTGAAATCAGTTTTCTCCAAAAATCGTTTGCAGCAGATTTTTTTGCTTTAGTTCACTTATTTTTCGTTCAACTATTATTTGCTTTGTTTTAGATGAATATAAAATAAATTAAAATTAGGCAACCCACATTACAGGGAATATTTTCTAGTAAAAATGTTTCCCTCTGCTACATCTCTCAACCAATAGTTTGTCTAGAGGGCGATTGCAAATGAGTAAATGAATTTTTATTCGCTTAGATAGTGAGTTATTATTTCAAATATTTATTATATATTCCCTATGTAAAAGATATAATACCTCCACTTTCTTGGCGCCCAGAAATACTTTTTTGTAAAAGGAACACACAGTTTGTTTTCTCTCGTCAGTAAATCTAAATAGTTTTTTCTATATTTCCAATCTGCAAAGCTGACCACAAGTTACATGCCAATACGTTCTTGATGTTTCCCCACAGGAAGAAATCTAGGGGAGTGAGGTCAGGTGATCTTGGCGGCCACCTTGCTAGACCTCCACGACCAATCCATGAATCTGGAAACCTTTCGTCAAGATATTCCCGAACGGTACGACTATTATGTGCAGGAGCTCCACCGTGTTGGAAAACTATCTGTCGGCGAGCGGCTAATGGGATATTTTCCAATAGTTCAACGAAGTCGTCACGAAGGAACATTAAATAATTAATTCCTCGGCGTAATAATGACAGTTGTTACGATTGACTACCCCATTTTTATGGAATCTTGGTCGATTTTGTTGATTGCCCAATTGCAGAAATTCTGCCTGGTTTCAAAATCTTGGGGTTGCAATTCCTGGTGCAATTGAATTTTAAATGGATAGAACTTGTATTTCTGAAGAGTACGATGCACAGAACGCATTGAAATATCAGTGTTCCCACTAACTTCACGGACACTGATATGAGTATTTTCAACAGCAGCCTCCAGAACTTTCAACTCGTGTTCTACGGTCAAACCTGGCTTTGTTCTAACTCTCTTTGCTCCTTGAACAATACCAGTAGACGTAAATCTATCCAACACCTTTTTAAACGCACGTGGATGCGTTCTGAGAGGATATCTCTCCGCGTGCACACGTGACGCCAACAAACAATTCTTGAAACATTCTCCAAGAATGTCAACTATTACTTGTTGAGTTCCAGGCATTTTCGCAACGTTTATGAGATAACCATATTGCTTCTGTCAGTTTATTGTTATTTTGTCCGTTTGCACTTCTATTGGTTTATCATGACAGGCGTTTTTCGACAAATTGAACTAACAACTTTTTTTTTCTTTTTAATTTTGTAATGAAATGTGTTTTTTTAATAAATGGAAAACTTGAAATTGCGATTATCCAACGATGTAATTATTTTATATGGTTCTCATTTGATATTTTAGAAAAAAATTACTATTTGCAGCTCCCAATCAAAAATTATCTTATTTCCTTAAATCACTGAAAAAAAATTAAGCGTAGGTAGAAGTGGTCTTAGTCTATCCCTAAATTCGAAACCAAAACGCCGACACAATTTAGTTCCTGCCAAAAAAAATTTCGAAGTACGGTCTAATTGCGAAAAAAAACCGTTATAACAGCGAAACCCCTAAAGTTAGGGCCATGACGTTACATAAGAAAAAAAAAGTAATCTTCGAGGGCTTTCCGAATCAGCCAAAAATATACAGGGTGAGTCATCTAAGCGGGTAAGGCCGATTATGCCTTTATGAGTAAAGATATTTCGAAGCGGTTCTTTTCATGTGATAGCTGTTCATTAGAAGCACATTTTAAAAGTATTTTGTATTATACAGAGTGTTGCATAACTTGGTGGCTAACCATAGTTATAGTTTTTTAAAGGGAACACTCTATATATTATTGTATTTTTGAATTCCTCGTATAATTTTTAGTCAAAAAGTTATAAGATAGTATAGCCCTAAAGTGTAAAGTTTTTGACTTATTCCCATTTTTCTGAAAAATTCAATGTTTGTATAAAATTATATTTCTCGAAAACGAAGTATTAGATGGACAAAATTTTTTGCAGTATTTTTTACAATAAGAGGTCCTAATAGAAGCATCTTTTATTTTTTACAGTTACTAACTGCATGTGCAGGAAACTGGATTAAAATTAGATGACACGTTTTTGTATAAAAGTCATTTTTTTTAATGGAACACCCTGTATATCAGTCCATTTTTGAATTGTTTATTAAATTTAATGTAAGACGTTAATACTTTAAAAGTGACTATTACTGAGCTATTGTCTCTTTTTGATATAATTTTGTCAGTTTTGAGGTTTTAATTAATATAGTACCTATAGTACTGACAAAATTGTATCAAAAACAGACAATAGCTCAGTAATAGTCGCTTTTAAAGTATTAACGTCTTACATGTTTTTGATGTGGAATTTAATAAAATTCAAAAATGAAATAATATACAGGCTGTTCCATTTGAAAAAATTGACTTTTTTGCAAAAACTAACAAAAGCATATCAAAAAACGATAATAACTCTGTAATAGTCACTTTTACTGTATTAACGTCTTACATGTTTCTGACTTTTATACAAAAACGTGTCATCTAATTTTAATCCAGTTTCCTGCACATGCAGTTAGTAACTATAAAAAAATAAAACATGCTTCTATTAGGACCTCCTATTGTAAACAATATCGCAAAAAATTTTGTCCATCTAATACGTCGTTTTCGAGAAATATAATTTTATATAAACATTGAATTTTTCAGAAAAATGGGAATAAGTCAAAAACTTTACACTTAAAAATTATACTGGGAATACAAAAATGCAATAATATATAGGCTGTTCCATTTAAAAAACTATAACTATGGTTAGCCACCAAGTTATGGAACATTCTGTATAATACAAAATATTTTTAAAATGTGCGCCTAATGAACAGCTACCACAAGAAAAAAACCGCTTCGAAATATCTTTACTCGTAAAGGCACAATCGGCCTTACCCGCGTAGTTGACTCATGATATGCCACTGAAATACGGCACGGCACTGATGACCAAAAATATTTTAGGGAAATGGGGATTGTAATTATGGACAATTTTTCTCTTAAACTTTTTTCGATATATAAGTATTGTATGATAGAGGAGCTACAGTCCGAGGCATCTTAGGTGCTAAACCCTGTATATTGAAATGTTTTTATCAAAAAAGATGTTTTTTTCTTTGTTATGCCACGTAGTTTCCGAACCACCCTCGTACATGCATTTTAAACTCATCAAATATATTATTTATTCCATATATTTTAGATAACCCGACATACGTTCGTTAATTTTCGTTCAGTAAAGTCCACAGCACAATAAATTTACCATTTTTGACATTATGTACTAACCAATGACAATAATTTAACCTGAAGTTGTACTCTCGTTCTGACATTGTTGCACGTAATTACAAGTTATATCAATACAATTAGTTTGTCAAACAAAATGCTTAAAATCCGTCATCGTTCGATTAAGTTATATGCAATTATTAGAAGGCGAAGCACACCAATCAAACGAATTGTTTGACAAACATTTTAAAATAGAGTCACACTCAATTTATCTCGCTGTACTTGTATATCACGAAAAATGAGGACGCCATATCTCCCTACCAACCACCTTGGCGATAAACGCAACCAAGTATAACATCTGCATACGCAGAAACGTTCCCGTAAAGGTGATATTTATTGCAGTTATGAGATCTGAGTCGTGGGCACGAAAACTAAGTGAAAATGACAAGGTACTTCGACCGAAAATTGGGGAGAGAAAGACGCCGTAATGCAGACGCGTCCCCGACTCGGCGTTTGTCGGTAGATACAAGGTGGAAATTGCCCCTCGTTTTCTACCGCGCCTACCGACAAGTTTTAGAGGTGCGGGAAGAATCGTGCTACACCGCGCGGTGCGGTAAAGTGGCGATGTTCAATTTGCCAAATTACAATCTGGCTCATTCAATTGTTTCGCTCGTTTGTTTTAAACTGAAACGTAATTATAAGGAAAATAATTCGATGCGAAGTCCATTTGTTTCAGACGGCGGTACGGAAGTAAAGGTAAGGTAATATATTTATGTGACTGCAATTGACGGAAGTTGGAAATATTGAAAATTATGTGAGCACTCTCATTCTCAAATAATATGACACCGGTAAAATTGAACAAACTGGGGAAAATGTCATGTAACTGGAATTAAAATTTAATATTGAATCGTTTTAATTACACACTAAAAAATAATATTATGTCATCTTTCCTATAAGTTTGCAAATAACTTTTTGCACGCATAGCAGCTACGATTACTTATATCTTATTTGTCCAATTGTAGCAAATATTTTAAATAAAATGTAATAAAAACATTGTGCATCTATTATTAACAAAGGAGAGTCGAAATGAACGTATATCTAGTAGTAGTATAGTTTAGAATAAAAGAAGAAAATTAACTACAGTACTTAGTGATTCCTGTACAATATGCAGTAAAATTTTCAAAACAGTGTCACAGAAAGTTGTGCATTATTTTTATTACTTCTTCAAAAAATATTGAATGAAAAAGTGCCACACTCGCTTCGCAAATGACGTAATAATAAATGCGCGTCGGTATGCGTAAATGCGTGCAACTGTACGTTTTAAGTTATCGTGGATCGAAATTATAGTAAGTAGTTTTTGAACTAATTTATAAATATTTTATGCATGTCAAATATCATTATATAGCATTGCTCTTTTTACGAAGACAGTGAACGTCCCTAATCTAAAATGGATAATTTTGTCAAACGCACGCTAAAGGAATAGAGTCTGTTGGAACTTGTGCAGTTCTTTGAAGGTATATCATTGTTTATAAACAAGTATTGTATTTTTATTTTATAAGTAATATACTTCAATGTGGAACATACAATAAGTTGAAAATTATGTTGTTATATGTTGGAGTGAGAAATGAAAGATTTTTACCTGAGCTGGTTTAAGGAAATTCGTGATTTTACGATTTTTATAAGAACATTGCAACCTTAAATCATTTTTTTTTATTTTGTACTATAGAACATCAAATTGATGAACACGTATTTACAATATTAACCAGGGAGGATATAAAGGAAATTATACCTCCTTTAGGTCTTAGAAGAAAGTTTGAAATAAAGTAGGAACAATTCAAAACAACAAAAGTAAAAGTCTCTAGTATTTATTTTCCCATTTGTGATAATAACAATGAATGTTATTATATTATAATAAGTTCGCCCTCTTCAGCTGAAACAGTTTCAACGGAAGATACATCAAATGTCGATTGGCAAGAAATTGTTTATCCTCAACGTGCTACTATAAACTCATCGTATATAGCAAATGTACAACAGTTTCCTACCACATCTGTATGTTTATCATATTTATTATGATAGTTATTTTTGTAGCTATTGTGATTTTAGACTGTCCACAAGTTAATAAATGTGACTGAGGAAGGTAAGCTTATAGCGGCTAGCTATACAAATTCAAGACAAACTCCCTTCTTGAGGAATAAATTAGCCGAATTAATAGTATGAAATGAACTAAAAAAAATCTCCCGATAAAAGGTTTACCTAGAATCCAGTTAGATAACAATGTAGGTACTGTCATATTGATTATTTTTATGATATCATGCAGTAGATTTCAGCAGTTGGCTGATGAAGTTAATGTGCTCTTTTTACATGAATATCCTGAATTTTATTACCAAGCTTATATTCCAGGTCGTAATAAAGAGGAATCACCGAGAACTGCAAGAGGAAACGTGTATTCTATGTATGGATTGTTAAGAGAAGGTTCTTTGTTGATGTCAGGTATATTACAACAATTTAAATGTGAATTTTTTAGACCAATCGAAAGTAAAGGAGCATACTAATGAACCTACAGATGACCAGACAGATGAACTACTATGGTTAAAAAACAATAACACCCCATTCATAGAAGTTGAGGAAAAATGGGGAAAAACCACACTATAGCGAGCAAAATGATATTTACATGTATATGAGATCTTTTCCAGCTCATTTATGCGAGCGTGTAAACTATTTCTTGTAAAACACTTAATAATAGAGTTCTGTTTATATTAATCGAAAGAGAGTTTGTAGTCTTCAAGTTATGTTTATATTTACGTTGTTAATGTGTATTGTAATATTTGCATTGGCAAAAATTAAAATATGTTTTATTTATTGATGTCTTTTCATTAATTCCATCATTATTTCTTTATATTACATACATAAACGAATAAATTCATTTATAGTTATATCGTTTTATATCGTAATGGATTGCATACATTCCCAATACTTCTTGTCAAATAATTATTTCTTTGTTAGGTATGTTTTGCTGGTAAATTTTCTACAAAAGTGCGTTCGTGAATGCAGTATCATTTACACTTTTGTTATTCATACAAACGCATTTTTTTAGGTAATTTATCTACAAATATCTGCTTTTTACACTAAAAATATCTATTTAATGTAGAAAAGCGTCTTATAATTTGTATACTGAACAACTACAATATTGTAACTAATGGTTAAGCATAGACTTTTATGTCACTAATGTGACTACAATATTACATATATATGTGATACAATGCGGCAAAACAATAGATTACCCGCACGAATGCTACAGCTACATTTTGTAACAATTTTTACTGCAAGAATAAGTGATCCTACATATATGGTGTCACCGTTTTTGCTACATCCTGTCAATAATGCACTTACAGATGCGCCCAATAAACTGCTACATGTTTGTCAAGTGAAATGCAACTATCTATAGCAAATAATACACACGAAATCGAACGTACCTATATTTTTATATTTTTTTACAATACTTGTAACTAAAACATTTATTGACAAAATTTTTAAAATAATTCTTGTAAGCTGTAATAAGTTGATATTTTACTACAAAATACTAGAAACATTGGTATAATTATAGTAATTTCTTTCGAACATTTTTTCCCGTGTACCTTCAGTTATACCTGATAGTTTTTATTAGCGTTTTATGAAGGTTATGAGATTTAGGGCTGAGAGTTGCAACATTTTAGATACCGCTAAAAAATATTTTAATGGATATCCCAAATAATTAATAATAAATAACAACAATTCTAAATTATATCATAAAACCATTTGAAAGCCAGTATAGGGTATTGCTGGCACATGACCATCTGGATCTCGCTATCGCTGCGTGATATAAGCCCGCACATAACAAAATTTTTCTGATTCTGGTAACCTCAAAATATCGATCTTGAAGTACCGCCATCTATTCAAAGCATTATAAACTACTTTGAGTATTTTTAAAATCACGTGCTAAAAATACATATGATTGAATTACATCAAGCCTATTGTTATTGACATTTGACATATTTGACGTTATTTTGTCTATTCTTTTCTGCTTAAATTCTTCTAATACCACAAACATTAATCCGTTTCATTTAATGTGTCCTACATATTTACTATAATACAGAGAGTATATAAATGAGTGAAAGACGTTTGAATTTCCCGCTTTCTATTTTATTGCTTTAAGTTGCTGCCAAGTACTAGTCAAATCTCTGAGGCTGTAAATATTGTATATCATAGGCGTAACTTAAAAAAGTGAAAAAGAGAACGATTTTAGTTACTTTATTAAAAGATAATTACAATAAGATTTGTTTTCCAATGTTGATATTTTAAATTGTACTCTATCTTAATTTCAGATTAGACTAGTCAATGAAAATTATTACAAACGTACTATTCAAGATATTTTTCATTTAAAATTTTGAAAATTACAAAATTTGTTTAAAATTATTACAAAAGTATAACACTTATTCAAGTTACTTGGTATTTATATTTTTGAAAATTATAACATTTGCTCAAAATTATTACAAAAGTATAGCATTTTTCAAGATATTTATTATTTAAAATTTTCAAATTACAACATTTGTTCGAAATGCTGTCCCTGTAAATGCAAACACAAATTCACTCTTCTTTTCATATTGTCTAATACATTGTGTAATATTTCTGGTCTAAATGTCATTTACAGCTTCTGAAATTGTATGTTGTAATTCCTCCAATGTATGGATACGGTTAGAATGAACTTTATTCTTTAAATAACCAAACATGAAATAATACAAAAAATCAAATCTGGTGACCGAGGAGGCCAGCGGTCTCTATTTAACAATCTGTCTCCATAAGACTGTTGTAAATAATCTAATGTTCTCTATACAGTACAGGCTGTGGCACCATCACCATCCTGTTAGAAATAACCACGTTGCAACACATCATTGTGAAGTTGATCAATAAAAGGTTTAAAATTAGATTTTGATAGGTATTCGCACGACTGTCTTGATGAAAAAAGGACCGATGATTCTTCTTCTTGACATCGCTAACCATACAACGATCTTTTGTGGATGTAACGGAGTCTATAAAAATATGAGAATTTTCTGAAGACCAAATTCTATTCCACTGAGATGGAACCATCACTGAAGAAGGTAGTATCCAAGATATCGTCATTGTTTAAAACTTTATTGAACGAATCACAGTACTGTATATGACAAGGAAAATCCAGAGATAACAATTCATCAGTTACAGTTATTTTGTATGGATGTAAATTAAGAACTTTCTTGCAAACCTTTTAACAGGTACCAAGTGATAAATTTGTTTGGGCTGATAAGGACCATAAATATTTTTTAGGACTCGCATCCATTCTTTGACTAATATCTGCAACAACTTGTACAGTTAGAACAATAGATTTTCGTTTCGCAACATTCCCTGTTCTGCGAAATCTATCTTACACGACGAACCTGTACAAAACAATCATGTGTAAATTCTATATTTTTTATTCTTCTTGAAATTGCTGCTTGCAATTTTAATAGGAATAATACCATATTCCTTGATGATTGCGTATTCCTGAACGAAAATATGCCCCAATGATAAATTTGTTGTGCAGATCTGTGAAAACCATCATTAACCTAAAAGCGAATATTGATTAGGTATATTTGTATGAATCTGTTATGACTACTTCGTCTCTTACCGATACTAATATGCGGATGTAAAAGGTGGCAATAAGAAAAGCTTTTCTAGTAATAAATAAATAAAATAATAGAGTAAGTATGTGAAAACGGAAATCAAAATAAAAACAACAGGATACTGATCATTACCAATATATCTTCTAAAAGCACCAACTTTCCGACATAAAAAAAGCGCGGGCGATTCAAATGCCTTTCGATCATTAATGAACACATTGTACATTCTGAAAGTTACGACGTATACCAATAAAAACTATTTCAAGTTTTTTCACGGAAAAAAAACGTGCCTGTCATTTACTTCTTATCAAAATAGTCTGTGCTAAAAGAAATTCTCCGGGTACTTCGGAAAATTAGAATTGATTGTCCGAAATGTAGTAAAAGGATATTTTTTTGCATTTTTTGGTTAAATTTATATGATAACATTTGTTGATGTATAAAGAGAATTTTTTATAAATTCTAATGGAAAATTGCTGGGCTGAAGTGAAGCACCTTTGCTAGACGTTATTTGGTCAAATATGTGAACGGTAAGGTGATTTAGTGCAATTTTAAAAAGGACAGAAGTGGGTTTATTATGAATATTTCAACATTGCCAATTTTTGTTCCGTAATTAGACTTTGGATAATAAAGATGCTACTGTGATTATTAAAATGCTGTAATTATTACCAATAATGCTTCTTGTTATTATCGTATAGTTGAAAAGTGCCAAGAAGAAAGTGATTAATGTTAAAGCAAATTTTCGTCTGTCTTGAAATGTGTGCATAGAAATACAAAACATATGGTATAGGCAGCACCAAAGAGTGCGTTACTGTAACTAATTAATTTAGCAAATTGTAATAGTGCCAAAGTAGAAAAAAGTACATTAAAGATGTAGGTACCGCAATACAAAAAAAAAAAGTTTAGAGAATAAAACATTTCTAACCAGTATTATTTAAAGATAGTGCATATTTTTTTAAATAAATGTACATCAGTTTATTGTAATATTTGACTATACTGTACAAAAAATTTAAGGTTTCCTGATGTTGACAGAATCATTTAGTTTCGGTGCCCTATCCTAGAAGAAATTATTTCACATGTTAGGGTTAAAAAAGGTGCAGATAAAATGCTATTGATGGTGGCTGAATATTAATTGAGATGTGGAGTAGTAAAAACTTTAAAATCTTTCAATGCAGTAAGTTGTAAGCATCGATTGCGTTAGTACTGCAATTTTTTTTTTCAGTCAGTAGCTGACAAAATCAAATTTTGCCAATATTTTGTCAGCTACTAAGTTTAAACAAATTTATAAGGAATTCATATGTACTCAAAATTAAGTTTGAGAAAAATCATTCTATACATATTTATCAAGAGTACAAAAGTATTTAGAGCCTATATGCAATATTTTTTGTATAAATGAATTGTCAAAATTCGGATCCGAAATAACACTTTTACTCTTGGCGAGTAGCAGAATTTTTTCAAATATCTTGCAAAATATGCATTCTATAAAGATTTATTAAGAGAATAGATGTACTTAGAATAGGATTTAGAATAATTTTTAGAGAAAACTGCATAATTTGAAACGATCATAACTATAAGAAAGTCGTGTAGTGGCTACACCTTATTATTACTTGTGAATCCAAGGCCCCTTCATATATATATTACAAAACGTTCTTTAAATTTACGCCAATTCTCACAAATAATAGGTACCTTATTTTTTTACGGTTTGAAATCCTGCATTCAAACCTTACGCATAATTTAACAATTAGTGGTCAGTCTTATTAAATGTGATACTTATACTTCCAGATAGATTAGTCACATTTCTAACTGGCCCATGTTCTGCCTCTATTAAAACAATTATTGGTTTGAAAATATCATTTATTGTTAGACATTCTTCTAACAAGTTATTGCACATACTACTTAGATTTTAAAAAAATCACAATGTTACATATATTGTCAAGATAAGATAGGCAACTAGACGTTTTTACAGTAATAAAAGAATTCCATAACAAGTGTACAAATACGATAATATTGGATGCATTTAACTTGAACCTTATGTGACGTATTATCAGGAACTTAAAGGCTGTACCTGCAATCCAGGATAGAGGCATTTTGTGAAGAGGATTAGACCTGTGATGAACCGCTAAATAGGTACCAGGCTATGCGAATCTGAAGAATAGGTATAAATGTCTAACTGAAAATCAAAAAAGGAATTTATTTGTAACTCATCAAAAATTTCTAAATTTTTAGGGCCAAAATGTAGTTAAAGTCGGTCCATAACTTTGTTTATCCTATACGCATTTACGTAAATACCACTAGTAATTCTAAGTTCTTCCAAAAAAAAACGATAAAATGCAAATAGTTACAACCTTTATTAGCAATGAATGGCAATTGAAAAGATTTTCAATGGCAATGTTTTTTTTCCTTTTGTAAATACCACGCCTTTATGTGGAAAAGGTAGACAACAAGTATATTATTTTAAAACTTAAATTTCTCTACATGAAAATTAGTATGTTTGCATATTAACTGCGACAGGCTCGAACTCGAGGAAAGAAAAATCAATTTCTCGTCACTGCGTGCACATTAGACCACATTTTTTTTGTACGGGCATTACTCACATTTCTCTTTCACCCCCTCTTTTTAATGACGCTATTTAAGACTAACCCTGTATATTCACAATATACTTCCTTATGAAATTTTCAACATGTAAATAACAATTTCTTTACCATAAAATTGACATACATATATTATAGAATAATGAAATATCATATTAAATTGAATAAATACCTATAGACATTGTCAATATTTAAAATAACTCTAGATAACATAAATTACTTGAAACGTTTAAATAAAGTAGGTAATTAATTCAACGAACGTTAAGTGGATTTTTCTCACCTTAACATTACTGGCGTAATTCTATCGAGACCCACATTTGAATTCTAGTGCAAATTCCTTACGTTTTGCGCGTATTATATCACTGCGTTGTTATTAGCATTAGCTTTGATAAAACAGCGGAAAAGGTAAATATCCTTTCATTGATAAGATTGTTCAATATTAATGTTAAACTGTTACGGTTAATATGTATAAGTATAATACATTTTTGCGCAATTTAGATTTAAGATGGATGATCATATATATTAATTTTACTTTCTTATAGATGTACAGTTCTCTTAACAATATGGTCGCCAATCTAAAGTATATATTCTGTCAAATATTTGTAGGTCTAGCTACGACTATATTATGAATGAAATTGTGAATCTTTCCAAGGGCAAGTTTGTACGTAAAATATATGGATGAATATGTATATACATTCATGAAGACAAACTTAATGTAAACATAATAAATCACCCGGTTTTTATTTGGGATGCTTTTGCAATTTTATATGAGCTTTTTACTGGCATTGGAAGTATACCGTAGTCGACAAATTTTAATTTCTGGTACGAAAGTAGAAGAGGAAAAGAGCACAGCGAAATAAAGTAAAGAGAAACATATAGCGAGGCTGCCAAGTACACCCGGCAAACGTTTCCTATGAAATGTGAATACCCCCCGACTGTGTGTGCTTCTCCCACCACTGTTGGAAAGCAGGCATCGCAGCATTTACAATGCATGGGATAGATAGCTAGTATAGAAGTATAAACAGAAATTAAATATTGTCGACTACGGTATGTGAAATACACTATCTATCTCTATAAACTTTCTTAATATTGATGATACAGGATCAGTGCAATTAGTACAATTGTTAAGAAATTTTAGGAGTATTTGATAGAATTTTCAAATTCAGAATTAACATTTGGTGTCAACTTTTGAAGATATTTTAAAAAAATGAAAATTGCCAAAATGTTCAATTATACATATCTTCGTAACCGTTAGAAATAGAACAAAACTAAAAATGGCACCTTGTAGTATTTTCCACGTAGAATTTAACAATCTTAATTAAAAATTCATGGCCAACTTAATTATCAAGATTTAACATAATAAATGTTGGAAAAAGATTATCATACCAAACCTTATATCTATGAAATCAGAAAGAAATAATCACATTTACATATAAAGTCATGGCCAACTATGATTACTATTTAAAAAAGCATAAGTTATTGTTGTGATAATTCAGTTAAACACGAATTTTTTATTATAAGACACCTATTATATATATACAGGGTGAGTTTTTTTGAATGTTTAGCATTGGGATCTCAGAAACTACTGGAGATAGAAAAACGCTTAAATGGGGAAAGATGCGCAGTTTTACAAAATTTTTTTTTCAAATAAAACGGGTGAAAATAGACTATAAAACAAAAAAATAAATGAAATATAATAAAATATGCCGCATTATCCACAGATTGCTCTAAGACCTTAAAACGCGTAAGTGTTATCAATAATTTTATCATTTGCCTTTTAAATTATTAAAATCGTCTTTTTTATTATAAGACACCGATTATATATATATACAGGGTGAGTTTTTTTGAATGTTTAGCATTGGGATCTCAGAAACTACTGGAGATAGAAAAACGCTTAAATGGGGAAAGATGCGCAGTTTTACGAGTTTGATTTAAAACTGCTTTTGTTTCCCCGATAACTTTCATGGCTTATTAGATATTCAAAGAAAACTAAATTTTACGATTTTCTTTAAACATGCTTAACATCGTTAATAGTAATTTTAGAGAAAAAGTGTTCAGACAAAAGTTTTAGACAATTTTACGCCAAATAAAACTATGTAGCTAATATTTTTTTTTCATTCACCATTATCGAGTTATGACACAAACTTGTGTTTTTTTACATGGAAACCATAGTTGGTTTTGACATCATTAAAAATATTATTTTTTGGTGATTACACCGATATAAGGTTTGATATGGTTACTTTAAAAAATAAAGAGGATATAGACATTTCTATGATTATTTACTTTATAAGATATAATTTTTTTTAAAAAAAAAATTTTTTGGTGTTTTGTAATTCAAAAAACGAAAAATCTGAGTTACAATAGTGTTCGTTGGAGCAGTCGAGATAAATATACTAACATTGCTTTCACGTTGAGTCACAGAAGTGAGAGCTGTTAATTTTTACTTTTAAGTCAAGTTAATTGTCAAACATTGACAATTAACTATTAATTAATTTAATTGTAACTTAACTATAAGCGGTTCAAACGACCGTTAATCATAAGTTTGCATTGACTATGGAATTTTCTAAAGTAGAAAAGCGTGATATAGTTGAATGTTACATTCAGTGCCAGAAAAATTCTGCTAGAGCTGCTGAAGTTTATTTTGAAAATTATTTTGATCGACGTCAGCCGTCCCTACCTACTTTTAAGAGATTATGGGATAATTTAGCAGATTATGGTTCGTTCGTTAAACTAAAATCAAAAAAAGGGTTGGATGAAGATAGAGAAATAAACATATTAGCATGTGTCGCTCAGCATCCATCTTTATCGACCCGACAAATTTCAACAGAAATGGGCTCCTCTCAACGCACTATTGTCAGAATGTTGAAGAAGCATAAATTTCATCCCTACAAATTATCAGTATCACAAACTTTACATGAAGGTGATAACATCAGACGAATAGCTTTCTGTAGATGGTTTAAAGATCAGTGTCAAAACGATCCACACTTTTCAATGAAAATATTATGGACTGATGAATCTCGTTTTACAAATTGTGGAATGTTTAATAGGCACAATGAGCACATATGGTCTCAAACAAATCCACTTCACGTTGATCATAGGAGACACCAAATTAAATTTGGGTATAATGTTTGGTGTTGTGTTATAGGATCAACTGTTCTTCCACCTTTTATTTTTGATGGATCACTAACTGGCAATCGTTATCTTAATTTTTTACAACAAGGTTTCGAGGAAATGTTAGATAATTTAAATTTAAGAACCCGAGCAATGCTGCAATTGTTTCAACATGACGGAGCGCCTCCGCACAATCAACTGAATGTTAGAAATTATTTAAATTTGAACTTCCCTAATCAATGGATAGGACGAAATGCACCCATTGAAAGGCCGGCTAGATCCCCTGATTTATCAGTTTTGGATTTTTTCTTGTGGGGTGTACTAAAGGACACAGTATACAAAAGAACATATAAAACAATCGACGATTTAAGAGAAGCTGTCTTAGTTGCTTTTAATAACATGGATAGGCGTAAAGTACGCAATGCTACAAATTCTGTTGTGAAGAGATGCAATTTGTGTATTAATAATAATGGAGGTATCTTTGAACATTAATAATGTTGTGTGCCCTTAATAAAAGTTCTTATAGTTTTTATTTTATTACTACATAAGATTTCAAAATAAGTTTTCGTTTGGTTTGTATTTTATCAGTTCAAAATTCAATTGTTTTCCATAAAAACCATAAAAATATCTATATCCTCTTTATTTTTTAAAATAACCACATCAAACCTAATATCATTGTAATCAGCAAAAAATAAGCTTTTTAATGATGTCAAAATCAACTATGGTTTCCATTTAAAAAAACACAAGTTTGTGTCATAACTCGATAATGGTGAACCAAAAAAAAATATTAGCTATAAAGTTTTATTTGATGTAAAATTATCTAAAACTTTTGTCTGAGCACCTTTTCTTTAAAATTACTATTAACGATGCTAAGCATGTTTAAAGAAAATCGTAAAATTTAGTTTTCTTTGAATATCTAATAAGCCATGAAAGTTATCGGAGAAACAAAAGCAGTTTTAAATCAAACTCGTAAAACTGCGCATCTTTCCCCATTTAAGCGTTTTTCTATCTCCAGTAGTTTCTGAGATCCCAATGCTAAACATTCAAAAAAACTCACCCTGTATATATATTTGATATGTTTTAGTTGTCACTCATAAGCTCATCTTAGTTTTAAAAACAGCTTCATTATATCCAGGAGATTTGCATTCAAACACATATGGGGTTTAATTTAACTCATTTTTATTAATATTTTTAACAGAAAGAGAATAGTTATTTGTAATCGTTTTGTAAAGGAAAAGGAAATATTATTCCAACCAACAAAAAGTTGTAGGAAATTACCTATATGGTAAATAATACAGTTTAATCTATTTATTAAAATAAGAAAATGGCCATAATTTATTTATTAATAAAAATAACTATGTATATCAAGTAGCATGTCATGTGAATCGTTGAGAAAACACCTTTTTTTTATAAAGTCATGGCCTACTTTGGCTTGCATTAGAAAAAACACAAGTTTGTGTCATAACTCAAAAAATAAAGCTAAAATAAAGAAATAGGTTAATGTGCATTATTTACCTTCCTACAACTTTTTCCTTTACACATTTCTTCTAAATCGAACGAAATAGCAAAAAAAAAATTCTGCAAAATATCTAGTAAGCCATGCACTTTTTCCAACAAACAAAACTCTAATTAAATAGAGCTATTAAAACTGCAATTCTTTTCCAATTTATCGAATCTCTATCTGTTGTACTTTCTGAGATCGGAAAAAACTGACCCTATATACATATCTAAAAATTAATACTGGAAGCCTTTACTTTGTGATATTCCCTATTACAAATACCTAAATAAAACATTTTTTATACTTTTTTATACCACTATAATTCGATAAATGGGTGTTCTACTCCAACTCAGCCGAATTAAAATTGTATATCGTAAATTTTTTTATTCAATTTCATACTTGGTATTGGAGCACACAGATTATATGTTCTTTATGTATTTGATGTAGTTTAACAAGCAGATTATTGTGTGCGTTTGTAACGTGCTTTATAGGTGGCTTTCGTAATATCGTTTGAGTTATTAATTTACGAAAAAATAAGATGCATATGCGTTCAAGTCCGTCCTAAATGCGCTCGTCTCGTGTGGATTGGCAACTTTTTTGTTGAGAGAATACGTAGTATGAGAAAGTACTGCAATGAACATTTTCGACATTCAGATTCCTGCAAATGTCTACGATTTAAAGGTTTTCTTTTTCTAAATATCTGTGTGTGTCCGTGTCTCAATGTGTGCACGTTGCTACAATTGCGGCCAAACGGTAAATAGGTATATCAATATCAAACTTTATATTTGTAATATACCAGGTGTGGCAATTTATTAATCTGACTGGTGCTGCTACCAGCAAACAGCGGGCGCGCCGCAATAGGTTTGAACACATCTGTTCTTGTAAAATTGGGGAAAAACTGCTACAGAGGCTCATGCCATGTTAAAGAAAGTATACTGAAGTGGATGTTTATTGCTTTGTTTATATTGTCACTATCAACAAATGATGATTAATTGTAATGTTGACTGAATCACCGCACAAAAGTCCCTAATTGAAGATTGTCTCAATATTAAGTTGGTTTTCAGAAACAAGCGGAATTTTTTTTCTGGTAAAAGTAACAGCAATACGCTTACTGATATTTAAGAGAGTAGTTTGATTTGGCTTCTGAAACACAAATAGTTCAAGTCATCCTGCACCTGCAAGGAGTCGAAGATAGAATTAACTTCTTTGTATATTTTACTGGCATTAGCACAAAGTAAACATTGGAGGAATTCAAATATCAGACAAGTCATTTATAAAAAAAGTGAATAGCAATGGACCCAGACTATTTCCTTGCGGTATCCTTGACATGACCATAAAAAAGGAAAACCTTGAAATATCATAAATCAATATTGATGTTAGGCAGGGAGTAACACCATTTTCAGTTTCTATAGGTGATAAAAGCGTTGGTTTATATAGTCTGAACTTGCTGTGCCTTCATGTTTGTGTTTTATTTATACTTTTGATTCCTGAACAGATTATTTAACGCAAACTTTGGTGATGCCTAATATACAACGGCTATTTCCAGATTTGCCAAAGATGATTTGAACATTGAATGAGATTTAATATAGTTCACATACTGTCATACGTTTCTTTTGTGTTTGTAGAATGAGCCATTGGAATTGATGGTTTGGAGTTACCATTATAAAGTAAAATGGATTTGAGACTTGTTTTCGACGAGTCGATACACAATCGCCATTCTGCAGGGGTTATATTCAATACTCATTTCATACAAAAGTTGAATTACATCAGTACAGTAGCAGAAATTTCTTTCAAGTTTGTAAAATGAACTGAATTTTTCTTGACAATTCTTCAATACCAAGATTCTTGTAGTGGAATGAAAAAGATTCCATTCTTTTAATCGAAATCCCAAAATTTGTGATTTTTCTTTGGTTAAACCCAAATCCCGTATCAATCATTCAGATCTGATTGAGTGATAAGATGTGGTTCGTCAGAAGGAACATACGTCAGATCACTTGAAAATGACACATTCAAAACATCGTGTATATCTTCCTCGTCCGTGGAATTTGAGTGCATTGGATTTGGAAGCTCACAATGTCTGGGTTCATTACTTTGTGTTTATTTCTTTTTGAGAACCATTCAATTCAAGAGAGAAGTAACAGTCCGTAATCTGCTGGCTCACGCCAAAATATTGGCCATTCTGACAGGACTTCAGAAGAATTCTTGTTTGTTGTTTGAAAAATATAGAACATGTTAATATCTTTTTGGACACCTCAAGTGTATGTGTGTGTGTGTGTTGGTATGTATATTTGCTCAACTTCCTGGTGAAGAAAGTGATAAGAGTAAAACTGCTATTGAGCTTTCGTCTGGGTAATATAACTCAATTTAACTGATTTCTAGTTTTTACCTGACTAGTAAAACGACATCTTAAATATTAAGTTAATTCGCAAAATATACCCCAGCACTTCACTTTTATTTTATTGCTCAAAACAGCAGAAAACTTATGTTAATTTTATTTTCTGGCACATTTTGCTCCCTGCAAAAACTTTTTCAAGTGCAGCCGTAAGTAGCAGACGTTCGAATGTTATTTGGGACAAAATTTAATTTCGCTAATTAGCACTACCAATATCAATTGTATAATTCAAAACATCTGCTTATTTGAGAATATAAAATATTTTTACATTTTATTAAAAAATGGCAACTGTTACTGTTACAACACAGAATTGTTTTTTTTTTGTCATATTTTGGTTGTCTACCAAGTATTGCTCATATTGTTACAATTAAAAAGCTTCAGCAGTAAATACAAATCACTTCCAGAAACAATAAGTAACAAAACGGAAAATTTAATAGTAATAATAGTTAACAATAACATATATTTATTTCAGAAGAATTATTAATATCTAATTTATTTTGGCAAATGTCATTGAAATTATTACAAAATAAAGCCGATAAATCAATAAAACAATCATTCTCTTAAAAAATAAAATATTTCCCGAAAGCCTAAAGAATAAGAACCGCTTCTGTAATAATTAGCAGGCGAACGTCTCCGGTTTAAACTACGACGGGGTTACAATGGAGCAAAGAACTAATGTAAACAACACACATTTACTGAATAGCATTATTCACGCATTATTCATATGGTGAACAGCAACATCTGTTTGTTATTGAATCACATGTTGACGAGAAAACGACACGAAAAAAAGTCCACTTAACTCGTAAATATCCTATTTTCATCGGCGTAGATATAGAAGCGTCAGAGGTTTTTTAAATTTATTATATTTACCATATATTTGGCATGATAAATAAAGTTGTATATGTGTATACCTATTCATACTTACGTTAGTTTTGCTTTTTCATTGTTTTGACTGTTAATTACGAATCGACTTCTCCCAATTATCTAGACGTAAGTGTGCACTGGATTTCGTTTAGATTCAATATCATACGCGTACATTTTTAGTTATTTATTTAGATCCAGAACATTGTTTACCTATGTTACTTGTTCAAATATGATATGGAAGAACTTCGAGCAATACATCGTGAAACAATGGCGAGTTGGATTGAATGTCATACTGATTGTATGTCCATTGTCAGTGGGTCCGATATTTATTGCAAAGTCTGTAAAATATCTTTACAGAATGCCAAAATATCGCACGTTCGTTACATGTTTAAATGACGATGCTCGAAGTATTTCTGAGTGCAAGGAACTAACACAAATTCCAAATTTAAAAAATCAGTTGTTATTCCTTCAGGAACACTTTGGAAATTTGCCTAAACTAATCACATATTTTGAAAATCGAAATATCAAATTAAAAGATGGATTAACCACATTAGATGTGGGCTATTAATAATTTCAAAAGTATTCCAAGTGACTTCGGATGTGGCCTTCGGCAAAAGTTAGACGCAGTTTTTAATAGAAATCCAGATTTAATAACATTGCCGCAATTGTGTATGGGGACAATGACACAAAATCAAACTTTAAAATACGCTGAAATAAAAGAATATTTCCAGTACGCACCTATAACTAGTTGCGATGTAGAAAGGTCGTTTTCTACCTACAAGGATGTATTTAATTCAAAGAAAACAAGTCTTACAGAAGAGAAGCTTGAGAAAGTATTGCTAGTAAATATTAATACTCCTTTATTTGAGTTGTACAACAAAATAAACAAATAATAATGTATTTTGTATTTTATAGATCACCAGCCACTTGTTATCCGCAATTATATAAATAAAATCAACCCCTTTTTAAAATTAGAAAATTTCAATAGTGTGCCCATGGGCGATGAGTCATCGGCCGCTCGTGTCCGCCCCCTAGTAATAATAAATAAAGTGATTATGCTATAAATCACAAATAAACACAAAATTATATATCATAATAGCGCACAGACCTCTGTTGTTAATTTAATATATATTTGCTTAAACATGTCTGTTGTATTTTCTTTTATATACCAGTTTACAATATACTCACACTTATGTCTTAAAAAAAATTGAATACAATCTATCTTTATTATAGGTTTACGTTACATATCCCCTGGTTTTAGGACACGGCAAAACTGCGAATAAATGGTTTGAATTGTGTGTTGAATATATGCCATACTATCAGTGTTTAATTTCTGATCAACCGCATTGGTTTCAAAGCAATTTTTTGAAGAGCAAGGTTACTTAGAAAATAAAGTAAATACAGTGTCATGTTGAGGATGAAAATATCTAGGGTCTCACTTAAAAAACAAACAAATTTTCAAAGTGCTGTATTTTAACTGTTTATTAATATTATTACAAATTTGAACCGTGAATCTACTAGAATAAATATTGGTTACTTCGTTCATGGAGTGTCAATTTTTTCAAATGCCTTAATTTTTGCGATTTTTTGCATGAAAATTGACCATTTTGTGGCATAAGCCGATCAGATAACTCCCCCTCCCAAATGTTCCCCTCAAGATTTTACGGTTTTTGATAAGCCGCCTCCTCACCATGTGCCCTTCTATCTAAATAGGTATGTAAATAAAACTAATCAAACTCGCGTGTACAAAAATATAGCATTTTTTATCTAAAATTCTTCGACGCCGCAGATTATTAAAAAATGGTTTAAAAGGGCAAGTGCCCTAGGACTTTCTGTAGGCCTTATATGGCACTACTTAAATACAATAATTTTTAAAGATGCCAAAATCTAACGCTAATTTTTTTCTTACACAACATCTAAATTTTATTCTATTTCATGAAAATAAAGTATGGAACTTGTTCACAGCAAAACAGTACCTGCTAATCTATCTTTGACAACTTGCGATGCAAAAGCTGCCGCCGCAGCTGATCTCTGCAAAACCGGGTCCAATCCAAGCGTCGTCCACGGTGCAAAAACGCCACTGGGACTCCCTCCGCCCAAGGGGCGATGTGCCGGCACCCTCAGGACTCCTTGCCCGTAGAAGCCCGACGGAACAAAAGCGGCCAGGCTGTTTCTGTTTTGAAGCAACGCCTGGTGATCGTAAAAATTCGTGGTCATCTCATTCTCGGATTTCTCCTCGAAATTCTTCCCCAGCAGATTAGATATGCTGAAGGGTAACGTGGTGTTGGTCGAGGTGTGCGATTGAGGAACATTATCGGGACTTGAACAGTGACTTCGGGGACTTCGCGGTTCACTATCACTGTGAGAGAGTCTACTGTCCGTGTCTAAAACGTTAATTTCGCGTTCATCCTCTGTCAAATCGTGATCTGACATCTTTCACACTAAGATTTGCTTAAAGTATTTCACACACAATATATGTAAGTATATTTTTTAAATTGTTTCTTGTAATAATCACATTTTTTAATTTGTTTCCATTGTCTAATTTATAAAAAGCAATAGTCAATTAATTTACCAATCAAGTAGGACGTTTATTTTAATAAATAGCCCTTAAAACTTTGCGCGTTGTTGAGCTTGAAATAGCACAGCGAAATAACAATCTACCCTTACAGTATCAATGCCAGACTAACACTATGCCACGGCTGTAGAGGTTGCCATGGCATCGGCAACACACTTAACAATTGTCCAATCATTGGCCAGATTGTTTTTTACGGCCACGCCTTCCGCATTTCCCATTGGATTAACTGATTTCAAGTAAATTGAATATCTTTCTGTTAATTTTTTTCTTTTTCTTTTGCCTTCCTAAACAGTTGGCGGTTTATTTAGTCGGTCTCTTCTGCTGATGCACGAATCCGACGAATGGTGATTCGATTTTAGGGGCGGCGAGGAAGGAACGGGGCACTATGTATGTATGGGAGGGGCCGGGGGGATATCCGTCGCGTATCCACTCCTTTCTCTCTCTGCCCCGCTCCCTGACGGCTGTAAGCGATTCTTGGAAACGGATGGCTTTTTAATTATGATGAATAATGTTATTTTCATGTTTCTTTTTCGATTCTTGTTTTATTAATTTGTTTAAACGTCGATTCTGTGCCAGTGGTAGTGTTTATTTATCTTGGAATTTATAGAACTACATGATTCATTGTGAAAATATAGATTATTGGGATAACTACATTTTTTCGAGATTTTCATACCAGTTTTCTACACGTAAACATGGTAATAGAAATCACATCAACAATAAAATGAAACATCATTCGTTTTATTTTATACTGAAAGAAATAGAAATATTCTTTACTCATTAAGTAGGAACATACATATACATTATTCGTTATCTTGGTATAGCGGCGCTATAAAATTACAATTTGACAGCAAGCTGTCATCTAAAAAGTTTCAATGACTAACAAGATGTACGTAGTGCAAAAAAATGAAATGTATAAAAGTGAAAATGTGAACAATCAAGCATAAAACCATTATCTATGTAGTATCATCAAACGGTCTTGATTTATCAAAGACGAGCTATTCAATAACACCACACAAATAATTTCGACGCTAATTGTACAATTAAAAGAATAGGTAGTGTAAAAATAGATGTAACTGTCTTGCATACTCGGCAAAGAATTTTTTTATATATATATATATTTATATACAGGGTGAGTCATTAGTAGCCGCTTCTTTGATTGCTCTTTTGTGTTTTAAATAAAAGAAAAAACAGTTAGTGGAAATTTCATGGTTGCTTGGGGCGCATAGTTTAAAAATACCTTAAGCTCTGATGCACTTCCGGTTTCAACGGAAATGCATGAAATTAGTTTTTTAAATGACGCACTTTATATACTTTTGGATGTTCTAGTACTGTTTTAAATTATCTATTCAACTATTTTTTCTTTTTCAAAATAGAGCCATTAGTTTTTGAGTATTAATTTTTTTTTTTTTGGAAATTTTTGACAAAAACACGTGTTCAGAAAAAAAAACATTTTTTCATTGTTTTTAAAAGTAAAAACAATGACTGTGGTGGTGTTTGTAGCCAAGAAAATTCTGCATCATTTGGTGTAAGTTGCACTCGACAATACCTCAAAAAACGTTGTTCTTTCAAAGCCCACTTTCTGAAATTTTCACATACCAAAAGCTAATTTTTTTAAAGGAACACCCGGTATTTTATTGTGACATTTTGTTACCTCTTTTATTCCTTTTCGTTTTTGTTAACAATGTCCTATACCTATCTTTTGTAATTTTTGAGATAATCAATATAGCAGCAATTAACTACGAGCGCTGTTCTATGCACCCAAATATTCGTCCAATAAAGGCTGGAATGCGGCCAACTGCCTGAGTCAACTGTTAAAGAAAGTTGATAAACATTTATGCCAAGTCTATAAAAGCATTGCTATTAGTTATCATCCAAATGAATTATTATTATGACGGGGTAATAGACATGATCGAATCTGAAAGAAACTCTTCGCTTCATACATGCAGACTTTATGCACAGCTATCCCTGGTAGAAGTCAACCGAAGCCAGAAACATTCGAAAGTATAAAGGAATGGTTTGAGTGATCAGAAGATTTTTTACAGAGTTTGCTCGCTTGGCTCGTAAATCAGACTCGTTCGATAAAGTATCACTTTACTGACTTTGTACATAAATAACTATTATCTCATAGAACTTTTGCAACATTTAGTGTGTTTTCCTCACTTGTTACGTAAATTCGCTATTAGTCCATGTAATTTCAAATTCAAAATACTGTAATATTACAATACATAATAAGGTTTCTTAATAAGTATTCTCATTAAAAGTTTATAACATGTTTAGTGTTTACTGATTCATCCCCCTTGTGATTTTAATACATGTAAATGAGTAATTTCAGGTTCATGAGAAATAATTTAAAAATCAAAGCCAGTAATAAGTACTATTTAGTATTATATAGGTACGTATACAGCATGATAAGTAAACGAAATAATTATGTAATAATCATATTATTGCCTACTACAATTGTTATAAATTCTGCCAAAATATAGATCCAAGATCCATCCAAATTTCTATAATATTCAATCCCGCCATAAATTTGTTAACGTCTGAGTGTGAAATCTCAATCACAAACTCTCTAACTGTTCTCCACCCATAATAAATCAAAGAAGGCATTCCATTTAGCTGATTTGTATTAATTTTAGGCAAAATATAACTTTATCCTGCCAGTATAATTTATCTGTTGCCCATTGACAAAAATGGAAGCGATTCTGAAAATTTCTTTCATCTAACCCTGTGTATGAATATGCTACGTATAGTTATCTTCTTCTGTTCTAAACATTGTAGACATCTCTGCATAACCCCTTCTCTCACATTAGCCAAGTTATTGGCAGGAACCATACGACAAGCCTCAATCACTTTGTTTCTCAGTTCATCTTTATTTTCTGAGGGTGTCGCATATACCATATTTTCCACAAAGGAAAGTATCTGGTGTTATCTGCAAGACATGAGACCATGAGTTTCGCTACAAGAATTTCTAAACTTTGTTGTTAGAAACACATGATCAAAGGAATGGCATTGCGAAGAATAGCACCATCCTGTTGTCAAATTACTTGTTGAAGAACCTTGACAATGTCGTGGCGATGTTGATTATTGTCCTCAGAACCGAGGATCTCCTAACTGAAGCTACAAATGGAAGTCTGTCACCTGATGGTCTGCCATTTCGTTTATATTTTTGTATGATCGCCGCTAAAGGTTGGTTGTCTTCATCTGACGATGAAATATCAGAGGTTTCTCGAATAAGAGGTGAATTGAGAACTAGTGAAGCAGCAAAATCAAATTCCCCGAAAACGTTTCTATCAATAGGCCATATCCCTGTGGCCCGAAAAGCATTAACAGCATTTCTGATGGTTGCTGCTGATCCATAGGCTTCTCCAACTAGAGCAGATACTTGAAAAAAGGAAACCGTGCGACCCACATTCGTGCGCAACCACTTATCTATACTTTGATTGTAAAAATTTTGAATTGAAATATTATTGTCCTCAGAACCGAGGATCTCCTAACTGAAGCTACAAATGGAAGTCTGTCACCTGATGGTCTGCCATTTCTTTTATATTTTTGTATGATCGCCGCTAAAGGTTGGTTGTCTTCATCTGACGATGAAATATCAGAGGTTTCTCGAGTAAGAGGTGAATTGAGAACTAGTGAAGCAGCAAAATCAGATTCCCCGAAAACGTTTCTATCAATAGGCCATATCCCTGTGGCCCGAAAAACATTAACAGCATTTCTGATGGTTGCTGCTAATCCATAGGCTTCTCCAACTAGAGCAGATACTTGAAAAAAGGAAACCGTGCGACCCACATTCGTGCGCAACCACTTATCTATACTTTGATTATAAAAATTTTGAAATGACGTGAAGAAACCCACATCGAGTGGTTGAAGCCGGTGTGTTGTGTGACTCGGAAGCTGTAGCAATCTCACACCACTTCTCCGGGCCAGCTCTAGAGCTTCCAGATTTTTACTATGGGTGGAATGTCCATCAAGTAATAGCAACACACGATTTTCTTGCGTAGGCTTAATTGTTTGTATAAAATGCTCCAGCCACTTCACAAATAATTCGGAGTTAATATAACCGGTGTCACTTATTGTAACTATACTACCAGGTGGTGCTCCTGTTGCTAGCTCCTCTTGATATCGTTTTCTTTTAAAGATGATCATCGGCGGTACATAGTGTCCTGCTGCGCTTGCACAACAAACAACCGTCGTATTGATACCTCTTTCTCCACTCGCAATGCTTCCAAGCTGGCTCTTTCCTTTCAGTGCAATTACTTTCTGGCACCTCCTTTGAACAGTCGAGCACCCGGTCTCGTCTACATTAAAAATTTGGGTAGCAGTAAGTTTTTCTTCATCGCATGTTTTCTGTAAAAGTGTAAAAAATTCATCAACTCGTGCTTGGTTGAAACCTTTGGCCCTTGCTATTGATGTGGCCTCCGGTTGTCTTAAAGAAAGTTCCTTATGCCGTGCCATAAAACCGTAGTACCACTTTTTCCAGCCATCATTTTGTTTCGATTAAAATTATTTGGTATGTTGTTCCTCGTGGTAATTTGAAACGCCAATGTGCGTACGTCTTTCATGGTCATCCCGAACATATTTTCTTCACAGCGCAATACGTGCGCAACCAACTCATTTTCTACTTCTGCGGAAAATACTGTGAGTCTGCCCATTTTCTTTACATCATCATTTGCATATTTATTTTTATGTTTAATGTGCCTTTGAAGAGTTGCTTTAGGCACTTTGAACTGACGGGCACACTCATTTACCCCCTTTTCGTCCCTTCGAAATACTTCAAGCGCATCGTGTAAGCTTTCTCGAGACCATTTTCCATAATTTCCCCTCTTTGCCATGTTTCATATTGAAATAAAAACGTAATTAATGAAAATATTTATATATTGCTTATAATATAATCATCCAATCAGAAAAATATAACATGAATCATGTTTTAACCATTAAATACTTAGCCGTTTCCGTAATCGGGCCCCTATTTATTTCCTTAATTGGACCGGTCCAAATAAGGAAACCCGTGGTGGTCCAATTTTGGAAACCTGTACCTATACGTTACTAGTTTCGCCGCTGTAATTTTATGTGGGAAACCTGAATTTTGAGGTTAAGTTGCTGAATGTTACATTAATATCTTACAGAAACAAAGTAGTTACACAAAAAAGATCTACCACGTACCTATTAAGATCCTAGCTGAACGGTAAGTTTATGTAAGTTTACATCAGCCACTTCGATTTTCTAAAATCGACAATAATTTGCTAGAACTTGTCACAATTGTCAACTACAGCGATACTTAAAGCTATTACTTGTAGTAGTGTTGAATATTACCGTTAGATGGCAGCAATCAACATTTGGTTGTTTGTAAATGATGTGGTTCAATTTAGGAGTCGGTTCAATATAGGCGACTTTCCCCTACACTCTTTCTTCTTTTATATCCGCAATACAAAAATATTACAAATTACATTAAATAAATATTAAAATTAAAAATCATATAGGTAA
The DNA here is from genome assembly GCA_963170755.1 of Amphimallon solstitiale. Taxonomy (NCBI): domain Eukaryota; kingdom Metazoa; phylum Arthropoda; class Insecta; order Coleoptera; family Scarabaeidae; genus Amphimallon; species Amphimallon solstitiale. The sequence continues at coordinate 60,945,380 of OY720680.1, forward strand.
TTAGTGAGATGCTATATAAAATAAATATTTCCTGAAAAAGGAACTTCGGTTTTATACAGACTACTACATACATAAAATAAATAATAAAGAACCCATATTTGCTGCTTGAGAGGCGCCATCAATATATCAAAAATTATTATATGTATAATTATACACAGTACATTATAATAAGTATATAAGTAATCATATAGAATCATTTTGGTATATACATTATATATCTACTTTATGCAATTACAATTGGAATGGAGATGGAAAGTTTCATGTATTCGTTTAAATTAAAATGCATTTGTAGGTATATTATACCGACTACATTCAAAACGTTTTTGCTCGGAAATAAATTATCAATTTCTCTCTTGTCTGGTTCCTCCGCATTTATCTTTGTTGTTTTTCTTTTTACATAGCACGGAGTGAGAGATAGTCAGCCATTTTGATTTTTGCTTGGCCGTAGAATCGCTGTCCAATTATGCCAGTTCAAAAGCGTTTTCTAAATGAATTACACCTTTAATAATTGAGTTTTGCTTAATTCTTTTCTCTGAATAATTAAAAACTTCGCTTTTAACAGACGTAGCAAGAGTTGCAGTAGAATGTTCGTATTCATTTGTTATGCATAATATGAGTAAGTATACTCAAATAAAATATAAAATATTTTTATTTGATACTGATCAATTAATTATGAATTCCTGTTTATTTCCATTCGTATAATGCGTCTGTTAAGCAAAAAATATCTATGTGGGTATTGTATTAAAATACAAGTTTCATATGACATGATATGTGACGAGTTTTGTAAAGAACACGTTCGAAAAGTGCCATATGAAATGTGGAATTTTAAACTATTTCTTCTATTATTATAATAATAATTGCACTATTCAAAATGAACCGTAAATGTCAATATTAAAATTCAACTCTTTAACGACTTATATCATTTATTAAAGGACAAAATTATCAATGTCAAAATATATATTATTTATAGGAGTAGGTAGGTATATAATCTTCCTTTCGAGATCTGATTACATTTTCAGTAGAGAATCGGTAGACCGGTTCTAATAGTGTACTATCTGCTAAACAACCAAATCAATATATAGTCACTACTAGGTTTAAACAAATTTCTAAAGAAAACAAAAAAACTCAACATTAAATTTGGGAAAATTTTGTGAAAGAAGTTTTTCGAAATTCCTATACCGGAAGTAGGTCTTGTACTCGTATCGAAAAATTCTGTTTTGCGAATATCTATCATGCTGTCTAGATACATATAGTAGGAGTTCGAAACTATTTTCAGTTTGATTTTGAATAATTCTTTTAAAAAAAAAATTTCAAAATTTAGTAACACTTTTTCTCTTATCGAATAGTTTTTGCAAATATCTCGCAAATTATGCGCACCATACAGGTTCATTAAAAATACAAAAAAAAATAGGGTTGAATTTCGATCAATTTCAAAAGTAAAAGTTAAGAAGTATTTAAATCTTACTTTAGAACAATTTTTATCTAAAAATTCGGACGGCACATATGTAGGTACCGTGCCTTCAAATACTTTCCTCATTAGAGAAGACCATGCTTTTTTTTTAAAGGTTGGTGACAGTGCATAATTTTGATAGTTTGATTATGTCATGTAATTAATAATAGGCGTCTATAATTTGAATTTAAGTATGACAACTGTCAGAATCTAAAGTTTTCAAAAGTTTAGCAAGTACACCAATATTGATTACTTAAAAAACTTAAAAAACAGCCTACCCTAATGAGGAAACTATTTGAAGGTACGGTATATGAAAGTCGTGTGGTCCCCAAACTTTCTTTTTTAATTGAACATAACCATTTCTGGCAAATGCGTGCTCATGTAGTAAGCATAAAAAAGCTTTGGTATTTAACTTTTAAGCAAATCAATTTATCTATTTCAACAGTACAGAGGAAGTTATTAAAATATAGCGACATATAGAGAAACATTAATTAACCAGTTTTATTTCTTTAACTATTTTGTGATTTTCTTTTTTGCCACTAATCCAACAAATGTGGTAAATATGAGTCATTTGGATCCATAAAATTAAAATTTGGTGATAACTTGATTACAGCACCACATATCGTATCTTAGCATAGCTATGAAAAATTGTCTCAATACAACAAATATATTGTATGACAAGATCACTAACAGACGTACCAACGATTATATAAGTAAAATTTTTTCTCCAGATCTTCCAGATTTTTTTTCAATTGAAAACACTCAATTGAGTTATTTCCATCCCGGGAGCATAACGAACAAAACAAAAAAAAAAGACACATGCCCATTGTTCGAATCATGAATTATGGTCTTGAGTTCATACAAAAATCCTATAGAAAAAAACACTTTCAGTTTTTTCCGTATTTTCCAATCTTCTGGTCAACATTTTCAATTTTTCTTTTCCTAAAAACCTTATTCGAACTACTACGAAATTTTTTTTTTAAAAATTTGCCAAATCGTCCCAGTCGTTCTCAAGTGATCCACTTACTAACGAACAGTGTTTAATCTTTATTTATATAGATCAGAGATCGCGGCACGCGTGCCACAGTGTGCCACGGTGGAATTTAAACAGTGGCACGCGAAGACTTATTGCAAAATAAAAAGAATTGAAAAGATATTATTATAGAGTAAAGAACTTGACGATTTTATGTTATGCTGACGATTCGGTGCTGATCGCAGATTCCGAAGATAATTTACAGAGACTTCTACACCAATTCACAAACACGGCTCAAGAATATAATATGCTAGTATCCACAAAGAAAATTAAATCGCTGGTTGTCTCAAAAGAACTTATATCCGGATGCTTGAGGGATGTAACATGGAGGAACAAATATCTCTGAAAGTAAAACAAAAATATGTAAGATCATGATAAGACCGATCACGACATATGCAGCAGAAACTAGAGCTGACACAAGCAGAACGAAGCAAGTGATGCGAACTACTGAGATGAACACCTTGAGAACTATAACGGGAAAAACCAGGAGAGATAAAGTTAGGAAGGAAGCGTTAAGAGAGGAATGTTGGGTTGGAGATGCTGTCAACTTCGTAAATTGAAGGAGAAGGGAATGGAATGAGCACGTTCAGAGAGCCGGGGAGAACAGATTGATAAAAATAGCAATAGACCAGAGACCTGCAGGAAAAAGAGAACTCGGTAGACCATTGAAATGATGGAGGGAGAGCTGGATTTCCACTTCGAACGACACACCATAAAGGAAGAATGCGTGAAGAAAAACAGGTTACGACCTAAATAAAAGAAGGAGAAGAAGAAGAAGAAGAAAAGAAGCGAGTGGATTTCCTCACGGATATTATGGAACATTTAAATAAATTAAATTTAAGATTACAGGGAAAATATTGTATTTTTTCTACCCTAGCTGATCATATATCTTCCTTTGTGCACAAACTTTCCCTTTCTTGTCTCGACTTTTTAGAGAGAAAAAATAAACACATTTCACATTAATGCAGGAACTAGCTATCAAAATCAATAATGCTCCGAACTAGGATAAATTTAAAATTTTAATATCCATTTTGCAAGATTTATTCAGTGCTGATGATTTTGAAGTTGATAAAAAGTGCTGACTTTTTCACAAATCCTTTTTCAATTTCTCTGCAAGACGTTAATTGTTACCCACCTGCAATTCAAGTCGAAATTATTGACCTACAGCACAATGCTACATTGAAAAGCAAATATAAGGAAACTATTTTAACTGCAAGTGATCACCACGCAGAAAACTAAATCGCTTGTTGTCTCAAAAGAACTTATATCTGGATGCTCGAGGGATGTAACATAGAGGAACAAATATCTCGGAAAGTAAAACAAAAATATATAAGACCATGATAAGACCGATCACGGCATATGCAGCAGAATATTGAATTTTGGAAATTTGGACCAACAAACTATTTTTCAAATTTACACGATTTGGCTATCAGGTATTGTTGTGGGTTTGGATCAACATATATCTGTAAAAAATGTTTTCTATTATGAACATAAAAAATCAAGATATTGTTCAAAATTAACTGATAAGCACCTAAAATACATAATTTGGTGGCATCTTCAAGAGCAAATCCTAATATAGATAACTTGGCATAAAAACTGTAAATTTAAAAGCCACATTAATAAATACTGACTCTTCACTACTCAGACTTACATGAGAAAAAATGTGCTATTTGCGTGAAAATCCCATAATCAACCCATATATAATTTTTTTTCTCCTTTTCATATTTTTCAGTGTGTTGGAAATATTGGAAGTGACACGCATAATTTGTTTTTTTTTTTTTTTCAGATAATGGCACTCTTCCCAAAAAGGTTAGCCACCTTCTAGTCCTAGTTTTCTTTTAAGAAATATGGTCAATATTGTTTTCTCAGCCAGTCAGAACTCGTATAAAACCCCCCTTCAACAAAAAAATAAAAAACAGCGGCTTATCATGGCGGAAGACTATTTTGATACTTAAGAGACCGACAGAAAAAATAGAAAGAAAGGCAGATAAGTACTGTCAATACATCACGGCTAGACGCCATAACCTTAAAATCGAAAAGGTACCTGTAGTAAAGCCTAATAAAATCCAGATGCCAACCAAACTCTCTCGAGACCCTGCAGATAAGTATTCATATATGTAATTGTAGTCGGTACTTAATTAAACATTATTGTCACAAAAGCCCATTTGTCGGCGACAGTTCAGTCAGTAATTCACACACACATAAAGCGCCTGCGTACTACACGCAACGTTTAACTAACAGCTGTAGACAGTTTCCATAAATCTACGCAATAGATCACCTGTACGAGGGTGATCTCCCGCGCTATATACTGTGATGGTTTAAATAATTCAATATTAAATTTATAAAGTTCATTCAAACCAGATTATTATCTCATGCTCACTTTGATAATTTAATTATTCAAATTCATGATAGGAATTTCATTGATCACTTTAAATTAACATCATATTGGATTTTTTATTTTTCACCCACACCATAACATTATTTTGGCGCCCAAATCGTGGGGAATTCTAATACAACTTTACTATACTTTATTTCTTACTTCCTCAGAACCATAACATTATTTTGGCGCCGAATCGCAGCCGAACCATAACTATATGTATTTATTGTACAAATTTAGGTGTATTTAGTAGGTCTATAAAATATATTTTGTAAAACAATAAATATTGATCATATTCATGACAATATTCAGTCGAATACGCTTCCGTTTAGAATTGTATGTTCCATTTTATTGACCCTAGTGGGGTGAATGACAGTAACCAAAAAAAAAATTCAATGGTGTTCATTCTGTTCAATAATAACAGTAGCCGGCACGATTCTTATAACTGACTTAACAGTCTAAAATTTTAGTTTTTTGCATTGTTTTAAACATAGAAACAGTATTCTAACATTATCAAAATAAAATTTTTATCTGTTTTCTGATGTAAATCAACTTTTGTATGAAATGAATATTGAATATAACCCAGCAGAATGGCGATTATTTATTAACCCATCGAAAACAAGTCTCAAAGCTATTTTACTTTATAAGAGTAACTCAAAACCATCAATTCCAATGGTTCATTCTACAAACACAAAAGAAACGCATGACAGTATGTCAACTATATTAAACCTCATTCAATATTCAAATCATCTTTGGCAAATCTGTGGTGATTTTAAGGATATTTCCTTATTACTTGGACTGCAAGGAGAGTTTACCAAATATTGTTGTTTTTACCCCCTCTACACATTAAATTAGGATTGATTAAACAGTTTGTCAAAGCAGTAGAAAAAGAAGGCAACTGTTTTAAATACTTAAAGGAAAATTCGCGAAGGAATATTATTTGTTGGTTCACAAGTTAGGAAGACTTTGAAAGATGAAAATTTTGAACATACCATGAATGATTTAGAGTTGGCAGCATGAACATTTTTTAAAAATGTTTGCAAATATTTTTGGGGAAATCAAAAGAGTGAAAACTACCAAGACATCGTGGCTAATTTTCTAGAAAACTATAAAAATTTAGGGTGCCGATGTCGCTCAAAGTCAATTTCTGCATTCACATTTGGATTTCTTTCCTGCTAATTTAGAAAAGACGAGTGATGAACAGATGGGAGATTTTTTCTGGTGTCTCATTAGAGAAGGCAATAGGCAACATAAAAGGAAGAAATAACTCTATTTACGCAAAACTTTGATATGTCAGCAATTTTCCTTTATGTCCAGTTAAGTGTTTTTGTATTCTTAATACTTAATTGAACATTCAAGTATTTGTTATGTCAAGATTTGTGTACTACTTATCTATTTCTTTTTATAACTTCTATATAACAAAATTTATAAATACAATGTTATGGTTTATCTACTGGAATATGATTATAACTCTAAAACTAGACGTGGTGAAAAGATATTGTTTTGGGTTATGTCTTCAGTTAAAGACTGTAAGAACTGTACACTCATTTTAACAAAGTTGTTAAAAAAAAAATTAAATTTTCGGTTAGTGCAATTATTAGCAGCTGTATCAGTAACTTGGAAGTGTTTAAAAAAATGTTTGTGCACTAAAATGGAAAGTCAATAAAAGAAACAATCGTAAATGCGGAAATATTACACTAAATTTTTCTCTGGTAATTATAAAATCAAAACAATCAAAAAAACCTTATCATCTCAAATAAATTTTGTTTTCATCTATAAAACTAAGTATTACTGTCTTCGCTACACAAAACACAAATTACCAATGTAATCAACTCCAGATTAGAGTCCACTATTTTAGAAATACAATATAATATGTATACATGGTACATATATCCACTTTGGGCATAGGTATAAAGTTTTCAGTTGACTCGATTATTGAATATTCATCAGACAGTATGTAGTCGCCCTGAATATTTCATGATCTTCGCTTTATACAAATGGTGAAATGAAGCTAACGCCGTTATATATGTATGTATGAATGCGTCTGAACGGGATAAAGCTATAGGTACTAAAACCGCTCCGTGCACTGCGATATATTTTCTATTCTACATTATTAGAACCAGAACTGATGTAATTTTATTTCCAAAAAACCATTCCCTCGCATTAAATGCACTGTTAATTTGTTAATAACTGTTCATTATAAATGCGGTAGATGTACACAAAATTTATCATGAACGAACGACGGGCGACGATCAATTACAAACTAATTAATTTTCATTAAATCGACGTTTGAAAATATAATGCTTCGAAAATGAGGGGCGGGTTGAAATATTTCTTGTTCGGAATTTTGTTACCAGCTCAGTCAAGTCAGCTAATCTAATAAAATAAAGATGTGGTACGTGACGTCTCGCAATTCGATGCCAATTGATGAAAGAGTAATTAATGAGGCAAGAAGTAACATATATTCAAAAAGCAATTCTAATATTTTTTTTTTTACAAACATTAAACTAACACAAACATTTCTGTAGGTCCTTTGTTCGATTCAATCGTAAGCTATAAACGCCAGAATTTATTACATACAATGCACATTCTATATTATACGTGTTTATATCGATACTTATGAACATATCAAGTTATTTTACATACACATTTGTTAGACGATATTTATTTAATTACTTTCTGTTTGAACTTTTATTTTTACAGTCTCTCCTCTTTTATTAGATAAAACATTACAGTCATTAAACAATAATCATTTAAATAATATCTTATCTAAATTCTTCTTATTCATCTTCTTTTTTGTACTGTTTCCAGCAGGAACTTTGAGCTGCTTAATATCGACGAAATCTTCTTTATTTCTACGATGTTTTCAACGACATCATCTGCCTGTTCTGCTACTCGAAATACAATCTCTATTTTAACAATATAACACGTTGCACAATTACTTCTTAGGTGCAACTTTGACCACTACTTTACTACGTTTTCTCGGTAGTAAATTATTTATTGAAGTTATAGTAATAATAACTCTTATGCGTAGTCTAATGTTAGGAGTTAGCCTTTTGATACGATATTTAACGTATCTTGCTGTCGACTCCCCCTTTTCTCACGCGTATTTCCCTTTTATATCAGAATGTCTGGGGTTCCCCGCTTTCCACAAAGTTCAGGGGTTCCCATTCACATTTACACGCACATACACGTTCGTTTAGCCGCGGGATTGTATATGACACCTTTTTTTACTCATAAATATATACAAAACTTATGACTAATATCTACTTAATAATACAATAACACATTCATTGATTTTAAATATTATTTCCCTTCAAAATATTAATAAAAAATTATACTTAATTAAATCCTTAAAAAAAAAAAAAATTTTATAAAATTAATAAAATAAAATGGGCTGTACCTACCATTACAATCTGAAGTGGATAAATTCTTGACTTTGCAATGACAATTTGATATATTTATCGTATTGATTACTTGAGTGTATGAGATATTCCATAGTTTAAAAAATCTTTAACTCTACAAACATGTACTAGTTATTCGTGAAATTATTAACGTCATCATTCTTGTCGATTTTCATCACCCTTCCGATCGTACAAGCTTCTGGAAAGTATCCCTCCGCAGTGGTTTATGAATATAGACAAAACCTCGTTTCAACTTTTGGCACGCCCTGTATCACCTTTACATACTAGTTGAATTCTCTACTGGCTATACTTACTTCAGATCCATTTTTTAACCAATGAGAACCACGTGCAGCTTAACAGCTTAACAGCAAAAATTACAAATCATGACACACGCAATGAGTTTTCTTACCAATGCCAACTGGATCACGTTATCGCTACGCGATATAAGACCGTCACCTAACTTGGATTTACGTTGATGAATTTGGGGCTGGTAACCTCAAAATATTGATTCTTATGTAACGCCAATTAGTTACTACTTAACAAAAGAAATAATTTCTGATTTTTTATTGAAATAAACTATAAAATAACACTTTAACCATTACCTTTGTTATTATTATTAATTATTAATTGATATTAATAATTTTAAAATAATAAAATAGAACGAAATAAAATTAAAAAAATTAGGTGTGGCCACAACACGACTTTCTTATACGTATGAGCGTTTCAAACTATACAATTTTAAGAATTTTTTATACAAAACTTATTCTAAATCCTATTCTAAGTACTTTCATTCTCTTAATAAATCGCTATAAAATGCATACTTTGCAAGATATTCGAAAAAAAGTGCTACTCGCTAAGAGTAAAAGTGCCACTTCCGGTCCGAATTTTGAAATTTCATGTATACAAAAAATATTGCAAATTCAACTTTAAATACTGTTGTACTCTTAACAAATATAAATAGAATGCATAATTTACGACATATCTGCAAAAAATCGCTATTCGGTAAGAGTAAAAGTGGTACTTCCGATCCGAATTTTGAAATTTTTTTTATACAAAAGATATTTAAAATTATGATTTAATAGTTATTTACGAACCAAGTGCGGGAAAGCATATTTCGCGAATGAGTGGCCATTTTTATTTTTTTATTTTTGGACACGAATTCGCGAAATGTTTCACGCACGAAGTTTGTACAATATTTTTTGTACGAATAATTAAATAATACCTACTGTTAAATACGTTATCATTTATGACACACTACAAATTTGTTCATATTAATTAAAAAATTTTGAGTTGGCAGTACTTATTATTTGAATTGACAGTTAATTTAAAATTAGTCAAATTCCAAACATTGAATACAAAATTAAAATCTCCTCTAAAACATGCATTCTGATGAAGAAATACAATGTACACCTCCTGAAATTCGTGAAGCTGCCAATACTGCAATCGATACTTTATTACCTACAAAATCAAAAGACAGATACAACACCATTTATGGTAAATTCATAACTTGGGCTAGATCTAAAAATATAAAAACTTACTCAGAAAATTGTTTATTAGTTTATTTTCAAAGTTTACAATCAAATAAATCATTATGGTCTACTTATTCTATGCTAAAATCATGCTTAATAATATATGATAATACGGATATATCTAAATATGCAAAACTCATAGCATACTTAAAACAGGCAACGAAACACCTTCATCCTAAAAAATCGGCAGTATTAAGCGAAGAACAAATTACTAATTTTATAGTTGAAGCACCAGATTCCTTGTTCCTATTAGTGAAGGTAGTCATTTTTGTATATTTTAAATTCATACATTACTATATATATTTATAGGCTGTATTAATAATGGGTATTTCACAAACAAAAACAGATAAAAGCCGTACATTTGCAATCATTAAGCCAGAATGGATTGCATTAATTCGGCAATATGCAAATTTAAGACCAGACAACAACCAACGATTCTTCTTAACATATCGCAATGGCAAGTGTGTTTCTTCACCTGTTGGTCTTAATACAATTGGTAAAATTCCAATGCGAATAGCTGAGTACCTTCAGCTTGATAGCGTAAGTAGCTTCACAGGTCACTGTTTCCGAAGGAGTTCAGCAACATTGTTGGCAAACCAAGGAGCTGACTTGCTTTCAATTAAAAGACATGGTGGATGGAAATCATCTATGGTTGCAGAAGGATATGTCGAAAATTCTCTTCATAGCAGAATTCAATTGGCTAAAAAAATGACCCAGTCAGAGATGTTGATTCCTCCTGCAACTTGTTCGACGTCTGAAATACAACAAGGATTATCTAATAATACTATTAATGTTACCTTGCCCTCACAATCGAGATCAATTGAAACGAATCAGCTAATCCCTGGAGTATCAATATCTGGTTGTGAAAATTGTGCTATCAAAATTTTTAATAATTGTTCTGTTTCAATTTCTGAAAAGAGTTAATAATGGTAATTTATACAATATTTGTTGCCGTTCTGACATTTAATTACATACCTTTGAAATATAACAATTTCTATTACATTGTGTTTTATTACTGTCATATCAAAACAACAAACTGGGCAGCGTATTGGTAAGATTAGGGGTTTATGGTTTTAAAATGTTATCAAGTTACAGTTAGTACCAACTTTACTTCCCGCACGAGTGCGGGAAATAGAATTTCCCGCACCCATATGAATGCGTAAAACTGTATGTTATGTCATATGAGTACAAAAATACTTTTATACTCGTAATGTACCTGCCTAGAAAGCATGACTTGCGAGATATTCGCAAAAAACTGATTTTCGATCAGAGTAAAATACCTACTTCCGATTGGAATTTCGAAAAGCCTTTTTTAGATAATTTGTCTCAAATTTAATTTTGAATACATTTCAATTCTTTATAAATTTGTTTAAACTTAGTAATTAACGAAATATTGGCAAAATTCGAATTTTTCACTGAAGTAAACTGCTACTTCCGGTCTACCGATTTTACTGAAAAACTAATCAGATCTCAAGAGGGAGATTATACACGTAAATATAAGATTTGGAATTGATATCTACAGCGGTTTGACCGCTATCGTGGTCACACACAGACACAGAGACAGACAGACAAACAGACAGACAGAGAGACATTTTTTAAAAAACACTTTTTCGGTATCAGGGGACTTCAAAACGTGGACATCTGCAAAAATCTCGAGGTCGAAAATTTTCATCATCACAATACTTCCTTATACTACGTATAAGAAAGTAAAACAGTGGCGACTGGTGAGTACGTTTTGCTGGGGTACGTGCATAGACAAGACTGATTTGTTTATTATCGGTGATATACTCCCAGATGCCGTTCACATCACCGATAATAAACGAATATATATATTTTAATTTTATGATAGTTTATATTGAAAACACTTTTATGAAAAATAACCTACCCGTGTGAAATTTTACATCAAAAGCTGTTGATGTTTCTGATGTTTCCGTGCAGAGTGAGCGAAATAATGCGGGAATTACATTGGATTCCTTAAATCATTTAAACACATGTGTGATTGAAAGTGTTTACCACACACAAATGTTGTTTGCCATAATTTTGACAAATCTTTACTTAGAAGGTCATTCCGGTTACAGCTGGTGATCCACTGTAAGACACTACAAAAAAAAAATTATTACAAATTAAGTGTTACTCAATAGCTATAACTTACCGATTTCCTTCTTTAAGAAACGAAAAGAAACTGTAGAATATATTTTGTTGCTGAACATTTTTACAAGTAAAAATGCAACATCTGCGTACGCCAGATTTCTTCTTTCGTACAGTTTCCATTGTTTATATCAACAACAATTTAACTGACATCTTTACTTATTATTCTTTCGTAAATTATAAGTTATAAAACTTAGACAGGTTATATTTATACAACAATATACAAGTACACAACAAAAACAAAACACGCCATTTTGAAATGTGCCCTTGTTTGATTTTGCGCACAAATATCGGAATTATGCAAGTGAGGCTTTTGTCACTTCTGTTATTCTGTGATATTACATACTGGATGTCATCCGGCATCACAGAGTAGTGCCCGCTCGCTAACATATACCGCTCTCGCCCCGCGCCACTTTTTATCCACTCGATTTCTAATACAAAGGTGCAGTCGCGCGAGATGCCCCGGAGCCTACGTCAGACTGTGATTTTTAAACGCGCTGAAGAGACGGACTGTTACTTCCGAAAAAATCACAAGCAGCAAAATCACAATTTTAAAGAAGGATAAAAATATATATTTGCTAATGTAGGACAAATGTGCATATAGTGGTTTTGCTGCTAGGGATATTATTTGTTATCAAACAAATCAGAAAAATTACTTACAAATTAGGTATTTATAATTAATTTATGTATTTATTTATCTATAAGAAATTTATCACGGGTGGGGGGGGGGGGCAGTGCCCCGTTGCCCTCCCTGCAGCAGCCGCCACTGATCCAATCATACTGCATATTTTTAACACGTGATTTTAAAAATGCTTAGGTATTACCAAGTAGTTTATAATGCTATGGATAAATGGCGCCACTTCAGAGTAAATATTTTTAAATATTTTGAGGTTACCAGAATCTCGTTATGTGACGGTCTTATATCGCGCAGCGATAGCAGATAGAGTTGGCCTTGTTCTTACCATTTGGTAGTGACATTTACCCAAAATTATTGAAACTAAATTTCACAGATGCCACTCCCACGGGCACGTTTTACGATGCCATGCCACAGGGGTGTACCCCAGGGGTCCATTTTGGGGCCTTTGCTGTTTTCAGTTTATACAAGTATGTTGCCCAAAAATATTGAATTTTGCAAAACGCATATGTATGCGGATGACACACAAATGTATTTGTCTTTTCCTCCTTCCGACATGGCTGATGCCATAGACAAAATGAATGCTGATTTAGCAAATATCAGTACTTATTCCCGCAGGCATTCCATATTTATTAACCCTAACAAAAGTTGTGTTATGTTGTTGGGAAGGGTGGGTGACGTTGAGAGGTGTGGGGGTCGGGTGAACCTTACCTTAAATGATAGCATTATCCCTGTAGTAACGCAAGCAAAAAATTTAGGCGTAATCATGGATAATTCTTTTAGATACAAGTCTTACATCTCTAAAATTATAAGCCGTGCTTACCTCAACTTAAAGATTTTATATCCTTGGAAATCAATCTTCAGTATTAAGTTGAAGAGGATTCTATGCGAATCCATGGTGCTGTCATTATTTAATTATTGCATGCCTGTTTATGGGCCCTGTTTGGATGCAAATGATGTGAGGCGAGTACAGAAAGTTCAAAATGCGTGCATGAGGTACATTTTTGATATCCGCAAGTACGATAGGATTACACACAAGCTCGAATCCTTGCGATGGGTAAATATGCAAAACCGTATTGTCTTACATTGTCTCACCTTGTTTCACAGTATACTTTTGTCTGGGTGCCCGCCGTACTTGTTGAGGAAGATCAGGTTTCGCTGCGACGTGCATAGTATTAATATAAGGAGGAGGGATGCTATTACCTTGCCTAAATACAATACTACTTTCTTTAGGAGATCGTTCACTTATGTTATCTACTCACTTTACAATTCCATGCCGGAACATTTTAAGGCGATGGGTTTGGCGGCGTTCAGGGGTGCTGTTTTTTCTTATTTGTTAAAGCATCAGTAATGCTCGGTTCAGTTCGTTTCTTAATTTTCAGTGTTATAAACAGTATATATTAGGTATATTATATAATATGTATTATTTTGTTTCTTATTTTAATATGTGTAAGGGTGTTACCGAGTTTAATATATATTTTTGGGCAGAGTATTAGGATTAGGATAGGTTAGGCAAGTATTGTTTTCTTTTTTGGCTTTTGTGATTTTAAGGTTTTGGTGGAAGAACAGGGGCTGGAGAACTTCTCCAGCCATCTGAACCATGCCTTAGGGTTTCAACCACATATTTCTGTTGATGTAATGTCACTATGTATATATCATGTGTGTTGAATAAAAGAATTATTATTATTAATTATTATATGGCAATGTATCCCCCGTCAGAATCGAATCATTTTTAAATTCTTTTTTTTGATGAAAATTCATTGTTTATCCATTTTCATGTTGCTAATATTTTATTGTCTCTCTTTCTCAACATATCTGTAGAATGTATAGTTACTAATAAACTACAAAGAATTCAAAAAAAAAACATCTTTAGCTCAAAATACAACACTCTTGTACGGAAAAAAGACATACTATGAAATAGTGTACCTACTTCCATACAGCATGTTAATTATACTTAGAGAAGACAAATTTAGAGGAATAGACAGATATACTAACGTAAGTCCCTTCGAGACATTAGGGAGTCAACAAATTAAGGGGGCGAACTTGTGCATAATTCAGACGGCTAATCACCAATACGTCTGCCGTTTCTGCCGACTTAATTGGAGTTAAAAAGGGTCGAATTAATAATGGACAAAGTTTTAAACAGGACTTCAATTCGTACACATAACTGTGTGTGTATATAATGCGGAACTTCTCCCAGAACACGTCACTATAATAAGTCTTCACGGGAGGACCGTAGCAGCGCGGCGCCGGTGGTCGTTGTTAAGAGCCGTTACTACGGAGAACCTAATTATTAAAATGGAACCACGTCAAAAAAGGGGTTTCAGATGATGTGAATATTTGAATCAGAGGAAGCCACCGCCGACACCGACGGTGATGGTTCACTCTCTCTTTTGGTTTAGCGAACGTCAACTTGAATTATTCAAGCTGGTGTCTTGTTTTTTGAAGGAAGGAAGTCCTCTTTTGCTATTTTCAAAGTCTCCATTTTAATAGGTATGCGTTGACGGCTATGATGCGTTTCTTCAGTATATGCGTCACAATGATTTTTTTTTGTTTTTGCTTCCATGCGCTTATAGATTACTGTTATACAGTTATACAATGTGTTCATTAATTATTAACTATCGAAAATAAATAACCACTCTGTAATGTTCTAATATAGTTACCTATGTCTATAGTCTGTTTAACATTAGAAAAAAATGGGTCTAGGTTCTTCTCAGCCTTATTATGCAGACAGTCTTAGAGTGGAGGCTACCTTGACGAATCAAGTAAAGCATTGATTCACCTTAAATTTCTGTTCAATTAGTGAATATTTTATTCCACGTTTCTTACATTTTTCTAATTCTAATTTCTTTCGTATAAGAAAAATAGTATTATTTATTCTAATAATATTACAATAAAAAACTATTATTAATATGTTCATATTTTCATATTTTAAACGAGAGTGGAACGTTCCTCCCTTAAGCAAAACAGCAAACTCGACAAAGTGAATCAACTCACAATTCGCCGCAACTTGATTCCCCTGTTTATGCGGTTACCGTGACAACGACACATAGGCCGTAAACGAGAGGGGATCATATTACCTCATCCCAGTGAAGCAACACAGTAAGTTGCTTCACTCATTCAGTCTGCGTATGACACTCATTCGATCTGTGCCTGTTATGTATCTCTATCTGTAGACGTGTTTCGCATTGTCGTATAAAATGTCATTACCACTGTACGATCCAGTGCATGTTTTATCGATAAAAACCTTTTCCGTTGTGGCATGAAGAAGATAAAAAAGACTTTTTAAAAAGTGAAGAACCTATGCTAGTAAAGTAGCAAAATGGAATGGCAAAGCGTGTGTGCGAAAATTTAAAACGTTCTGGTATAATCAGTATGGTTGGTTGTGCGGTAGTAATTACCTGGAAAAATTGTTATGTTTGCCGTGTTTAATTATTAATGCTAAATCGGGAGTGTGGAATAAAAGTGGAACCATGAATTATCTGCAGAGTGTATGGGTTGTGCACTTGGATTTTAAGCGCTTAAAGTCAACATAAGTACTATTCAAGGTACTTCAAGAGAAAATTCTAGACTTTTTGTAGAAATACTTAATGAAAATGTGAGAGTTAATAGATGTTTAACACAGTTGCCAATTCGCGCAACACTATACTTGGGGAAACAAGAATTATCCTTTTGTGTACATCCTGAGAATTTGCTTTCTAATAATCACGGAAATTTTAAAGAACCTTTGTAGCGATAAGTTCCATTGATATTCAAGAACATTATAAAACAGTTGCGTCAGTGTTTACATGCAATTCTATAACAATTCAAAATGAATTAATTGGTTGCATTTCCGAGTATATTGATGAGCATCCCGACAAAGAAATTAAAGAGTGCAAATTCTTTTCTATTCAGGTGGATGATGCTGCGGATATTGGTTAAAAATCTCAAGGCAGTATTATTATTGGATATGTTATTGCTACAGGAAAGATTTTTTGGATTTTTGATGTAAGCTCAAATTGAAGTGCTGACACCTTATTTAATCTTGTTACCAGTTGCCTTGAGAAACATGAATATTAGTCAATTGTTGCGCAATGTTATGAAGGGAGAAGCGTGATGGCTGGTAATATAAATGGTCTCCAGGCAAAAATCAAACAAGTGGCTCCTCAAGCAGTTTTTGTTCATAGTTTAAATTTGGTATTACAGCAAAGTTGCAACTCAATTTCAAAATTTGGTATCCTTTTTGCAGTCAAAAGTATGTACACCAACATGAGCAACATAATGAGAATTGAATTCTTGGTCCCCCTCTGTTCATAACTGTTATGGGCGATATTCCAAGAAATGCCAATAACATAACAAAGGGTATTTATAGTAGAGTCCAGAAGTCTCCAACCTTTAATAGCCAAGGTATTCTTGTATGCCGACGACTTGATAATTGCGCTACCTAATGTCCTGTAATGAAATATAGATATATGGGATGAAACTTTTAAAACTTTGGAATGAATATTAATAAAGGAAAAGCGGAAGTATTGATAGTCTCCAAAGAAGAAAAAATAAATATAACAATAAATGGTTATCCAATAAAAGTTACAGAAAACTTAAAATATCTTAGAACCATAATCAACCACAAAGGATATATGGAGGCAGATGTGAATAATAGAATAAAAATTTTAAACTGTTTATATTATGCACTGAAATACATATTTTTAAGTAAAAGAGAGGTCAGCAGGGAAACGAAGACAAATATTTACGAAACAATATTTCTCCCGAAACTATGCTACGGCAGCGAGTCATGGGTATTCACTAAGAGGCTGAAATCAAGAATAACAGCAGTTGAAATGGGGTTTTTAAGGAGAATAGATTGTGTTACCAGACTGGAGAGAATGGAAAATGAGAAGATACGAGAAAAAGTAGGTGTAATAGCCGCAATAGAAAAAATTCAGGAAAAGCAACTTAGTTGGTTTGGACACCTCACACGAATGAGCAATAAACACAAACCCTGTAAACGAAATATGGGAGGCCGTCTGGAACAAGAGGAGAAACAGAGGTAGACCTAGAAGAGTATGGAATCAGGAGATAGCACAACTGCTGGCGGATCGGGGAAGTACCTAGAACGATGCTTGAAAAGTATCCAAAGATAGGACAGAATGGAGAACATTCTGCAAAGCAGAACGCCTCAACGCCTCGACGCCTAACGGCAAAAGAGGATACGGATAAGTAAGTAAATATCTTTTTTGCAACAGTTAATGGTTTGCCGCCATTTTTTCATTATTCTGCAAAACACACAAATGTAGCCGATACGGTTATGGGTAGACGAGTGCCGACCGCCGCTTCAACAAAATAGACTTCAAACTCAAAAATTTTATAAATGATGACTGGGAATCTTTAAAACAAGTATTTACTGAAATGATTGACGATGAGAGCTCTGATCAAATTTCAATTAGGCAATGTATGGGTGTCCTCAAAGAATTTATTGATTTTGAATTTGAACTCTTGGTGATTCTTTTCTGTGACATTTTCGTAATTACAGATTTATTTATGATGTTCTCCAAAAGAAGTCATTAGACATTAATTATTGCGTTTCGCAAATTACAAATCTTAAGAAACCTTAAGATATTAAAAGAAATAGAAATGAGTTTATGAAATTGTTTGAAACGAACATCGCTTTCCACTGATCACTAAGAGGGTCGCAGTGGAATCACACTTACACAATATCAAGTCGTTGAAAAATACAAAGTTTTGTACTTCCAAATATTAGATACAATTTTAATGCAAATTAAGATGAAGATGTTAATAAAATAAAATTTTTAGATTAATAGATGTTTCAAAATTTGAAAACTCTCACAAAGTGTTTCCGGTGGATGCTTTAAACAATTTAGAAGAATACTACTCTACTAAATTTAATGAAGTGCAACTGCAAAGGTTAAAAGCTGAAATACAATTAATTTATGGTACCGAACAATATCGAAAAGCTGAACCCCAATCTTTTTTCAAACCTATCTGTGGGGATAGTGACGTATTAAAGAGGCTCTCTTCTTCGATATTGACTATTCCCTCAACCAGTGCTTTTGCAAAGCGTAGCTTTTTCTGTTTAAAAAGAATAAAGACATATTTGCGTAGTACCTCTTCAGAGAACAGACTTAAAAACTTGTTGAAAATTGTAAAAGAATTCAATCTTTTTATGATGACATCATTGATAAGTTTGCCACCTTAAAGAATAAAAGAATAGAACTTATGTTCAAGAACCAGTTCCACCTGTAATTTCACCAATAAGTTTTAACCGTAACCACTATTTATTTCTTTTTTAATCTTGACTACATACACATTAATTTTAATTTTTCTAAGAAAAGAGGTGGAAGATGGATTTTGCCGACATTGCTTCACCTGTTATTAAATTCACGAGCCACTGAGCCACCACTGTAGTCTTATAGCAATTGTCTTCTTGGTTGTCAAATCATCTCAATATGTGAGTGATGCTGACAGTCTTTCTGATCAAAATTTGACCTATACAAGTATTTATATATCATTCGATGGATACGTAAGCATTTCAAAAACTAATAGTAATATAAAGCACTAAAGAACAAATATAATATGAGTAGGTGGATTAGTTAAAAGGGAAAATAACATAAACTTTTAGCTTTATTTTGTAGAAATTTATTTAAAATCTAACACAAAATAAGTACAACCCGGTATAAGTTTTCTTTGTTATTAAATACTGACATCTTGATTGTTCACATGTTGCTTGTGTTTCCGCTCTTGTCGAAAAATAAGATTTCCCGAAGTTGTTTACACAGGCCAAAAATTGCTTCCTGTTTTGCTTTGCTGTTGTGCTATAGACCAATCTGTTAAGTACAAATGTTTTCATAGCAGCTGAAGATAGTACTGTATATGCTCTCTCTATGAAAAAAAAAGCTATCAAGTAGATTCTATAGTTATTAATTTATCTAGTAAATCAATAGGTCCATAATTATCAAATCAATATTTAATTAATACTCATAGTCAAAGTTTCTGAAATGGAATATTAAATAATTCCCTTGTAAATTACCGATTTAATATTAACGAAGTATATCAATATAATAATGTAATAATATCAAATTTAGATATTCATGCAAGTACAGTTCTGTGCATGTTAATAGCATTGTTAGCTTACAAAGAGATGGATGACTTCGTATACAGAGTTACTAAAAGTAAAAATAATGACGTAAAATTTTATGAGATATGTATTTATTATTTGAAAATGTTATTATAAAATATGCTTGAAAATGAACTGGAACGACGTTTTAAGATGTATATAATAAAAAAACCGAATTTACTATTGCTACTTAATTATTTATAATTAACAATAAATGCCATATTAAACAAATCGAGGGGTTCGAGATAAAGAATTCCGCTACAAGCTTGACTTGTCATTGGACGAAAAACAACGCATCATAGAAATAAAAAATAACAAGAAAAATTGCTGCGTTTGTTGAAATTTGTGTCTGATAATAATTAAAAAAATCCAAACTCCAATTGTATCCCTGTATCTTATAAGATAGTGCCAAAATCAAATCCTGATTAAAAACAAAGCAGATACTAAGTGTTAGCTGTTGAAATTTGAAATGTCCTATTCTATTTGTTGAGAGACATTGCCACAGGCTAATAGTTAGATCCCTATACTAACACCTGTTTAAGACACTTGTCACAGAGGAGCAGTCCCTAAATATCATAATTATCATCCGATAAGTATCCTATTCTTTAAGCAGGCATTACTGGCTATTAGAATGTTACTGAATAGGAGTAATAGTCATTAACTTCATATATGTCATGTATTGAATGTGTTTACTCATATTATACTCGAAGAACTTCACTTTTAATTTGTCATAGTAAAATTATATATTTATGTAGGAAAATAAAATTGGAAAGAGATACTGATAACTTGCTATTTTGTGTTTTTCATTTTCATAACTTACTAAATTAGAAGAGTATTTTTCATAAAAAAAATGTTTTTTATTTAAATTATTTCTCTATTATTCCCTATTGATATAGTACACCTTTAATACTTTGTAGCAATATTATGTACAGAGTGACTCACATCAACTTTTAGACGTGTTTACTCGGAAGCTAATTGTTATATTTATATAGATAGAAATACAAGTAAAAATTGAAATTGAGATAGAAATAAGAGATTCGTATGTGTTCTCAACAATGTACAATTAAAGTTTGAATTTGTTTAGGTTTAGTTAAATTAATAAATAACATTTAAGTAACATTATACAATATTTTATATTTTAATACACTCTGCTGACCGCATATGCAGAAGACAACAGTTTTGTCCAAAAGTGAGATGTATGACTTTCCCAAATCAAAAAGTTATTGAAGCTAAATATGATTAAAGAGGCTTTCCTCCCATTACACTTAAATCCATTATTACGACACCATATGGAAACAGTTTTTGAACATCGGTAGCAAAACTTCATATCTTTCGTACTGACAATTGCTGAGTTTAGTAAACAACGAGGGAGCGTTTTTAAGTCTGCGGAATGGGGAATGGGGAAAAAGAAGAACATAAAAATACAACATTATTTTTCTTTTTCAATATATTTACCTGCAACCCTAAACCCTATACATCTTTTAAGTCTTTTAATTGACTCCGTTATAGGTGACATGGTTATAGCCGGCTATGTTGCTGGTTCTTTCAAACTCAGCGTTCGAAACAAAGCAAGTGAATGTGTAGTTGGCTATAAAGCAAAGTTTGAAAATATTTCGTGAATATAAATAATTTAATATTTTGAAGGCAAATATATTTAAATATATATATATATATATATATATATATATATATATTTAAATATATAAAGAAATTGTACTATTGCCTACAAACACTATGTTGCCAATTGCAACTTACTATATGTATACCTTAAAAAAATAATTTAAAAAAAATAGGTTATGTGTGTTATAGGAAAAGTTTGTTTTCGAAGATTATAATCATTATACTACATTAAAAATAGGTTCTTGATTGTAATTAAGTTATTTAATACTCTTCTTTAATTTTGGAAATATAGTGATCCAATCTGTAAAAATTATGGTCAGAAGGCGTGCAAATTGTTTGCTTTCCCATATCAACCAAGTGATTTAAAGAAGTGGATGAAACTAATTAGATATTTATCATAATGCCATATCTATAATAAATTTTCAAATGCAAGGTTAGAGCGACAAGCAAGCATTCTCGCATTTGCAGCTGTCATTTCGTAAATGGTGATTGTAGAAATGGGCCAACTATTTTACATATAATGTTGGAAAACTATATCTATTTGAACATAATATTTATATATATATTTATTTATGTGTACAAAAATATTACAAATACGAGGGCGTATTTTTATGTTATCTACCTAGACATGAAACAAAAGAGTGACGATGTCAAACAAATTATTGAAAAATTGCTGTCACTGTTAAAAGTACATATGCTAAGTTGTGTTTAGTTTATGCTGTGTATTAGAGATTTCAGACGGTCGATTTCTCGATAAAATGAGTAAAACTAAAGTTGAACATCGCAGCGTAATAAAGTTCCTGACAAAAGAAGGCAGTGGTCCAAAAGCAATTCAGAAAGAATGGTTGCTGTATATGGGGAAGATACACCATCTTATTTCCAAGTAAAATATTAGTCGAAACTCTTTCGACGAGGCCGAGAATCAATAAATGATGACCCAAAGTCCGGACGACCCGTTCAAGCTCGAACTGAAAACAAACGAAAAGTCGAAAATTTGGTACTGAAAGATCGGCGTGTAAAGATCTCTGTCATTGCCAATGAAGTTTGTATATCCGAAACAAGTGTTCTCAAAATTTTGCATGACGATTTGGGTATGAAGAAGGTGTCTGCATGGTGGATACCCATATTGCTTACACCTGAACAAAAACTGTGCAAAAAAGAAGTTTCTCCAGAAAATTTGGTCAAGTTGGAGAGGGACAAAACATTTTTATCTCGAATTATTACCGAGGATGAGACTTGGGTATATACTGGGACCCTTCTACTAAAGAAGAATCTATGCAGTGGGTTCATAAGGGCTCTGAACCGCCAAAAAAGGCCAATGCACAATTTTCTGGAAAGAAAAACTGATGGCAACTATTTTCTGGGATGCTGAAGGAGTTTTGCTTATTGAATATATGCCGAGAGGATCTACCATAAATGGACAAGCCTACGGAAACACAATTAAAAATCTAAAAACTACTCTGGAGGAAAAACGCCCGCATTCTTATCCACAAAAAACTTGTTGCTGCACGACAATTGTCGGGTTCATAAGGCAAACAAAGTTCAGCTGATAATCAATGACTGTGGGTTTATAGAGTTAAGGCATCCACCTTATAGCCCCGACCTAGCTCCGTCAGACTTCTTCTTATAATTCAAAAATTTAAAAAAGCATCTCAGAGGAAAGCGTTTTGCTTCTGATGAAGAACTCAAAGAAGCTGTTGAAGAATATTTTGCGGGGTTACCGAAGGAGGGTATGGGGCAACTGGAAAAAAGATGAAATAAGTGTATTAGTGTTGAAGAGAGTTATGTAGCAAAATAATTTTTTTTCTCTTATGTGCTTTTTTTCATGGCTAGGTAGATAACATAAAAATACGCCCTCGTATTAACTCTTATTTCCTAAACAACGTCATACTAGTGCTTTACGGCTAAAAGAGAGGGTTATTCGATTGCGAGCCTATATAGACCCTCTACCGGTGTTACCGTCTATAGTAGACGTAAGAATGTCTCTCCTTCCGTATGTAAAATCATAGGCTAGAAACTATTCCTACCGATCATGGCCTAGGGCCTTATAAAGAAAAACATGAGAAGTGGGCTATAATCGCGGGAGCACAAAAATATACTTTTATATTTTGGTACGTGTACCTAGATACGATTTTACAAAGTATACCTATTCATAATATAATTTATTTCATGAACATGTTACCTGCTTCGTTAGCTTTCTTACAGCCTACTGACATTCTACATGAGTTACGGATATATTATGATGACCATAAGTACAGGCAGCTGCTATACGATGCTACTGCCCATGTGCACATTTGCAGGACACACTTTTATTTCACCAGTTTCTTCAAGGTTTACCTGCAATATATAATCTATTAAAATAATCTTGCTTTTTACTATTAATAAAAAGCAATTATATTACCTGAATATTATAAAGTTGATCTAGCCAAAGTAAGTATGCCATAAAAGAAAACTTGCAATATACGTGGATTCCAAGGCATTTGCGCCTCTGACTATTCATTTTCTTTTATCAACTCCAGAAAACATAAGACAAATTAATGATAGAGCCAAACTTTAGCACATACTTCGTTACAGCCATCATTTACCTATTCAGATTAATGCTAATACACAGCAAATTGCACTAACGATATTACTGCAACAAAAAAGAAGAAATAAATAAAACAAGATTGATAATTAGTTTATAAAAATTAAACCATTTCAAACAAAAAAATTGGAGAAGTATACATAACCTGACTATATTAAGATTTAGTTTCTGAACACAAAACTGATTCAGCAAAAATCAAAAATTTGTTTTGTCCACAAATTATTCACATTTGTATTCAAACGTAAATGCACCTTCCATATAAATAAACGGTATTAATATGGAAGCCTGTGTTCAATAATAGGCTGAA
This sequence comes from Amphimallon solstitiale, assembly GCA_963170755.1. Taxonomy (NCBI): domain Eukaryota; kingdom Metazoa; phylum Arthropoda; class Insecta; order Coleoptera; family Scarabaeidae; genus Amphimallon; species Amphimallon solstitiale. Next base: position 60,969,577 of record OY720680.1, read on the forward strand.
GTTCTTTGTTTGGATCGCGTCACAACCTACCTCAACAAAATGGCATCCATATGACGTCAAGCTTGCGGGGTCTATTAGCTTGTGTATGGTAAATTCATTCAAACTTCTTGATGATATTTCCGTAACTACATGAGCTACTACTGCTGTTTCATATCTGTCATTCGCATGCACTACCTTTCAGTATACGTTCATAGTTTCTCATTTGCTTGCTTACTTCCCAAAATAATAGTTCGAAATTTCATTCAAATTTCTCGATGATATTTCCGTAACTATAAGAGCTACTGCGTTGATGTTTCATATCTGGTGATAGATTTTTGCAGTTAATAAACAGCAGTTTGGAATATGGAACATTTCCGAAACATTGGAGAAAATCTACAATCATCCCCATAGAAAAGAAAACAAACACAAACAAAAGTGAAGAGTTTCGACCTATCAATATGGTCCCTGTATATGAGAAAGTACTGGAGGTTATAGTTAATAAACAGTTTATAGAACACATTGAAAAAAATAAATTACTTAGTGAGCGGGCTTTCGATCACATAATTCCTGTGAGAGTGCATTACAAACAGTTTTGGTGAATTGGAAAAGTGCTTTATGTGAGAAAAAGGTTATAGGGGTAGTCTTCTTGGACTTTCGAAGGGCATTTAAAACTATAGACAGGTGTATGCTGATAGAAAAGTTGAAAAAATATGGTATTCGAGAGGTTGCGCTCAATTGGCTTAAGGACTACCTCTCGAATCGTACTCAGGAAACAAAAGTTTTAAATAATACGTCTGAGCAAAAAGAAAACACGTATGGGGTTCCGCAAGGGACAGTTTTGGGACCTAACCTGTTTATTGTTTATATTAATGATATTGTCAAGAACATCAAAAACTGTAACATCCAGCTTTTTGCAGATGATACCTTATTGTATTTAATGGGTCAAGATGTTTGTGCAGTTGTGCAAATCATAAACGATGAGCTACAAATATTGTGTAAGTGGATAACACAAAACGGTTTAAGTCTAAATACAGAAAAAACTAAATTTATGATAATTAAAAGTAAGTTCAATACTATAGAAACTAGGAACCACACAGGAATCTTCATAAATAACCAAAGGATAGAACAGGTTGAACAGTGCAAGTACTTAGGAGTTATAGTGGATGAACACTTAACATTTTCCAGACATGCAGAATATGTCACTAATAAGATAGCAAAGAAAATAAATCTAATGAAAAGAATGAGTGCATATCTTAGTGATTGGTCTAAACTAACAATCTACAAATCAATTATTTTACCACATTTTAATTACTGTTCATCTATAATGTTTTTGTTGAACACGACAGAGAAAAATATACTTCAAAAAAAACAAAATCAAGCCATGCGTTGCATTATAGGGTGTAATCGTTATACAAGTATTAGGGCCATGTTGCAGGCAACATGATTATTAAGTATTAAACAATTAATATTTCTTAATACAATGACTTTTATATACAAAATAAAACATGGCTTACTTCCTGAACATTTATTAAAAAATACTAGGTATATATCAGATGTACATGACTACCCAACACGAGTCAAGGATGACTTTTATGTTTCAACAGTGGCCACGACCTACAGTCAGAATGATCTTTTCCATGAGGGACTTATTCAATTCAATAGTTTGCCGCATGGCGTGAAGACTTCAAGTACAGTTCAGACTTTTAGGAAGGGATGTGCTTTATATTCTAAAGACAATATTAATATATAGTCATATTATTTATTATTAGAACTAAATAATATATAATTTTTGTAATTAATTATTTGATATTATTATGCAATGTTATTTGTAACTTGTTAGCATTATGCTATAAACATTAAATTTATTATCTATTGTTTGTATGTACTACTTTTCAGTGTACATTCTTCATCACTAGTAAACCTAACCAAAAACACAATTACACTATTAAGTCATGGTACTATCTTTGTTCAGGCATTTTTTTAAGTGTGGCATTTACTAACTGCATTGGACAGTGATCACTTTCACTTCTTAAAAAAAAATCGACAAATATTTGAGGTGTCTACGTTTAATGTCACCCCACTTATTGACCAGTTATATCTCACTAAATTCCGCTGATGTATTCGAGAATTCTCTCGATCACACTGTATATATAAACATATGTACGTGTACCCTAAATTTAATCCGAAGCAATATCCTTGACTTCTTTTTTATTAAGTCAACATTGCAAAAATAAAACCAATTTACTTCGGAAGGAAAATTTTTATTGCCCAATCCCTCACACTGCTCCGTAAGCTCCTGAGGGCCCCAAAACAACAACAATACACAGTAAAAAAAGCAGAAAACTAAATTTTTCACGCCCCGAGAACGCTAATAAAACAAGGCAAAAGAAGAAAAAAAATAACAGTTCTTTTGTTTCGGACTTATTTGGAGCGTTTTAGTATTTTATAATCAGCATGGATACCTCTCTACCTTGCTGGGAAAAACAAATTGCCAGTAAACAAACGAGCGTCGCGCAATAACCGGAAATAAATAAGAGGAAGTAATAAAAAGCTGAGGGACAGGAGGGGAGGGGGCAAGGGTCGTCCGCCATAAGTTGATGGGCGAACGAGAACACCACCACCGGGGAAAAAATCCCTTAAAGATTTATAAAAACCCTTAAACATAACAATAGCGCGGCAGTTGGCATCGCATAAAACAAAAGCTAACCGCTATTCCTTACTTCAATTTGCCGAGCTGCTCATTTGTTTCCGCGCCATCTTTGAAAAATTGATGTGACGCCGACAAAGACGAAAGACTGATAATCAGAAGGCATTCATCTCCGATGCCTCACGGTAGGTGGAGCGCTCTGTTAGTGGGACCGAGACAAAAGACGGCCGTAACAAGTGAAGTATGTCCTGGCAGCCAACCGCATGAGAAGAGAGCACCGGAGTAACGGAATAAAACAAGAGAATGACTGTAGCAATACGAATCTAGAATACGAAATCGGAGAAGTACAGGTCAGAACAAATCTGCAGAGATATATTTGTACGGGTGTGCATCTACTGTCTGATATTCTCTTGCTCCCATACAACGAAGGAGAACTTGCAGTTTGTTAACTTTACTTAAAGTGGATTAAAGAAGACGTTACGTTATGCATTTTTTATGTATTCTAAGTGTAACTGAAACTTAAAACTATTGAAATTTATCGAGGCAGACGTGTTCAAAATCAAGGAATATTATATATAATAAATATGTATCTGCTTAAGCGTATGACGAAACCTATTAGTTGTTATCAATTAGTGAAAGCAAAATTAATTTCAATTATTATTATCAATTTGTTATTGATAGATATCTTTTATATTCAGTTTTAAGCAATAATTACTGTGTAGTCGGGCTGTAAAAGAAAATCGCATTCTTTAATGCTCTTGCAAAGTCGTTTTATATAAAATAAATAGGACAGTTTTTATTTCCATATGTAAATATTTACATAACATGCAAAGAATGAGTGGAGATGTTTATTAACTTGCTCAGCTGGTATTTAGTCTGTCTCAGTGCTTGCTATACATCTCTGAGATGGAACATGTTTTTAAAAATATCATATTTAATACTTCGTTTACTTCTGAGAAAAGACGAACACATGCAACTTGATTTGTCATTGAAAATTAATTATATATCATAAATTAATTATAATAAATTTATTATCAAATAGAAATTTTAGACCAATTAATTAAATTCGAATAAATATAATTTAACGGTAAGACCAAAATTTAAATCTTTAAAATTATAATTTTTCACCAGTTAGCATAGCCTAAAGACCAATACTACCACAGTGCTATAAACTACATCAAATGGTCACTTTTATTGAATGTAAAAGTCTCTTGGATGAAGTGGGGACTCTTTCCACTCCAACAACAACAATTTTGTCCGTTCACCGTTTTAAAGAAGTAAAAATGAGCTTCATCTGAAAATATGATTTTCTTACCAGTATCATATTCAAGTTGTTCCAAGGTGAAATCAGCTAATGCAGCGGATGCTTACGATGGTCCAAAAGCTTCAGGTCTTATGTCAAAATAATTTTTTGAGGATGCAACTTGACTTGCTGCAAAATTTTCAGCACTTCCAGCATCTTTTATCTTATTGGAGCGCGAGCTTTATACAAAGAAAAACTACACACGACATTTTTAACTGTTAGACGAATGGCAAGCACACTAGGTCGATCATGATGACCATAAATTGGAAGAAATGCACAGTAATTTGTAATAAAAGAACTATCTCTATTAATCACATTTTGATAAAATTAGATATGCTCAATTATATTTCAATAAGTTAAAATTCGTAGTTAATAAGAAAAATAAAAATAAAAAACGAATTTATTGCTATATTTGAAAATCAGCTTACCCGTTTAATAAACAGTTATATTCTATTTAGAATTTCCCATTTCACTCTATCATAGATTGAAATGAATAGTGAATTATAACATTCTTTTGACATTGATGTTCTAGGGAAAATTTTAAGACTCCTGTGCGCCTGTGTGGTTTAATATTAAGTTAAAATTTCCATGTACTTATGGTTCTAAACATTTGTTTAACCTTATCTCATATTCACGCTATCTCTCTAACGATCTCAAGAACATTATAGACCCGGTTATTCAAAGAAATGGGTACTTCGCTGCTCCAGAAAATTTAATTTCATCCATGCTATGTAATGAACGCAGAATTCAAAGAGAACTTGGTTTACGACGTGTTTTAAATGCAAGAACAGAAAGTAAAGGTGGAGTTAGGAAATTTAAAGTTCCAAAAATTCGATGCAAAGGATTACATCGACATGACCTCAAGGCCTGAAAATGACGTAACTAAACCGGGGGTTGTTAAAACATGTTTCCACTGACTCTCTCAAAGACTTTATAGGGAAGGCATCCGAAGCTGAACCAAATAGTAAAGTGTACCCCAGTTATCTACTTTCCCCAGCTACTTTGTCACAAGCAAGCAGTGGAAAGAGCTGTGAAACTGGTAACCGAATCGGCTCAAAATGTCTGTCGTACAATCGCAGGAGAAGGATACATAAAAAGAGCAAATATTGACTCACGTGTGAATATGTCAAAATTTAATACAAAAAAACGGTTAATTTGGGAATGAAGTAGAAAAATCTTACAGCTGTAACATTTGTGATCATTAAGGATACAGAAGTGAGAAATACAATACTACAAGATGTATTGCAAGCAATTTTTATTTTTTATTCATTTTGAACCTAAAAGGAAACATTTCCGCACTATTACCAAATTAAAATCTAAAAAAAAGCCATTTTCGTTCCACACTACTGACCACTCTTAATTCTAACATCATAGAATTGTCGGGTATTTTATTATACAGGGTGTTTGTTACGATGCAGTCAATTTGGCTATTGGCAAAGAGCGTTTACTGAATTTATTCAAATGGAACACCCCGTATATTATTACATTTTTGGAATAAATTCGCTTGGTTAATAGACAATTCTTTTGGGCAGATCCCATAATGAAAATCATGTCAACGAGTTCGTTGTTACCTACCCACTAATCCAATCAATAAATAATACAATGATAATATTAAACGCATAAACTTAAGAAATCACTAATATTACACCTAATTAAAAGCAATAATTAAGATTTTAATTATTGACATAATTTGTTGACGTTTATTTGTTTTTGTTTGTCAAATTGTTTACCCAGTACTCTAAATCGAACCGAAAACTGTTTGTAATAAAAAATTAAAAATAACTCCGAAATTATTGGGTTTGGGTATAGGACATTATTAACAAAAATTAAGCGCAATTAACGCATCATTCCAAAACTTTAATAATATACTGGGTGTTCCATTTGAAAAAATTCCGTAAACGCTCAATAGACAAATTGACTGCATCGTAACAAACAACCTGTATAATAAAATTAATGTTTGATTATTTTGTAGGTTTAACACATCCCTTGGCAGCATACCTCTAAATAATTTTGTCTCAGATAGTCGTAATACTACCGCATAGAATTATTTTGGTAAACATTGTCGCGACCATTTTTTTTATAATTTGCGTTAATAACTCAACAATGCGTCATCCAAAACCAAAACCCCAGATATCGATGAAAACACAATTTAAAGTAGATAAGGAAAAACAAAAGACATACAGAGTGTTTCATTAAAAAAGAATTTCGAATGTGTGCCATTTTAACACGTCACCGTGTAGAATTCAAATTATTTTCAAAATGTGTGTTTTATTACTGTGCCACTTTTTATAAAATAAATTTCTTCAGTACTATTTAATAACGCCTATATTGGACTTTGACACACTAATGAGCAACCCGGTATATGTGTATTTTCTGTTCGTAAAGTGTTAAGGCTCCGGGCTACCCAAATGATAGGTATATGCTATTACATGTAACCGTTTTTTTCTTTTTACTTGCTTATTTGGTAACATGAAGCAATGCACTATTTTTTCTTATATACGTATGAATGAATGCAATGTATCTATGACGCCCTTTTTTCAAAATAGTCTTTAAATGTGTTTAAAAAAAAATAAAACGTCGAACCATTTTTTTCTTTTTCTTCCTTTATTTCTTAACATAGAAGAATAATTTTTTTTTTGTTTAATAGAGCGTTTAAAACTCTTGCTCGCCATGAAGTCCTTTTTTTTTCAAAATTGATATTTTGTTAGATATTTGATATAAAAGAAATTAAAATTAGGCAGCCCACATTACACTCAAGAGAATAGGCAGAAGGTAGGGATAGATTTCCGACCAACAGTTTGTCTGGAGGGCGGGTACAAATGTGTAAATATTTGGGGATAAATGAATTTTTATTCTCTTGGATATTGTAGTAGATATATAATCTGGGCACTTTTACGAAAAGTGTTCGTGTCTCCCTAAAAAAAAATGAGTTATAATTTCCAATATATTTATGGTATTTTATGCTGGTTCTTTGAAAGATATACCTCCACTTTTTTTTGACGCTGAAAATATTTCTTTTGCAAATAGAACACACAATTTGTTTTTGATTCGTAAGATGGGAATTTAATTCTTTTTCAAAATGTATATCCTTCTACCTACCGCTAACGAATTTTTTTATATTTATATGTACTACAAATCTTCTGCTAAATGTGCTTTTTTTTGATGATCAATTCCTAATTACACAAACTGTAGGCGTAGTATGCACATTATTTTTTATCTGAACTCTCCGGCATACTTTGCTAACACAAGTTATACAGCAATGCAGAATAAAAGGCGGTAAATAACAGGTGCGTCATAAAAACACTGTTTGTACTTAGAGTGTGAATATTGCTTCTCGCAATTTGTTTACCTATTTTTTTGTTAGAAATAGACACACACATATATATATACGTATATAATATGAAAATAAAAATAAGAACTTATTTTTGCCGCCCTGTTCGTATTGATAATGTTCCTAAATTAAAACAATTTTTTCTTTTCTTGGCAAATAGCGGTCATAAATACCATAAATAAAACTACATTTTCTTGAGTGTTTCGACATTTATTAACATGTGTCTTTTTCGAGTGTGTGAAGAGCCCCCTTTTTTTTCGAATATCGGATATCTGACAGTTGTTCCAGGTTGTTCTAGGTTTGTTCTAAATTGTTCTAAAGTATTTTAAAAGAAATGTCAAATTTGGCCGAGATAATTGAAGCCCTTCTTTTTTCGAAAATTGAAATTTTGAAGGTTTTTCCAGGTTGTTCTAGTTGTTCTAAACATTGTTCCAAAGAATCTCGGGAAAAATCAAAACTGGCCGAGATAATCGGAAAAAACGAGATTTTGCCAGTCCCCCTTTTCTTGAAAATTTAAATTTTGACGATTTTTCTAGGTTGCTCTAGGTGTGTTCTAAATTATTCCAAAGTATTTCATAGAAAAAATCATAATCAGACGAGAAAATGGGGGAAAATGAGAGCTAAAAGTATGAAGTCAGACCCAGTTTTTGCAAAAACTAAAATTTTGACGGTTGTTCTAGATTTGTTCTAAACATTGTTCGAATACGTCAACACCGTATCTCTTATATATCAAAAGATATTGCAAAAAAAAGAAACAAATCCAAAAGTGTGAAGTTATCCCCCCTTTTTTCGAAAATCTACATTTTGACGGTTGATCTAGGTTTGTTTTAAATTGTTCCACAGTATTTCAAAGATAAAATGATAATTGACCGAATTAATAGGAAAAAACGGTTTTCTAACAGTCCCCCTTAATCTCTTGGGAAAATATATATTTACTACTTATATTAGATACTTATTATAAATCTTGGTCAATTTCGATTTTTTCTTTCAAATACTTTACAACAATTTAGAACATACATAGAAAAACCTGAAACAACCGTCAGAATTTAGATTTTCAAAAAAAGGGGGGCTAACTTCTCACTTTTGGATGTCGTATTTTTGTAATATCTTTTATACGGTTCTGAAGTATTAGAATAATGTCTAGAACAAACCTAAAATAACCCTCAGACTTTCAATGTTCGCAAAAGGGAACTGTGAGAAAATCGTGTTTTCCTATTATCTCGGCAAATTCTGATTTTTTTTCTTTGAAATACTTTGAAACAAATTAAAACAAACCTAGAACAACCGAACATAACCGTCAGAATTTCGATTTTCGAAAAAAGAGGCATTGGCGAAAAATTGCTTTTTGCCATTTTTTCGGCCAATTATTATTTATTTTTGAAATACTTTGGAACAGTTGAGAACAAACTTAGAGCAACCTGGAACAACCGTCAGAATTACAATTTTTAAGAAAGGGGGGGCCGGCAAAAGCTCGTTTTTTCCGATTATCTCTGACAATTTTGATTTTTGTCCGGAGATTCTTTTGAACAATGTTTAGAACAACTAAAACAACCTGGAACACCCTTTAGAATTTCAATTTTCGAAAAAAGGGGGGCTGGGTGACTAAGGTATTTGCAGGCAGGAAACACAAGAACAAAAGACTACAACTAGGGACGCTTATGTAAACTATACTGTGTGTCCAAAAAGTCTGGAAACACCCAAGTAAAATCGAAACGGATGATTTTTGAGAAAAATGCAAAAACAGGTCAATTAGTATTTTCAAAAAACTACTGGCTGATGGTATCTGTTTGGAATTTTTGATGACCTTGAAAAAGTTATGATGTCATCAAAAAAAGTTTAAATGGAAACGTCGCATTTTTAATTTTATTTTTGATAGATCTTTTAATTGTCTAAATGACTGTAAAAAAATTTTTCATTTTACTTAAGAAAATGACCGAGAAAAATTTAATTACTTCTTCGAAAATGGAAAAGTTTGTCTTTAAAAAAAAACATAGTTGGCTTAAAGTCGATTATTTTTCAAACACATTTTGTTTTATTTGTGACATTCTGTCAAATACGAATTGTGCGTAAGTTAAAAAAATCTGTTTAAAAATGGTTTTAAGTGAGAGGGAACGTATTCAAATATTGATGATGATTGGTTTTGGGGATAGGGCTCGTTCAGTTAGAGAAGTTTGCGACTTATTTAATACAGAACATCCGGAGCGTGCCCCAATTAGTATTTCTGCAGTGAGTAAGATTCACAAAAAATTTCAAGAAGAAGGCCGTGTTCGAGATCGCCCTAGAAGTGGTCGTCCAAAGATCGCAGAAGAGACGCAACTCGACGTATTATTGTCAGTAGAGGAAACTCCAAATTCTAGTACACGGCAGCTTGCGCGGGAGTTTAACGTGTCGAAGAGTACAATTGGTAATATTTTCCGGAAAACTAAGTATCATCCCTACAAAATCTGTTTGGTTCATGAGCTGTCTGAAGACGACTTCGACAGGCGTGTACAGTTTTGCGAACAACTGATGCCTATGTGTGATAATGATCCGTTTTTTATCAGAAATATCTTATTCTCAGATGAAGCTACGTTCACATTACATGGGACTGTTAATAGACAAAACTGCAGGTACTGGGCACGCCAAAATCCACGCTGGATGAGAGAGGTACAAACTCAGTATCCTCAGAAATTAAATGTATGGGCTGGTTTAATTGGTAACAGAATTATAGGGCCTTTTTTCTTCAACGGTAACCTGACGGCGGATATGTATTTGGATTTTTTACAAAATTATTTAATTCCGTCATTAGCAGAAATATTTCCGAACCATGAAGATCCTAATTTGCCCAGCCAAAGAATTTGGTTTCAACAAGATGGGGCTCCGTCCCACTATGCGGGAAATGTTCGGCATTATCTCGAGAATACCTTCCCAAACAGATGGATTGGCAGGAGGGGGGTATCGAGTGGCCTGCTAGGTCGCCAGATCTAACGCCTATTGATTATTTTTTGGGGGGTTACCTAAAAAACAAGGTATACGCAACTAAACCTGAAAATTTGGAAGGCTTGCGTCAACGGATTGAGATTGAAGTACGAAGGATCACTCCTGAAATGATAGAAAACGTTCAAAATGAATTTTATTATCGTTTAGGGTATTGCCAAGATGCTCAAGGACAACATTTTGAACATTTATTGTAAGAGTTTTTGCTGATTTCTACGATTAAAATTTTCTTTGTTTTCTATAATGATTTTTTTTTCAAAATTTTTCTTAAGCAGAATGAAAAATTTTTTGACTGTCGTTTAGACAATTAAAAGATCTATCAAAAATAAAATTAAAAATGCGACGTTGCCATTTAATTTTTTTTTGATGACATCATAACTTTTTCAAGATCATCAAAAATTCCAGATACCATCAGCCAGTAGTTTTTTGAAAATACTAATGACCTGTTTTTGTATTTTTCTCAAAAATCATCCGTTTCGATTTTATTTGGGTGTTTCCAGACTTTTTGGACACACAGTATGTACAGTTTAGTTTTTAGTAAATTGATAATTGATTGCTTTAAAGTAACAAAAAAAAAACAACATTTTGTCAAATATCTAGAATAAGTTAGAAAACAAAAAATGAATTTCCTGTTGTATATGTAGGAAATAATTTTCTACTAACTAGCACTGTCGCTTTAATTTTTCACTAAAACTGATATATTTTATTATTAATCTTATATTTATGTACTTTGTAAATTAATAATATTTGTGTATTCCCTTGATTCATTTAGGTACTAAATTAATATAAAATCCATTTTCTTTTACTTACTTCATATTTTAATATGGTTATACCTGTTACACATTGTTTAAAATATTATATAATAAACAATATATAAATTAGTTATTTTGAACACCATATTAAAATAAAATGTCATATGAAAGAACTATCAAGAAATCGAAAATCAATAATAAGAAAATAACTTGGTATGTCTGACCGAAAAATAAAAACCACTCATTTATCAGTGTGGTAAACAAGATCAGTAAAAAGCATTGGAAATTATCAATTATATGTCTTGAATTTTTAGAAAGTATGGTTTTGATCTATAATAACAGAACAATGAATAAATGAGAAAACAATATAGAAATCTTCTATTAGACGGGTGTATTTCAGATACCTATGTATATGTAAGAAAACACAAAAATTGTGTAACCAACTTTTTATTCAATAAGAGAATATTCATTCCGAAACATATGTGTATTTCGCCAAACAAACACCCCGAGCCCCCCACTTGTATGTCTTCCTTACAGTCCCATTACATATAAATATGATGTTTATGAGATATTCTCTAAAAATTATTCCGTTGCAGTCTCCTAAGTGTAGGCCACGCCCTTATAGGAGAAGTATTGAAGAGGGGAAGTTACGGGGGACATTTTCACACTTTTAATTCAGTATATGCTATGCAACCCGTATTACTTAAAATCGCAATATTAAAATCAGTAGTCCGGAGCCTTAAGAGGTTTTGTTACTTCACCGCTACGCAGTCAGAGGCATTAAGTTGTTCCTTCAACAGCTAGAAGGGAAGGAACGGTAATGATAGCCGATATTACAATTAATAATAATAAACATAATGAAATAGTGTACATTCATATATCTATCAATCACACACACACATGCATACAGATACATGTAGAAGCAAGAACGAATCAGATTGTAGGAGAAAAGAAGAAAAAAGATAAACCAACTGAAAACTACAAATGTCCATTGAGCAATAACGAAAAACACTGCAATACCGGAATACAAATCGTTCGAGTCGGCTAATTTAGTTAACGTTCGACCCGCGAGAGGGCTGCAAATAAAACAATATCAAAGTTTAGTACTGGCCACCGGGGGTACTGCAGTGGGCCCTCTTAAACATTCATGGACGACATCCGACAATCTCATGCCGAATACAGATTTGCTCTTATGGGAGGAGTGAGTGAGGTTTAGAGGTAGTTTTTACGGTCGCCCGCTCCATTCAGTTTTACATTCTGGCGGTTCTCTCGTCCCGTTTATGGTTATTAACTTGCTGTGCATAGTTTCTGACTTCTTTCTCTTTTATTCGCAGTGTCCTGATTCAGATACGTAGTATTGTCGTTTTTGTGACCTGCAATATTCGAGATAATGCCTCTAATAACAAAGGTTCACGATAAAACTACATTTTGAAAATAATTTTATTTTGATTTTCATATTATTTTTAGTACCAATTCCAAAAATTTAATCTATTTTTTTTTCTGTTAGGTCATATTTTACTTTTCAGAAACGCACACGATAATTATCAATTCTTAAAGTAGAGTTTTATCTCTAAATTTATTTTTCTTCATGTACCGTTGCCGGCAATATTTCTTTTTACTATCCTGTAGTAGCCTGTTGCTATTCTATTATACCATCTTCTTTGATTTAGACTTTCATCTCCATTATGTTTTAGTGAAATCTTTCATTTTGTTTTTTGCTTAGGCACTACAGCTAAATTTTCAGAAAATGGATTTGGTATAGATGAAGAAAATGTACTAATGTCATATTACACCATAATATCTTGAAGTTCTTCTACATCAGAGGTCCCTAAACTCTTTTATCTGTTAGACCACTTGCCATGTTATTCGATTTTCGGTAGACCCCCTGCTTATCTGATATTGTTTCTTTGCAAATCCATAAACTTCAAATGTATTTTTGAAAGATGGTTTACTACAGACAGATTGGCTACTCACTTTGAAAGCAGTTCTTCGTGGATTTTTTGAGCCATAATAAAACGAACACATGCCTAATGCTTCATTACCAGGTAAAGTTGATTCGTCCAGCTGTATAGAGAAATGTGTCGTTTGCAAGTAATTACACAAGAAGCTTTCAATATCATACCTCATTTCATCAATAGGTCTTTCAACTCTATTGCTGCTTAAAGGTATTCTTTTAATGGTATCAGATGCAGTTTTGTCTAATAAAGTTTTTAAAACCTCTTCAACAGCTGGCAAAACTAACTTTTCTCCGATAATATGCCGTTTTCCGGATTTTGCTTTAAGTAGCGAGATATTTAAGATACCCGAAAACCATCATCGTCTCTTTGTGACATTGCACCGTGTGTATCTTCTGAAATTTATTTTCGAGTGTTTGAAAGTATTCCAGATCTTTACCTGTTTTATCAAGGTGACATTTTCTCAGATGATCTTCCAGCTTAGATGGTTTCATAGCGTCATTCCTTAAAAACTTGTTGCATAAAGGGCACATAAGCACTATCGTGGACCCCCATTTACATCTCATGGACCCCCAATTTTTTTTTCGCTGACATGGACCACTTGCAGGGCGTGTTGGACCCCTGGGGTAGTTATAGACCACTTTGGGAATCACGGGTCTACATCTTCTCTACGAAAGACTACCTTAACTCCAGTTAGATTCCTTCTGAGATCAAGTATTTCATCTTTCGACAATTTTATATTCTCTTTACAATAATTAGCATTTAAAAAATAATATTAAAAATGAATTAATGTTAAGACAATTTTTTCATTGCTGATTATTATTGGTGCAATGAGTAGCATTATCGTATTTTGTACAGTGGGGAAATGACTAGCTATAGAAAGAATCCAGCAAGCCTTAAGGACTTCGCATAATGATTAATTTCATTATTGCAAAATATTGAAGACACAATTACTTAGAATTTACAAATACCATACAAAACGATTGTATGAAAACGCGTACAAGCAAATACATAAGTAACAGCATTATCAAAGATTTTAAACTTTTTTAAATGCGATCACGATATGTGGGTTTTGACCACTGTGCAGCGCATCTGCTTGATCATTTACATGAAATTGACTTATACTTACTGCTGAATCTCCGTGGCGGCTGCTGCAGGGTGGGCAGCGGAGCACTGCCCCCCCCCTCCCCCCGTGATAAATATTTCTTTTAACAGATCAATTAATTATAAATACCTAATTTGTATGTAATTTTTCTGATTTGCTTGATAACAAATAATATCCCTAGCAGTAAAACCACTATATGCACACTTGTCCTACATTAGCAAATATATATTTTTATCCGTCTTTAAAACTGTGATTTTGCTACTTATGGATTTTTTCGGAAGTAACAGTCCGTCTCTTCAGCGCGTTTAAAAGTCACAGTCTGACGTAGGCTCCGGGGCAACTCGCGCGACTGCACCGTTTGTATTAGAAATCGAGTGGATAAAAAGTGGCGCGGGGCGAGAGCAGTATATGTCAGCGAGCGGGCACTACTCTGTGATGCCGGATGACATCCAGTATGTAATATCACAGAATAACAGAAGTGACAAAAGCCTCACTTGCATAATTCCGATATATGTGCGCAAAATCAAACAAGGGCACATTTCAAAATGGCGTGTTTTGTTTTTGTTGTGTACTTGTATATTGTTGTATAAATATAACATGTCTAAGTTTTATAAATTATAATTTACGAAAAAATAATAAGTGAAGGTGCCAGTTAAATTGTTGTTGATATAAATAATGGAAACTGTACGAAAGAAGAAATCTGGCGTACGTAGATGTATTTTTACTTGTAAAAATGTTCAGCAACAAAATATATTCTACAGTTTCTTTTCGTTTCTTAAAGAAGAAAATCGGTAAGTTATAGCTATTGAGTAACACTTAATTTGTAATAATTTATCTTTTTTGTAGTGTCTTACACTGGATCACCAGCTGTAACCGGAATGACCTTCTAAGTAAAGATTTGTCAAAATTATGGCAAACAACATTTGTATGTGGTAAACACTTTGAATCACACATGTGTTTAAATGATATAAGAAATCCAATGCAATTCCCGCATTATTTCTCTCACTCTTCATGGAAACACCAGAAACAACAGCTTTTGATGCAAAATTTCACACGGGTAGGTTATTTTTCATAAAAGTGTTTTTAATATAAACTATCATAAAATTAAAATATTTCCAAAATTATTTGTTACCATTTATCTTTTATATATTCAACAATTTTGTCTATATTAAGTTGCAATCCCGTTGCATTGTAATTTTAAAATATGTAACTTCATACATAGTCATTGGAGTAGAATAAATATAATAACATGACTTTATAATTTGAAATATTCCAAAAAGGCTGTACATTATGATAACAATGTTTTACTTTAATTTCTCTAATAAGATATTTTGTAATTTAAATTTGTAAACTTATTGACTATCTGCAAAAAATATATGATCTTATTTATCATTGTTAAATATGTTTTGATAAGGTCTGCACTTATAATTAAAGTTTTTATTTAAGATAAAGCATGAAAATAAATACTTCTAATGTGGTTTTTATGATTTTATATTAGTGAAGGCACCTCCTTCGAAAATAAGAATTTTAGAGAACATCGTTATCTCTCACAGCCATGACCATATTGAAAAAAAATCAATTCAAACCTCACCTGTTAAGGAACTATCTACATTATTTTATAAGAACTAAGTATTATTTGAAATTTTAAAAGCATACTAATTTCAAAATGTATTTTGGAATGACTGGAAACTATGAATGTTTCTAGCACAAGTGATATTGGATCCCAAAATTTAGCAGAAAGTGAACCACCTATAGGTATGACAATTAATATTTACAATACAAAATTATATTATGAGCAAAACATAAAATACGGGCCGGCCGATTTTGCAACAATCGTATAGTTCTACCATTATCAAAGAGTTTACTCAACTAAATGTAAGAGCGCGAATTTTCAACTTATATATCTCTGTGTGTGATTGGTGTTAATTGTTTTGACTGTTTTATTACGGTGTCTATATTATTGGTGTGTTTAAGTATTCTGTTCGTGTGTTAGTTATGTGTAGTTTCTTAAATATTGCTTGCATATAACTAACTCACAAACAGAATACTTAAACTAAGGTGACCAGATGTCCCGATTTTGGCGGGACAGTCTCGATTTTTAGCAATTTGTCCCGCGTCCCGCGACGTTTTTAAAAGGTCCCGATTTTTGGAAAGAATGCATGGCAAGCTAGGGAACGGGAAGGGAATACACGGTTTTCGGCGGCCATGTGGCTATTTCGCCAGGATATGAATCTTATATTATTTTTGTTAATTTTATAATTTTAAACTTTAATAATAACAAGTAATTGTTGAGAACTGATTATCAAAAACTTCTTATCAAAGCTCGTATTATTGATCAGTTATTAGAATTCCACCACCATTTGGACTTAATGAACAACGGTATTTTTCGGCATTGGCAACGACAAAAACATTTTGTAACTGTCTTTATTTAATTTATTTGTAATGAAGAACCCCCCCCCCCCCCCTTGCGGTCAATGGTGTCCCGCTTTACCAATGTTAAAATCTGATCACCTTAACTTAAACACACCAATAATATAGACACCTTAATAAAATACTCAAAATAATTAACACTAAGCCCACGCACAGGGATATAAAAATTCGCACTCTTACTTTTAGTTGAGTAAACTCCTTGATAATGGTAGGGAATTCTAAGAAATTAAGTAAAGCAAAATCAAGTGTATAAACTAATGTGTATATAAAATACTTTCCACCAAGAACCATCAGCTACATCTGACAATAGAAAATGAAAATAGTAAAATTTAGTAGTATTTAGAGAGTTTACAAAAAAACCCTATTACAATTAGTTCTAGTAAAAATGTCGAAATCTTATGATTTACATCTTTTGTAGAAAAACTTGAAATAACAGAAAAAAATTATTTAATTTTTTAAATAAGCACTAAAAATATAATGAAAATTAGTTATAAAACAATTTTCAAAAAAAAAATTTATTCAATTTTTTTATTGACCTGTGCTTTTATTAGTTAGGTACATATTTCAGAAATGCAATAAATTGTTTTGAATATTAATTACTACTATTAGTATTCATTTAATGAATTTCATCTGTACCCTGAAAAAACAACTATAAAAAAGTTACTGAAATTATCTTTGATAAAAGAAATTCAACATGTTTCCTCGAAATCATAAAAGCAAAATATGGTGCTTCTTCTTTGTATCTTGTTCCACATAATAATCTAAATTCCCGTGAATAGTATCTCTTATAATTTCACTAAAAATAAGATAATTAACAACCTATAAGAAAAGACAAAATCTGATATGTTATATATACACATATAAAAGAAATTGGAATGAAAACGGGCTGTGTTTATAGAAGCAACAAGATCAAAGTGGTACAAAGAAAATGAAAACAAAACAAAAAAGAATAATCTCATAAAAGCCGCTAATTTACTATAAAATTTAATGGATTTTTACCTGACATTAAATGGCAATTAAAGCACCTGCAAACTGCTTTGTTTATCTTTTATAGTCGGGATTATTTTTCTCTTTTTGCTGAAATTCAGTTTTTTTGCAAGTAGATATTTAAAACTTTGATTAATGTGTAATTACTTTAATTTATTATAATTTCTTTGTTTTCCGGAAAATTGTAAAATCTTATGTAAAAATTTTGAAGCTTAACTTATGGTCTTGTAGCCTATTATTTGTTAGTTTATTTCAAATTATAAGAATATAACTTTGAACGGCTCTATTGCTTTTATTGCACCACCTTCTGTGACGATAATTATTATACCTGGTCTCCTTATTGAACGGGTACGGTTTACCTATTTGCAACGTATGAATTTAGGGGCCGTATTGACTATAAATTAGGGCCCTATAAGATAATAATAAAACGCTGTTAATTTCAAGTATATAATAAAAAAATATGTATACATATATAAAGGTAATTATTTTGTAATACACAATAAAAATGTTATGTGTCACCGCATTTCATAAATCATCTTCTATGATTAAATCGTCTTGCAAATCGGTGTCTGTGTCTGAATCGTATTTCAAATTTATAATCAAAGGTGCTACTACTTTATGCATACGCAATTATTCGTCATCTTTTGCTATTGCGTGTTTAACAGCATTTTTCCAATTTACATCAGTTATATGTTCCATAGCATTTTTTATGTGTGTTACACTGCTTTCACTAAATTTCGGTGTTTGATTTGTTCGTCTTATGATATTTTTCAGTTACGCCCATATCAATTCAATGGGATTGAAAATGCAATGATATGGTGGTAAACGCAAAATTGTATGTCCTGCTTCTTTGGCTCTGCTATCCACATAATGATCCTTTAAATATTCATTTGTCTTCATTACCTCTATTAATTTGGTTTTTTGTATAATGATCCTCAAAATATAAATCATTGGCTTCTAAAATTTCTTTAATATCTTTCTTATTATTACATTTTGTAGGAACTTTGTTTTGCTGTCGAGAATGATACGGAGCATTGTCCATCACTATTACACTATCTTTTGGTAAATTTGGCAGCAAAGTGTCACAAAACCATTTTTCAAATAAAGATGAGGTAATATATTCATGGTAATCTACACTTGAGGATTTAACATTTTTAGCAGATAATAGCGGCTTTCCGATCCATCCTGTTTCTGACCCAGTATGAAGAATAATCATTCTCTTCCCTCTCGAAACCGGCGCGTCCAACTGACACATACTTGAACTATCCACCCAACCTTTGCAAATTGTGTCATGGGTGTCATACCACGTCTCGTCTAAATAACATATGAATCGTCCTTCCTGTCTATACCTTCTAATTGCCGTTAAGTATTCATATCGAAGTTTCTGTCACCTCGGGCTTTCCATAATTGTGCGACGTTTATCTATAGTGCCAAACTAAAAACCAACTTTCTTTAGCGCCCGCCACAAGGTTGCTTTAGAACACTTAATGTTTATAGGCTCATCATTGATTCTTTTATGTAAGCAGTCAAGTGTAGATACAACATTTCCTCTATAGAAGGAGTATACTTGCTGCCTAATAGTATCAATTTCATACTCTTCAATTTTTCTCGGTGCTCCTTTGTCACTTCTTTGCTTTCGAGGCCCTGCGTTATTCCTAATTATCTTATATATTGTTCCCAAAGGCACATTGGTTAATTGCGACGTTCGTTGAATGTTCTGGGTTTGTAGTTCGTTATTTTCTTCCATTAGAGTATGATAGACATTGAGAATTATCTGTTTTGCATCTTCTGATATATGCTTTCTCCGTCGTGCTCCAACAGTATTATCACTATCCACATCATCATCACTAACACTTTCAGCCACATGTTCGTGAAGTAAAGAGAGAAAAATCAAATATGTATACAGCAGTAAAGATTAACAGTAAATGATAAATAGACTCAATATTAGATGTAATATATACCAACTCTCCTAACTATATTTACTTAAATTTTTTTTAATAAATATAAGCACTTATTTCATCTAAATTGCAGTAATTACAATTTACTTAAATTTTGTCATTACGGACTTCAGCAGTTTGTTGCGTAAATGATAACCGTATTGAGCGGGCAGGTAGTTATTGCCGCAGGTGGTGCAATAAAAGCATTAGAGCCGTTCAAAGTTATATTCTTATAATTTGAAATAAACCATATATAAATATTTTTCTTATATATACTTAGAAATTAGTTTCAAAACCATATAAAAATTGTATACTATATAAATACAATGTTGCCAAAATAATGCACTGAAAGTTTTTATTTATCACTAGAACAGAAAATTGCAGTTCATTAAAATAGCAACTCCTCGATAAAAACCTGTGTAAACGACAAAAACAAAGGAACTGGCTTCAACGCGCCATAATATCCTATCCGTCCACAATTATTATTCGTTTTGTTTTTAAAATGGAACTCTTTATGAAATTACACGAAGAAATCATGCACCAATGGTCACGATCATCGGATAAACATTAATAGACAGCCATCATCTGCGAAGAAATGATCGTTCATTGTTCCTTCACCCAACCATCGCTACATACCATATAATCAAATCGAAATGCATTTAACGCAAGACCGAGGAAACAACGGTCGATCTCCAATTTGTTTCGCTCAACCATAATTGTAAACGTGATCGTTCATATTAGGCATTTGCCTAATGTAACAATCATATTTTGTGGTGTTCTATACAGTGCCGACCAAAAGAAATTGCGGCTTGTACAGAAATGACCGGGATTATGGATTTGTAGAAATAAGTACGTTTGATTTATCCTAACAATATATCCATGGGAATAAGAGAAAATATTGAATTAAAAATTTCTGCTCTTCTAATTACATTCCTTTGCACTTTTTCTAGCATTTCTGCATCTATTGAACGAGCTGCTTCAAATATCCGGTTAGTTAAACTTGCATCATTTAACACTGGTGTTCTGTACACCAATTATGTAATGTGACCCCAAAAGAAAAAGTCCAAAAGGTGAGATCGGGAGATCGCACCTTTTGGATTTTGGGCCTATCCACCTTTCGGCAAATTGTTCATTTAACCAGTTTCTCACCGGTGCCGCATATTATTGATTACCGCTAATGGAAGTTGATCTACCAAATTTTGAAAACCATTTACCAAAAATTTTAAAAAATTGTCCCCGGCCAGCCCGTTAGAAATAATGACTGGCCTGATTAACCAATTCCCGATAACACCTGTCCAGACATTTACGCTAAACCTATAGGTTCATCCGTCCACAAAATATTTCTTCAAAATTGAGGATTTCATTGTATTTGTTCTAAAAACCAGTTACAAAAATTCTCACACCCCTGCTTCAGGGGTTCTTGTAGTTTTTGGATGATCTCTATCCCGATAAAAGGCACCTCTTGGTTATATGCTTCCTGTTTCTCTTGTTCTTCGGACTAAACGTCTAAAGATATTACTACTAGGATGCCTTCTCAGAGGATCCCTTTCGCGATATACTCTAGCAGTACCAGCAGCATTGTTGCCGCATTCGCCCAGCACCAAATGCATGTCTGCATATTCGTCGTTTGAAAACATTGTAACATAAATTATAAAAAAAAAACACCAACACAAGAAGCTAAACTCGAGAATTAGCACAAACACTAAAGAACAAATAAACGGAAAATACAGCTAAGATCTTGAACATCCAGAATTCAACGAAAATTAATAAAGTAGTAGTAATAGATGATGATAGATTGAAATAAGCAGGACAATTTGACAACATCAAAATGACATTAATAAGCAATTTTCATTTAGATATTTTTTTACGTTAAACTGGTTAAAGTATGAATTTAGGACAACGTAGCCATATGTTTTTTCAGGTAAAATTAGCGTCAAAGATTTTCTGGAAATGGTATAATTAGAAGAGTGATTAATTACAAACCTGGTTATAGTTGTTCAAAATTGTTATGCCATTGACCATATCAAAACCAATCTTTAAAATGTTTTACAGTAATTTAGACAAATGACACCTAAGGTGTTAATTTTGAAAATTATTTTCTTTGAAATTAACAGCGATGGAATTTTGTACATATTCCAAATGTTCCGCGAATTTTGGGACACGTGGTATAAATAAGTTAACGAATAATATATTAGCAGGCCACGACCAGATACCAACCCTTCTGGGTAAGGATTATAAGCAAGCATTGGTATCTTCCTTGTCCAGACTCCTTATCGTAGCCTTATTAACTGGTTTATTTTCTGATGTCCGGAAGATTTCGAATATAATCCATTATTAAAAAGCGGCAACCATGCAAATATTACCAACTATAAACCGATAACTATACTATCAAACTTTATTAAAATATTTGAGTCTTCCTTATATAGGTGCATATCGCATCTCGTATGCAACAAACGCTTAAGTTAAAAAAACGACTTATTTGAGAAAACATCATTTTGATATTTAACACGTTTTAAATATTTTTTACAATATCTTCTTGATTTACATTAAAGCTTAAGTTCAGTTCATTAAGATTAATGAGTAAGCTTATTTATGTTAATGTTTTCAAAAAAGGAATGGATGTTGTATTTTTTTTGATAATAAACTTGTGATATGCCACTTTTGTACACACAAAAATATTAATTCAATAACAATTTTATTGAAATATTACGGAATATGAGATACCTAAAATACTTATTTTTCTTATATAAAACTTGTTCAGTTAATTAAAGATTCCGCTCTGAGCTAGCTGATAGATCTTAAATATGATTCTCGTATTCACACTTATCGTTAATTAAAACCCTATAATCAATAACTTGATTAACGCACTTAGCATACACAAAATGTTGTAGAATTTTAAATTGTTTATATCGTACATGCAGAAACAAGAGGTAGGAAGGGAAACCGAGGCTGTGTCTATTGTATGTAGGTCGAATAGGCATCCCAACCAGCACCTCTAATTGTTTCGCGAACATGGTTGCGGACGATTAGTTTCATGATTAATAGTTATCCTGAAAAGTTTGACAACATTTTAAGTAAAGTAAATAAGCATATTAAAGGATACGCTACGTATGCATCTCTAGTATGGTGGTCTAAGACGCAACAAAGAAAGCCCATTTTACAACTGGGCAAGGTGCAAAGACTTGCCTGTTTGGGCATAACATGTCGAACGCGGACCATTCCAATTGCAGCCGTGGAGGCCCCTTTTTGCTCTCCCGCCTCTTCACTTTATGATACAGGAGGAGGCCAGGGTGGGTGCATTAAGCGGCAGCTAAATGTTGCATATGGTTTGGTATGGTGGCGTTGCGGCTTGCTCTGGATTGGGTACGTTGTTATTATTGTTATTATTTTTATTATTCTTCTTTTCTTTTGATTTCTTTCCTTTTGAATCTTTTTTTGGCCACCTTCTTATATACTCATTTGTATATTGCATAAGTTGTAAATTGTCCTGTAACTGGATTGTATTCATATCTGTTGGGTAATAAAATATTATTATTATTAAATACCACCAGTATCAAAAGAACGGCGGGCACATGGCAATGGCAGACCTTGTAGGTGGAGATGTTCTAAACATGAAAACAGACCACATGATAAAGCAATATAGCCTAAACAGAACTGTTTAAGTAGGCTTTCCAGAAAGAGTCGAATGGGAATATGCAGAGTATCAGTAGGCGCGACCAGACCTGTCACACACACTGGTCGAACACCGCAGCTGGTACTGGGGCAGGAATCTACTCTGCTAATCAGAGTAAATACAACGCATTGTGGAGGTATGCCTCTGTATTTCAGGCAGAGGTATATGCTGTACTCCAATGTGCTTTAGAAAGCAATAAGAATTTCGTCGGTCACCGGCGGATTCTAATATTATGTGTCAGTCACAAGCGACACTAAAGGCATTATCAAGCCAAGAGGTGTCATCAAGACTGGTTTGGGAATTCCTGGAAGAACTTAAATCGCTGGCGGCCCAAAATAAGGTAAAATTAATCTGGGTGTCAAGACATAGGGGAATCGAGGGCAACGAAAAAGCTGATATCTGGTAACTCGCCAGGAGAGAATCAGAAAGAAAATTCATAGGCCCAGAACCAGCTCTGATGGTACCTAAAAGTATGATCCGAAGCCACTCTAAATACTAGATGTGTGAAAAACACAAGCATTACTGGGCAACAATTCCAGGGCAAAATCATGGTAAGGAATTTATTGGCCAACCGTGCAACAAAAGAGATGTAGATCTATTACATATGAGCATATGAGTAGTGAACGGTTAAGAATAACAACCGGTCTTTTGACTGGTCATGCACCCGTTAAAGAGCTCAACAAGGTAGGCCTGTATGTAGTAAACTGTGAGGCACTTCATCACAGAAGGCAGTACATTTTTGGGCAACCGAATGTAAATCTAGAGACGCTCAAGATACACCTAAGAAGGACCTGTACAACCTTGTAAACTTTACTGAAGTGGCTAACATAAATAACATAGGTTTAGCAGAATAAGCCTTATGACTGCACTGCAAACTGGGGACTAAGTCGGGCAAAAAGGATACGCTAACGAAGCAACAAATACCGCTCCGGTCCCCTATACACATAGACTTGCTTCCTTTTTGTTACTAGTCTTTTTGCTGTCGTAGATATATAACATTTCCCTTTAGTTCTCTTGCTTTTTGTATATGCTGAATTTATTATTTCAACGTTTTCTTCTGCTTCAGGTGTATTTTCGCCAGATGATTGGAAATCACTGCATGAAATAGAAAAGTTTCACTGTTTTCATATTCAATACCATTATTGATAATAATTATTGTGAATTTATTAATATTACGATTAATAATGTACGATAGCCCTTTGATAAGTTAATTAAGGACCAAGTATCTAAAAATGGTCGCACCACGATTACAGAGGGAGGGTATATGTATATAAAGCATTGTTTCACACCAAAAATTTAGAGCAAACCTAGAACAACATAAAAGAATCTTCAGAATTTTTGTTTTCAAAAAAAAGGGGAATAGGAAAAACTTATTTTCTCCGATTATCTCTGTCAATTTTTAATTTTTTTTTTTCTAGAGCTAATCTGGAACAATCCTTAGAACAACTTGAACAACCTGGACCAACCTTCAGAATTCTAATTTTCGAAAAAAGGAACTGGGCGAAACAGTCGTTTTTTTTCGATTATCTCGCCAAACTTTGACTTTTTTTTTGAAATAAGTACTTTGGAACAATTTAGCACAAACCTAGAACATCCTGAAACAACGCATTTAAAATTACAAGCAAGCTCAAACATTATCATCCACGCTCAGTTTTCTTTGTAGTTCCATTAATCTGTCATTTATAAGGCACAGGGTTTAATGTAACATACCTCAATGTTAAATAATTCAATTACGATGAAAGTTAAGCATTCATATTGACCTGCATAATGATAGTTTCTAACATTAATCCACTACATTATACGATAATTATTTCATTACATTAGTATCGACTTCAATTTTCTAATATTAATGTCTGTATACGGACTGGGCTTGCTAATTAAATATTGCATTTCGTGATATTTAGCATTCATGAAGCAATCGCTGTTCAATTATTAACTGCAGTTCGTCGAATGGAAAATCGGAGAGTAAGAAAAATCATGCGGTCATTATCAATTATGCATTGCTCGTGCGAATAACCTTATAACAGAAAAGCCTGTTCGTTCACTCGTTTGGAAAAATCGCCCATGAAACCTTTAATAAAAACATATTACATTGAATTAATGTGCGTTACTGTTCATTTCGTCGGACCTTATCATTTTCAACAATACCGCTATTTCACTAATTCACTTCGTAATGCCCTATCGAGGCATGTATATGCAAGTTGTAACGATTTTAAATGCGGCAGCAACTGTTGCAGCCTTTACCAATCGTATACGTGATGAAACCTAAACCGCAAAGTCCATTCCGTGCCATGGCTCCATCATTAAGTCGATATGAAATGATATTTCGTTTCATACAAAGTATTCGAAATAGATGAAAGAACCGGAGAAAACCGATTACCGACATGATTATATAAAAACGAAACGAAATGTTTGCATTAAAATGAAAAAGAAAAATGAATTGACCGCCGCTTAGACACACGAGAAATAAAGGAATTAATTTTTTTTTATATCAATCGTTTTTCAACAATGACCACTGATTGGTATTTCAAATTCTTCTCCATCGCGATATACCACACGTTAAGTTATTTTTTTCAAATGGCGGTAACTTGATTATAGATACTATTATTATGTATAGTGGAGTACCACAGGAAGATAGCTTAGGACCCTTTCCTTTATTGTAATGTAAAGTTGAGTTTAAAGTTTATTTTTACCTCTTCATAAAACTGTATGAGTTAATAAAATGAAAACTACAAGTTATTTGCAAGTAATTTTGAATTTGGCGACCCACACAACAGTACATATTAACACTAAACTTAAATTTGGAGGCTGTACCTATAACTTTATTTTTAATTTAAGTTTAAATGCTGAATTTTGGTATTTTAAAAAATAAAAAGTCGAAAAAAAGGCCCGTGGGACTACTAATTTGGGCCTTAACAGACATTAAATTACCCCTTATATTGGCCAATTTAATTTGGCAAACGATGTACCAAACACCCTGTACAACGTAACTGGTTATGAAAAACATCGTCATAATTTGCTTAGATAACCAAGACCTGTTATACAGGGTGAGTTTTTTATCTTGAGACAACGAAATATCTCTAAAACACTCCAGAAAATCAAAAAAAGATCTTAATAAGATTTGTTATAATGTAGGGGGCTCACTGAATGGTGCCTAACTCGATCGCCCACCTCACCCCCCAAAAGTGGGAGGGGGGCAACTTTGAAATCTTAAATAGGAACCCCCATTTTTTATTGCAGATTCGGATTCTCAGCCATCAAGTATGTATCTTTTGTTTGAAACTTTTTTTTCTATTCGTTACGGATTGCGCTGTAATCGCAAAAAACATGATTGTGAACGTCTAGAGAAAATACACAAAAAAGAGAAACAAGCAAACATGATTTTGTGTTTTTTTTATTTTAACGTAAACTAACATTTCAAAAACCATGTGTTCGAAACTGTGTCCCCCCCACTTCGATACAATTATTTATTCGCAATTAGAATGCTATTCAACGATACTAAACTGTACTCTATTCAGTATTTGGCAAGCTGTAAATACTTACACATTGTCCGATCCCCATTTAGATTAATAATTATTAATCCAATACAAATTAGTTAGTGTTGAATATTTGAACAGTAATGGAGGCTATAACATTACAAGAGAGAATTGAAATGATTTAAATATATGGAGAAAGTGGTAGGAATATCAATGATGCTGTTAATCTTTATTCACAACGTTTTCCCGACAATGTGCGATCGCGCCCTTCTTTTTACCGAGTCGTTCAACAGTTCTCTAGCGAAAAAACTGTGCAGCCAAGAAAACGTAATCTGCGAAAAACAATTGCTGGAGATTAGCTGCAGTAGCTAGCTAATCATCCGCACTTTAGTGCTCGAGAAATAGCTCGCGCTTCTCAGTTCACTATCTGCCAAATATTCAAGCGTAGGCAATCTCATCCATTTAGAGTTTCCTTGCATCAAGAACTTCATGGCGATGATTTTCAAAATAGAGTGCGATTTTGTCAATGGG
Organism: Amphimallon solstitiale; assembly: GCA_963170755.1. Lineage (NCBI taxonomy): Eukaryota > Metazoa > Arthropoda > Insecta > Coleoptera > Scarabaeidae > Amphimallon > Amphimallon solstitiale. The sequence continues at coordinate 60,996,659 of OY720680.1, forward strand.
CGCTTCAACGGATACAAGATAATCCCAATTCTTTTGCTCGAGTATTATTTTTTGACGAGGCGACATTCACAAATCACGGTACGGTAAATCTGCACAACAGGCATTACTGGAGTATCGAAAATCCCCATTGGTTGCGCCAAGTTGAACATCAACATCCTAGGAACGTAAATGTTTGGTATGGAATAATTGGCAATAAGCTTATTGGTCCATATTTTATCGATGGAAACTTAAATGGTGAAAAATATCAAAACATCTTGCAGAACGAACTTCAAGTGTTACTTGAAGACCTTCCTTTGGACGTACGACAAACAATGTAGTTCAAAAATGAAGGTTGTCCAGCACATTGTTCAAGAATAGCACGAGAAGTATTAGATCGAGCCTACAATAGTCGATGGATCAGACAAGGTGATCCAGTATCTTGGCCTGCAAGATCGCCAGATCTTACTTCATCTGACTTCTTTTTGTGGGGCCACTTAAAGTCTGAAGTTTATACAGAAGTGCCAACCACGAAGGAAAGCATGATTGAGCGAATCACCAACGCTTGTTCAAGGATTACACCGGAAACACTTCTCAGTTGTGTGCAATCATTCCAATTGCGAATAAATAAATGTATCGAAGTGGAAGGGCACATTTTCGAACACATTTTCTGAAATGGGTATGATAAAGTAACGTTCTTCGATGTTGAATGGCGTTTTGAAATGTTATTTAATGTTAAAATAAAAAAAAACACAAAATCATATTTTCTCTTTTTTGAGTATTTTTTCTAGAAGTTTACAACCATGTTTTTTGGGATTACAGCGCAATCTGTTACGAATCGGAAAAAAAGTTTCCAACAAAACATACATACTTGATGGCGGAGAATCCAAATCTGCAATAAAAAATGGGGGTTCCCATTTAAGATTTCAAAGTTGCCCCCCCTCCCACTTTGGGGGGTGGGGTGGGGGATCGAGTTAGGCACCATTCAGTGAGCCCCCTACATTATAACAAATCTTATTAAGATCTGTTTTTGATTTTATGCGGTGTTTTAGAGATATTCCGTTGTCTCAAGATAAAAAACTCACCCTGTATAGTGTCGTGCTTGATAGGTTTGACACGATTGCAATATTTGTCTTACTTGATTTATTTGATTAAGATGACATTTTGACAAATTTGACATACACTCGAATTCAAGAAAGATGATCCCTGCTTCACTAATATATAATTCTATCAAAGAATTATGTCTACATCCAAATAAGAAATAGTATCTACTTGTATAACAAGGATAGCATAAGCGAATGCATGTGTTTCCAGTGCGATGCAAGCACGACATACGATTCATAGAGTTTATTTGAGCAAGACAATGACGGAGTGATTACATGCGCTGTATTATTTTATACATTTCCGTTAGCGTTTTGACACGCTTGGCTTTGACATTGACGCTTTGACATTTCTAGTACTTTATTGAATTCGTTTCACAATTTGTTTATTTAATGTAAATAATAGTTATTTATGTACCAAGTCAGTAAAGTGATACTTTATCGAACGAGTCTGATTTACGAGCCAAGCGAGTGAAGCGAGCGCGGCGAGTAAAAGACGAGTTCGATAAAGGTACTTTACTGACGTGGTGCATACAAAATTTTATCGCCAACCGTGAAAATTGTTAATTTTAAAAAGAAAGATATAATAACTTATGACAGTTTATGACAGTGACAAACGATTTATGTTTAAAGTCATCAGTCATGGCTACGTTGACAGATATTAGCGGCAGGTAAAGTACTTTATTGTACAGTACGATAAAGTGTTTGTTTACCTCCGTAAAACGCTATGGTAACGCATCACTTTACTGACGGTTGGCGATAAATTGTATTTACCATTATTCCCTGCATTCTGCCAATAAGAACGTCGTAGTAACGATAGACAAGTCCGGCCATTTTACTACCTGTCTAACCGTCAAACATCATATTGATATAGTAATCTGACATTTTCGCTTAATTATTTTTATTTTTTTTAGTAATCTTCAGTTAGCCGTAGATAAAGTAGCGTATACTAACTCGCAATAATGACTACTATTCCCTCGAGCCGAGTTACTCCCTCGCCGCTTCGCGGCTCGGTTCGGAAATTCGGCTCTAGGGAATAATAACTGTCATTATTGACTCGTTATATAAACTACTATTATTGTTTGTTTTGTACCCGCGTTATTTCCCAATAAAGTTCTATTATCATCTCTATTTTGGCATATGTTAAATATAGTACATTAAAAGACTATTGGGTTTATATTACATATTTCTAATGAATGATAAAGTTATCTAATTATACATAACCTGAAATTAGATCGATCAATCTAACCGGAAAACGTAGATTGTCATCATTATAATTTCCATGTTCATTTTATAGTTTACAGTACTTATCATGATGGCGAAGTATTGATTTGAATCAAACAATACTAAAAAATGGCGCAGAGATGATCTTTGTTAAATTTAAGTGTATTTAACTTATAACACGTTAGCTTTTACTTCTAGTACTTTCAATGTTGTATTTTTTCATTTTCCAAGTCATTATTACTCTATAGTTCGCGTCAATCTTACAAAAAATTACAACTCATTACACAAGCCTGCAACCAAAAGTGTTTAGAAGCCCCTCGCTGATTCTGATAGAATTTTTAATGCTGATTTCAAAAACATGGTTAAAAAATTCTAGTCATACAAATTTTCACAAACTCAAAATTTTGATTTTCGTATCCATCAATCCACTGTTATAAAATTTACTAAGGGAGGGAATGATAATTTAGTGTCAAAAAACGTAATTACTAAAATTGGCGAAAATTGGACATTTTTAGGGCACTATGTGGTGCAAATACAAAAAAAAACAATTTCTAAGTAGTAATATGTGCCAATAAATCATTGTTTGGACATATACTTCAATTCAGCTCTTCAATTCGGCGAGAACCTTAAAAATCACCATGATGCACTAGTGGTTTTTATGAGGAGAATTTCAAAAACAACCTTCTATTCCAGACTTCCTCCTCTCCGGTCAGTTGTTATATGACTTTTGAGTGAAAAGACAACGTCCTATGCAGTGCAATTTCTCGTAGAGGTTATATATTTCCAGCAGAGCTGATGAGTATATTCTGGTTTATAGTTTTCATATTTAAAGTTTTAACCTATTAAATGGGTTTTGTCATAATCCATCTGATTCCCTTTGTTACATTTTTGGGAAATTTATAGTGTATATATTGGTGGTAAACTTAGTGCCCAAAATAAGTCAAGGGCCTCACATAAAATGTGTTACCGTTGTATAGAAAAATTGCAAAAGTGGGCAAAGAGACAAAAAATCTTTTCGTTTTGCAGTTCCTATGATCTGGAGAGAACCTAAAAATCAGAGTGATGACTGCTTCATATAACATGGAGTAAATTTTAATTAATAAGAGACACATTTTTAACCGATGCACTAATACGCCTTGTTCGTCATAGCTCAGAAATACCTGTACGTAAACCTACTGAGAAACAAGAAGAGGAAGGTCAGACTTATGACGAGGACCTTCACGGTTTTTCAGATAGCAGCGAGCACCAGCCCTTTTCTCAATTGGAAATGAATGATTTAGTTAGAGATTTGGGCCTTTCTAAAGATATTGCAGCACTAGGATAAAGGAAAAGAATTTATTGACTCCCGCTGTCTCCTACTCATGGTTCAGGAAGCGAGAAACAGATTTCATACTCATACTCAAGATAGAGGCTAAGTTTACTGTAGCAATGTCTCTGGATTGATGTTCTGTATAGAGTATAACATGAACGACAGAAGGCTCAAAGCAGTGCTTCTGCTAAATAGCAGCACACTTGCTGCCAATACGCAGAAGCCCTAATGCACTGAAGCATACTCGCTTCAGTGCCATTAGAGCATTCTCCCTACCTGAAAGAATGTACGGAAATTTAGCGTTGATTCTCACCAAATTGAAATTTAAGATATTAGGTGGACGACATACGGTGATCTGAAAGTGCTATTCTCTTGAACAAGAAGCAGGATACACCAAGTACCCGTGTTTCTTGTGTGAATGGGAGAGGAGAGAGAAGGCCAACCACACAAAAAGGTGTGACTGTCTAGGAAAGCACTAAAAGCTTGGCTTAATGAAACAGTTTGTCAAGCTTTTATCAAAAGAAGGAGAGTGCTTGGCCGCCAGTGTCCAAGACTTTCGGAAGCAAAAGTAAAAGAAGGTGATTTTGTGCATCCAAATATTCGGAAACGTTTTCAAGAAGAAGTGTTTGGAAGCAAAATGAAAATGAGTGAAAGAGAAGCCTGGAGGGCTTTTAAGAAAGTCGTCAAAAAATTCCTTGGGAACTAGGAGCTATACTATAAATGTATGGTGCTACGAAATTCAGCGATCCCCCGAACTTATTATTATTGTTGTTTTCTGTTCGTTATTATTCTCTAGTTTTATTATTACTTTCTTATACGTAGTATAACGAAGTATTGTGATGACGAAAATGTTCGACCTCGAGATTTTTGCAAATGTTTTGAAGTCCCCTGGTATCGAAAAATTGGTTTTTAAAAATGTCTGCCTACGTGTGTGTGGGTGTGTGACCACGATAGCGGCCAAGCGGTCAAGCGGCTGCAGCTATCAATTCCAAAGTTTATATTTACGAGTATAATCTCCCTTTGAGATCTGATTAGAGTTTGAGTAAAATCGGTAGACCGGAAGTAGTAGTTTACTTCAGTGAAAAATTCGAATTTTACTAATATTTCGTCAACTACTAAGTTTACTTGAAAGTCAGTTTGAGAAAAATATTATTAAAAAAGTTTTTCATACAATCAGAATAATTTTATGCAAAAGGTTCCAAATCTTATATAACAGCGTTTCTACTTTTTTTCAACACTTTTTCCCCTCTTTTAATATTATGGAATTGCCAGAGATAATCTCTTTTTAAGTCCACTAGTAGTCGGCTATCATGCTGATACTTCATCTTCCTTGTTAGTACCTTTCCATTTTTTTCCATTTACTTTATGTCTTGATGGAATCTTTGACGTTGTCCTCTGATAAAAGCACCTACATTTTCACGAATGTATTCAGATTTCAATGGAGAATATTAATTTTAAACTCGTATTACACTTTAAAATCTTGAAATTTATCAATATCCCTCCAACCATAGATTTGTAGTTTGGCTCTCTTTTGTTGCCAAGGAAGCTAGTACCACTCACTAGTTTAAAAAAATTCTAGACTTTCTGCTTTCAGTTTGCTCTTAAAGTTTTCATCCTTTATAAATTATAAAGGAATACACCTACCTTCAACTTGCTTCAAACAAACCAAGCAATTGTTCAGAAATGTAATTAAAACATTCTCTCTCTCCTTTTGGCAATGATCTATCAAATTGTTCTCTAAGATCTTATTTAATATGAAGCGGTGAAAGTAAGACATTCCACTGTTACTACCGATAAAGTCTTTCTTTCTGTATATAATGGCAGGAGAGTGAACGAGGAATGGAGAACGGATGACAGAGAAGCACCAGCAGGCTAGTGATAAAGTTTTTTTTATTTATGTGAGTTTATCTTGTGTTTATTGGGCGTTTTATCAGTTTAGTGAAAAATACTAACTAAAAAATTATATATTCTTTTTTAAATAGTAATTATTTATAGTAAATTATTATTAACATACAAATAATATTATCAAGGTTAATGATGAAACTATATTAATAGTAATCAGCATACAAAAATCTATATTATCGGATAGCGATTTTTTGCAAATATCTGGTAAAGTATGCATCTCTTAGAGATTTATTAAGTGTGTAATGGTACAGCCCATTTCACTTTATTAATTTTATAATTTTTAATAAGATTTCGTCGATAATAAGCAGCCCGAAGTTCCTGCTGGAAACAGTACAAAAAAAAAGAAGATGAATAAGAAGATAACGTATGATTATGTTTAATGACTGTATTGTTTTATGTAATAAAGGAGGAGAGACTGTAAAAATAAAAGTTCAAACAGAAAGTAATTAAATAAATATCGTCTTACAAATATATGTGTAAAGTAACTTGATATGTTCACAAGTATCGATATAAACACGTATAATCTAGAACGTGCATTGTATGTAATAAATTCTGGCGTTTATAGCTTACGATTGAATCGAACAAAGGACCTACAGAAATGTTTGTGTTTGTAAAAAAAAATGTATTAGAATTGCTTTTTAAATATATGTTACTTCTTGTGTTGTTTGTTACAATTATAGATACAGGATTCATTGATTTTAATATAAGAATTAGTAAAATGTTAAATGGTATTTTTTTTTGTTAATGTACAGGAACCCCTTTTACTTTTCATTTCAATTAACCGAATCGCCCTGAGATAATTTGAGTTGAGCTGGCAAAACAAATAATTTTACATTTTATTTCTAAAGTTTAACTTTAAATTAAATATCTTAATTTAGATATAGGGGTTTCTTTACATTGTGTCACCCAACAATTGGGGTGGTACCTTTACAAGTGAATAAAAGTTCTTAAAATAAAATTTTGAATAATTTTTGTAAAAATAAAATAAAAAATTCTCAAAATTCAGACCTGAAGTAACACAGGTTTACCTTTATATGAAGATAAAAGTATTTAGAACTTAATTTAGAACAACATACATATAATAAAGTCATGTGTTAGCCACACCTCTTTTTTTTTAATTAATCATCAACTTCAGCCTGTGTTTTTCTCACTATATAGTAGTTACACAGGCTTTGCCGAACACTGCATATAACAACCATTTCCCCGACATAGATAGCTGTAAATTAATACATGTTACAAAAAGCAAAAGATTAGACCTCCCAGAAATCTTAGAAATCAAATTAGCAAGATATATTTGTCACCAGCACATAAACAGATTTTCTCAAGACACCCTTCATAGACGCTGCCTACTACCACCCCACCACACACAAAAACAGACAAACATATAAGCACAATAGTTTAAGTTAGATGTGTATATCTCTTTGATAATGGTGTAACAACCAAAACGTATATGTTAGAGTAATATTTTATAAATAAAACTCATAGTGAAACGAGTCAAGTGTTTTAATCTATTATTATTGTATGAAGTTAAAAATGTTTCACAAAGAAGTGTCTGCGGCAACATCTCAGTAACTCAGAACATTATTCAAAGATTTCGTGCGTTCATTCAGAAAGCAAAACATGCGGTAGACAGTAGACATGATAATACGAACCTGTTAACTTGTACTTTAATTTTAGCAGTGCGGTATAAATAATTTCAAAAAATAACTTTAATTATCATCCTACTAAGTTTCTTTTATTTTCGGTATACCTCTATATAATAACGCTTATTACAAAGAATGAGGTCTTGCATTTAACTTTCTCCATGAGTAAAATATGCCTATGTCTTTTAACATGTATTATTACTGCATCCTTTTCATATTTGTGGTCTACGCACTAACCTAAAACATTCAATTACGCATTTGTATACAAGAGAAAGTTCTTGTTTCTGACTGACAGATGGATATGTCAATTTCGTATGTCTTAGATACCTATACATGAAATACATACGTATACACGGCAATTATTACGTCGGTCCGATCACATACAATGTAAATTTTAATTTGTGATGGTCAACAAGTCGGGAGTAAATATATAAAAAGGAAAAAATGCGAACACCCCCCTGGGGGATCCAGGTGCTAATAAGTACCCGTTCGCGACTGTCCTATTGTTCGGGGAAATACACTAAAAAAAGAAAAAAGTCGAGTTACAATACAGTTACACTAATAATAATATACATAAATGATGAAGGTGCAATTAGTTCCAAAATTCAATTGGATCCCGAAAAGTGTCAGAGAAGGAACGAAGGCGACGAGAGAGAGAAACGACCGGTTCTAATATAAGAGCAATTAGCTGGCAAACTGATGCCAGGTGGCAGTACTTTCACGTATAATTGATGGCCTAATTGCTAGGTGTCACTGCAAAGTAGCAAACAATGTTTCAATTGTTTTCCAGTCGAGTAATACATTCAGTTAATTATTTCGGTAATTATTTCCTATATGCAATGCGTTTTGTTTTAATTCTATTTCATTCATGTTTTTCAAAGAGGTTTTTCTTTAAAAAAAAAGAATCAAATTACATTAAAAATAACAATAATAATATTTCTTTATTCGGTGTAATTTACGCAAGTATTGAATATGTCCTACATAAACATTAATTTTGAAACCAATGCATCTCAGCAAAATAATAGTAAAACAAAACTTAGCACTAAGACAAACAAAGTATGTAACATAAAATAAAAAATATGTATACAAGGTCCTCATTATGTTTGGAACCTTCGAAACTATTTAATGGATTAACTTGTGTGTTAAATTTGGCAATTTTAGCTTATTATTTTCTGAATTTGAGGGATATGTCACTCTTGTCAAAACATTGCCACCAAAAATACTAAATAAATTCTTCTTCTTCTTTCTCTTTTCTTAAGACTTAGTCTTCTTTCTTCTGCTCTTCTTAATCTTGTTCAGCCTCTTGAGAAGCAGATGTCCAAGTCTCGCACCATCTTTTCGGAAGTCGACTGGGGAGTCCCCTTGAACTCGGTTTTCATCCTTTACCCATTTTGCCCATGGATCCAAAGTACTACTAATACAGTCTCGGAAAAAGTTAAATTATAATAAAAATACTTGGACAACTTAGAAAATTCATAGAAAATGTCAAAACTTACTCATTGACAGCAGATAAATTGTGTATAAATTGTCAAAAATGGTTAAATTAAGCGAAAAAGAAGAAATAGAAGTCTTTATGATGATAGGCTATGGTGATGGAAGGCGTAGTCATGTAGAAGTATGTGCCCTTTTTAACGCTACGCATCCTGAACGAGATGCAATTAGTAAATCTGCAGTAACAAAAACTTTGAAACGGTTTAATGAGACAAGAAATGTTAAGCAACTTATAAGAGTTGGACGTCCAAAAGCTGTAATGAATGATGAAAATTCTTTCAATCTCATGTTAGATCTTTTGGAAAATCCTAAAACATCATTAAGCCAAATTGCTTTAAATCACAGCATGAGCACACAAAATTTAAAACGACAAGGTGTCCATCCCTAAAAAATTCGTTTGCTACAGGAACTTAGCGAAGTCGATTTGGATCGTAGAGTGCAATTTCACGAAATAATGTCACAAAACTATATACATCGAAAAATTGGGGAAAAACCGCAAGTTATTTCTTTCTATATGATTTTTGTATGAACTCAAGACCATAAATCACAATTCAAACGGGATATGCGTAATTCTTTTCTGTTTTGTTCGTTATGGTCCTGAAAAAGTCTTCAGGAATAGTGGGCCCGTGGGCGATGAGTCATGGGCCCCTCGTGTCCGGTCTCTAGTTATTAGTAGCCACTTCCTCGATTCCTCTTTTGTATTTTAAATAAGAGAAAAAACAATGAGTGGAAAATTCATGGCTTTTTGAGGCGCGTATTCTAAAAATACTTACAGCTCTGACGCACTTCCGATTTCACCGCAAAAGCATTAGGCTTATTTTTTTTAACGACTCACCCTATATATTTTTTGATTTTCTAGTATTATCTTAAATTGTCTACTCAACTATTTTGTCTTATTCAACGTTAAGTCAAAAGTTCTCGAATTATTAATTTTTTTTGGAAATTTTGAGCAAAACACGTGTTCAGAAAAAAAATCATATTTGCATGGTTTTTAAAAGTAAAAAACATGAATGTTGTGGTGCCTGTAGGCAGGGCAATTCTGCGTCATTTGGTAAATAAGTTGCACTCGACAATACCTACAGAAACTTTGTTTTTTCAAAGCCTACATCTGGAAATTTAAATTTCACATACCAAAAACTTATTTTCCTTAAATATAACATCCTGTATTATGGCATTTTGTTCCTTTTTTTGTTTTTCATTTTTGTTAACCATGTCCTTTACCTACCTTTTGCAATTTCTGAAATAATCACTATAGAAGCAATCCGCGGTCAATTCTATGCACCCAACTATTCATTTAACCAATGGGAAGGCCCGACTGCCTATGTCAACGGTCAAACGAAGTAAAGGTTAGACCCAACTATCTTCTTCATTTTATTTCAGCAACACGACACACTCCATAATGTTAGAGTTATCATCACTTTATCACATATTATTAGTTTCGAGCCGTGCAATTATTTATTACAGAAATATTTTCTGACTATCCTCAATATGTTTCCGTTAGCTCAGTTTCCTATGTTTTACCTGCTGAAAATATGGATAAAGTTTAAGTATTTGCAAATCCCAAATGTCAATTTTCACATTTCACTCGAAAAATTTCAAAGGTTGGTTGATTATCGAATTGTTTCCGCAGTATGACGAATCCTAGTTTAATAAAACAAGTTACGATTGCCTTAAATATCTTCTATGTTCTTTTTCCACTATTGAATATGTAAATCGCATTTGGATACTTATTTCATAAGTAGAACTGATGTTTTTAATTTGTACATATCTTTTTGTATGTATAATATGTCTTGTATATACAGGGTATTCCACGAGAGCCGTTCGTTAGAAGTTTTCGTGGTTAGAAAAAACTTAGAATTCTGAAATTTTGGGTTCCAGGGTTATTCAAGATTCTCCTTCATTTTAAAATATTTTCAAGATCATACTACTTCCGGTTATACCGGAAGTCACCATTAACTTCCTTATTTTAAATGGAACACCCGGTATATTATTTCATTTTTGGATTTCTGAGAAAATTTCATAGTGGGTTTTCATCAGGTTTCGCTATACCTATTTTCAATTTTTTCTTAGAGGTATCTTGATTTTTTTGAAAATTTTGACAGATGTAGCCCTGTTTTGAGCATTGCGCCCTTTAACCAATTTCGATTGGTGGAAAGCGCTTCTGGGGTAGACGGAAGCACAGGAATGATACTTTCGAATGCCATATTGACAACTGATTTATCGCATACAGGGTATCCAAAATTTAATGACCAATTACATCATTTTAAAAGTTGAAAAAGTTCGTTTTTTCAAATGGGACACCCTGTATTTTATTGGATGGTCGGATGCAGAATTTGATTCTGCATCGATTTGCTATAACATTCCCTATACCTACTTCCAGCGGTTTTCTTGTTAATCCAAATTTTTTATTTTAATGTGGTTCTTTGGCAGAAACCGAAACATCGCTTGCCTTTCCAAGCCAAATAAACATCAATGAAACGGTAAAAAATTTACTTTAATTAGAGCATGACATTAGTAGATAACATTTAGAACGAAATATAAAATAAAAACAAAAAATTGGAACATAATGACAAAAAATGATAAGAGAATGTAAAATTACAATAATTGTTCTATATGACCTCCATTTTGGTTCAAACACTGAATAACTCTGTCATATACTCCTCGCAAATCAGATCTCCGAAGTTCGTCTAAACTTATATTAGTAAACGCATGGTGAACACGGTTCAATAATTCCTCTCTAGTTTGTACCGGCCTAAAGTTCACTAGTTCTTTTATACGACCCCAGAGGTAAAAATCCAAGGGGGTCAAATCGGGTGATCTGGGTGGCCAGTTCCAAGGTCCCCACGGGCCAATCCACCGATCCTCGAACATCATTGACAATTGCCGGTGTACAGCTATAGTTGAATGTGCTGGAGCACCATCAAGCTGAAACCAACTGTTTGCTCTATCACGTGGAGGTAGGGCATTTAGAAAATCACTAACAAACCCTCTCAGTATCTCCAGATATCTAGCCGCATTTAAATTTTCATCGTACACTTGATAAGCTACTCTGTTGTCCATAATTAAACAAAAAACATTGAAACTAAAGCGGTCTTGGTGATTATGTTCCCTAATAACATGTGGATTATCTTGTGCCCAGTAGTGAGTACTTCGGCGATTTGTAATTCCTTGCCTGCTGAATTTCGATTCATCAGTCCACATAATCTGATGAAGAAATCTCGGATCTTCGGTCATTTTCAAAATCATAAATTCGCAAAAGTTAACACGTCTTGCCTCATCACCAAGACGTAATCCGTGAACAGTTATCTCACAAAAAGGATGCATTCCATGTTTTTTTAATATTCTGTGGATTGATGTTTTTGAAATAGCCAAATCCAGCGCTGCTGTCGAAATTGGACTCCGCGGATAAGCTTGAAAAAACGCCAACACATTCACCACGTTATCTTCATTATCAGTTACGGGCTTTAGGTTATTTTGAGTTGCCCTTACGTTTCCAGTTGCTATAAAGCAAGTTTCGATTCTTGCGAATTTTCCGGGAGTCATTGTTGGTAGGTCCGGATATCGTTCATTAAATAGTCTGCATGTTCGTCGAACAATTCGTCCACATTCACCGTGCGTGTAAAACAAATTTAATAAATCATTATTGGAATATTCTTCAACATTCTCCATTATAAACTATACTTAAGCAAGTTAACAAAATCCCTAGAACTGTAAGTAGATACCTCACGAATCTGTACGATGATACTGCATTGATATTAAATCAACATTGTTTCAATGCCTGTCAAAATCAAGGCTTACTAGGTAGAACTTTTGGAGTTTGATCACCTTTTGATAAAAATATGGATTAACAAGAAAACCACTGGAAATAGGTATAGGGAATGTTATAGCAAATCGATGCAGAATCAAATTCTGCATCCGACCATCTAGTAAAATACAGGGTGTCCCAATTGAAAAAACGAGCTTTTTCAACTTTTAAAATGATGTAATTGGTCATTAAATTTTGAATACCCTGTATGCGATAAATCAGTTGTCAATATGGCATTCGAAAGTATCATTCCTGTGCTTCCGTCTACCCCAGAAGCGCTTTCCACCAATCGAAATTGGTTAAAGGGCGCAATGCTCAAAACAGGGCTACACCTGTCAAAATTTTCAAAAAATTCAAGATATCTAAGAAAAAATTGAAAATAGGTATAGGGAAACCTGATGAAAACCCACTATGAAATTTTCTCAGGAATCCAAAAATTAAATAATATACCGGGTGTTCCATTTAAAATAAGGAAGTTAATGGCGACTTCCGATATAACCGGAAGTAGTATGATCTTGAATATATTTTAAAATGAAAGAGAATCTTGAATAACCCTGGAACCCAAAATTTCAGAATTCTAAGTTTTTTCTAACCACGAAAACTTCTAACGAACGGCTCTCGTGGAATACCCTGGTACCTATATGGGATGAATTGAACGACGTTTGTATATCATAGTAACATAAAATAACAGAAGAATAGTAAAGAAACCTTAGACAGACAATCAATCAATGTTTTAATGATTGTTTTTCTTTTGATTTATTCTCGAATAAGTATCGTAACATTTTTACTGAAGTATTTCTGTTCCTGTAGCTAGAAAGTCAACTGTTCATATAAAAGATAGAACAAACAAACAAGTATAGTTATTTTTGACGTTGATCCTTTAGCTAAAGGCATTTCAGTAATAAGTAATGATTATCGCTATTTATTTCTGGTTCCAATACTATTATTATTAAATATAAGACATTTTACATATCGATTATTTAAGTATATACTAACAAAGAAAGTTCGCGAAGATCAGTTTACTTTTAATTGTCACCAAGTGTTGTGATGGTGACGCGGTCGGCGAATTGCTAATTTTAAACTGAGCCATTACGCCATCAATAATGCAGACATTTATCAATTCCAGATTCCAGACGTTCAGTAAATTAGATTTTCGAAGATCAGGTTATTAAGAAGTGCCACTCTTAATATGCACTGATGGTCTTTCGTAATCCGTTCCATTCCAATAACTAAATTAAATTGTTTTATTTTAAATATTTGTAAAACTTCTAATTCTGGTGCTTTTTATTATTTAAATATTCTTTAGGTACTAAGTATTTACTCTTATGTGCAAAGTATTGGGCAAAGTATGAAGAAATATATTGTAACGTTTTCGGATTCGCAATAAACAACTGGTGCAATTTATTTATTTAAAACAGTCTGTATATTCATACACTTAAAATTAATTACAATATAAAAATGTAAAACTAATATATCACATTTAACTACTACTATTAAAATTAACACTTGTATTTATTTCTATTACTAATATTTATGTCCGTATATTTAAATCACTTCTATTTATATAACACTCTAATATTTATGTATTTTCTTCGGCTACCACTTAAAGAACTATTTATTTATTTCTTATATTTATTTCTACTTTGGTCTGCGCGTCGACTACTTAAGGAACTTCTTATTCCGGAATTACTCGTCCATCGGTGACCCAGCCGCCTTATATACACATACGAAACATCTGGAAGTATTCGCGTGAACTCCATCTTCCTCTCGATGTTTGTAGAACATTCGATAGACATTCTGTCTCTTACATGTGATTTATTGGTTTACGACTGTTTACCAGTCGCGCCGAGATGATTTACAACCTCTTTTGTCGTCGCCCGGATGTTTCGTTACATCGCCCCCTTCTTAAAAACTGCGTTTCGTCCCGAAACACGCTATTCCATGTTTTTGTCGCTGGCGGATGACGAAATCCACACCGGGACCCACGGGTGCACCCAGCCGTCTTGTGGAAATGGCAATCCACCGTCCCAGGCGGCACAACGGGCTGATTGGGCCGACAGCCGCACACGATCATTTCCATACCAGTATACCGAAACACTGCCTCCAGCATGTTTCATACGGTTCTTCATTCCAAACGGTCTAATCCGCAGCCCAGTTTCGGAATTGCCAGCCTCCTTATATTTTGCTCGAGTGCTCATCCTCGTAAATCGACAAGGGATAAGTTGGATCTCTAGGTTTTCCGGTAATTTGTCGCACATCCGCCACTTCACCGCTGTCACGTCCATGGTATGGGGCCAATTGGTTGATACGCACCACCCCTGGCTCACTATGGGGTGTTAGTCTTATGCGATAAACCACGTCATCTATTCGCTCTAGTATTCCGCATGGTCCCTCCCAGTATTGTTGGAGCTTTAGGGACAGGCCTCGGCGACGTTGAGGATTATATAACCAGACGAGGTCCCCTTCTCGATAACCACCTCTCTCGGTTTGCACGTCGTAACGATCCTTCGTCCTGTCGCTGGCATCCTGAGTGTGATGGCGTACTCACTTGTGGGCATCCTCCAACCTTCGCCTGGGTCCGCTGACGCAGTTTTCTCCATTTCGGTTCTCCACAACACTCTTGAGTAGGCCATCCTCCACCTTCAGAGAGTCCGATTGAGCTCAGCAGGATTCCAGTCCCTGTGAACGAGGAGTTACTTCTTGACAAGCCGGTCCGCGACCAGTACCTTTCCAAACCATCAATGAACAAAGGTCTTCATCAGCTTCTTGACCGATCCGCAAATTGTCAGTTTGCCACTGATCGTGCAATTATTTATTTAAAACAGTCTGTATATTTATACACTTAAAATTAATTACACTTTGGTCTGTTCCGCGTGACTACTACTTAAGGAAGTTCTTATTCCGGAATTACTCGTCCATCGGTGACCCAGCCGCCTTATATACACATACGAAACATCTGGAAGCATTCGCGTGAACTCCATCTTCCTCTCGATGTTTGTAGAACATTCGATAGACATTCTGTCTCCTACATGTGATTTATTGGTTTACGACTGTTTACCAGTCGCGCCAAGATGATTTACAACCTCTTTTGTTGTCGCCCGGATGTTTCGTTACAATATTAATATATTGTATATTCTTAACAAATGAAGACGATAACAAAAACTAATAAAATTAATTCTGCCAATAATTTTAATATTAAAATTAGACTATTAACCCTAATTTTCCGATTTCCCCTTATTTCCATTTCTTCCGTGTTTTTCTCTCAATTGTTCTTTAATGCTTTTAGCATATTCTGAAATTTCTTGCTGTTAGTATTTGTTTTCGCCATTCATTCTTTTATTATCTGGTTTTTACATTCAGAACTTCGCATGATTTTAATACTGCTAATAGCATAGCCCCATTTCATTTTATTTTATTTCTGCCCACATTTTCCTTCGTATTTTTTATATCTACGGAACTTTCTTCAATTTCTTTCTGTTATTATCTGTCAAGCCATTCAGCAATTGAATATTAATATTGTTAATTGTTTGGTTTTACCATTTTACTTTATTTCAATTTCTCCCGTAATTTCCTTCGTATTTTTTTGCATCTGGTACTTTCTTCAATTTCTTACTGTTATTATCTGTCTTCTTCATTCAGCAGTAGCCTAGTTTTATAATTTGTTTTATTTCAATTCTTCCCATATTTTCTTTCGTTTTTTTTTTACTTCTGATGCTTTCTTCAAGTTTTTCTGTTATCATCAGGTTTTTTCCTTCAGCATTTAGGATGATTTTAAAATCGTCGATAGCCTAGTTTTCCGATTTTATATTATTTCAATTTTTCTCATGATTTCTTTGTATTTTTCTAAATTTCTTCTGATATTTTCTTAAACTTATTTCTATTATTATCTGTTGTCTACTTTAAGCAATTGTCACAATTTCTATATCATTAATAGCTTAGTCTTACGCTATCATATTATTTCAATTCTTCCCATGTTTTTCTTTCCATTTTTCTTTATTTGCTCTTATACTTTCTTCAACTTCATTCTTTCATTATCTGTTTTCTCCATTCAGTTATTGGCATCATTTCAATATCATTAATAGCCAACCTAACTTTACCATTTCATTTTATTTCAATTCTTCCCATATTTTTTTTGAACTTTTCGTGTTTTCTTAATTTCTTTCTGTTACTATCTGTTATCTCCATTCAGAAAATGGCATGATTATAATAACGGTAATACCCTAATTTTTCCATTTCATTTTATTTCAATTTTGCCTATTTTTTTTATATTTTTCTTTACTTCTTCTTGTATTTCCTTTAATTTCTTTCTGTTATTACCTGTTTTCTTCATTTAGCAATGGCATAATTTTGATATAGTTAATAAACCTAATTTTCCCATTTCATTTTGTTTCAATTTTGCAATTTTTTTTATATATTTCTGTATGCCTTCTAATATGTTCTTTAATTTCTTTTTATTATTACCTAATTTCTCCATGCAGCAATTGGCATAATTTTAATATCATTAGTAGCTAGTCTAGTTTTACCGTTTTATTTTATTTCGATTCTTCTCATATTTTCCGTTCTGGTACTTTCTCCAATTTCTTTTTATTATTATCTGCTATCTCTATTCAGCAATTGACATGATTGGCTATTAATAGTCTATATTTTAACCAATTCATTTTATTTCAATTTTTGACATAGTTTACTTTGTACTTCTGATACTTTCTTCAGTTTCTTTCCGCTATTACCTGTCAATCCATCTATAACAATTGGCATTATTGTAATATCCTTAATACTTTGCTTCTTCTAGTATCTCTTTACTTCTTATCTATTATTTAATAGCCTAGTCTTACCATTTTACTTTATTTCAATTTCTCCCGTAGATTTCTTGTATTTTTCCTTTTTCTTTCTGGTATTTTCTTTAATTACTTTCTGTTATTACCTGTTTTCTTCTTTAAGCAATTGGCTTAATTGTAATATTGTTAATAGTTTAGTTTTACTACATCATTTTATTTCAATCCTTCCAATTACCAATTTCATTCTATTATTATCTGTTTTCTCCATTCAGCAATAGGCATCATTTTAATATTATTAATAACCAACCTAGTTTTATCATTTTAGCTTTTTCTCGATATATCAATTATTTTCTTTTGTACTTTTCGTGCTTTTTCAAATTTGTTTCTGTTACTATTCGTTAGTCTCTACTCATCAATTGACATGATAATAATAACGCTCATAGCCTAATTTTCCCATTACATTTATTTCAATTCTTCCCATTTTTCTTTGGTTTTCTTTACTTGCTATGGTACTTTCTTCAATTTCATTTTATTATTATCTGTTATCTCGATTCTGTACTTGACATCATTTGAATATCATTAATAGTCAATCTAGTTTTACTATTACATTTTATTTCAATTTTTCCCATGGTTTTCTTTGTATTTTTCTTTATTCCTTCTGGTATTTTCATTAGTTTCTTTCTTTTATTATCTGTTTTCTTCATTTAGCAATCGGCATAATTTTAATATATGTAATTAATAACCTAGTTTCACTATTTCATTTTATTTTAATTCTTCTCACGTTTTTGTTCAATTCAACAATTGGAATAATTTTCATATTATTAATAGGTTAATTTCCGCATTTCATTTTATTTCAATTTTGCCCTTGATTTTCTTTGTGTTTTCTTAACCTCTTCTGGTATTTAATTTCTTTCTGTTATTATTCCAGTGTGACATAATTTTAATTATGATACATTAATCAGAAATCCATTTCTATAATTTATTAATCAATTATCCTACTGCATATTATACTCGCACTCAGTCTGGTCTATTACTATTTATTGCCCAATTAAAATGAGTGACATTAAATAATTATTAAAATAAAAATGAGGTGTGGCCACCACACGACTTTCTTATACGTATGAGCGTTTCAAATTATAGAATTTTAAGAATTTTTTTATACAAAAATTATTCAAAATCCTATTCTAAGTACTTCTATTCTCTTAATAAATCTCTATACAATGCATACTTTGCAAGATATTATCAAAAAAGTGCTACTCGCTAAGAGTAAAAGTCGTACTTCCGGTCCGAATTTTGAAATTTCATATGTACAAAAAATATTGCAAATTCAGTTCTAAATACTTTTGTACTCTTGATAAATATATATAGAATGCATAACTTACGACATATTTGCAAAAAATCGCTATTCGATAAGAGTAAAAGTGGCACTTCCGGTCTGAATTTTGAAATTTTCTTTATACAAAAGATATTGAAAATTATGTTTTAAATACTTTTATACCCGTAACGTACTTGTCTAAAAAGCATGACTTGCGAAATATTCGCAAAAAACTTATTTTCGATAAGAGTAAAAGACCTACTTCCGGTAAAAATTTCGAAAAACTTTTTAAATAAAATTATTCTCAATTTTAATTTTAAGTATATATGAATTCTTTATAAATTTGTTTAAATTTAGTAGTTGACGAAATATTGGCAAAATTCGATTTTTTCGCTGAAGTAAACTGCTACTTCCGGTCTACCGATTTTACTGAAAAACTAATCAGATCTCAAGAGGGAGATTATACACGTAAATACAAAATTTGGAATTGATACCTACAGCGGTTTGACCGCTATCGTGGTCACACACACACACACAGACACACAGACACACACACACACACACACAGACACAGACACACAGACATTTTTTAAAAACCACTTTTTCGGTATCAGGGGACTTCAAAACGTGGACATCTGCAAAAATCTCGAGGTCGAAAATTTTCATCATCACAATACTTCCTTATACTACGTATAAGAAAGTAAAAAATAATCCTAACAAAGGAAGAACAGACGGTGTTCTCTTGCTGTTAAAACGAAAATAAAATATTAACGTTTCTAATCACAACCTTCTCTTCACTAATCGATTTTCTTCTTCAAACGTAATAATACCCTCTCGTACAACTCTTTCGTTCATTACAAGCATCTCGCCCTCATCATATCACAATAACTATCACGTACAAAACGGCAACGTTAAGAAATAACAAGGCAGAAGGTACAAAACTCCGAAATAAACGTTCCTAATGACATTTTAAAGGTTAAAACAGACAATTTTGCGGCTTCATCGGATCGTTTTTCTCTTTTTTTTTTCCTTTGTATCTTCCTCTCCTGACCCCCTCAATGTAAACTCGTTCCATAAAATAAGTCAAAAACGTATTTGTTGTTCGTGGTTATTGTCAATTCTGTCTCCTTTTATCCAACGTTCATGTGTGAAATCGAAGACCACCGCCGGTCCTGTTCTATTATTAAGTTCGATTATAAAGTGCTCGTCCCCAGACAAAAGCTAATGTAAATGACATAATAATCGAAACGTTTTAAGTCACCACATGTATTGTTACTTAAACGACCATGAGGATTTACTTTCGTAGACCAGATGTATTCTGCTTTTTTTGTGGATAATTCCTTCGAAATTATTCTTATTATATCTTCAGTTAGAGTTGTATATTTGATTTAGAATCTAACAAAAATGTAACACTTTTATTTAATATACACTGTTATCAAAACTTGATTAATTTTTTATCAAAAAATACGTACCCTCTATAGAGAAAAAATATAATATAATTAGTTGGCAGCATACCTTTGAACATTTAAATGAACTTGGAGGAAAAATAAAGGATTTATCTACGACCTTCATGGCAAAGAGAAGAATAATACATAGGATTTTACAGAACATTGAATTATGGTCAAATTTTGAGTTATTCCTGTCTATACTCAGCAAAATATCTCCAATTGTCATTTTAACGCGTGGCCATAAACTTAACAATGCGGGTATTTTCTGTTGACGTCCAAACAAACAAACCACATACTTCTTTTTGTCGCGTGTAAAGTATATGGAATTAAAGAAGAAACTATTTCACAGTAATTTTTATAAAAGTTGTTTATATAGATTGACCTTTTTTGGTGTTAGGTATGATATTTGAAATGTTTTCTAACGATTCATTATAGTTTAACACATAAAATACTTGTATTTTTAGATTTATAGGCAATATATATTTGTGTTTACAACAAACAGTGACTGTTTTTTCTTCATTATTCTGTTGAAGATCTTTATGAACTTGCAAGTTCAACTATATCAATAATACAAAGCAATATACTTCAAAGAAAGAAACAGTATTCAAATTGTATCCAGCATAGAAAGTTATTTTAATAAAGGTTTTGCATATAAAAGTTCAGTAAAATTCTTTGATAACTATAATTTCATGTTTTTTTGAAGAATTTAAATGTGAAAAGATTAAATTACTTACTAGGTAGGTATAAATAAAATCTTTCAGAAAAAACAGTCACAGTTTGTTGTAAACACAATATTGTATTGTCTATAAATCTAAAAACACATGTATTTTCTGTGTTAAACTATAGTAAATCATTAGAACACATTTCACACATCATACCTATCAAATATTGAATTGATTCGGTCTTTACTTGATGAAGATCCATCGTATTAATTACTAAATAAACAACAAATGTTGGATGTTCACTATTTAATATTCAAAGTAATATTTGACAATTGTTTCGCCAACACAGTGGCTTCTTCAGAAATAAATAAAAATATTACACAAAAACTTATATATCTAACAATATAGCACAATTTATGTAGAGGGGGTGATCTATTGAACAGTGTACATTATGAAAATAAATTTAATAAGGGGGAGTTATTAGTTTCTAACTGATCATTAAGTAAATTATTAGAGGGTCTATTTTTATTGATTTCAAGGGATTCTAGTAGGTTTAATTTAACACCTTTATTTTCTATATGTAGGATATCGAAATGATGACTAAAACTATGGCTTTCTTCTATGAGGTGGTTTGCGTATGAAGAATCAGTTTTCTTCATTTTGAAGGATCTAAAATGTTCTGACATCCTTTTCTCAAACGTTCTTCCTGTTTGGCCTATGTCTATAAGTTAAAATGTAGTGATTGCCCTAAGTTTTACATAGGCCAAACAGGAAGAACGTTTGAGAAAAGGATGTCAGAACATTTTAGATCCTTCAAAATGAAGAAAACTGATTCTTCATACGCAAACCACCTCATAGAAGAAATCCATTGTTTTAGTCATCATTTCGATATCCTACATATAGAAAATAAAGGTGTTAAATTAAACCTACTAGAATCCCTTGAAATCAATAAAAATAGGCCCTCTAATAATTTACTTAATGATCAGTTAGAAACTAATAACTCCCCCTTATTAAATTTATTTTCATAATGTACACTGTTCAATAGATCAACCCCTCTACATAAATTGTGCTATATTGTTAGATATATAAGTGTTTGTGTAATATTTTTATTTATTTCTGAAGAAGCCACTGTATTGGCGAAACAATTGTCAAATATTACTTTGAATATTAAATAGTGAACATCCAACATTTGTTGT
The DNA here is from genome assembly GCA_963170755.1 of Amphimallon solstitiale. Classification (NCBI taxonomy): domain Eukaryota; kingdom Metazoa; phylum Arthropoda; class Insecta; order Coleoptera; family Scarabaeidae; genus Amphimallon; species Amphimallon solstitiale. The sequence goes on from OY720680.1 coordinate 61,018,508, forward strand.
TTATTTAGTAATTCATACCTATCACTAAAAAAGTCAATTTTTGTAATCTTTATTAATATTACTTTCACACCATATGATTTACACGGGAGAAAAATGACAGTGCGGTTTGTTTGGGTTATGAACCTTGACCACTCTCAATAATGACGTCAGAGAAATATCGCGCATTGTAAGAAATTGAGACATTCAAAGCAATACCTATAAATATATTTGTTTCTTTTATGATTTTGTATTTAGTTATAATTAATTATTAGAAAGACTTAATTAAATGTTGTAAGTAATGTTATTTATGGCACTATCTGCAGCATGGGGTGCAGTGATGCAATGTTGGTTGTATGCTCCAATATTTCTAAGACAGATATTAAAATAAAAAATGTATTATAAGTCTTTAATAAGCATAAAAAAATTACATATAAGATTCATGCATTATAATAATATACCGGTTGTGTAATGCAACACTTGATATAGCAAGTCCAAAATACATCAGAATTGCAACGTCGCGGTCTGTATCCCCGCTCTCGCTACATTTAACGGTGAAGCATCGACTGGCAATATAGCATTTATCTCGACTCTCTCCTGTCTTTCGTCGCGCTCCCAGTACTGCCAAAGAATGCGACGTTGCAATATTTACCTGGCAATATCAAGTGTTTCATTACACAAGCTGTATAATAAATGTATATATGTATAATTCTGTATAACAACTTGCATCTTATGTATATCTGTAAACAATAATAGGGTATTAGAGATAGTAACAATGCATAAAAACCAACAGAAAATAATTATATTAAACATCCAATGAACCTGAAGTAGAATTTAAAAATAAAGAACATGCCAGATTACAAGACGGCTGTAAAAGAAGCACTAGGGTATTCTCTGAGAAAAATCCCAATTCGCCAATGGGAATGCGCTAAATGTGAAAAAGAGGCAACAAAAAATGCTGAAGGATGGAACTACTAGAAGAGTAGAACATCTCACAGCAGTTAAACTACATGCAGAAGATGTCATAAGATATGCAGGGAAAAAGACTTTTAATACTTATGAAACATATTATTGTATGCAATGTAAATAGTTAAATGTTGTTGTGTCATATAATAGATAGTAATGTTGATTTAGTTTAGGATTTCTATTTGCTTCTTTACATATCGTTTTAAAAGTCCCTTTTTAGCTACCTAGCGGTGAATAAATTGAGTTAGAAAACGAACAAATCAACCACAAGAAAAACAAAAATTAGAATCTACAAGGCCATGATAAGACCCGTGGTGACAAACGGAAGTGACACGTGGACAATCACTAAGCACTCAGAGGAGTTACTAGCAAGATGGGAACGGCGAATCCTAAGGAAAATATATGGGCCGGTGATGGAGGATGGCAAATGGAGAATCCGATACAACGTTGAATTAAAGCAGAAGTACAAACAACCAGGTATTGTCGAATTTATTAAATTACAAAGATTGAAATAGGCGGGGCACTAAACAATTACTGAAAGTGCGCAATTGGAAGGCAACAGCAAGGCAGCGAGATGTCTGGAGGCAGAAAATAGGAAGGCCCAGGTCCAAATGGGACTGTAGTGCCACGAAGAAGAAGAAGATATGAAAAAGACTGCACGTGTAATACTTTTCAACGTTAAAAACTCTAAAATGCAAAACGTAGACTCCACCTATTGAAGAAGACATTGATAAACTACTTTGTCTAATAGAAAAATCATTTATAACTTTATATATGTATGTATATCATTATTCCACGATGTAATATCGACAGTAAGAGTAAAATGGTACTTTTAAAATCACACAACTATGGCCAGGCAAGCTAGTGTATATAGATATTACTGCATCAGCGCGACCACATTCCAAATAGTTTAGATATTTCGCATGGCGTACGGTCATAAAATGTGAAAATCACTTAATAAAACGACCGAGTATTATAATGAGCCTATGTTACAATGATGTAGTCGCGTTGTTAATGTTAAACGCTTTCTGATTAATTATCGGTAACATGTAAAACGCATTAGAGTTGATGTGCTCGTTTTTCAACCGTTAAACGACCGCTTGTTAAGACGGAACATTTTGAATATCAACCGACCCAAGTCTACTTTGTCTCGGTCTTTTATTCTATATTTTATTTGTTTTTTTCTTCTTTAGTTTTATTTATATGCAGAGTTAACATGATCTGAATACAATTTCAATATGTAGCTATACGAAGTTTTGAATCTGTTTTGTACCATAATCTTTATGTCATTTTCTCAAACTTCTTTATGTATATTTACCTATAACAATCATAATTTCATACGAGGATTGATGTGTTTGTTCTTAAATTTCTATGATATGGCAGCACAATTTGTTCAGACATGCTCATCTGGATCTCGTTATCGCTTTGCGATATTAAGGCCGTAACATAACTTGGAAATACATGGTTAAAATTGATTCTGCTAATTTCAAAATATCGCCCCTTATGTAACGCCATCTAGTAGTAGAATAATATACTCAAAAGCAATAGTTTCTCAATTTTTATTCAAAGAAACTTTAAAATAACACTTTAAACATCAACTTTACAAAAATTAATATCAATAATTCTAAAATAATGAAATAAAAAATAATTAAAAAGACTCTTGCTCAAAATTACACTGTTGAGCAGTTTCAAGATTAGTTACATTTCTAATTTTTTCTAACAATTCAAAAGGTAAAACTAATTAGTGATCAATATATGTATATTGTAAAGTGTTTGTTTGTCTTTTGTATATGACTTCGTGGATTTAAAAAGAAATTATGAAAATTAGGTTGGAAAGTTTCAGGAATAACAGGGTTTTTTTTTATAATAGTTCAAAAGGTAAAATTAATTGCGGATCATTACAAAGCGTCTCTTTTAAGCTTAACATATGCAAACTTTTCTTCTACAGCATCAGAACTAAGTGATCTTGTTAAGACATAATAAAACCCTAACTTTGTTGTACAATGTACTCGCACATTATAATAAACTGATATACATATAGTAGTATCGGTGAAACAGTTAATGCGCGTCATACCCAATCTATGACGTTAAATCAGCCCTGAAATACCTTAGAGCAGTGGTTCCCAAACTGTGGTACGCGTACCCCTTGGGGGTACGCGAAAATTCTTAGGGGGTACGCGACCGGCCAACAGCGCTAGTAGTGGCGCGACGACGCGACGCAACAGGCCGGGCGGACAGAGTGCATCAGTTGATTTTAGTGATGGGATCACTCGAGTGAAAAATAACCTTCATAACTTGGTTATTGTAACTATAACGAGTAACGAATAATTAACATTCGAGTGAAAAAGTATCCAGATAATCATTCGGTTTTTGTCATCACTCGAATACCAAGTATTCGGTTATTGAAAATATCCGGTTATGCCCATCACTAGTTGATGTGATGTACCCCTCCCCCACCATGTTTAGTTAGTTAGTTATAACAAGCTCGCTCACAGTGTTGTGTTACAATAAAAATTAACAATGAATAAATGGTTAATCAAGAAAAGGCCTCAGGAAGATCTAAATCAAAATCCTGGGCCATCAACTGCACAAAGTGTAAGTAGACCTACTAATGAGCAAACCAAGGGACAAAATGAAAAACCTGAAAATCAGGGAAATGAATCTAAAAATAAAAGAAGAAAGTACAGCGAATCGTACTTAAAATTAGGTTTTACATGGACTGGAAGCCCAGACGACCCCAATCCTCAATGCGTTGTTTGTTCGGAAACCTTATCAAACAATTCCATGAAACCATCTCTTTTAAAACGCCATTTTGAGAGCAAACATGAAAATTTAGTAAAAAAAGGAGCAACAGTACTTTGAACGTCTTTTAGAAGACCTTAAAAACAAGAAAAGCATAATAAAACAATTTTCTGGTGCAGAACAAAACGAAAATGCTAGTAAAGCTTCTTATAAAGTTAGTCATTTGATCGCAAAATCTGGAAAAAACCATTCTATTGGTGAAAACCTTATACTCCCGGCTGCAGTAGAAATTGTTTCTTGCATGTTTGGAGAAAAAGAGGCTCAAAGAGTGAAATCAATACCACTATCAAACAACACAGTTGCAAGGAGAATCAACGATATGGCCAGTGACACAAAAGCACAACTTGTTCGAGCAGTTCAGGGTAGCCCTTACTTTGCTATCTAACTCGACGAAACCACGGATGTCGCTGGCCTAGCCCAGCTGATCGTTTTTGTTCGTGGCATATTTCAAGATGAAGTATTTGAAGACCTGTTGTTTTGTAAGCCACTCAAAACATCTACAAAAGGTGAAGATATTTTCAGGTTGTTGGACTCTTTTTTTTCTGATAACCTCCTGAAGTGGGAAAACTGTGTTTCAGTGTGTATGGATGGCGCCAAAGCTATGAGTGGTCACATCACAGGACTGGTAGGCCATACCAAAACAGTTTCACCTACGTGTAAGTTTACTCATTGCGTCCTACACCGCGAGGCTTTGGCGGCCAAACACCTTCCTGATGAACTAAAAGAAGTTCTTGATCAAAGCGTGAAAATTGTGAATTTCATCAAAAGTAGACCTCAAAAATCTCGCTACTTTAAAATTCTTTGCCAGGATATGGGAAGTCTTCATGAGAACTTGTTGCTTCATACTGAGGTTCGGTGGCTTTCAAGAGGAAGTGTTTTGTCGCGTGTCTTTGAACTCCACAAAGAACTGCATAGCTTTTTTACCGAACACAAATCGAATTTGTCTGCAGTACTTACTGAATTTGATTGGATTTTAAAGTTAGCTTATTTAAGTGATATTTTTGAAAAACTCAACACATGGAATTTGTCCATACAGGGCAGTGTTTCTGATGTTTTTTTTGTGGAAAAGAAAACTAATGCAATGGTGAAAAAGATCACGCTGTGGGAACAAGAAATACAAAGAAACAACTGCGAGCCTTTTGAAAAGTTGAACACCTTTTTGCAAGAAAATGAACAGAACATATCTGATTTTAATGAACTGAAGAATCAAATAGCCCAGCACTTGAACGCACTGAATGTTCGAATTAGGGAGTATTTTCCACCTTTAGAGAAACAGTACGACTGGATTCGTGACCTCTTTGGTGCTGATGTTACGGACACCAACCTGTCTGCATTTGAAAAGGAGCAGCTGATGGAAGTTTCCTGCGATCCCACCTGTGTGGGAAAACAAACATTTGAATTCTGGGGCTTCATTGTTATAATTCTGGATCGGTGTTCGGCAGGATTATAAAGAACTGTCCGGCAACGATCTTAAATTTCTTCTTGGATTTTCCACCACTTATTTATGTGAAAGAGGTTTTTCTAGTTTGACTTATCTTAAAAATAAATACAGAAACAAATTAAATGTTGAAGATGATTTAAGATTATATTTAACTAAGTTGGAACCCAATGTTGATCAACTTTGTAAAGAGAAACAAGCTCATCCATCTCACTAGTTTCTTTGAAAATAAGCTTTTTATGAGTATTTTTGCAACTTTCTGTTTTTTTTTATGTAATATAAATTCATGTAACCAATATGTCTTTGTTTTTATTTGGACATGACATGTAATTGAGTTTCAAAGGTTAAAACTCTTCATAATAAAAGGCTTTAAATTTTGTTATATATTTTTAATTTACTGACGGAAAGGGGTACGCAAATTTTTTTGTTGCTACAAAGGGGTACAGTGTCTGATAAAGTTTGGGAACCCCTGCCTTAGAGTTCACATATTCGGAATTATTGAATGTATATCAGTGACCAAATGGCACCCACTAAGGAAGAAACATTGTTATAACGTTTGCTAACGTTGAAAAAGTGCAACATATCGAACGTAAGATTTTGAATATTACGTTTGAAATTATAGTAACATAATTCTGCTAACATAAGATTTGCAAGTGTAATAATTACCTTATAATAATAACATTTAAAGAAGAATATGTAACGTAATTTCACCCTCAATTTTTAACATAAATTCAACAACATTATTTTCATGTTGAATTTTACGTGAGGCAAAATTGGCACAAGCGCAATGTCGCAGTCTCCTTCTGCTACTATTTGAGGTTTCCTAGTTAGTTGACCTCTCCTGTTGTCTAAGTTTGCAAATTGAGTGGATGATGGTTAATTTTGTTTTTATTTGTGCAATATAAATTGAACTGATTCTTGTAATTGTTATTAGTATCTATGTATTCGATACTGTTGTTATAATAACGGAAACGCCATCGAATGGAAATACACACGTAAGTGAAATCTGCGTTTCTAAGGTTAATCTAATTCAAATCTTCCTGCTTGTAATTATTATTACAGAACTATTCCAAATATCCACCATAAGGCCCTAACATTAAATAAATGTAAGCCAGCAGTAACAAATGTTTTATTAAGTTGTTTTTATGGACACACGAACGTTTAGATACAACTATGCAGAAAAGTATTGAGTGTACTACACTTTAACTTATGTTGGGCCGTCCACAACTCTTTCCAATAGTTCTGAAAACATAATACATTTTAACGAAATGCAAATTATTAACATTTTTGTAAGCCGAGGTTTGTACCTTTTTATATTTTTTTATAGAATAAGTCATCTTACCAATGAATCTTTTTATTGTAGATGATATACCAATTTTCGAATTCAGCTTCATTTATTTACCCATCAATGTCAACAGCTGAGGCTCAAATTACTTATGATACCGCCAAAAACAAATGTAAGTATTGAAGTATCTTAATAAGTAAGTTAAAATAGGTACTACAATTTCATGTTGCTGGTATCTGTAAGTGAGACTCTTTGAAACAACTGATTTTAGGAGTAAAGGCAAGAGCGAACCTAATACTTGACAAATTAAATCAGAATTGCTTTGGTACATATTCAGCCACTAGCACTAACGACAATAAACTGCCATCATTGCCTTTTAAATCGGTCGACGCATTAATTGCACTGGAAAACTTATTGTGAATGATGCAAAGGCGTACGCCCAAGTAAGTTACGAATATATACAAAATTGTATAATAATAATTGTTAGATTATTTGATAAATTTTTATTTTAGGGAACCGAATTGTACCTGGTCGGTGGGCATAAAAACAAAAATACTGTAAGTCGTCTTAAAAAGTTACTTGATAACACTACGGTACAATCTTTTTCTTGGAAAGGACAAAGACATTAATTGAAACTGGAGGGCTTAACTATTTCTCTGGCATTACAAAGTAAGTTCTATAAAATCATCTGTTTCTGTCTCATTAATAATATACGTATTTTTAAGATGCTGTGAGGAAGGATTATCCCGACATGACCGAAAGACAGTTTACGCTTTATGTTATGGACTGGCTAAGATTTAGTAAACAAAGGTTGGATATGGAAATGAATTTTTAATGTGTTATATAACTTTAAGGGTAGATTTTGTTATTACTAGACGTGTTTATTTATTTTTATTGTTGCAGGAGAATTCTAATTTATTTTGTTTTTGTCTATATTTATTTTATCGTTTTTCAAATGTGAATTATTTTTGTATTTTAAATATAGTATTATTATTATTATTAGTGCTATTATTATTAACGAGGTCTAGGTAACTTTCTTGGTTAGGGTGCCACATCGTAGAAATATTTCAATTGTAACGTTATAATAACTTTAATTAAAATACGTTTAACTCATGTTTTTTGGACAACGTTATTTTAACGTTACTAAAATAACGTTATAAATAATGAAGTTAGTTAGGCGAACATAATGCGGTTGCATTAACATTAATTGAACGTGTTTGATGCTATAGAAAGCAACGCTTCCAGCGTACTTTGTGCTCTAAAAGTAATGTTATTGTAACAAATTTTTGCTTAGTGGGTATCTACCAAGGCAGCTTCATTTCAGACGAGGAATTTTTCTGCTAGAATTTAAAAAATATTCTCTTTGTACATTACAAATTTCTAATTTTAACCTAAAAATACAAAATTATGGCTATTTCGTTTTTTCTGTGAGAAAACTAAGCCATAGTTCCTACAGGTACACGCCGTAACTTCGAAATTATATTATAGCATATAGTAAATATGTAGCACTAGTAGCACACATTAAATGAAACATGCATTTTTTTGCATCACAAGAATTAAATTAGAAAAAAGTCCCGACTGGACTCGGTATAATTCAGTCATATAGCACGTATTTAGCACGTGATTTTAAAAGTGCTACGCGATTACCAAATAGTTTATAGTGGTTTGGACAGATGACACAAGCTCGAGCCTGGTATTTTTAGGTTAGCAGTTGACCATGCCTATTTTTTTTAAAGCATAATCAAGTATATTCCAATTTTACATCAAATTCCAAAAAAGCATGTAGTAAAAGCATATTTATAATTAGGTTATTTTCTTGATTTAAAATTCATTTTATTCGTAACGACACCTGATATTGACCAGACAAAATAAACATAACCTTGCCAATATGATGAAATATCATTAATGAACTGTAATTTTATATTAATATTCCGTTAAAGCTGATTAATTTAAATCAATAATTTTTAAATTCATTGCTAAAAATTGCTGGGGTTATGGAATTACAATGTGAAAATGTGAACTGTGGCAATTATGATGAATTTACACAGATGAACCAATTGTAAAACGTAAAATTTACTAGAATGCAAATGACTGATCAGTAAATCAATTACAGACACCCGCTATAATAGCTATATTTATTGAATGATCTTTCATTTGCATTTTAGGGAATTTTGCGTTTTACAATTCCCGCTCTGCCTGAATTTAATATAATTGTCAACTTTGACATTAAAATTTCATAAGCCCAGCTTAAGATATTTATGGCAAATATATTAAAGCTAATTAAGTGTAATTTAAAATTACAGGTTATTAATTCTATTTCGTTACTTTGGCAAGATTATGGTTGCCTGTATGCACGATCATATAATTATAATCATGCACAAATCATTTCAATATATTTGTATGTGTCTTTTAAAACCTTGTAAGACCTCATTTTCTGCATTACATAAGTAAAATGTGATCAATCTCAAGTAAAGATTGCATGGCCTAAATTTTTAATTTGGCAACAATGTCTAGTTGGTAGTATTGGTCAATTTTCGACAAATGTGTCATGTTATATTTATATTACTAAAGTATTTGTCAATCTTTATAACAAAAAATCATTTAGATCACAATGTTAGAGAACGTAAGTGTTTCAAATAAAAAGAAAATTCAGGAAGTTATCTGTTTAACAAGAAAATATCCTAATCTACGTTTCTTTTGAAACAAAAGTACAAGGAATAACACATTTTATAACTCTACTACTGTCTTTATACCTCGTCGCAATCCATTTATATTCGTATTCTGGGCATAACAGATATTCACATTTCATATAAAACGAGTTGTTACCACTTTTTATGGGTAAAATTTATTTTAAAACTATGTCAACCTACACAATTCGTTAATTATTACGAAATACTTACAAGCTAATGAGTACGGAATATGTGCATATAGGTAGTTAGAAATGAGCGCCATAAAATAAATAATTTATACATCCACATACGACATACAGTTCTCTAGATTGCCATATTTGGAAGTAGAATTCATTGTCTTGGTAGGTATATTGACACTTAACAAAAATGTTCAAAGAAAAAGTTTTCTTAATCGAAAGCTGTTTTTGAAAATTAAGAATGGTTTTATTTATGGTGCTTCGCTTTATTAGGTAGCACTGTTAAGGATAATGAGGTTTTCGTCAAACAATGGATCAGTTCTTGTATTTGTGTACTTCTTTTAGAATTCCACTTGCTAAACCGCAACATTGTTTGACAACGTATATGTATAGAACATATTGGTATTATACCAACAAGAGTAACAGAGGTAAAATAGCAGTTTCTATTAAAAAAAAATAATTTTAATTTTATTATGCTTTTCGAATAACAAATTTCCAAAGTAATCTAATATAGGTATGCTATGCCACGGTTAAAAATTGACATAATACATATGGGTAAAAGCTAGTATCTGCTCAGGCAACCCGCAATACCGTGAAGTAATTACTGTTGCAAACTAAGTACATGTTTATTGTGGCTTTTCGTTTTCCAAATAAAAATATTTTTCATTTCCGACAAGAAAGTAGACACTGGAATATGTAATAAAAATGGAATTACAATTTTAATACAATATTTGCTGTTTTCTTCATTCCTGTCATCGTGTTAATAGATAGCACGAGTAAAATAAATAATTTGTTAAAAGTATTAAAAATTTTGCACATGGTATAAATAAGAATTAAATTAGAAAAGAGATTCTGTTGACGTGAGCTCAGTCTTGGTAGATTAAAATTAATCTTTTTTTTTAATAAATAGGCAATCAGTAAGTATTAATAATAACATAAAGCGCTTCTTCAGATCTAGATTAGACACAAAATTTCCTGTAACAACAAAACTAATACGCAGATCCTCTTTTATGGGACAGTAATTCAATACCATAACATTAGTTATATTATCGTGCACAATAATGGCCGTTTTTCTATTAAATACTTTCAATTTGCACTATCCAATGCTTAATTGAAGGTGATGATCACGTTTACATCACTCACTAATGTTACAACTTGTATTGTTTAGGTGTCCCGCATAAGTGTATACTTGAACCTGCTTTCTTTTTATTGTTCATTAACAATATAACATCATTTACAAATTATTTAGATACAACCCAGTGTTACCACCGCCCCTATTTTAGGGAAGTTCAACAACTACTTGTTGAATTGGGTCAGTAGATTGGTCAAAATGTATTTGAACAAAACAAACTTCATAACTCATCATATTATGACCTAATCAAAGGCGCAATATAATATGGAAGTTGTACTTAAATGTTGAAACGTTACCAGTACGTTTAAATGTATGTTCTATGCCTTTCCAGGAAAATTTAGATTTGAAACATATTGTGGAAGATTAAGAAAGCAACTAAATTCTTTTCTACCTAATGTGTATTTTAGAATCTATCCTAAGGAATAGTGTGAATACAATAATATTAAATAAAAATTTTAAAAAATCAATTAAAAAGGTAAGAACGTTTTAGTAAATATGTGTGAAAAATGTTCTTTACACTAAGTATTTTAGACAACTCTCCAAACATTGGTAGGTATATCAAATCTGTTGTTGGAAAGAGTGTCTCACTGTGTATTTAAATACCTACTATTAATAGGCAATTGCTTTTAGTATAATCACTAAGACTTATGGCATGTTGAGAAACGTTTTAAGTTAATCTTTTACATTAAACACTCTGTAGCTGATAGAAAGCTGGTTTCTTTTAAAAGGGTGACGAACTCATCTGGTCCACTAGTTTATATTTTAGCAGGGCATAACTTGTTCGATTAGAATTCTTGGAATACATTCATCAACCTTTCCAATGACCTATACCACACCTACCTATACATAAATTTAGTCATTGCAAAATATAGTAAATACATATTATTTAAAATGGTAAAATATATTAATTTTCCATATGTCTTGATTGCTCTACAAATGTTGTAATAATGTTTTAAAGTTAAGATTTGCAATAGACATTTTTATTTTCAAGTCGTATTAATCATTACATCGCGGGAGACATCTATGTACAAGAAACTATATTAGCCGTTATTCTGTATAACAGAAATTTATAATTAGAAGCGGCGACAGTATTCTATATCGACGCCCTTGCGCCATCTAGTGTGCTTATACTTTATTATATTTGCTTATCAAAAACTTAATTATTTATTGCAAAGTTAATGATAACATGTATACTATTATTTTTATATAATTATCTCTCTTTGCAAGGTTACATTTAAAATTTAAATGTAATCATAAGTTTCACGGAATAAGTACGAAAATACGTCATTAGTCACATGACTCGGTCTGTCAAATGAGGAAACGTCAAAAACCATCGTGATTCATTTATAATTCCATACCTCGTAGTGATAAGAAACGTTCTTTTTTGAGCGTCTCTGCGAATATACCGCATTAATGTTTTGTTTAGAGGAAGGACGGTGAACCAAGAGAGCGGTCTCACGGTGTGATGTATCTGAAAATACCCGTAAAGTGTGCGGAAATGATTGCATTTTAAGTGTGTTAACCAACATGGTTGCGTACGACAGACGGTGTGTTTTATAATTTTTTTCAAAACATTTTGCCAAATTCTTACATAAATTAAAACTATTCTCGTTTAAATGTGATATTTTACAAACAATCGTAATGGATTCTATTAGGAAATGGTTTTACAGACCCAAGGTAAGGGATATTACATGCTTTTAATCGTGTATATGCATAAGAGGCCAAGTGTTTGTATATACTTATTTAAAAAGAGAAATTTTAAATAACATATAGGTAAAAATAAGTAAATGTGAGAAAAAATAATAAGAACAAAGTCTTATAATCTATCCTGATCGTATCGTTTTAATATTATCACCGTTAAATATAGTCAAGGTCTGCAGAGAATAAAAACAAAAGAGACAATCCTAACCTCAATATAACTGCTTTCTCCTCAACTTTTTTATACTAAATTTTTGCTGTATGTAACATCTTGATGTATGTTTACTATCGAAAATAAAAAATAATTTTGCCTACTTAATTGAGATCGGATTTAAAGTTACTTTCTGTTTTTTTACATTGTTCGATATTCTTATATATTAATGTAGATTTTTAAAAGTAGTATGTCCACTTTCTGACATGCCAATGATATTAAAAATAATTATCTAGGCTACAGTAATAAATACGTTGGATTTTCCTTTTTCTTCGTTATTTTCTTTGTCGGTATATACGTATAAATTCTAAGAGTAAATAATATGAATCATTGGTATATTTATCTTGTATGATATTGGTTTCATTATCGTTTTAAATAAACATTTAACACTACAATAAATTCTACACACCTTAATCATTATTCAGAATAAAAAATAAAATCAGAATTACAAGAAATATGCGTTTATTTACGTACCTAATAACTCAGAATAATCTGTTTTTTCTCCTGCAGAAAGATGACAAGTCACTGTTGGCTCAATTTTTCTTCGCTGATGAAGCTTTAAACATGATAGCTAGTGAATTAGACAGTTTCGATGGTAGAAAAGATCCCGAAAGATGCTCTGCTTTAGTCAATCAGCTGCGTCAATCTCAAGATAAAGTTTTGACGATTACCAATGCAATAATGGAAGACCTAATCGGGAACGAAAGAGCCAATCGTGATTTTAGGGTGAAATTTCCAGAAGATGTCCTACAGGAGAACCTCGCTGGACAATTATGGTTTGGAGCAGAGGTATGTTTTTCTTATCCATAGCTACGCACGTTATGTTTTGAGGTTATGTCTTAATTTGTAAGTTCATTTATATGTAATAGGGAAAATAGTATATATTTTTACTTTCGTTATCTTCAATATTAATTTTAATATAAATGCGTAAATTTTGTTTTATTTTTACCCTTGGGCATTGCAATAATAATTATTAAAATCAGATAATAAGCCTGCCTCATAAAGTAAGGAAGTTTAGACATTTAGATGTTAAGCACGAAATATGATGGTCTTATTACTTCATACAACTTGCGTATTTATAAATCAGGTAAAACTTGCCTCACATACGTAACATAAGGAAACGAATGTTTCAACTTTTCAAGGCTATTACAAAATAAACAATTCGGTTTCGTATTCATATACATAAAATGAAGATATTTTTATTATTATTTTTTATGATTATGTTATTGCAATAATTGGTTATAAACAGTTATCAATACGAAATGTAATATTTAATGTTGGGAGCATTTTTTAAATAATTTTTTCTTTAATTTGATAGCATATAAATACTATTTGATTTATTCCCAAAACGTTAAAAATAATCTTATCTTTTTATACAGTAATACGTAATACCTTTATAATCCAAAATACAATGAGTGAATTATATCATTTTAAAAATGGTAATAATAAATATAAATTTAATGGTGGATTGACATACTTAGTACTTTATTAATTGTTTAATTGATAATTTATAATAAATATATATTAAGCGTCTAAGAAAGCTGTTTCTACGTGAAACAATAGAAACAAAAGCGAGTTAAATTTCTTTAAAATTAACAATTTAAATCATTGAGTAAGTTTGAATTGTAGGTACAATGACTTAACGAAAACCACTCCACCATAAAAGTGGGTCATGAATAATGTTGGGAAATCCTCATTTGTTAAAAAAAAAGTTCCACGCCAATTGCCAATTAAACATATTCAAATTCAAATTCTTCAACAAAATATCAGTTCGTAAAAACAAGACAATTGCAAGTAAGTACGGCAAATTGTTTTGTAAACATATTTGTTTATAAACATCAGCGTGACCGAAGGTGTACAAACAACTGAACACAACAGAGTTCATTCCTAATCGCTGACAAAATATAAAATTGTGTGCAATATCGCGCTTGTTTCAAGGATCTCGCGATTTGTTTGCATCTCTTTGCGTTGTGAATCACCGGGCACAATATTTGTTATTCGGCATTTATCAGGATGAATTTCTATCGTTCTTTCGAAGACAGTGGCGGTGATTTCCTCTGTTAGTGAAACGAAAGAGAAATTTGAATCGTTAAATGACGTGCTCAACTAAGTAATTAATGTAGGTCATTTAAATTGAAAGTGAGTTGATCGTGTTTTTGTTTTATTTAAATGTTCATACCAATATAGAATGTAGATTATTGTAGATACATTAGCCATAGTTAATCATAGTGATAAATGCCTGGGAATAATAAGCACTCATACATTTTTGTAGTAATAATTTATTCCCAATTTCATCTTCGACATATGTATATCCGTTCACTCACCGGCAAAATTATGAGCCAAAAAAATGTTTTTTTTTTTTGAATCAAACAGTTTAAGAAACTAACATGGAGTAAACAAAAGCACTAAAACACCGGAGTGTTGTTCTCTATACGCTACGATGTATAGACACCGCGATTTTTAATCAGTGCTACTGAAGATGACAACATAGTTGTCGAAATACGTATTTAGTTTTTTGTGCTTTAATGTGGTAAAGGTGTTTAGGGTTTTTGTTTAAAAAAATGTTTAAACGCAATAACTAAATAAAACGACACCAATTTAATGAAAAATGTGATAGAAAACAAAAAAGCTTTTCAACAATTTTTTTCTTTGTTATTTTTTGTCTGCATGACAAACAAATGTTTGATAGGATTCATGTCGGCAGATTTAGCAGGTCAATTCATCTTTGTTGCAGGTGGCCATTTTAAACATTTGTTATTACTGTTAAAAAAGTTTAAAACATTGTTCTACATTAAAATGAAATTGTCCTCAATATCAGTGTTTAACAAAAATACACTTTGGAATTCTTCCCTTGATCAAAATAGTTAAACTACCCTAATAACAGGGTTGGGAAATATCATGATATTTATGTAAATATCAAAATATCATAATATATATCAGGAATTTTGATATTTTTTCCCTAGGCTAAAATACAAAAAAAAAAACCTTAAATATATAAAACAAACCTTTATTATGGTAACAAAGAGGAATATCATCATCATCTTGACACAAATAATTCATCATGTGACGAGATCCAGTCCAAGTGTTTGGCTTTTTTTATCAGCAGTTTGATTTTAACATTTACAAATAAATACAAGTTCGTTCACTCACTTTTTCGTTGCCCAAAGGATTTCTTAATTTAGATTGAATTATCGCAAAGCTCGACAAAAGTCTTTCTGTTGCCGCTACTGCACTGAATAATTGCATACGTAATTGTAAGAATTCTTTTTTTGGCCATTCTGAGTCAGAAATTGCAACTAATTTCCACCAACTCATTGGATTTGTTGTTTGGAATTGTGCGGAAAATAAATATTTTGGAAATGGAGAAGACCTTGTTGTAAGAGGCATAACAAGTGGAACAAATTCTGGGTTTTTTGAATTTAAATGATCAAAAGCCTCTTGTCATTGTGATCCCAATGCCATATCCCTTCTTTTGACAAACGTTTTTTTTACCGTACTTTCACTTTCAAATCTCTTTCCAGTTGATGCCATATTTCTTCTACTGCAACTCCAATTGTCGTTTGATCACGTTGCATGCAGTCTAATGATAGCAACGGGATTAATTCTGTTCTTGATATCCATTGCATTTTTTTATAATGTGGGTATCATATCACGAATAATTTGATTTCACGAGTTGTTTGAGATGTAACTGACAGGCAGTAAACAAAAACTGGGGAATCACAGAATTGTATCCACGAAACGCACTGTTGTCACATGATGCAATAATGAAAGGTGCTGTAAGTAGCTATTTTGAATATTTGACACTCACCCTAAGGGTTGTATTTTATGTCGAATATTACTATTTTTGCCATATTTTCTTCCAAATTCTAAAGAAATGTTGCAGAGGCAGTGCTGATTTATTTTGGGATCAAGGTGGGAGCGCAGGAGTGCGTTCAGAAAAGGAAAGAATGTTATCCAAGTGTCACTCCAAATTCACACTTGCCGTTCAGAAACAAAAAGATGTCCCAAAATTATGACGTCATTGCCGTTCAGAAATGATTGGTGCGACACTCGGAGTGTTCCTTCTATCACCCACCTATTTGTGATGGTTAATAGCGGGCGATTCGTGCCCATTCGGGTCGGGGTATTTAATGTGCGGTTCTGAGTGTTTTTTAAGGCTATAATTTCATGTCATTTCATATCATATGGTCATATGTGTGTTTCATATGGTCATCAGTTTGTTTTTGGACCATTTTAATTTGATCCAAAAAAATTTTTCGATTATGATCCATTGTTCTAATTAGTTTTAATTTTCGACTTATTTTTTTGATGACTTTATTTCTTCATACATGACCTCTAACTCTGCAATGCTTAGCTTTGACCTTTGACTTTGCCACAAACTAACTCGACTCACTCTACAGCGTTCAGAATTGTAAAGCGCTCCAAGTTTACCAAGTGGATGACATCATAAAATATGACCTGACAATTCCAGTATCCTATAAAACATTTCTGAACGCACCCCAGCTGATAAATTAAAGCGAAATAGAGTTCTACTTATAGCACCTTTTATTATTGCATCATGCTATTCCGTTTTCAATTTCACGCTCAAAATATGAAAGATCTTTTTCTCCGCTATTTATTTCGTTAAAAATAAATAAATGATGTACATATATCATTATATATATCATCAACAAATATCTGACTGCTTTGCGCACAACATTCTATAGCTGTACTAAATACAGGGTGTCCCAGAAATAAAAAGACTGAGTAGCAGGTATGTGAAGTCCGAACAGAAACAGGCCCAAATATATCGCAATAACGAAGAAATTAAAAATTTAATTTTCTTTGTTGTTTTTTAGATAAAAAATTACATTACGGATCTGGCACAGAATGTATGTTTATAAATACACGTAAGTTGCTCATTTGTAAATAGAAACGAACACGCATTCATAGAAAAATACGCTTTTTAAATAAAACATATTTTTTGCCCTATGCGTCTAAATAACGCAGCTATGTAGTCGGCATATAAGCAAGTAATAACAAAAAACACACTTGGTATTGTTTCACAAATAAATATAATTAAATACTAAATAGTTCTCGAGAAACTAAAGTAAAATTTAATATACTGTAACTACCTACTTCTAACAAAAATGTAAATAAAATTGTACAAAAATAGAAAATTATGAAAAGGTCATGGCTTATCTGGAAATACCGTTTTTACAATGCTAGGGTTTATTATCGGAGAATTTATGAGTTCTGTTTGTTCATTAAGAACATTGCCTGGTTGTAAAAGTAAACTTTCTTTTATAAAATAACCTTCTAGAACATTCATTCATTCAAAAAAAAAAAAATGAATGTTCTAGAAGGTTATTTTATAAAAGAAAGTTTACTTTTACAACCAGGCAATGTTCTTGATGAACAAACAGAACTCATAAATTCTCCGATAATAAACCCTAGCCTTGTAAAAACGGTCTTTCCAGATAAGCCATGACCTTTTCATAATTTTCTATTTTTGTACAATTTTATTTACATTTTTGTTAGAAGTAGGTAGTTACAGTATATTAAATTTTACTTTAGTTTCTCGAGAACTCCTGACGATGCCGCAAGGCGAAATGTACATCGAGTATTTAATTATATTTATTTGTGAAACAATACCAAGTGTGTTTTTTGTTATTACTTGCTTATATTTCGACATGTTTCACCAAGAGATTTCCATCACTTCATTTAATTATTTATGTAGTCGGTTGTTGACCCAGATGGGCGACGCACTTTATTGCAGACAATAAAAGATTGTTTTTATTTTTAAAATAGGAAGGTTGTTGCTCTTTAATGTGTTTGTAGTCGGAAACAGCTGATTATTATTATTTTAGAATATTGAATAAATCGTAGTAAATATCAAGAATGTAATTATTTTTTTCTAGCAGGTGTAAAATTAAAGTAATTAATGGTTTGATATTTATTATGAAGTATCTATTCCTCTTCCTTTTTTTTAGCACAAGTAATATGGTGGTGCTGTAAAGGACCGATTGTGGAAGTAAAGCAGGTGGATATTTAACCTCAGGGTCGGCGTAAGGCCAATTGAATTCTTTATTATTTTTTTTCTGTCGTCTGCGCACGAATAAAAACTTGATATTTTGAGGATACGTTTTTACACAATCTAGCATCCGATTTCTGCTACTCCGTCTTTTTATTTCTGGGACATCTTGTATATGAAAGATAGGGGTGATAAAAATATTGAAAAACATCAGCGCACAGTAGAAAAAAGAAAAAAATGCTTATCATAAATAAAGAGATTATTTTTAACAATCTGTCACTTGTTACACAAATTTATTATTGCTATGAACAATAATAGATTGTTATCAGATAAAATGAAAAAACCTCAAATTGTCTTTATTAAATGAATCCTGTGTTTTAAAAAACATTTAGTTATTTATTCATTATGTGGTTTCATATCATGTATATTAAATCTGTTTTATTGTAAAACTCGCAACCTTGATCTTAATTTATAAGCATGTATTTATTATTATTATTTACTTGCATAAGAGAATTATGGGAGATTATAAAGAAAGCTCAATGTAAGGCACAAAAAACCGTATTATATTCCTCATAATCCTGATAAGAAAAACAATCTCTGTTTGGGAAATGTAAATATGTAATTCAAATGGATGAAATGTATAATATAATCAGCAGTCTGTCATACATAATAAAAGTAATATAAAGTTCTCACATGCAATGTAATATGCATACTCCATAATTTGTGTAAATATTTGCTTGTCAATGAAGGAGAGTATTTTATGTTTTCTTAAGCCTATTTCTCAAAGTATTGTTGATTTTTTCCCTACTTATTTACTATCAGTCTACAGCAACATTAATTAGACGTGCCAAAAAATATTTTATCATTTCATTTCCCAGCACCTAAACCATTAATATCCGTTTATCTGAAATCTATTAAATGTTTTTTTCTTTTACTGATCCGTTCTAAATGTATTATACCGGTTGTGTCAAATATAAATAGGCATAGGGAATCAATCTATACGTTTGTATAGATTGATTCTCTATGCCTAATTATCAATGCCGGCGACGCATACATCGTACCTACATACGTATACGTTGATTTCCTATGCCTAATGATATTTAACACATGTGGTATATTGTTAAAACTGTGTGTCTCAAAGCAACAAAAGAGGAATTCCAAGTGCAGTTGTTAAAAATTTTAACCTCGCTTTAGAAAAATTGATATTAAATTATATATATATATACATACTTCTATTTCATTTTACAAAATATTTAGTTAATGAAAATGCCCCACATTTGGGCCGCCAAATAATTATATGCAAAATTTACAATATTTAATTAATTTGCCGAACTAGCCATATACAAGGTGTGTATAAATTGGCGAACCCACTACACGCGGCGATGTTCTTCGTTAAATTTTGAGTTAAAAGTCCTAATCCTAAAACGATGTATCAGGCTTCCTCTGTCGTCAGAATGAATTTGAAAGAAACATACATTTGGCAACATTGAACACGCATGTGCTAGTTATAATCTTCGGAACATTTTTACACGTCGTCATGTGAACCTTACATTTTAAATTTAAAAAAGAAACAAACGAAATAAAATTGGTTTCTTAGATTACATATTTATTACGAAAATATTACAAAGTTTAAAAATTTTTTGATAATATTGACTAATTTTTTACCACTTCTTGATAGAAATCAATGTAATTATTACCTACATAATTGTTCGAATTGAAATCTATCAGTTTGTAGACATAGCTGCAATCTTTGTCGTATCGTTTGTACTATTCGCTCAAGTCTTTATTGTGTGATTTCTAATACTGCGGCTTCAATTCGGGCTCTAACTTCGTCAGCGTCCTGTGGAGGTGTAGCGTAAACTTTACCTTTAATGAAACCCCAAACAAAAAAATCTAATGGATTGAGATCGGGGGATCTCGCAGGCCACACAAGGGGACCGCCACGACCAATCCATCTGTCGGGGAAGTGTTCAGTCAACCAGTCTCTTATATTACGAGCAAAGTGCGCATGAGCTCCATCATGCATGTAAATCATATTACGGCGTACGTTCAGCGGTATCTCATCAATAACTTGTTCTAAAACATTTAAATATTCAGCGGCATCTAGGCGATTTGGTAAGTAAATTGGTCCAACTACCCTGTGGTTTATTATACCCAGCCAAACGTTAACAGAAAACCTTCTTTGGTGACCGTATTCGCGAAATTCATGTGGATTTTCATCTGCCCAATGATGAAAATTATGAGTATTAAACACACCATCTCTGGTAAACATGCACTCATCACTCCAAAGAATACGTCTTAAAAAGTCACCTTCTTCCTGAATTCTATTTAATATTGTATTGCAATAATTGATTCGAAATAAGTTATCATTTCCGTAAAGAGACTGAACTTTAGAAACATGGTATGGATGAAGCAAGTTTTCTCGTAGAACCAAATGAACAGTCTTATTACTGGGAATATTTAGTGTAGAAGCTAATTGACGGGTACTCGCAGAGGGATCTTCCTGTATTGTGGCTAGAACTTGCTCTTCTAGTTGCACGGTACGCCTTTGCCTTGGTCGACCTGCGTTCGCATTTCTTGGAATAAACGAACCTGTTTCATGAAGTCGTTGGTCCAGCCTTCGAAATACATTTTTACTTGGATGCCTCCGATTTGGAAAACGCACTCGATATTCCTGCCCTGCCATGCTAGCATTTCCACGACAGAAACCGTATATCATGTACATATCGGCATATTCGTTGAACGTAAAATTCATAATAAACAAACAGAACAACTAGTAAACACGAAAACCCGAAAACTGATTAAAACTATACAAATAAACACGAAAAATAAGCAAGTCGAATGAAATAGGTAGATTACAAAGTGTCAAAATTTGACAGTAGTAATGTATTTGACTAGAACAACATTAGGCTGCCTACTTATTGTTTTACAACGTTGTCAGATGTGTTTTTCGTCAAAATAAGTTAATAAACAAATATTAAAAACAAACTTTAAAATCAAAAAGAAAACTTTAACGAAAGGATAATAACAACAATTCTTCTTTCTTCTAAATTGTAGCTCTTTCTGTCAACAAATATCAAGTAATAATGCTTATTTCAAGACTGAAAGTCCGAACTTTAGGAACCTCGTGCAAAGATATGGAGCATGGTACAACATTTTCGTATTAGGATTTTGGACTCCGAATTTAACGAAGAACATCGCCGCATGTAGTGGGTCCGCCAATTTATACACACCTTGTATATATATATATACTAATATACGATAATTTTGAATTATCATTTCATGTGATAACGGTCGTAAATAATTATAAATATTTAAAATAAAATTAAAAGATTATTTAACGTTTCGACTTTTTTATTTTAAATCTTTATAAAAAATTAAAAATATATAAAAATAAAATTACCTATATAAATCATGAAAGAGTACATAAACATATTATCATATTTGTTCAAAAATAAAAAAGTAAAAAACTCCTAGATAATACATTCGAAACTGCAAAAATTCGTTCCTCAAAATTTTGTATTTCCGCAATTTTTCTGGAAAAATAAAAACAAATTCTGTTTTCACAACATTCTACCCCCAAAAACTACGCAAAAATTTTAAGAAATGAATTTTTGAGTCTCAAAATGCAACTCAAAAATTCATTTCTTAAAATTTTTGAGTTGCTATTTTGAATGTATTATTATGTTATCTGAGTGATTTTTTCCTTTTTTTTATACGTAGAATATTGAAGTATTGTGATGACACGTTTTGAAATCTGCTGATACCCAAAAAGGTTTTAACCTTACCTCGAGCAAAAATCTAATACTTTTTTCCCTTGTATAATAAATAACTATTGTATTTTATAGATCACAACCCGCTTGTTATCCAATTATATAAATAAAATTAGAAACTATTTAAAAATATAAAATTTCAGTAGTGCGCACGTGGGCGATGAGTGGGCCTCTCGTGTCCGGTCGTTAATAATAACTAACATATTAAATTAATTTCTTCTGTTCTTATTATTAGGTTAAATTACCTGAAGAAACCATGATAATGAATGTCGAAACGGTGAATAAAATGGTAGTTTTATTTGTGTTTTTTATGGCCGCTATTTACTAAGAATAAGAGAAAAAATGTTTTAATTTGTGCGTATACATATAGATATAGTGCTGTCGTAATGGAATGATGATGAGTTATAAAGGTTAATTCGAATTCTTGTATTCCGGGAAGTATCTGTTTATTTGATAGGAAAGGGAATTCCGTTTGGTATCAGTTCCAAAAATTGTATATTTATTAGGCTGTATAAATCTTCGTATGTAGTAATACATATGAACAAATATATTTATCGATTTTCTAATACGTAAATATATGTACATAGTTTCTTTGCTGATATTATAATTTTAGAAACTTATCGGAAGTTTGTTTTGTTCAGACAATGGAAATTTATCATGTTTTCTTTGTTGTGTTCAGTGAATGAAATCCCAACAATCGATCATCTCTTTAACATTGCATTATTTTTATCACATTCATTACGCTTCGTGCAATAACGAACAGATTAGATAATAACAGTTATAATCATAAAAAGAGGTATATATTTATACTAGCAATTCGGATCATTTTGGGGGCGTTTAATTAAATTAATTTATAAATAAAACATAGACACGCATTTCTTCCAATTGCGTATAATTTAATCCCAAAATGTGTTGTTTTTATTCCTAGCTGCCTTATCAGCAATATTAATCACTATATTAGTCACATTCCTGGTAACGTTTAATTAGAAGTAGGATAGCACGGGGGAACACTTCATTGTTTTTGCTATTTACACCTGTGATAGTCATTATTGACGTAATAAATAAGCTGCACCCTTAACTCTTCACATATTTGTGTGTGTGTTTTTTCATATCTTGTTAGAAATAGAGCCCCACGTTTCTGGACGCCAAATTATCACTAAGTTCCACGTAAAACTGCTGTAAGTGGACTCACGTGTTTGGTTATTATTTCCATTAGTGTATGATAGTAAACCTTGAAGGTGGACTTGACGTAGAAAACAAACGGGGCAATACACAATAACAAAAGTAATGAATATTAAGTAAATAATGCTTTTATGGTTATACATTAATAATAGACTATATTAATAAAAAGGACAATTGGTTGTCTTTAATGTTTTTATTTGACTAAACGAACAACGAATTAAGTACTTTAGCGCTGTGAATGAATGCAAGTAAATTAGAATAATTCCTAATGGGATAACTTTAGTACACTTGCTGAATACCATACCGATCAACGTCTGTGCTACTAGGAACTGCTTAGTTTTACTACCTTACAATTAAAGTATTTTATTTTTGAAAATAATTAAAGATGTTAATGATGTTTCTGAATACTCACAAACAAATAAAAAGCCATATCCTATGTTAGAGTAAGTAAAGATTAATTTATGAAAAGTCTTGATTGAGGACACTGATTCTTCTCATTCATTTAGTCTGTGTCTTGTCTGGCCAATGTCAAAATTACATCATCATGGTTTTCTGGCAGTCGATTTAAGTGATGCTTCCTGCGTAATGATTAGATGAAACACTACAATGTTATCCCAGCATTGGTGGATAACTTATGTGGAAAAATATTTCAAATGAGCCAGTAACCTGGGTCAACAGGAATATCAAATTATCTACACAAGAACACTACATGATTTGAAAGGTATCACCTACTATGTTTCATAAACAACTAACTTTCATCCACTTTAAATAAATAATGAAGTGTGGCCACCACATGACTTTCTTATACGACTGAGTGTTTCATTATACAAAAGTTGTTCTAAATTAAGTTTTAAATACTTTTCTCTTCTTAGAGAAATAAACCTGTTAGTAAGTGTCCAAATTTTAAGAATTTTTTTATATAAAAATTATTCAAAATCCTATTATATGTATATTTATTCTGTTAATAAATCTCTGTAGATGGCATACTTTTCGAGATATTCGAAAAAACTTGTTATTCGCTAAGAGTAATGGTGTTACTTCCGGTCCGAATTTTGACATTTTCTTTATACAAAAAATATTCCAAATCCAGCTTTAAGTACTTTTGTACTCTCGATATAGAATGCATAATTTACGACATATTTGCAAAAAAATCGCTATTCGACAAAAAGTAAAAAGTAATACTTTTTACTTTTTGTCGGAATTTGGATTTTTTTTTATACAAAAGGTATAAATCAAGCTTTAAATACTTCTATACTCGTAATATACTTGCCTAAAAACCATGACTTGCGAAATATTCCCAAAAAACTGATTTGCGATAAAATACCTACTTGCGGTAGAAATTTCGAAACACTTTTTTAATAAAATTCTTCTAAAATTTAATTTTGAGTACATTTGAATTCTTTATGAATTTGTTTAAACTTAGTAGTTGACGAAATATTGGCGAAATTTGATTTTTTTCCTATTACCTCCGGTCTACCGATTTTACTCAAAATCTAATCAGATTTCAAGAGGGAGATTATACTCGTAAATATAAAACTTGGAATTGATAGCTATAGCCGTTTGACGGCTATCGTGATCGGTATCAGGGGACTTCAAACGTGGACATCTGCAAAAATCTCAAAGTCGAAAATTTTCATCATCACAATACTTCCTCTAGCATTCGTATGTATTAAGAAGTATATACATAATGGATACATTTAGTTTAGAAATATAATACATTTTATAAATCTACATAATTAAAATTTAAAATTATTACAACAAAAATACACAAAACAAATGTGCATTTTAACGTTTGCCCACATATATTAGGAGCATCATTATTTCAGTGTAAATATAAATACGTTTTCTAGTATGTAGTTGTGTATGGCCCAAATACGACGAGGCGAAAGTGGGACACGAAACATCAAAGGATCGGACAATATTGTCTCTATGGTCATTGTTCTCTGGTATTATCCTTTTCGTTAGTATTTTTCCGTTTTTGTCCTTTTTTTCTCGTCTTTAAATGTTTTGTAAAATAGCTTCTGAGATCCGACGAAGTCTTATATTTTTTGTTCAATAATTTTATTTTTGAACACAATATTAAATCTTCGTAAATTATTTTAAATGGCAAAGCTTAATACAATGAATATTAATACATTTCGGAAGGCATTGTATATACGCATTATCATATTTAATTTCTGTCCACGTCCTTGAAAAGTCTACGCAACAACAATTCATTAAGTGAATTTCATCACCGTTTTTACGTTTTGCAGAATTCACCGAAATAATTTTTCCGCATAAATGCCTTCAAAAAACTATAAAATTAGATGCTCACACATGTATATGTCCTTCTGATAAAAGAAAAATAATTTGTTTCTGGTAGTATTTATTCATTAGCTCTAGGAACTATTTTGATGGGATAATCAAATAATACACCTGGGCATTTATTTCGTTAGAAACAGCGTACCTACTTCGCAATTTAAATTTCCGTTGGGAAAATGTACTGTAAACATAGGGCCCTGGCACGACAAGTGTTTGAATATACACGGTGAATTGTCGGATATGTTACAATTAATTTTCCAAGAAATACTTTATTGAATTATCTTTTTATATCACCCGTATAGATAAAAGGTTTCAACGAGTGTGATAAACTTTCATATATGTTAGATATAAAATGTAAATACTACACAAATAACAAAATGAACCTTGTGTACGCATGTAATTTCATACAGTCAGTCGAAGTGAAAACCACGCGGAGAAGTATTACGTGGGCATGTTTTCGTTTAATTATTATAGCAAATATTTTTTTTTAAATATGTAGCATATATTAACTGTAAGTATTATATAGGTATTCGTTTTCTTTTACAAATTATTGCCATATAGAAATTATGTTTATTCTTCCAACTCTGAGACCAAAAATTAATTCGCCCATACAAACGAGCGTAATCAAGAAGTACTAATGTGCAGGGTTTCCATAATATCGCTTCAGATTCAGTATTTACGGTTTTTAATGAGAATTGTTTTTTAGCGTTTCTTAATTGCCAATTCAACCATAAATATATGACACATAAAAAAATTGTTATTCTTTTAATTTTCGAAATACTTGGGGCTCTCCTATCATTACTTTATAATACTATGTATTATTTAAAACAATTTTTTGATTAGAAACTACTGCATGTGTGAAAATTAGAATCAGAAACGCGTTTACAAAACTTAGTTAAAACTTTTTACGTTATGTTAGTACTTCTTTGGAAAACAGAATACGCACGCACATTACACAGAATGGTGGTTATAATGAACATTATTTGATGAAATTTGTTTGTCTTACGTTAGTTTGTTGTTGCTTTGGTTAATAATTATTCAAGTTATTTAAATTGCGTCTGTTTTGTTTTACGTTATAAATTTATATTTTGAAAGGCTGCAGCCCTCTATTCTGAAGAGCGTTAACCATATGAAGGAATAGGAGTAATTAGGCAAAGTAAATTGAAAAACAATATACTGCAACTGAACATTACTCGAATTAAAAAATTAACCGAAAATGTAGTGGTCTGTAAAATTATGACCTTTGGAATAGTTGGGTTTAACCTTTAAATTGTTTAACAGTTGACACACACAGTCGGGCTTTCCCAATGGTTAAACGAATATTTGGGTGCATAGAACAAAAACGCTCGTAGTTCTTTATTTGACCGCGGATTGCTCCTATAGTGATTTTTTTCTCTTATTTAAAATACAAAAGATGAATTGAGGAAGCGGCTACTAATGACGCACCCTATATATTTATGACTAATAATTGTAAATTCGAAATTGTGGAATTGCCAATGTTTCTTTTTCCAGTGGTTTTTTTTTATTATCTATAGTCTTTTCTTTATTCCTAATTCGAAGTTTTGGATAACACAAATTTTTCTGCGAATTAAACATATTCTTCTATAATAAGTTAATATTACCCTAATTAGAACACTTTATTCTCCTACAAAACTTCAAATTTACCTATAAGTTGTAAATATGCATTTCATTGTGTGTTTAGGCTGTATACCATTGCGAACTGGTTTGCAGAAAACGGCATATCCAAATATATTATTTCTCAGATACTGGTCGCATTCAGCAGAAACAACAGTTGCGTAACAGTTCAGTGATCATATTCAGAGGATGTACGCTCACTCTGAACATGTTGCGGAGCGATCGCCATTTTTGCGACCGGAAAAATTCTACGTTCACTTAGTGAGCGTCGTATTCTGTACGCATTTGCCATTAACGCATTCCAACGCCAACGTAACACACAAATTTGAAGAAAGTTACTAGAAAAGTATGATAAGCAAATTAAAGGGATTGTGTAGAAGTAAATGTATTGTAATATTGGAGTTAACCGACTATTTTAATCGGGGTTTTCTAACCCGGCCTCTACACTAAAAACTACGCCGAAACTTAATGCAGAAAAACAATTTATTATTATTGTTTATTCGGTTTAATCTGTATAATTCTAACATATGGCAGCAGTGAAAAGTACCAAATGGAAGGTGATCACATAAAGGTGAACGGTCCTGTCCAGCGAACACTCAACTATTATCAAGTGAACAGTTGGATAAGGAACGGTTCCCGATTAGTCTGCTGAATGCGACCACTGTGAACCATCTTTTGCGATAATTAAATTTGAAGTACTAATATTGTGGGATTTTAAGAGTATTAAAAAAACATTGAATATCAAAACATATATTTAGTAAACAATAATAACGTAAAAGAACATAAGAAAATTTAAAAATTAACCAAAAAAGAATTCAATAGATTCCAAAAATTATGAAATTATGGTAACCTGACAAAAAACAAACAGGAAAACTAGTTCTCACATCGACTATTGTTGTCGTCATTTAATAGCAAGTCATCATCAGATCCAAAATCTGATACAGCTTCATCATCAAACCTTAACCCACCTTTTCGGAAACAGTTGATTATTGTCTTTTGTGTGACTTTTTGCCAAGATTTTTCAGATACATTTATGGCGTCAACATTTTTTTTTTTACTCTGATCAGTGCTATGCACCAATTCTAGCAAGAGCATCTGGCGATAGTGGCTTTGAAAGACTGAATTATACGCTGATCCATAGGCTGTAACTTGGAGCTAGTACTTGATGGTAAGAATACAAATTTGATAGACTTTACTTCCGCAACATTGGGATGCGCTAGACAATTATCGACAAACAGTCGTTTTTCCATATACGAAAACGTAACACATATAACTAACTTTACATGCCATAAAACCCTTATGTTCTTTTTAGGAGCAATAAAATTAATTATCTGGGAGCATTGACAAATTAAGAGTTTTTTAACACTGGGTATAGTTTTATGATAACATTTTATGTCATTTAGTACTGCAACTCTGCTGTAGCTTCTTAAATGCCTCTGTGTATTTTCAATGTTACTTGGTGAAGCATCCTTTAATTTTATAAGATTTTATGATTTCAAAAATATACCATATGATACCGGTATCTTAAACCGTTTTCGAGTTATTAAATGTCAAATATCGTAGTTACTGTACTATGGAAAATTTAACATTATTAAAGTAAGCTATGAAAATGACAATTATTGTGTTTGATAAATGATATTTCCATTTTGAGTATTTTATTATGAAATTGTCATTTATCACAATAATTGTCACATTTATTATTTATTTAAGCTTTAAACTATATAGTATAAATTTGTTGATGTTAAAGATTATATTTAATGCTGAATTAAAAAAATTGAAACACATCATGAAGTATTTCAAATATTAGAGTATTCTTAAGGTGAATCTTTGCTATCTGATCAGAATTTGAGTTAACAAGCAACATTAAATTATAATAATGAACAAGTATTTTTACTATTTCCAATTTACTACATTAATATTATATTCATCAAACATGTTAGGGGTTTCCCCATGTTACCTTTTAGAATACTTGTGACTATAGTTAGGATAGTGTGTTTTTGATATTCCATCAAATGACTAATTTAAGTAAAAATTATTTATCGTAATCTTCTACCGAAACCTAACAGCAAAGCTCCTCAGGATTATTAACAAATATGTAAACAGGTTCCAAAATCTGTCTTTGATTTTTTATATAGATACTTATATAATCCATCTCCAATCTTTTATATGCTACAAAAAATCTTTGTGTTTAATAAAACTTACCTTCTCTTATATAATTTTTTAGATCAATATATTTGACTTATTTCGGCACAGGAAATACTGCTCATTGGTTTTTAATGAAGTTGAAGTAAACATTTCCTTCAGAATAATAATAGTCAGCACTTCTTATGCCTTTTATGAGTAAATAGGAAAACCTTGTATTCATTTGTAAGTCAGATAGTAGGTTATGATATCCAAACTGCAAAATACCGGGCGATCATTTAAATTCTAAATTAGAGTAGGTTGTGAAATTTAAATTAAGTTGGTATATAAGTACTAATTTACAATTTGAATTGTCAAAGTTACGTTTCAAAATGTTTGATTTAGAACATAAGATTTTTCTTACTGAAAGTTATTTTAAAAACGCCGAACGACAAGAGAATGATGAATGGACATATTCAGTACCGCACTGCATCAATGATTTTCAAAATGCCTTCCCTAATTTTCCTGCGGATTATCAAAAATTAGTCCAAAAAATTTACACATGTGTGGCGAAATTTCGTAATGTTGGAACTGTAGGTAGGAAAGCTGCTAGTGGCGCGCCCAAAAAAAGGACTCCTGAGATTGTGGCAGATGTTGCAGAAAGAATGGAACAGTCTCCCAAAAAATCTCTTCGCAGATTAGCCCAAGAAATAAATCTTTTATATGGAACTTGTCAAAAAATTTTAAAAGAAAATTTAAATCTTTATCCCTATAAGATTAACGTCGTTCAAGAGCTATTCCCTCGAGATTTTCCTGTATGAATAATTTAAATAACAACAACACTTTGGATTTAACATTTTTTTCTGACGAAGCATGGTTTCACCTATCCGGCTATATAAACAAACAAAATATGCGTATTTGGTCTTCGGAGAATCCTCATGAGTTTATTCAATCGCCTCTCCATCCGCAGAAAATTGGTGTTTGGCTAGCGGTTTCTAGAAGGCGTATATTTGGACCTGCGTTTTTTGAAGGAACTATAAATGCTGAGAGATATCGAAATAATTTACTTGAACCGTTTTTACAAAATCTTCATGATGACGAACTTTTACATGGGTATTTCCAACAGGACAATGCAACAGCTCACAAAACATGGGAAAGTATGGCTCGAATTCGCGAGTTTTATGATAATCGAGTCATTGAATTTCCGCCTCACAGTCCGGACTTAACGATTCTTGATTATTTCATTTATCCGTATCTGAAAAACACAGTTTACAAAAATAACCCACAAAATCTTGAAGAACTACAAGAGGCAATTTCTAATGCATGTAACGCTATAACCGTTCAGATGTTGGCAAATGCTTTTGAAAATATGAAACGGAGGGTTAACAGTTGCATTGCAACAGGGGGAGAACACTTTGAACACCTTTTGTAATTCACAATAAAACTAATTTATCTTGTAATGCTTTCAGTTCCATTAAATTTAAATCGATGACACATAAGATTCACAAATGTCACAAAGCAAATTTCAATTAATCAATAATTGACATTCTGGACAACCTAATAAAAAAAATTCCGCCTGCTATAATTTAGAATTTAAATGATCGCGTGGTACTTATGTCCCAGTAAAATCTCAAACACCATGTAGGTCATATAATTATGTGAAATAAAAGTTTTTTTGCTCAGTTTCTTGTACATAATTTTACTCTTTGCAAATCATTTGCAAATAATCTTGCAATGTGTTCAGGTTCAAAGTAAACGATAGACTCGCGTCGCCATCTGGTTACCATCACAAATTACCAGTTCTTCCGCGCTATTACTAGGCTGACTTTTGTACGGTGTACAATTTCATATTTGAAATTTTCTAGGCAGACCATCCCTAGATAAAACTATGATAATAAAGATGACCACCATGTGTCATTCATTAACATTAATAATCACTTTCACAGTCGCTACTACCGCTATCATTAATACAAAATATTACTGGAATAATATCTGCTTTATCAATTCTTATTTTCCTATCCCACCACCTCTTTATTTTTTGTTCAGTATGAGTGATGGTGTTAGCCCAAGTTTCACGCGTAATAGTACACAAAACGCTGTATTAAACACTTGCACTACGCTTGTCAAGTGTCATCAACTCCGTGAAAATAAAAGTCTGACAACAACGCTAGCCTAGTAAACAGAATAGCCATGCATTAAATAAAATATAGATATATAGAGGAGACGCGTTATATTCAATTGTACGTCATTGTTGACGTTTACATGTTGTCATAACTGTATTAGTGAAACTAAAAAAGTTTCTATTTTAAATTATATTTGAGGGCTTTTATTTCATTAGTTTAGATAGAAAATGTATAAATTGACCGAAATATACTCATTCATGGCAAATAAACATATAATTTCCGTTTCAATATTAAATTTCTCTTACATATTTTTAATAGAATAGTTCAATTCGGTGTTGTCAGATAAATTACATCTGTCAAAAAGGCGTGTGATGTGTATATTTGGTCTGTTAAATTTGCGTGTTTATTTTTGCTTTGATATAAATTGTGTAAAAACAGTTCTTCTTAGACCTAACATTTATGGTTTTTCGATAATCTAAATTCTAAATCAACATAATAAATAAGTTGAGAAAGACTGAAGTCTTAGAGCATTTCAATTACTAAATATATTACGTTATAGTTATTGTATTATGAATATATTTTTTTGTTGGCTATATCAAATGTCACTGACAAAAATAAAAAAAATGAGGTGTGGCCACCACACGACTTTCTTATACGTATGAAAGTGTTACTTCCGGTCCGAATTTTGAAATTTCATTTATACAAAAAATATTCCAAATCCAACTCTAAATACTTTTAAACTCTTCATAAATATATATAGAATGCATAATTTACGACATATTTGCAAAAATCGTTATTCGGTAAGAGTAAAAGTGTTACTTCCGGTCCGAATTTTGAAATTTTTTTTATACAAACTGATTTTCGATAAGAGTAAAAGACCTACTTCCGGTCGGAATTTCGAAAAACTTTATTAATACAGTTTTTCTCAAATTTAATTTTGAGTACATTTGAATTCCTTATAAATTTGTTTAAACTTAGTAATTGACGAAATATTTGCAAAATTCGATTTTTTCACTGAAGTAAACTACTACTTCCGGTCTGCCGATTTTGCTCAAAATCTAATCAGTTCTCAAGAGGAAGATTATATTCGTAAATACAAAATTTGGAATTGATATCTGTGGCGATTTGACCGCTATCGTGGTCACACACACACAGACACACACAGAGAGAGACATTTTTTAAAAACCACTTTTTTGGTATCAGGGGACCTCAAAACGTGGACATCTGCAAAAATCTCGAGGTCGAAAATTTTCATCATCACAATACTTCCTTATACTACGTATAAGAAAGTAATAGACCCGGCAACATAAACAAGACGAGACGTGATGGATCTAGTACGACGTTCAATTGAATGTAAGGCGTTTCCTCTTTAGATAAGTAATATGTATTTAATAACTTTATTTGTAATATTCAATTTGTAACTGGCTTTCATGTAAATGTATTTTACTATAGCAGAAGCTTTTTATCCTGAAATATTAATTAGTTAGTTGAATTTTACTGTTCTAAAATTCTTCCGGTCGATTGGAATTTGTAGTGGTATTGAATCGTCGTCTTTAGTTCGTATTTTTGCAGTGTCGGTTGCCGAAACGACTCGACTATACCTATCACAACAAATATTATATTTTTAAAATGTTTACTTCGTCGTTGTTGGTGAATCATGATGTATATATAATATATATTATACAGGGTGATTGTCCAGGTCATTTTATACAAAAAAGTTTATAATAAACAAGGTCCGCAAACGCTTCGTTACCGATCTACAGCGTATTGAAGTTTAATTAAAAGAAACAGTAAAAATTAGATTTCTCCAAGACGGCATTAAAGATCATAATGAAATTTTAGGCGTGTTATTTTTCAAGAAAAAAATAGGACGCCGCTGATTTCTCTAAAAATAAAAATATGTTTCTATTCTTTGTTTAATTGTGAAGAAAAAAGCTCTCTTAACTTTCTATCATACGACGTACCGTTTTTTAGTAAAAAAAACACATTTTAGTGCATGTACAGTTCTGTGCAATAAATTGGCGTACACTTAATATACGCTTATGTAAATATGACTTTTGTTTGAATACCTGTCATGTATGACAAATTGAATTGACGCTATAATTCCATTTGTCAACTTAACTTAAGCCATTTTCACAATGGCAAAATAATGTCAAAATTAGCAATAAGACGTGTACGCCAATTTATTGCACAAAACTGTACATTTATCATGCTTACAAAAATATTTTTAAACAGTCCTGTTTTATTCACTGACATATTGAATGACATATGATTAATAATTTTGTATGTGTCGAATTTGTTGAATTTCCTTATCATAAATCGCTATACAAATGCAGAGATGACCGACATGCACTACATTTATGGACTTGCTGATCGAAATGCATTAGAAGCTAGGCGGTTGTATACTGAAAGATTTCCTGGCCGTATTGCTCCTGATAGAAAAACTTTCGAAAGTATTCATCGGCGTCTTTATGAAACAGGCAAATTAAGACGAAATGGAGGAGCAGGAAGGCCAAGGACAGCAAGAACGGTAGAGCTTGAAAAATAACACGCCTAAAATTTCATTATGATCTTTAATGCCGTCTTGGAGAAATCTAATTTTTACTGTTTCTTTTAATTAAACTTCAACACGCTGTAGATCGGTAACGAAGCGTTTGCGGACCTTGTTTATTATAAACTTTTTTGTATAAAATGACCTGGACAATCAACCCCTTTAATATTGCCGCATCTTTTTTAAACACCCTGTATATACGCAGTTAACATGTAGGTATGGGTTTATATAATTAAATGAATATTTATATTTTGCAATGTTAATTTAAGATAACTTTCTATAATATTGCTTTATAATTGGTGTAATAACTGTTAGACAATAGACTAAATTTATAAATAATTGAATGAATGTAACCTTAAGTTATTCTATAAATTAGAGTAAAAATTGCGTTGAAATGTAAAACCAAATCAAAATAATTAAGCAAATATCACATATTAAATTATTTTGCACTACAGATTTTATTTAGAATAAAATCTCTCAATGAAAATTTGCTTATCTATCCACTTAACCTTCTGAGAAATTTTCATTATGACTCACTGTACTTATTCAACATGATAAGCGGTGCATTCCTATATGTGTATGTGCTTACTTGTGTTTAATTGCATGTATATTGTGACGCTGTGTTGTGGGAAAGTAGAGAAAACGTCATCATTAATCATTTAGCGAGAGCCTAGACACACAAATCGTTAGCTATGCACTAGTAACAATAACGTAAATACTCCTAGAAAGAATGCCTAAACTCTAATTGATTGCACTTTGCATATCAAAACAATTTGCATGTTATGTCAGAATTATTACATCCAATGCAAATTTTTATTCTTCGCTGTTTATAAACATAAGCATAGTCATAGTTCAAAATATTTAATATTTGACAAACAACGTTAGTAACTGTGTATATTACGAATATGTACGCTCTTATTTTTATGCAAATATTTGCGTGGCGTGTCTCCATACCGACCTCAAAGTATTGCCAATTTTTATTTTTCCGTGATATCCTATGCGTTTAGCTAATTTAAATTATATAGACCTTGACAAAATGATAGCCCGCATGATAAAGTAATACGATAAAAAAAACAGAAGTTTTGTAACACTGGATGATATCTAATTATAAATAGATTTTGATGCAAGAAGAGACTGTTTGTCTGCGTAGAGTTTATGTTCAGATATTGACG
Organism: Amphimallon solstitiale; assembly: GCA_963170755.1. Classification (NCBI taxonomy): domain Eukaryota; kingdom Metazoa; phylum Arthropoda; class Insecta; order Coleoptera; family Scarabaeidae; genus Amphimallon; species Amphimallon solstitiale. Next base: position 61,053,753 of record OY720680.1, read on the forward strand.
ACGGTATAGTGTCACAATAATTGCAGGTATTATCTTATTGTTGCAAATACGTACCCAACATTTAAGGTCAACCTTCACAGTAAATAATAAATAATATTAGAAACAATAACAACTATGACTTACAAAGAACTGAAGTAAATATGTAACTAGCTTGCTAGGTAGACGTAACGTCTGGTTATTTCCAAATGTAATATCAAAATAGTCGGGGTGTGTAGAGGATAGTAAAACGTCTGTCTTTAAAACCTATTACTAATGTGTAAATATGCAGTATTGTGGAACTATTTATCATCCAGCTATTGATGCTCTTGACTTCGAATAGCATACTGAGGATACAGAATTGTTGTTGTAATATATGGTTTGGGAAAATTTAGTTGTGTGTCTTCTAGATTGAAAGAGAGATCTTAATTATCTACGATAAACGGAAGTTCGATACGTGGTTGCCAAAAGCAGGAAACCAGCCCCCCGATTCCGAACTTACGATACGATATTCGAATTCGAAAGGCGAGCGTGGTTGAGATGGGCAAGACAAAACAGTAGTCTGTTTAGCCACATTGAAAAGTACTTGCCCATCTTTACTACGCTCGCGTTTCGAATTCGAATTATCGTAGGTTCGGAATCCGGGGGCAGGTTACCTATATAATAAGGTAAGTCAAACTGTGCGGGGCTGGACTTGAATAATGTAATTCACATTAAGGACTGTAACAGGAATAAATAATACAATAATATGTAACAACCTGTACATTATGCTTGTAATGCTCTAATGTACAACAAGAGAAATAAGTAGCCGAACACTTCGCGGAGATATAAGGTGGTATGGGCGTGTTTATTGTATTGATAAAGGTTTGCCATGGAATGTAAAACGTCTGTCTTAAGTTATATCATTAAGTGTCATACTGACAAATATTAATAACAGTATGACACTTAATGATATAACTTAAGACAGACGTTTTACATTCCATGGCAAACCTTTATCAATACAATAAAGACGCCCATACCACCTTATATCTCCGCGAAGTGTTCGGCTACTTATTTCTCTTGGTGTACATATTATATGAATTTTTTCAACTCGAGTTCGTCAACGCGACGCAGCTGGCTTTCCTCTTCTTCCCTTCAATAACCATATTTACAAGTTACTACATGTATGTGTTAAAGCAGTTGCATCTATCGCGGTGAATGTAGGGTGGCCAGATTATTGCGCCGAAAGTGTTTTAGTTAAATCGTAAGAGCTGTGTGTAGCGGACAGATCTATTGTTTACTTTTATTAGTTCAATGTGTTCTATTGTGTTAAATATGTCCCGTCCACATCCGTTGCGAGAGACTGATGAAAGGTGGATAGGAATAATGGCCCGCGCTGGAATTTGACGGTACTCAACTACGATGCGAAATTCACAATGTTTTCACTTGCCAAGATAGTAAATACTTGGGCATGTGAAAACCCGCGTAGTATATCATGTATCGTCGCATAGTGGGACCAAATCTTGAAAGGTTAGCCAACATTAAAAGACTTTTTCTGATTAAGGTAAAACTCGGTACTTGGTACTCGGCGGGTACTGATAATGAATCTGAAATCGAAATTTAAAAAAAGAAAATGTTGGATCCAATATTGGGGAAAGGTTCTTCGAAAATTCATTGGATTTAGGTGAAATTTAGTATTTAGGATTTCTTGGGTTCGATGATCACGAATCCGAAGTCGAAGATTTAAAAAAAACAAAATGGCGGATCCAATATGACGGAAAGGTTCTCCGAAACGTGATTGGATCTTTCTGAAATTTAGTACTTGGGGGTTTTTGGGGTCGCTAATGAGAATCTATTTCAATTTAGGTGAAATTTAGTATTTAGGATTTCTTGGGTTCGATGATCACGAATCTGAAGTCGAAGATTCAAAAAAACAAAATGGCGGATCCAATATGACGGAAAGGTTCTCCGAAACGTGATTGGATCTTTCTGAAATTTAGTACTTGGGGTCGCTAATGAAGAGTCTATAATTAATAAAACAAAATGGCGGATCCAATATGTACATCTATCGAAAAAAAATCATTTCTACCGAAATTTGAATTACTTCTTCACTGATTATTTATCTAAATTATGAGTCTAAATGAAAATTTGATAAATTATAATAAAAGTTGCAGCTTTAATATTGCAGACTTATGCAGGGAAATAGTGTATTTTTGTCGAATCGGCAGTTTCACGCATGAATTTGATTTTGGTCGGCCTGCAATATCTGGAGGGGAGGGTCGCGGATTTTTCCAGGCAGTTATTGTCATTAATAAGCTGCAACGGTACAAGTGAAGCGAACAATATATCCCCGTCGGTTTTATTACCTTCATCGTCATCAAAAGTTTGTTTGAACATACTTTGCCCCGATTTTCCCCATTTACAAGTTAATCTCAAAGGACAAATTGCATCATATCTAGACCTAAAGGCTATCGATAATGTCTGCTTGAGAAAATAAAATGCGACCCGCCCTATAATCAAGTAATGCCTGTAATTTGACTTCAGTACTACATTCGTTAACTGTGATCTCAAATTTTGATGGGTGGCAGTTTTGTTTTTTGAGAAAATTTTTTTTATATAACTTTGCACTTGAGCCAAATATGCGGCTATCTGCAGCTGGTTTTTCCATATGTTTTAGAGGAAGGTACTACCAATATCAGGATGAAAAGAGCTTGTCAGAATTTGGTGGGGATTTTAACTTAACGCATTTTACATTTCCATTCTCATATGGAACAAAATTGTAGATGCATTCAAAATAACAGCCCATTTTCCAGAACAACAATCAGTTGAAAATCGAGGGATATGTACACTTTTGAACGCTACCTTTTTTTTTTACATAAGTTTGATGCAAATCTGACAGTCGGTCAAAAAATGGGCTGTGAAGAAAAGTGCAAGCACATGCGCTCCATCGTTTGGCTGAAAAATAATGGTAGGGATATGCCACTTTTTGCTGGTTCTACAATTGCTTATGAACGGCAGAAAGCATTTAAGTCGGATCTATTTAAAGTGCTAATAGCGTGCAACATGCCATGGAATACGATAAATCATCTTGAGTTTATTTTTTTTCAAAAGTGTGTAAACGGTAAATATAATGACTTGTGCGGTATCGAGAAAATATTATTTGTCCCCGATATACGATGAAATTAAGAGTCAGTTGTCAACAACTTAAACGATAAACATATTTGAATATCAGTAGATCAAACTACTACTTGTAAATGTTTTGGTTCGGGTGGACATCGACACACACACACTTCTCCTTCCATCTAAAACCCGAAAAAACTAATGCAGAATCCATATCACATAACGTAATTTCGTCTTTGAAATCGCTATGGGATGAAAGGCACGATAAAAATACAGAAGAAGTGTTTTGCAGCTGTATATATGAAGGCGTCTGATCCTGTCGTACAACAAAGATACAGTAGTATGGACGCATATTACATGCTCTTCATCGAGTATCTGAGGAAATCATAAAAAAAATTATTTAAGAAAAATCGAATACATACATGAAAATTTGAAGTAGTACGACAATGAAAATTTCTATCGTTCCCATAGATGCGAATTTTTTGAAAGGGTTGCCATAATATAAAAATAGAATAATAAGTCAATGAAGATGTCAATGCAAAACACATTGAATTAAAGAGAGTATTTTCATAGTGTTAAAGTTTAAAAAAAGAAAATTTATGTTTGTAGATATTATAACACATAATATATTGGAAATATAAAGAACTAACAAGGGAATGTGAAGAAGGAAAAGAAGAAATATATTTGGCCAAGAATATACCTACAGAAAAACAAACTCTAACATCCTACTGTAAGTAATTTAATTTGAACATTGTTTAAAATTGTGAAATATTAGTCGTAGGTTTGATATGAAATCAAAATTGTGTTCTTCATCTTACTGCATATATGCGGCAAGTATTTTTGACATTGGAACGTTCAGTCTTTTTAATTAATTGTTATTTACCAAGTCCAATTTTAGCGAAACTGGAAACTGCGCCGTTATTTAAACCAGTTCCTTCTTCCAATCTCATTGGTGCCAAATGGCATATTTTTATGCTATCCTCAAGTCCCATGTTAAATCCACACTATCAGAAACAATTTTGTTTGTTGTAACGTGATTACTACATATTTCCAATATTTTTTTGGTACAGCTGTACAGGATAGACATTGTAGAATTAGGTGCCAGCAATTGTCTGAATATTTTTATGAACCTCCCTAACATGTTTTTTGATAAGATGTAATCGATCCTATTTCTTCTTGCTCAGTGAGTAGACGCCAGGTTTATCAAACCCGGCAATGTTACTGAAGGAATAGTGTGTAATATTCGTTCAGTCAATATGAGGGAAGTGTTGTCTCAAAGCATTGGCTACAGTTTTCCTGTGGTCAAGAAAATACATCCCAGATAAGGTAGATTTGCCTGAAAAATTACAAAAACCATGCAAAGTTCTTGTCAGGTAAAAATGAAATGTCTGAAATGCTGTCCAAGACCATATTGGATGGTTATGATAATTATGACCTTTGTTTCTTGTAGAATAATTTAGAATTTTAGTAATGAATGTTAACTGGTGAAATCATACTTAAAATAACTAAGATATCAAACTGTCCATTGAATATCACGAACACCATGTGGACCATAAGGAAAATTACGCCACTTTACTGTAATTTATCAGAAAGACTCACGAAGTTCGTGTATATGATGGAGTTTGGTGTAAATTAACTTCCCTCACAACTACTTTGATAGCTACTCGGCAAAATCTTTCTATTCCTTGAAACTACATAGAATAGAAATAGTAAGATGTCCCTATTTAAGTTAGCATTATGACAATACATGAGGAAACATTTTTTTATTAGTTATACAATACGTAACAATACTAGAATTACTTAATATATCTTATTAGACATACTTAACCTTTTTATTCCCACCATCTTATACTGTGAACTTTACATATACGCATGTTTTAAATACATAAATAACACATATGTATTTACATATTATTATGTACGCAAGATATTTGTGCAGCAGCTATAATTGTAGAAGAATGAGGACATATACAGCGTTAGTAAAAAGTCCCGGAACGGTCGAATAACTTTGTTATTTGAAAATTATGATTTCTGAAATTTGGTATGGGGGTATAGTTAATATAAATGCATTTTATGCAATACAGTTAATATTTTTTTCACTTCCGGTTTAATCGGCAATACGTCCAACTTTTTTTTTTTTAATGGAACGCCCAGATTTTTTTAACACTTTTGAATGCAAAATAAAAAACTACGTTCAGGAAGTATTAAGATGTTTATTTTTATTCACAAGAAAACAGTTAAAAAATTAAAAAAGTGTCCTAATACAGAAAAATCAAGGTACCTTTGAAAAAAGTTGTTGTTTAGTGTTTGCATTCTTTTTGCCGTCACATTTGACAATTTTAAAAGCGTTTTAACTTTTGCATCGCTATAAATTTACTTATTTTAGACATTGACACATTTGAAAATGGCAGTAAAACTTACTGAATCAGAACGAATTGAGATATTAATGATGCGTGGGTACGGTGATCGTCAACGTTGTTTTGAAGAGGTTCGTATTTTGTTTAATACTGTTTATCCGGATCGTCACATTAGTAAAAGTGCGGTATGCCGAACAATTCAAAAGTTTGAAGTCTTTCGTCAGGTGAAGGATTTACCTAGATGGGGACGTCCGTTAACAGCAACAGATGAAGAAACTAGTTTGAATATGTTACTTACAGTGGAAGAAAATCATCACGTGTCCACAACAGAATTAGGTCAAATTCATGAGATCTCTCAAAAATCTGCTCATAATATTCTTAAATCAGCAAGAATGAAAGCCTATAAAATGTATCCCGTCCATGAGTTAACTGAAGATGATCCAGATCGTAGACTACAATTTTGCGAAACAATGACGGAATTGATCGAGCAGCAGCCTAATGTTTTAGATCACATCATTTTTTCAGATGAGGCAACGTTTTATCTCAACGGCACTGTGAACAGACATAATTGTCGCTACTGGTCAATTGAAAATCCGCATTGGATTGAACAAGTCCATACACAGCGTCCTCAAAAGGTGAATGTCTGGGCTGGTCTTGTTGGAAACAACATCATAGGACCATTTTTTATAAGAGGAAATTTAACTGGCAACGTCTACTTAAATTTATTGCGAAATGAGGTTGTTCCAGCACTTGCGGCCCTCTTTCCAAATGCAAACATAGGTGATCACCCTAATGCACACTTTTGGTTTCAACTAGATGGAGCTCCCCCCCATTTTGCCCATAATGTCCGCGATTATTTGAATGAAATTTTTCCGGGACGTTGGATCGGACGTAGAGGAGCAATCGAATGGCCAGCACGTTCGCCAGATCTCTCGCCATTAGATTTTTGTTTTGGGGTCACTTGAAATGTCAAGTGTACAAAAATCGTCCCCATAATCTTGAACAATTGGAAGAGAGAATAGTTCAAGAAGCCAATCGCATCACTCCAGAACAAATACAAAATTCAATAAGAAATTTTACTGACCGTTTACATTTTTGTCAAATTGTAAATGAAGAGCATTTTGAACAATTATTGTAATCGCAACCTGAATAGACAGGTATCTTGATTTTCTGTATTAGGACACTTTTTAAATTTTTTAAGTGTTTTCTTGTGAATAAAAATAAACATCTTAATACTTCCTGAACGTAGTTTTTTATTTTGCATTCAAAAGTGTTAAAAAAATCTGGGCGTTCCATTTAAAAAAAAAAAGTTGGACGTATTGCCGATTAAACCGGAAGTGAAAAAAATATTAACTGTATAGCATAAAATGCATTTATATTAACTATACCCCCATACCAAATTTCAGAAATCATAATTTTCAAATAACAAAGTTATTCGACCGTTCCGGGACTTTTTACTAACCCTGTATATATATATCTATATTATCAAAATATTATTTTTTTTTGAAAAATATCACAAGATTTAGATAAAAACATATAGTCATCTACAAATAGAGTAATAAAAGCGCGTGGTCAGTGAATTACGTGTTGTTTTCATGGAGAGAAACCACTCGTTTCTATCGGTTATGCAAAGCATGTGTCAATACATATACTTTATGCTTTGTTTATTGAACAATAGAACTTAGTTTGTTAGTTATTCACCAAACATATCAAACCACCCTGGTAAATTTAACTACAGAATCAAAATTCGCTACAAATAATACTGTTTTTTTTTTAATGCAAATATGTAAGAATAAGATAGACTTTTGTGATATGAGCATAATACATGTGGATAAATTCCATTTTTAGCAATCTTGGATTTATTAAATGCGTTTTTCCTTCTTTCTTGCTATTGTTAATTTCTGTTTCTTGTCATGTAAAACATAATGGAAAACCCCAATTTTGTCCAATGTCGTCTGTAGATAAAATTATCTAATATTCGCGGCTGGCCGATCAATCTTAGAAAACATTTATAATAAATAATTTTTGGGAAAGTTATTTATTAAAATTTACATATTTGTTTGGCAATTTGTATATCAAAGCGTTTGCTAATTATACTATAGGTATAGATGTAACGTAATAAGTAACGTGACATTTCACATTTAATTGATACTAAATTTTGTTTATACTCTAATTTACATTTTAGTCATTGCGCTGATAAGTTTCTCTGAAAATAAGAACCGTTATGTGTTTGCGGGTCATGAACTGATTAATCAAACATGACCGCAACTGATAATTAAAATTAATACTATTCTTCCGATAAATTGTTTAATATTAACGAAAAAATGTATGAAAGACAGGCGGGTATATTATACGGAATTTTTTTTTTATTTATAAATCTGTTCATTGTACTTAATACATGATAAAAAAAAATTCGTCTACCTTGGTAGCTCTGAGAAATTCATACAAAAGTAGAAGATGTAATGAAGCATAGCTTTATCTTAATTAGTTTTTTATTAATATATAGTACATCCTTTTTTGCGCGACCAGTGTTGCCAATATACAATACACATGCTAAGAAGTATGTCTCTTTCTCTCATTGGGGACCCACTTTTCTTCACCAGTGTTGCCAATATACAATACACATGCTAAGAAGTGTGTCTCTTTCTCTCGTTGGGGACCCACTTCTCTTTCTATGTTCGAAAAATCGTCTCTGCGCTGGTATCTTCCGAAAACCATTTTGCTCTACCTGCGTGATACAAAGACGATTCATTTACAAAACCACAATATTTCCATAGAAATGCATACAAAATATGCAGGAATCTGGCCATACCTAATAAGGCATAAATGTGACAATCCGAACTTGTGCCAAACGGAGGGTGAATGGTCCGACATCAATGTATGAACTAGGTATACCAGTTGATTCTTTTGTAAATTATACAGCTGTATATTTGTTTTATGACTAGTTTTAAGAAAGCGGGTATATTACGCAGCTTTTCTAAGAAATAATTTTGAAAATACTTTTGAAAATGATAATTGATGATAGAAGTACTACAGTTTACTAATCGGAAGTAAAAATAACTATGCACTCTTAAATAAAAAGCATTGTGACAACAAAATCTTTTTTCATCGACATAGATAGGAGCGTGAGGGGTTTTTAATAGTATATTATGACACTAGTGCATAATCAAGCTTTTAAAGCACGAGTAACGAGTTTAAAGCCACGACGCGAAGCGGAGTGGCTTTAACGTTACGAGTGCTTTAAAAGCTAATTATGCACTGTGTCATACGATATTTTTTAGTATAAATGCAACAATAATTTTAATTAGAAGAAATCAAATCAATAATTTCAATACATTTTATCGAGTGACATGTGTCTCTATATTATGTCATTTGACATTTCACTTAATTATTAAACATCATTGTTGTATTAATAATGTCGACAGAAATTCAAAAACTAGCTGGTGAAGCTGAATTAAGTTTAATACCTGCAAAGTCCAAACATTTATATTATAAAGAGTACGAAAAATTATTATTATGGATGGAGGAGAAACAGACTGAACATATTGATGAATCAGTAATGTTAGCGTATATATTGGAAATGTCTAGAATTTATAAAGCAAAATTGTACGTTTAATATTCATTTAAAATAATTTTTCCGTTCATGTTACATGTTTTGAAATAAAATTGACCATAATTGTTGATTAATTTGATAGTTTACAATAAAATAATAATGTGTTATACGATATTAAATGTGGTACAAACCAAATCAATAATTCCAATACATATTATCGAGTGACATGTACCTATATGTCATTTGACATTTCCTGACATTTCAATGGACTATTAAACGCTTGGGATTGGCTGTTACCAAGCAACCTTTATACGCACGCCGTGCGATAAAGGCCCGATTATGCACGCTTATGGGTGTGTTTTGATTGGTTTATGATGCATGCATACTAAAAAATTTATTATATTTACCTTATATTTCGCAAGAGAAATAAAATTTTCATTCATACTTTGTTTCGTTTTTTCATTGTTTTGACTGTTAATTACGTACTTCGTAATTTTTGTAATAATCTGTTTAATACCGGTTTATTGAATCGACTTCTCCCAATTATCTAGACGTAAGTGTGCACTGAATTTCGTTTAGTTTCAATAACATATGCGTACATTTTTAGTTATCATTTATTTAGATCTAGAACGTTGTTTATGTTACTTTTTCTGATATGCAAATGAATTGTCAGTGATTCCGAAATTTATTACAAAGTCTGTAAAATATCGTTACAGAATGCCAAAATATCGCACGTTCGTCACTTAGCTTTGCTAAAACATACACAGAAGTAGTTTTTATGCAGAGAATTTTGATAGTTTACAAAATTTCGTTACATGTGTAAATGACGATGGTCAAAATATTTCTGAGTGCAAGGAACTAACACAAATCTCAAATTTAAAAAATCAGTTGTTATTCCTTCAGGAACACTTTGGAAATTTGCCTAAACTAATCACATATTTTGAAAATCGAAATCTCAAATTAAAAGATGGATTAACCAAGTGACTTCGGATGTGGCCTTCGGCAAAAGTTAGACGCAATTTTTAATAGAAATCCAGATTTAATAATATTGCGGCAATTGTGTATGCTAAATACGCTGAAATAAAAGAATATTTCCAGTACGCACCTACAACCAGTTGCGATGTAGAAAGGACGTTTTCTATCTACAAGGATGTACTTAATTCAAAGAGAACAAGTCTTACAGAAGAGAAAATGAACAAATAATAAGGTATTTTGTATTTTATAGATCACCAGACACTTGATATCCAATTATATAAATAAAATTAAAACCTCTTTAAAAATACAACATTTCAATAGTGCGCCCATGGGCGATGAATCATCAACCGTTCGTGTCCGCGCCCTACTAATAATAAAACCAATAGTGAATTACATTAACAATGAATTAAATTAAATATTAAATGTGTAAATGTTTGCTGACCTGAATTAAAAAGAAAAATTACAATTCAAACATAAGAATATCTATTGTTATACTTTAACAATTAATACAGTACTTAACAATACAGAGAATCAACTCGAATAGCAAATTAACTGGCAACATTAATAAGATCATTGTTAAACACGTGCCGTAAAAAACGTAAAATCGATGTGACATCTGAATTGGACATTTTTCCAATCATCCTGGTCTTGTTTATATGTGAAATTACGTCACAACATCACAGTAAATTTATTATGAAATGATAGATGAGACACAATGCATATTTCTATGCAGTGAGCGCTGCAGTCGTGCGTTTTAATTGGCCTACCTTTTATGTTAACAAGTAACCTTTCTTTATTGTTATCCAATACATTTTAATAAGTATAGCATAAGTGTTAGTAATGAATTGTAAGGTATTTGTATTAGAATTTACTGCGTAACAATAAAAACATTTACGTAATTGACAAGTTGAGGTGATTCCACGAATTCACTTACGCTGGTTTCTAACATAAAGAACACAAACTGCAGATTTCGACGTATGTATAGGTACGTAAGTGACATTAAGTTTAAACGAGAGTATTGGGCCTGGTATTTTCGGTAGTAATTTAGGTTTGTTAGGACCTACATTTCTGAGCAATTCTAGTAATAATGCACTTGTCACTTGAATAAAAGCTGTTCCGAGCATGTAATTCTAGAAATAAAAATTCTGAGTATTTTATTAGTACAAATATTCCAATGGTCTTTATCTTTCAGAACTTATATAGGTACATACTTCATTTATTCTGAGAAAGGAGCGTTCAGAAAGATGGCTTATAATAAGCATTTACACTGTCAAAACAATTGCATTTAGCTTGTTCTGTCAGACATTTTTTTACTTTTAGTTTTTTGGATAAGCGTATTGTCTATGTTGTTTTGTTTGTATTTATTATTAATATTCATTAAAATAGTTCTTTAGAACTCGAGTGAAATTTTCATTTAATGACGTCATGAACTTTTTTGTAACTGATATTTTATAGTATGATGGAAATAGCCAAGGATTGTATAAGAACACAGGATAGCCAGATCCCTATACCGGCAGTGTTGTTCGCATCGAGCCGTGACTCCGCCTCCTGTGACGTCACAAACGGACCAGGCGCACCTTAAAGTAAAGTGTTTTAATTTAGTTTTCGCCGTTATCCTTTGTAAATTAGCGAAATGCCGGGACGTAGTTGTGCGGTAGTTGGCTGTAATAACAGTCGTATTTCTACGACAATTACCAATAGAAAAATCGTTTATCACAACTTTCCAAAGGCGACAAACTTCGTATCCGATACTGTCCGTAAAGAATGGATAAGGCGCTGCAAACGAGCAGATAAGTGGAATCCAAATACTAGCCAAATTTGCTCAATCCACTTTAATGCAAACGATTATGAACGTGATATGCGCAACGAATTATTAGGTAATAAATGTATTTATACGTTATGAGATAAATTATTCTAATACATAGTAATTATTGCTAGGGTTACCTGTACGAAAACAGCTTAAATACACTGCTGTGCCTAATGTAAATCTTCCACAAATGTCCAAAGATATAAAGAATGTTGCGACAAGAGGGGAAGCATATTTAAAAAGAAAATGAAAGGAAAGAAGAAGTAAATAGTTTGATTGCCGAACAATCGATAGCTTCATGTTTAGCGGCAAGTGAGCTGTCAACAGGGTCTTCAACAGCAGAATTTAAAACCGATAAGCCTTTAACTGTCCCAGCAGAAAATATATTATCTAAACAATATGCGGAGCTTCGTGAAAGTCACACTAAATTATCTACAGAGATGGAAATTATGAAACGCAAATTGAATTTGCAGAGAAAACAACTTTTATTCTATAGAAGAAAGAACAAGCAAGATAAACCTGCACAAAAACAGGAAACGGTAAAAATACTGAGAAAACTCTTAACAGAAAATCAAATTTCTATTCTTCTAAACAAAATTTTTGCTTTGTTATTATAAAATTATTTTGTAAATTAAGAACTGTTATCCGTATGAATTATTTAAATACAAAAAGAACCCTTGACAATGCTAAAAAATCGAGTAAACGTAAGCTTTCTACTAGTACACCGTCAGACACTCAACGAACACTAGCTAAAAAATGCGAAAAACCACTACTTGATTCGTTTTTATTTAATTACTGCGTAATAAAACATTGCTATATACTGACTCTTTTAATTGAAAAATATATATTTTTTGCTTTGTATAGAGAATACATGCTCATCGGCTTTCTTTATTTATGTTTATGTACCTAATAAATGTGTTTATTTGAAGTTGGAAAAGTTTTTTTTTTAAATTATAACCCAAAGTACTTATGGCAATAAAAACGTGTATTATATTTATAACAGTACACTGACGGATATGTTATTATCTAATGAAATATTATATACCATAATAATAGCACTAATATAACTCGATAATTAATTGTTGTAGTAGCTAAACACATTTTATAAGGTGCTTTACAGTAGTGAGCGCGTTCAACCTGGTCCGTTTGTGACGTCATGGCTCCCCACTACGCGGCGAAAATATTGCGGGATCGAGCAATCCTATGTTCTTATACAATCCTTGGGAAATAGCTTGTGAAAAATTACATAACCTCTCATCTAGTTTCATACATATAGTTGGTATCACTTGAGAACGGCTGGACCGATTTGGCTATTTTTCTTTTCCTTAAAAGTGTTCGTAGTAGTTCGAATAAGGTTTCTAGGGAAGTAAAATTGGAAAAGTTGCCCAGAAAATACGAAAATTCGGGAGAAACTGAAACTGCCTTTTCCTATAGGATTTTTGTATGAACTCACGAGCATAACTCACGATTCGAAGGATGGATATGCGTAATTCTATTTTATATTGTTTGTTATGTTCTGGAAAAGTTTTCAGAAAAAGATTCGAGACAATTACAAAGGAAAAGTCGGAAAATTTGGACAAACTACAAAAATCATAATTTTTGTATGCACTCTCGATCATAACTGACAATAGGAACGACATATTTGGTTGATTCTTTTTCTGTTTTGCTGGTTATGCTCCCGGTATGGAAATAACTCAATTGAATGTTTTCAATTAACAAAAAAAAAGTGTGGAAAATCTGGAAAGACGCATTCCAACCTAAATTGGTGCGTCTGTTAGTGATCGTGTAACTTCCGAACGACTTGACCGATTGAGCTAATATTCACGCAATATATTCGTTTTGTCGAGACGATGGTTCATAGCTATGTTAGGATCCGATAGGGGACGCTGTAGTCCTGTTATTAACTAATTCTATATTTAATGACCAAAAAAACTCATATTTATAATATACATTGGTTTAGTGCCAAAAAAAGAAATCATAAAATCTGGAATTGATAGATGGCGCTGTGATCGAGTTATCCATAATTTTTTTATTTATAAGCCGACATGATTTATATATACACAATATGTTCGCGTGGTCAACAAAATCATTTTGGTATATGCTACCGTCCGATAGATATCGCTATTTTTTGATAGAATACTAATATCGCCACCTACCGGAAAGAGCAAAACAATGTCTGCCGGGCGAGCTAGTCATAAATAATTTAAATTAGATGAAGTGAAAAGTTGTTATAAGTGATTATGATTCATGGAAAATAATCATATCATCATGAAACAAAACAAAATCTGCTATATAGATAATAAGTATTTGTTTTCATAATGAAAATAATTAATAATTTAGTAGTATGTTCTGCAAACTGTTACGGACTATCAAGCCAGAAACACGTGTCTGCATTGTCTACCTTGTAATGAAATTGTTTGTTGTTCCGTGTAAATTAAGGATCTTGTGGCAGAAGCTGCAAATGGCAACCTGTCTTCTAATGTTTTTTATTAGTTAATGAAGCTAAAGTAAACATGATTCTTTTAATTTATTTAATTTAGAATTGTTGATGGACTATTAGTTTCCACAAAAATTTCTATGAGCTGCACCCGTGTCCATGAATTAGTGATAACAAACAAATATAAATATTAAAATATATATAGGTATACGTGGCTGGTTCATATAGTCATTTTTAATACTATTGTAATTTTTATTTATTTTTCTACTGTTTTAAATTTATTTATACGTAGTAATTGTTAATGTTTTTTATACTACATTAATTTTGATCCCTTTTTATCTTTATATTGTTGTATAGACGTTTCAGATCTAACCAAATTCAAAATATGTAGATGTACGCGGTTGATTTAGGTCAAAAATCTATAAGTGTAAGTTTCCGATGTGAATAATTTCTTGACATTTACGTAAAGGGGTAGCTCATGGCGGGACTTTTGATAGTTAATCGAATTGAAACATGAACGGAGCTGAGCATGATTAAGTGCGCCTTAAGCATTTTGTCTATTAGTATCTATACAATCAAGTCTTATCATTTTTAAAGGCATTATACATATATATACTATTGACAATGAATCTTTTCTAACACTCTCCTTTTAATTTCAGTGTTTGGCAGCTGGTTCGTCCATCATGAATCGTGAAGCGGAAAGTGCAGCGATGCGTCCTTTGGCGAAAGCCCTAACGAAGAGCCTAGAACACGTGCGCAACCTCCTCCGCGACACCTGTTTGCGCAGCAATCAACCCAACGGTCCTCTTAAACTAAACGGCAACGAATTAGTGACCGACACACTGCTAGAAAGTCTGAAAATATTCGACGGCCTCTTCGCCGATTTCGAATTGCGCTACGTGAGCGCCATGGTGCCCGTGAAGACCACCCAAGAGTACGAACTCCAGGAGATGATAGGCGTTTTATTTTCCGAGACGTTGCAGCGCGCTCTCAAGATGAAACTCCTCACGCAGGACATGGTGGATTACTGCGATCCCGCGCTGATGTTTACCATACCCCGATTGGCAATCGTGAGTGGTCTCCTGGTGTTCCCTAACGGACCATTGTCCATCGATAAACCCGCAAAAGATATGAGTGAAATGTTCAAACCGTTCAGAACGTTACTGCGTAAAATTCGCGAGTTACTTTGGACGCTGGACAAGAAGGAATTGTACATGTTAGAGAAAGTGTTGTGTGACAATGAACAATTGGATAGTTTTGAACTTAGTGAGTGTAATGTTACCGAGGAATGTCTAGAGGAGTTTTACAGTCCACTGTGCAGGAAATACTTTAGTGATAATTGTTTGGACGCGAAAAGAAAATTAACAAAAAAAGAAACCGAAAGGGATTCAACGTACGTGTATCAAGTTGACGTGAAAGACGTGGAGGAAAAACCTTCGACCTCTGGTTATTTAATATCGAACACTGTAGAACACGATAGTATCGTTGCATCGATATCGTCGCATTCGCAAGAACCGTTAAAGGAATCTCTACCGGATAGTGACTCTTTGGAAGTGATCACGGAAGCAGCAGCTACTTTAAATTCCATTCTCACCACGGAAATTAAAGACTCCAAAAAGAAGCGACCCGCTAAAAGTAAAAAGAGGGAAAAACTTCAACAACCGGAATCACCGGACGATTCCGGAATATGCACCGAGAACACCAGCTTGGATCGATCGCCAACATTAGATTCTAACGATGCTAAATGCTGCGTTTGCATTAGTGACACGTCGAAGATTTACTTGTGCGGCTACTCGGACATGGAAAATATGGACGAAAAGGTTGTGAAAACGTATAGAGGTCAAGTTTCGCCGGGAACCAGCAGAAATAAGAAAACCGACGACGGTCACAGAAATGGTTGTGGTAATTTGGACGCGTGCCGGTTGTCGGAAGATGATTCTTCTAGTGTAGCCAGTTCGGATACGACATCGTCTTTTAATAGTAATTCTGCCGACGACGAGGAGATTGCTATGGCGATGCAAGCTGCCGAAATTGCTAATAGAAATGAGATACGATCTCAGTTCAAGTAAGTGTAAAAGTTTTGATTGTTTATTTAGTAATAAGCTTGTAAATATACTACATAGATGTCTCTGTTATTGAGTAGATACAATTCTTAAACAAAAGTTGTTCTAAACGACATCAAAAACTCTTTCAGATTTTGCCCTTTCACACACGAAAGTGTAAAGAAGCCTTATACCAACATCCCCACTCACTTTTTTTCAAATTCCACTCGTGACTACTTTTTGGTTGAATACGGTTGCAGTTAACATTCTAAATGCGGTGATACGTCATAATACTCTGGGAGTTCCTGTGAAATTTGAAGAAAAAGAGGAAGTAAAATAAAAAATAATATTGAGAAAATTTGCTGTAAGTAGGACCTTACACCCTGTAGCAAATTTGTATTAAATAGAAAGAATAATATAACAAATATTTAAAATAACTTCCTGCAGACGATACATAATCTTCAGAACGTACTTTCTTGTACGAAGGTTTGAAAATCCTGTCGTACCGTAGTCGACAAATTTTAATTTCTGTTTACAGCTCTATACTAGCTCATCCCATGCAGAAGATCACCTTATAATATGCAGCAATGCCAACTTTCCAACAGTGGTGGGAGAAGCAACGCAGTCGGAGGATTTTCACATTTGATAGCAAACGTTTGCCGGGTGTACTTGGCAGCCTCACAATATGTTTGTCTTTGCTCTTTTTCGCCGTGCTCTTTTCCTCTTTTACTTTCGTACCAGAAATTAAAATTTGTCAACTACGGTATAATATACCGCAATAACGAAGAAGTTAAAAATGTAATTTTCTATGTTGTTTTTACATAAAAAAAATTACGTTACGGACCTGGCACAGAATGTATGTTTATAAATACACGTAAGAATGCTCATTTGTAAATAGAAACGAACACGCATTCATAGAAAAATACGCTTTTATTTGTATAAAACGGGGAAAAACCGTTAAATCGTAGTCATTCATATAAAACATATTTTTTGCCCGATGCGTCTTGATAACGCAGCTATGTAGTCGGTTGTTGACCCAGATGGGCGACACTCTTTATTGGAGACAATAAAAGATTGTTTTTATTTTTAAAATAGGAAGGTTGTTGCTCTTTAATGTGTTTGTAGTCGGAAACAGCTGATTATTATTATTTTAGAATATTCAATAAATCCCAGTTTTTCTAGCCTTTATTACAGTAAATATCAAGAATGTAATTATTTTTGTCTAGCAGGTGTAAAATTAAAGTAATTAATAGTTTGATATTTATTATGAAGTATCTATTCCTCCTCCTTTTTTTAAAGACAAGTAATGTGGTGGTCCTGAAAAGGACCGATTATGAAAGTGAAGCAGGTGGATATTTAGTCCAGGGTCGGCGTAAGGCCAATTGAATTCTTTATTATTTTTTTCCTGCCGTCTGCGCACGAATAAAGACGATATTTTGAGGGTACGTTTTTACACAATCTAGCTTCCGATTTCTGCTACTTCGTCTTTTTATTTCTGGGACAACCTGTATATAAGTGTGTTTCTTATGGCGGCCATATTGGATTATTAATTTACATAAAATTTCACTCTTAGTACGAAATTATTTGGCTGTGAAATTAAATGTTAGTGTAAAACAGACAATAAATAAGCTCTGTCATTATTGACATGTAAAAATGCAGTGCAGTGGTGGGAGATTTAGAACTTTGTGTAGTAATTATTGATAAGTAATTACCATTAAGCATTGAGAATTTTGAGATTAATAAGAATTGATATCGGCACACACATTTTCAAATGAAGTAAAGGTTGATTTGTTTTATCTAAAATGAAAAACAAAAGAGACGTCAATAAAAGTTCGTACCAATCAAACCACGCCAGAGATTAAAACCAACTCGAATTTGAAATTGTCTTTGATTTACCAAATGTGGATTTTCAGTAGACCTGTAATGATAGCAATCCATAATTGGTAAATCTATTTCATCTGTCCAAAGTATTTTCCTAGGAAAATCAGTATCTTTTGTAGATACCACCTGCTAAATTGTAATCTGCGCTGATATTTATTATCGCTTAAACCTTGTAAAGTTGTTGGTTTGTATGGGTGGTATTTGTTTTTTCTCAACGTTCTATAAACACTAGATTTTGGAATTCCAGTTTCTCGAGCCACTCGACGTACTGATATACTTGGATTGTTCATAACATTTTGCGAAGTATTATTTTGGCGTCTATCAGTATTGTTAACTTGATAGTTAGGTCTTTCTTGTTCGAAGCTTCCATAATTCACTAAATTTCTGATTATTCTGTTAAAAATTGTCCGGTGTAGTTGTGGTCTTTCCGGAAAACGCTGAACGTAATTTTCAGAGATTCTATTTACTTTGAAATAATCTTCCAACATATCATTTGAAAATGTGTGTGTCAATAACATTATCGAAAAGCTATTCTTAAGGACAATCTGACTAATTAAAAATCCAATATGGGCGCCATAAGAAAAACAAAAGATAGCGCTAAGAAAAACAAATGAAAATCGGGGGTTACTGTAAACACCAAAAAATTTGTCTTAAGAAAATGTCTCAACAATGGTAGAGTTTAAAAGTGATCGCATTAGGCGTTATCGAGTTATTGAGGAAAACTCAAATAGGCAAATATTGTTTTTTTCAAAATATCTCAAAATTGTAAAAAGTCGGATTCAATTTGAAATGAGATTTGTAGCGAGCATTGAATTCTGCAAAAACATTCTACATTTAACCGTTGCTCTGTCTCTTCTAATAGCCGATATACCAATGGTGAGCATCGAAATGGGGACATACTGTATATATAGGGTCATACATTTCTTTAGGAATTGTGACCGCTTATTTCTCGTTTGAGCTCTAGCAACTCATTTCTTGTGGTGACTTACTCCACGTTTTTCCATTCTTGCCTTACTCTAAACTGTTGTTCCACTTTGCTTCCTCAGTTATTCTCCTTCACGCATCTCGGTCCTGGATCCTGCTCCTCCAATTCCATACTTCATTTTCTTAATATCCTCTATTACCTGATCTTCCCACGTGCTTCTCGGTCTCCTTCTTCTTCTACCTGTGTTTGGTCTCCCTGTCGTGATCTTCTTTACATCCCTGTTATTTTCCATCCTTCTTATGTGGCCGTACCATCGGAGTCTTTGTACTTTTATGTACTTTACGTAAAGTACTTTTATACAGATAAATTCTGCCTTATTTGAGTAGATACAATGATGAAACAAAAACTGGTTTAAACGCCTCCTTAAAACGTAAATATGTCACCATCTCGTAGACCATCACTTTTTCTATTGTCCCCTATCTTTTTTTGCTGAAAAAGATTGCAGGTAGCATTCCAAATGCTGATACAGTTATATTCTGGGAGTTCTTGTCAAAGTTAGCATTGACATATTTAAATTTGAGTAACATTTATTGATAAAATTTGTCGATTACAATACTTAAAAGTTAGGTCGTAAATTTGAATTGGACCATCTAAAGAGCGAATTAGTGCAGTTATAACTCCATTACGCGATTCTTTGCGTAATATTCTATAATCTAGTGTTCGCTAGTGCCCATTATCGATCGACGTTGGCGTCGGTACAGGTGAATCTGTCCAAAATTCAAACTCATTAAGTATAAATGGTATCGTAGGATACATTTCACATTGACTTTATACCTTTTAATTTTGAACTGACATGAGTAATTATTAATTATTCTTTAAACGTTAATTTTTGTTAATTCGCTCTCTATTTCGTTAAATAAAAACTTTAAAGACAATCTTGTTCTTTTTTATCAATATTTTCTTGATTATTTGCTATAAAAACATCAATAAATTAATTTTAGAAAAAAAAACAAATTACCAAAAAATAATGTATATGTAAAAGCGTATAAAAATATTTAAAGTTGGAATTAAAGAAAATATTGCACATTTACGGTAAATGTAGAACATGTAATCCCTGTTGTACTGGTGAAATATTGTGCAATCCAAAATTGTACAATTAATATCAATTCAAAGGTTTAAACCTATAATCTGCAGTTGAATTAAAATTGAATCACTCCCCTCGACCAGGGCCGCGTCCGGATTTTCAGGGGCCCTGGCATTCTGAACCTTGGGGCCCCTTTATATGGCGGGTGAAGGGTCAAAAGTTAGAGACAGAAACGAAATGTGAGGAAAATTATCTCAGCGTCTAGACTACAATCATTTGTGATAAGATACACAAATAAAAAGAAGTAGTTTAAAAATAAGTGAACTTCCCAAAAATTTTATTCAAGAGCGGTTCTGAATTAAGAACAACAACGAAGTTTTTTGAAAGTATGAATATATTTTTCTCAAATTTTGTACATAAGCTAATATGTACAGCAATAGTCAAACACAGAATCTTCAATTTTCGGATTGAATATGAAAAACATTGAATACAATTTTTTAATTACCACATTTCGACGAAAATTGATACAAAGAAAGTTTTAGTTTTTCTGTGTTTCAGCGATTTTTTCAAGTTATTTTTCATTTAATTTTCTGAAAATTGTAGTGCAGCAAATCATTATTATTTCCTACATCGCGGGGGCCCCCGTTCACAAGGGGGCCCCTGGCATGTGCCGGGTGTGCCCATGCCATAACTCTGCTTTCTGAAACCCTTAATCATATTTGGGTATTCAAAAACTTAACAGTGAATTTGCAAATATCTGTGACATTCGAAACATATTTAATGATTTTCGATTATGACATAAACATAATGGATGTGTCTTCATTTCTTCTACCGCCAGTGCCATGTCTGGCATTGAAATAGAAAATATGTCTCTGAACTTTCCAGGTATTATTATAACAACGATTTCGAAAGTTACTTTGACAGTGACATAATATGATAATCTGTCTTAATTAAGTTTAGACTTATATTTTCTATTTTAGTGCCATTTTCGTCCTAGAAACTTTATATCACGGTATATTCAGTAAATGCTAAGCAGTTTCCATTGTTGTGTTTTACTTTCTTATACGTACACGTTTTGAAGTCCCCTGATACCGAAAATGTCTCTCTCTGTGTGTGTGTGTGTGTCTGTTTCTCTGTGTGTGACCACGATAGCGGTGAAACCGATATAGGTATCAATTCCAAATTTTATATTTACGAATATAATCTCCCTCTTGAGATCTGATTACATTTTCAGTAAAATCGGCACACCGGAAGTAGTAGTTTACTTCGGTGAAAAAATCGAATTTTGCCAATTATTCGTCAACTACTAAGTTTAAACAAATTTGTAAAGAATTCATATACACTCAAAATTAAATTTGAGAAGAATTTTATTAAAAAAGTTTTTCGAAATTCCTACCGGAAGTAGGTAGGTCTTTTACTCTTATCAAAAATCAGTTTTTTGCGAATATTTCGCAAGTCATGCTTTTTATACAGGTGCATTACGAGTATAAAAATATTTAGAACTTAATTTTCAATATCTTTTGCATGAAAAAAATTTCAAAATTCGGACCGGAAGTAGCACTTTTACTCTTATCGAATAGCGATTTTTGCAAATATTTCGGAAATTATGCATTCTATATATATTTGTCAAGAGTATAAACGTATTTAGAGTTGGATTTGGAATATTTTTTGTATAAACGACAACTCAAAATTCGGAGCAGAAGTAATACTTTTACTCTTAGCGAGTAGCATATTTTCAAATATCTCATAAAGTATGTATCCTGTAGAGATTTATTAAGAAACTGGAAGTACTTAGAATAGGATTTTGAATAATTTATGTATAAAATAATTTTTAAAATTGTATTATTTGAAACGCTCATACGTATAACAAAGTCGTGTGGTGACCACACCTCATTTTTTTATTTGAATTAGTTATTTTGTTCTTAATGTACTGTATTATTTTTTTGTTTACGTTTTTAGCATATTTTGCATCTTTATTGATAAATTCGATGTTTTCATTTCTGTTTAATTTGACAGCCCTAAAACCACGAAAAAGAATTGTTTTATTAAACGGCTACGAAAGAAACGTATTATATAGTGTTTATGGAATACCGTCTATGATTATTATTGTTAGGAAGCCACATAGGTTTAAAATAGTTATTTAACACGGGGAATTTTACATGATCCACAATTTAAATATGTAAACATTTGTAATAGCTGACCAAATATTTTTTTCTATGATCGCAATTTTATTATAGATGTATTATATTTGCATTATTACACAACACTATCAAAACTTAGAGTTTGTTTTAATAGTATATTACATACCGAGGTAGAAAGTGTTTCATTACTGTCGAGAGATTAGGTAGTTAACCGAGACGCGAAGCGTCGAGGTTAACTTTATCTCGAGACAGGAATGAAACTTTTCACCGAGGTTTGTATACTATTTTATTTACAACCATAATTATATTTATTTGTGATAAAAATTCCGGTAAAAGTTTTGACATATTGAGTTGTCAGATTTGTGATGATCTAGCGTAAACGTCAAATAAATATACGCCACTTTTTTTCGGTGAATAGATTATAAAAGAAATGTTGAGTAGTAAAGCCTTCCAGGTATGCACTCCATTTGAACTGAGGGAAACTGTCCTCCCGTAGCAATCCAGATATCTTGGCTCGAATGGAGAACGACAAGAAATCACTATTTCATCATATCAGCAATAGCAGGGCGGCCTATCCACATGTATTCAAGCTTCCAATAATTCTAATGTAACAATTAATTTTATTTACAACCATACAATTAATAATTATTTGTGATAAAAATTCCGATAAGGTTTTGACATATCGAGTTGACGGTTTTAAATTGTGATTGACATTGAGGTTAAGAAACGAGGGCAGTAATAGAGGGCGGGAAGTAAATGAGGGCAGTAATAAGAGGGCGGGAAGTAAACGTGAACAAAGTCACACTTCCCAACTTTTAAAAAGTCAGAAATGCCAACATTACGCGTATGGTTGTAAATAAAAGATTTTCAATAATTACATCAGAAATATGAAATTGAATTTTGCGGTATAGCCTATTTAGCAGGGTTGGCAAATATGATATTTATGTAAATATCAAAATATCATAATATTGGATATATGGCCGATATACAAGATGTCCCAGAAATAAAAAGACGGAGTAGCAGGTATGTAAAGTCCGAACAGAAACAGGCTCAAATATACCGCAATAACGAAGAAGTTAAAAATTTAATTTTCTACGTTGTTTTTTAGATAAAAAAATTACATTACGGACCTGGCACAGAATGTATGTTTATAAATACACGTAAGAATGCTCATTTGTAAATAGAAACGAACACGCATTCATAGAAAAATACGCTTTTATTTGTATAAAACGAGGAAAAAACGTTAAATCGTACTAAATCATACAAAACATTTTTTGTCCAATGCGTCTAAATAACGCAGCTATGTAATCGGTTGTTGACCCAGATGGGCGACGCACTTTATTGCAGACAATAAAAGATTGTTTTTATTTTTAAAATAGGAAGGTTGTTGCTCTTTAATGTGTTTGTAGTCGGAAACAGCTGATTATTATTATTTTAGAATATTCAATAAATCGTAGTAAATATCATGAATGTAATTATTTTTTTCTAGTATGTGTAAAATTAAAGTAATTAATGGTTTGATAGATATTATGAAGTATCTATTCCTCCTCCTTTTTTTAACACAAGTAATATGGTGGTGTGAAACAGGTGGATATTTAGTCCAGGGTCGGCGTAAAGCCAATTGAATTTTTTATTATTTTTTTTCTGCCGTCTGCGCACGAATAAAGACTTGATATTTTGCGGGTACGTTTTTACACAATCCAGCTTCCGATTTCTGCTACTCCGTCTTTTTATTTCTGGGACAGCCTGTATATGAGAAATTTTGATATTTTTCCCTAGGCTAAAATACAAAAAAAAAACGTTAAATATATTTAAAAAAAACCTTTCTTATGGTAACAAAGAGGAAAATTATCATATTTTGAGACAATTCGCTTAAGGCAGATAGTTCATCATTTGACGAGATTCAGTCGTAAAACTGTTTAACTTATTTATCAGTATTTTGATTTGACAGAGGAAAATTATCATATTTTGAGACAATTCGCTTAAGGCAGATAGTTCATCATTTGACGAGATTCAGTCGTAAAACTGTTTAACTTATTTATCAGTATTTTGATTTAAACATTTAAAAATAAGTACAAGCTTACTCGCCTTTTCGTTGCGCAAACGATTTCTTAATTTAGATTGAATTATCCCAAAGCTCGAAAAAAAAATCTTTGTAAACCAGCTATTGCCGCTAATGCACTGAATAACTGCTCACATAATTGTAAGAATTCTTGTTTTGGCCATTCTGAGCCCGAAATTGCAACTGATTTCCACCAAATCATTGGATTTGTTGTTTGGAATTGTGCGGAAAATAAATACTTTGGAAATGGAGAAGACTTTGTTGTAAGATCCATAACAAGCGCAACAGATCTGGGTTTTTTGAATTTAGATCAAAAACCAATTGTTTTTGAACCTGAGTTAAATGTTCTAAGAATCTGTGATCGAGCATATTCGCCAAATATTGTTGACCCCCAATGCCAAATCCCTTGTTTTGACAAAAAGTTTTTTTACCGTACTTGGTTGATCTTTCGCCTACAAATCTTTTTCCAATTGGTGCCATATTTCTACCGCAACTCAAATTGTCGTTTGATCACGTTGCATCCGGTTTAATGCAATAGCAACGGAATTAAGTCTGTTCATGATATCCATTGCATTTTTTTGTAATGTGGGTTAACGAACGAATAATTTGATTTCACGAGTTGTTCGAGATGTTAACAGGCAGTTAACAAAAACCGGGGTATCACAGAATTGTATCCTCGAAACGCACTGTTGTCACATGATGCAATAATGAAAGGTGATGTAAATAGGTATTGTGGAAATTTGACACTCTTACTCTAAGGGTTGTGTTTTAGGTCGAATATTACTATTTTTGCCATATTTTCTTCGAAATTCTAAAGAAATGTTGCAAAGAGGCAGTACTGATTTATTTTGGGATCAAGGTGGAGCGCAGCTGATAAATTAGAGCGAGATAGAGTCCTACTTACAGCACCTTTTATTATTGCATCATGCTGTTACGTTTTCAATTTACGCAAAATATCAAATATTCTTTGGCTTCGTTATTTATTTCGTTAAAAAGAAATAAATGATATATACATATATCAATCAATAAATACCAAAGTATATATCGCGATATATATTTTGATATATATCTGCCAACTCTGCTATTTAGTTGTCCTGTTTGGTGTCTGTGATTGGGTTCCATATTTATATAAACAGAATGCCTATTTAGTATAGTATATAAACTGGCTTTAGTTGCTTTACCGTTGTTGCATCGATGTCCTCAATACTTAATAATAGTTGTTCAGTGTACAGGGGCAATCAATATCTTCCTAAAGTTGTCGCTAACTCCTGAACATGTAGTCTCGTGACATTGTGTGAGTTGTTCCTCGTTATGCATTATTTTAAGATCTTCGTTTTCATTAATTGCCATAAGTTAGTTGTTGTTGCCAAACCAGGTGTTGAAAACAACCAAACTTTCTTCAATTTTGTTCTACAATACAGGGTTCAGTAGCTGGTATGACAAATTTTTATGAAGCTGTAAAATTGTTGAAATATGTCGAAATTAAACCAATTTGCGATATATAACAAATATAATAGGTGCAATTTTACTTTTTGAAAATAATATCTTTTAAATACCCCATTGTCAAAACCTTAACCTATTTCGAAAATTTTCCATAACTCTTAGCAGAAGTTGAGCATTAATATCCTGACATTCTTGAAAACGCTCATCTCTTAATGCCTGAATAGTTTGTGGTGGGTTCTTATATACCCTATCTTTTAAAAGGCCCCATTAAAAGGAATCCGGAGACATTGGCGGTTAATTTATGTTGTCGTATTTTGATACAACTTTATTAGGAAGCATTTCCCTCAAAGTAAGAAGAGTCAGACTCGCTGTATGGGCTGTCGCACTATCCTGCTGAAACAATACGTTGTCTTTTTTCAATCTTCGTAATTCTCTTACCAAAAAATTCTGTAGCATGTGTATGTTATGATGGAAGTTAATGGTGACTGCTTGATTATTTTCCTCGAAAAAGTATAGTCCAACGATTCCAAAAATTGAGGATTTTTCGATGACACCAGTACCGATAATTCTGTTTATTTATGAAACCGCGTAAATGAAAGTGGGCTTCAGCCATCATTAACAAACAACGCAACACATCTTGAACTTTATTCAAAATTTCTAAGAATTCTCTGCAAAATGTCATATGAAGCACTCTATCGCCTTCCTTTAGAGACTGCACAATCTGAATTTTATAGGGGTAAAAACGTAAATTCTTTTTAAGAATCCTACGAAGACTTCTTTCATAGATTTGCAGGGCTAATGATTGTTCTTTCGCACATCGCATCTACTGTCCGTACAGTTGTAACACCACCGCCATGGAATTCTTTCATGTCTTTCAACATTAAATTCCCGTCGAAAACTTCTCTGACCTTGGATAACGGAACCGTTTTTAAGAAACTCATTCACTGCATAAATTCGTTGGTTTTATGAAAATTTCTCCAACAGAACGCCAAATTCTGTTTGTCCCCATTCCGACCTAGTCACTTGTATGGTTCTTTCGTATGCTAAAACACACTGCTTCCCATTTAAAAAATTTGCATTTAAAACGTTAGAATTTTAAGACGTATACACTGAATTCATTGTATGTAATGTTTTATCTGACCGAACCGGAACATGTGGACAGGAAGCATCATCACGGTAGTGGACCACATTGTTCAACCATTTCTCGAGTCGCTTTTTAGGCGTTAAAAATATCTTTCACATGCCTAATGATTACAGAGCGGACGTCCCAGGTTTAAACTAGGACGGAGCAAAGAAATAATGTAAACAGAACGCAGTTACTGAATAGCACTATTCATATGGTGAACTGCAACATCTGTTTACGCCCGAGAATGAGAGCAAAAAAAGGCCATTTAACTCGTAAATTTCCTATCTTCATCGGTGTAGATGGGAGCGTGAGGGGTTTTTAAAATTCTGCTACCTTCTTGTGTTTAAAATATCAAATGGCAAAAGGCCGTAAACAGACTCGGTAACAAAATTCCAAGAAGGTAGGAAGTAAGACACCACCACGGTAACTAACCTTCTATTTGAAACAGGAAGACGCTTGTCTATTAAATAATCACCAACTTATAGAACACTCACGCCTTACCTTCTTACTTCCCAAGGGTCGATGTTAAATATGGGAGTCAGCACCGCCTCCAGCTACAGTCAGAAATAGGGCGAGTTCGAACACAGTACTCGTCGAAGGTTAAGTTGTCAGGGCGCCTATCCGTTAAAATATGCTGAGCCCAACAGATATTCAGACCCCGGACCAGATCCAATGTAAACTCCCCAGGTGGAAAGAAAATAAGACCAACACACACTCATTCAAACTTAACAAACGGTTTATTGAAAACTTATAATATGGAACCAACAGTTCGTTTCAAATATTGAGCACAAAACCGGCTATTACTAACTAATCTTCTGGTTTTCAACAATGTATTCAAAAGACACAAAACAATGAAATATGAATCACAAAGGCGCAACTCAGTTGCCAGTAATAAACTTCTGAAGGAATGAATAAAATCTTAAATGGTCACCCAGGTGATCCACAACTCAAATTACCAATGACATATAATTACAAAATTTAAGAAATTCAAAATGGAAGCACATGAAATAACCTTAAAGTTAAAATAATTACCTGACAATATTCTTACAAAAGCATACAATTATAAGGCAACTTGCCGAAAGTCCCTCCAAAGTCGAACAGTTTGATCGTAAATTGCAACACGTCAACACCAAAATAAACCACTCTGTATACCAGAGGCAACCGACAATCTATTCGACAGTAGAGTGCAGACTCTAAGTTATATGGTATCTAATACTATAAATATTGGCGCTAGTTAACTATGCTTTACATAAGAAAACGTGATTAAAATTAGATTCAATAATTTCTTACAAGATTGTACAATAATAAATTTAAATGGTTGACTAATTACACTAAATAACAAGCTATAAATTTACACAATACAGATGCGAGGCTGCACGCCAATACACATCTAAAATTTGTTCCAAAATTCCAAATCCAAAAAAAAGGCTACGTAACGTCTCCAAAATGGACAAGTAGCTCCCAACTGGAGTCACTGTTATTAATTAAGCTACGTTCATTGAATGAATTCAAATTATAAAGGCTCACATGCCACAAGAAGTTAATTTAAGAAATTACGATGACTTATTTGATTAGTTAGGCCGAGAAAGTTGAAATTTACTGTACGAAGTACTCGAAATTGACATAAATTTACCAAAACTGTTTGGCCAATAATTTCTGCGTTATGGGTAATATCAGGAAAATTACACAGTCACAGTACCTTAAAGGAAAACCACATCCACAGCTACCATACACGATACCTTCTACAGATCACACTCGTTACAAAGGAAAACTGCCCACATATCCTCGGCTAACGACATCTTCGGGAAAAACGGTGTAGGAAGGCTACAGCATTACATCTATCTGCACCTCAAATTATGTCTTCACCGCAGGATACAGCAACTAATTCCCTTGGAATCGTAAAATTACATCAGGCACGTGGTTCTTAGACTTAACCCAACAAAAGTGCTCAAATGAGATCTAAGATCGATCAGACACGTGGAAATTATACTTACAGCAGTTAAACAATTCTTAAGCCACGACAAACAATATCCTCAGCAAGTTTATAATCATAACGCCAAATCCACATTAACCCTTGAGAAATATCATAACATCCGCCTTTTACTAGCGATTACACACGATATACTTCAACATTCCACTAATTTCTCAAGTAGTGGCTAAAGAAAATGCATCTGCTCTTGTGATGTTTTAAGTGCTTCTACCCAGGCAGTCGAAGATCAAAAAGAGAAAGAATCCATTTGTCATCTAGCGATCTCAAGCGTTATCAACAACATTAGAACTAATAACCACGAGACCTAAACCGATATTTTACACACACGACAAAAACGCAGATTCAAATGACAATAGAAAAGTGGAAAATAATTATAATTAATTTGTCACATAACTCTAAGCCCAAAAAGAAACTCCAAAACTAAATTAGAAAATAATTAAAAATACCTAATCTATTAAATAAAACATCGTGCGCCATCTACCCGTCAACACATATACATTACACACATGAGATAATGCAAAACGCACGGCGGTAGGACTCTTATGGAATTCTCCCCTAGATGGCAGAAGGAGTCGATAACATTAATTTAAGAGAAGGATGATTTATTTAATCCGAAATAATTTAAGTATTCAAACGATAAAACTAAAATTCTCAATTCAGAGATAAAATACAGCAAAATAATTGCAACAATTTATTATATTTTGTAAGATAAATAAAGTACGGAAAGTTTACTCGATTTGAACTACAAAATAAATAAATAATAACGTCTTTTGTATTTTATAGATCACCACCCACTTGTTATCCAATTATATAAATAAGTCATCAACCTTTCGTGTCCGCTCTGTACTAATGATACATTATTTGTATAGCTTTTACATTCCAGCTTGAAGTAAAAATAAATAAATAAATAAAAAATAATTTTAATTCTTTGTCATACATTAATTTCTAGAATGTTCATTTATTTTTTTATTTATTTATTCCAGGTCGAGTGAGGATTTAATACATCGCCTGTACGTGTGTATAGCTGGAGTTGCCGACCAACTTCAGACGAACTTCGCCAGCGATCTCCGTAACATCCTCAAGTACGTATTCCTAATGAACGTTTCCAACGAACCAGAAAAACCTTTAGAAACGGAGGCCTCCATCGAATACCATCCGACGGAAACGGAGGTTATTGAAAACGAAGAATTCTCCGTCGATCCCAACATCCTCGCTCAGGAAGCGCTCTTCGATTCAAACGTGTATTTCCACATCAACGGCGACCAGTACGATCACAACACAGAAACGGAATATACGAATTATCCACGGCAACAAAGTAGAAATAACAGAACATCTAACGGAACACCGGTGAATCATAGGGATTCTTCACAAGAAATAGAAAGACCGCCGATATGGATACCAGACGTGGAGGCGCCGAAATGTATGAGTTGCGGTTCGAATTTTACTGTAGTTAAAAGGAGACATCATTGCAGAAATTGCGGTAAAGTTTTCTGCTCGCGGTGCTCGTCAAATAACGTTCCTCTGCCGAAGTTCGGTCACACGAAACCAGTACGGGTGTGCAACAAATGCTTCTTGTACCATTTAACGCCTTTTACCATGTGAGATTACGGATTTTTTACTTTTAACAAAAGAGTTTTCGCTCCTGAGTGTAGAAAAATAGGTTATCATTGATGTTTACTATATTAACTTTATTTTACAATTTCTTCGTGGTACTTAAAAAAAAAAAAACAAAGAAAGACAGAAAAAAGGAAGAAAATGGAAAACTTTTTTATCTTTATGTGCTTAAAAAGGATCGTGTACTTCATTATATTAATAATAACGAGTTTTAAATAATAAGAGGTTCTTCTCTCTTCATCACTAATCTTTCATACTAGCGCGGAGTCGTCCATTTTATATAACGACGCCTTAAACTTAGAAAATTCGGCAACTCATTCTGCACCATTAGTTGTACAATAGGTTGCCTATCTCCTAACTTTGAGGCGTCAAAGTTAATATACGTATATACTAAAATGCACGAAATAATCCACACTCGCCATCAAAATCCATGACGTTATAGTTTTAGTACGTCTACGTGAGTATTATGAGCGACGAATATATACAACCGAACGCTGCAAATATACGAAGTTTAAACGATATTTCGTGTACGCCAACATTATAATTTTAACTAATATTCACAATTAAAATAATCGTGTAATATTATTAAATACATATAATATATTTTTAATGAAATGATAAATGTATGTAATAATATATAACGAAAGTGGATTGTTTCGCGCGTTCTCTTGTAGAATAGTCTACTTCTGCTGACTTTCAATTAAAGCGGACATTTTGTTGGTGGTAAATTTTTGTATTTTTTTTTTGTGTGTAAGTCGATACTTAGAGGTAAATATTATCATGTTTTTGATTTTTCTCTTATTGTCCACAGTTTTCGTAAAAAATTAAAAAAACTTCTCGAACAAGATAATAGTTGTAAATCGTGATTCCTGTACAAATTATGCCACATTTCAGATAAATATTCCAAAGTTAACAAATCCACAATCCGGTTGAATTACACCACTACCAAAATGTCGACTAATAAAAAAGACTATTCAATTTAAGCAATCTGAAATGCGATATTTCAGAAGTGGAACGGGTTGCCTATACATTTAACTTTAAGGCGTCACGATGTAAAATAGGACCGATGTACTATATATATATATGTATTTCTCTCTTTCTATCGTCCATTTGATAGTAATTTATACGTAGTATCAGCATTATTCCAATTTCTTTTCTTTACTATTGATCTCTACCACATTGATTGACGTTTTCGACTCAATCATCGTTTATTTTTTTTATTATTATTATTTTTTTAAAATTGATAAATCGGTAATTAAGAAGAATGCATTTGAAAATTTTAAAAGATTATATATTAGTATTATATACATACGTAAATTTTTGACAATTAAATTTTATAATGACGTGCCCTAGTCAACGGAAACATATAAATACTTAAAATAAATGATGGACACTATGTATTATACTAACATTAAAATGGGGATGGCAAAAATCATTTTTAAAACTACTATTTGTATATAGAAAAAGACTTTTTTAACGTTTGGAAATCCTTTATGTAGATTGGATAGAGTATTTGAATAAAAATAAATTAAAAAATTTTAGCAAAAAAATACTGATTACAAAAAAAAAATTAATAACCGCTCTTTCAAAAATTGTGAATAATCTGTAATATAAAATATGTGTGTAACGTTTCTAAATCTAAAAGACATTCGGAAATATCTTGAAACTAGTATAAAACGAAACTATCGATTAAGGAAAAATCAAGTCTTTTTTTTTTGAAATTTGTCTTTAGGTTATTTGTAATAATCTGTTTCCATTAATTTTTGACTGAATCATGCTATATGTATTTTCCTCTATTTAAAATAAGAAACCAATGTGGGTAGTATGTGCACGTGACTATAAAAAAATTCTATTTTTGATTGAATATTATTGAAGTTATTTATATGAAAAAACAAAAGAAGTTTGACATAATCAAAAGAAAATTTAGAAAAAGAATTTACATTTTTTCAAATAATCATCGGTGTTTTATTCAGATTAAGTAAATGTTTTCTTCTAAAATATTATGACAGCGTTCTATCGTACTAGCTCTAAAAATGTATGATGCGTTGAATCTATAATAGTAAAATATTTATACACACCAAGTGTAACATATTTTAACTGAATTTAACTTTGTTTTTATATTGATTATTACTTAATTTACTACAGTGGTCAGAATATTATATACAGACTGTTGAAAAATATATGGTGCATACTTCAGAATCTTATAAGTATATTTTGAGCAAAAAGTTTATATAAAAATTGTTAAATTCTCAATAGTTACTGAGATTTAGCAAGTTGAATTACGGCATTAACGTCTTCATTACTTTATAATATTTGACAACCAAGATTTGATATGCAGAATGAAGTGTTTTGTGCGTTACAGTTTTTCCTTTATTTTG
Source organism: Amphimallon solstitiale (assembly GCA_963170755.1). Classification (NCBI taxonomy): domain Eukaryota; kingdom Metazoa; phylum Arthropoda; class Insecta; order Coleoptera; family Scarabaeidae; genus Amphimallon; species Amphimallon solstitiale. The sequence continues at coordinate 61,086,643 of OY720680.1, forward strand.
TTTTTATTTATAATGTGAGTGAATAGAACGTTTTTCTTATTTTTCTCATATGAGGTTTAATACATGTTCATATAAATTTCCTTGTTAATAATCAGTGATAGTCTAACATAGTCAAATATCAACATTTCTTCTCAAAACACCCTGTATACATTAAATAATTAAATTGCACGCATCCTGTTAATATTTTTTTACAGAAATTGTGTCTTAATTTTCATGATTCTCCTCTTAGTTCATAAACTATTTAATCCACTTATTTAGACGGATATAGATATGCTCTAGACTTGGACAAAAGATTTTGATGGAGCTTATAACGAACCTTGCCACACTTACACACACATTTCTGACCTTATGCTCATTCCTAATGCCGGATTAAGCAGATGATTCTAAAGTTCCTTTTGTATAAGTTAAAGGGGCCATATGTTACAACGCATGCGCTTACCGCTTTACCTTTACTAATTACTAAGTTATTTTTCCACGCTTTCGGTTAATTAATTACATACTTTTATTTAGATAAATTGGTAGTATACAATTTTGTTTTCGTTAATCATTCGTAAACAGCAGTGATGTTATTTATTATTTCTACTTTCTTTTTTTTCTTTTAATATCAATGTCCACTTAGGTCACAATGATGTTCACAAAAGCTGCATCTGATCGTACCTTACATATTTGTACCACGCTAGTTCCTGTCAAAGTAATTTTCTAAATATTATTTTTGCATTTTCAAAATTTATCTTATGTGCTCCTGTAGAAATGAATTTTGCACTTACTAGCTGCAGTTCATTTCCACTAGCCTTGCAAAATTAATAAAAATATTATTATTGTCTCTGATATTTCAGATGTCCTGAATCATTTTATGGATATTTATATCATCGATCTAGACCTGGAGCTGCAAGTTTAGTGAAACATTTAATATTTTTAAATAATTCATTTTCTGCTTTTTTCTAAGGGATGTGATGAATTCGTAGCCGTTTTTTTTTAATTATATTTTTTCAACAGCATTAGGTTCACATTTTCTAAAGGTATTTGCAATCGTATGTGGGAATGACATACACAATCTAAAAGTGGCTCAAAAGAGATGCAAACGTTGATTTTGTGCAGTTTTGATTGTTTGCTTTCAAATAACATTTTTTTTCACAGTTGATTTCCACCTTGTTGGTATTAAATGAGTGTTATGATTTTGTTTAAATGGCCGATATAATTTTTGCCTAACACAGCTAAATAATTTTATTATTTTTTAATTTTAAGAAAAAAAAAGTTAGCTACAGAGACCTAAAATTCCGTAGGGCAAAACACCATTTTATTGGCGCATTTTCTAGTTTATTTACAACCATTTAATTGGATATTTCGCTCAATAAAATCTTCCAGTAAATAAAGCTGCTCAGAAAAAATACAAAAAACTTATCATGTTGATAATATGTATGTATTTATTCCCATATAGAGTGAAAACATTTAAAGAATATCACATACGTCATCATGCCTTATGAACGTATTAGAGTAGCGCGAGTTCATTATATTCCATCCGATCCCATTTAGGGGTGTTAGTATAACAGTAGCGTGGCACATACGATTACGTTATATTGGTGTTTTCTTCTTGCTTATTTGAATTCAGTAATATATTGTTCTTTAAATAATTATCTTTATCAAGTCACTTAAAAATGCCTATATATTATTTCATCTATTGTAAAAACATAATTTACACAATTATGAAGTTTTTAAAAAATCATCCCTAATACCTCTGCCCTCTCAATCACCTACGCCCCTGGCGCTTTGTCTTCGCGCAGCTTTGTGATGACGTATGTGATATTCTCTAAATGTTTTCGCTCTACCTACTTTATCTTCCACGTTAGATGATATAATGATCCATTCAAAAATAGAATTTTTTAGTTAATATTGGTTGTGACGTTTGTGTTGTTTATTCGTTCAATTTAAGAATCTTTTTATTCTGATATAATTCTTTTTATACAAAAAAAAAAGAAATATGGATGGCAGGTATTAGAAATATTGACACCAATTTAGAAAAATAAACGTGAAGGATATAACACCAACAATGACAAAAAAGAAACAGAAAAAAAGCACTTTGCTTTTAAAGCATTTATCCCAAATGTTCCCTACCCCTTTCTTTTTATCTGTCATCCACATACATTTACATAATATGTAAGTAAAAAAAAAAGAGATTTATGGTTACATTTAATTGTATTTAAAATGAAAATAGCCTAATGAAAATTTATATGTATATTTTGAAAAAGTTCCGAGCTTGTATTTGCAACATAAAATACATAACTAAGTAAAAAAATAGGATAAATAAAAGTGTTTCCAATATTGTTCATAAATGTAAACAAATATATTTTAAAAGTTTGTTTTTTGTAATAAAATACTATAAAAAAAAGTTAAATTAGAATACATACAATAATATACCTATTAAAAGTGTACAGTTATCAAGTTAAATAAGGAAAAGAGTAATTTTAACATTCTTACTTACATGATTTACAAATTATTGTTCTTTTCTCTTATAAAAATTCAAAATAATTCAGGTGAAATATTTTTTTAAATTATTTAGAATATGATGTTATGTATTTTACTACTTTTGACTGATGTGTCTAATATGAATGATAAATGTGGTGTGTTTCTATTTTTATGAAAAATAGGTTCAATGAATCTTGTCAGATTTTGGTTTTATCTATAACAATACAGTTCGAGTTACTTGAACTTTAAAATGTAAAGCAGCCGCGCTTAATTGTTATAAAAATGATAAAGCCCAAATTATATTTTCAAAATATTTTCTTTAAATATATCTTTAATTTTAACATTATTTGGAATACTTACTGAGGTTTTTTTTTTACCAAATGACGAATCCAGGCAGTTGTTGAATAAACTATTATCCATTTCCGTATTTATTTACATAATTGCTCACATTATGTAGAGTCTAGTCAACTTTTAAACCGCAATATTTGCCAAACCATAGAAGCGTTTAAATAATATACGAGGGCAGTTTGATAAGTGTGATAAGAAACAAGTTAAACATTTTTTTTTTTGGGAGAAAGTGTTTTTATTTTTCAACAAGGTTCCTACCATTTGTTCCAGCAATTTGGCAGTTTTTCATTCCGTGGGAAAGTGTTTTTAATCAACGTCTGTAAAATACGCATTGACGTCGGTTTTCAAGGAAGAAGTCGATTGGGCGTGAGAAGCGGTATGCCTGGAATTGTATTATTATGTCATTCAATTCTTGGAACGAATTTTATTGGTGGTCTTTCTTTTATCTCTTCTTTGAAACGGTCCATTAACGTAGTATAATAGATTTTCGTTATTGTTTTTCTCTTCTTCTAGTCGTCGACCTAGATAATTTCTTGTAAATTCTAGGAAACATTAGATGATTACGTTAAAATCCGATAATTTTGAGTTGCATAATCGCAATATTTGACTTTTGCAGCTCATACAAGTTAAAATTTGCTATATTACGAGAGTAATATACAGAGTGACTCATCACATGCATACTAGCCACATTTTTCTAGCTTTTATTAATTTAGTTTACATTAATGTATACTGAAACGCCTCAATTGATAAGTCAAAATAAACAAAATATTTGGAATACGTTGTTCACTTTTTCAACACAAAACAAAACAAATTGATGTTTTTATTATTTTGGACCTGCTATGTGGATATGCAAAACTTTGCCTCATTAATTATTCTTAATAAAAGTGAAAATGACTAGAAAATTAAATAAAATAACAGAACACTACAATTGTTTCATCTGATGATAGATAAATAAATATTGTATATCTTCTGGCCAAGGTGGGTGTTAGTCGTTTTCAGACTGCATGACCTGACGACTACCGAAACAGTCGAAACCCCACAACCTTACGTGCCCATCGGATCACAGTGGGAGCTCATATTTTTGTTTATAAATAGAACTCCGATGGTGTGGTCGGGATTGAACCCGGTAGCTATAATATATCTTCTTGAACTGTGTGTGTGTTATTTTATTTAATTTTCGTCAGTAAATTAAATAAAAAATACTGTTAGTGTTTCACAGTTGTTGTTTTTCTGTTAACGAAAATTTGCTGTATGATTATAATTTGCTATGTGCGAAAAATTTTACTCTCTTGCTACGTAATCTCTAGGGATCGGCAGTCAGGGTACATTAATTAAAACTATATCGGAGGCTCGATTGCTTATTTCATTTTTGAGGTTATGTTTGATATACTATTTTTTAAGGCCATACTTATTTGAGAAACTTTTACCAGCAAGATTGAATGACTGCTTTGACTTAGTTAATAGCGGGTTCATTAAAATGTTCTTATGCGTGAGTTTTTGGTTGACAATTCATAATCGCGAACTTGCAAAATATTCAAAATGCTCAGAATTTTGATAGGAATCTCACAAATTTTATCTTCATTAAATCTCTAGCGACGCTTAAACTCGTTAATCTGACACGAAAGTAGTGTTTAACGATGGTACAGCATTCCGAATGTTGCTCTATAGGTAACCTTCAACTTCCTTAAAGAAAAAATATTTAAATGTAACTGCTTGTAATTGATACAATCCACGTTTAAACGTCTTGTTCTTGAAATTTGAATTGAGCTGGTTTGAGGAATGACACTTGCCAGTTGTCATTTCTATACGAATTGTGCTGCCATCTTGTAGAAACTTGTCGAACCTGTTAAACTATCCTCGTAATATATAACTAACCATCGGAATAATTCAACGAAACTGTGTAAATCATACTTTTCATAACACTGCCTTATTTTAGTTTTATAATTTTTGAATGTAACTTAGTTTTGGAGAAACCGCATTACAAATTTGCAACCTACTTGGAAGATCCACTCTACGGATATTTAAGTTTTCTTTTAGTATTGAATAACTATATAAGACTAAGATGTATTTTTTTTTTAACTATTGCTCCAAATGTTTATTTTTTTTTAAATTATACGCTTTTAATATTCATTACTGTCGTAAACGTCATCGTGTTTTCTTTTAAAGCAAGTTATTTTCTGTTTCCTTTTTTTATTGTAATGCGAATATAAATATTAAGAATATAGTTTTTTTTTAGTTAATAATGGTAAATTTCAGGTACCAATCATAATATACCGTGTGCAGCAGTATTGTTTTTATAAGTTATTAGTTATCAACATATGCAGTGCGGCTTACGGTATATTGAAAAATTATTCATGCTAGACACAGATTTTTCCTGAATTTTATTCATTTTATTCTCATTTTTATTAAAAAAAAATGTATACGTTCTGTAAGTGTAAAAACAGCCTAAATTAAAAGAGCATTTATATATTTTATCGCTGCCGAGAAAAAATTTATAACGCATCCATATACAATTATATAAAACTGTTTAATATATATAATACCAATATGAATGAAACAGAATATGCGAAAAAAGAAACCATCTTGGATTATTAGCCTTCGTTTTATATTTAGCGAGCAGTGGTTTACAAATATGAGGGACTCGTTTTTCCTTTTATTACTGGGTGTTTTTTTTTCCGGTTTTTCCTTTTTCTTCTTCCTACGTTTATAGTAATATAATAAGTACAATATTATTTAGTCTTTTGTAAATACTAAGGACAGTTATTTGACGTATATATTAAATAAATTGAGGGAAAACGTTTCTCTCGAATGATGTTATTTTTTAATGTACTGAAATATTTTGTGATAAATATGTATATTTTATTTAAGGGTTTGGGGATTATCAATATCTCTAATAAACTAATTTTTAATTAAAATTCTCTTTTATTTTCCTTCTCGTTTACTCTCACCTGCCCATTTTTTTATAAATATATTTTCTAGCATGAACGCTTAACTGGAAGCGCTCGTAAGCATTCACCGCTAACTCTGACGGTGGTATTAATTGCTTGCGTCATAGTGATGCGTCAGATGACGTTATTTTAAGTGTCTATTGTGGTCAATACCATTCGAGTGACGTAATAATTTGAAAGATCGATAATCTAGAAATGTCATAGATGTGTAATGACCAATAAGCATCACCGTTTAGTGACGTAGTATTATTTCCGCACACAATGCCAAGTACAGCTGAATGGATAAAATCTAGTAGTGATAAAAGCTAAAGTTATTTACATGTGCTGTACCTACGAGGTAGGCGCCATAAATTTTCGACCTGTTATACAAAAAAGAAACTTGGAACAATATACGAATTTTTATTTTAATCTCCCCTAACTTCTGTACATTTATAACAACGATTGATTAATAATTCGATACCCTTGTAAAAATAATTAAAGTTTTTCCGCAACTTACTGTCGTCCTTAAAACTACGTCCCCTAAGGTTTTTTTTTAAATTAGAAAACAAACTGAAATCACAAGGAGCCATATCCGGACTATACGGTGGATGTTCCAATTCTTGAAAGCCGCATTCTCGGATGGCAGCTAGTGAAATGGCGGCAGTATGGACGGGAGCATTGTCGTGCAATAATCGCACACCTTTTGTCAATTTTCCACGACGTTTTGCACGAATACTGTCCCTTAATTTATGCAATAAAGACGCATAATATGTACCGTGCACACTTGTATTGCGCTCTTTAAAGTCAATTAGCAAAATGCCCTCACAATCCCAGAATATTGTGGACATCACCTTTTTCGTTGATTGAACGACTTTCGCTTTCTGGGACGAGGTTTCGATAGAGGATCGTAAAACAGAACCATTGTTTCATCCCCTGTGACAATGGACTCCAAAATAGTTTTTTTTGTTAACTATCTCGAATTAACAAATATCAAAATAAAATAAAATTGTAGACTAAAAATTACTTGTGTCGTATTTTAATTTTTTATTCCACTTACATATTTGCTTTTTTTGTTTTGTTGATTTTTTATAATAATTCGATTTCCGCTTGCCCATCTGTTATATATGTTACCGTAAATAGCCGAAATCCGTTTTTACGCGTACTTACTAGTAAGAATGCGAAGTAACTACAAGCATTTGTAATTTCGCGTTCTGACTAGGGAAGACACGAATTAAAATTTTAATTCGGCTATTTACAGCAGCTTTCAGTTAGAACCCCTTATAACTACACGCATAACAGCAACTACTGAGCAAGAATCGGTCTATGAATGCTTTCATTCAGCAGGCAGATCGGGAACCGATCTTGCTCCAACCGTTCACTTCACAACAGTTGAGTGTTCGCTGGACAGGACCGCTCACCTTTATGTCATCGTCTGTCATCTGGTACTTTTCATTGCTGCCATATCGTTGATTGAAGGAATATATAAAGATGCGCAACGCTATGGTAAAATAACGTGTCTTTCCGTTAAGTCGTCCCGCAAACCCGTTGCCGAGAAACATCATCGCTGTCCTGGGCTGTTTCGAATCTCGGATCCAAACGACTGATGCAGTCGTATAGATCTCGGATCCAGTTTTGGCTACGCTCAGTGCTATGTAGTGGCGCATCTTTATGTATTCCTTCAATCAACGGCCATATGTTAAAATTATAGAGATTAAACCGAATAAACAATAATAATAAATTGTTTTTCTGCATTAAGGTTTGACGTAGTTTTTACTGGAAGGGCTAGTTTTTCCAACCCCGAATAAAAGTCCTGGGCTGTTTCGAATCTCGGATCCAAACGACTGATGCAGTCGTATAGATCTCGGATCCAGTTTTGGCTACGCTCAGTGCTATGTAGTGGCGCATCTTTATGTATTCCTTCAATCAACGGCCATATGTTAAAATTATAGAGATTAAACCGAATAAACAATAATAATAAATTGTTTTTCTGCATTAAGGTTTGACGTAGTTTTTACTGGAAGGGCTAGTTTTTCCAACCCCGAATAAAATACTGAGTGAACTCCAATATTATAATACATTTATTTCTGCACAATACCCTTGTTTATAAATACTAGTATTTATAAACAAGGACAATACCTTTAATATGTTGTATCTTACTTTTCTAGTAACTTTTTTCAAAATTATGTATTAGGTTGGTCTTGGAATGCATCAATGGCGCATGCGTACAGAATACGCTCACTAAGTGAGCATAGAATTTTTCCGCTCACAAAAATGGCGACCGCTCCTGAACATGTTCAGAGTGAGCGCTCATCTACTGCACATGATCACTGAACAGTTGCGCAACTGTTGTGTCTGCTGAATGAAAGCAATGATTTATGTGCTGATTGCTGAAACTGACATCGCAGAATGCATCTCAGTATCGACGCGTGAACCGTTTTGACATAATAAAAATGAGCAGCGTTCAGCGAATAATAACCAAGTTTATTTTATTAAGAGCTCTAACATGTAAACGAGCAGAAGAAATAGCATATAAATTAAAATAAATATTTTTGACGTTTGGAGCGCCGCGCATATTACATACATAGTAAGAACAACACAATGGGCGAGAATTTGCCAACTGCGTTATAACTAGAGACTGGAAAATATGCACTAAAAAGTTTGCCAAATATGCATGCAATATGCACTTAAAAAATCCCTAAATATGCACTTACAATATGCAATATGCACTTATGATGTGCATTTATTTATTATGTTTTAGGAAATTAAAATTCATTTGTCGTATTTACAAATTGTATATTTATTTATTACAATAAATTGTCGTATTTACAAATTATATATTTATTTCTTGCGTAGAGCTGAGGAACTGGGTACATAAATGGGTTTATCATCGACTTTGCAATAAGTTTTCAGGAATTCTTGAAATATCGGATTGTCCAATTTATGTAAAGGAATATTACAACCCACAAAAAGATTACACAAATCTTTGGAAAATGCTTCTTGTGGATTCTTGGAATTATTCCGTGCGTTAAGGGAGTTACGGCGCCGCTAGCGCTAAGCTGTGCTAGGTCGAGCGGTGTCCTGAACGCGACTGCTGCGTTAGGGATGGGCGATAGATATTTTAGGATCGATGTTCGATGTTTTTGCATCGATGTTTGCAATTTAGAATTATCGATGTTAGAAGAAATATAGTGAACATCGAACTTTTAAGCTTGACAAAATGAATTAGCACTAATCATAAAAATAAAACAGCGTCCTCTTTTGACAAATACAAAAATGTTTCCTAATAACAACTCACATTGTAGGTGATTATACTATCCCAGAAACATTTCAGCATGGACTATACCGATTATACTAAGGCACAAGCCTCAAGACAAGCATTATGCGTAATAAATAAGGCAGCTGTCAAAAGAATTCAAACGTTATGGTCAAACATAACCACTCTCGCCACAGTATTTTTATAATTCAAGGACAAACATTAGATGGCACTTTTTAAGAGGATGTTGTGAAATTACTTTCTACCGATAAATTTAAGATTGTGTACGAATAAATGAAGTATTTAAATTTCACAGTGGTATACCATATAAATTCGAACATTTCATTTTAGGTTCTTTTAAATATTAGTCAGTATAAATATTTAAATAATATATAATTAAATACATACCTAAATTTATAGTACTTTTAATGTGCAGAATAAGAGTTAAATTATGTATGCACGCAGAATGAGTGAAGGTGGTAAACGTATATTCATAGAAAAAGAAGGGAGATAGACACTAACGATGTATACCTCTTCGGGGAAGTCCCTAGTGCGTACAATCATACACGTATAGATGCAAGATGATACATTAGAAATATAAAACCATATCCATATGTATCTCCGTAGAGGGAATATATATAGAGAGCCCATCAAATAGGGAAATCGGGCAACATAAAATTTCGAGTAAATCCTGCTATAATGTGCTGGTATCTGGTGGTAGAAAGCAGCTAAGACAACTATTACCATCTATACACTAACAACGAAACTAAACCATACGGAATTTATTTGTAACTGTAATCTGAGAACTAAATAAAAACACCAAAAGTAGTTTATGAATGAAATATACACACCACATACACACATAAGTCTCCTATCAAAGAGATTTATTGCTTACTGTCAACAAAAAATTTAAACTTTAAATATATTCTGACACCAGTATTTACATCTTATAAATGACTTGCTTTTTACTTTTTTATACCCATATTTTCTGCCTTAATAGTGTAAGTAATCTTTTGCTGGTAATTATTTAACTCTTTGGAAAGCCTGTTCAGAATCACGGTTTAGGGAATATTTCGAATTGACATCAAACATTGATGCTTTTGACTGATTTATTGCTTTTTAATTATCCATTGCCCTTGTCTTAATAGTAATTTCTAAATTCAACTGTTAAAGAATTGCACAAATTGTTTGGGAAATTGCACATACTGTTTTATAAAAATTAGAAGTTTTAAAATCTGTCATCAAATATTTTACTGTTATAACAGTAAATGTAATTGTTAATATTTAGGATAACCTGATTAAATAGAACAATTCTATTTTCTAAATGTGCAATATAGGTGTAAATATTAATAACTTGAAATTATTTTTAATGAGCGTGCAGAAAAAGGTATAATCCAATTTAAAAATAAAAGACATTTCCTGTTTTACCGGACACGATATTTTTTAAGTATTCATTCATAATTTCTTCATATTTAAAGTTTTTCAGCTTAAGGGAGCTTACGCAGACGTCACGACTAACTGCCGTGAGGTAGCACGTAAGAGGGTGGCGCCATAAGCGCTAATGTAAATTCTGGACTTTAGAAGGTTTCGTTAAAACAATAGAACCGCTTTAATTTACGAAGTATCAAAACGAAATTTAAAACACAAATAAACAAAGGCTCAATGCATGCTCCACTGGAATTAGTTTTTAAAATAAAGTTTCTGAAACTGTGTTATGCTGTTGTAAATTTTGCCAATTTTGAGAGTGAAATGTAGGAGTAAATAATTTGAATTATAAGAAAGTGCTCCCAACGAAGCCTTAATTAATCCTTTGTATTCAATTTAATGCAAAAACATAATAAGAAAAACAAAAATGTCTGCTGTTTGTTTTATTTTAACGAATACCTTACATCGGCAGAATTTACATTAGCGCTTATGGCGCCACCCTCTTACGTCCTACCTCACGGCAGTTAGTCGTGACGTCTGCGTAAGCCCCCTTAAGACCTATTGTACATTTAATACTTATTACCGCTACATTCAGAAGATTTATTAATCAGAAACTAATTACCCCGCAAATAAAAAAAAAATTATAAGGTTGTGTTTGCTTATACAGTGTGTCCAGATTTCGATGATCACGATTGGTATATCGGTTGTTAGAAGACTAGAGGAACGGTTAAATGGGGAATGTTTTGCAGAATTCAGTGCTCGCAACAAATCTCATTTCAAATTCATTCGGCCTTTTTACAATTTTGAAATATTTTGAAAAAACCAATATTTGCCGATTTCAGTTTTCCTCAATAACTCGATAACGCCTAATGCGAACGCATTTAAACTCTGACATTTTTTTAAGACAAATTTTTTGGTGTTAACAGTAACCCCCGATTTTCATTTGTTTCCAAGTTCTTAGTGCTATCTTTTGTTTTTTTATGGTGGCCATAGTGGGTTTTTAATTTGGTATATAGTCCTTAAAAATAGCTGTTCAATAATGTACAACATGCCTAATAAATCTTTATTTACACGAGAGATATGAACACTCTAATACGGAATTAACGGGCTATGAAATTAAATGGTAGTGTAAAACAAACGATAAATAACCTCTGTCATTTTTGACATGTAAAAGTGCAGTGAAATTGGTGGGAGATTTAGAACTTTGTTTAAGTAATTACCGTTAATCATGGAGACTAATAAGAATTGTGATATTGGCACACACATTTTCAAATAAGTAAAGGCTGATATGTTGGAAGTTTATTTCAAAGTAAATAGAATTTCTGAAAATGCTTGCACAAGTTACGCTCAGCGTTTTTTCGGAAAGACCACAACCACATCGGACAATTTTTAGCAGAATAATCAGAAATTGAGTGAACTATGGAAGCTTCGAACAAAAAAGATCTATCAAGTTAACAATGCTGATATACTTCAAAATAATATTTTACAATATGTTATGAACAATCCAAGTACATCAGTACGTCGAGTGGCTCGAGAAACTGGAATTCCGAAATCTGGTGTTTACAGAACGTTGAGAAAAAACAAATACAATTCCAATTTAGCAGGTGGTTTCTACAAAAATGTGAAGATGATATTGATTTTCCTAAGAAAATATTTTGGACAGATGAAACACGGTTTACCAACTGCCGAGTGTTCAATAGGCATAACTATCATCACTGGTCTACTGAAAATCCACATTTGGTAAATCGAAGAAGATTTCAAGTTCTATTTGGTTTTAATCTCTGGTTTGGTTTGATTGGTACGAACTTTTATTGACTTCTTTTTTGTTTTTTATTATATTATCAGTATGATCTTCACATTTTTGTAGATATCATCTGCTAAATTGTAATCTTCGCTGATAACCATTATCGCTTAAACCCTGCACAATTGTTGGTTTGTATGGGTGGTATTTGTTTTTTCTCACCGGTCTGTAAAAACTAGATTTCGGAATTCCAGTTTCTCGAGCTACTCGACGTACTGATGTACTTGGATTGTTCAGCATTGTTAACTTGATAGATCTTTTTTGTTCGAAGCTTCCATAGTTCACTAAATTTCTGATTATTCTGCTAAAAATTGTCGGGTGTGGTTGTGGTCTTTCCGGAAAACGCTGAGTGTGCAAGCATTTTCAGAGATTCTGTTTACTTTGAAATAAACTTGCAACATATCAACCTTTACTTAATTCATTTGAAAATGTGTGTATCAATATCAATTATTGCTTAACGGTAATTAGTTAGACAACGTTCTAAATCTCCCACCAATTTCACTGCACTTTTACATGTCAATAATGACAGAGCTTATTTATCGTCTGTTTTACACTACCATTTAATTTCATAGCCAACTAATTTCGTGTTACAGTGAAATTTTATTCAAACGTTCATATCTCTCGTGTAAATAAAGATTTATTAGGCATGTTGTACATTATTGATAAGCTATTTTTAAGGACTATCTAGCTAATTAAAAATTCAATATGGCCGCCATACAAAAAACAAAAGATAGCGCTAAGAACATCGAAACAAATGAAAATCGGGGGTTACACCAAAAAATTTGTCTTAAAAAAGTGTCTCGACAATGTTAATTTAAAAGCGATCGCATTAGGCGTTATCCACTTATTGAGGAAGATTCAAATCGGCAAATATTGTTTTTTTCAAAATATCTCAAAATTGTAAAAAGTCCAAATGAATTTGAAATGAGATTTGTTGCGAGCATTGAATTCTGCAAAACATTCCCCTATTCTAATAACCGATATACCAATGGTGAGCATCGAAATCTGGACAGACTGTATATAACTCGTTTATAATACGTCACACATCGGCAGCACTGTCATAAGGGGAAAATTGTGTTTTGTGATCAAATGACGTTTAAAATTATTTTGTTATTAGAAAATAATTTGAAAAATTTAGCATTTAACATTCGATTTTTTTCATAATTTAAGAGATAATGTCTTTATCTCTCAATTTGTGAAAAAAATCCAATGCTAAATATTACAGAATAATTTTAAATAACGTCATATGATTACAAAACACAATATTCTAATATATTATTATATATATTATATAATATATCTTGAGTATTTAAAGTCAAGGAATTTAATAAAATACTTATGTATTTTATGAGTTTTATGACCATCTATCTAAACACAAAATTTGATGTATTAGTTCTCTGTTTCCTTGTCAGGAAGAGTCGGCCTTGATTTTACACATTCATTCATAAGTTTTTATATATGCGTATTTTAATAAGGTTCTTGCCTTTGCTATATACGTATTTTGTTGGAATTTATATAACAGATTGTATTTATTTTATTTCTAAATCTAAATAATAAAACTTATTATTATGTATTAGTGAATTAATACTAACTTTTAGGTACAATTTTATTTATATAATAATAATAATAATAAATATATTAATACTAAAAAATATTTGAAAATACTTCACGACATCTACCAGGCATAAGCTTAATCCCGGGAGCAGGTGCTGCCGCTAGTTCTGGATGTAGCCGTTCTTTCCTCTACATCCACAATGACGTGCCCAAAAAATAACATTGCATGGGCTCTCTATACCTATATATTCCCTCTACGGTATCTCGGTATTTGCCAGCGTAGTCAAAAAAAATGCAAAACTATAAAATCCCAAATAGAAATCGTTCTCTTAAAAGTTCTGATACACGTAAATGTATATATTTTTTAAGTATCAGACGATTTAAGTCATGTGGTTGTTTCATGCGTAATTACATATTGTTTTTTTTATATAGTTTTTTTGAGTAGTTTCTAACGTTAAGGCTGGACGCCCGCTTCAAGCTGAGTTCGATTTGAAATAGCCGTACCACTGCTTTTCGTGCAAATGTAAATAAAAGACAAATGTTTAAGGGTCCGCGTGCTCTGTCTTATGCTGAGGAAAAAGATAGAGAAAAGAACTTGTCATCTAATCTAATCTGCCTGTAATTTATGGCTGCGTTATGGTCTCAGATAATCGCCGATTGGCCCACATGTTTGGCAATCGGGAAGCAACCGCCCCTAAATTATACAATCTATATTTTCTCAAACACACAAAAAAAATGAAGCTGGATATGTAAAATCACCTGCCGGATTCAAATTTTGAGTTGGAAAATAAAATCGAAATCGCAAATAGGTCGAAAAATCGTTTTTTTGTGTAAATTTTAAAATTTTCATTTTCTTCAATTATTAATACTTATCTCGTGATATCTCAGCAATGCAGAGAGCTAGGGATCTGTTTTTTTTTTAAGGTTATACCCTAAAGTATTTGGATGATACTAGTGTTTTCGATTTTTCTTTATGGTGTGTAAATTTTATAAAAAAAAAGTTTTAGTAGACCACCAATTTGTGTAAGATATTTTTCAGCTATCGAGTAACTAATCTTATTTTTCAGAATTGACCCATATATATGTGACACAAAATAAAGCCAACATTCCAAAATTATTTTTTGTGCAAGAAATAAATTTCTAGATCGTTTCAGAAGCAAATTATTGCGAGTCAAATATAATAATTATACTCTCTGCCCGCAAGCCGTGTGAGTCCTAGCATGCGCTTCTAGCAGGTATAGCGTTAGGGACGGGAAGAGATATTGCTTTTACTTTCTGATACGTAGTATAGGGAAGTATTGTGACGCTGACACTGTATATGTACACTATATTGTAAAGAAAATATCAACGGTTTCGATAAAATAATGTCCGAGTAACGATTACTTTCTTAACATACACCGATCTCAGAAGTATTTTACAAACTGCGTAGAAACTGCCCGAAATGGTAGGCGGAGCTACCTCTCGACACAATGTGCGAGCATACCACATACTCTATTTGATTTCAGTGAATTTCGCCCAAATTTCAAAATTTTGTTTTCGCTTTCGTGACCTTATTTTTAAAAATTAAGAAAAAATAAAATTTATGTATTGCTGTTGAGTGTTACATAATTTTAAATAAAGGCTTGTTTTTTGAAATTTCTTACATTTTTATTTTTATTTAGGGCCCTTTGGACAATTTCGAAGAAATTACGATTTATCCATTGAAAGGCATTTTTTTCTTAAATTAGCGTGTAAATTCGGTAAGGTTTTCATGAAAAATACGATTAGGAAATGGGAAAAACGATTTCGAGGCCGGGCGTATAGCCTTAACTACATATTATAAATGTATATATATGAGTCACGTTTCTTTCATTAATTTTATGAATAATGATATCTTTTATATCATTTTTTAAAGGACGTAAATTAATTAAAGTTTTTGTTAAACTGCCAAAAAATAAATCTATAAATAAAATTATCGATGTTTAAAAACGATGTTTGGTAGTCGATATTTTGCAACCATCGATGTTGATCAACGATGTTAACATCGATGTTTGATATCGATGTTTACCGACCGATGTCCCATCCCTATGCTGAGTGCCGGCGTTGGAGCTAGCGGTCGCCATCTTGTCTAGCGAAAATAAATTGCGCTCGATGACCTAGGGGCGCTTGAAAGAAGTGGGGATAAGCGGTGAATATTCAAATATGAATTTAAAAATTCAAACCCGCGGATTAATAAAAACATTAATTTATTAATTGTAGTAGTAAATATCATATTTACGGTTGCTGTTGTACTTGTTGTTATATTTAATGTCATGTGAAAGTTATAGGTAAATTACTATTATATTCGGTTTACATATAAAGTGAATAGGTATCTTTTTTCTACTTGAAATAGATTATTTATTATTATAAACTGTTAGTGAATCCTAAGTAATATATGAAAATAAATTTGGCTCGATGACTTAGCGGCGGTAAAAGAAAGCGGTTAAAATTCAAATTTGAATCTTGTGAATAATACGATCAATAGAACAATAGATCTTAAATAGTGCCTAATAAGTCTTTTTGATATGTTTATATAGGTATTGAAATGTATTTTGAAATGGATATAACTAACAAGTAATGTCAAACAGCATAATTCCTTCTAATTTGGCACTAAATTTAATCAAAAATATTAACAGCTGTTACTGAAACTAATGAGCTATATATATAATATTGTTTGTTTTTGGGCCTTATCTTCTTATTATATTTTCGTGTTCTAAAATACATTAGTATTGTATGCATGAGTATAGATAGCTACATAGTCTATTAGGTAACGTAACTTAAGACTTTTACACAAGATCTACCATCAGATTCCAGTACGATAAATGTTGGAATATTGCTTCTTCAACCACAACAATAAAACAAACACACAATGTTATCAGTTTATGTCATATTTATTTATCAATTGTATACTCTGCGATTTATTTATTTGTACACTTATTACAAAGTAGCATTCAGAAAATACATTAATTAATTAAAATTGAAATGAACAACTATTCACAGTGCCGATAAATATCTCAGCCAACACTGCTAATATAATATTGTCAATCGTTACATCATCTTCAACAAAAACCTCAAAACATTCCAACGAATTTCCTAACATCAGATTTCAATAAGTTAAATATTGGAAGAATATTGTTTCTACAACTACAGTAATAAAATAAATATACAAAGTTATTTCTTTGTATTAAATTTATTTATCACTTATAATTATATGTTTATACTCTTACTGCAACATAGCATTCAGAAAATTCATCAACTAATTAAAACTAAAATGAATACTGTTCACAGTGCCGATAAATATTCCAACCAAAACTGCTGATATAATATTGATAATAGATACATCATCTTCATCGAAAACTTCCACATAATTCATATAATAATACACTGTAAAATGTAGTATTAAATATTTAGACACACTTTATATTATAGTAAATAATTTACCATCTCCTCGGTCAATTCTAAAATAAGGATTTTATATTGCTATCATATATGGTAGGTACAACCTAATTACACACCATATACGTTGACTTTATTTTTAGTTTAGATTTTAAAAGTACCTACGTATGTCAGTTATGTCACGTCTTCATACTTCAAACAATAATAATAATAATTAAATTAAATAATAATAAACTTCAGAACGCCATATTGCCGCTGTCAGACTTCAGAAGTAGTAAAAGTACGCATGTCCAAGCAATAATTTTAAAATTTACTACTGTGACCCGTTCAATCCGTGCGTTCAGGGAGTTACGGCGCTGGAAGCCTATACCGCTAGAGCTTGTGGCCAGCGCCTGAAGTCATTGAACGGCTATATTCAGCCGGACTAATCACTAAGCGCTGCGAGTTCCATCGCTGGAACTCAGCGCTAGGTCGTACTGAATGGTGTATAAATAATATTCCCGCTAACGCACGCGTAGTGTAGTTTGATTGTTTGAAATTTATCGCACATAACCCCAATAAGAATGTCCTCTGTGATGATATTAAATTGCAATTGAAGCCAATTAGATTTGGTAGAGATTAGTGGATTTTATCTATTAAAACAAAATTAAATTGTCGAGGAATTAAGTTCTAAACTGTTCATCTAACATAGGAATAAAATTAGTATCAAAATAAATATGCCAGTACCTAATTATATTACGTTCATATATATTTTGGACTAACTCCACTGGTACATTTGCTATAATTGCTTCACCGTTTATATTGAATTGTAATCTAACATATTCAATAATCCATTATGTATTTACAAGTAAAAATTGAAATAAATTCAAATTGAGTTCAAAACAGTTTTATTCAATTCACAACAATTGTTTCACCCTACTAGGGCTTCATCAGGTGATGAATATTATAATACAAAATATTTGTAGACGTTCTTATTTATGTCTTTTCCTAAATGAAGAGGGGGGAAAAGACATAAATAAGAACGTCTACAAATATTTTGTATTATAATATTCATCACCTGATGAAGCCCTAGTAGGGTGAAACAATTGTTGTGAATTGAATAATACTGTTTTGAACTCAATTTGAATTTATTTCAATTTTTACTTGTAAATTATGGAGTTTCAACACGTATCTCCGTCTTCAATCAATTACATTATGTATTTGCTTATATGTTTGTTGAAATAAAAGACTTGCATGTGAACGATATGCAGTTTTACGTTTTTAATACTAATACCACAGTCTAATACTTGTCCGCCAAATTTACTGTCAGCATAATAATACGTTTGTTCTATTACTTATTATGCTCACAAAATAATACGCGGGGAAGTACCATGAAATACATAAATCCTGAAACAAATTTATAGGTTCATAAATTCAAAACATTTACTTACAGAACTAATATATTGCAATGCGAGATATGATAAACATTTATTATTTTAATCCAAGTTACTTTTCCATTGTTAAGCTTATGTTCTGTAATACATATTTTCAAATTTCAAATTTTGAACCTCCCCTCCCTTTTCGCTTACTTTCTCAGCGCTTTTTCTTTCCGCTAGAAAAAATGGCGTCCGCTTGCTGCAGCGCTGAGTTCTAGCGACGTACTGAATGCAATTGCTAGGTCAGCGCTGCCAGCGATGTGTCCGGCTGAATATAGCCAACGGGTCACTGTACATTTTAAAATTGTTGCTTGGACATGCGTACTTTTACTACTTCTGAAGTCTGACAACGGCAATATGGTGTTGTGAAGTTTATTATTATTTAATTTAATTATTATCATTATTGTTTGAAGTATGAAGACGTGACATACGTACTTTTAAAATCTAAACTAAAAATAAAGTCAACGTATTTGGTTTGTAATTAATATATGATAGCAATATAAAATCCTTATTTTAGAATTGACCGAGGAGATGGTAAATTATTTACTATAATATAAAGTGTGTCTAAATATTTAATACTACATTTTACAGTGTATTATTATATGGAAGTTTTCTATGAAGTTGACGTAGGTAATCTATTATCAATATTATATCAGCAGTTTTGGTTGATATATTTATCGGCACTGTGAACAGTATTCATTTCAATTTTAATTAGTTGATGATGAATTTTCTGAATGCTAATATTGCAGTAAGAGTAGGTATAACCACAGAATTATAACTGATACATAAATTTATTACAAAGAAATAACTTCGTGTATTTATTTTATTACTGTAGTTGTAAAAACAATATTCTTCCAATACTTAACTTATTGAAATCTGATGTTAGCAAATTCGTTGGAATGTTTTCAGGTTTTAGTTGAAGATGATGTAACGATTAACACTATTATATTAGCAGTGTTGGCTGAGATATTTATCGGCACTGTGAATAGTTGTTCATTTCAATTTTAATTAATTGATGTATTTTTTGAATTCTACTTTGTAATAAGTGTATAAATATATAAATAAATCGCCTATCCTATTGATAAATAAATATGACATAAACTGATAACATTGTGTGTTTGTTTTATTGTTGTGGTTGAAGAAGCAATATTATTCCAACATTTATCGTACTGGAATCTGATGGTAGATCTTGTGTAAAAGTCTTAAGTTACGTTACCTAATAGACTATGTAGCTATCTATACTTATGCATACAATACTAATGCATTTTAGAACACGAAAATATAATAAGAAAATAAGGCCCAAAAACAAACAATATTATATATATAGCTCATTAGTTTCAGTAGCAGCTCTTAATATTTTTGATTAAATTTAGTGCCAAACGTTGCCAAATTAGAAGGAATTATGCTGTTTGACATTACTTGTTAGTTATATCTATTTCAAAATACATTTCAATACCTATATAAACATATCAAAAAGACTTATTAGGCACTATTTAAGATCTATTGTGCAACATAATTGAAGTTTTTATTGATCGTATTATTCACAAGATTCAAATTTCAATTTTAACCGCTTTCTTTTACCGCTGCTAAGTCATCGAGCCAAATTTATTTTCATATATTACTTAGGATTCACTAACGGTTGTTTGTTTATTAGAAATAAATAATCTATTTCAAGTACAAAAAAGATATTCACTTTATATGTAAACCGAATATAATAGTACTTATCAATATCTATTTTATATGATAAATTTACCTATAACTTTCGCATAACATTAAATATAACAATAAGTACAACAGCAACCGTAAAAATGATATTTACTACTACAATTAATAAATTAATGTGTTTATTAATCCGCGGGTTTGAATTTTTAAATTCATATTTGAATATTCACCGCTTATCCCCACTTCTTTCTAGCGCCGCTAGATCATCGAGCGAAATTTATTTTCGCTAGGCAAGATGGCGACCGCTAGCTCCAGCGCCGGCACTCAGCAGTCGCGGCTACGTAACTCCCTGAACGCAAGGATTGAGAAAACTTTCCTCCAAAAGTTGCTGCCGCGGTTTATTCAAATTTTGAGAAACCCCGTTCTGATGAAATGTTGTGTTCAAATGTTGCACTTCTTCAAATTTCGTCTGGCAGATAATCTGTGTAACAAATATATATTTTTAACGTTCAGTTATAATAATTATTATTAATTACTATATTACTACAAAAACTAGAAAAATAAATTGTCTGGTTTTGTAAAGTTCTCCAGTTGTTTAAATTTGATTGATTTTGGTTATTTTGGTGTTTATGACAAAGAAATATTACAAAGATATATTAGCTTTAAAGAACATAAAATTAAACATATCTAATAATAATTTATTATGAAATTGATTCATTATATTTATGAACACAAAAAAAGTCTCATAATTGTAGAACTTGTTATTGACAAAATATTTCAAAATTCAACTTACCCTTTTGTCGCAGAGTGTGCACAAAACACTTTCTTCGTCAATAATTTTTAGTGCACTGCAATCACTTATACAATTACTTTCTTATACGTAGTATAAGGAAGTATTGTGATGATGAAAATTTTCGACCTCGAGATTTTTGCAGATGTCCACGTTTTGAGGTCCCCTGATACCAAAAAAGTGGTTTTTAAAAAATGTCTGTGTCTGTGTGTGTGTGTGTGTCTGTCTGTCTGTCTGTGACCACGATAGCGCTCAAACCGCTGGAGATATCAATTCCAAATTTTGTATTTACGTGTATAATCTCCCTCTTGAGATCTAATTAGTTTTTCAGTAAAATCGGTAGACCGGAAGTAGCAGTTTACTTCAGTATAAAAATCGAATTTTGCCAATATTTCGTCAAATACTAAGTTTATACAAATTTATAAAGAATTCATATGTACTTAAAATTAAAATTGAGAACAATTTTATTTAAAAAGTTTTTCGAAATTCCTACCGGAAGTAGGTCTTTTACTCTTATCGAAAATCGGTTTTTTGCGAATATTTCGCAAATCATGCTCTTTAGACAGGTACGTTACGGGTATATAAGTATTTAAAACATAATTTTCAATATGCATATGCAGTTATGGTAAAGTGTCCAAATATGCATTATATGCACTAAAAAAATGGTAAAAAACGTATTCTGAGGGTGGAAAATGGATAAGTACACAGTATAGAAGGGATATACCAAAAAACAACAAATATGCATTTTTCATAAAATCCAGTCTCTAGTTATAACCGAATTAGAACTGGATTTGGAATATTTTTTGTATAAATAAATTTTACTCTTAGCTAGTAGCACTTTCTTTCGAATATTTCGCGAAGTACCTATGCATTCTATAGAGATTTATTAAGAGAATAGAAGTACTTATAATAAGATTTTGAATAATTCTTATATCAAAAATTCTTCAAATTTGCCTTATGTTACTATGAAATAAAACTTTAAAACAATTTTGCATAATTTGAAACGCTTATACGTATAAAAAAGTCGTGTGGTGGCCACACCTTTTTTTTTAACATAATTAGATTATTACTATACCAGTATCGTATAAAGCTGTTTAATAATAGAGAGAGCTCAGAGAAAATACAAGAGTCTTATTTCTTAAACTCCTATTCTTATTACAACATTTAGTGTTTTTTTCCAGCATAGTCCGATGTCGTCTTTTATTTACCGTAGGTACCAGGTAGGCGCCATAAATTCCTTCGCCTTCGTATTCAACTGTAAAAAAGTGGGCAAAATGTTTCCGTTTGGGACAAGAATTCCTGGAAGATGCTGATCGGTCGGGTCCACCAATTGAAGTGATAACGCCTCAACAAACTTCAATTATTGAACATTTAGTGCTAGAAGATCGCCGTTTGAAAGTGAAGGAATTAGCAGTGATAACAAACATTTCCGAAACAAGTGTTCGCCGAATTCTCCATGACCATTTGGGTATGAATAAAATTAGTGCTAGATGGGTACCGCGACTTCTATCTGCTCTCCAACGTGAACGTCGAATCGAATGTGCGCAATCGTTT
The DNA here is from genome assembly GCA_963170755.1 of Amphimallon solstitiale. NCBI lineage: Eukaryota > Metazoa > Arthropoda > Insecta > Coleoptera > Scarabaeidae > Amphimallon > Amphimallon solstitiale. The sequence goes on from OY720680.1 coordinate 61,109,249, forward strand.
TTATACATGTGTGGAGACGACCCAAAACCGATTTTGGAGTCCATTGTCACAGAGGATGAAACAATGGTTCTGTTTTACGATCCTCTATCGAAAAAGGAGTCCATGGAATAATGGCGGCGACCTGAAGAACCTCGTCCCAGAAAGGCGAAAGTCGTTCAATCAACGAGAAAGGTGATGGCCACAATATTCTGGGATTGTAAGGGCATTTTGCTAATGGACTATAAAGAGCGCGCAATACAAGTGTGAACGGCACTAATTTGTGTCTTTATTGCATAAATTAGGGGACAGTATTTGTGCAAAACGACTTGAAAAATTGACAAAAAGTGTGTGATCTTTACACGACAATGCTCCCGTCTATACTGCCGCCATTTCACAAGCTGCCATCCGCGAATGCGGCTTTTAAGAATTGGAACATCCACTGTATAGTCCGGATATAGCTCCTTGTGATTTTTGTTTGTTTTCTAATTTTAAAAAAGACCTTAGTTTTAAGGACGACAGTGAGTTACAAGCAGCTGTTATAGAACATTTTGACGGAAAAACTTCAGATTATTTTTACAAGGGTATCGAATTATTAATTAATTGTTGTAATAAATGTATCGAAGTTAGGGAAGATTACATTGAAAAATAAAAATTCTTATATTGTTCCAAGTTACATACAATTGGTTAGTGTTGACTTTTCTTAAATTGCTTGCTAGTATCACTGCAATAAATAATAGTTATGTACAATATTCCTCTTTATATTTATACTTAATAGAGAGGATGTAAGTCGATAAAGTAATTAATTGTATTACGACGTCTAGCATATGACACAAATTATTAAAATATTGATCAAATTCAACCATGACAACCAGAGCTTGTTATATTTGACCGTTCTTTATGTTAGGTTGACAATGTTTATTTGACAATATGTGTCAAAAGTTTGTAGCATTGTTTTTTTAAATATAGATTTATTTCAGCCCGTGTTGATATTTATTTTATTTGTTCTGAATACATAAATTAAGAGATCATGGATGAGAGTGATATTGATGAGGAAAATGATAATCCGGATAATGTAGAAGAAGTATTAGACCCGGAAAATCCTCAGCATGCGTTTGCAATTTTGGAAAAATCATATACCAAGGTAAAATATTCTGTTTAACTTAAAAACAAGTACTTTATTTTATGTTGAAATTATTTTAAATATGATGTTATAATTTATCAGTTTAATTGTTTGGGTATTAACTGTTTACCAAAGTTGGTATTCTTAAATAGGAACAAACTGAAAAAATAACTACATCACATAAAGGAAGAACGCTATTTTGACTTACTTCTCACTAACCAGTCATGATTTTGATAAAGATACAATACAAACAACATTTAATAGTTATTTACGAACCAAGTGCGGGAAGACTATTTTCCCGCATGAGCGCACATTGTAAGCACGAGCGACCGCAGGAAGCGAGTGCTTTTAATTGCGCGAATGCGTGGAAGATGTCATCACGCAAATGGTTTGTAGAATATTTTTTGTACGAACATTAAATTAAAAAAATATTGATTAATGTCATTAGTATCATACCTAACCTAAGATAGATTACCTAATTAATTTAAGCATTTCACGTACGTAACTATTACTCACCTTTCCCTAAAATTAAGTTATTATATTCTTACACATGACAAACATGAGGTAAGTATTTATTTTTATATTTATAAATTTATAGTACATTTATTGCGGTTTCTTTGGTTCAATTACAATATTATATGAACTGCCAATATGAATGTCAATAATAGATGGCGCTTGAATGCCGCTTAAGATGTCGCTTAAAATGTCGTCAAATAGATGGCGGCACAAATTTATTGTGAATTTTTAATTATTACTCTTATTTCCCCAACTTTTACTGAAGAATAGTCGAGGCAAGTAGTATTTTATAAACTAAATTTTATTACTATCAAGTTAGATTTTTTTTAAATGTCCCAAAGTGCCAGTGTTTTTTTCAATTTTTACAATCGCCTGGACTGTGAAATACTCTTTCCTGGTCGAGCGACACATGCGCTAAATGTCACTTTACAGGCGGTGAGTACAAAAAGAACTTTACGACTTCAATTTCGAATGATTGGCCCAAATTTCAGAGGTGATCATTTCCGGGCTCTTATTTCACATCTTCACTGCATTTCCTCTAATAACCCTGTTCTCTAATGTGCTCACTATAATATGTTTTTGATATTCTCCAGATATATTCTATTGGGTTGAATAACATTAACACGGTTTTAGTAGTTGAAATATATATTTTGCTAATGTGTTAGCAACATATTTTTTGATGGGTTATTACTAAAACATATAAATATTACTATAACAGTTACTACACAGTAAATGAAAAATACATTCCTTAAAATGTATTGTTTCGTGTGTTTTCGTAATAAGCTACATGTCTTTATTATGAGAGTGTGTAAATTATTATACGTTATTTAAGCAACTGTAAATTGTTGGGGATATAGCTCAGTGGTAGAGCATTCGACTGCAGATCGAGAGGTCCCCGGTTCAAACCCGGGTGTCCCCTAACAACTTTTTTTTTATAAATTATTATAGTGCATTTGGGTAGGAGTCACAAACATACGATATTTAATAATAACATTGTTTCAGACAATCTCTGAAATTGAACAAACTCCGGAATTAGTCCAATATGCGGAACAAATTACTACTATTTTTGAAGCTTACTATAAAAGCCATGTGAGCGAGACCAAATTGCAGGAAAGATGTGAAGAATTAGACTCGAAAATACAAGAACATGAATATCAATTGGATGTAGCCAAACAATTAGCCAAAACCGATGCCAAAGCCATACTAGATCTCAAAGAACAAATTCAGAATGCGTGGAAGATGGCGGATAGCGCTCATGCTAGAGAACAAAGAGCTCAGGAAATTATAGACAATCTCAGGAAACAAATAGATAACTTAAACGCCGAAATAGACTTCAAAAATAAGATGGGCCAAGATAATGAAGAGTATTATTTATTGTGGACAGAAGGTCAGAAATGGATCTTAATTATAATTGTTTTAGATTAGGCGCTTTAAGTAAACATAAAGAAGGTTTACAAAGGGAAAGGGACAAGCTTGTATCTGAAGTAGCCAAGCTGACTGAGAAGCTGAACAATGCGTTGAGTTACCAAGAGGAACTAGAAAGGAGAACTTCTCAAGCAGATCTGAAAATTAACGAGTTTGCAGAGACTGTAGAGGTAAGTCTGGTTTTATTTTTTACAGAAGCAATATTTTCAATACCTTTATTTCAGGAACAAACTAGTGAAATTGAAAGGCACAAGAGAGCGAAAGAGAAATTAGAAAATGAAATCAAAGAGTTGGCAAATATCATTGAGAAGAAAGAACATGAAATAGTAAACTTGAACGATGTTATAACAACTAGCCAACGTGTCGTGTTGAAATTAGAAGCTAGTCTGAAAGAACAAAAAATTATGACTGACAAAGTAGTAAGAGACTCTGAGACAATCAATGTGCGTTTCGCCAAAATGCAAGACGAATTAGATTCTGTTAGTTATAACCATGAAAGACTGAAGAAGGATTTTATGAAAAGAGCTAATGAAATTAGAGTAAGTAAGGATGTTTGGTTAATACATGTAGGTGGTTTGATAAGAGTGGTAAACAAGTAAGTTAAACACGGTTTTCATATAATCACCAGTAAGAGTTGTATGTACATACATCAAAATATATTGAATGCAAAACAAGGGGTCTTTAGAAATAGTGCTCTTTGATCTGAACAGATATTGAAAGCCCTGGTAATTCGTGTTTTTCCAACTGCTGCAATGTTCGTTTCAAAGTCTGAAGAAAGTGACTAAAGTCACTTTTTATATGAAATTTAAACTGATATTTTTTCTTTAATTTTCAAAATGACTGCTATTGGTACTGCATATTCGCGCACTCTTTTAGAATTTTACCAAACCTATCAAATCCCTCTAGCATGTTCTGCTTCATCAGAAGCATCAAAAAGACTGCATTTCATTTTGGTTCTAGTTTAAAGAGGAAGAAATAGCAAGATTAAAAAATGACGTGGCTAAATATTCCAAGTCCAAAGAAATATTGGAAGCGCGTATTAAACAAATTGAGGAAGAAAAGTGTGATGTCAGTATTGAGAGGGAGAAGTTAAGGCAAATGATAGCTAATATGACCAGGGAAATAGATCTAATGAAACGACAGACGGATAATGATAGAAGATCCTTGGAGCATTTAACCAGAGAAAAAGAAATAATGAATAAAAATATCGTTAGACAGCAAGGTGTTATTTCCATTAGATTTGCTCATTCTATATTATGCGACATCTAAAAAAATCTTGCTTATTGAGCATGATCATAATTGGACAGTTGCTTGCGACTTGGCCATGTCAAAAATTATAATTTCTTTGCTTTAAATATCACTATAACTTTATTTATGTTGGAACAGTTCAATATGCAGTGGAACTTGCGTAACTTGAACTTCTTTAACTTGTTGTTTTCTTCAACTGGAATATTTTTTTCAAACAATTCAGTTTAAACAATCTCGCAGAGAATTTTTTTCTCCGTAAGTCGAATTTCCAAGAAAACTTATTCCAAAAAGAGAGGAACAAAATTCTGAACAGACCCAAGTGAGAGTTATTTTTTATTGGTTGACAACAAGGCAAAATAACACCATAATACATTTGGTTTTCGCTATCAATTGTCAATATTTTGACATCTTTGACATTGCTTGTTTTCTAGACAAATTTATTTACTTTCAGATCTCGTCATTACTACACTTACCATTCTATTGCCTTAACTATGGATTTATCTATGAAGCACCTATATACACTTTAGTTTGGTACAGAATTTATATTTCAGACAGATATTGATATTTAATTTTGCCGCCTAAAATTGATTTCACCAGTTACAGTTTGTAATTTGAAATTTGAACTGGGGGCTTGTTACGAATTTCGTCCCGCTCTTTTTGGAATAAGGTATAACGCGCAATGACAGTCAAACGTTTGTGTTAGGCATGCAGTTTCTTTTTTTGTATATTTAGTGAAGTGAAGTATACACAAACATATTATGCAAAAGTGAAAATGTCGAAGCAAAATTTAAAGTATTTATTGAAATTATATTTATATTTCAGACAGATATTGATATTTAATTTTGCCGCCTAAAATTGATTTCACCAGTTACAGTTTGTAATTTGAATTTGAACTGGGGGCTTGTTACGAATTTCGTCCCGCTCTTTTTGGAATAAGGTATAACGCGCAATGACAGTCAAACGTTTGTGTTAGGCATGCAGTTTCTTTTTTTGTATATTTAGTGAAGTGAAGTATACACAAACATATTATGCAAAAGTGAAAATGTCGAAGCAAAATTTAAAGTATTTATTGAAATTACATAATTGCCGAAGTGTAAAAGGTGAAACGAAAAAAAACGATATTGCAAAATAATTATCGATTTCCGCTAACACTTTATCGACCATTTTAAAAAATAAGAATGAACTTTTAGAAAGAATAGATGAGTATTATTTTAGCAGCAAGCGAAAAGAGTTTAAAGCTTGCGTCAATAGTGATATTGATGATGATATGCTTCAGTGGGTTACTACAGCACGTGATAAGAACCTTCCTGTGCTTGGAGCCCTAATTAGAGAAAAAGCTACAGAATTTGCTTATGTTCTGGAGCGTGAAGAATTTTCAGCTACCGTGGGATGGTTAGATAAAAGGCATAATATTGTCCAAAAGTCGAAGAGTTGGGAAAATGCTTCTGCAGATTTGCAATCTAGTGATAACTGGCAATAGAACTGCTTACACGATTTAATCAAAGAATACGAGGAAAATGACATTTTTAGCACAGATGAGACGAGAGGTTTTTTTTCAAATGTTTACCCAACAAAATTCTAGATGTTAAATGTCAAAAATGTTTTGGTGAAAAAACCAATAATTCCAGAAATTACAATTATGATTGAAAGCAATATGACTGGAATTAAAAAGTTGAAATTGATTGTATTGGCAAAAGTATTCTAAGGGAATAAATTTACTTGAAGTAAATTAGGAGTACAAAAGAAGAGCGTGGATGACAGGAAAAATTAGTGAGAAATGGCTCCAAAGTTAGATAAAAGCTTGGTGCTAAAAAAGGAAAATTCTTCTCTTTGTTGACAACTGTCCAGCACATTCTAAGAACGTTCAAGCAAAATTAAAAGTGAAATATTTTTCTCCTAATCTGACTGTTCTTCTACAACCGATGGACCAGCGTATCATAAAAAAAAAACCTGAAAGAGCATTACAGAAAAAAGATTGTAATGAAAATTTTAGCCTATATGGACTGTGTCACTACTTGACACAATTAGAGACTTGAATAAGACGTAAGACGTAAGATGTGAAACCACAACCCATCTTCAAATATTTCAAAAAAGGAGGCATTACTAAAGACGCACTGCTGCTGGAAGCTGATGACTGGGATGACGAAGATGACCTTCCACTATCTGAATTTAAAAAGATTTGGACCTAACACCAAATGGCAATGGAAATGGATGGAGTTACATTTGAAGATCACGTTAATGTTGCTGATGGGGCGCATAAAATGGGTTTTCCAACAGACAAAGGCTTTCTAAAAGCACCATTGAAAATCTCGTTTCTGATGAAAAAAGTAAGTTTGAGCTAGCATCTAGCAAAGTAAAAAAACATGTATAATATATTGTTTCAGACTCAGACAAGGATCAAGATGATGAGGCAATAACTGTAACCAGCCTTACACTTGACCAAGCGTGTTCTTCTGCTATTGCAATCCTAAGAACTTCTGTTTGGTCCAGAGAAAAGGTTTCAAATCCAATATACCTCCTTAAATTTAGTGGAAAAATTTGAAAGAAATGGTCCAATGTAACAAAAACAAAAAGTCTGACTTTTTTAAATAACCTCTCTGCACATTATTTTTATTCATGTACATAAATCTAGCGTTTTTTGACAATGCAGCATGTGTACTGTACATACATGTGTGCATACTATTATTACGTAATATGTATGTATGTATGTAAATGGAAAAGTCTTAATTGCATTTTCCATAACTCGAATCGCACTTTCAGTCCCTTGGAGATTTGAGTTAGGGAAGTTCCACTGTATATATGAAAAAATTAAGCCCCAATAATATATTTCATTCATCGATTGTTTTAGCTGTGAGTAGAGATCACGTCAAGTTGATCAAAATTCAGGAACAGGCCAGACGAAAATTGGTGTCCGAAATAGACAATCACGTAATCGAGAGTAATAAAAAAATGAAGCAGATTGGATATTTGGAAAAGGAAAGGGACAGACTAATAGAGGAGCAACTGAATTTGACCAAAAAGATTGAAGATTTCATGGACGAAGCAAAACTAAAGAAGGTTAAAAGGCATTTTTAAATACACGTATATTTGACTTTCATAAAATAAGAAATCAACAAGAATTAAACTAGGATTTTGTTTGCTCAAAACTGATTCCAGCTAGTGTTCAAAATAACTGCTATTTTGATAGATTAGAATTATCACCCGTTTTCAATGAACTTCTGTAATTTGGACATCATTAACCCTTTCATATTTTGGAATCACAGTAGCACAGATAAATATCCAGATGGCCCATGATTAACAAATTTTTGTAGCCCTAAAATGGTTACGAACACCAGGCTACGCCACCGTCGCCGGGTTACTACCACCAGAGGCGCTGAATATTTGATAAATTTATATAATCTGCAGTTTAGTTGTAATTTAAGAGATTGAAACCTACAATTGGTATTCTAGTTAACGACAGATGACGCTCCTAAAAAAATTATTATTTTAGGTAATTTATTTCGGTACTGAATAAGTTACTTTACATATATTTTTTTCTGTTATTTGAAAATATTATAATTATTTTTGTCTAATAATTGACAAAACCATTTTTACTAAATATAGGATTCAAAATTTCATTTAATTTCTACCCATATGATCATAAGACTTACGGTCTATAGTTGCTTGCAATCATTTCTGCACAAAAAACTGTTACATCAACTATGCACACAAAGTTACCTTGCGTACTTTTTTTTCTATTTTATGTTTATTGACTATAAATTCCAAGAGCTCCTTCTTTGAGTAAGATTAATGTTTGGGGGAATATTATTATAAAAATACAATCTAGGAAGACGATTAATTTTAATGAACAAACTGGAAAATATCCTAATGTAAACACTTATATAGGTATAGCATAGATAATATACAGGCTGGCGCACCACATTTTCGTCGGTTTATATGGTATACGAAAAATGGCAAAATGTTTTAACACTTTGCCACATTACGGGCACGTTTTAAAATTGTTTTGAAATATACAGAGTGATTCAATAAAATGTTGCGTACCAAAGTTATGAAAATTTAAATGGAACACTTGTATATTATGGCATATTTTGATACTATAGGCTAAATGAAGGCTTCTTACGGTTATACTCCCTATACATAACTTAACAGAGACATTTAACTATTTCTGTCTTACATATTTGAGGGAATTATTTTAAATTGTATTTATTGTTTACTCCAAGCATTAGACTTTAAGATAAGTTAAAGTTGAAATCTAAAAATTATACAGAGTGTTTAAAAACAATATTATTATTATTACCTACTTCAAACAGATACATTATTTACTATTGTTACTAAAAATTATATTAGTAATTTAGGATTTTCAATTTCAAACTTAAGTTTCTTGCAATTCATTTTTTAAACGGATAATATTTATTAACCTAACGGTTTGATTGGTTTTGTTTCACAATAATTAAAAAGCATCATAACTAGGTAAACAACAAATACATACTTTATTAAACAAATAACAAACTTAAGTAGTAAAAGAAAACTAATGTTTTAACAAGTGCTCAAAATGATGTCCTTATTTATAAATACATAAACGAATTTTCTCTTGAAAGGACTGTTTAACTCTTGTTAAAATACTTGGTGTTAAAGAACGAAACGCTATTCTTATTCTTTCTATCATATCGTCTGGTGTAGTTGGTGGTGTATCATAGACAATATTTTTGAAATATTCCCATAAAAAAAAACGGAAGTCGTTAGGTCTGGAGAATTTGCTGGCCAATTGAGTGGACCGCCGCGACCTGTACACCTATTGGGATATTGCCTATCCAATTCATTTCTAACATTTACTTGAAAATGCGCTGGTGCACCGTCTAGTTGTAACCACATTCTCTGTTAGTTACCATCAAAAAAGAACGTGTCACTAGCGTTCCAATTATTCCACCCTACACATTGACACAACATCTGTCTTGCCTTCGAGACTTCTAAAAAAAATGAGAATTTTCGTCACTGTAGTAGTGAAAATTATGTCTAATCCGTTATTGTGGAATGATGACTCGTCCGTAAAAAGTACAAAATCCAAAAAAATTTCATCTTTATTAAACTTCTCTAGAACCCATAAACAAAATACAAGTTGACGATCGTAATCTACTTCCAATAGTGCTTGGTGTAATTGAATACAATACGGGAAAAAGCTGTGCCTTTTTATAATTTTTCCGACGCTCCGCCTGCTTAATTATTCCACTGGCTTCACTTATTTTTCGCTGACTTGTATGTGGCTTTTCTACAAGAGATTCGATAACAACAAAATCATTTTCTTCATTTCCCATAATTGGTCTTTGCCTTTCTGGTTTCTGATAACACATGCAATAAACTTTCTAATGACCGCCTGTCAGGGCAATGACGCGTGTTAGGATATTTTTAAGCATAAACCCTTGATGCTAGCAAGTAATTTTCGTCAAACTCTCCAATTACTAAAATCATATCCACCTTTTCGCTATGAGAGTCGGTTCTCATTTTAAATAATTGAAATTATTGAAACGACGTTGAACAGCGATGACGTCTTAATTAATATGTACTGTAACTGTCAAATAATTTATCTGGCCGAAGTAATAATAATTCCGCCTACTTTTGAGAAATAAATTGCAAGGAATTAGTGTTTGAAATTGATATTCTTAAATTACTAAAGAACTGAAAACTCTTATAGCTGCGACCATCATCTGACTAAAAACTTGAACAGAGAATTTTACACTCACTTTTTAAAAGGAACTGGGTGGTATATGCGCATTTGTTATTTTTGTTAGTGCTCCGCTCTTCTTGTTTTTCTGATCAATACTATAGGTCTCCTTTATGTCACTGAAAGAAATAATTTTATTATACATAACCGCCATTTAGTAATTTATTTTTAAAACTCTTAAATAAATGAGGTGCAAATCTTTCACCGGCTCTTGGACACTCTTTGACGGCAGTCATTTGGACACTTGATGTAAAACCTCGACTCGATCATTAGTAACAGGGATATTGCCTCATTTTCATATAACAAAAATTCTGCGATATGAATGTCTAATAAAGCTACTAAGTTGATGTAAACATTTTTTGTTAAATAATCTGCTAAATAGGTAACCGAATAACATTATTATGTTTCAGTGAAAGGCACAAGGACAATAATTACAGATTCAGAATAATCTAAGAAATTATGATCAACGGACTTCCGTGAAATCATTCCGGGCTCTTTTTATGCTTCATTCAAAGCGAGATTGTAGATGGTGATGCCATTAAGCAATTTATAGGGCAACGTATGAAAATAATTCTTAATATTCTAATACTGGGATTTATTTTATATTCAATTTTCTTATGGCATGTAAATGTTTTATTGTAAACTGACTCAGCGTTAAAAGTAAAATGACGATCCTCATAACTAAGAAAAAACATACGCATACTGCTTCTTTGTACATAGGGCAAAATTGATTTAAAGAGTGCTAAATTAACAAGTCATTACTCCAATCGTATAGAGTGTAAATTAATTAAACAAATTTTAACAAAAAAAAATGATTTAATCCGTGCCTGAGGTGAACATAAAATTTAACAGCGTGCCAAAAGAAATGTTACCCATGCAATTAAAATTGTTATCGGATTTATGTCAACTACTTTTCTAAGCTTTTCTTATTGGGAAGTGTTTGTAACTATACGATCATGATGATTGATGGGTACACAGATATACTCTATTTGGTTTATTTTCTAATATAAAATCTCACTCGGAAAACCGAAAATAATGCTTGAATTTATATCATCTGTAATTCAAGAATTCCTAATTTATATTTATAACTTGATAAGTATGGTGTGTTTACATACGTATATGTTTTTTGTCGTTCACTAACAAAACTGAATGGGTTTTTTGTTGTCAACTCAAGGCTAAATGTGGTTGGGATGAGATGAATAAGGAGATTGTATTCTTGTTAAATATTAAAAATAGAAAATAGATCTTAATTCAAGTTCCCCAATATCGTCATCTGGTGTCGGTTAGTTAAACTTAAAAGGTAACTTATAACAAATCTTAATTTCATTTTTCCAGCAAACATGTGGTTCAAATATAAAATAATGGTAAATTCTAAATCGTAGTGTCCTCTATTTTCCTTAAATGAACTAAAACTGAAGGGCTACAATAAAGCCTATCTCATGGGCTCTCTGTTCTTTCTCTGTGACAGTAGGCTTTTATTTTATATGGATCTGCTCTTATAACCTCACTTTCTCCAAAGTTTTTAACAGTGTACCTACTTTCTACCGTTTGAACCTAGCAATTCTTATTTGAAGATCAGTCTTATTAAAGTATCATTTAAATTTTATATTCATGGGTATTTGATAAAAATATAAATATAAATATAAAATATAAATGACATTGTTTGGCGTATGTGTCAAAAGTAGTAGTCATGGTAACACATTTGTTTTCCATATTTGCTTTTGTATCTTGATATGTTATAAGTATACATATAATAAAAGGACATTTTCAATATTGCAATAACCTTATAACATTTAAGACTTATTCTAGAGACAATCATTCAAAATTTAATTTAATTATTCAGTTATTAATGTTGTTCTAAACTTATAGGCTGAAATATACGATTTGAAAAAGTGCTTAGCCGAGCAAGAAAATAAGCTGCGCATGCAACTTAATCTTTTCGATGCTGTCAGGGCTGAACGAAACGCTTTGCTCAAATCTCTACAAGAATCGAACGCTGAGTGCAGCGAACTAAAAACCAAATTAAAAGTGACAAGCCATCAGACTGAACAATTGAAAGAAGACATAGCAATGAAGGAGCAGCAACTCATCAAAGAAGAAATTACATTGCGGAAGGTCACTAAAGAAAAGGAAAATCTAAGGTGAAAAGGAAATTCTTTTTTTTTGTTAGTGATTGAATATTATTTCAGAGTCGAAGTTGACAACGGTTTGGAGACGATAAGAAATCTCAAGACGGAATTGAATGAGTTGAAAGCAGAAGAAAAGAGATTGCATAAAGTCATACTTGTAACGTACCTATGCTATTTTTTTGTTTTTCAGTTAAAAATTTTGCTCTTTTTGAGTTTAGAATGGCGATAAACTCATAAGACAACAAACTAAAGATCTGGAGCAATTGATGAACGAAAGGGACATCCTCGGATCGCAGTTGGTCAGGAGGAACGATGAGTTATCTTTGCTCTATGAAAAAATTAAAATTTTACAAACTACTTTGCACAGAGGTGGGTAGTCAAAATTGTTATCAGCACTTCTTTGATCAACTATTAAGGTTATTTAAGTAACATGCAATATGCTCATACTGCAATGTAAAACGATCAAATCAAAACACTATGCATAAACTAGGCAACCAATTTAGCATGCCATTTTTTATAGAATGTGAGAAAATGTGGAACCTTGTATGTACGTTCATAAATTTATAGAAAAAGTAAGAAAATACATTAATTGATTGAGTAGTACTACCAGTAGCGGCTCCTCGAGGTGGGCAAGGTGGGCACTGCCCATCCCACCGCCTACCATTTCCGTTAAAATTTTATACATCTTCAAATATTAAGGGTCCTATATAGTGGATCGGAAATGTAATATTGGTTGCATAGCACATAATTTAATAAGCCAAGGATGTCCGAGTACCTATTACACATAGGAAATATATAATAAATATTTGAAATAATAACTCAATATCTATGCGAATAAAAATTCATTTATGACAAATTTTTACATATTTGTAACCGCGGGAAAGATTTTTAATAGAATAACAATTCATTGTAATATGGGTTGCCTAATTTTAATTTATTTTATATTCATTTAAAACAAAGTAAAGAATAGTTGAACGAAAAATAAGTGCAGAGCGGGGTAGCTCTTTATTCAATTTATAACGTGAACCCAAGCAAACAAATCTCCTCCGAATGATTTTTGAGAAAACTTGTTTTTAATATTTTAATATATTAATTAATTTTCTTTAATCCGATAATATTTTTCTAAATTTGATTATTCAGCGGGGTAGATTACTAAATTCTTCATAAGTTGACGATGAAAGATTTTCTCCAAATTTAAAATCAACAAAAATATCTTGCATCTAAAATCTGCTATTTTTCCATTGTTGACAGATCCACTATATAGTGGTAAAAATAATTTAAGTAAAAATAATAATTTAAATGTATGCGCATACTGACTTAATTATTAAATAGTAGTGTAAGTAGAATGTGTAAATTATGTCCACAGGTGAAGCACAATATGAACAAAGATTGGAGGACATCAGGTTATTAAAAGTGGAAATCAAACGTCTAAGACAGGAGAAAAATTTGTTGACGAAGACGATATCAAATATGACTGATCTGAGACAAGAAGTCTTTCATTTAGAGCGTGATTTAACAAGAGAAAGATTAAAATGCAAAGCATTAGAGGAGGAACTTCAAAATCCAATGAACATACATAGGTGGAGAAAATTAGAAGGGACTGATCCAGAATTGTTTGAGCTCCTGCAAAAAATGCAACTACTACAGAAGTAATAATGGTTTCCCTTATAAGTAATGTAGTGCTGAAATGAATTAGATTCGTTATTCTGTTTCAATTAAATTCTAAAATTTTACTTTTTAATAAGATTAAAATATTGTTTTAAAATGGTAGAATAAGTATAATAAGTTTCATGTTTAAAACATGTCAACAAATAGCATTTTTAATAATAAGTTAAATTGATTTAAAAAATACTTTTAGACGTCTCCTTCGACAATCCTCCGAGGCTATAGAAAGAGAAAGGCAACTGAAAGAAGCTGAAAGGTTATATTTAAATTTGAGACAAGTAGTGGCAAGACAACCCGGCCCAGAAATACAAGATCAGCTTCAGAAAACTCAGCGAGCTCTTACAGTTAAAACTACTAAAATGAAGGTGATTACCTTTTTTTTTATAGTAAGTTGCAAACACACAGGTTAATATTATTAATTTGTCGTAATTTGTTTTTTCATGGACCCTATTTGTAAAGTACTGGTTTTGAGTTCCTGTATATAAAATGTATGATTTCTTTTTAGTGCTTAGTGTCCGAACTTAATATGACTGAATTACAATCGAAGGAGTATAAAAGTGACTTAGAAAAAGTAACTAATGAATTAAATGAATTAAAAAAGAAATATTCGGAAGAGAAAAAAGTACAAAATAAACGCCTAGCGGCTCTAAAGGAAAGCAGTAGCAAGACATCGAACCAATCCAAACAGTCTAGCGAAATAAAATTTACCGGTGGTGGTTTTAGAATGTCAGTTGCGAGTGTAAACAACTGAAATAAAAGTAGTATAAACCGTTAAAAAAATAGTTATATTTATTAGTATTTGTTTCTTTGTTAATCACTGCAGATTTGGAAGTGAGTGTTTAACCTGTACCCCATTGATATTTATAATTTAAAGGTGTATTATTGTTTGAACAGTTTAAAGGTTAGAATGCCGAAAACGCTAGAAGTATGTGTAGATAGCTTCGAATCGGCGATGGCAGCTATCGCCGGCGGAGCGCAGCGACTGGAGTTGTGCAGTTCGTTAGTAGAGGGCGGTCTCACACCAACGCCCGGTTTATTGATTCAAGTTCAAAATGCAAACACAAATAAAATTCCCGTTTTCTGCTTGTTGCGGTGCAGAAATGGTAATTTTATATACACTGCCGAGGAGATTGAGATAATGAAGGAGGACGCGAAAATCTTACGCAAATACGGAGCCGATGGTTTCGTGTTCGGAGCGTTACTGGAAAATGGCGATGTCGACATGAAGAAATCGAGAGAGATTACTAAAACATGTTTCCCGATACCGGTCACCTTTCACAGAGCGTTTGATTTTTGCAGGCGACCGACCATCGAAATCGAAGTGATTATCGATCTAGGTTTTACGCGTATTTTGACCAGCGGTCAACAAAAGAACGCCCAATTGGGTGTAAAATTAATTAAGAAGTTGATGGAACAGGTTGGCAATCGCATCATAATAGTGCCGGCCGGGGGAATTAATGTGGAAAATTTAAAATTCATCATGGAAAATACCGAAGCAATGGAATATCACGGCTCTTTCAAGAAAGCTAAAACAGTAAGTAATGTGATCGCCGGTGATCAAGATAAAGAAATTTCTTTAGGTGAGAAGGATGGTCCAGTGTACGTCACTGATGAACAACAAGTCGCACAAATAATCGACGTGTTAAAGAGCGATTAAAAAACATGAATTTACATTGTAATTGCATCAATATTTACACACAAACTAGATAGGAGATACCTTGCCTTTTACTTTCTTGTATAATTTCATACTTTGTTGTGTGTACTCTCTTCAATATATTGCATTAAATTCAATAGATAATATATTATTACATGTGGTTGATGTTAATTGTCTTAATCATTATATTACCGAGTTATATCATGGAGAAAAAAATTGTGAATGCTCTTGTTAGACTTTGATTAATAATAAGAAAGGCAATAAAAAGTATTAAAAAAAATGTAATTGTATTGTCAAGATATTTAACAAAATTCCATGTACTGATAAATATAAACAACATATCTTCTATTCTCTATTATAGATGGTGGTTACTGATCGATTTAACTAACGTAATTTATTAAATGGTGACCTTTTAAATAATATAATATGTCTATATGTCTTTCAAATATGTCAACATACTTATTATATACCTATACAAATGTTATTACATATTGCTCTGTGTGTGAACTCG
Source organism: Amphimallon solstitiale (assembly GCA_963170755.1). Lineage (NCBI taxonomy): Eukaryota > Metazoa > Arthropoda > Insecta > Coleoptera > Scarabaeidae > Amphimallon > Amphimallon solstitiale. The sequence continues at coordinate 61,125,215 of OY720680.1, forward strand.
TAGATATTACATCTGTAAATGATAATTTATAATAGAAAGTTTACAGTGTTTTGCATATTTTTCTCTTACATATAATAAAATGTTATCGCCTCAGTATGGCGGGTAAGGTAAAGAATAATAATTATCTGTTATGTAACACTCCAATATATTAAAAGAAAAACTTAGAAATGTGGACATTGCTAGGTATATCAAGGTTGTGTCTAAATGGGGATCTCATTTAAAACCAAGATAGCAGGGATCAGCGAAATTGTGCATTAATCATATTTTGACAAAGAAAAAATAGGTACTCACTCAATAAATTTTCCTAGTTAACATTGTTGCTATTCCTCTTAACAATTTCAGAATTAGTGAATCTAAAGCCTCGTTAACATCCACTTACTTAACTTAAACCTTCCTAAAGCCTCGTTCACATCCACTTAACTTAACTTAAACCTTAATTAACGTACCGTAAAATTAACACAAAATTTATGATTTGCCTTAATTTACGTTAAGTGCGCAGGCGTATGAGCAGCTGGAGTGCCAATCAGATAGGTTCTAAAAATTAGGTTACGCTAGTTTCAAATGACAGATTAGAAAATAAAAAAAGTACTCATATACAACTATGCCGTTTCTGGTGGTTGCTGATTGGTGGAATTAATAAACGTAAATTAAGGAGTTTCCTTAAGTTGAAGTTCGGCCAACTTAGTACAGTGTTAATTTACGTTAAGTGCAATAATTTTCATTGTGAACAAATACATAAGAAGCCATGTATTTTAACTTTTGTTAATTTTGCTACTACCTTAATTTATGTTAATTTAAGTGGATGTGAACAACACTTTAATGTATCGTAAATTAAGACAAAATTTATAAAGTCGTTCACATTGCCTTAATTTACGTTAAGTGCGCAGGCGTATGAGCAGCTGAAGTGCCAATCGGATTGGTTCTTAAATGACCTTCTGTCATATAAATGGAGATCAATTAAAACGCCGTCGTTCAAGATAATATGAAACAGCAACGTGCAAAACAATAAAATAACTGGCAAATTGTGCAGCGAATTTCGCAAATTTATGTTATGCGAGATTCAAATGACAGACTAGAAAATAAAAAAAAGTACGTACGATTGGTGGAAATAATAAACATAAATTAAAGAGTTCCCTTAAGTTAAAGTTTGGCCGACTTAATACAATGTTAATTTACGTTGAGTGCAATAATTTTCATTGTGACTAGATACATACGAAGCCATGTGTTTTAACTTTTGTTAATTTTGCTACTACCTTAATTTATGTTAAGTAGATGTGAACAACACTTACCTATGATCATAGAAATGACGGATGATGTATGTGACAACTAAAGTGTTGTTCACATCCACTTAACATAAATTAAGGTTGTAGCAAAATGAACAAAAATTAAAACACATGGCTTCTTATGTATCTGGTCACAGTTAAAATTATTGCAATTAACATAAATTAACATTGTACTAAGTTGGCCGAACTTCAACTTAAAGAAACTCCTTAATTTACATTATTAATTCCACCAATCAGCAACCATCAGAAACGGCATAGCTGTATATGCGTACTATTATTTTCTAATCTGTCATTTGAAACTAGCATAACCTAAATTTGCGAAACTTGCTGCACAATTTGTCAGAGTTATTTTGTTGTTTTGAACGTTGTTGTTACATATTATCATGAACGACGGCGTTATAATTAATCTGGTGCATAACTCTTCCCATTTATATGACAAAAAGCCGTTTTAGAACCTATCTGATTGGCACTCCAGCTGCTCATACGCCTGCGCACTTAACGTAAATTAAAGTAATGTGAACGACTTCATAAATTTTGTGTTAATTTTACAGTACGTTTAGTAAGGTTTAAGTTAAGTTAAGTGGATGTGAACGAGGCTTTGCGCGTAAAATTTGATTTCATTCCATTCGCTTTAATTTTGTTTTACTTCAGTTTTATATTTAGACTAAGTATTATTTGAAGTCGGAAAGTTAAATTTACAATATGCAATACATTCTTTGTACTTTTGTAACTCTTGTCTAATCCTAGTTGATATCCTTTATAGTTTATTAATTATTGCAGTACTAGAAGATTATTATAATTCAGTTACATGAAAAAAATTGTTTTTTATAAACTCTTCAAATATTTTATTTTAAATAGTATACTTCTTTTCTATACTTTATTTGGAAATACGTGGTTACAAATGAAAGAATATCTTAACTCTAGCCTTTACAGCGGGGATGGTAAGTTTTCTGTCACAAATGAAAAATATTTGTGACTACGTTTTTTTCTATTTCTGCTGCACTTTGAAATAAGATAAAATTCCTCGTACTTATTGTATATTTTCCATTGCTTTAAAAAATGTAAGAAGTCGTTAAATTTGTAGGAATGCGTAAATGACAGAACTTTTTGTTGATATAAAGAGCGATCAAATTAATCCGGGGTCGAAGTAGGTTGTGCACGGAAAAACGCATTTCCTAACTTACGCATTTGTAAATTGAGTAGCTCTTAAGTTTAATTTTATAAATTTCGTTCATTTAAAAGTCAAATGTCATTTAACGAAATAAAGCGATTATGTTGTATGATAAATAGGTATATATTTATAAACAAAAAAATTAGATATGCAATTTTAAGAATTAATAAATATATTTTACAAAGTAGGCTAAAATTATCCACCACCTTGCTCAATACATTTTGCACATCTCCTTTTTACGCTTTCATAAACACTGGTTGACATATTATCATGTTCATTGACAACATTAATTTTTTGAGTAATTTGGACTGGAAGGTGTGCTAGATCTAGAGAATTCGTATGTTGAAAATAGAATTTTTTAAAAAAGGCCATAAAAAGCAATCGCATGGAGTGATATTGCATGCTTGGAGGAGATTCGTTACCGCTATTCAGGCTAATCAAGCGATTGTCAAAAAATTGACTTAGCATGTTAATTGTATTTTGTGCTGTGTGCCCTTTTGCTCCGTCTTGCTGAAGATATCCTAGTGTTAACTCATTTACATTAAGTTGTTCAATAAACGGCATTAAAAATTTTTTCTTGATATTTTTGTGCATTTATGGTTCCATTAACGAAGATTGGACCAATAATTCTACTCCTACTTATGGCACACCAAACACCAACTTTCTGAGGATAAGCAGCAGTCTCAACATAAAAAATGTTGGGTTTTTCAGCACTCCACATTCTTATATTTTGCGAATTATCATACCCATTAATATGAAACCATGCTTCATCTGAAAAGAAAGTTTTGTCCAGAAGGTCGACGTTGAAATCATTTATAAACCAATGACAAATTCTAGTCTGCGATGATAGTCAACTGGATAGATTTCTTAATAGCAAGTGAGGCGATAAGGAAATAAGTGTAGATCGTTTTTCAATATTTTCCAACAAGTGCCAAATGAAAGGTTAGTTTGTTGTCACAGTAGCCGAATTGAAGTTCCTGGCTTTCGTCCATTATTTCTCTTACGTTTTCAATTACTTCTTGTGTACGTTTTTTGGGTCGACCAATTCTTGTTTACGATCTACACTATATACCTGTCTCTCTAAACAGAGGGCCGAATAGTATGTTGAAATTTGTTATAATTGCAAAGAACATCCGGAAATTTAAGTTGAAATTCCTCCAAACAATCGTCGACGGAGTACTGCCACTGGTCCTCATTTTTTCGTCCATTTTGCAAATATTCATCAACCATACAAATTCTATTATTTATTGTGAATACCATTTTAAAATTAAATAACTATTTCAAAAAATTGATTTACAATCGCTGAAACATGTTTAAAGTAATGTGAATTGTCAACGTTGACAACCAAACATCAAATGTTAGCATTGACAATTATATACAGTCGAGTCGTTTTGGCAACCGCCACGGCCAAAGTACCACGCGATCATTTAAATTCTAAATTATAGCAGGCGGGATTTTTTTTATTAGGTTGTCCAGAATGTCAATTATTGGTTAATTAACATTTTGAAACGTCACTTTGACAATTCAAATTGTTAATTAGTACTTATATACCAACTTAATTTAAATTTCACAGCCTGCTCTAATTTAGAATTTAAATGATCGCGCGGTACAAACTGGAGACGTCTTAATATTTCAGGTTAAAACTTTAAGTATGACAACTCTCAGAATTTGAAGTTTTCAAGAGCTTAGCATGTACACCAAAACTTATTACTTAAAAAACTTAAAAAACAGTCTACTCTAATGAGGAAAGTATTTGAAGGCACGGTACATGTATGCTGATATTACACATGCGCAAGTTAGGAAATACGTTTTATCATGCTCAACCTACTTCAACTCCTGATTTATTTGCTTGCTCGTTAGTCATAAATTATTATTAATAAAATTAGTTAGTGATGTTATTGTAAAATTATTTTAAAATACATTTTTTAAATAGTGAAACTTCTTTTGTATCATTTTTTATTGGGAAATTCCAGCTTACAAAGAAAATAATATTGTAATTGCTGCCTTTAGAACGGGGTTGGCAAAATGACAAATAAAAAATATTTTATATTTGTTACTTCTTTATACCTTATTCCAAAAAGAGACAGACGAAATTCTGAACAGACCCAAGTGAGAGTTATTTCTTATTGGTTGACGTCAAGGCGAAATAACACCATACTATATTCGTTGTTTGCTACCAATGGTCAAATATTTTGACATCTTTGACATTACTTTTTTTTATAGACAAATTTATTTACTTTCATGTCGTTTCTCTCTTTTGGGAATAAGGTATAGGTTTTTTTTTTTTTTTTTAGATAATATCGGCTGCTTTGACCGAGGAAGTAGTTAAATTTATAGTAATGAGTAAATGACAGAACTTGTTTAGTCGTAAATTATTAATAATAACATTAGTTAGTTATGTAATTGTAAAATTATTTTTTATAGGTGTAAAGCGGCTAAAGTTCAACATAAGAAAATGTATGGATGTATATTTTCTCAATATTATAAGACAGAAATGTATATTTTTTAAAAATATTTTTGTAGAATCATTTGCGAACTACAATATATTTTATTTTTTGTAATCGCTTGAGTGTATGTTACAGACATGTGTGAATAAAATATATATGTTTCATGACAATATGTGTTTCTTATTAACATTCAGAAATAAACTGTGAAATCGTTTTCTTCGAATTTTGAGATTTCCTTTACACAAAAGTGGTTCCAGAATTAGCCTTTTTAGATTGATTTATTTAAGGCATCTCAAACTATGATTTTCCCAGTGATGTAAAGTGCCCCCTTCTGAGCCGCCAATTTGGCTCTTAAATTAATCGGCTATTACGACTTAAGGAGGAACTGCCGACTAGCGAAATCAAGAGGTTAGAAATTCAAGTTTATCTCCGTTATTTTTGCAGCGATTTTATTTAGACAAAAAGCAACAAATATTTTAAGGTTATTCCGAAGTACCTAAAGAATTAAATTTTATAAAACTTATTAAAATATTTATAGATGGAGCCTAGAAGGTGACTAAACTTGACCACATGTTTTCTATATTATTTTTCCACAAAGTGAAACAAAACTTTCTTTAGATACCTTTAATGAATTTTACTGTAAACGAACAGCCTTAATTCAATTTCATTTACAAAATAGTTATTGAGAAAACTAGAATTAGAAACGTTAGTTTTGCCCTATTTCTGAATACACATAGGCTACCTTTCAGGTGTTGCAGTAGATAGGTGTACAGATCTAGTAGTCATCCGCAATTGCTTTAGGTACTTATTATTAATTTTCTTACAACCAAACTGTGAGCAGAAAAATAGTGAGAATATTGTTTTGACTGCATATTTTATAACAGTCCCACAATAGGTCTCAATAAAAGTATTGCTCATATGAATAATATTATACAGTGTGATTTTGTATCTGATCTAATAATCAATAATTTTGACTCTTTATATAAAATACAGGATGTTTCAAATACTTTTCGTCTATTCACCTGTAAAATTTAAAAAACCGTTTTAAGGAAAGAGGTGTTACATAAATTAAAAAATGAGGTGTGGCCACCACACGACTTTCTTATACGTATGAAAGTTTCAAATTATAGAATTTTTATAATTTTTTTATCTAAAATTTATTTAAAATCCTATTATAAATACTTTTATTCTCTTAATAAATCTCTATAGTATGCATAAGCACTACTCACTAAGAGTAAAAATGTTACTTCCGGTCCGAATTTTGAAATTTCATTTATACAAAAAATATTCCAAATCCAACTCTAAATCCCTTTGTACTCTTAATAAATGTATATAGAATGCATAATTTACGACATATTTGCACAAAATCGCTATTCGGTAAGAGTAAAAGTGGTACTTCCGGTCCGAATTTTGATTTTTTTTATACAAAAGGTATTGAAAATTAAGTTCTAAATACTTTTATACTCGTAACGTAACTGCCTAAAAAGCATGACATGCAAAATATTTGCAAAAAACTGATTTTCGATAAGAGTGAAGAACTTACTTCCGGTAGGAATTTCGAAAAACTTTTTTAATAAAATTGTTCACAATTTCAATTTTAAATACAAATGAATTTTTTATAAATTTGTTTAAACTTAGTAATTGACGAAATATTGGCAAAATTCTATTTTTTCACTGAAGTAAACTACTACTGCCGGTCTGCCGATTTTACTGAAAATCTAATCAGATCTCAAGAGGGAGATTATATACGTAAATACAAAATTTGGAATTGATACCTGTAGCGGTTTAACCGCTATCGTGGTCACATACAGACAGACACACACACAGACATTTTTTTAAAAACACTTTTGGTATCAGGGGACTTCAAAACGTGGACATCATATCCAAAAAAAATCCAACAAACGATGGAATATTAGTTTTAATGTGCAGGATAAAAAACCAAGATATATTACATTCACTTCTTTTAGAGTAATAATAGGTACCTGCTGTCATTATTTCCTATATTTCCAGTTCCAGATAAATATAAAAAATATATAAAACCTGGTTAATAAATACATAACATTTCCCATTTTTTACTATGAAAACACCCACCCGACTACTTTCCAATAAACAAAAAAGAAAAAGGCACGTCCAAAATTAAAAATAATTATCTTGTCGTTCGACTATTCAGTAATGATCTTTGTAATTTGATTGACTGCCATCGAACAAACCCGGGAGTTGTTCAAAGCCAAATGATATCTACTTTGTAGATACATATCCTAACAAATGCAAATGTCTAACTTGGTAGCAATAGTAATAATCATATAATAATTAACTGGTATTCATGAATTAATTGCATGTAATGGCGAATAATGACAGTTTTACGAAACTGCGTACATGCATATGCACCTATTTCTAATCAAACAACATTATAACAATTAAATGGCGAAATGTGTATGCAAATGAATTAGCAATATACGTTCTGAAAAGCAATAATAAATATATTACTACAGGGATATGTTATTTTTCAATTCTTGAAGGTATTGTAGGTGGCTTCGTAATAATAAGTAATTACTCACATTCACTTGAGTTATTGTTACTTAATAACGTTAATGCTTAGGTAAGTACATACTTTATTTTAGTATGTATATGCATAAAAAATGTATTTCTTCAAATGGTTTGTACAATTATGTTTAGAAAAATAACGTCTTAAATACGTAGTATAAGGAAGTATTGCGATGACGAAAATTTTCGACCTGGAGATTTTTGCAGATGTCCACGTTTTAAAGTTAGCTGATACCGAAAATGTGGTTTTTAAAAAATGCCTCTCTCTGTGTGTGTGCGTGGGTGTCTGTGTGGCACCACGATAGCGGTAAAGCGGCTATATAGATATCAATTCCAAATTTTGTATTTACGAGTATAATCTCCCTCTTGAGATCTGATTAGTTTTTCAGTTAAATCGGTATACCGGAAGTAGTAGTTTACTTTAGTGATAATATCGAATTTTGCCAATATTCGGTCAACTACTAAGTTTAAACAAATTTATAAAGAATTCATATGTACTCAAAATTAAATTTGAGAAAAATTTTATTATAAACGTTTTTTGAAATTCCTACCGGAAGTAGGGCTTTTACTCTTATCGAAAATCAGTTTCTTGCAAATATTTCGCAAGTCATGCTTTTTAGACGGGTACCTTATAATCACAAAAGTATTTAGAACTTAATTTTCAATATCTTTTGTATAAAAAAAATTCAAAATTCGGACCGGAAGTAACACTACTCTTATCGAATAGCGATTTTTGCAAATATCTCGTAAATTATGCATCCTATATGTATTTATCAAGAGTTTAAATGTATTTAGAGCTACATTTGGAATAATTTTCGTATAAAAGAAATTTCAAAATTCGGACCGGAAGTAACATTTTCACTCTTGGCGAGTAGTACTTTCTTTAGAATATCTCGCCAAGTATGCATCCTATAGAGACTTATTAAGAGAATAGAAAACTTCATTTCTACATTGCAACTGGTTATAGGTGCTTACTGGAAATATTCTTTTATTTCAGCGTATTTAGCAGTTAGATTTTGTGTTATTGTCCCCATACACAATTGCCGCAATGTTAATAAATCTGGATTTCTATTAAAAACTGCGTCTAACTTTTGCCGAAGGCCACATCCGAAATCACTTGAAATACTTTTGAAATTATTAATAGCCACATCTAATGCGGTTAACCCATCTTTTAATTTAAGATTTCGATTTTCAAAATATGTGATTAGTTTAGGTAAATTTCCAAAGTGTTCCTGAAGGAATGACAACTCATTTTTTAAATTTGGGGTAAAGAAGTTTTTCCCCGTAAAGAGCTACTCTCAATGGTGTTTTTCTGAAAACTATTTTAAAAGCGGATACAAGTCTATCAACTTCCGGATAGGTGTCTCTGATATATTCACAGATTCTGTGGAGAGCATGTGCTACACAAGTAATAACATATTAGGATATGTTGTTGTCCGAATAAAGCATTTTGTGCAAATTCTCGTCAATGGTTCCAGCATCTGTTTCCGCATCAACTGTATTTATAACTTTAGATGCTATTACATATGCATTATATGGAATAGTTGCTGTAACATTTACCACACAGCGACATCGACAGTTTCGTCGGCACTTATCCATAGGTACTGATTTGAAAGATGTCTTCTAATGCATTCGTGAAGCACTTAGAAACATGATATTGGCGTAAGGTGGATTCATCGTTTTTAAATTTAGTAGTCTTCTCAAAGGTCAGTGTGACGTTAGTAGGTGTACCTATTTCAAAGTACAATCAAATAATAAAAACTGTTTAAATATATTAAGGAACTTTATTTCTTAAATATACATAGATATCAACGAAAACGTATTAAATTAATATTAATAGAAGTATGTACAACATACAAACACAGTAACAAAATATTAATAATTTGTTAAATACATATATCACAAACTGAAATTTATTATTCAACACTTGGGGTGATTACTGACTGGTTTCCCAAATATCCTTAATCTACTAATTCCTCCATCGGGCATTATGGTTATCCTCACATGACTAACAGGTTTGTTAGAAATCAAATCACCACTGGTGTATATGTGGGTCTTATGTGCAGATAGCTGTATAAAAAACAATAAGAAATAAATTAGCATATAGAGTTAGGAATATTTGTAATTTAATATTACTTTTGTTGTGGGAAGCACTGTTTTCCAAACGATTTTTTCATCACAAATTACACCTCCTTCGATTTTAGCCGAGTCCGGATAATTCCCTTTAAAATGCGTAGTATCAATTTGTATTTCGCCTATTTGGCCTACGCATCCAAACCTGAAGATGGCCCATTCATTTCCGGGCACTTGCAGAATATTATGCTCGTCGGCTTTCAGAATTGGAGGTCTATCGATCCTTCTTGCTGTTTCCCAACCATCACCCATATTCTTACCAGTTCCAGGACTTATTAAATTCTTGGGATGACCATAATGGGCGTTAGAATAACTTTGACAAACTCCTCCGTGCTTCATTGCAACCAGATCTATTGCTTTGGGATTGGTCAGATCGATTTCGTGGAGAACTTCTCCGTAAACTCTGAGTCTAGCAATTCCTCCATCTGGGAAGATGTTTAACCTGATGTGAGTGTAGACTTTATCGCTTTTGATCGTGAAAAAACTGCGACTGGTGTTGATGTAGCCTGCTTTTAATGGTGTCATGGAAATTAATTCGTGCCAGTTTTTTGATTTTAACTTTTCAACTTGTTCAAGAGCTTCATCGGTAGATTCAGTACCCATGGTTTCTGTTGGTCTTTCTGGAAATTTTTCCTCATCTGAAATATAAATCAAACTTTAACGATAAAAGTAGGTGTAATTCCAAACTGATTTTGAAGGGTTTTATTTAATTGATATATGAATTCTGAGGTACCTAAAACTTTTTATAATCGTTGACATTATTTGATTTACCTTCTGCTGATAAGCGTGCTGCTTGTAGAGAAAACTTAGGTGCATAGTTTCCCGTGAAGTAGGCTGTATCAACTTCGATAGCTTTTATAACTCCTGGTATTCCCAATTTTACGATGCACCAATCGTGTCCTGGTTTTCTCTTGCGTCTTGTTTCCCAACCGTCCATCCATTTTCCATAATCCGTGAAAAGCCCCGCTTTGAATACTGGTTCTTCTGATTTTAATAAGTTTTCAGCTGATGCGAACCAATCGTCAGTAGCAAACAGTATTTGTCCGCCATTCTGAAGCAAGGGGAAAGCAATATTTAATATACTAGCCTACTAAAAAGAGCATATTTATAAGGTAAGGTGGGGTAACGTTGTCATCTTTTCACACTTAATTTTTTTAAATTCTTATAAGTCACGACTAGATAACAGTATTTCCAAAACAAACAATATATACCAATGTTGATTTTTGTGTAATATTTATTTGACAGAGTTTTCGAGCATTTTCTTAAAAAAGAAATATTTAGCAAACAATAAAAAGGGTCAATGTTAACCGACGATAGTCAAACATTAGCACCCCCATCTAACTTTGTAGAATGTCAATTTTAGGCGCATTTAGGGTAAGTATGGCATGCGACAGACTTTGATTTTTAAAATGTTTATGATAATTTTATTCAAGATTTGTAAAAAGAAAATATAATAATCTGCATGCAAAATTCAAAATGCAGACCGGAAGTACCACTTTTACTCTTATCGAATAGCGATTTTTTGCAAATATGTCGTAAATTATACATTCTATATATATTTGTCAAGAGTGCAAAAGTATGTCATGCTAGATTTGCAATATTTTTTTGTATAAATGAAATTTCAAAATTCGGACCGGAATTAACACTTTTACTCTTAGGCAGTAGCACTTTTTTTTTTAATATCTTGCAAAGTATGCATTCTATATACCCTGTCTCAGAATAAGAAGGAGTGATTCAAATATCCCGCCAAAACATGGAACACACAGCTTAAAATGTAGTACATAATTTGATATGTCATCATGACACTTGAGATTAGAAGAACTGTATTATTTTTAAGTAAGGATTTTTCTGTTTTGTGTTTCATTTAATACTTTGGTTAAAGTGGATGAATGTGTCGCTTTTCATTGTACCAATCGAAGCGGTAATAAGAGTGCAAGACAATTGAGTGGTTTTTATCAAAAACAGCCAATGTCATTTTTTGTTAAATTTTAGCTATTGGAACTACTTGCTGCAGAAATGACATGTGCATATATCTATAAACTTGTGTGTCAAAAACTGCCGAAGTCAGTGAGATACAGCGCAGCGGTAGAAAAATATGGCGTTTTAGCTAAAACAAACAACTAATGTCACAATATGACATTGGCAGTTTGTGTCTAGATTTTAAAATCAGTTTAAAAAGTTCAGCGCGCAACGTGCTTGTTATTTTGCAATGTCTTTTATTCTTTTTATTGTTGTTGCGTAAAATAAACGGCACAGACTCTATAATGTCATCGAACATTTTAAGAGATCCAGATTCGAATGTACCGTGGCCTGCTAAAAGAAAACGCAAAGCGAGAAAAAGTGAGGTTATAAAAAAGCAGAAAGTATCTGGAAAGTATCATATAAATCATAAAGGAGCTGCTAAAGCGGCTAGGTCTACAGGGGTAAACTGCAGGTAAATTTACATTGATTCCAAGGTAATTTAATACTCTCTAATTAATATTTTTTGATGCAGATGCAAATGCTTTGAAAAGATTGAATTTAACGATCGTCAAAACATATTGCAAAAATTCATTCGTTGTCTTCAAAGAATGAACAGGACAGCTACCTAGCGGGTTTTATTTCACTCAAAAATGTAAAACAAAGAAGACCCAGACATAAACAAAACGACGATGATGACGGTCCGTGTTTCGACCATTCTGTAGCTTTTTATTATAAAATTAGATACCGCCATACTGCGTTTTTGAGCTTGTGATTCCATCAAAACTTCTGGATTAGCTCCTTGTGACAAGCGTGGAAAACATGACAATAGGCCTTCCAAAACACCAGATGAGATTTTGAATCTTATTAGGCTGCACATTAAGTCTTTTAGAGGGAGACAATCTCATTATTCACGCAGAGATAATCCCAACAAAGTCTATTTACCGGAAGAGTTAAGCGTTAAGAAAATGCATAAGATGTTTTTAAATGAAATTAGAATTAATGTGTCATATCCCATTTATTATAAAATATTTAAGAATGATTTTAATATCACGTTTGGTGTATCAAGAAGTGATACGTGCGCTAAGTGCGACGAACTTATTCTAAAAATACAATCTGCTGACGATGATGCTATCAAAAATCAACTTATGACTAAAAAAGATCTTCACCTGCGAAAAGCAGAAAAGTTTACCCAGTTAAAGAGACATTACAAATCAGAAGCAAGAGCAGGCAGATGCATGGCAATATCATTTGACTTTCAACAAAATCTTCCTTTGCCGCATATATGAACCAGTGACGTATTTTTTAAAAGGTAGCTATGTCTTTGGGATTCACAATTTAGCTGATGATTCAGCTTCTATGTATGTTTATACAGAAGATACTGCAAAAAAAAGGTTCTAACGATGTCATATCCATAGTTCTACATTACCTTAATAATGAGGATATAACACATAATAATCACCTTATTATATTTAGTGATGGATGTTCTGGTCAGAACAAAAATCATGTAATGGTAAATTTCCAGTACATGGTGGTACATGTTTTATAACTATTCAAAAAATTTTCTCACGTATTTCCCATAAGAGGCCACTCTTTTCTGCCTAATGACCAGGATTTTGCTCTAATTGAGAAGAAAAAAAGAAACAATAGCCCAGAAGTTCCAGATGATTGGGATGTATTAATAAAAGAATCGAGGGAAAAAGCATCTCCATTTAACGTCGTCAATATGAGTCAAGAAATGTCTTTTGATATGCAAAGCGCATGTTTTCCTTACTTCTTAAAAAGTCCAAGACCAATTTTAAGCTTGAGACAACCCGCAATATCAGGTGATTCTTAATATGTCAAAGTTCGAGAAACTTACACTGGCCCATGGACGCACTGCACCGTTCGAAAGAAAAAATCTTTAGAAAATTTTATGGATTTGAAAACCATGTACAATAAAAGTTCTGATAAAATAAAAAATTTAACAACTCTGGCCGCCTTCGTAAAAAAAACAGAAAGTGTCTCGTTTTATCAATCATTTTCTGTAATAGAAGCCACCAACAATATTAACCTTGATGAAGCTGATAACAGCGATGGACAAGAATAGAAAGAAATATTTGTATTAATTACTTTTTATAATAAAACAAATTATTTAAATATATTCTAATTTTTTATTAGCAAAAACATCCATTGTCAAAGCTCATTATTTGTCTTTCTTCCAAATTAAATGTTTCATATGCATAAAGTTTATTGTAAATCACGCAAAATAAGGATTTTTACTCATATTAGCATAAAAGAAGTGATAAACCAAATGATATTGGCCTGGTAAAGTTTTCTGGAAACAGTGTTTTTGACATTGGTTATTTTAGATAAAAACCCCTCAATTTGAAACAGGAAGTATAGTGAATGTATTATACCAACATGAAATTGTGAATCAAGTCTATTTATTATTAAATATTTGTACCAGAGAGCAAGAATGAATCAAACCTTTTATCTTTTATCAAGACGTCCTTAAGAATTAGTAGAAGAAGTTTTGCTTATTAGTTTCTACTTTAAATATCAGTAAAGGACTTATACAAATAAATCATTCCTATTACCATTAGAAACCTTGAGCAGGTAAATTCAAGCAACCACTCTTGGGAATGTGAATCTTACATACAACAGTAATAAATATAAAAATTTACATCGGCTGAAGTTGCTTACATGACCTGCAAAGATAATTACATATACACATTACTACTTATTATTTGCTATTTATGTATTTTGAAAATATGGAGAGCAATTTTAGTTGAATAATGTACACTTATACTCTTGTAACGTACACAATTTTTTATTTCTATTATATACTAGAAATTAACAGTAATCTAGCGTACACACACAAAACGATTAAAATTACAACAATTGAGACTATAATTACAAAAAGAAAATTGCCGCATAAATTAGTGTGATTCATTTGTGCTGGACATTAATTAGTCACAATCACCATCACTGTTTCAGACATAAATAATAAATGGTTTCACAATTATCCATTAATCCACCTATGTTTCACGTTCTCTTTGCTACTTTAATTACATGGTCCGCACATTTTTTCCAATTATTTATGGTAACATTTCTAATTGCTTCTGTTAAAAGTTCTCGTACAAGTGATATTTTGAAAGGGGAATTTTTTGAAGCAACTTCACCTTCTTCTAGTTGGGCCCAAATCATTTCAGTTGGATTGCGCTCGCAATGATATGGAGGTAACCTATGCAGCTGCCCTTTTCAACTTGGATAATATTAGTCGTAGCATCCTTCAAAAATGTTGCCGTTCATTTCATGAATCAATATACAATAGTCCTTCCCACACATATATCAAACCAGATCCTTGCGTTTCTTTACCAGTAGGGCTTTTTAATCCTGTCGATAGGCTCTCAACAAAAACTTGTCGTGCACTCATACTTTTTTCTTTGTGTGTCCTTCATTCAAGCATGTTTCATCTAATTAACTATTGGACGACCATCATAATCTGTACTGTTTTATTATTCTCAGATATTCTCCACCATATATTTTCACCTTTTTCTGTTAGTAGGTACAGGTTTCTTATTACGTTTGACATATCCGAAATATAACATGTGTATGAACATGTGGTAGGTAATATAATTAGTATTTAATTAACACTTACTTGAAATTAATGAGTTTCAAGAATTTGTGTAGAACTGCTCAGTTCATTTTTGCAATGATATTAAGTGTAGGACGTTCGATTTAAAAAAAGAAACTGTGCGCTGCTGTTTTTGACAGATTCATCAAATTCAAAGTTTCAAATGCCTGATCACTTGTTCCTTAGGTCGCACAGTGTTTCAATCAAACGTTGTTATCTGGTCAAAAGTCATTGGCGAATTTCCGAAAAATGTCATTAAAATGTGACAAACAACTCCTCAATAGACATGATTCCAATGATTCCAAGATTTGTTTTTCTTTGCATTAAGCGGAAGTGATAATTAAGATGTGTATGAAAGGAAAATAGTAGAGTGCGTTTGCATTATTCGTTATTCTGCTGTGTTTGCGATAATTTCTTACAGTGCTTTTTATTATTGTGTATAAACATATTTTGGTTATGGATTGTAAAGTTAAAGGTGAGTACTTTTATCGATTTGTTGTATTTATAAGTCCAAAAACTAAATGCTCCTGTTTGCCCCCGGGCTAAAATTTATTTATGTCATAGCTGCTACTTTCTGCTTTCAAAGTATAATTATTTTTAACTGCACATTTTTGTACAACTATTTTTTTTTTATTTTTAAGATTGCGTCTACACTATTTTGAAACAAGAGCTTTTTGAGGAATGGCTGAAACATGAAAAAAAAATATCAGAACAGCATGTTCGGGTGTCACCGAAGCTTTACTGAGGGAAACAAAAAATGCTCTCAGCAGATTTTCCTCAAAATTATCTGAGAAATGGAAGAATTGGGGAAAAAGCCGGGACGCTTTCTGTTGAAAAATTCATTGTGGATGGCACGAGATTTACGCTTTAATGTTTCCCTTTACCAATCTCAACCATCCACATCAGGATGTCTAATGCGCCTGGGCGGCCTCGCAAGATATTCGATGAGTCGAGCCACAAGACAAAAAGGAGACGC
Organism: Amphimallon solstitiale; assembly: GCA_963170755.1. Taxonomy (NCBI): domain Eukaryota; kingdom Metazoa; phylum Arthropoda; class Insecta; order Coleoptera; family Scarabaeidae; genus Amphimallon; species Amphimallon solstitiale. The sequence goes on from OY720680.1 coordinate 61,141,347, forward strand.
CTTCAGGACTTAATCGCTTCGCGGACTATATCCGAGTTAATGACTGCCGCGGAATTTTCAGCGCGATTATCTAGTTATAGGGACTTGGCTGCAGTAACTAAACACGCTCACGCTAGTGAATATGCAGAAAAATGCAAGGAAGTGAAAAAAACACTGACAGCACCAATCAGAGATGTTTAACCATAGAAGAAGCTTTGGCATATTATGTTGACTCAAAGTCAACTATCCACTCCTATAAACAGACTCGAAAGTGGAGCATGAAAGCGGGACATCAAGTATTTGCTTCTTTTTATAGCACTAGAAAAGCTAAAGCTGCATGTTTTCCTCCTGAGGATCAAATTTTTGTAAATAAAAACCGTGCTGAAATCAAACTTCAGGCGATTTTAGATAAAACAGTTGAACGTTTAGTTACTACTAAGCGTGAAGTAATAAGCAATTTGTCTCCTGCCTCATCCGTCACCCTTATTAGTAAGTGGGGTTGTGACGGAAGTTCAGGTCACAACACGTACAAACATACACGTCAATAGTGACGATACTGATGAATTTTTATTTGTGTTTTCACTTGTACCGCTGTAATTACGTGACGAAAGTGGTAACATTACATGGCAGAATCCTCGACCATCGTCGACTATGTATTGTCGTCCAATTAAGTTTATTTTCTACAAAGAAACTACTGAATTTACCGTGTCTGAGACAAATAGAGTTTTGGAGGAAATAAACGGGTTGCTGCCGACAATGTCTAATGTTGATGGTTATGAGGTATCTGTGAGGCATGAATTACTTTTAACAATGATTGACGGTAAACTGTGCAATGCTTTGACTAAAACTTCTTGGACACAAAAGTGCTATATTTGTGAAGCTACTCCAAAATTAATTAATGATGAGTCCAGGGAGTACGTTGCGAATAAATATAACCTTGGATTTGGTTTATCAATATTGCACGCCCGGATTCGTTGTTTCGAATACTTGCTTCATATAAGTTATTGTCTAGAAGTTAAAAAATGGCAGCTGCGAGATTCGGCTGATAAAAGTACTGTGAAGCAACGTTCAGAAACGATTCAAAAATGAGATGGGTTTAATTGTAGACAAACCCAAAGCAGGGTATGGCAACACCAATGACGGAAATACTGCTCGCAGATTTTTTGGAAATCCCGAGCTCAGTGCAAAGATTACAGATTTGGATGTAAACCTTATAAAAAAAATTGACACCTTACTTAGAGCTTTAGCATCGGGCTATGACATAAATATAGACAAATTTATAAATATAGCACAAGTGCCGAAATTATCAAATTCACTCTTCTGCCAATCGGGCAGCTATCTGAGGAAGCTCAGGAAGCTCGCAATAAAGATTGCAGAAGATATCGAGAACGTCGTACACAGAAGCGATCACGTAAGGCTACGAATAGAGATTTACTAAATATGTTATTGATCACATCTGATCCTGTAATTAACAGTTTGAGAGAAGTAATCTCCCTTCCGAAGTTCTAGATTTAATAATACCTCCACCTGAAAATATATGTAGAAATATAGCCACTACCAATAAAGATATTATATTACAGGACTATGTTACAGGAGATTCATCAGCGGAAGAATTTAATGATAGTGATTAGTTCAGAATTACCTAGTATTAGTAGTAGGTATTTTAAAATTATGTTTATAATTAGGTTTAATTTTGAAATTTCTGGTTACTTTTTTTATCTTTCATAGACACAATAAATTTTTATTTACCCAATAAACGCATTTTTATTTAATAACATCAGTTAAATATATGTAGAGCTTTACGTTTACAGTTTAGAGTGAACAAAATCTTAAAATCAGTATTCAATAAATGCATTAGGAACAAAAAATTTACTTAAATAATTTTGTCCAGCTAACTTGTACTGATCGAAACACTGTGGGTCGTTAGCCGTCTGATCGCTCATGTTCAAATTGTACATAAACGTACGGATTTTATTTAATAACACAATAAAATATAATAAACCAAAGTCAAAATGCAAGAGACTAGGTTATGGCTTGGTTATAAACATAAAATGACGTTTTGGCGAACTTATTTTCCCATGTTAAACTTGCCTACGCAAGAACCAATGAGATGCCTTAAACATATACATCATTTTGAATCACTACTTCTTATTCTGAGACAAGGTTATAGCGATTTATTATGAGAATAGAAGTATTTAGAATAGGATATTGAATAGTTTTTATGTAAAAAAATTCTTAAAATTATATAATTTGAAACGCTCATACGTATAGGAAAGTCGTGTAGTGGCCACACCTCATTTTATTTATTTTAATTTAATAGTACAGAAATGGTACAGAACTAATATAATAGAAGCTAGATTTTCATCTGGGTTTACTTTTGTATCCATGAATACGAGACAAAATTGTCGTCAATAGTTCGACGACTCCTCAGTTGACGTTAGTATTTCTTTGACATTTTGTTGCCAAATGATATTGTGAAATGCTTAGCTAATAAGAGAAAACAGATGGCGCATTTTGTGGTTTTCCTTGTTTAATAAACACAGCTTAATGAAAGCTGGATTCTTATCTTCTTTTGCTCTACGGTTGTATCGCAAAAATGAATTCAATGGTTTGATAGCTCTTAAATGTCTGTAATTTTGAAAATATTATAACAATAATGAAGTGTATAAATGAAGTTCTGGTCCTGTTCACACTTACGACAATGGTTTATTGTAAGGACAGCTCGAAGTCGGCACTGGGTGAGCACCCATACGTAGTAAATATTCTCGAAGAGAATGTCCACCTGTGCAGCGGAGCTTATATTTTAGCTGTTTGGGTTCTAACAAGTGCAGACTGTTTGGCTCGGACAAATGCGTCAGAGTTAACCCTTATAATGGGTTCGGTTGCAATTGACGGGAGGAGGGGTCAAAAAAGGTACTCGAGGACAACTATCGTTTATGATGGTTTCAGTATGAGTGCTCCAATGGAAGGTAATATTGGCTTAGTGAAGATTAATAAACAGTATATACTCTTTAAAGATGTTATACCTGTTAGGGTAGCACAAGTTTCTCATATGAAGGTGAAAGAAACGTGTTTTATAACTGGCTGGGCTAGTAAAGACAGCAACGGAAACATTACATATTCTAAATCACTGCAGGTATCACGTTTGACGCTGCTTTTAGATGACTGCGAAAAGAGGATCTCTTCAGACAAAGAAGCAAAGAAAGCTTATAATGAAGATGAAATGGTTTGTGGCACTGGAACTGGCTGCCATGCAGATTCTGGCGCACCTTTAGTCTGTGGTGAATATCTGGTCGGTGTGCTTTCGTGGAGCTCAGGGTGTGAAAAGAAATCATCAGTCACTTTAATGGCGGCTGTTTATGATCATGCATCATGGATAGAGACTACAACAGACACGAAACTACGGAACGTTCGTGAAGCGTCTGGTGAACCTGCGTGGTGTAATAGAGCACTTAGAATTCACCGAAATTCGAAATTAATGACGAATTTATTATATATTATTTATTTATATTGGAGAAAACATTTTAACATACTTTAGTTATCAAAATTTACAGTTGTCTGAATAAATATGTAATCAGCAACCTCGGCTGGAAATTATCGAAAGTTTAATAAACACTTTCCCTGCTAGCATTATTTCTAAATGAAAAGACTGCACAACATTCAAGATGCCAACCTATAGGCATCACGGCCAACACACATACTTTGCTTATTAAGAATTAGCCGATCAAAAGTGAAAAATACCAAGCCAGAAATATGTACTAGTAGCAGTAATTTACCACTCCCACTCGTAACCTTTTCACAGTGCGTGCCACGCAGATAATTACTTAAAACTTGGTCGTCTCGCAACGTGTACGTCGCTGTTATAAGCGCTGTCAGCGGAAACATTTAAACAAAGGTAAATTTTGTGTTCGCAACCAAATCTATTGAATTGGTTGTGATGTATTTGAATAATTCAGGTAAGAATCGATAAGTATTGATATGTTTAAACGGCATTAATAGTATATTATGCAATGAGCATTTAATGATATAGCTATTAAGACACGAGTAAGAAAATTGTAATGAATACGAGTGTCTTAATAGCCATTAAATACGAGTTGCATACACTATTTTTTCTACGACCCCATAATAAAACATTATTTTTTGAACATTCCATTTCATAAATTGAGGTTAAAATTTTCCATGCACCTTTGCGAATTTAGCTGGTAATAAGTTGTTCGCGGTTACTGGGGCTTGTTCCATAATTTCTGGTGGACTCAAATTTTACATTTCAGTGTCATTATCCCTCATTTTAACCGTTTATATTTTCAAAAAAGCACTCACTCACTTATAAATTGCAGAGAACTGTCACATTTATTTAATTTGTATATCTGTCAGATATGCAGTCGCCATATTGAATATTGTTTGAATATTGGAATGTCGCATTCCTATTGGATATAAACTTGTATCGTAATGAAAAATCTGTATTCCTATTGGATATAAACTTGTATCATAATGAAAATCTTTATCGTAGTGGACATCATTAAAGTACAGGTTCAGCATATCTAATAATACAATTAAAGTATGGGAACAGAAACACATTATTTTGTACTACATGTTAGACTTTAAATGAAGAGTCGTGTTTCAATGGAATTTTTGCTTAATTATCTCGTTTAATTGACATTTAGTTATATTATAGCCTCCTCTCGGGTTTGAGTGCGGATAGCTGCTTTTGTCCATATTATAGTTTTGATAAAAAATCAATTTTTATTTGAAACTTAATAAAGCGCGATTTTCTTTGTTTCAGGTACACCTGGTACCTCGGGTACAAAAACAGTGAGTCGTAAAGATCTTTACGATCTAATGGAACATCAAGATTTGCCTAATTTGGATGAAAAAATTAAATATCTGGAAGATCGCCTGTTGTCCTATTATAGCGACACACCAAAAAATGTAAGCAGTTTAAAACGAAGATTTGCAAACTTTAAAACATCAATAAAAGAAAAATGGTCTAAAGCCCATAGAAAGGAAGGAGTATTTCTGAAAACCGTACAAATTACCAGTAAAAAAGTATAGAGGGAAAAGAACTAACGAAGAAAAAGAATTAGAAGTGCTTACAAAAAAAACATATTCAGAAAAGATTTCGAAAAACTGGAAGAAGTCGACATGCCAAAAGCTAATGTCGGAAATATCTACTAGCAGGAGATTCTCTGAAAACCCTCAATTAGCTGCCGACATAACAAAAGTTGATTTTGAATTGGTATATAGTGGAAACTATATCAAGTGGCCATAAAATAAACGTGTATTAATAAAGTTTAAAATAAATTTTAAAGAAAATTCTTTTTATTTATAATTATACAATCGATGTTAAATATTGAAAACACAAGTAGATATTTAAAATGCATTTAAATAAACGGTTTAATTAAAGAAGACGTAATTAATACATTGAAAACTAGAATGGAGTGAATACTACTGAGATGGCCTCTTTGTAACCATGCAAATCATATGAAAAATCAAAATACGAGGTAAGTAATTTTTAGTTTACAATTTTATTTACATTATTTTGATTTAGGTTTAACTAAGTACACAATACCAATATGCGAGTAGATTTCAGAATTTAAATATTTGACGATTCATTTGATGTATATATTAAAATTTTCAACGCATGACAGAATCTGTGAATAAAATCGAAGCGCTGTGATCGAAATCGAATATCGTCTAGCTCCACCTACTCACACCCCCTTGCGTCTACCCGTCCCGCTAGTAATAGGTATAAGTTGGATAAGTTTCTATTTGTTAGTAAACGCCCCTCTTAAGTTAATAACATACAATTACAAGAAGCACACGATTATGCTAAAATTTAATTGTACAGGCTGTCCCAGATAGTGTGCTCACCATTGGGATCTCGTGAACGGTAAGAGATAGAGAGTTGGTTAAATGAGACAAAATGTACGTGACACCTGGGTTTATTTTTTTAAGCAAAAAAACTTAAAAAAAAATGAACGATACGTGCGCTATAGGGGAAAAACTAAAAATCGGCAATTTAAATTTCGTCGTTTAACTTATTTCATGTAAAAGATACCGAAATACTATTTTGACATTATGAAGGTACTTTTTTACGCAGAATTCAAATTTGGTATTGCAACCTCTGAAGCTTTTATACGTTTCGAGATTTTTATACAAACTTTCTTATTTTAAATACAAATCGTAGGCGGCTTTGACTGTATCAAAAAGAGCATAATTTGCTGATTTCAATGATGTCTAACACTTTGGGTTTATTTGTAGAAATAACAAAGTTATAATGATATTTGTGCAATTTTTGGTGTCCTTATGAATGCATAGGCTATACATCAGAGGCAGCATTGAATTATTAAGACAATAAGTAGTATCTGTCAAATTTATTTACAAGCAAGTTACGTATCGGTTTATTTTTGTGTTATTTAGTCTGCTATTTTGTTCGTTTATTTAAAAATCACCGCATTTGTTGTTTTGGTTCGTTTTATTACTTGTTTATTGTTGTTCACGTTATGGAGAAATTTAATAATGAAGAGAAATATGATATGCTTCAAAGTTACATATTGGCTCACAAAAATTCAAGGAATGCAGCTAATCATTATTTGGAGTTGTACCCAGATCGACGGCAACCACACGAAACTTTATTTCGAAGATTAGAAGTAAATCTAAAAACATACGGTGCCTTTAGTAAACCGAAAAGAAATAGAAAAAGATTAGATGAGGAAGCCCAAGTTATTGTATTAAATCAGGTGCGTGAAAATCCAAAAGTTTCCACAAGAGAAATAGAAAACAACACCGGAATCCCTAGAACATCAGCCCATAGAATATTAAAAAAGCATCGATATCATCCTTACAAAGTCCACATTAGACAAGGACTCCAACCAGGAGACGCAGAGAGGCGGACTCGTTTCTGTCATTGGTACATTAATCAGAATAACAACAATGTTACATTTCTGTTTAATGTGTTGTGGTCAGATGAATCTCGATTTACGAACAATGGGTTATTTAACAGAAATAATATTCACTATTGGGGGACAGAAAATCCCCATGCTCTACATGAAGCTCGACATCAAGAACGTTTTGGGTTCAATGTGTGGTGCGGTATTATCGGCAGAAGAATAGTTGGACCTATTATCTTCAATAACAATTTAACGAGTGAATGCTATTTGAACTTACTTCAAGGTGAAATAGAAGATCTTCTAGACGATATTCCGCTTAATCTAACTGCGAATATGTATTTTCAACAGGATGGGGCACCAGCACATAATGCTCACATTATTACGAATTACCTAAATAATAGATTTGGTAATCGGTGGATTGGTAATCGAGGACCCATTTCATGGCCTGCACGTTCCCCAGACTTAACCGCAATAGATTTTCTCCTTTGGGGTTACATAAAAAATAAGGTGTATAAAACACAATTTAATAATGTGGAGGAACTGCAAGCTTGTGTTTTAAGAGAGTTTCATCGGATAAATGGACGTATTTTAGAAAAAGTGATTAATTCCACACTAAGAAGAGCTCAGTTATGTATCAATAACAATGGAGGACTTTTTGAGCATTTAATGTAATTTATCTATTTACTAATAGTAAATAAATAGTTAGGTATGTGAAGTTAGTGTTTTATTTACTTTTCAGTCATTTTTGTATTTTGTTTCCAGGAATAGGTAAGTATAAAACAAAAAAATATGCTAATTATTCTTGTAACTTTGTTATTTCTACAAATAAACCCAAAGTGTTATACATCATTGAAATCAGCAAATTATGCTCTTTTTGATACAGTCAAAGCCGCCTACGATTTGTATTTAAAATAAGAAAGTTTGTATAAAAATCTCGAAACGTATAAAAGCTTCAGAGGTTGCAATACCAAATTTGAATTCTGCGTAAAAAAGTACCTTCATAATGTCAAAATAGTATTTCGGTATCTTTTACATGAAATAAGTTAAACGACTAAATTAAAATTGCCGATTTTTAGTTTTTCCCCTATAGCGCACGTATCGTTCATTTTTTTAAAAGTTTTTTTATTTAAAAAAGTAAACCCAGGTGTCACGTACATTTTGTCTCATTTAACCAACTCTCTATCTCTTACCGTTTACGAGATCCCAATGGTGAGCACACTATCTGGGACAGCCTGTATAATTTTTTATTATTGTGAATTTCACGCCAAGAAAAACACAAAATTTCAAATCTGAGAAATAGTAGTAAGTCTAGAGCCGACAAATAGAGCCCAACCCATGATAGTGACAAAGCAATAGGAACATCCGAGAATACAAGAAATACAAAATTGAGGAAGTCCACCGAAAAAAACCGGAAGAAATAAAGTTGCAAAATGAAATATTTTTTTATGTTTTTTTTTCACACTTAATAAGCGATCCTCGCTATTAATGATTATACAAAAATAAATTAAGTTATATTGTTTAAGAGTTTACTCATACTAAATGTTTGAAATGCTGCTAATTTTTACAGCCATCGCTATTGGCTTAACACAACAATAAACACTCAGATTTCAGAAGTGCAAATGCATGATACAAGCTGTATATAATAATAATGTTTGTGTTTCGATAAATGTACGTGTTTACGTATGTATATCGACGATGTCAGAATATACAAATTTTTCGGAAGATAATGGAATTTTTTTTTAACACTGACCTCTCCACTACATTTTTCATATTACGCGGCCATGACTTTCATTGCGATCTGGTATCATTAAACAAGTACAAATCAAAATAAATAAAGCAATGTAAGTGATTGCGTAAGTATTCTTGTTTACTATTTGTTATCTCTGTTTTCTTATGCATAGTGTGCGAAAGTACATAAAAATATAGGTTACAACAGAACATGTCTTGATAAGCGAGAATCATTTAAAAATAGAGATGTGAAATGATGGTTTAATCATTTTCGTATTTAATGTTTAATTCGAAAACGTCTTTTTGCATATTTATGAAACTACAATTTCGTTCTTAATTCTCTATATTATTTATTTATTTAATTTTTTAAAGATCTGCTACAGGCAGTGGCGGCGCGTGGTTTAATATTTTGGGGGTGCACAACCAGAGCCAGAAGCGAAAAATTCCATTCTGATGCTTTATCACTAATAATAAACAAGGAAAACAGTAAAGACTATTACTAACACCACACCCGCACAACCAGCCAGTTTCTAGTTTAAAAGTTCGTTTATAATCACGATTTTTGGATTTCGCCGTTCTTGCAATTCGTGAAATCAAAATAACACGACCTCCCTACCGAAGTGAATTGATTACATGTGCACACGGAGCAGGTTAAATCATCGAACGTCGTCGGACTGTCGCATGGTACAAAGAGTGCGGGCGGCAAAGGTTCCACCAATTAGATTTAATACTCACATGTGCAGTGAACGAAGCGATTAGGCGACGCAGTGGATCGATATGAAAGGCTCGCTTGAATATTAGTTGGAACAATCTCGTGTTTTGATTTCTGATTTTTGCGTCTTTGACGAATTATTTTTGAAAGTAATAAGCATGTTATACTGTTATAATAAAAGTATTTAAAGAATGATAAAATTTAAATGTTTTTTTTGAATAGGAAGAAGACGAACCGCCACTGGCTACAGGCAAAGTCCCAAACAAAGATACTGATTCAACGTGGCAGCAATGCATTTATTATACGTATTTACGTAAAGAAAGGGCAGATGACTATTCAATTATAATCATATTAATTTTATTAAGAACCTGCAGTTTCAAATTCATAATTTGTTATACTTGATTACTCAAAGTCGCTATGACAGCAGGAACGATGATTTTAGTTTCGCTTTTTCGACAAGTTAACATCCAAGTTAGGTTAGATTCGCGCACATAATATGACGCAATTTCATAGTCAACAAAATGTTCAACAAACATCTTGAGGACGTCATTTGCAAACTCCTAATAATAAGTATATATGTCATAATTTTTGCATCGTTTTGGCAACCGACACGGCCAAAGTAGGAACTAAAGGAGACGATTCAATGCCACTACAAATTCCTATCGACTGGTACAATTTTAGAACCATAAAATTAAACTAATTAATTAATATTCAAGGTTATATAGCTTCCGCTACTAAAATACTGTTACATAAAAGCCAGTTACAAATAGAGTATTTTAAATAAAGCTATTAAATATTACTTTTCTATATTTTACCTAATAGTTGGCTATGTTGTTTAGTAGGCAAACATTCGTGACAAATTTGTATTATTTGGATGACAATAACATAACAAACGTCAAGAGTAACTGTGACAAATGACAAAAGGTGTATGAATATTATCAATGTTCTTCTTTATTGTGGCTTTGAGTTCGACTATTTAGTCTTTTATTCTTCATCTGAATGCGGTGAATCTTGGAATGTTGGAGTTGAGTTTGACTAGCTTTTGTTTATTTTTATTTTGATTAGGATTTGGGGAGGGGTAGTAAAGTTTGACGATTTTGGGTCTTTTGTGCTTGAAGTTTTCATTTCCACTGTATGTGAGTGCTCTTTTAAGATTTTGGTTTGAGCAGTTTTTCATCTGGTTATTGAAGCTGAACGCTCTTTCCTTGATGTAGTCAATGATGGTTGGGGTATTTGTTTCATTCATTGGTTGATTATTTCTCATATATCATCGAGCATTTAGTATCATTCTGAGAGTGGTGTTTTGTATTATTTGCAGTTTATTGATGTTGGTCTTGCATGTGTGTGCCCATATTGGGCATGCATATGTGAATATTGGGCGTAGTATTTCTTTGTAAAGTAGGAAATTCTTGTTCATGTCCAGCTTGCTTTTCTGCCTATAAGAGGCCATAGTTGACATCTTGTTTGTTTGCTTTTGGTTATCGTTTATCGAAGATAATAATTGTGGGGAAAATTTGAACAGAATTGTAAAATTCAGAGAAGAATCTCCAAAATCAAAATTAAAAATATCCATAAGGCAAGATTGTCTTTATATAGCTTTGTATATTAAGACCAATTACGGATGCGAAACGGTTCTAAACCGTAAGAATCAAGAGAGGGGAGGGATTTTGGAAAGGAAGCTACTAAGGTGGATCCTTAGTATCAAGAGAACCTAATATAGCTGGGAAATAAGAACTAATATAGAACTTTACCAGTTTTTGGTGAAAAGACGAATTTGTTAAAAGCATAAAATTTCAATGGTTGAAATACCTGGAACGATGGACAAGATAAGAAATGTGAAGAATAGTGCTTAGAGAACCCCTGATGAGTGACGGAAGAAAGGACGGCCGAGGAACAGGTGGATAAAAGCAGTGGTGAAAGATTTTAAATGAAAGCAAATTGGAAATTGGAGATCACTTGCCAAAGACAGAAAAAAGTGGAAAGAAGTGACACAGCAAGACCTATATGGTTTTGAGCTGTGTATAATTATAATTTATTTTTTCTATTCCAATATTTAAACTACCATTTATCGTATATGTTTGTATGACGCCAAGTGTTCTCTTTTTTACGGGGTTAATTTAGCTACGGGCTCTTTAATCATGGGCTTAAGCTCTAGGTATTTTAACTGAAAAATCAACTGAAAATTAATCAAATTGGTTGACACATGTGATCAGTCTGTCGAAATAATCCGTGGTGGCACCTCAACAGACAAGTATTTTTGTATTCGTTTGGTTATTCGCTGTCGTAGAAAAAATATAGTGTGAAACTCGTTACATAAACTGACTAGTCATTTATTTTACTAAACACTCGCTCCGCTACGCTTCGCTCGTGATTAATAAAACTCGTAACTAAAGTGAGATACATAATATACTAATTACAAAAAAAAATGTCGTGCAAAAACGTATGTACTTAAATTACATTAAAATTTATTGGAGTTTAATATGCAGCTTTAGAATTGCATTCTTAATATTAATCAATCAGTAAAAACGGCAGTTTCATATCTGGTCTAGTTGCTATGATATTGCAAAAATATTGTAAAGTAGTGTAAAAAAAGGAATAAGAATAATTTCGTTTTCCAACCGACTCCTTAAATTTGATATAGAATTTGGAAATACAATGTAAATACTAATATGGAGTAATACATCGTAGGATCTGTATACAGAGTGTTAGATTTTATAAGTTTAATTAATGAAAAAAATGAGGTGTGGCCACCACACGACCTTCTTATACGTATGAAAGTGTTACTTCCGGTTCGAATTTTGAAATTTCATTTATACAAAAAATATTCCAAATACAACTCTAAATACTTTTGTACTCTTCATAAATATATATAGAATGCATAATTTTCGACATATTTGCAGAAAATCCTTATTTGGTAAGAGTAAAAGTGTTAGTTCCGGTCTGAATTTTGATTTTTTTTATACAAAAGGTATTGAAAATTAAGTTCTAAATACTTTTATACTCGTAATGTGCCTGTCTAAAAAGCATGACTTGCAAAATATTTGCAAAAAGCTGATTTTCGATAAGAGGAAAAGACCTACCTCCGGTAGGAATTTTGAAAAACTTTTTTAATAAAATTGTTCACAATTTCAATTTTAAGTACATATGAATTCTTTATAAATTTGTAAACTTAGTAGATGACAAAATATTGGCAAAGTTCGATTTTTTCAACGAAGTAAATTACTACTTCCGGTCTGCCGATTTTGCTGAAAATCTAATCAGTTCTCAAGAGGGAGATTATACCACTAAATGCAAAATTTGGAATAGATAGCTATAGCGGTTTGACCGCTATCGTGGTCACACACAGACACACAGACATTTTTTAAAAACCACTTTTTTGGTATCAGGGGACTTCAAAACGTGGACATATGCAAAAATTTCGAGGTCGAAAATTTTCATCATCACAATAGGTACTTCCTTATACTACGTATAAGAAAGTAAAAGTACATTGTGATATACCGTTGTAAAGATAAAATCATGTAGTTCCAGAATAATAACACTGGGTAACTTCCATTTAAAATATGAAATTTATTTACTTTACCAGGTTCATTTGATGTTGAATTGTTTTTCCGATTTTAACACATTACTAAAAATAAACAAACTAATAACTTTCTTATATGTCATTTTTTAGTAATTCACACAATAGCCAAGATATTTGCTGAGACACAAAATCTAACACACTGTATAAAAAGCCATATTTTTTAAAAATGAGGTGTTTCAGTATTACATATTTTGGTTACACTTAATTTCATGAAAAACTATTATGAACTAAGTATTTATGAGTATACAATAGTTTACTCATACTAAGAATTTCATTATGTATTTACTAAATAACTTCGTAGTAGTTTTATATTTAAAACATAAAATAATAGAAATTATCGAATAAAATAGACGAAAACAGATACCATTTAGGTATTATATATATGCTGATTATTATTATTATTATTATTAAATTTAACAAGGCTTTTAAACAATAATAAATAAACATACTTTCACGTTATTAAAATCCATGTACATCATAAAATATTATAAATCATTAAGTAAATTTCGTTACCTTTTCACAAGCAAGATCCGTTAAATTTTCGTAATCAGAAATTAGGGCCGTCATACTTTTGCACTTGTTCGTTCTCGAAGAAGCAGCAGGCGATAAATACTTGATTGTGGATGTTCGAATTTCTTTATATAAGGAGACGGACTGTTAGAAAAAATTCCTTCTCTCTAACGTTATCAGTTCTGTTTGTAATTGTTTATAAATTAGAAGGAGAGGAGAACTTTTCCGCCATAATATTGCACTTTGAAACACATAAGTCTAGGAATTATTTTATAAAAGTGTGGCACTGAATCAGATATACTTACGTAAGTGAATTTGAAACATTTTAATCTTGTAGCAAGACGTTTGATAGCAATCATATTACAATAATTAATGTTTCGTTTGAAATCAGATATCGATTAATAACATAATTAAATTTAGTCATGTCAGATTGTAATGACCTAAATTATTGCACAATAATAATAATAATAATAATAATAATGATAATAATAATAATAATTTTTTTTTGTTAATCTGTATGCTGTTCCTGCTTCAAATTCACGAAAGTTAATTTTTTTAAATGACACCCTATATATTTTTGAATTTTCTAGTACTGCTTTAAATTGCCAATCAAACTGTCTTTTCGTTTTCAAAATTGATTCCATTGTTTTTGGGCTATTTTTTTTTTTTTTTGAAAACATGTTCAGGAAAAAAATCATTTTCACATTGTTCTTAAAAGTAAAAACATTAACTTGGTGCTTCTAGCCAAGAAAATTCCGCATCATTTGGTATGACTTGCACGCGACAATACCTCAAAAAGCTCTGTTTTTCAAAGCCTACTTCCTGAAATTTTCACATACCAAAAACCTATTTTTTTTTAATAGAACACCCGGAGTTATGTAAATCTATTTATTACATTATTATTATATTATCTATTTATACACTTATTTATTATTAAGGCAATTATTATTGGGGTAATTTTCCATCGCAACATTGTATGTGTTAGGCATAAACAATTCTTAGAATGCGCATAAGCAGATCATGGGAACCGCTGACAAAGCCGCGTCCCCAACGCTTGTTTATAGTAGATGTATAGATGTTAAGACATTCTTATTTGTGATGTACTAAAGAACAGTAATTACATTAGATAAGTATCAATTTTACTAAGTACTATTTTGTTTAACATTGTATTTAAAAATAAAGTCTTTTTAAAAAGTGTTCTAAACAATAAAGTTACTTAATTCCCGGTATTTTATTGTCGCGTTTTATTCCCTTTTTTATTCTCTGTTATTTTTGTTAACAATGTCCTATACCTATCTTATGTAATTTCTGAGATTATCACTATAAAAGCAATCAGCAGTCAAATAAATAACTTCGAGAGCTGTTGTTCTATGCACCCAAATATTCGTTCAACCAATGGAAGGCTGGAATGGGGCCCGACTTCGACAACTTTCAAACAAAACAAAGCAAATGCTAAATCCAACTATCCCAAAAGTAATAATTTTACAGAATGAAGAGCATCGCATTTCAGTTTTTTAATGCCGGCAATGTCCAGATGCAGTATTTCATTTTTTACACTGTTGGTTAATAACGAAATAAAATAAAGATTATTTTTACTGACATATTTAAAGATGCCGCCCCACTAAAAGGTGCATGAAACAATGCTGCTATCTTCAATTTAATTTGCCCAATTGCACGTATTCTTTCATTGTTGAAGCTCTTCATAAAAGATGGCTGTAGTTTTTCAAAATTATAAATTGATGTCCTAAAAAAAAATTTTAACAACAAAATAACGTAATTTAAATAACCTAAAACTATTGAGCAACGCAAAAATCAGAAGTAAGAAAAACAAATATCATTAAAGAATATGTTCGACATAACCACAACTTAGTGCAATGCACGTGAGATATTCTGTTTTCCAAAGAAGTACTAACGTTACGTAAAACGTTTCGACATATTCTTGTAAAGGCTTTTCTGATTTCAATTATCTCCAATTTTGCTTTTTTTTTATAAGAGATTTTCTGAAATATGGTACTCTATTATGCCCACCTTGCATGTGTGTAAAATATAAAAATTGAATGTATGTATTCAGTAGTGAATGAAGTTCAACGACCATCATCTTCAATGACTTCTTTGAAATCTAGAGTGAATAGAATTAATAAATTTTCGGGTGTAATACCATAAGAGTTTGTGTTTATCCGGACAAACATTCATTTTGAACGGAAGCTTTGTTGCTTGGTAACTGACGTTTTTTTGTTTCTTAGATTTGTTACAATTTCTGAGTGATGATTTGGATCAAACTGGAGGTAAGATTTTAAGGATTTTGTGTTTGAATGGCGTTGTTAGGCATAGTATTCGATACGGCATCTTTTATTTTTTCTATAGTAGCACTGCCGAAACGATTCATTTTGGAAGAGAAAAATACAAATGTTTATATATGACGTTTATTTGAACGATACTGTTAGAATTGAAATCTCCTTGATATGGAAAATCAACATGTAGTTTTTCCACTAGCTACCTACCAGAAGTTTATCTGATGGCAAACTAACATAACGTGTATTAAAATGTCATGTTTTTGACAGATGAATTAAATTGTCTAAAATATTCTGCAGAAATACGTTGTCAAAAGTTGTTGATCGAAACATGTTAAATTTATCAAACTGAATGTATTCAGTAGTGAATGAAGTCCAACCACAATCATTTTCAATGACTTCTTTGAAGTCTGGAGGGCATAGAATTAATGAATTTTCTAAAATATTCTGGAGAAATATGTTGTCAAAGGTTGTTGACCGAAACATGTTAAATTTATCAGCAAGCATTTATTTCCTTTTTTGATTCCAAAATATAATTCAAACAAATTTAGAAATTAATTTTAATTTTTTCTGAAATGATGCTTCTTGTCAAGCTTCATTATCTTCTAGTTTACTTCACATCAAATAGTTTAGAATCTACTTCACCATACGTTGTATGATAAAGCAAAATGTGGCGGTATTTCTTCTTTTACTAGATACATGGTACAAACAAGTATAACTTCACTGTTTTAAGCTTATTATTTGATGGTATTTTATTATTACTGAAACTAACGATGGATTTAAACCAACTGTAATTATAATTGCATCCACTGTTCAATTCACACAAAAATTATCAAGTTAAAAATAGAAACAAGTAATTACATATTCCAAATTTAATAGATTGATATTATTAATTTATGGCCCTTTGTAATAATTAAGCACTTCAATCGAGCGATCACGTACAAGTGTCATGTCCAGCGTATACTTATCAAGGAAAATTCTTGATTTTATTAAAATGATACGAACCGCTGCCGTTCGTGTAATCTCTGAAGCTATTGTCATAAAACGTTAGTATGCTAAACATGTTCTTTTATGATGATAATGCATAATCTTGATTTGAATTAAATTATCGTGTATTTGTCGTATAAAATAAATTAATAGCTTATCTAATAATACCTATTCTGTATAGTAGTATTAAATACAATAGCTTTTATCTGCTCCCACTATGCTAAGTAAACTATTGTTAAATTGTTTTCAAGCAAGTAAATTGATTTTACCACGAAAGTCCTAGTTGATATTGACAGCGGATTGTAAGTGATCTATTTACCATTGTAATGGTTCTCGTATTTGAAACTTAATTAATAATATGATAGGATGAAGTAGTACAAGTCAAATTGCCCAAAGTTGGGCACCATATGAAATAGAATCTTTAAAGTTGAATTTAAAAAAATAATATAGAATTCTAAAATAAAATAAAATTGATTGTTTTGCCACCTAAACTCAGATCGGATTCTCGAGGGCGATTCAGATTAAAAGAGATGATTAATGAAAAGGTTCCTAAATCATTTATTAGATGTTAATATATAAAAAAATACCATTTTAAAATTTAAATAATAATTATATTCAAAATTAATGATTTTATATGTTTTACAAACAAAGAAAAATCTGATACCTTTATACAACAAAGAAACAAAATAACAAATTGGTTAAATACGTTTATAATGGATACTTTGAATAATATTGTCATGTAACATTCGGTATATTAAAATGGACAACTCAGCAAAAAATAACAACGTATGCTACACGATTCATATATATTTATATACCTACAAACATAGCTAAGACATATCGAATTACATTTTAATTTATACATTGAAAACGTTATTCATTTATTGAACATATTTAGCTCACCTAGATAAATATGTTTACTGTCTCTACTTGAAAATTGATTTATAATCTTTAATTCTTTATTATCAAAATACACTTTCATACAATAATCATTTATCATTTAAATAATAACTTATATTAAAGCTTCTTTCCTCATTATTAGGCGCTTTCTTCTACGCTGCTTTCCAGCAGAATCTTCTTTGTTCACGAACAAGACGTGAAGAATCGTCCTACTCTGCCAGTTGGAGCACAATATCTTTATCACAAAGATATAACACTTTGCACGTTTAATATGTAGATGCAATTTATTTAAATTACAATTAACAACAACACTTCTGGCTGTTGCCGACCCACTACAGGAGTCTTTATTCAAATTATAATTAACAACAACACTTATGGCTGTTGGCGACCCACTACAGGAGTCTGGAGTCCTGGAGTTTGCCTCTCGACACAAAGTCTAGCTTTCGACTCATACCTCGCAACACGTATTCTTGCTTTTTATAAGTGGACGCCTGTGATTCCTCGCTCTCTAAATAGTCCGGGCCTTCCTGCTACCTTTTCACACACAAGTACTTAAGTTTCCGTGTGAACGCAACACTAATCTTAAATAAACACGGATGTTTAGGCGGCTCGATACTCATATAATAATAATAAAAATAAACTTATGACTATATGTGAGTTAATACTACAATAATATATCCATTGATTTTAAATATGTTTAAAAATATTAATAAAAGTATTACTAATTAAATTATTCAATATGATAAAATTATAATATTAATATGTTAAAACGGGCTGTACCATTACACCATCCTGGGGTAAATAAGTGATTTCGAGTCATGCAAATAATAAAATATGTTAAACTTCAAATTTAATTAATAATTATTAATCTTTTGCAGTTATTGTACAATTACTACAATTGGTAACATTATTTACAAACTATGGATAACTTCCCTCATGTCTGTTGACTACCACACTCTTCTCAAAATGATCTGACTGCTCCAGTTCGACTGATCAATTGTAATAACTTGATGCGATGTACTACTGGAAGCTGGACTTCTTTTTTGTTCAGGGAGAATATTTAAATCACCGACTATTAGTACAGGTGATATTATATACTAGCTAATGCAGAAAATGCCGAAGTACATATGTTTATTACAATGGTTTCAAGTCCTTCGAGTTTGTTCCACAGTCTGGCGTCCCTCAGGGCTCCAATCTGGGACCCTTATTATTCATTCTTTTTATTAATGATTTGCTCACCTCATTATCATGTCCTACACTTGCTTATGCAGATGACATTAAAATTTATCAATCCGTCAGGACCTGGAACGACGTATTGCTTTTGCAAGAGAATTTGAATATGATCAGCGAATGGTGCATGCATAATGGTCTGGTTCTGAATGTTGACAAGTGTTGCCACATGACTTTTACTAGGAAGCATAGAATTATTCCATCCACTTATGTGATTGACGATCACAATCTTTCTAAGGTCAACGAATTTAAAGACCTTGGTGTAATTTTTGACAGCCGTCTAACATTTATCCCACATATTTCAAATTTATGTCTTGCTACCTCTAAAACCTTAGGTTTTGTTATACGTACCTGCAAGCATTTCAACAATATCGGTTTACTGAAAACTCTATTCTATAGCTTTGTTGCTAGCAAATTTGAGTATGCTTCCCCAGTCTGGGCACCACACTACACTTACCTCCAGTTAATGGTTGAGAAGATTCAGAGAAGATTCCTGAAGTTTTTGTCATACAAAATTGATGGCACTTATCCTATGCGCAATATGGATTACGCTACGCTTTTGGCACGACATGGAATGCAGTCCTTGACGTCGCGTCGTGAAAGACATGGTGCGCGTTTTATTTGGAAGCTAGTGCATGGACTCATTGATAGTTCTTACATTCTTTCCTCCATAAATTTCCTTGTTCCGCGTATTTCTTCCCGATCTTCCCCTACTTTCTCCCTTCCTATTCCTAGAACCAACTTACTATCTTTTTCTCCTGTATCAACTATGTGTCGCACAGCTGAGCTTATTTATGGTGATACTTTTTTTTAATATAATTTACTTGTATTAACGTCTTCTTTTGTATAATTTCTATTTCTAAATGTATGTATACAATTTTTGTTTTTTTTGTTTGTCCTGTTATTGGATTGATTATCCGTTGGGCAATAAATAAATTATTATTATTATTATTATTATTATTAAAATGCCTCGAAGGGGAAGGGGGCAGAAAACACGTGCAGTAAGAAAAAGAAGTGTACAAGCATGAAAAGGTGTGTACAATTGTTATTTTCATCAGAAGATTAAGAAGAGGATTTAACTGCTGAATTGTGCCATAGTTTCATAACTCAAATATTTTCACCAAAGAATGTATATTTCGCAACCTCGCTTTGCCTCCAATCATTTCCTGCTTTATGTGACTTTGTAACCTTTAAGGAATCAACAAATCAGTCACGCAGACTATGCTATGATGTATATACAAAATTTACAGAACGGCTCTTAGTGCAGTACACTAATTGTATTTGCAATCTCTTCGACCTTGAATCGCCTTTTTCGCGTCCGCTTACAGCTGTCCGTCAGTCTCTCCGAGCTTGAGTCGCTTTTATCGCGTCCGCTTAGAGTTTTTTCACAGTTTCCTGTAAAAAGCAATGACTGTCATGACGCCATTTAGAATGTCCGATTTTATTAACTTTTGACGCACCCCTGTACACACATAATTCTGTTATGACAATCGTATATATTATTTAGAACTTTTCTTTCCTTTTTACACAAACCGTTACACTGAACACTGAAGAGCGAGAAGGATAATTAAATGTTAAACATAAATCACGTTAAAGTTTACGAAGATTCAAGCACTTTTCGAAGAACCTTTCCGCCACATTGTTTTTTTAAATTTTTTATTTCGGATTCATGATCAGCAACCTCAAAGACTCCCATATACTAAATTTCACCAAGATTAAAGACATTTTGACGAACCTTTCCGCCATATTGAATCCGCTATTATGTTTTTTTGACATTTCAACTTTGGATTCGTGATTGGCGACCTCAAGAACCCCCGTATCCAAAATTTGAAATTCATACGTCAATTTTCAAAAAACCCTTCCACCATTTTTTTTTACATTTCGACTTTGGATTCGTGATCGGCGACCTCAAGAACCCCGTATCTAAAATTTCACATTCATACAACAATTTTCAAAAAACTCTTCCGCCATTTTGATTCTTTTTGATATTTTGACTTTGGATTCGTGATCGGCGACCTCAAACACCCCTGTATCTAAAATTTCACATTCATACATTAATTTAAAAAAAATCTTCCGCCATTTTTTTTTGACATTTTGACTTTGGATTCGTGATCGGCGACCTCAAACAGCCCCGTATCTAAAATTTCACATTCATAAGTCAATTTTCAAAAAACCCTTCCGCCATTTTGCTTTTTTGAAATTTTGACGTTGGATTAGTGATCGGCGACCTCAAACACCTCCGCATCCAAAATTTCACTTTCATACGTCAATTTTTAAAAAACGCTTCCGCCATTTTTTTTTGACATTTGGAATAGCGATCGGCGTCCGCAAAACCTCCCAAGTGCCTAGTTTTACTTTTTAGCAGAAGAGAGAGAAATTGATTTCAACCAGCTCCGCCCACTGTGCATGTTTGCGTAATCGTTTAAATAAAATTATTTCGTAGGGGCACATAAATGTCGAAAGCAATCCTCCTTTTCCCCTTTAAGGAAACACACCTTCTGGAATTATCGTATTTTAATTCAAATTTATAATCATTATTAAAATATTAATCAACCCCTGTATAGATAAAAACATTAAATCAAGCGGGACCGTTATGTATTGTGTGGAGATGCCGAACATTCGCCGGACCGTAATACATTGATCGGCAGTGCACATGAATTTGATATATATTTTTCGCCTGTCCGGAATACACTTATATCAGTGCACATTTAATCGGCCATTTTTCTGACCAAATCCGTCTGCAAACGAACTTTAATTTGCTGGTACCTTTGATTTCGTGCGACTGTCGACTTGCAATAACCATGTAAACGATTCCAAAAAGCCGGTTCCTTAAGACTCCGAGTCTTGTTGGGCCATCGAAACCTTCAAAATTTGGAATTTCAAGCTTAAAAGTGAAACATGGGATACATATGCGATCGCCTGTCAGTTTGACGTTTCTCGGGATTTTTTGATTGTAGTGGAAATTCGTCATAACGTACGCCATTTTTCTGTTACAACATCGACTGCACGCTCCCCTTTAAAAGCCCATATCTCTGCACACGCTCCACTAAAAAGGAAAATCTCTCCGTCGAGGAACCCTTTAAACTCGTCCGTACAACCACCCCAATGGACAGCTTTCAATTTCGCGTATCCAGAAGGAGTTCTTTGCACAATTTCGAGTTTAACTGTTCGGTTCGTAACCAAGGAGATTCGGCTTTTAGTATGTTTAAAAAAATAAATTAAAAAAAAATGTGGGAAGAGCTTCATGCATTCTTGGTCTCTCATAGCTGTTTGATAAAGCATGACTAAAATAAATCTAACTTCAACATGTTTCTCTTAACTTGCTCGGATGCGGAATATACATTGTTTGGTGAAAATATTTTTTCCAACTTATGAGACTATAGCACAATTCAGCAGTCCTCTTCTTAATGTGCTGATGAAAATAACACTTGTACACACCATTTTGTGCTTGTGCACTTCTTTTTCATACTCGGGGCCTTCATGCTCAAATACATTCACCTTTTTCTGCCCCCCTCGGGGCATTTTTTCCATTAGCTAGTACATATCTTTTTAGTGGCAATTAAAGCCTTAAATAAAATTACATCAATATAATGCAAATAATTTCGTACCATTGAAATGAACAATTTAAATGCAGTAATTAATATAACAAATGCCGAAATGACCATAGATTGTTTCTGCGACACCTCTTATTTATAACACAGAAACTGACTGTTAAATTAAAAACAAAATAAATTACGCCAGTCATAAAGAGTATGAGGCTTGAAAAAAAATTCGAATATTTGCAAACTTTTTGAAACTCAAAGTTTAAATATCTGATCTAGACATTTTTATAAACAGAAATATTTTCTTGATAAATCTTGAGTCGTAGAATAATTTAGTAGCATGACTTCAACCTTCAATTTCAAAAATTGATGGCATCCAAGGCGATTTTACACTATTGACGTTCCGAAAATCCCTTCTAAAGAAACGTAAAAACTGTAATTTGTAGGACATGTTGTATTATAACTATGTAAAATTCCAGGCTTCTACCGTGCAAATTGACAATGTGATCAAGAGGGTCACCTTCATTATACGCAAATTTTGCAGTTTTTGGCACTCTGTCAAGCCTCGCTTTAGTTTCGTGAACCCTAATTTAACGCACATCCTAGATCGCCCCAGCGATCATTTTAATACAAAATCAAGTAAATCGGCCCAATAGTGCCTGAGGAATATATGGGTAGACACCCCCTTTAATGTTAAATGAGGGTGTCAAGTATATTAGAGGAAGGAAAGGAATAGGAGTTCAAATTTGAGGAAATATTAGATTCTTTTTATATAAATATATTTTCGCAGGTCATACCATTCATAAATCACTTTTAGCAAAAAAAAAAGGAACTAACGATAAAATTGCATAGCCTTCGAATTCAAATTACTGTGATAATGAAAGTAAACACAACTCATTACACAAGCCGTCCACGTGAAATCTACATGAACCTATAACACTTTAATTTAGCAAGAGCAGAAGATAATCTATATATAAACGTAAAGCTTAAATTATAATTACAAATTATAATTTGGAGATTGCAATACATATCTAGAAACATAAATGTGGCACACACACAAAAAAAGAAATGATAGCGCAAGCCGCAGAGGCTTGTCAAATGACGTGGTTCCGCGTGAAAATTGTAAAATAATCTGGATAGTCAAATATGCCGGCTCATAATTATTTTAATATCAGTGCACATTGATATGTATCAGTGTGTCAAAAATACAATAAATATACCTATACTACATATTTTATATATATTCCACATTGAATGAGATAATATTTTATTATAATACAACAGTTGATTATTTCTTATCAATAATATAGCATACATTTATATACTAAAGTATTTTTTCTCTTTGATTAAATTGTCAGATATTTTGCACACGAAAATAAGAACTTTTCAGTCAATTATCTATAAATATTTGTACAGTTATACATTAAATATTAAAATTACAGATCTTTTTAAATATTGGTTCGGATCAACTACAGAAATCATGTTTGCAGAATAACTTTTAGACACGGTATTTTAATTTGTCCATGTTTGTACAACTGCGAACAATACATTTTCGTCCTCAATGTCATTTTTTGACAAAATGAAGGTTGCTATAATGTGGAACGGTCGTAATTGTGATAACCTATAATTTAATCAAATTTAATCTTTCACATATGCGACTGTCATTATTTTTTGTGTTAAATTTTGTTACTACAGGAAAATAATAATAATGAAACACGAAGTATATATATTGCAATAAAATAAATAATAGCGAATTAAAGTAAATACGGAAACTAAAACTACATATTCAAACTAACAAACTACGAAAATTCAAAATTTTGTTACTTCTCCGTTTGCCTCAACAACTTTTGCCAAACGATTAGGCATGGAAAGGCAACGTTTTCTGAAATAGTCTGGCGTAAGATCATGCCATTCATAACCGCGAACCATCCTTATTCTGAGGCCTCTATGCATATGTATGTTCTGTAAACTTCTGTACCAAGCTTCCCCACATATTCTCTATGCCACTCTATGGGGTTAAGATGCATTTGTACGCGCTCGTACGAACTTTGTGTAGAGAGAGCGCATTTTCTTCTAAATAGTGTAGCTTCCTATGACGTATACAGTGACGGCCCGTGATTTTTTGGGATGGGAGGGCACCGGGGGTCTGAGTGTTTGATATCAAAAATTAAGTACAGACAAAAAATAAACTCAATATGCTATTTAATTAACTTGTTTGAAAATAAAATCCATCCGCCGTTCCTTACGATCAGCAAAATGATTAATAACTAATTCATTGAAGTTTGGTGTTGATGTCAGTAATTGTTTTTCAATGGAACACATTGCTAAGGCACATAGTCTGCTTTTCCGCATGGTATTTCTAGAAAATGTTTTTATTTTCTTCAAAATAGAAAAACACCGTTCACTTGATTTTTTCTATTTTGAAGGCCTTGCCTTGTCTTCGGCCAACTTCGTTTGTGCTCGGACGTCTTCGGAATGTCAGTAGTGGCCTTGCTTTGACTTCGGCCAACTTCGTATGGGTTCGGACGTCTTCGGAATGTCAATGAAGCTTTGCCCTGGCTTCGGCCAACTTCGTTTGTATTCGGACGTCTTCGGAATGTCAGTAGTGGCCTTGCTTTGACACCGGCCAACTTCGTATGCGTTCGGACGTCTTCGGATGTCGGTGAAGGCCTTGCCTTGGCTTCGGCAAACTTCGTATGTGTTCGGACGTCTTCGGAATATCGGTGAAGGCCTTGCCTTGTCTTCGGCCAACTTCGTTTGTGTTCGGACGTCTTCGGAATGTCGATGAAGGCTTTGCCTTGTCTTCGGCCAACTTCGTGAACATTTTAAATATTTGAATATAGCCGGTGTTATATGTAATTATCATTTCCTTACATGGCATCAAAACATTATAATTCACTACCTCAAAGCTGAAGGACATGCTACTTGGTAAGCAGTGATCTTACATATCTCACATGTCTTACATGTCTTACATATCTTACATATATTGCGTATCTTACATATTTATCTCACGTGTAGCAAGTACTATATTCTTTTTGCGGATGTGTTGATTTATATAATAGGGTAGTTTTATGTTAACGGCTGTAATGTTATTGTATTCTACTTCGTATGGAGTGGTTGAGTTGAACAGCACATGCTGGACTCCGCCCTAATAAAGTCCATTATTATTATTATTATTATATTATTATTATTACTATTAAAATTCAGACTGATATATGCAATAAATTATTTCAAATTATCAACAAAAAGGACGAAATAAATAATTGCACGCCCCCAGAGATTCGCAAAATAGCAGAAGACAATTTTCAAAATCTTTTGCCAACATAGTCTCGACATATTATCAAAAACAAATTTTTATAACAGTTGTACTATTCAACCTTGGAAGTAAATTACAAGAGTAGCATCAGAAAACTTATCGTCCAACTCTGCTTAACAATTTATATTGTTAATTAGTAAATAAAATGTTAGCATGTGTGCTTTTTATTCTTTGTACAACTTCTATTGCACATGTTTGTCACATTAAGGGCTCACATTTTGACATTTAAATATAATTTGGTTTCATCTTTTTTTTTTACCAACGTCAAAACAACAAAATTAGCGTGCGATAAAGAATACTTTTGCAACCAAAACGGATGTCGTAAATTGAACTTTATAGCACCGAAATAGGAAAAAGCATTTTGCACATTACACCCACACAATCAGTCTGATAAACTGTAAGAGCTTCTGTTGCATTTTCTCGTCACGGTTTTATTAGTTTTCAAATTGTGATCTTCTAGATTAATCAATAAATCTGGTCTAGGGAGATCTAGATTTTTTAATTCTGTCACAATGTTACTAATGCAATTCATAGTTGCATTTGCACCGATTGAAATTACAACATACTCTCACCGCTGTATATTACATACTGGACCGCCACCCGGACCCGGCACCATAGAGTAGTGCCCCGCCGCCTACATCTATACGCGCGCTGCCCGCGCCAGTTTCATCGCTCGATTTCTAATACAGACGGGGCAGTCGCGCGAGATGCCCCGCACCTACGTCAGACTGCGATTTTTAAACGCGCTGAAAAGACGGACTGTTATTTCCGAAAACATATTATTTGTTATCAAATAAATCAGAAAAAATACATACAAATTAGGTATTTATAATTAATTTATCTGTTAAAAGAAATTTGTCACGGGGGGGGGGGCAGTGCCCCGTTGCCCTCCCTACAGCAGCCGCCACTGGACGTATAGACAAATCTCTTACGATGGGAAGTGTAGAAAACGAAAGATGCGATAGAATCTAATCCCGATATAGTTACTTAGATTTTTGGGCCGTATACGGTAAAAATGCCAATATGTGTTCGTATTTACGTGGAAATAAAACAGGAAAAAATGGAAAGTCTTATTCACAAAATAAAATAACCAAGGGAGCCTGATATCAGACTTTCGAGCCGCTAAAATTTCGATTTTTAAGTAAAGGGGACTGGAAAAATATTGTTTTTTTCCCTATTATCTCAGTCGGTTTTGATTTTTTATTTAGAATAATTCATCAGCATTTGGTAACAATATCGTTTTGTAATAAATGAACATTATATTAATTGAGAAAATATATATTTACTGCTTATATTAGATGTTTATTATAAATCACAATAGAGTATGGTTATAGAACTGCATCATACAAAAACTTCCTTCAACACTCTAATGTTCGAAAAGATTTTACAAGTGGCGGAATTCTTGTAAAATCGTTTTTTATTATTAACTCGGCCAATTATGATTTTTTATATAAAATACTTTGGAAAAATTTAAAACAAACCTAGAAAAACCATCAGAATTCGATTTTTGAAAAAAAGGGGCGCTGGCAAAAAATTGTTTTTTGCCATTTTCTCGGCCATTATGATCTATTTTTCGAAATACTTTGGACAATTTAAAACAACGTAGTGCAACCTAGAACAATCGTCAGAATTACGATTTTCAAAAAAAGGGGGGCTGGCAAAAACTTGTTTTTTTTCCGACTATCTCGCCCAATTTTTCGAGATTCTTTGGAACAATGTTAAGAACAACTAGAACAACCTTCAGAATTTTAATTTTCGAAAAAAGGGGGTTTGGGTAAAGCAGTGTTTTTTTTCAATTCTTCGACCGTTTTGACTTTTTTTTTTGAAATAGTTTGGAACAATTTAGAACAAACCTAGAACAACTTGGAATAATTGTCAGATGTCCGATTTTCGAAAAAAGAGGGCTAACTTCACACACCCAAAAGTGAAACTAAATTGACATGCGTGTGTATCATTAAGTTTGTCGAATTTCTGGAATATCTCACAGAGTGAGTAATTAAGAATTTTTTGGATTACGGAATACTCACACACGCAAGTATACCAGCACTTCGTATCTCTACCAGAAATTATTGCGAAGGGTACGACATCCTGAAAAGACCCAAAATATAGGTAGAAACGCATCTATGTCTCGCTAAAACAATGGTAATATATTTTCGAATTAAAAATGACTTTATTTTGTGGGAGAGTGCAAAACGAAAGAAATGTCATTTTTGATTACTATATTATAATGTATGTACCATTTTCCGTTCTATTGGTGGTATACTATATTAAAAGCAATTTTGCAGTTACTTCGGTTTTGCCTACTCCGGAAATTTTAAACAACCAAATGAACACATACCTATTCCATGGAAACAAGGTTCCAAAAGACCCCAATCCAAGGGATCCATTGTTCAACCAATACATCGGGCGAAGGCGGTAAATAAGAGAGATTCACTTTATTTTTGGTCGCGAATTGCTTGAATTCCTTGAAGCGAAGTTGAGACAGTGTGTACTTGCAAGTGGCACCACCGTACAATGCCATGAAGATGACCTGTCCTGCGGCTTCAATGCACAGTATTCATCGTCACCGAATTTTTTTTCGCAAATGAACCTAACGTTTATTTTCAAAGAGCTACAAAATATACGTTCTATCGTAGAAGCGATCGTCTCTCTACTGCCCTTCAGACAAATTAAGGCAGATGTTAGAACCGTTTTCATAGACCACTTCATTCTCTGCAATTTTACATTTGCATCAAACGCTAAAAATTTTGTTCGCGGCAAAAAATAGTAAAAACTCATTTTTGGAAATTTTGGCGCCCTCTGTTTTTTGTGCTTTTGGCTGCAGCGCAGCGCAGCGAGTACATTAGATAATTTGTAGACAATATTGTCCTCTACAATTTTTGTTAAAATTTTTTTTTGTCCGACCAACCTTTTAGGCGGCAAATTTATTCAAAAACTTTTTGAAATTACCCAAAACCCTGCCAACTAACGATTTATCAAATAAAATAAATAAAACAGTCTCTCATATTTTTTCCAAAAAAGAAATTCAAATTAACTGTACTATAATGTCATATATTGAATGGAATTTCATTGTTTATTTATAAATTATTATATATATAAGTTTAATGTTTATTCATTATTATTATGTAACTACATCTGTAAAATAATAAGTCCTATTTTTATCTGTTTCTTATTTACATTTTAAAATAAAAGATATCCTTTCCGAGCAATTCCTTGTTTACTTGAAATCTTTTTATAACTGAGGAGCTTTGGAGCAAAACCAGATAAATCCACTTTTAAGTGAAATTGAGTTAGCCCCGGGAAAATATTCTATAGCGTCGTTTCTATGGTATGGGCCTACTTTGATCAAGCTAAAACGACTAAATCCTCATATAAATTGGTACTGAAATCACCGTTTTTGAGCAAAACCAGATAAATCCACTTTTTGTTCAAAACCATATAAATCCTTACTGCAGATTTCTTATTACCGACTTTGCTAACTTAGCAAGTTGGGATGTAGATGTCGCAGGCGGTACTGTCATTGTGTGTTTTCTCATGTGGCAGGTATATAAACATGTGTTTATTGTGTTCTGCTCTGTTTAATCAGTTGATTATATCGCTTAAAGAATGAACGACGAAGTAGGTGAAAGTACAGTCACTGTTAGTGAAGGGAGTCAGGGCAGCAGAATAAGAGAAAAGGCAATCAAGAGGAGGCAAGTACTCAAATGTAGAAGGTAAATTTTATTCTTGACTATTAGTATTAATTTATTCCTTGTTTTCATAATATTATATTATTATAGGTATAACGACCCAGACCCAGATTTAAAGCATTTTGTACGATTATGCAAACATGATGGTAGCTACCAGTGCCAGAGAGTGAAGAAATCAGACATTAAAAATATCAGATCAAAACTTTACAAAGTGCCAGAGAAAATCATCCAAGATACCAAATTGTGCCATATGATTAGCGCAGTGGATACTAAGAGAAAAAGGTCTATTAAGGCAAGTCCTCGTAAAAGGCAGGTAGCAGCTTCTTATTTCTTAAAGATTAAAACATCAAAAGGTTTAAAAGCAGTAAAAGTATGTAGAGCGTTTTTTATGGCTGCTGTGGGGATTCGCAACCATAGGCTACAATCCATTTGCAATATAGTGTACTCTGGAGAATGCCCTAAGGAAGCAAGGGGAGGTGACCATATCTCAAGCAAAAATGTAGATAAAAGAGAAAAGGTATGTGAGTTTATTAAGAAATTACGAGGCACCGAGAGCCACTATGGTAGAGCAAAGTCAAAGAGAATCTATCTGCCAGCAAATTTAAATATTCAAATTGAAATGTATCTATAACGAGCAAGCAGAAGATAGATATAAGGTTACTTATTCTATGTTCAGGAAGACATTTTTGACTAAATTCAATATTGGCTTTTGCTCGCCTGCTTCTGATGTCTGTTCTCAATGTACTAGACTGGGTCACCAAATACGCTCAGAGCAAAATAAAGAAAAAAAGAATCAGCTGATGTTGGAGCGCAGAGTTCACAAACGAAGAGCTAAGGCGTTTTATGATCTTTGCAAAGAACAGCCAGAAAATGGGTTGGTCTTATGTTTCGATCTTCAGCAGGTACAACCGTTGCCCCGGACTCCCATATCTGATGCGTTTTACTCACATCAAATAAGTCTATATTGTTTCTGCTGTGTGGGTATGGATTCAAAAAATCCCAACTTTTATATTTGGACAGAAGACCAGGCAGGACGAGGCTCTATAGAAATTGGGTCCGCCGTTTATCATCATCTAAATTCTCTCCAACTGGACGGCATAGAAACCATAAGATTGTTTTGTGATGGGTGTGGGGGGCAGAACAAAAACTCCCACATCATTCACATGTTAATGTATTGGCTGTTAAACTACTCTCCTCGAGCTGTGAAAGAAATTACCATAACATACCCTGTAAGAGGGCACAGTTTTATGCCTGCGGACCGTGTATTTGGCAGGATGGAAAAAATCTTTAGAAAAAACCCTACCGTTCTTTCCAAAGAAGAATACATAAAGTATTATTCAGAAGCTGGTGTAGTCAGAGTGTTGGGCGATGATTGGAAAGTGCATGACATAAAGACTTTTTTTTACGAAGCTGTGAGACAGGTATACGTACTTCGCGAACATCCATGCCGTGGCTCGTTATGGAATCCAGGTCTGGGGCAAATAGTGGCAATAAGAATTTTTTTTCTAGTAATACGTAAGTAAAACAATAAAGTAAGTAGATGAAATATCGAAAATCAAAATAAAAAATTAGGTGTGGCCACCACACGACTTTCTTATACGTATGAGCGTTTCAAACTATACAATCTTAAGAATTTTTTTATACAAAACTTATTTAAAATTCTATTCTAAGTACTTTCATTCTCTTAATAAATCGCTATAGAATACATACTTTGCAAGATATTCGAAAAAAAGTGCTAGTCGCTATGAGTAAAAGTGCTACTTCCGGTCCGAATTTTGAAATTTCATGTATACAAAAAATATTGCAAATATAACTCTAAATACTTTTGCACTCTTAATAAATATATATAGAATGCATAATTTACGACATATTTGCCAAAAATCGCTATTCGGTAAGAGTAAAAGTGTTACTTCCGGTCCGAATTTTGAAATCTTTTTTATACAAAAGATATTGAAAACTATGTTTTAAATACTTTTATACACGTAACGTACCTGTCTAAAAAGCTTGACTTGCGAAATATTCGCAAAAAACCGATTTTCGATAAGAGTAAAAGACCTACTTCCGGTAGGAATTTCGAAAAACTTTTTAAATAAAATTGTTCTCAATTTTAATTTTAAGTACATATGAATTCTTTATAAATTTGTATAAACTTAGTATTTGACGAAATATTGGCAAAATTCGATTTTTTCACTGAAGTAAACTGCTACTTCCGGTCTACCGATTTTACTGAAAAACTAATCAGATCTCAAGAGGGAGATTATACACGTAAATACAAAATTTGGAATTGATATCTACAGCGGTTTGACCGCTATCGTGGTCACAGACAGACAGACAGACAGACAGACACACACACAGACATTTTTTAAAAACCACTTTTTTGGTATCAGGGGACCTCAAAACGTGGACATCTGCAAAAATCTCGAGGTCGAAAATTTTCATCATCACAATACTTCCCTATACTACGTATAAGAAAGTAAAATAATAGGATAGTAACACGCTACTGATCATTACCGGTATATTTTCTAGAAGGCTTGGTGCTTCTAGTAGAAGCATCAACTTTCCGACATACAAAAACGCGCGGGCGATTCAAACGCCTTTCAATCATTGTTGGACACACAGTACGAGTTAAATAATAAAAAGAAACAGATAAGTACAGTTAATTGCTTGGTGTAATGAGACACATTTTTTCCCCAAACACAAAACAGCCGTAAACTAGTGATTAATATTTGTTACTGGAAATTTAAATCTTAATGAATTTAATTCATTAGATAATAATATGTACCACATGACAAACTATATATACATATAATTGGCTCGTGGAAAATTAATAGTATATTATATCCAGTTTATTTTACAGAACAATTAATTTGTACACGAAAAGGTGATTTCTGTATTACAAAAACTGGTTTATGAGTATACATTACTATACATACATCATAATATATTTTTATCACCGTTGCTAAATCTTTTGCTGATAATTAATCACTACGAATGTTAACGCAAAACTAAAATCCTTGAATTTTACCCTTTAATTTTTCATACTCTACATATATAATAATATCGACCGGCGGACTTGTGTTAATGCTTAACAGTGAGTACAGAGAGCAAATGTCAAAACCATGAAAGATAGGATTCTTCGCAAAGGGAAACAATTTTTTTATGCGATATAGCGGTGATTTGTAATGTTTGTGAGAATGGAAAAATATAGAATCTAAATTGATCGGCAACCAGCCAAAAGCTGGTTGCCGATGAGTATTACTAATACTTCCAATACTCTTAAATTTATTTATTGTTTTCGTAACAGTTGAATGATTAATATTTTTATTGGGATATCTATTATCAAAAATAATTGCTGCTTCTCTCTGCGTTTTATAGTTTTCTCCCACAATCAAAACAATTTCTATTTTCTCTTCACAAGTTAATAACGCTACCATGTTTATGTGTCATATAAATTCTAACGCGTTTTGACATTCACTGTTAAACATTTCTAGCAAACAACAAATCATTTGTATGTCAGTGCATCCTAGATAACATGTAACTACAGTTAAACTTGCATTGTTATTGTAGATAAAAGTAGAAGAAACGAATTTTTCCATATAAATGCATGTAATTGCATATTTGAACGTAATTTTTAGATCTAATCAACTTTTTGAATAACATTATTCGATATTGTCAAATATAAAGGTACATTACTCGTGAGTAAAATTAATATTTTTTGACATACCTCGTATACAACTGAAAAAAAATTATTTCTGATGATTGTATTTTAGATTTTAGAACATGCAGATTTTTTTATAAAGAATAACTTTTTTTCCAAAAATTAATAATAAAAAAGTTTTCCATAATGTTCCAACTTAGTGAGACATATTGTATATACCGGGAGTTTCGGAATTGCACGGCACTATTGTAGGTACTTGTTCTCCAGCATAAAATAAACAAAAGAGTCCATATAAACATATGTCTCAAATTAATTTATTACTAAGACATTGGAGGCTAAAGATATTTATTTAACAATACAACATCCAAAAGTACTGTTTACAGTGGCCACCATTTTGTTGAATGCAGCATTCAGCGCGACAAATTCATTCTTCTTTGGCACTTCGTATAGCATCAGGACGATTCTTGATGGTTGCTGAGGTTTCCACGATGCGATTACTATACTACCGATCTAACGGCGATAGATCGGGAGATCGGGATTTATCAGAGTTTAGTAATCGCATAGTGAAAGCCGCAGCAACTATCAAGAATCGTCCTGATGCTATACGATGTGATAAAGAAGCATGAATATGTCGTGCTGAATGCTGCATTCAACAAAACGGTGGCCACTTTAAACAGTTCTTTTCGATGTTGTATTAGTAATAAATTAATTTCAAACACTTTTTTGTTTATTTTATGCTGGAGAACAAGTACCTACAATAGTGCCGTGCAATTCCGAAACACCCGGTATATATGTAATTGCGCAACGTATCGGAAAAAGCAGAACAACCTGCCGGGCCAGCTCGAATTTAATAAGAGGATACAAGTATTTATTTTGGAGCAACTTTGCATAAAAACATCACATGCCTATAAGAAACTCGTGTGGTTCCTACACCTTATTTTTAATAATATATTTCTCAATAATCCATATCCATTGATTCTATTTATACCTTTACTTATAGAGCACTTTGAAAGAACAGTTTTTCATGTGTGGCGCGGAGGTTGTGTAAACAATTTTTTGATATCCCGAATCTTCGAGTGAAATGAACACGTAATGACAGCACATATTTTAGGCTATTACTTATTCATACAGCACAGCCAAAAAAGTGCTAATATATTCATGTATGTATATCCATTGCGTAATCAAAAGAAATCGTCAACTTTGCGACAAACTTACACCTAATGAAAGAAGAACGGGACGAGGAAAGAAAAGAAGATGGTCGTAAAAACACCTGGCTGTTGTTACTACTTCAAGTTGAGTACACCGTCTCGTTGTATATTTACACTGTACATCTATAACCGTTTTCATATTACTGAAACTACAAAACGGACAAGTTTTGATGTAGTAGTAGTAGTAGTAATATCTAGCAGTAGTGTTATATTCTCAACCAATGGAACATTAGAAAGGCTGCCGTACACTTTCTATGTTGAGACAATCGAAAGCAGTCTGTACTACGCGATATTAACGTGTTAACAATTGTTTCGTCCAAGTTCTTGCGCGATTTTATTTTCGTTACAGTGTGTTACATACTTTATAAACTATATATCGCACGGACGAAACAGCGTGGTTTCCCGAAAACGGACACTTAAAAAGAGGTTAATTTGCTCGATCGTGCATCGTCGCTTCGAGTTTTGAAACTAGACCGTGCAAACGCGCTTCAGTGCATTAGATTTCAAAATTTCATTACGTCGACGATGTCCATTTCATAAATGCGGAAATTTTCTGGCTATCCACTACTGCATAGGTAAATATTACATTGTTCTGTTGGTCGTAAAATGATGAATTGCGAAAAATCCATGTCACGGTTTTATATATGTAGAGGATTTATTTTATTATGACGTTAAGAACTGCGTCTTACATGAAATGATGGTAGAGGCGTATGATTTACGAATGCACAGCACTGTTATTATATGGAGGGCCTTGAGTAATAACCACATAACTCAAAAATACTAAAGTTTCCGATGTTTGACTAAAAAAAGGGAATCATAGGAATCAATTCGAATGGTAGTCTTTAACATCGATCTAGACACCAACCAATCCGATGTGACCGCTCGAGTAGCACCAGTCGTTTTGAATGGTGCAGTTGCGTGCAGAAAAAAGTAGAACAAGCTATTTTTTCTATGTGAATCTGGTTCACTCATAGATGTCAATGTCTTTAAATTTTGTTGACAACTTCAATTTGACTTGTCACTATAGACCGTCTCAACCTCAACCTTAGTATTTAGTTCAATCTCTTATGGGCTATATACCTCTCTTACTACCGTAAGCAATTTCTAATAAACTGTCTTTTTTTTATTTCAAGGCAATGTTGTCAGTTCGAATTATTATGTTTAAGGTTGGTATTGTCGTTGTGGTGTAAGTATCACAACATAACCTTCTTGTCAAGTGTCAAATTAATAATATAATGTAAAAATATATTCGAATAATATTCTAACCAACAAGTACTTAAAATGTCGTATCATTATAATGAGTTACCAACCTAACCTGTCACTGTCGACCTGACAACTATGTTGTCTGTCTGCATAAGACAGATACTGAATACTAAGGTTGAGGCGATGTTAGTAACAAATTGTGTTCACACATTTTACTGCTCGATCCTAAAGTACTTTGAGCATCTGTATATGTTTTATCAAAGCATCTATTTTTTGCTTTTTAAAGATTTTCATCTTATTGCTGATTGCGTCAAGTTGTCTTTTTTTTTGAATATGGGAACTGCATCTGAATTTAAATCTCTGTATGATTTGTTGGAAAATTGCAGTACTTCTTGTTGGAGTGATGTATGAAAACATGATAGCTCAAAATGAAAGGAACAAATATATGCTAACATACTTTTTTTGAAGTGTAAACTTCTTTAGGCGCGTTGCGCTGATTGTAGGCAGTGAACAAGACTGACCTGCAACGCTCGGATATGTAACGCTCTTCGGGTAAAGTCGGTTAAGGGAACAAGATAAATAAATATATCATATAAAGGTATTTAATTTCAATTAAATTGAAATTTAAATAAATAAATAAATTCATGTCCCAGAACAGATTCGATCCCGAGACCGCACGGTTATGAAGCCGATACGTTACCATCAGACCAAGCCCGGGACCATAAGCAAGTATTTATATCGTCTATTTATACATACACATACGTCCGAACCGACCAAACGAAACGGACGGTCGCGTAAATGTAATAAATGTGCGAATATGTTTTATTTAATACGTTACTGAATATTATATGCGTGTATTTCGTATTATCTACGGTATTATTAACCTTGCTTTGATGAAGTTTACACTTCTGCAGTGTGGTTTTAAGCACACTCATTCTTCTTGTTTTTATTATGAACAATTATAAAATCAGATTTCTGGAAATAGCATTTTTCAAATTTATTAAATCCTGTCTTTTACTCGCAATTAACCATACATTTCGTACCGCCTCTTCCTTGGGAAACTATAATATTTAATCTGACTATCTCCACTTTTTCGATTGTATTTACGACAACCGTATACAGCAAAACCAGGCATATGAAATAGAATATTATTAAAAAAACCGATAAAATAACTTAAAACTGTGTCAAAATGCAGCCGATAGTATTAATCTGACTTGATTCGCAATGACGTCATTGATAGCTCGAGTAAGCATACTGGTATACGTGTATCGCGATTGGGTTGTCAAAGTAAGAGTTTTATTATAATGCTAAGAGAATTGTGTAATCAACAAAATCAAATTATTTCTGTTTACTCCCGAGCAAACTTTTAATTCACTTTTTTTTTGTACACTCTGTATATAATATTTACATTAATCTTGGAACCGGAGCCTTGCTTGAATTGCATGTACCACATCTGCTATTTTTTGGACATTCTAAATTGTTCCCAATATGCACTCAACTTTTTCTTTATGGTATATTATTTTAATACTTTATGGTACTCACCGAAACGAAGGGCCCACTTGACCTAGCCTAATAAATCTTTTAAGCATTTAGATGTATTTAAAGATAGTTCAATTGTAATTTCATGTATTTGAGTTTACTCATCCCTTTGTGGCAATAAATCAATATTTGTTTTCTATAGTGTATATGACATGGGTTAGCAAGAAATTGTATTTATGTTTTACTTCTTAGAAACCTCAGTTAGATATCATGTGAACTCTGCTTGCAAGAAAAATTCATATTTGAAATCAGTTCCTTAAGTTACCTCTAATCATTAACATGGGCTCCGCATTTTCTGTAATACCAAATCAACAATACAGTTTGTAATGCGTGATTTATTTCTATAATATTATTAGTGTGATACTTGTTTATTTTAATAATTAAAAACTTATGCATTTACCA
The DNA here is from genome assembly GCA_963170755.1 of Amphimallon solstitiale. NCBI lineage: Eukaryota > Metazoa > Arthropoda > Insecta > Coleoptera > Scarabaeidae > Amphimallon > Amphimallon solstitiale. The sequence goes on from OY720680.1 coordinate 61,178,711, forward strand.
TTTTGATTTGCTGAGATATCTACGCAAATACGAAGTTTTGTGAGTTTGTGTCTTTTAATCCAACTAACTGCAGCCGATCAATTAGCAAATATAGCCTATAAGGTCTTACAACCATTGGCGAGCTCATGAACATACCGCATTTTTTCGGAGTTAATAAAAGCACCGTACAAAATGTCAAAAACCGTTGGGAGCAAGAACAAACAATTATTAGAAAACAAGAACGCGGTAGAAGAAGGATTTCTTTAGAAGATCATGATACCGCTCTGATGACTTTTTTTTAAGAGAGCATCCGTCTTCTTGTGCAGTAGATGCCGTTGTAGCAACAAATTTTCAGGTTTCTCGGTCAACAGCCCGCAGAAGAATTAAAAAAAGTGTGTTTTATTGGAACACCATAAACAAGGTGGAATAATCTTTGCACTAAATTATTGTATAGAGATATTGAATTCTTGAATAATGTAATTTTTACTCACGAAAAGACGTTTTAATCGACTAACAATGGGCACATTGAGGTGTATAGACCGAGAAATACTAGATACATGTGTCGCCTACTTCTAAAACCGACCAAGTCCACACATGTTGGTTTTTCAGGAGAGCGTAAAAACCACTGTGCCAAGTTGAATTACCCCTGAAATTCGGCTAGGATGTCAAAAAATAAACAAAAATTTTATAATCGTGTACCCTTAAGGACAATGAGGAATTATTAAAAATGGACGTACCATACACAAATCAAAAATGACTTGGTCGGTTTTGGAAATGAACTGTGGATTTAGTCACTTCTGGAAATGAATTGTGGGGATTTAGTCGATTTTGAAAGTAAGGTTCTGAAGAATAAGTTTAAAAAGAGAATGCAGCAAAATTGTATTGAAATATTAAATTTATAAAAAAAACATGTGTGCATATTTTTAAACAACACTATCATATTCAAAATCTGACTCTTTAACTTCCAAGTCATGTTCTTCATCTTCTTTACCTTGGATTTCACTCTCATTATCCAGATGGTTTTCCAATGCCTTTTTTAGAAGTCTAGGTGGAATTCTTCACTTTTTTCTTTCCAGTTTTGGCCAAAATGCTTAGTGAGTAGTTCGTTAACATTATTTAATTTTTTAGGGTTCACACGAATTGTGTTTAGTGGAACTTTGTTAGGGTTGATATTGGCAATCTTTTGTCGTTGTTTGCAGATCATAGCTGGATTACTGATATCGTTTTTGTAATTAGGTTCTCCTCTAACCAACACATAATTTTTTTTCGACTTTGTAAATATAATTCGCTTACACGATTTAATTTGGAAAGGTAAATTGTTGGTAGCCTTCAAAACTTTTTTAGCTTCGTTCTTCCAGTCATAAACATCCCAGTCGATTCCCAGCCGTTGTTGAGTGCCATACTCTTGAAAAACCTTGTAGTATGTCTCTGGTTCTATGATTGTGTCTTTCTTCTTGATTCTCTTTTCAATTAATGCAAAAACCCTGTCAGGTGGCAAAAATGAATGACCGGTAACAGGGAAGACGAGCACGACTTTATCAATATTTTTCGGAGCTTCTAAAAACCATTTTGCGCACATGGCCAGTACAATGCTGTTTTTGTTCTGGCCTGCACATCCATCTGCTATTAGCCGAATCTCTTTCACTGTCTCAGTCAATTCCAGTTTGTTCAAAACATTATAAATGGCCGAAGCAATTTCGTTTGAACCCTTTGCTGATTCACTTTCGAACCAAGAATGTATGAAAACTCGGTTCTTTGACAATTTGCTTTTAGAAGACCCAACAACAACGGTAAAATTATATAAGTAAAGTTGCCTTTTATAATAAGTAATTTGGTCCGGTATTTTGGGTAATACTAAATTCTTCTGACAGTCAAACGATATAGTCACTAAGTCTTCTCTGGTTTCTTTCAGTGCATCAAAAAAGGCATTGGCTCTTAGTTTGTGCACTCGTTGCAGTGTCATTAGTTTAACTTTCTCGTCTTGATTTTTTGCCAATTTGATTTTTTCCTTATATTCAAGGCATTGGGAGCAAACATCTACTTGTGGTGCATTGAACCCAATGTTAAATTTGTGGTTGAAAATAGTGCGAAAATAGCTTTGCTTGGAATGCAGGTTTTCAGGTGATTCATTGAGATACATTTTCCACATTTTTCTAATACTTAAGTCACTGGTCAAATATTGCCTCTCACTTGTACCTCTGCAATAGTGTTTTTCTAATACTTGGAATTTTTTAATAAAATTTATCACATTCGCTTGGCGACCTCTGTTTTTGAAGGATCTGTGATCTCCACCCCTAGTTTCCTGAGGCATTTCACCACTTTCCAGAAATCGACGCAAGACGCCTTCCAGTCGGTGCTTTTTTACATTAAGGATACCTTGAAATGCTGGTTTGCAGACAGGGACCACTGAATGATTGGCTGTTTTAACAAAGTAACTTGCAGATACTTTACGCTGTTATATTCTACGCTTAGCTGTACCTTTGCAAGTTTGTCGCTCTCTTCTTCGTGCAACTTGTCCAGCAGAAGCATATTTTATCAGAAAACTATCTTGTTTAATTTTGTCTGTATATCGGTAAAATTCGTTATGAAACTCTTCAATATCATTGAGTGAAAGCAACGAACATTTAAATCTTTTTGAATTGTGGCCACATTTTGGAACCTTGGGATTTTCTTTGCTTGTATATCTATAATTTCACAAAACCCCATTACACAAAGTGGAATTTTTATAAACTAACTAAAACTAACCTAGCCTTTTTAGAAATATTTTTCTGCCAATTTTCTGGGGCCGATTTTCTTTTACGGGTCTTTGCGGGAGCTTCCTTTATCGTTTCCATCACTTTTACACTTGTAATAACAACCTCAAACTAATCTTATTCACCTCAACAACTGTTATAAACACAACCGAAAAAACAACATTAAAAGGCGGGCATCTGAACCACACCACGTCGACCGTCATTGTGGATATAGTCGGTTTTGGAATTAAACCTCAACTTTGCTTTCATTTTTAAAGCGGTTATCGTCGGTTTTGAACTAGAACCTTTATACAGATCGATAGATTTGATGATTGGCTAACAGATGGCACCACTAACTCATTTTCGATCAAAAGTGGAATTAGTCGGTTTTAGAATTAAGCGACTCACATATATAGAATTGATGGTAGATTCAATGCTTTGGCATACGTACTTTTATTTAGCTTCTTTCACAGGTTAGCGGAATTTGAGGTTACAGTTGAGGAATCATTCAGCTTTCTTCACCATTGTGTTTTTCATTGTTTGTTGATTTATGCAGTTAACTCATTTTACAGTTTCCCCAAAAATGTGGTTTAGCTCTTTTCACCATCATGACGACGATATATCTTCGTAACAAATTGAAGATGAACCATTTAAAAATGCCATCTGGTAGGAAACTTTTACGTAAAATTTAATAATCTTAATTAAAAGTTCATAGCGCACTTACTTATCAAGATATAACATAAACTTATGTTTTTTTTTTTAAATGGCAGTCACAGTTGACCGTGACTTCTTTGAAATACCTATTTTTTTCTGTTTTCATAGATATAAGTTTTGGTGTGGTTATGTTTTTTAAACTTTTATTATAGCGGAAGTAATTCAGTTATTAATTTTTGAGGAAATAATGGGCAAGTAGACCTTGAAAAACTATTTTAATGCGAAAAGAACGTCGGACAAAAACATTTATTATGACATATTAATTAAAAGAAAAAAGAAGGTAAATTGCTACAAACAGAAATGAAACTAAAATGTAAATAAATATATAGTAAAGGAAGCAAACAATGTCAAGTGATCTTACCAGCCATACGACGATGCCTGGTAACACTACCACACACATTACCAATTCAGTTAGGAAAATAAACAACTACAATTGTAAAATAAGATGGTCATGCAAAAACCGTATTCAAACCAGGAAAGAAGTGACATGCGTTTATGTTATTATGCTAATAGCACTAGCCGAGAATTTTAATTTTTTTTAATAACTGTTCTAGGAATGGGTGTACAGTTCGCATTTATACATACATTCCGCCTATGTACAACGAGATCATTTTGAACTGTCCTGGGTTGGCAACAAAAAAGTCCTAGTATTACCAAAAACTAGGAAATATTTACTTACTTGTCTATACTAAATTTACATGTCAAATGTCAAAATCATAATGTATTGAAGTGCCTTGTACTTTAGTATTGTCATTGTTTTATTGTCGCTTTTCTGCCTACTTCAAGACAATATACCTCGTATACCATGCCTTTTACGATACAACAGGATACGTTTATCGTAATGTCGCATTTTCGCAGTGAAACAGTGCAACAGGATGGATCATGGAAATATTCATTGGGATCGTGTTTTCAGTAATTTTTAACGGAATATGCAAATCTAGGAATAAACTTGGACACATTCACTCGTCATCGGAATAGGGTGATTTATGGCCGTTTGCACCGTTGTTGTTAAACTAAGTTTAACGCTAAACTGTAGTTAAAGTGTAAATTTCCCTTGCGCCGTAGCGAAAATTAGGATTAAATTAGTATAAACGAGGTTTAAATTAAACGGTCAATTTTGGCGGCTTAATTTTTATTTCTAACCTAATTTTGTTGTATTATTGTGACCAGTTATGACATTTGCTTGAATTTTGACGTTTTTGTGGCTTGAAATTTGTAATTCTGTACACAAAAATCATACAAAAATGAACATAGAAGAGGACTATGATATTATCACTGCTATAATCTTCAATACTACATTGCCTGTGGTTTGATTTTGTGAAGATTTGTTAAGGTATATTCCATCTCCATCTAATCCACCATTGTCTAATCCAAATACTGATTTGGTGTTCATAATGGATAGCACCACATCATGACATGGATCTTTTTTTATTATTTTAGGTAAGCCACCTCCGGTACGAAATGTTTCCTTTTTTTCTTCGGCAGTAATTTTTCTAACTTCTTTTTTTTTTATTCTCTCAGAATCGTCGCAAACAATCCGCCGCTTTATATGTACCATTCGGTACAGCTGAATTGAATTTTTTGGCAATATCTAGCCACGCATTCGCCTTCTCCTTTGATGTAACCTGGTCGGTCCTTTTATTTTCAATTACATGCTTGTATTCCAAGCAAATATTTGCGATCAACATTCTTTCATCACTTGAAAAATTAGATGACCTACTCCTTTTTTTGTTCGTTATGGACTTGATTCATTTTGTTTCAATCCCAAAATAGAGGGAATATGAAGGATGAAGGAAATCACAAATCGGGCGGGTGACGTTGGGTGACGGATTATTCAGAAAAATGAAACAAGAATAACCTTAAAAAAACATATTTACATCGCATGTGAAGTTAGTTGGGAATTTTTTTAGGGCGTTGCCAAATGTTGCTTTTCTTTAATCTTGGTTTACTTAACTGGCGAAAAGTATTATACGGTGCAAATCAATCGAAACTTAATCCTAGCGTAAATTTAAATAGGGATTAGTTACACGCCGTTTAAATTATAAACGGCACAAATGGCCCTTAGAGGTTTAAGGAAACGGGGAGTGTTTGTAAACGTAAACCTGAACAAGCACCAACAGTTTTAACTGACGATGTTGTCGCAGACATTAGGCAGCGAATAGAAGTTAGTCCCACAAAATATGTACGAAAGCTGTCTGCTCAAACTAGTAAAAGATCTAATTAACTTAAACGTAATTTGTTATACAGCATTATGTCTTTAAATTGTAGGTATTTCCTATGGAAATGCTCATAAGGCACTGAAAACAAACTTACATAATACACCCATAGTTCCTATAGGTACTACAACATTTACGGAGCAATCACTTTGAGCAGAGATTGAATTATTGCAAATGGATTAATGAAATATTACATGAAGAAGAACTTGAATCGCACTTTCTTTTCGGATGAAGCTTGGATCCATTTATCGGGATATATCAACTCTCAAAATTACCGTACCTGGTCAACAGAGAATCCACTTTTGTTGAAAATATTCTCCACCCTATCAAAGTTGGTGTTTGGGTTGGAATGTCGAAAAGACGGAAACCAATTTTTGAAGTGAAAACTTCTATGGGCGCGTTGATGTATTGATTGTTGGGCACTGAAAGAGACTGAGCCGTCACGCTCGGAATGTAAGGCTCGTTCGGGTAAAGTCGGCTCGAGTCGCGCTCGGCTTTGTATTATAACACTAACTAGCGGTATTTAATTTCATTTAAATTGAAATTTAGAATAAATACGCGAAATATTGTATTTTTATTTTCTGAAAAATTCTTGTCCGCGTGCAGATGCGATCCCGACCCGCCCGGGTGTAAGGCCGGCACGTTACCATTAGACCAGCGCGGGTACTCGTATGAGAATTATCATATTTGTATATATACATGCGTACGTATGAATTTTTATTTTCTGAAAAATTCTTGTCCGCGTGCAGATGGGATCCCGACCCGCCCGGGTGTAAGGCCGGCACGTTACCATTAGACCAGCGCGGGTACTCGTATGAGAATTATCATATTTGTATATATACATGCGTACGTATGAATTTTCGAAGTGAAAACTTGATCAGACCGAGCGAAATGTACTAGAATAATGTATACACAATAATAATAAATATATATTTTTTAAATGTAATATAGAACGAAAACGGAAAATGAAAAATGTAAATGTAAATGAATATAGAACGAAAAAAAGTTGTATTTCGTATTATTAACCACGCCTTGATGAAGTTTTCACTTCTGCCGTGAGGTCTTAAGCACACCCATTTTTTTCCTATGATACAATTAACTCAATACGATACCGAGAACAAAAATTTCGAAAAATAAAGTGATACAGAATTTGTTTGTTAGTATCAAAGATTGAAAACTTGCTATTACACCGTACTAATAGGTAATAATACATTGTACGTACGACTTCCGTTTTGTAAAATTTACTGACCGTTTTCTTTACGGCGTGTTGATAATGTTTTGGAGTATGTATTTACAAAATAACTTCGAAATACAAAGAAATAGGTTATGTGTTTATACTAGTTACAGTGATACAAGGATACGCACACTCTTTCCGTTCTTGTCTTTTGCACGCCAGTAATGTATAATAACATCTTTTTCTACTCGTTTCTTTGGATTGGAAACAAATAAGTGTAGCCAACATATGTGTGAAAGGCGTTATTTTAGGGGATAACTATCTTTAGGATATATTTATACTCGTTACTATTTGGAATACCGGAAATGGTTATTGCTCAGATTATGCTTCAGTATAATTCTATCCGGATGATAGTTATACTATACTTTATACCTAGATTGAAATACCGGCCATTAGCCTGCCAACCTTAATACGATAAAACTGACTGCTCCATCTATATTTCTCATTGAAAAATTCATTGCATCATGTCACATTTCACTAACACATATTGATTATGCTTTGATTTACGAGTTTATTTACATTTTTTCACCGCGAAAACAGAATTCAAGGTTTATCGATTTCGGCTTAAAAATATTAAACCTCGTCCACAATTAAATTCTATTTTATGCATATTTTGCTGCCTGCAAATTGTTCTCAGAATCTCTTAGGAGTAGTAGTAATAGGAAGAATTCATCCCAACGGCTTCCACATTATTTTAAATTAATTTTGGCATATTTTATTTCCCTTGTGATTCACTCGTGCTTATCACGCTTTAATGATTTACCGACTCAACGTGGAATTTTTGAAATATATTTCTAAAATTGTATATTTTACGACGAAGGACAAAATATGTTATTTATCGTTTGTTTGTTTTATATATCCTAATAAATATGTATATATACCTACATTCACACAATATGTAAATTGCAAATAGTGTTTTTAAATATTTACTTATAATTTAAAATGAAAGGTCATTCACGAAGGTCTGAAACTTTCCTTTATTAATCAATCGAAAGGTAACAAAAAAAAAAACTCACTACAAATATTTAACAAATAGACATATTAATTAGTTGCTTATTCGTAAAACTATATGTTTAAATATACCTTAAAATTTTTTGAAAAGAAAGTATATTTCATTTAATATACATATATCGCGTGGTTGTTTTGGAACGGGAACAAATGTGATTAGTGATTTAAAGGGCGGAATATATGCACGTCAATTCAGTTAAAATATGCGCATATATATGCATCGTTTTTCTCTGAAATATGCAACAATATGCATTTATTTGTCAAAATATGCAATTACATGCCTTGAATATAACATGGAAAAATGGAAATAAAGAAACGCCGACTCTTACAAAAATTATTTATTTTAAGTAAAATTAAAAGAAAAACATAATAGGTACAATTTTCAACCTGAAATAGTATAAAATGGATTTATAACGATATATTTTGCAAAATTTTCCAATAAAAATGTTTGCCTTCTGTCTGTAAAAATATGTTTGTACAAAGAAAAAGTTCTTTCAACATCTACCGATGTGATCTGGCAATATTTTAATTTGGGTAGTAAGTTAGAAAGCCAAGGTATTACTTCGTTGGATGGTTTACTATCAAAAATATTTTTGACTTCCATTAAATACTTAAAGCCTTCATTCTTTCCCACAATAACTTCGAGTTTCCTTCTTACTTGATTTCCTACATCACCGGGAACATTTTTGCATTTGTCGGAAAAAGTTTCAACAATATTAATTGATTCTCTTAAACTTATATTCCTACTTTCTAACGAAGTTATTATATCTGGTACAAAACTAAAATTAACCTTAATAAAAACAAGTTCCTTAGCTAAATTTACATTTTTGAATAATGCTTGACTTTGCACTACACACTGCGAATTGTCTTCTAAATCTAACACTATGTCTTTAATGGCTTCAAAATGGTCTGCGTAGAATATCGCGGCCTTAATCCATGTTCCCCATCGAGTAATTACGGGCTCTGGAGGTAAACAAACTCCTGGCAATTTCTCTCTATAGATCTGCACTCTTAGAGGTGCTTTCAAAAACACTTTCTTTACATTTGAAATTAATTTGTTCACCAAAGGATATGCTGTTCTAATAATTTCTGCAACTCTGTTTATCCCGTGTAAAAGACAATTGACATGTACCATATTGGGATAAAATATTTTTAAGTTTTGGCCTACTTTAACCATATACGGCGCTGCGTCAGACAAAAACACTAAAAACTTCTCTACTGGAACTGGATTTGGTAAAAAAAAATTTGATAGAGACTGCTAAATAAATCGAGTTACAGTCTCATTATTTGTTTTGTCTAACTGTTTAGAAGATATTAAATATGGTTTCCCTGGCTCATTTTCTTGAAGCCCTCCAATCATAAGATGTGCGATATATCGACCACATGAGTGTGTGCTTTCATCAACAATAATATAAAAATGTTCATCGCCCAGTGTAACTTTAATTTCTCCCATTACGGTTTCGTATACTGTTTGCACATTCTTCTTTCTAAGTGTGGATTCGTCAGGGATATTTTGATTACAATATTTTTGCAAAAAATCTCTGAATTGTGTATTTTGCAGTTTCTTCAAAGGTATATTTGCTGCGACTAAAGCTTTGCATAAGTCTTGATGAAACACCTCCTTTTCACTCTTTGGTTTGACATTTTGAAATGCGGTTTGCACACACTGCTGAACAGGCACTGATTTATTTTTCTGCAACTTAGCTTTATGCATAGCTGTTTTCAAGTGTTGATCAATTTGGAACTTCTTTTCACAAACAATGATTTTGGCACAAACTTTGCAAAACACTTTATCCCCACTAAACTCCAACTCACGAAGCGGCTTTCGGCATTTTAGGCGTTTGAAATAAAATATTTTCGAAATCACTCTTTTCACACTGGAATCTATCGACAAACTAAACTATACAATATAAATATAAAAGAATAGACCACATCTGCTCTCCATTAGGCAAGCTGATTACTTGGAAATTCCTAAACACCCAATAAATGCCGGCAATAAACCATATAATAATAAAAACTATACAATATAAACATAAAAGAATAGACCACATCTGCTCTCCATTAGGCAAGCTGATTACTTGGAAATTCCTAAACAGGGTCGCACTTAATCTTTTCATAAAACGAAAAACATAAAAATATGCACACAACTTTTATTTTTGCCGAAATATGCAATTTTTTGTGAAATTTGTTAAAATATGCAAAATATGCAAATATATGCACTTTGCATATATTCCGCCCTTTAGTGATTACTAATGGTATGTACTATTGGAATAGAAATAACGAAACTTAGGGCGGACGTTGTATATTTAAAGGACTATCTATTATTGTGCATTATACAGACTGGTCCGTTTTTTCAGCCTTTAGGCTAGACATAAAATTCTCTTTACAATAAAATATTTTTACTTTTTACTACAGTTTCTCGAAATATTTTGAGTTTTATGATATTTTTGACAGATGTGTAACACTTGAGAAACTGAACTATTACTAGAAAGCCCATAAAGTGTTGAAAACAACAAATTTATTACGAGTAGGGGAAGGGGGGCAGAACCGGACACTTAAGATAAAAATGAAGTAAAAATAACAATCATTATTTTACATAAAAGACGCTTTGGTTTTCTTTGGTACCTACTAGATAGAAACACCTAAGGAGAAAACGTATATTTTGAAATACACAAGAGAAAAAAACATTTTTTGTAAATTTTGCATTGTTCGATTTTGCCCCAACCACAGAGGTACAACCCGGTCACTGGATGGGGCAAAACCGGACCTACCATTATCTAAGAATAGCTACACTTGTTGCATCTAAAAGCATGCAAATCTTCCTCTGGTAGACCAGTACACCCCTCATGAGCCCATTTTGCTCAATCCAAACATTGCACCCACCCGTCATTTTTGGAAATTGCATCATATGTTTCTTTGCAGTATATGCTACGTTCATCTTCATCATCCACTGATTCTTCATTTTGGTTTTCGTCAGAACTTAAAAGTGTTTCTTTTTCTGTTTTTTTCGCAGTCTTTTGTTTTTTTCGCAGTCTTTCTTCTTATTACAGATTTTTGTTTCAATAGATTTTAATTTTTTTCTTACTGCAATCGAGTTCTTTTTTTTTTTGGTCCTTTAATGCGTCTGTCAATTCGCTTTTATACGACGAGTCAGTTAAAATAGTGGGTTATCCGCGTTTACGAGGAGCTTTTGGACCTGCTCTTATTGCATGGGGCACGTGTAAAACGTCTTTGGGTTTGGGAGAATTAGGAAAAGCAGATGGCCTAATCGTAGAAGACCGGCTTATATTATTTTGGTCTTCTTCAAGTTGCGGTTTAAGAATCCAGAAGGCCATGGTTAAGGGGTTATGGACCTTGTTTCCTCTTCAATCAACCCGGTGTTTTCAGTCTCTTCTGGGGTGTCTTCAAAAATTTCCATATTTTCGGTTGTTTGTCTTTCGCGTTTCGTAGTTTCAGCCGGAGCAACATCAATTTCTCCGAAAACATTCGGATCAGTGGGGAAAATACCACAACTTCTGAATCCAGATGTTGCGGTTTGAACAGTAGCAGCTTTCTCGTATGCCACCCCAAACAACTTGCAAATCTGAAATTGAGTTATCACACGCCCTGGGTTATTGCGGAGCTACGTTTTTTGTTCCTGGCCGTAATAAGCCATGAAGCTGACGTCTAAGGGCTGAAGCTTGTGAGTACGGTGCGGTGGGAAGCAAAGCATTATTATTATTATTATTATTAATAATAATAATTAATAACTTCTAAATTCTTTGTGTGGGTAGCATGCCCATCAAGCAATACTAAAACTGGGTCTTCAGCAGAAGGCTTGACATGTGCTGCAAAATGTTTCATCCACTGAACAAAACTATCGCCTTGCATCCATCCAGATTGATGGCATACAGCAATGATGCCTAAAGGAGCCCCATCAAGTAAGTCAGCCTTCATTCTAACGCACGGAGATACTAAAAGTGGTAGAATGCAATGGTCTGATGCTGAGAAACATAACTCAGCATTCAGAGTTTGTCCTCTCTCTGCAGAAGTTAATGTGTCAACTTGTCTTCAACCTCTTGGAGCGATAATTTTTGAATGGGTTTTTTGGAACTGTAGTATTGCATGTTTCATCTACATTATACAAGCGACGAAGTTGAATTTTGTACCTATCAATACAATTGACAAGGTTATAAAAAAATATGAAGCCAAAATATTAGCCAATCTATGCGGGCAATATTATTTCTAAAATTATACTTGATGTTATTTTGTTCGGTTAAATGAAATGCTAGAAGTCTCAAATCCTTTGTTTGTAAGACCAAACAGTTTACTTTCCATCAATTTAATGTACTTAACAAGGTCTGCTTTTTGAGCATCTGTAAAGGTTTTCTTAAAATTGCCCATGCCTGGAAAAGAAGAAGCTACAATTGGAAATCTTACAAATTATTAAAACTACCTTTTCAAGCAACCTCAACTAAACTAGTAGACCCATCTCTTAGTTTTTTCACTGTATTCTATAGTGTCAATTTTGGTACCCCGTAAGTATGTGAGGCTTGTCGTAAACTCATTTCTTTCTTATTGACTGTTTGAACTGCTTTTTGCATGCTTTCTGTACACCAATCCTGCCTGGTTGTTTTTCTTTTATAATTCCTCATTGTGAAATATTTTACTAAAATGACGCCTGAAAAAGGAGGCGAAAATATAATCACCAGACGATAAAAAGCGATCCAATGCATTAACGCTAACATCATTTGTAGGTAGGTTGGTGAAAGATATACGAAATTAAGATCACTTACCGGTAAAATGGGGTGGCTTTATGCCACTTTTTATGGTTTTCAAAGAATTTCGGACAATTATAGACACCAAAAATGTTTGTAAAAACCAACGATATACTTTGAACCTTTGGTTACTAAATTGTGTAAAAAAGGCTTAGAAATTTTCATTCGTTTTTCTAAAATTATTTATAACAATTGGCATAATTTCCCCCCATAGGATGGGGTGGCTTTGTGCCAGCTACTTGTTTACCGTTTTAGCACAATGCCGCCTATTTACAGGCTGAAAATGTGCCAGGCCCAGCTTCATATTATAGTGAAACTGTATGGTATGAGTGACATGGCCCAATTTCACCCCAATTAGTTTTATCTCTGTTATTTTTGTGGTACAATCTCGCCCCAAATAGAAGGTTTAATGAAAATTTTTTTTTATTTATAAAATATAACAAAAACTAGATATTCTTACAAACCAAAATAAAACAAAGGAACAGCCAATTCTCACATAGAATAGTAACTAATAAAGATAATTAAGCGTATAAACTGAATTTCAAAATAGGTAGTGGCACAAATTCCCCCCTTATATTGTCGGAATCTTATTCAAGGTGACACACCCAGGTTATTTTGCACTACTCGACCACTGCGTATTCTTTAAAAGATAACCTATATAACACCTTATTACGTGTGAACTTTGAAACGGTCATTATTAAAACACTTTAGGAAAGCCAGGAGAAAGTATGCGATAAAACGAAAATTTTGCAAAATCTCACCAACTTAATAACTTGACGAAACAGAAATGGAGGGTATTGCATACACAAACCATACATTTCATTCTATTCGCCTCTAATATCGGTATTCTTGAACAAGAGTTCGGGGCGGTAAGTGAATCGATGTGCCGATATGGTGCGAATATACACGATCAACACGTAGTGGCACAATCACGTCCCGGCTGGCACAAAGTCACCCCATTTTACGGTACCTGAATATTCAACAATTTTTCATTAAAATTGTTAAATGCGTCACTCATTAACACCATGTTTGTACGACACGTGATGTGACTATGTCTAGACTTAAATTCGACCATTACCTGCGAGATGGCAGTACAATGTATTATTTTATGAAGGTGTCCGATTGTGCATCGGTGTCCGGTTTTGCTCCCCCCCCCAAACTGATTTTTAACTATTCAAGCATTATAATTGTAATAATTTATACAATATTTGACAATGTATTTCCAAAAAACAAACTAAATTTCTCATTTCTTTTTCACTGGAATACTTAAATCGTGGCCTTACTGCAAAAAGTTATCAAGTCAAAAATTAAGATTTTTCATAAATTCAGTTTGAACTTTTAACGTTTCTATAAAATCCGATTTTTTTTCTTCAAATACAGTTCTGGTTAGAAATTATTGAACTGTTGAGTCAGGTAAAGACATTTTATTGACGTGTGTTGCATACTATTTTTTCGGAAATCGAATACTTCAATTTTAGAAAATAAATTAATAGTGACAATAAAAATGATCAGAAAACTCAAATCGATTTTATTTCGGTTGTTGTCTTAGTGACTAGTCAGCAAACGCTTAAAATAATAAAACTTCATCACGTTTTGCAATTTTCTCTGGTTCTTTCTTCGAGTTAATAATGGATTTATCACACCATTAGTGTCTTTCAGGAAAATAGAAGACTACATTTCATCGAGCATAAGTGGAGCTGCCAATGCTGCAGTGGAAGATTTACTGCCAAGAAAGACAGATATCAGAAAGCGTACACATTATTTAAAGATTGGTGCAATTCTAAAAAAGTCAGAGTAGTTACAGAAGAAGTTCTCCTCATTTATTTCATAGAGAAGACGAGTAACTTTAAATCCTCTAATTTGTGGAGCATTTTCTTCATATTAAAATCTGCCTTGTTAGTGGAGAAAAACTTTGATATTAAAAGTTTCCCAAGTTAATATTTAAACAGAAAATCCGTTGGATATCAAGCAAAAAAATCAAAGACATTTTCGCAATCAGAAACTGGGCAATTTCTTAGAGAAGCTCCCGATAAAGGTTTCCTGATGAAGCAAGTAAATAAAATATCAATTATCTAATTTTTAATGAAAGTAGTGAGAGTATTCGGACTAGCAGGGGCTTGTAGGTGTGATGAGCTAATGAAAATGTCTATTGATGGCATTGATGACAAAGGGGACATTTTAGTTGTCAAAATTCCTGATTCCAAAACAAACAAACCTCGACGTTTTATTGTTTTTAATGGAGAATGAGACCTTTAGTAGGTATTTGGCGCCATGATCAGCTCAAACCACACACCGCCGCGCCGCTTCTTTGGAAGCTACTAACAAGGGAAATTCAGTATCTAGGTCTTCATACACTTGGAGAATTACGAGTAAAGTTGCTGCTTACCTTGGTTTAGCAGATCCTACATTGCAAATTCACTCAAATAAACTTCAAACTGCTACTCAGATACAAGGAAAGAAAACAACCGATTCTTCTACTGTTTCTGTTCAGGGCTTCAAATTAATCTTTCCGTAATGAGTGTTTCATCATATTCCAGTGAAAATGATTCTAGTGTAGTTTCAAAATTATTATTACCTATTATAAATATCTTAAATATTTAACACTCAACTATTAATTAATATTATGCAATAAAATTCATAAAATTTCGCATTTTGATATTTTTTCAAAAATGACATAAATTGACAGTTACAGTAAAATCGTTGCCATCAAGTGGGTCTACTCGTGGACTTGAGCAGGCGCTGAAAGTGAGATAGATTAACCGCGTACCTAATCTAAAATAGGTTTTTTGGTAGTTAATTCTTTCTTTAAATTTAGGTAGGTAGGTATAATGTGATGAAGAAAGGATGTATAAAAGGGAAACGTATAAAAAACATTATTAATATTTCAACATTTTTAATAATATTCGCTAATTATTCAAAGTGGTAATTTTCCCGTTTGACCACTTTTTTCATGGTGACATACACTATTTTTACTTCTGCTATAATTATTTAACACTATATTGCTCATTGGTGTTCCACATTCACATACAACACTAAAAACAATATAAAAGTTATCAGCCTTTATACACTTTTAATTGCTAATGAGGTTAATATCTTTTGATGATTATTTTTGCTCAAGAATTGTTTTTCAATTTTTATATTTTTTGTTATAAAAGCAAATATTGCACATAAGTGAAAATACACATAACCTACTTCATCAGTTGCTGCACAAAGTCCGCCTCTCTGCAGATAACCACAATAAGCATCACTAAACAAAGCACCATTACTTTTCACTGCCAAATTTTTCCAATTCACACACTTAATTTTAATTTTAATTGAACGAGCAGCGTAACCACTATGTATGCTTGTAATATTCAGCCTTTATACATAAATCACTGCAAAAACTACCTAGATATATCTTGTTAACAAATTTTGTAACTCAGACCAACGAGTCAACTTACGGGTTTCAGGTAACACCCACATACGATTATTTGATGCTAATTCGGTATTATAAACGTAAACTGTAACTATACACTATTTATTAATAACGATACTTGAAACCATTTTTACACTTTCACCTTCCTTGTCTTTATATGACTCAAACCGTTGTATTTCACCTTCATCGAAATGTTTACAGCAAACCACTGAATTCCCTGTGGCGACGAAATTTTCTCTATTAATTGCTCGTAACCACTTTTTACGTAATTAATTTTCCTTTGAAAATGAAAAGGTTGTTTGTAGATCTTCCTGTTCAAGTGTATGTTGTAGTTCGATTTACAGAATGAGAGACAGCACAATCATGGCATCTAAAACATCACACAGATGTAAAAAAATGAACAAAACTAGTAAATGTATATTGTTCTTACCTTCTCCAAATGTATTTGTTAATCAAACTTATAAACAGCAAACAAATAATTACAAAGAACGTGTTGACACTTTGAGGTTATGTTTAATAATGTTATCGGCCACATTTACGAAAATACGAATTGTTTACTCATAGGTACTTCCCGAGATTGATTTTAGCTTTGTAAATACTTCTTCTCAAATGTTTTTGATTCAAACTTACGTAAACTTTAGCTAATAAACGTGACATGCACATCATGTGCATGGACTCGTGAAAATTACATAGAATGAGAACCACAGATCACTATACTAGAAGATAGTATAACTTAATAGTAAAAAGTTTAGACAATGTTTAGCGCCGCCTGCCAACTGCAGGCAGTACTAAAATGGATCAAACCGATGAACCGGGAAATTTAAATATTATATATTTCTATTCCATTTTGTATTTACCTTAGTAGTTTTTATTCTGCACTTTAAATGTTCGGAAGTAAAATAGTAGATGTATTTTAAAGAAAAATAAACTACACTTATTGCTATAATAACTTAGTAATAAATTAGAAACATATCTTTTTAGTAACGCTTTATTTTTATATGAAAATTTATTTCTATTTCAAAATATTAAGGAGAAAGCATTCTAAATTATTCTTACATTTGAACTTATTTATTCCTTAAATGGAAATCGTCGATCCTCTCTTATGACATTGAATAAATTAGGATCTCATGTAGCTTCCTACCACTCATGAAAACGAATTGATTTTGGATGCGGGAAACTTTTACCATTTTGGTCACAATTTGACACATAACATTTTCTTGTCGGCATAATTACTAGGAAGTCTAGAAAAAAGTGCTAATAAATAAATAAATTACTCGAATTATGCAGAATAAATACTTACGCACATACAATTTTAAGAAATAAGTTAATATTTTATAACTCTGATTAATAATTAGCATATATTTATATATACATATTAATTAGAAACTGTCAACAAAAATATTTGAAAACTATACCACATGTAGTTGCCATAGTTACCAAACACAGTCAAAAGCCTACAAGCAGCTAAGCCCTGAAGTATCACATGTGATCCTAAAATTTCGTCAACACATGCGCCACCTACCAACTGCAGGCAGAAGTAAAACGATGTCTACGCAATCTCAATTTAACATTTCACCCCCTGATGAGAACCACACGCGCCGTTGCCAGATCTCCAACTTCACGGCTTGTAAGTAGAGACGGCTGTGGTCAAGGAAATTCTACTTTCCTGATCCAAAAATGGTCAGTAAGTAATAAGACAAGGACGATTTTATAAAAAAAATTGTATATAAATTTTTTCATTGACCAAGAGAATAAGTCGCTACTAGAGATTTTATGTTTACTGTGAATTGACGCCTTTTAGGTAATAGTGCGTAAAACGAACATTACATTACCATAAGTCCCAAATTAGAACATCGATTTACAACGTGTATCGATTAACAACTTATGTAACATAAAGTAATAATATAATTTGGGATTTGAAATAAAATAATGCGTAGTTAAATTGAAACTATGTATGTAGATATGTCGCTCTTTGAACGGTTTACATAAATTTTAACCTGCCGCTTCTGATAATTTTTTTCTCTACTATATATTCATTCATATTGAGAAGTGTGCTATTTGACATTTTAACATTTCAGGACACAAAGTACAAGAATACATGCAAAGCCAATTATGGAACATGGTTTTATAACGTGATTAAATTCTATACATGTATATATAGAAAGCAAATTACTAAATTCCCCTGTTTATTTATTTAATTTTTCTAAACATAATCAAGCAATGTCTAAGGTCAACAATTAATGTGATCTGTCGCAGAATTCAGCTTAAGATGAACTAGATGAAACCGGAAAACACGCTGCGGATGAGCATATTAGCAAACCAATTAAAATGTAATCTAATGTAAAATATTATTATATTAATCGATTTTTTTTTGTTTTCACAAAGAGATTACATGAATATTTAAACTGAATAAGCTGACTTAACACGATAGAATTTTAACACGTTTTTAGAAGAAATGACAATTTATGTATCTAGGTTATATTTGTTTAGAAAGTAAAACGTTCTTTGCGATCCAGTGCAATATCCACATGCAGAGCTGCCAAGTCTCTAATATGAGTTATTTTTAACGTAGATTTACTATTTTGATATTGTGCTAGGTACTACCGTTTACGTATAAAAAGTTTTCCTGAAATATTTAAATAAGTATACAGAGTATATCAAGCGTTGATTTGAATAATATAAGGTTTGTTCAAACCTCCAGTTCTGAACAGTTCCGGAACCGTTCTAGAATTAGTAGTTCTGATAATAATGCGCATATCCGGCCAAATCCTGGTTCTAGAATGGTTCGAAATACTGAACGTCCGAACAGTTTTAAAATTGGAATTTTAGGGGAACGTGTACTAGAACCAACATTAGCAATAGAATTATTAAAAAATGCCAAACTTATGTAAACAAATATCAATCGTAATGAACATTTAAATGTTCCTGCATCTGCATCTAACCACCAAAATTGCGACGGGATTTAAAAAGTAATGAAGTTGTTTAGAAGAAATAAATTTTTCTAAATTTTGTAATGGATTTTCTGTTAAGCCGGGTAAATAAAACAAGGGTTTTTAATACAAGCTGGTATTAATAATTTGCACGTAAATCAAATGCACACATATTAATAAGTATATATATATATATTACATAACTATAAAATCAACAATCATAATGGATTTAAACAAATATATTACAATACATTTTCAATGTTCAAAGTCAGCTCCTTTTGTTTTCGTTTACTTATTAATTTAAAGTAAAAGATTATGGCCAAGATATTTTTTTAAGATAATTTTTAATTTGTGAAGTAGTAGGTACGCTCTTTTAATCCCTTTTGGAGAGTATTAAAAATTGGAGCCTTTTTGGTCATTTGAATTGAGATATCTAGATTATTTGGTACTTACATCAATCAGACTCTAAATGTTTTCTATCATACAAGTCTGGAGGTCATATTGACTTGCAATTTATTATAATTTCCATGACGTAACATACTAATACATACGTACATATAATAGATTGTTCGGATACCTAATATGTATATTGATATCACAGAATTCCTTTATTTTTCTTAAATCTCAAGAGCATCGAATCAAAAATTATAAGTTTAGTTTACATAATATTATATACTAGATTGTCCAAGTTTAACAAATAGTATGGCAATTTGTCAACCAATATATGATAATTATAAATTAACTTTTCACATGTTCGCAAGTTCCTATAATTGTACCATTACATGCACTTTATTCCTATTGAAAGAATCACTTGCTAGACTCAAGAACACGGTAGTAATTGAAGTTTTTTCTAAAACAATAAACCAATATTATAAGAAATTTGAATGTTTAATCACATACTTATAGCTGTTTACTTTGGCTATTACAAAATTGATATAATGAGTGTGAATAAAAACAAGGGTAAGTTTGATGAACCGAATAATAATATCACAAACTAAAATAAAAAACAAAAATAAATAGGTACTTAAACGACAACTTAAAAACAAACCTACAACTCCAAACTCTGAAGTTCAACATAAATACGATAAACATAACCCGAAAAGTGCTGATACGAATGACAATTACGCATGCTCCGAATTTATCAGAATTTCAAATATTAACCCACCATCCAGAATTGTTCTGAACGGTTTTTGAATTACGAGTACTGAAGGACCAAATATTGAAGTAATAGTTCTCAGAATTTGTGGTTCTAGAACTACAGGGTCCGAACAGCCTTTTTTTCAAATGATATGCGCACTAGTTCTAGAACCGGTCAGAACTGGAGGTCTGAAGAAACCTGTAGAAAACTAGCTCAGCACGAAATTTTGCAAATGTGTAATTGTTTTGGATTGCTGACATCGTAATTAAACTCTTGAAGCATATGCAGTCGAACTTCTATACTACAAACAGCCATTTAGCGAATTTTTTTATTAACGCTTTTTTCACGTGCACATTGAACTTCATAATACAAATACGTGTATTTTAACTTTTACTAAACGAACAAAATTTCTTCACTGGGAAGTCTTTTTTACCACCAGATTTTTTCCTCGCAAAGAAATGTTTCTGAGAATTTCATATAAAGGGATTCTATTTATAAAATTCTTGGAAATCGTTTATTTGGACAGTTATCCTTTGTTCATAAATACACCCATTCAAAATCTCGTTGGTCAGTTGGTAACATTCAGTGATGATAACCCTGACTCTTACTAGATCGGTATAGAAAGGTCGGCAATATGTATTTGGTAGATTATAGAAAATATCGGTAGATTAAAGAATTTACAGCTTTTTTAGGAATATCTTCCTTTATTTATTATTTACAACAATATATAAGTAACATACATTAAATATAATATAAAATTTGAACACAATTTTTTTAAAAAAATCTCATTTTACAAAAAATTACTCGTTTTTGCCATCTTCATAGAGTGTATGCTAAGCCATTCGCAAAGTTAGTTTTTTTTTTCAATTGGAAAATCAAAGCAACTTTTATTTTCAATGTATTGCTTAGCAAGAATTAACACGTTGATTGTATCCGTAAATTAAAAAAAAAATTGTAGACAATTAAATTTACGTGTTCCGTCGCCGAATGTCGGCGTTTCTACTTTTTGCCAAAATAATTCTACATTATCAGCAAAAAAGTTAATTTCGTTAGTATTTCTTAAAATACGCCATTCATTGTCCAAAGTTTGAAGGTCGGAATTGTATAAAAGATCCGGGAAAATAAGTGCTATATGTCGGTAATAGATTGAATTGATCCTGATTTTACAACTATGGATCTAAAAACTGAAATTTTTCCAAAGCATTATTCTTTAAAGGAAACCGTATAATTATTTGATCACATCCTTCTATATAAAAATCCAAGCATCTTAGTCTAAAAAAGGATAATTGTTCTTTGGTAAGTAACGTGCTGGATATTGTTTGTATCACTTTCGCGCCGAAATACATATCCTCAATCTCCAGGTAATGTCTAGGATTCTCATAATCTACGCCTGCCACTGAAATACGTTGAAGGTAAAATCCCTTTTTTATGAAACAATCGAATAAGGTTTTTATAATAGTAAGTATGTTTTTATATATTGTTACGTTTTCGGGTTCCAATAAACAACTTGTGAAATTATTTATTTAAAACATTCTGTATATTTATATACTTAAAATTATATAACAATATAAAAATATATAACTAAAGTATCACACTTAAACTACTATTAATAAATTAAAATTATCACTTGTATTTATTTCTATTACTAATATCTCTGTCCGTATTTATGTAACGCTTCTATTTATTTACACGGCACTTAAAGAACTATTTATTTGTTTGGCTACCACTATTTATTTCTTCGCACTCGAGACTACTTAAGGACGTCTTACTCCCGAATTATTTCGCAATTACTTCTCCGCAATGAATCCCGCAATGAATCATCCATCGGTGACCCAGTCGCCTTATGTACACCTGCATGAAATGTTCTCGAAATGTACCAGTAAGTTCGGTAATATACCAGTGGAAATCTGGACTCTTCCTTGTTTACGCCAACAATACTGTGAGATGACATATTTACGACTTGTTTACATATCGTTTTTATATGCCGCGCCGAGATGATTTATGGTCTCTGCTTTTTGTCGTCGTACACTCATTTCGTTACAATATATAGACAATGTATTTTAGGGTGTTCAGATTGCATTTCCTTATTCAAGTTATTAAAAAAGGGTAGAACAAATTCTAAAACTTGTAAAAATAACTTTGTAACAGGATCATTTAACGTTTTCAATATGTTATCTACAGACATGATATCATTGGTACTAGCGACATCGGTGAAATATAACTGTAGAGGTTCATACTGTTCTAATAACCGCGAAACAACGCTATGTACGGATAACCATCGGGTTCAACATGGACGTAAAATTTTATGGATTTTTGTATTCCAAAATACTTGAAACTCGGTGTATTCGCTAATTCGTTTGGGACTATGAGCAAAGTAATTATAGATATCTCTTGTGAGCTTCTCTATATACGGAGGTAGCTTTCACATGCATATGAAGCTCACAAATGGAAGGAGTGACATATACATTTCATTACAAAAAGCTTTGGAATGTCATTTTGCAATAAAGTCATTACTTAGCGATGCTATCCTGCCATATCATTTGCCCCATCAGATGCAAAACCGACCAGATTTCTTTTATACGGAATTTCGTGTTTTTCAAAAAAGTGACAATATGGTTATATATGTTACCGTGAAAGACCGAAAGTAGTGAATGTCAACATCCGCCGGTGGATGTCGACAAATACCAAATGCCTTGGTGAAAGTCCGAACATTTCTTAATTGTATTATAGATTCGGACTTTTACCGGTATATGTCGACAAACACAAATGAGGTCCGGTGAATGTCGGAAACGGCAGGTCGCAACAAGTTTTTAGACGGTTCCAGCATCTTGTTTCAGTTAGCTTTGCCTTCGTCAGTCTAACGCAACGTTTGACAGCCTGCGGGCACGCTCCCTAACCTAATTTAATTTTCTTATTAGAAATTATAATTTGTATTCAATGGCTACTACAGTGAATCGTGATAAGTTTTTTGAAAAGTTACATGCCTTAATTGGAAGTAAACGAGAAGACAATTGTTTTTATTTTTCACAAGAAAAGTACTCTAAAATCGTTTCTGAAGTAATTTCTGCTAAAAGTAAGTGTAGTACACCTTTGGACTACAGACGTTTAAAACGTTTTGACATTTTAAAAGTTAGTGATGAAGAAAAGTTAATTGTGCCATTAAAACCAGGAGAAACGAATATCCAGTATTATGTTACTAATGATGAGTTGTTTACAATACTTTCTGAAACTCACATAAGAACAGGCCATGGAGGAAGAACACGAATGCTTAAAGAATTGCAAGTTAGATACAAAAATATTACTTATGAAGTTGTAATGTTGTATTTAAATTTGTGTAAACAATGTCAAATGAAACACAGTGCGCCTAAAAAAGGTATTGTTGTGAAACCAATGGTCAGTTCCGAATTGAACTCTAGATGTCAAGTCGACTTGATAGACTTGCAATCACACAGGGATGGCGATTACAAGTTTATATTGGTATATCAAGATCATTTAACCAAATTTGTCCAGTTACGACCTTTAAAAAGCAAGAGAGCGGAAGAAGTAGCTTATCACCTTCTCCAAATTTTTTTAACATTTGGTGCTCCCGCTATATTGCATTCGGATAATGGTAGAGAATTCAGTAATCGAGTCATATCTGAACTATGCGCTATGTGGAAAGATGTTAAAATAGTGCACGGAAAGCCTCGTCACAGTCAAACACAAGGCTCAGTTGAAAGAGCCAATCAGGACATACAAAATATGTTAACTGCATGGATGCAAGACAATGATTCAAACAAGTGGTCAGAAGGTTTGCCGTTTGTCCAATTCGCCAAAAACACAACTTATCACGAAGGAATACGCCAGAGTCCTTATGAAGCCCTGTTTGGCGTTAAACCAAAAAGGGGTATAACATCGTCATCACTCCCCCGCGGGCAAATTGCAAACATTGAGACCGAAGAACAGCTAGAAGCTTATGTTGAAGAAAATTTGGGTAGTGACCATATTGAAAGAGGCATGGATAATGAAAATACCATTGGAGCTGATCCGCAACCTGGCACGTCTTCATCTCAAGCACTGACTGACTCGCAACCTAACACGTCTTCATCTCAAGCACTGACTGACTCGCAACCTAACACGTCTTCATCTCAAGCACTGACTGACCCGCAACCTAACACGTCTTCATCTCAAGCACTGACTGATCCGCCACCTAGCACATCTTCATCTCAAGTACTGACTGAACAACACGAGCTAATTTCTTCAAAAAGAGTAGCTGCAAAAGAGAGTCTTCTACTTCAAGCAACAAAAATGTTGCGAACCTCAAAAAAAAAGTTTCCTCCTGCCCAAATTGGTGATACCGTAAGAATTCAAGTCCCTGATGTCGACCGTGGTCGTACAGACCCTCGAAATGTGTTAGCGGTTGTTGTTGGAATAGAGGATTCAGCCTTTTATAGACTAGCTAACAAAAATGGTACCTTGAAGCAGCTTTTCACCCGTAATCAGTTCGTAATTTGTAAAGAAAAGTTAGTTTCCATGGACGAAGTTTCAACAAAAGAAATGTCGCTAAGAGAAGCAGCTTCTGCTAATTCAAAAAGTGGAGGGCAAGGCTACACACGTTGTAACTGCAAAAGAAAGTGTTCCACGACTAAATGCAGCTGTAAAAGCAAGGAGCTTTTGTGCAATTCGAAGTGTCATGGTAGTTTATGTTGTTGCAATAAATAAGATATTGTTATTATTTTTTATATTTCATTTTATATTTTTATGTTCTACTGTTTGTTTTGAGTTCAACAAAGTCTTTTTCCCATATTATTTTAATAAATAAAGACCTATGGGGTTTTTTTTTTATTTAAAAAAAAATGTTTTTAACATACACCATGAGTGCATGCTGAATGTCGACAATCGCCGGTGTAAGTTAGAAATAATGAAATTTCACCAATATTTCGGACATACGTCAAGCAACGTTGAGAATGTTGACATTCACCGGTGAATCTCGACATTCACCAGATTTCGGTCTTTCACAGTAACATATATACTATTAGCGTCGGCTGCTTTAATTTCAAGTAAAGCTAAAAAAATATCACAAATGGTGTTACTGTTATTTATTCTTACAATATACAAAGATGTTTAATATTGCTCGTATCAGTCGACTCATCAACAATAAGGGAAAATTTGTTCGTCCGTAGATGATCACATAATACTTGCATATTTTCGTATCCCAGTATATTTTTAACTATTGCAGTGGTTTTCCTTCTTGCACAGGCTAGTCTTTGGGCAATTTTTGAATCACGGCATGCTAATACTCTCAATTTTATTTTGTATATTTCAAGTTCACCTACGCGATAAACTGGTTGCGGAAAATCAGACTTAAGTACGAACTAGTTCATTGGTCTTATTTCATAACCCATTGCTTGCTATACATACTTGTCACTTCCACCAAAATACCAATTCCGACTTCCAAGTAGTAATACAGAAAGTCGAGTGAAAAATAGCGGGTAGTCGGTATTTCAATGTAAGCGACAAGTAACAACCAGGTGACCTCTGATTTACGGCAGTTTGTCGTATTCAAAAACCAAATTAATAATTGTGCACCTATTCGGTTATGTTGCGCTCGAGTTCTCCCATCATTAACGGAGTCGTATTGTGTCTTCAAAAAAAAAAATTCAATTCGACAACTACTTAAACTGCTGGAAAAATATTATTCTATGTAATTTTAAAACAAAGGGATGTATGTAATGTTAACAAGAACATAATTTAAGAAAATACTGATCCCAAATATTTCCTAAATATAAGATAAAACAACCAGATAAGTAGTGTTCAAGTCGTGTTATCTACGTTCTTGTTAACACAAACATTCAAAACTTACGTATCGTCCAGAAAAACAAAGACGAATTAACATTTCAGTCAATACTTATACATATAAGTACATGGCTATATTACATAAATACATATATACATACATCTAAAATCAATATTGGCTTAAATACGTAATAAGACGAATTATTAATATCCATCAAAATTACAATAACCTCACTTTAATAACCATATTATACACATGTGTAGAAAAAAATGACACTTAATTACTCCATCACATATTTAGGTGTTTGATGTTAATTATTGCGTCAATCTATACACGTACTCTTCTAAAACAAATCTGAATTATTAAAATATTACACCTTCTACTTGAATACCCATCGGAGAAAATCTATAAATATAAATGACATTAATTTTAATGTTATAAGTGTTATAACACTGACACTTGTTCAAATCCTTCTATATGTATAACATAACCTTAGTTATATTTGTAGGATGTCAAAATAAATTCTGATGCTTTCCAGTGAATCCCATTAATTCAATCGTATTTTTCAGATGCCAGTGTCGTTTTGGTGCCATGGTTTAAAAGAACTGTAATCGCTCTACACTTGAGGTGTGTTTTCGTAATTTAAAATACATTCGATTTGCGCGTAAATTTTAAATCAGGGTTATATCAGTGCGCGCGATTTTCGTTATTGAGTTGATTGTTTCTCGCGCGTTACCATGGAGAGGAAAAATGGCGCCAGTGCGAAAAGCAAACCGATGTTCAGTTGGAGTAACAACGATTACGAGTGAGTATATTTTGCATTTTTTAGCATATCTTTCTTAAATCTATGAACATGAATTAAAACTGTTTTATTTAATGTTTAAGATTTGAATTACGTACTCTTGGCGTTATGTACCCGTTGAAGGTTTACATTTCTACAGTTGGTATCTAAACATATGGCAAATTTATTATTGCACCCTATACTTATATACAACTTTGGCTGGATTGATGATTCACATACTGTACCACTTTTCTCTAATTTCATGTTCTTTATGTTTTCTAATTTTCCAGCAAATAATTCAGGTGGCCGATAACTAAAGTTAGGATGAACTATCTCTAAATGACGTGTTAGTCACAGCCTTGTTTATTAATACCTACTATAGTTATACAACATAGAGAAAACTGTAAATATTTCTTATGTAGTAAAGTGTCGTCCTCTGATATCTTTCAAATGGATTAATATCCATGAATGAAACTGATCAGCCAATGAAATATTCTCAACCCCACTCTCACAATTTAATCCGGAAGTTTATAAAAAATGTAAATATACCTATTATGATATTTTCTATTAAATTTTACATAAGAGTATATTTTGTTTGATTTGCTTTTCACATTGTTTGCCCTTGAATTACATATCAACATAACCTATATAGCTATTACTATGATAAAGTAGCTTTAAGTAAATGTTGTATTGAAGAATCGTAGGATTACTATTTTTTTCCCTTATTATACTCACATATTATAACATAATAATAAAAAAAAATAACATACGAAAGGCTTTTTAAAAAACGTATTCATGTTTTTTAAAGAAATAAATCTAAACAAGGAAACGGTATTAAAAAGCCAGCATTTTTATTTAAATACCTACATGAAATGTCAGTCTGTTTCGGGTCAGAGTTTGGGTTATTCTTATTTTTTTTTATGTGTTCAACAGGTATGTCTTCAGTCTTCTATATATTTCGTATGACTAAATATATTATGCAAAAGAAGAAAAAGTAATTAAAAGCTATCCGAACTACAACATTTATTAAGTTGCTTTGCATGGTTTTATCAACTTGCTGGTTTATGTGAAGCATTCAAACCAGTAATGTAGTACATTTTACAAAGAAAATGCATTATAAACACCACATTATTTTAAGGTTTTGGTATCTTCAAAATTTAGACATTTAAATGGTTCACAGCCAATCGTTTATCACTTAACCAGAATAAATGTGTGACAGTTTACTTTACTAGTAAACATAGATCAAACATATATTCTATTGATATTAGACTAGACACAAAATTAACATGGAAGCCGCAGATAGATGAATTAATCAAACACTTGTCTTCTGCTACTTATGCAATTAGACGTATCAGATTTATAACTGATAGTCTACTGGAATAACGACATACTATGGACTATCAAATCACATATCAACAATGTTTAACCAATATGGGGTAAGTAGGCCTATATGTAGAAAAGGTGTTTATCCTGCCGAAGAAGGCTGTTCGAGCAATTGTCTGTGTTTCACAAACTATCCACTGCAAACCTCTCTTCAGAGAGCTTATGATAAGTCCATTAGCCTAGACACATATTCTGCAACAACTAAGGAGGGCTCTGAAAAAGCTGTCACACCTGATGACCAGGGGTGAGATTACAGAAGTCTCCACCTCTCATAACCATTTGCTGCACATCCCGCATTACATAGGACAAAATCCACTTCAGTAGAACATCGTCACTGGTAATTATTTAACAAAATCAAAATTAAGTGTAGACATCTTTCTACTTTCGTATCTAAAGAGAAAATAAAGGACATTCTTCTTCAAGAAGCATTCTACAATGTCAATGGCATAAATTAGCCCTTTGATTACCTGTGTTGACGCTATCATCACATTTTTGGTTGAATGTGCTACTGTGTAAACTGTATGTAAATCTTATTATTGATATAATAAATTTATTTTTATAATAGAAATACTATCCTTCTTACTGCAGAAGTGTTATAATTAATCCTGCTTTTACACACACAATACCTCATCTCATCACGGAAGTCGCAGCAACTTTCATTATACATTTACTTTCTTGGTAATTATCAATATAGTAAGTACTGCCTACACGTGGTCTGTATATGAACGTTTCTTCAATTTGTATTTACCTGCGATTTTAAAAATTGCTTTCAATAATAGTAATTCCTAATAATTGAAGTTACGTTGGGGTTATCAATGAAAACTAGTTTACTTGTATTTCTACTATTTAATTTTTCTTTCACCCACGTTTAATTGCAATTGTTTGAAATCTTTATGGATTTTATTGTGTTATATATGTAGATTTTTAGCCTTCATACTCATTGAAGTAAAGTATATCACTTCGTAAAAGGTAATTAGATACACACTTAAATTTACTCAGTTTGACATTACTTATTTTATTATGGTTCAAGTTATTTTTATTTTATCCAGGCCTGAATCGTAACAACAACTGCCATGATGCAAGCCTGGATGAATAATCATCAATTATTGTTGAGGATAGTACATGTTATACAAACAAACTAATTCCTAACTTCCTAACCAAGCAAAGACTTTATTAAAGGTTAGTACTTTGAACTTTTTTCTGCTTGTACTGCAATATCATTGTCAATTATAAGTAGGGAGCGGAATCGAGCGAGCCATGACTCATCGCTCATGGGCGCACTATTGAAATGTTGTATTTTTAAAGAGGTTTTAATTTTATTTATATAATTGAATAACAACTCATAAAATACAAAATACATTATTATTTGTTGATTTTGTTGTTCAAGTCGAGTAAAGGAGTATTAATATTCACCAGCAATACTTTCTCAAGGTTCTCTTCTCTAAGATTTGTTCTTTTTGAATGAAGTACATCCTTGTAGATAGAAAACGTCCTTTCTACATCGCAACTGGTTATAGGTGCGTACTGGAAATATTCTTTTATTTCAGCGTATTTAGCAGTTTGATTTTGTGTCATTGTCCCCATACACAATTGCCACAATGTTATTAAATCTGGATTTCTATTAAAAACTGCGTCTAACTTTTGCCGAAGGCCACATCCGAAGTCATTTGGAATAATTTTGAAATTATTAATAGCCGCATCTAATGTGGTAAATCCATCTTTTAGTTAGAAATTTCGATTTTCAAAATATGTGATTAGTTTAGGCAAATTTCCAAAGTGTTCCTGAAGGAATAACAGCTGATTTTTTAAATTTGGGATTTGTGTTAGTTCCTTGCACTCAGAAATACTTCGAGCATCGTCATTTAAACATGTAACGAAATTTTGTAAACTATCGTAATTCTCTGCATAAAAACTAGTAGCTTCCAGCCATGTTCCCCATCTAGTTATTACTGGCGCGGGTGGCAGTGACAAAGATGGAAGTTTTTCCCTGTAAAGGGCCACTCTCGATTGTGCTTTTCTGAAAACTTTTTTAAAAGCCGATACAAGTCTATCAACTTCCGGATAGTTGTCTCTGATATATTCACAGATTCTGTGGAGAGCATGTGCTACACAAGTAATATGCAGCATATAAGGATATGTTTCCTTTAATAGTCTGCCTGTTTTTAACATATATGCGGCACTGTCACTAACAAATAAAAGTATTTTTTCCCTGTACCTGTCGTCCGAATGAAGCATTTTGTGCAAATTCTCGTCAATGGTTTTAGCAACTGTTTCCGCATCAACTGTATTTATAACTTTAGATGCGTTATATGGAATAGTTGGATGCAGTACACCAGCTACAATATTTACCACACAGCGTCCTAATATATCGACAGTTTCGTCGGCACTTATCCATAGGTACTGATTTGAAAGATGTCTTCTAATGCATTCTACTGTTTTCGTGAAGCACTTAGAAACATAACATTTGCGTAAGGTGGATTCATCAGGAACATGTCGACCAATATATTTTTGGAGAAATGTTTTGAAAGTGGGATTGTCAAGTTTCTTTAATGGGATATTAGCCGCCATTAAAGCTTCACAGAGTTCTTCGTTAAAATTGTCAGCTTTCAACGGGTCCAATTTCTGTGTATGTTTTAGCGATACTAAGTGACGTTGTATGTTCGATTTTTTGGCATTCTGTAACGATATTTTACAGACTTTGCAATAAATATCGGAATCACTGACAATGGACATACAATCAGTATGACCCTCAATCCAACTCGCCATTGTTTCACGATGTATTTCTCGACGTTCTTCCATATCATATCTGAAAAAGTAACATAAGCAATGTTCTAGATCTAAATAAACGATAACTAAAAATTTTAATCTTAATCTTAACAAAATCCAATTAACACTTACGTCGATATAAATGGAAGAAGTAGACTCTATGAACCGGCAGGAACTATTACAAAAATTACGAAGTACGGAATTAACAGTTAAAACAATGAAACAAGGAAACTAACGTAAGGTATAAATGAAAATTTTGTTTCTCTTGGAAATATAACGTAAATATAATAAATTTTAAACACTCCTGACGCCGATAGCTGCGCCCGTGTATAAAGAATTTTACCTCATAAATTCCTTATTTTATTGCCCTTTTTTCTCTGATTCTCGGTCTCTTGTCGAGCGTAAACAGATGTTGCAATTCGCCCTATGAATTAGTGCTATTCAGATATAATGTACACAACACGCAGTTGTTTACATTATTTCTTTTCACGGTTGTGGCTCCGTGGTAGTTTAGCTCGCTCGATTCCGCTCCCTAATTATAAGATAAAATATATAGGAAAAATAACATTTCTTCGTTACATCGACTTGAAATATGTATTTCAGAATAACATTTAACATCCACAATCACATCATCACTTATTTTTGGAATTTAAAAAATTAGAGTCAGTAGACTTATCATATCCCTTAATTCAAAATATTTTAAGATATTTAAATCTAAAGCAAAACGCCTATAAAATTGTAACAAACACGATTGGTGTAATTGGATAATTGCGTCACTTCCTTTAAGCTCCCATTGGCTTCTCTTTACTACTTCGAGACTATTGTTGGTGGAAGTTCATTTGCCACATTTATGCCCATTTTCTTCACTTACGGATAAAGTAACTGATAGCTACCTTCAAGATAAATATATCTGACAGATAACGTGCATTTGAATTTCTTCACTACAACCTTTGGTTACTTATCCCTTAGATCGAAATCCAGTAGATAACAGAATCGTGAGAAACGGCAACAGTGACATTTGATATAACCAAAGAAAAAAATTGTTCACAATACAATATCTATAACGTAATATATTTAGTAATTGAAATGCTCTAAGACTTCAGTCTTTATCAACTTATTTATTATATTGATTTAGATTGTCGAAAAACCTTAAATGTTTCATATCATATCCATAATAAAATTTAAAATAACCAATACTTACGCTGTTCACATTAAATTCAACAGATGATTATGGAAAAGTTTGTAAAAAGCTTCGACTGTTTACAGAAACCTTTCGGCATTATATTCAAAGGATGCAAATAAATAATAAACAGGATGTGCACTTCTAAGAAGAACTATTTTTATACAATTTATATCAAAGCACGAATAAATATGAAAAATTTGACAGAAAAAATATACAGAATACACGTTTTTTTGCCAACACCGAATTGAATTATTAGTCTATTAAAAATATGTAACAAAGAAGTTTAATACTGAAACGGAAATTATGTGCTTTTTTGCCATGGATGCGTATATATTACGATCATATTATAAATACTGTATTTAGGCTGATGAAATAAATGCCCTTAAGTATAATTTAACAAAGTTACTTTTTTAGTTTTCTCTAATACAGTTATGACAACATGTAAACGTCATCGATGACGTGCAACTGAACTTAACGCGTCTCCAGTATACCTACAACTACTAATAAAGCATAGCTGACTCGTCCGCCATTTTGGAGATAATTTTAAGGCGGTAAATATGTATGCTAATAGCAAATGCTGAATAGAACTTGGAATAATTGACTTTATTAAGCCGGTTTAGGACGTGAAATAATGTAGGTATAATTGTTTACAATAGTCGTATATTTAAGAAATACCCAGAATATATAATAATAACTAAAAATAAGTACGTAATATGACTGACATTTATCTCCAAAATGGCCGACGAGTCAGCTGTCCTAAATATAGTAGCTATAAGTATACCTATGTACATCAAGTAAAGAAAATACATCATCCGTTGTCCTCTCAATCATATTAAAAAAACAACTGTATTGTTTGAAATGAATTAGCATTTTGGTGGTTTGAAGGCTTTTCTCTAAGAATATGCTTTGTCGGCAAACATTTTATAATGCTTTGATCGAGAGGCTGAAGTTTGGATGTCATGTTCGGTAGAAAGAATTCTAATTTCATGGCTTTAAGTTTGTGACTCAATTGGGGATGTGCAGGACAGTTATCAATAATGAGCAAACATTTCCTGTTGTGACTTAAAAATACTTGTACAATTCCAGAAGTCATGTTTCAAAAAGGTCGGCGGTCATATATGCCTTTTTGTTGCTCTTATAAGTAACAGAAAAGTGCGTGACTATAGCAGCCTTATTTTTAATAATTGTAGACGATGTACTTTGGGGTATATCATTACTCTTGAGCAATAGTCTTTTTCTTAACTCCACTTTATATATATATATTTTTAATTCCTGGCTTTTGTTTGGATCGTCAGACTTTTAAGTTTTCGCGGTGGAGATATTTTATCAACACAGAACTCTCTATTTGCACTTCCAGGCACGACAGTCGTCGACTACTATGCAGTACTAAGCAAAACGAATACGAAATTAAACATTGGTAAATCGCATGGCATTTCGGGGATTCCCACTAAACTACCCAGGGAAACTTCATTTCGCTATGCCGAGGACAATGTCACCCTAAATATTCGACTTATAGAGATTCTTGTGTTACTGGGCCGGCTTGACAGTTTCGAATTATAAAGGTTTTCGAGTTAGGGGAATTCAAGATAGAGAGATCAAAATGTACGCGGAATTGTAGATAACTGCAGGGAACAAGAGTAAATTTCGACTTGTGCAGGTTCGACTTATGGAGGTTTGACTCTATATTTATAACCACAATTAAAAATTAGCGAGAAATTCATATTTTCTAAAAAATAGTTTTTCACAAAGTAATTCTACTGTATGCTAACGGCTTCTTCAAATACGTATTCATTAAAAGTAATGGCAGCGAGTAAGCTAATTTAATAACTCGCAGGTTAATAAAAGGCATATTTGTTGATGTACATTGTACAAGATACGTTCGCAATAGCATGCGAATCCATCGTAACTGTAAATGTTAGATACGTCCTTAGTAAGAACGTGATATTTTTTCACTTGAGCAAGTGAAATGCCAATCTCGTAAGAACCGGTCAAGTAGGTTAAATTATATAATCTGCCGGCTCTCTCGATGGATGCGTCAAAATGCAAAACGAAAGATAGAGAGAGAAAATGCGAGAGAGGCTGAGGAAAACCCGGTAAAACTTTCTCCGGTGCCTTGGGCAAATCCTGTGAAAGAAAGTTATCTCCACGAGATCTCGCTACGTCTACGCTGTAATGCTGTATGACGTGGAACTGAAACGAGACATTTTTTTGTTTTATCAGTTTTGTTGGTTATTGTCGCCGAATGTACTGGATAAGTCGAAAGGAACGCGTTCTATGGGTGTGTATTTTATTGGTACCGTATTACCAGATGATATTTGCCATTTTTTTTATTAATATAGGTACCTAATTATATTATAACGAGTGTTCAGAAAAATTAGTAGGACCTAGCTTACGAACAATTTTTTTCATAATTAAATTCTACAATTTATCATCCTGAACTGTTCTTTGAATATTTCTTGCGGGAAAATTTTGAGGGAGACATTTAAATGTATAACTTCTATAAACTATGTCTGCACAGCTGTACCTTAGCGATTAAAAAGCGCACTATATATATACAAATATATAAGTTTCTCTTGGTGTTAGCGACCTTAAATAACTCAACAATACACAGTTTTAAACGTTTCGACAATTTTTTATTGTCATCATCAGTAAAACTGTAAAGAAAAATACAAATTTTAATTAAATACAGAAACGTATCACATCTAAGCCTTTGAAACTTACCTTTAAATTTATTGCTTTATGTTATTGTGTGATTATAACACCTTACAAGGTATTTTCAATAACATAAACTATACTTTTTATTAATTTTGTTAATGTTATAGCATTTATAAATAAAATTAAACCAATCTTTTTTGAAATACTGTCAAAAATCAAATTTAGAAGTAAATGTCATTTTGAAAATTTGTCCAAACGCACATTATAAATATATTACATAGATTAATATGTTTACGTTATAAAATATGAAAATAGATTTTAGATAAACCATCAATTTCATTGCTATCATTAACTGTATTGTTGTTTCGTTTTATTTCAATCATCTCAAGAAAATTTCTTACTGTGGCATTGTTCTCGGTTTCAAGAATTTTAACATTTTCAAAATTGAAATTGTGTTTCATCTTATCTTTATGTTTCTTGAGTGATGTAGGATTTTTAGCATATAATTAATTGATAAGGGAGACACTTGTTGAAACTCCATAACACTGGTGAAAATAAAATACGATAATTTTAAGTTTCAAAATAAATTTAATAGTAATTCCACTACAATATTGTTTCGTCACACAGTGACTTCATCAGGTGGATGAATGACTGATATTTTTACAAATGTACAAGATATACCTATATACTAAGCCTAAGATTACAAATTTAAAGAAAGTAAGGGGGACTTACATATATCTGTATGGTCATTTAATGCTAATCCTAATTTATTATACCTAGCAATTTCTAGAGACTCAAGTAAATTTAGTTTTTTACTTTTTTATTGTATATGCAAGATTTTATAATTATTATTAAAATTGTGATTATTTTCTATACAATGATTAGCAAATGTAGAATCTGATTTCTTATCTCTATAGCTTCTTTGATGTTCAGATATCCGTTGAGTAAAGGTTCGTCCTGTTTGGCCAATGTATGACATATTACACTCACATGTTAATTTATAGACACCTGAACTAAGTTTTTTGTCCGATTTGTCCTTATTGTTTTTTAAAAATCTTTCAACTGTATTATTAGTTCTATATGCTATGGCGGTGTTAGAGGATTTTTTGATTAGAGAACAAATTTTATCTGAAGTTTTACCGATGTAAGTTACGGGAGAATAATGTAATGACTCTTTTATTACTTGTCTAGGATATATTAATGAACGTGTAATTATTTTTTGTTTGTGAAGGAGGATGCTGTTGATAGTATCATAAGAATATCCATTATTTCTAGCAATAGTGTGAATTCTGTCTAATTCTATATCAAAATTAGTTTTATTAAGGGGGGTATTTAAAAGTCTGTGTATCATAGATTCATATGCAGCTAATTTGTGTTTTATAGGATGAAAAGATGTGGCATGTATTGTTGTGTCTGTATGTGTGGGCTTGTGGTAAATGGCAAAATCATGTTTATTAGCGTTATGATTAGCATTAAATGACCATACAGATATATGTAACTCCCCCTTACTTTCTTTAAATTTGTAATCTTAGGCTTAGTATATATATCTTGTACATTTGTAAAAATATCAGTCATTCATCCACCTGATGAAGTCACTGTGTGACGAAACAATATTGTAGTGGAATTACTATTAAATTTATTTTGAAACTTAAAATTATCGTATTTTATTTTCACCATTTTTAGCATACTTATGTCCTTTTATTCTTTCCTCTAGGTATTGTTGAGTTTGACCAATATATTGTACGCTGTATGCAGGATGCTAGGTAAGTCAGGATTCAGGTTACCGCGGCAGTACTTACTACTTACTAGTACTATACAGAGTGTTGATTCGCGACAATATATTTTATTACAATAATTACATGGAATGCTATATACAACATGTGATCGTTTTAATTTTAGAATAGGATCTTTTTAACGTGTGTATAGATGATTTAAACTATTATTATTACGATATGCCAATTTTAAATTACATGGTTTAATGATATTATTTAATTTCTCGGATAGACCAGCAATATACGGAACAGGGATATATGTAATATTTTTTTGGATTTGTTTATTTTGATTTTCCCATTGTACTTTATTATATATTTTGTGTAATCTTTGTTTGATAAATAATTCTTTTAATAAATGATCTTGGATAATTATTTTGTTCTAATATGGCATAAACTTTTGTTAATATTTCTGGTCAATATTTTGGGCTATATGGCACGATAAACTAAAGCTGTTACAACATTTCTCTTGTAACAGAGTGGCACATTAGCTTTATAATTGATATATCGTCCAGATGATGTAGGTTTACTGTACCACTTAGTTTTAATTTTGTTATTGTTTTGATTACAGTTAGATCAAGAAAATTTATAGTATTGTCTTTTTCTATTTCTATAATACTATACATTTTCTTGATCTAACTGTCTAAGTCTTTTGCCTATTCCTGTTAGATTTTTCAAACCTGTCGAGACACAATCTTTCAATGCTTGCCTGCCTTATGTACATTAGCATCAACCCAAACTTTTGATTGTCTGTGTCCTTCATTTAACCACGTTTCATATAAGTAAAATATCTTTTTTGTTGGGCTTTATATGATCTAATAGCTGTTAAATATCTATATCTCCAAGAACTTATCTCACTACGCTCTCTCAATAAGCTCTTCCTGCTTGCTTCGCTTCATGTACCTATAATAATAATAATTTTATACACATATTCATCTTAAAAAATATATTTTACTTGAAATTAATCTTTTACATTAGTATGTATAATGATGAATGGATCATTGAGGTATATAGGAATGGTTTTGAATTTCGGTAAACATTTTATTAAGTGTAGGAGCTTCATTTATATAAAAAAAAGGTTGTGTATTACTTGTCTTACAGCATTTTTTACATTTTCCTTAAAATTGTAGACTAAGGAGTGTCCACCAGAGCTTTGCTTGGGCTAAGTAACCGCACCCTCGGACTTTATACCTTTATAACTTTAAAAAGTGTACTTCTTGCAATACCTGCATTAATAGAATATGGGTAACTTCAGAAACATAACACATAATCTAAGAAAATACATTATTACCTGTTGTGAACATTATATGCGATGCTATTTCTCATGTACTTTTTACTTTCTTATACGTACGAGGTTGTATTTTTATGTTATCTACCTAGCCATGAAACAAAAGAGTGATGATGTCAAACAAATTATTGAAAAATTGCTGTCACTGTTAGAAGTACATGTGCTAAGTTGTGTTTAGTTTATGCTGTGTATAGAGATTTGAGACGGTCCATTTCTTGATAAAATGAGTTGAGCAAGTTGAACATTGCAGCTTAATAAAGTTCCTGACAAAGGAAGACAATGGTCCAAAAGCAATTCATGAAAGAATGGTTGCTGTATATTGGGAAGATACACCATCTTATTTCCAAGTAAAATATTGGTCTAAACTCTTTCGATGGGGCCGAGAGTCAATCAATGATGACCCAAAGTTCGGACGACCCGTTGAAGCTCGAACTGAAAACTTTGTGCGAAAAGTCGAAAATTTGGTACTGAAAGATCGGACATGCAAAGATCTATGTCATTGCGAATGAAGTCTGTATATCCGAAACAAGTGTTTTCAAAATTTTGCATAACGATTTGGGTATGAAGAAGGTGTCTGCACGGTGGATACCCAGATTGCTTACACCTGAACAAAAACCGTGCAGAAAAGAAGTTTCTCAAGAAAATTTGGTCAAGTTGGAGAGGGACAAAACATTTTTATCTCGAATTATTACCGGGGATGAGACTTGGGTATATTACTGGGACCCTCCTACTAAACAAGAAACCGTGCAGTGGGTTCATAAGGGCTCTCCACCACCAAAAAAGGCCAAGACACAATTTTCTGGAAAAAAAAACTGATGGCAGCTGTTTTCTGGGATGCTGAAGGAGTTTTGCTTATTGAATATATTCCGAGAGGGTCTACCATCAATGGAGAGGCCTACGGAAACACAATTAAAAATTTAAAAACTGCTCTGGAGGAAAAACGCCCGCATTCTTATTCACAAAAAAAACTTGTTGATGCACGACAATTGTCGGGTTCATAAGGCAAACAAAGTTCAGCAGATAATCACAGACTGTTGGTTTATAGAGTTAAGGCATCCACCTTATAGCCCCGACCTAGCTCCGTCAGACTTCTTCTTATTCAAAAACTTAAAAAAGCATCTAAGAGGAAAGCGTTTTGCTTCTGATGAAGAACTCAGAGAAGTTGTTGAAGAATATTTTGCGGGGTTACCGAAGCAATTTCTTTCTTAGGGTATGAGGTAACTGGAAAAAAGATGGAATAAGTGTATTACTGTTGAAGGGAGTTATGTAGAAAAATAAATTTTTTGTTGTTCTCTTATGTGCTTTTTTTCAGGGCTAGGTAGATAACATAAAAATACGCCCTCGTTGTATAAGGAAGTATTGTGATGACGAAAATTTTCGACTTCGAGATTTTTGCAGATGTCCACGTTTTGAAGTCCCTGATACCAAAAAAGTGGTTTTTAAAAAATATCTGTGTGTCTGTGACCACGATAGCGGCCAAACCGCTGTGGATATCTATTCCAAATTATGTATTTACGTGCATAATCTCCCACTTGAGATCTGATTAGTTTTTCAGTAAAATCGGAAGACCGGAAGTAGTAGTTTACTTCAGTGAAAAAATCGAATTTTGCAAATATTTCGTCAATTACTAAGTTTAAACAAATTTATAAAGAATTCAAATGTACTCAAAATTAAATTTGAGACAAATTGTATCAAAAAAGTTTTTCGTAATTCCAACCGGAAGTAGGTCTTTTACTCTTATCGAAAATTAGTTTTTTGCGAATATCTCGCAAGTCATGCTTTCTAGGCAGGTACATTGCGAATATAAAAATATTTAAATTATAATTCTAAATATTTTTTGTATACATTAAATTTCAAAATTCGGACCGGAAGTAGCACTTTTACTCTTAGCGCGTAGCACTTTTTTCGAATATCTTGCAAGGTATGCATTCTATAGCGATTTATTAAAAGATTGAAAGTACTTAGAATAGGATTTTGAATAAGTTTTGTATACAAAAATTGTATAGTTTGAAACGCTCATACGTAAAAGAAAGTCGTGTGGTGGCCACACCTCTTTTTTTTGTATTTTCAATTCTCAGCTTCTTATAAGTATTGAGAATTATTTGCTTCTGACTAAACCTGCCGCGTTTCCTCGGTGAAGAAATAGGTAGGTTTCTACTTGTATTCGGCATTGTGTCCATGATATATGTTTTATGGTACACACTAAATAAACGATCTAAGGTTCTAAAAAGAACTATTTTTGTTGGATAAATATAAGAATAGAGAAAACGATGTAGAAAAAAAGCTTGGAAAATATACAAAGTGCAACTGTCAAATGACTAGAAATGATTCAATCGAATTGCCCACTTTTAGCGCTAAAATTTAAAACTGATCCGCGGAATTAAAAAACAGAGTATAGGTAAATGATATTTTCTAAATTTTATCACGCAATCAAATCCTACGCACCAAACCTTCTTTGATATACACACCCGATTTCACAAATCTAGATTAATAAAAAAGAAAGTTACAGACAGATTAGTTAGTACCACTTGAGAGAAGCGTCTTTACTTAGAAAAAAATTAGGTGTGGCCACCACACGACTTTCTTATACGTATGAGCATATCAAACTATACAATTTTTAGAATTTTTATATACAAAAATTATTCAAAATCCTATTCTAAGTACTTTCATTCTCTTAATAAATCGCTATACAAGCTGTCCCAGATAGTGTGCTCACCATTGGGATCTCGTGAACGGTAAGAGATAGAGAGTTGGTTAAATGAGACAAAATGTACGTGACACCTGGGTTTATTTTTTTAAGCAAAAAAACTTTTAAAAAAATGAACGATACGTGCGCTATAGGGGAAAAACTAAAAATCGGCAATTTTAATTTCGTCGTTTAACTTATTTCATGTAAAAGATACCGAAATACTATTTTGACATTATGAAGGTACTTTTTTACGCAGAATTCAAATTTGGTATTGCAACCTCTGGAGCTTTTATACGTTTCGAGATTTTTATACAAACTTTCTTATTTTAAATACAAATCGTAGGCGGCTTTGACTGTATCAAAAAGAGCATAATTTGCTGATTTCAATGATGTATAACACTTTGGGTTTATTTGTAGAAATAACAAAGTTATAATGATATTTGTGCAATTTTTGGTATCCTTATGAATGCATAGGCTATACATCAGAGGCAGCATTGAATTATTAAGACAATAAGTAGTATCTGTCAAATTTATTTACAAGCAAGTTACGTATCCGTTTATTTTTGTGTTATTTAGTCTGCTATTTTGTTCGTTTATTTAAAAATCACCGCATTTGTTGTTTTGGTTCGTTTTATTACTTGTTTATTGTTGTTCACGTTATGGAGAAATTTAATAATGAAGAGAAATATGATATGCTTCAAAGTTACATATTGGCTCACAAAAATTCAAGGAATGCAGCTAATCATTATTTGGAGTTGTACCCAGATCGACGGCAACCACACGAAACTTTATTTCGAAGATTAGAAGTAAATATAAAAACATACGGTGCCTTTAGTAAACCGAAAAGAAATAGAAAAAGATTAGATGAGGAAACCCAAGTTATTGTATTAAATCAGGTGCGTGAAAATCCAAAAGTTTCCACAAGAGAAATAGAAAACAACACCGGAATCCCTAGAACATCAGCCCATAGAATATTAAAAAAGCATCGATGTCATCCTTACAAAGTCCACATTAGCCAAGGACTCCAACCAGGAGACGCAGAGAGGCGAACTCGTTTCTGTCATTGGTACATTAATCAGAATAACAACAATGTTACATTTCTGTTTAATGTGTTGTGGTCAGATTATATTATTTATTTAACAGAAATAATATTCACTATTGGGGGACAGAAAATCCCCATGCTCTACATGAAGCTCGACATCAAGAACGTTTTGAGTTCAATGTGTGGTGCGGTATTATCGGCAGAAGAATAGTTGGACCTATTATCTTCAATAACAATTTAACGAGTGAACGCTATTTGAACTTACTTCAAGGTGAAATATAAGATCTTCTAGACGATATTCCGCTTAATCTAACTGCGAATATGTATTTCCAACAGGATGGGGCACCAGCACATAATGCTCACATTATTACGAATTACCTAAATAATAGATTTGGTAATCGGTGGATTGGTAATCGAGGACCCATTTCATGGCCTGCACGTTCCCCAGACTTAACCGCAATGGCTTTTTTCCTTTGGGGTTACATAAATAATAAGGTGTATAAAACACAATTTAATAATGTGGAGGAACTGCAAGCTTGTGTTTTAAGAGAGTTTCATTGGATAAATGGACGTATTTTAGAAAAAGTGATTAATTCCACACTAAGAAGAGCTCAGTTATGTATCAATAACAATGGAGGACTTTTTGAGCATTTAATGTAATTTATCTATTTACTAGTAGTAAATAAATAGTTAGGTATGTGAAGTTAGTGTTTTATTTACTTTTCAGTCATTTTTGTATTTTGTTTCCAGGAATAGGTAAGTATAAAACAAAAA
The DNA here is from genome assembly GCA_963170755.1 of Amphimallon solstitiale. Classification (NCBI taxonomy): domain Eukaryota; kingdom Metazoa; phylum Arthropoda; class Insecta; order Coleoptera; family Scarabaeidae; genus Amphimallon; species Amphimallon solstitiale. Next base: position 61,220,940 of record OY720680.1, read on the forward strand.
AATATGCTAATTATTCTTGTAACTTTGTTATTTCTACAAATAAACCCAAAGTGTTATACATCATTGAAATCAGCAAATTATGATCTTTTTGATACAGTCAAAGCCGCCTACGATTTGTATTTAAAATAAGAAAGTTTGTATAAAAATCTCGAAACGTATAAAAGCTTCAGAGGTTGCAATACCAAATTTGAATTCTGCGTAAAAAAGTACCTTCATAATGTCAAAATAGTATTTCGGTATCATTACATGAAATAAGTTAAACGACGAAATTAAAATTGCCGATTTTTAGTTTTTCCCCTATAGCGCACGTATCGTTCATTTTTTTAAAAGTTTTTTTATTTAAAAAAGTAAACCCAGGTGTCACGTACGTTTTGTCTCATTTAACCAACTCTCTATCTCTTACCGTTTACGAGATCCCAATGGTGAGCACACTATCTGGGACACAAATCTGGGAAAAAAAGTGCTACTCGCTAAGAGTAAAAGTGCTACTTCCGGTCCGAATTTTGAAATTTCATGTATACAAAAAATATTGCAAATTCAACTCTAAATACTTTTGTACTCTTAATAAATATATATAGAATGCATAATTTACGACATATTTGCAAAAAACCGCTATTCGGTAAGAGTAAAAGTGGCACTTCCGGTCCGAATTTTGAAATTTTTTTTATACAAAAGATATTTAAAATTTTCATGTAAATATTTTTATACTCGTAATGTACCTGCCTAGAAAGCATGACTTGCGAGATATTCGCAAAAAACCTATTTTCGATAAGAGTAAAAGACCTACTTCCGGTAGGAATTTCGAAAAACTTTTTAAATAAAATTGTTCTCAATTTTAATTTTAAGTACATATGAATTCTTTATAAATTTGTATAAACTTAGTATTTGACGAAAGATTGGCAAAATTCGATTTTTATACTGAAGTAAACTGCTTCTTCCGGTCTACCGATTTTACTGAAAAACTAATCAGATCTCAAGAGGGAGATTATACACGTAAATACAAAATTTGGAATTGATATCTCCAGCGGTTTGACCGCTATCGTGGTCACAGACAGACACACAGACACACACACACAGAGAGAGAGAGAGACATTTTTTAAAAACCACTTTTTTGGTATCAGGGGACCTCAAAACGTGGACACCTGCAAAAATCTCGAGGTCGAAAATTTTCATCATCACAATACTTCCTTATACTACGTATAAGAAAGTAAAAAGAAAATATAGATCATTCAGTGGGTTAATAATGCCTGTGCCATTCTAATGCATAAACGACGTTAGTCCCATAACTTTAAATTTAAATGTTGCTATGTAATCAGTACTAAATAGGTCAATTAAGAAAATTGGAATATAATCAGTATGTTTCGCAAATAAATAGAGCTTTCTTGGAAATATCGTTCAATTAATTGCATGCAGAGGCATTAAATGACGGCAATTTCTCCGTGGAATATCATATTATGTAATTTTAATATAACACGAAACAACCGACAATATTATACGCTCAGGCGCTAACGAAAGTTAACTTTCAACACATCTGGCGTATATGAATAGTACTTACAGATCTCCAATAGTGTTTTTGTTTCTGTCGCACGTCAGAACCAGTTTCATAGTTTCGATAATTACTCCGACAGATATGTTTTGGCTTGTTTTTATAACAAACATAAGTTGTTTTGCACAACGCTTTAAAAAAAAGTGTTTGTTGCAATGGCAACCTATTTATTTTTATATTGATGAATTTTTATAATACACGAAGTATGCGTGTGGTGTCTAGAATCTTAAGTCATTGCTAATTTATGTATTCTTCTTCTTCGAAGTATTTATGAAATACCGTGGATGACAATTATTAATTTGTTGCGGATGTTTTTAATATTACCAAATAAAATGATGTTGCAGAAAAATATCAAGTTTATAATAATAATAATAGTATTATAAAAATAATGAGGTATGGCCACCACACGACTTTCTTATACGTATGAGCATTTCAAATTATAGAATTTTAAGATTTTTTTTATAGAAAAATTATTCAAAATTCTATTCTAAGTACTTCTATTCCCCTAATAAATCTCTAAAGAATGCATACTTTGCAGGATATTCGAAAACAAGTGCTACTCGCTAAGAGTAAAAGTGTTACTTCCAGTCCGAATTTTGAAATTTCATTTATACAAAAACATTGCAAACCTAGCTCTAAATACTTTAGTACTCTTGATAAATATATATAGAATGCATAATTTACCACATATTTGCAAAAAATCGTTATTCGTTATAAAAGTGTTACTTCCGGTCCGAATTTTGAAATTTTTTTTATACAAAAAGTATTGAAAATTATGTTTTAAGTAGTTTAATACTGGTAATGTACCTATCTAGAAAGCATGAATTGCGAGATATTCGCATAAAACTGATTTTCGATAAGAGTTAAAGACCTACTTTCGGTAGGAATTTCGAAAAACTTTTTTAATACAATTTTTCTAAAATTTAACTTTGAGTATATTTGAATTCTTTATAAATTTGTTTAAACTTAGTAATTGACGAAATATTGGCAAAATTCGATTTTTTCACCGAAGTAAACTACAACTACCGGTCTACCGATTTTATTGAAAATCTCAAGAGGGAGATTTTACTCGTAAATACAAAATTTGATATAGAAAGACATCTATACCATTTGACCGCTATCGTGGTCACACACACATAGAGACACATTTTTTAAAAAACACTTTTCCTGTATTAGGGGATTTCAAAACCTAGATATCTGCAAAAATCTCGAGGTCGAAAATTTTTGTCATCAGTAGTCATCACTTTTACTTTTTTATACGTAGTGGTAATAACTACAAGTTGAATGCCATGAGCAAAGCACAGTTGCTGAGGAGGCTGCGTTAATTTTTCCAATTTCACCATTACACTGAAACCATCCGTTGTGACAGAAACAATGTCGTCTTTCAAGGTTAATCTAAGTCGTTTAAATTTTGTTTGAACAAGGTTAACACATGTTTCTGCAGGTATAGAGTCTTAAGCAGGTACTAGTCCTATATTCCAATTCTTAACGCATTGCTCATCTAAACATCCATGGACGTTAATATATCGTTTGTTGGTTGTGGACGTCCAATCATCGAATGTTAAACTGAACCAACGACCGTTTTGTCGTAGGACTTGTATTGCATTAGCGACATTGTCGAAGAACTTTTTACAATACATTAAAAGTCTATTATTTATTGTTGATGGAGATGTTGGAAAATTTAGAAATCCCCTTGCCTCCAATCCGTTTCTTAGATCCCTAGACGTAATAAAAACTCTGCATGGGGGACCATCTAATGCTGCCATTCGAACGACGACCGCATCTAAAGAGTTGTCTTCCTGGTTTAGATTCACTAGGAAATAATCCGTTAGTTTTCTTTTCTTTTGTACCATTTGAAAGGAATAGGATAGGAAGGAAGATGAGTTTCCCTCTTCGTTGATGCTAACAATTTCGACTTGGACAGCGTGGGTGTGGGTGACATTTGCTTCTGCTACTGGTGGCTGAGTTGGCTGTACCGCATTTTTTTTGTGAGCTGCATAGTGCTCGTGTAGTCCTTTTGTCGAGGCACCTTTAGTCACAATAACACAACACAAACTTGAGTTCGTGCAATAAAACATGTCTTATGGCACTCGTTCTTTAATATACTATATAATTCAAATCTTTTATAATCAGATTTTCTTTTATTCAAATTTAAGTTGACATATAATATTCTTTGTTAAATTACCTACAAATAAATTTAATTTTGAAAGAAATTGTATCCTATTACCAGAAAAACTGACTTAAACATTTCTTAATTGTCATGGCAATTTATTCGGCTAATGAAATAGCACCATTTTTCTTCATATTATGGTTTACTCTATACCAGTGGTTCTCAACCTTTTTTCGTCCTCTTTTGTTTCCCCAGTTTCGTCGAAGTACCTCACGTAAGACATGAGAAAGGCAGTGCTATCACTCAAAGTCGATTCATCAAGCTGGATGGAAAAGTTGGTCTTCTTGAGAATATCCACCAACTGGATTTCGACATCACTTGCCATCTCATCTATTCTTCTGGAGACCGTGTCGTTGCTAAGGGGGATAGCCTTCACTATTTCTGTCGCATTCCTATGTAAGACAGTCGAAATCACCTCTTTCACGGCAGGCAGAATCAGTGTTTCCCCCACAGTGTGCGGCTTGTCAGCCTTTGCAATCATATATGCAATGTTATACGATGCCAGCAGGCCATCACGCTGAATCTCTGTCACCTTGGCAAAAGCAGACGAAATGGACGGGGTAGTTTTCTCCCTGTCATCACGCAGTTTCTTGAAGTATTCTGCGGGCTTGTCCTTTTTGTCCGAATGCATCTTTTCTAGATGGTCACGCATACGAGAGGGTTTCATACCTTCATTTGAGAAGACATTGGAACAAATGAGGCACATCGGTCTTGTGCGATCCGCTGGGCTTGGTACGAAACCGAAGGCTATATAGTCGACCGAATACTGGCGTACCACCTTCTGATTTTTGCCTGGAGGGGCCATTGCTGTCGTGTAAAAAAGGCCGATGTTAAACAATGTTAAATAATTTTGGTTGGAGCAATATAATTAAAGTATTTTGTATAAGTTAGATTTCTAAAATAATTTGAGTTATTAAAAACATTACCAACATCAATAAATGATTATTACCTGTAATAAACGGTTTTCGATTATAAAACTTGCTCTACCTAGTTTTAATTCAGCTCAAATATATATTGTTTATTTTATAACAGAACCGTGTGTGCTAAATGTACAATATTTTTGATTAACACTCTGTTAATTAATCACACAACTATCGCACACTGAATATTTGTCTCTGTTCGAACGTTATCGCTGACTATCGTAAATAGAATGAATCATGCGAATAATGACTTCGCTATATATACCGCACTGCATGGAATTCTCTGGAAGTCGAACTCTCTCGACCTTGGAACATTCGAGATGCGGTCCACTATACTCACGTTGACTCACAGAGTCCGCGCGTTGCGTCATACATACAATAACATAGTTAAGCACAGAAATAGAAACAGCATGTACGTAACCATAGCAACGATGGGGTTAACAATGCATGATAGGAACATTGGTGAGCGCGGATATTAAACATTTTGCATTTTTGTATAATTTTACTAATTTTTTACTGTGTAGTGTAGCTTTACCTTTACACCGTACAGCGCCCACCTAAAATCCTCCAGCGCCCGCTGGTGGGCGCTACCGCCCACGTTGAGAACCACTGCTCTATACTATGCTACTGACTTTTGATAACAATATCACTTAACTCCACCTATTCCACCTTAGGAACACATACATACCGTTTCATTTGTTGCTTATTATACTCAAAATCATTTATTCAATGCCATCAAGTTAACGTATACCATAATAAAATATCAAATTAAATCTATTTTTAAAATTAATTCGTATATAATAGGAGAACACGTTTTGCTGACGCCATTTACACACGAAGAATATAAAAATAATAATTGAAGCTTGCCTATCACTGTAAAACGTTGCAATTGCGTATTTTTGTTTAACAATTAGAAAATTTAATATCGCCATTTCTTTTATGTAGACGTTTTTTTTAAACAAATTCTACAGTAGCCTTAATACTTTCCGCTTTTGTATATCTATATACATTTTCATTGTATTGCTTTCATAAAAAATGACCCCCAAAGTTAATTGATTTTGAATAGGCGCTGTATCCTTTGGAACATTTCCATTGCTTGGATGTCGGTAATATGTTTTTCATAATTATAGCTCTAGTCTTTAGGAAGCCAACATTCTACTTGTGATATTATAATATTGAATTTATGAGAAATAATGAACAAGTGGGTAATAATATATATTAGCACAGGTAGGCTATATGTCATTGATAAGAAATTGCATATACTATATAACGTCTATGTAAATTGTCGCAAAAGCTACACGCAGCGACATTATTCGTTCGGTTCTGAATAAAAAGTCTCTTCGATATCTGTTAATCTGCAATTTATTTTAAAAAATAATTTTTACTAGTATTATTTCGCAGTTGTCTTGCAATGAATTGGGCTCCTTAACTGCAGCAAAATTTGCCTGGAACACATGTTGATCGTCTTCTTCTTAAAATAATACTTCTACGTCATAATTCACTCCGATTTCCTTTCCATCTACGCAGTCATCGTCTGACGAAACATCCTCAGTAAATGCATCAGATACTTGTTCCGTTGAGCCAATATATTCCCTTTAACTAGAGTGGAAAAATACTGGCTGCCGTATTCTGCCACACGCCACTCGAGATTAAACTTGTCAGAAAGCAGTGGCGAGCGACTGGCGCCACGCTACATCTATAACATCACACCACTGCCACTCCATGTCGGTGCGCGCTGTCGCATATGATTTCACTCGTTTAAAAATTGCCACATGCCACGTCGTCACCACGCCACTTCCACGCCATCGCCACACCACTTCGGTGCGCGCCTCGACTTATATCGCGCAGCGATAGCGTGATACAGTTGGCTTTGCATCTTGAAGTGTCCAGCGCCATCTATAACTGAGTAGGTCAAATAGGGGGATTTACTTCCTTTTGAAAATTTACTCTCCAAACATATGTGATAGTTCTAGTGAGGGTAAATCAATAAATAAATGAGATTGTATTCTACTGGCAGTTCCCTTGGTTCTGCCGTTTTTCGTGTTTATTATTCTTTCCAAGTATCTAAAGTTCTCTACTTCTTCAAATGTGTGTTGGTTAATTATTTTATCTTAATGTTACACATATTCCTCTTTTAGACTAACATTGTTTTACGTTTACAGTTCCAATTTAACATTTTCAAAATAGTTGTATAAAAATATTTTTCTCAGTACACGGTGTTTTTTCCTTGTGTACCCCGATGTTGTCTTTTGCCTTAAATCATTCAAAATTTCATCAAAAATGAAATTATCGATTTAAAAAAATATTGTATTTTGGTACTGATTGCTCACACATCTTTCTATATAAATATGGTCGTATTTGATGTGTTCTCACTATATTTTTACATCTGACGTATCACACAAAGAACTGGTTCTATAAATTACATTCTAATGGGCTCAATGTAGACAAAAACGTTCATAATCACAGTGTTGTATGGTAAAACAACCTAGTCGGTACATAATTAAAAAAAAAATGCATCAAAACAGTACTCAAACGGAATCACTTACTTACCTTTGCTATTTAGTTAATTAATGCAAGATCGTTTATTTGTTAATTCTATAATGAAATAAGTAACTAGTTGAGTTTTCCATTATTTACTTGATTATTATATTTCAATGTCACACTCAGCAATTATTATTTTAAAAGCGTACTTACCAACAGAATGCAGTACATAAATTATGTACACGCGTACTCGAATGAATAATACTGTTTTGTTTCCCGATTATGTGCGTTAGCAATAGAAAGACTTCGAAGATCTTAACATTACATTTCAGTCAGTAATGGCTAATCCAGGGAGGCTAAGAAACCTCAATAAAATTATAGTCCAGTTGAATTAGGTTTTATATCCGGCAAAATTACTTAAGTTTTAAAACTTGGTAGAAATATGAATAACGAAAGGTACCAGAATTCAAATAATGTAGATCCTTATTGTGGTTGCGCCATCCCTTAGAATCGCGAAAAGCACCCCCATATTTGATATAGCTTGTTTATCTGTCACTAATTTGGATATACCCAGGACAAAAATTCCACGAAGAAAGGATTATGAAAGGAGTGCATAACCAAGAAGATGGTCCTATGGGATTGGTGTGTCCATCTGGATGGATGACTGCTACAAATTTTCTCATAGTTCTCCAGTTGTTCCACAAATATGTGAAGTCCACCATTGAAGAAAAAGCGTTATTGGTCATGGATAACCATGATTATCATTTATTTATTCAAGCAGTCGACTACTGCAGGGACCATGGAATCGTAATTGTAACACTTCCTCCCCATACTTCAAATCGCCTGCAACTCTTGGACAAAATTGTCTTTGGCCCTTTTAAGACATATTTTAATCAGTCTGGAGATTGCTGAATTTATTACCTACCAGAGCTTTGCTAAGATTTGGCAGCAACACCATTCAACATTAAATCAGGGTTTTGCAGCAGGGGTATTTGCACATATATATTACAGACATTTTTACAGAGTTCGAGTCTTTTAATCGTACTGAATACTCTAACTGATTCACCCGTGGTGGCGCAAAGGTAAGCGCACTTGACTGGGGATCGGGAAGTCGCATCTTACTCGTATCTATATTTTCAATGTACGATGTGTAAAATATCTATAAAAATGAAAGGAAGTAAAATATTTTACAACTATAATAATTTGTGCGGACTATGTTCATCGAAAGTTTTTCGTGTTTTAGAAATATATATGACTATGGGAAAATAAGTAAAATTAAGTTACAACCATCCATTCTTCAACAAGAATCTATTCAAATATTTTATTTTTAATTATGTTCTAGAATTGTACAGTTACTGTACACATTGTTAGATACATGAGATGAATCTTAGGCATTTATAGTAACACCGGACAAACTACTCGTACTTGTTGATAGAATATTTTGATGAAAACTGTTATTTCCATCAATTGTAATGGTTTCGTTTGCACATCCTGGAATGCTTGAATTAGTTTGAGATCCGAGCCTATGAGATATTTTAATCTTTTTATTTAAGGAGGATTCAATATAACCCTCAACCACAACTGAGGATTTCCATCCCCCTTGAGTATTTAAGGTCAACAAATCACAACCATGATTTGCGAAATGTGTTGCACCAGATTTTTCTTATACTATTGATACCCATTGGACTATTAATACACTGACCATCCCGATAAGTCAAGAAGAATCGCTTATGACTATTATTAATAGGCCGCGTAAGTTATAATATTTTTTAATTAAATCGATCCATATTGTTTCTGTTACGCAGAATTTCGGAATATTATTTTTTTTAGGTACAGAAATAATGATGGTGTCAGATTTGTAGTCAATGTTGTATAGAGACATATTGATCAGCTCTTCTCGTCTCCTATTGTCAAGACTACCTACAAATTAATACCTACCATTATATGTAAAGCTGCTATAGATGTGACAAAGTACTTATACTTTCATTGCTAAATGTATTTTATTATCTGCTGCTCGTATAAATTTAATAATATCTATTTCTTCTAAGATTTTAGATTTTCTTGGTATTTAACCTTGATATAAACGATTCAGGAAAGCCTGTAATTTCTTAACTGCGATATACAGGGTGTCCAAGAAATAAAAAGACGGAGTAGCAGAAATCGGAAGCTAGATTGTGTAAAAACGTACCCTCAAAATATCAAGTCTTTATTCGTGCGCAGACGGCAGAAAAAAAATAATAAAGAATTCAATTGGTCTTACGCCGACCCTGGACTAAATATCCACCTGCTTCACTTTCACAATCGGTTCTTTTCAGGACCACCATATTACTTGTGTTAAAAAAAGGAGGAGGAAGAGATACTTCATAATAAATATCAAACCATTAATTACTTTAATTTTACACCTGCTAAAAGAAATGATTACATTCTTGATATTTACTGTAATCTAGAAAAACTACGATTTATTGAATATTCTAAAATAATAATAATCAGCTGTTTCCGACTACAAACACATTAAAGAGCAACAACCTTCCTAATTTAAAAATAAATACAATCTTTTATTGTCTGCAATAAAGTGGGTCGCCCATCTGACAAAAAAATGTATGAATGAGTACGATTTAACGTTTTTTCCCCTTTTATACAAATAAAAGCGTATTTTTCGATGAATGCGTGTTCGTTTCTATTTAGAAATGAGCATTCTTACGTGTATTTATAAACATACATTCTGTGCCAGGTCCGTAATGTAAATTTTTTATCTAAAAAACAACATAGAAAATTAAATTTTTAATTTCTTGGTTATTGCGGTATATTTGGGCCTGTTTCTGTTCGGACTTTACATACCTGCTACTCCGTCTTTTTATTTCTGGGACAGCCTGTATCTACATCGTTATATACAGGATGTCCAGAAACTCTCCTGACAAACGAAGACCGGAGATTCCTCAGATAATTTTAAGACAATTTAACCCAATTCAACCTAGTCCGAAAATGCTTCCTAAGGGAGCTAGAGCTCTTTGAAGATGGCGCCTTGTAATTATTTTTTTTTAATATCTCCCGAAAAAAAAATAATAAATTGAATTTTAATGACGAAAAAACGAAAAATTTTCAAATCGATTTTTCTAGAAAACGGTGTATCCTACCGACTTAAAGTAAGAGTACCTTTTAGTACTAGAATACCTGAAAATTTAATAATCTAGTGTCACAAATGCTTAAAAGTTAAAGACAAAAAAGTTATGCGTTAAAATAACCGTTAACCTACCCAAAACGGACGCCTATGACCGGTACTAGAAATTCGCAATTGATGGAATCGATTCATCTCTGGAGGATAAATAAACATACCAGTTTTTGTTTTCCTAAATAGAAGCGTTCGCGAGATATTAAAAAAAAACTAATTACAAGGCGCCATCTTCAAAGAGCTCTAGCTCCCTTAGGAAGCATTTTCGGACTAGGGTGAATTGGGTTAAATTGTCTTAAAATTATCTGAGGAATCTCCGGTCTTCGTTTGTCAGGAGAGTTTCTGGACAACCTGTATAGTTAAACAAGACCTCAGCCTCACCATAGAATAAATTGTCCGTAAAGTGGATGGTCTATATTTAGTTTTTTGTAATCGAAAATAGGTAATTAAGCGTTTTCATGATACAACACGAAGTTCTTTTTCTGTACACTATTCTTCAAATTTCATATTATGCTGCTTCTCATAATTTCTATGAGATTTAGTGGGAAGTAAATTATTTACGGCATTCTCAGCAATTTCTCTAATTTCAGGTGGTGAACAGGAAATATTTGCACTCAATTTATATAAAATTCAAGAAGTATCAAATATTGAATATAAAAATCGCGATAAATTCAAATTTTGTCATAACGTATTGCCAACGACCACAAAAATTACTACATTTTGAAATCCCTATTATTTTTATGACAAAATGTTAAAAAGAGGCAGATTAGAAAAAATAACTTGAAGAACTCTTGTCATAAGACACTTATTGCACTCGCCCAATATGGGTGCCCATTAGTCAACTAAAATATCTTTTCGTAACTATACAACCAACAATACAAAACGCACTCAGGTAAAATTAACAGCTGTCAATCAAATGATTAGTGTACCAACCGCTGAGATTTTACTTGACCCATATAATCTACGGTTATTACTAGACACTTTAGAGGGGGTCCATTTGAGCCTGTGTTTAATATTTTAGTAAATGGGAAAATGTACTTAGATAAAATTTGTTTCATAGACAGGAAGAACGAGAAAAAAGCTGCAAGAAATATGAACTTATATTTTCTTTATTCAATACAGTTTTAATAAAATACCTAATAACAAATTACATGTAAATTAAAGAAAGACAACAGAATAATTATTATTAGATACAAACAATTTCAATAAAACACGTTATAGAAAAACATATAGCTAAAATACACACTATACATACAATTTTAATAGCAAAAATATGCTTTTTATTAGGTACAATAAAATAAATAAGGAAGAGGTACATTATTCTGCATTTTATAGGGATACAATTTATCATTGACGATCAAATAAAATTGCATATATATTCACCTCTAATTATTATAAACGACTATCATATATAAATCTTTACATTTAATGTCTCTTAAAGCCATGTTCCTATTGAATCTTGAATCTAATAATTCAGATAAATATGCAAAAAAATAAAAAAAATCCAATTTACTGACCATTTGATCTGTCCAAAATTGTTTATTTCTTGCAATAACTTCACAATGGCAGTCCTTAAAAGTATAATAAAAAAATAACAACTTGAATTTGGTACACATAACTATGATTTTCTTTTAGCGCAACTTTATTATTTTCGATGTAACAGTAGCCAAGTATGTCGTTCTTTACTGCATTTTCTACGATCATATAGCATCGTGATCGATAAGACCATCTAGAGAGACAGCCAAAAATTTATATTGCGGATGGATAAACATACCACATTCTTTCACGTGTAAATTGAACATGTTTTCAAAAAGTCCTCGAGCTGGTGCTTCGTGAACAATGCCATGTGGTAATAGTGCGTTGCGTTTAATATTTGTATTATAAATTAAATGTTTTGCGGTCGATGCAGTCCAAGTGGTTGGTCGAAGCTTGCAATTTTTTTCAAAATTGCTGGAAGTTAATCGATACATACGTTCTTGCAGCCAGTTTGGATTTAAAGACTCTCCCCGAGTATTTTCTTCAATTGTTTCACAATTGGCATTTTCAATAAGTCTGTCTTATGACACTCGTTATTTGATATACTATTAAAATTTAAAAGAGTTAACTATTTGAGAACACCGCCAAATTTCAACACTTGATATAATTTTATGATTAAAACATTATCCCATTAATAGTACAGCCCTTTTGTTGCACGTTAATCCTCATAATACCGGATTTTCTTGTGACATCTAATGTAGACTATAAGCATCTCATGTGCCTTAATTTTATAATTTAACCGGTAATTTTGAAAAATTCCAAATTCATGAAATTGCTCTAATTTGGATATGTATATCCATTCTCGAACGTCCTGTATAGTTCAAAATAATTTTATATTGTACATATTTCTAGAACAACCAGAATAAAAAAAAGATATTTAAAACTTTTACCATCTTTCATAGAAAGACCGTAAATCATTCCGTATATGACCTTATCTATCGTAATTTTATTATTATGAATATTGCAACGTCTATTTACTAATGGATCTGATAAATGTTTAAGCGTCATGGAAATCCCAGAGATCTCTTATTGCAGTTTTACATATACTTTAGCAACTTCTTTCAAGTAATTCTGAATGCAGGTTCAATAAACTGTCTAAAAGTACATACATACATACACTTATGTATGTATGGTAAAACCTGTTACTTTTACGTCTTTAAATACATGATTAATTTATATAAACGTTTCAAGTAATTTCTTATTATGCACTAATATACAAAATACGAATGGAATAAAATTTTATTTTAATTGCATGTAATACCTATGAACTCGAATTAGTGACTCTGTTTTCAAATAAATCGTAATATATAGAAAATGTTCATTTATATTTATAAAATATGCCTATATACGAGGTGTGGCAGAAAAGTAATGAGACTGGCAACACTGCAAGCTATCTGGCAACGCTGCGCTGTTGTTCTTGATAGAGCACGTATATCAGTACCCTCCCATAGCTCAGTGCGAGTTTCATCTCTGTCCGTGAAGCATGTGATTTTTGTGACTGCTATTAGCGAAGTTGTGTTGTGGTTGTTCGTCACGGAAAATGGAACAGCGGAATTTGGAGCAACGTTGTGCCATTAAATTTTGTGTTAAGCTTGGAGAATCGGAAATTGTGACGTTTGAAAAGCTAAATCAGGCCTACGGGGAACATTCTTTATCCCGAGCTCAAGTTTATCGCTGGCACAAATCATTTTTGGAAGGCAGAAAACACGTTGAAGATGAACACCGTTCATGGAGGCCTTCAACTTCGAAAACCAATAAAAACATCGAACGTGTGAACACTCTTGTGATATCAGACTGTCGTTTAACAATAAGAATGTTGAGTGAACAATTAAAAAGGGTCATTCGCGTGAGACCAGACATTGCAAACAAATGGATGCTCCATCATGACAACGCCCCCTGTCACACTGCCCTCTCCATAACAGAATTTTTGACCTCAAAAGGCATTCCTGTGGTTCCCCAGCACCCTTATTCACCTGACCTCAGTCCGTGTGACTTTTTCCTTTTTCCTAAACTGAAAAATGTCCTCAAGGACGTCATTTCGGAACTTTAGAAAACATCCAAAAGAGTGTAACGGACATGCTGAAGACCATACCAATTGAAGACTTCCAGCGCTGCTACCAACAGTGGGAACAACGTCTCCATCGGTGTGTAGCTGCCCAAGGGAACTACTTTGAAGGGGATAACATTGATGTTTGAAAAAAATAAAAACTTTGGCAGATAAAAAATCAGTCTCATTACTTTTCTGCCACACCTCGTATACTTGAAACATATTTATAAAACTAGCTAATGGAGAAATTGTCTCGAAGGGGGCAGTAAAAAGGTGAATATACTTAAGCAAAAAGGCCCCGAGTATGAAGAAGAAGTGTACAGGCAAAAAAAAGTTAAGTTCATCAGAACATTAATAAGTGGATTTAACTGCAGAATTGTGCTATAACTTGGAAAAAATATTAATATAAAAAGTATATAAATATAAAAAGAACAATAAGCGACGTATTATCAGATTTCACATACTTAAAGTCAGGGGTTCTCCAGGGTTCTATCTCGGGCCCACTACTCTATTCTTTATTTACATCGTAGCGCAAGTTACCAGAAAAATTGCAAGTTCTGGAAAATGCCCAATAGTTCAAACGGAAATTGCACCAGCTTCTGCAAATTAATTGCATCTATTCCGTGCAAGAATTTGTCGCTATTCCTGAGCAGTGACATTTTGGGTTATGTTGACATATGATGTTAATGTCTAACTGTGTATATGTTATATGATATGTTGTTTACTTTTTTATATATTTAAATGTATGTATTTATTAATTTGTGTATTTTGACATTTACAATGTTATTTCTTTATATATATTATTATATATTGAAGGATACTGATCTCTCTGATTACTTTAATCCATTGTTTATCTGTTTTGTTTTTTTGTAATTTGCATTATATCTACTATCCTCTCTTTATTCATCGTGCAGGTACACCTGGAAGATCAGGGTGCCATAACAGCTCAACTGAAGGTGTAACCCTTTGGTCATTGTTTTTTTATGACAATGTATGAACACATATCTAATATATTACGTTTATATTATGTTAGTAATCTGTAATTTTGATATGTTTGTTGTTAAAAATGTGTGAAGAACCAATAAAGTTATTATTATTTTTAATATCTTTTAGGTGGAAAAAAACAAAAGAAGTACCCAGCGAAAACTATAGTGAAAGCCTACTGACGTAGTGGCTAATAACGAAAATGACAATAGGAAAGCAAGTCAATTAAGTAGAAGCATTGGAAAATCTTTGATTTGTTAAAAATGATATACAAGAGCATGACAAGGCAACATACCGATCTACGTATTTAATGATAAACATAGAAAGATGTTAACGAATTGTGTAATTAAAGTTAATATGTAAATATTTAGGCAAAGAACAGCAGCTACTATCTATGTAGGTTCATCAAAAGATCCATATTTATTGTACTAACGATGCTATATGCTGATGATCCATATTTCGTAGTCACGAAAATGAGATATTGATAAGGCACAACGCCTAGGTTTTTAAAACGAATGTAGTAATTGTTCAATGGTTCATTGCTTCATTCTGTTTACCATACACCCTCATGTTGCAGCTAATTCAAAAATCAATTGTTATTTGCGACATGATAAACATTCATAAAAAATTGCTATAAAAATATACTTTGACTCAATGATTAGATTTTTATCTCATAGTGTAAGTAGCAAGTTAGAAGGAAGTTGCTTAGGCAGGATAGGCAGAGATATGAAATCCACAATTTATTCATGAAATTCATAATGTGATTTTCCATTAAAACGCAAATATAATTGCTGCACTTATCTATTTAGTGTATACCAAGTACATAACACAGTAAAAACAATAAAAGTTCAATTAATGAAAGAATTTGAACAATTTTACGGCGCCCGGTAAAGCTTTCAACTCTACAAATTATTCATTTTTCTACAGCTAGAATAATAAAACTACATCAATTACGCGTTGCTCTATTATCATAAAATAGGTATAATATGGTTTATATAACAGGGGGTACCTACAGTTAGAAGCATTTTAATGTCGTGCGTAGCTAAAAAAAACACCATGACAAGTAAATTATGTCTAATTAAAAATAATTAGAATATTCCGAGTCGTTCGTTAAAATGCTGCTAATTTTGTGTTGTAACAGATTACGAGTGTAATTGCAAAACTTATAAATACACAATTTACACTGATTAAATGTTATTACGGTTAGGGCCGGTTTTTTCATCTCCGATTAAAATGCCGGTTAGAGTAATCGTTGGTTAAATGCCGGTTAGTGAAAACATGCGTTTTTCCCAGACCGGTTAGAACTAATCGTTGATTAACGATTAAGACCGTCGATAACCAGAAAATTTTTAGCCTGTGTTTCGGGTAGCTGATAAAATATTAAACAGTCATTAAGACTTCATATACACATGCGCATCATCTAGTATTTCTTTGCGTTAATTAATATAAAAAAATGCAAAATCGACCGAAATAATCGAAAAAAAACAGCTTTTCTCACCCCACTTTTTTTTTGATAATCGAAATTCTGACAATTGGTCTAGGTTGATCAAGGTTTGTTCTAAATTGTTCCAAGGTATTTCAAAGAAAAAATTAAAATCAGTCTAGCATATGGGGAAAAACGGAAGCCAAAAATATGCAGTCAAGCCCATTTTTGCAAAACTCAAAATTTTAACTGTTGTTACATATCAAAAGATATTGGAAAAAATTCCAAATCCAAAAGTGACTAGTTAGTCCCATTTTTTCGAAAATCTATGTTTTGGCGGTTGTTCCAGGTTGTTCTAGGTTTGTTATAAACGATATTCTACTACATAAAAATCGTATCGACCTTACATATCAAAAGATATTGGAAAAAAGAAAAGCCCAAAAGTGACAAGTTGGTCCTTATTTTTTCGAAAATCTTAGTTCAGAGGTTTGTTCTAAATTTATTCTATACATTTTTCTAATAGATCAAAATCGTATCTCTTATATATGAAAAACTATTGAGAAAAACGGAATCAAACGTGAGAAGTTAGTTTTTTCAAAAACCTAAAATTCTGACGGTTGTTCCAGGTTGTTCTAGGATTGTTTTGATTGACTTGCACCTTCGAACATTATTGTGTAGACTGTAGAAGGACACTTGCGTATGATGCGATTCTATAACCATACTCTTTTGTGATTTAGAATAAATATCTAATAATAAGCCGTAAATATATATTTTTCCAAGAAATACATATAATGTTCAGTTATTTCAAAATGATATTGTTACCAAATACTGATGAAGAAGAATCAAAACCGAGTGGGATAATACGAAAAAAACGATATTTTCTCGTTTATGTTCTCTCCTCTCCAGTCCATCTCTGTTCACCTCAATACAAAAAACACATCATGTTATGAATAATTTTGTGTTATTTTTTTCTGTACGGCGGAGAAGAATATCCAAATTAAGCGTTTACATTGTTACTTCATTTGGTTAAATTAGTGTTTTCTGCTGATTACGATAGTAAAAACAGAAAAACATTTAAACGTGTACGTTCCTAATTATTTAAAAAAAATAATGTTTTCTAATGGAACACTCAGTATATCTTTATACCAATCGATGCAAAATCAATTGCTTAACAAAAATGTTCATATGTCTATTTTCACAGAAGTTTAGAATAACTGATGTACTTCAGAAACAACGTTTTCCAAAATACCTCCGATTGTGCGTGAAAATATAATAAACTATGCGCTTAATAGCAATAATTTATTATTAATTATTTGAAAATGCCTTTCTCACATATTGAAAAATGTGATATTCCGGAAACATATTTGATGTGTCAAAAAAATTGCTATATAATTCCCTGTTTTGTTGAACTGCTCAACGATACAGTGAATTATTTCCTGGGCGACATGTGACATATCGGCTTTACTTTTTAAAACTTTACTGACAATTTCGAAGTACGAAAATATTTTTGCCAAGAAAAGGACCAAGAGGATAAATATCATTTCAGAAGAAACGGAAATAATAATAATAATAATAATAATGCTTTATTAGTCTCAGATCCACTGGATATAGACTTCGTCAATACAGAGTATATTACACAAATAGTAAAACATATATACACATACATAAATATAAACCACAAAACATAAATAGACTAAATGTACAATACGACTATGGCAACCGTGCATGGAGCTCTGCCATACTATAGAAACTGTGGTCAATTAGAAAATCGCTCAACAGTTTCTTAAAGTTTGCCAGACTCGAGTCCCGCATGTGTATTGACAATTTATTAAAAATTGTAAAGCCAGTTATGAGTGGGGACTTTTGATGAAACAAGTGATATGATCTGTCCACAACTAAGTTATTTCTATTACGAGTCCTGTAATTATGCTTCTCACTTATTACTGAAAATCTATGCTTGTTATTAAAAATATATGTTAATAATTTATAAGCATAGACAGAGGTAACAGTAAATATTCTCTTTGAGCGGAAGGTGCCCCTACAAGACTCATGGTAGGGCAAATCAAAAACAAGTCTGATGATACGCTTTTGCAGAAGAAACACTCTTTGTATATCCCTCGCTTGGCCCCAAACAATAATATTATAGGAAATTATAGAGTAGACATAAGCATAATAAACGCTGAGAAGGGATTCGGCATTCAAGATGTTTTTCAAAGTGTGCAAAACATAATATGCCCTCTGAAGTTTACCGCACACGTAATCAGCCTGGTTTTCCCATGACATATTTTCATCAAGAATTGTACCTAAGAATTTACAATTTCTAGAGACCTCAATAATTTGATTATTAAATGTTATGTCTAAACCTGAGCGTATTCTATGTCTGTTGAAAAATTCAATAATAACCGTCTTATCATGGTTGATTATTAATTTGTTGGCACAACACTAGTCCTCAAAACTTTGTAGAACTATATTAATATTATTGTTGAGCTGTTCTAGATCCGAGTGGGAAACCCCTATTGCTGTATCGTCAGCATACAGAAATATTTTGCCATAGTTTATGAAACTAGGTAGGTCATTTATAAATAATAAAAATATTAATGGACCCAGAACACTGCCCTGTGGAACTCCAACGTCCATATCATATTCCTCCGATCTGACGTCACCAAGTTTAACAACAATTTTTCTGTCCTTTCAAAATGAGACAATCCATTTGTTCAGTTCCCCACGAATTCCCAGGTTATAGATCTTACTACTAACAAAATGACAATTAACGGAGTCAAAGGCTTTGGATAGATCAAAGAAGATCAACACGGTGTATCGTCCTATATCCATTTCATCAAGAATATGCTGCATACATTCCACAACACCACTCTCAGTAGAGAAACCACTCCGAAATCCGTGCTGACAGGGGGTAATGAGATTATGTTTGTTTAAAAAATTAAATATTTTATCAGCAATAATTTTTTCAATAATTTTAGAGAAGACACTAGTTAGCGCGATAGGTCTGTAGTTTTCAATATTGGAGCGGTCATTTCTTTTATGTATAGGAATTACAGCAGACGATTACCGTGTCAACGTATTTAGAAGTGCATCCTAGAAATTCGATAAGACATCTAGAGAAAACGGCATTTCTTGTAAAAATATTCAAAGAATTTTGAAAAAACATAAAGTTTTGCCGCACAAGTTTCAACCAGTTCAGACGTTAGAAGATGGTGACGCCGATAGAAGATTAGAGTTTTGTGTGTGGTTTATTCGTAAATGTATTGAAGACTTAAACTTTACCAAACAAGTATTGTGGAGTGACGAGGCGAATTTTTCAAATAGCGGCATGCATAATAGAAAGAATAGTCATATTATAGTACAGATAATTCTCTATTAGTTCAGCATCGTAATCCACAGAGACATTTTAGTATTAATATTTCGTGTGGTTTTATGGGATCCACAATTGTTAGGTCCATATTTTTATTGGGGTAACCTAACAGGAGAACGATGCAAAGAAATTCTAAGACCGTTATTAGAAGAATTCCTCGACAGTGTGGTCTTATCGACTCGCACAAATGTTTATTTTCAACAGGATGGGGCACCAGCCCATATTTATCGAGCCGTTCCAACACATCTGCAGAGACTCTTTGGAGATAGGTGAATAACGACCCAGTTTGTTTTCCACCTCGATCGCCTGACACATCTAGGCTTTTATTTTTGGGGATATGTGAAAAAACGAGGCATACAAAGCGAGATATAATACTGCAAATGAACTGCAAGACTGTATCCTCAATATTATTAATTCTATTGATGGGAGAGTTGTTTTTAATGCTACACGAAGTGTTTTGACAAAAGCACAGAAATGTGTTGAAGAGAGAAGCGATATTTTTGAAATTTAATTTGGAATATTCTTTTATATACTACAATTTTACTTTATAAATAAATTATGTTCATCGAAGTTCACTACACTTTGTTTTTGAATTACATCGGTTATTCTAATCTTTTGAGAAAAAAAGGCGTACGAACACTTTTGTTAAGCAATTGATTTTGCATCGACTGGTATAAAAATATATTGGGTGTGCCATTAGGAAAATATAAATTTTTAAAAATAACTGGGAACCTACACGTTCAATTGTTTTTCTGTTTTCACTACCGTAATCAACGGAAAAAACACTGCAGCTTTCGTAATATAACCCTGTCTCAGAATAAGAAGGAGTGATTCAAATACCGCGCCAAAATCCGGAACACATAGCTTAAAAATTTACAAAAATTATATATGACATGTTGGACATGTTATTGAGATTCAGGTTAGAAATAGTGCTTTAGATAGGAATTGTAGAACCGTACTATTTTTAACTAAGGATTTAGCGCTTTGGGTTTCATTTTCTATTATGGATTGAAATGACTGGATGTGCCACTTTACATTGTACCATTCAAAGCAGCAATAGAAGTACAAGGCAATTGAATACAGAAAAAAGTTATAACCACAAGCAGGTACATACTACATCTATAATTTGATGAATGTTAATCTTTTATCCTAACATTCAAATTTGTTGATTCTAGGTTTCCAAAAAAAGGCTATTAGAAGGTATCTATGGATAAATACAATACATAAGCCAAATGAAAATAGTAGATTATGTTCTGAGTGTTTTAAGGATTGCTACTATAAATGTATAAGTATTATACTTCTTAGCGAATGTGAAAATTGTGAATTAAGTCTGTTATTAAATATATGTACCAGAGGGGAGAGTGTATCAAACTTCTCATCAAGAGGCCCTCAAGAATTTGCGGAGAAGTTTTAGCATATTATTTTATATCGAAAATAATATCAATAAGGAAGTTAAACAAATAAATCATTGGTGTTTTATGATAAACCTTGAGTAGGTAAATTCAAGCAATTACTTTTAGAAATATGAATCTACATACAACAGTAATAAATACTATAATTTACATTGGCTGAAGATGCTTACACTATCTGCAGAAATAATTACAAATACACATTACTAATTATTATATTTGCTATTTATGTATTCTGTAAATATTGATAAAATGTTTTCGTTGAATAATTTATACTATCTTAGAACTTTTAACTATGTGTTGAAAATTAACAATAGTTTTCATCATATTAAAAAGATTATTACATATTTAGTAATTTTAAGCCACTAGAATATGTAACGTATTTCTTTTGAAAGGAAATCAAAAACAGTTTTTCTAAAGCGTTATTATTGAAAAGGTAAGTGTAAATTAAAAAAAAAATTATATAATTTAATAAATTTTATTAGTTTATGTATACAATAACCCATCAAATGTGCAATATTTTTACCACTTGAGCACCGCACCAGGCTCAATATATTTGTCTTCAAACTATCACTTTGCTCTCTATATATCGTACTTACTCTAAGGTAAAATTAAACTACTTTTAAAATATGTGGTATGGAATATACATATAAATAGTAGATATAATAGAAATAAATTACAATAACCCATGACTGAATATCCTCACAAATTACCCGAATCACCAACAGCAATGAGTTATTATATATCTGAAGTTCGACTTCAGTGGTAATCTCTGAGCATTCGCTACAGAATTAGAAGAAGCTACAGCAAAACCAGCCAACTAATACATTGTCTCGTGAATTTTGTTGTAGGAAAAAGTATATTAAGCAAAAGTTTATAATAATAATAATTAATGTAGTGTGATATGCTTATCACACTGCACTTTATACACTATGAAATTCAACAGTTCAATTTAAAGAGAGCACTACCATGTTTGAATGGAATCTATTGTTGATACATATACACACAAATATACATATATTAAAATCTATTTTGTATTGTAACATTCAAAGTAAAATGTTTGTAAAGACGCAGAACATTTTATAAACATGTTAAAATAAAAGAAAAGTGATTATAAATATTAACAAAAGGCCATATACCTAAACTAGTTTGAATCAACTGTGCTGGACAAGTATGAGTCACTTTCGCTATCATTGCTTCCGACACAAATAATAAATGGTTCCACAATATCATCCAGTAATCCATCGAAGTTCCACATTCTATGTTCTACTTTAATTACATGGTCGATAAAATTGCTCCAATTATTTATGGTAACATTTCTAACTGCTTCTGTTAAAAGTTCTCGCACATGTGACATTTTGAAAGTTGTATTTTTTGCATCAACTTCACCTTTTATTTGGGCCCAAATCATCTCAATTGGATTGAGCTCACAATGATATGGTGGTAACCGCAATACAGTTTTATGTGCAGCAGCTGCCATTTCATCAATTATATAAGTATTATATTGATCTTTATGAAGGCGAAGTAGATGCAATAATTCAGCACGTATCATTTCTGCATTAAACGGAATATTTTTGAAATATAACCAGTCTTGGATTGCAACTTTTCTCCATGATGAAGTAGGCAGCCTTTTTACTCTGCGTGAATGATAAGATGCATTGTCCATCACTGTTACGGCATTATCTGGCAACGTTGGCAATATTTGTTGGAACCATGTTTCGAAAATGTTGCTGTTCATTTCATCATGACAATCAGTAGTTTCCCTTCCTTCAAAAAACAATAATCCATCCTCGACAAACCCCAATACAGATCCTATATGTAGTATTATTAATCGCCTGCCTTTACCAGTAGGGTTTCTTAATCCTGTTGATAAACCTTCAACGAAAGCTTGCCGTGCACTGATTATGCCTGTATCAATCCAAACTTTTCCCTTTGTATGTCCTTCGTTTAGCCATGTTTCATCTAAGTAATATATTGGACGACCATCATCTCTGTATTGTTTTATTGTTCTCAGGTATTTTCTTCTCCACCTGACAATTTTATCTTTTTCTAGTAGTACATTTTTCTTGTTACGTTTAACATATCTGAAATATAACACATATATGCACATGCGGTAATACGATCAGTGTTTCATTAGCACCTACTTGAAATTAATGATCTTCAAGAATCTGTGTAGAGTTGCTCGGCTCATTTTTGGTATGGACTCATCCACAGATATATCTGCCATAATTTTATCAAGCGTTGGAAGTTCGTTTTTAAAAAAAGAAACTGTGTACCTTCTGTCGTACAGAGTTTTTTACAGATCCATCAAATTTATGAAGTTTCGAATGCCTGCCTACTCGTTCTTTAGGAGGCCGTTGTTTGCCTGTCTTCTTATATTCCTTCATTATCCGATATACAGTTTACTTTGCCAACCCTAAAACACATATTTATAATACATTGTTATTTAAGTAATATTACTTAACTTAACTTAACTTACTTAGTGTTCTGGAGATGTTTATTACTATTTCTGTTGTTCCCATTCTGGGAATTTGTAATGTTAACATTTTATACATATTTAAAACTGTTTGTGTTTCGTTATGTGCTAGATGTCCTAATCGATCACGCCGTTTGGGCGACGAGACTAACGCTTTGCTGGGACCTGGCAGATCACTCATGTCCTTTTTGTACTTAAAAGTACAGATTTTATTTAATAACAGTTAAATGTAATATATCAAACCAAACATTTAAGAAAGCAAAATCACAGGTTATAAACATAAAATGGCGGAATGGGCGTACTTATTTTTCGTATTAAACTTGCCTGCGCAAGAACCAATGAAATCTCAGGAAAAGATGCACCATTTTGGCGCGATATTTGAATCACTCCTTCTTATTCTGAGACACGTAGCTCCTACAATAACGGATGTAGAATGGTGAACACTAAATTTGGATCACCCGGTATACAGTTTCTACAAAAAAATGCAGCGACATAAAATCATAATTTCAGAGCCGTACGTGCTAAGACCGTCTTAATTAAAAGACGTTTTTCCAAAATAACAATTAACTAATAAAATTCCTAATTTACGTCTTTAAAACAATCTTTAACAATTGTCGGGAGTCAAAGGCTCAAAAGGAAATAAAAGCATTAACAAATACTCATAAATAATGGATTAGGGAGCATTAACAGAAACTAATAAATATTTTGTAGTGTTATTGTTCAGTTTTATATTGTTACTATTGTTACTACTGTTCTGGTTTATTGCCGTTAGCAGTAAAGTACAAGTAGAGAATTAGGTATGTGATGAGAAATGCGACACAGAGCTGAATGAACGTTTGTTCTTTTATAGTAGACTTGAACTTGAACTTAGAAGTGAATACAATACATCTCATTTGTCATTTCAATAAAATTCGGTGCGGTATTATTCATCGATTTATCAAATGATCAACAGCATTATTAGCATTTTAGAATATGTATAGCGTACAACACAATGATAAATCTCCTATGTTAAGACCGCCCTAAAGAAAACATTTAGCAACAATAATAAATATGGTATAAAGTGTTTTAATCAATTTCCTAGTATGATTTCTTAAACTAAAAGATGCAATAAGTATATACTACTTTAACTTTCCTGTGAGAACATATACAAATTATAGTCAACTTATTTTTATTTACTTTTGTTAGCTAATAAATATATAATGAATTATATTTTATAATTTTATTGTACAACCTTACGCCGTAAACCTCCCCTGACAAACATACTAAATATCACATACATACCTGCGAGCATAAATCAATCCAACGACCTGTCAAATCAAATCCATCGGTTTTGTTCGTGATCATTAAATTTCGGCTGTGATTGATTAGCAACCGACATGCGCCAATAATTTAAAATGGCTCCAAATTTGAGATGTTGCAAAATTTTATCTGTCAAGTAATATACCTAACCTACAAAAGCCATTTTAGGTCTGTCATAAATAATAATACTCTGTTTTTTAATTTCGCGGACCATCAATATATTGCATATGTATGCAATATATGACAATATTTATTTTCGACAAATTTATATGTTATGTATACACCGTGTTTCATGTAACTAGCACATTAGAAGTTTTTGTGCTTACAACGCGAATTTTTTCCAGAAGTTTTGCCTTCTCACATAATTGACCGCAATCTTTCAAGTTAAAATATTTTTAAACTCGTGCAACTTCCGGTTGCACCGGAAGTAGGCGCCATCTTTGTTATTTTAAATGTGACACCCTCTATTTTATTCGAGATTTGAATTGCTTGTTTAAATAGAAGAACAGAGATACCGGGGTGGATTATGTCAAAGTCAACCGTTTCGGAGTTATTCAACTGTTTTCCATTTTTAGGGCACTTGAACGTAAATTTTAAAAGTTCTTTATCTGAGACATGAAAAAAGATAAACAATTGAAATTTGTTCCTGAGATAGTCAAAGTATTGTCCTATTCGAATATCACCAGGTTTTGCAATAATATTACACAGGGTGTTCTCTAATTAATTTACAATTATACACATTTCAAATGCAAGAAACTCAATTTTTTCAAATGAAACACCCTGTATATTTTCGCCTTTTCTGAAGCAAAAAAAAATTGTCTTTCGATCCACTATTACATTCCCTATACCTATCTCTAGAGGTTTTTGAGTTATTGGGGAGATCACCCTGAAGGCCCGATATTTTGCCATTTATCACACACAATTTCAAGAATGCCTTGGAAGTAACAAAATGTTTAGTTGTCAAAATTTCGTTCGCTGTCAGTGTTATTAATTTGATGCTTGGATATTTTTTGTATTTTACTGAATGATTTGATTAGTGCATAATGGAAGGCTATAATAATAATTATCCAAATGAAAGTATCCTTAATTTATTTTACATACACGGAGAATGTAATCGCATAATAAGTAGAACTTGCCGTGTGTTCAATCAGAGATACCCTAATTTGCCTCCGATGAATCGATTCAAATTTGCAAAAATTGAAACTCATTTTTTGCGACATTGGAATATGAACACAAAAAGAAATTGTACTAAGCCAGTAACAGGTGAAGAAAACAACGAAATTAATATTCTGGGATATTTCACAGCTCACCCCCATGCTCCGATACGTAAAGCAAAGGTGGATTTAGATATTAGTATGACGTCAATTCAACGCGTGCTAGCAAAGAACAAATGGCACCCATATGCACAAAGGAAAGTCCACGAACTGAGAAATGGAGACGCTCAGAGAAGAATTGATTTTTGTGAGTGGCTAACTATTCGTAAACAGGAAAATCCGGACATGTTACGAAAGATTTTATGGTCGGATGAATCCAAGTTTACCAGGCAAGGCGTTGTAAATAATAAAAATTGTCATTTTTGGGCAGATGAAAATCCCCACTTTTCACGAGTAAGCCATTTTCAATATCAATTTAGTTTTAATGTATTCGCCATAATAGGGTGGGGAAGGGTATTTTATCATATTTATGATGAAAGGCTAACGTCCGAAAGATATTTGCGAATCATTAGGGAAGTGGTGGCAAACATAGTCAATGACATGCCACACCAAAACTATTATTGGTTTCAACTGGATGGAGCTCCAGCTCACTCTACTCATGCTGTATATCAAGAGTTGGCCCAGCTATTTGAGGATAGGTGGATTGGTCCAAATGGACCATGTCTTTGGCCTGCTAGATCTCCGGATTTAACTCCAGTTGACTTTTTTTTTATGGAGTTACATAAAAAAAAAGAGGTATATGCAACACCAGTTAACTCCAGGCAAGAACTAGAGGATAGGGTGCGAAGAGCATTTGACCAAATTGAAGTTTAAATGATTGAACGTGCAACGACTGACCAGCTCCAAACAAGGTTAAATAAATGCATTGAAGTAGGCGGTGGACATATTGAGCACTTGCTGTGATTTGGTTTTAGATTTGTTTTTGTTTTCTTTGTTTGACTTATACCGTGAGATCAAAAATGTTTTCGCAATTAATAAATTTTTGGTTTTGAACTAGAAGACTTTTTTTCCATGCCCATAACATGCTTACAAATGACTAGTAATCCACTCCTCCTATACTTAATCTATTATTTTTTCAGTTTTATTTGGCAAAATATCGGGCCTTCAGGCTGATCTCCCCAATAACTCAAAAACCTCTAGAGATAGGTATAGGGAATGTAATAGTGGATCGAAAGACAATTTTTTTCTGCTTCAGAAAAGGCGAAAATATACAGAGTGTTTCATTTGAAAAAATTGAGTTTCTTGCATTTGAAATGTGTATAATTGTAAATTAATTAGAGAACACCCTGTGTGATATTATTGCAAAACCTGGTGATATTCGAATAGGACAATACTTTGACTATCTCAGGAACAAATTTCAATTGTTTATCTTTTTTCATGTCTCAGATAAAGAACTTTTAAAATTTACGTTCAAGTGCCCTAAAAATGGAAAACAGTTGAATAACTCCGAAACGGTTGACTTTGACATAATCCAACCCGGTATCTCTGTTCTTCTATTTAAATAAGCAATTCAAATCTCCAATAAAATACAGGGTGTCACATTTAAAATAACAAAGATGGCGCCTACTTCCGGTGTAACCGGAAGTTGCACGAGTTTAAAAATATTTTAACTTGAAAGATTGCGGTCAATTATGTGAGAAGGCAAAACTTCTGGAAAAAATTCGCGTTGTAAGCACAAAAACTTCTAATGTGCTAATTACATGAAACACGGTGTATACATTATGTTATGTGTATACGCATGATATGCACGCACCTAAGGACTGAACAATATATTGCTAAATAATAACACAAAAAGTAAAGTATATTTTCTAATGTACAACAAATTTTAAAAATACTTATACATTCAGTATTTTAACTACGAAAACTTCAAATTATGCACATGTTTAGTTTATTATTCGCTGTTATTGTCTGTATCACTATCACTTGCAGTTGAAATGATAAATAGCTCCACGATATTGTCAATTAAGCCATCTAATAAACTTATTTTTCTTCCTCTTTAATTACATGTTCTATACATTTTCTCCATTTAGCACTATTAAAATTAACTAATGCAGTTAATAGTAATTATTAGACTTCTGCCATTTTAAATTTTTTATTGTTCGCGGCAACATAATTGGTTATTTCGGCCCATACCAATTCAATGGGGTTTACTTTACAATGGTACGGTGGTAATCTCAACACGTGTTTCTTCTTTGCTGTTGCCATTTCATCAACAACATAATGGTTGAGATTGTGGCGAAGTTGTTTAATAAAAACCAGTAAAACCGGTCGTCTCATTTCCAGTTAAAATGGCATTTCTTTTAATTGTATCCAGTTTTGCATGTCCTTTTTTTTAGATGATGTACTTGGAATCTTTTCAATTTTGCGAGAATGATAGGGTGCGTTATCCATAATAATAGTGGCATCGTCTGGTAATTTTCCTAAAACACCACTAAACGGATTTTCAGATATAACAGAATTCATATTCTTATGGTAGTCGCCACTTCTTTTGCTCTGGAAAACTAAGAATCCACCTTCAACAACAAACCCATCTTCATATCCCATGTGCAGAATAATAAGTATTTTGCCTTTTTCTGTTGGATTTTTCAAACCTGCCGAGACACCATCTATAAATGCTTGCCTATGGTTATGTACTTTAACATCAACCTAAACTTTTGATTGTGTGTGCCTTTCATTTAACCACGTTTCATTTAAGTAAAATATCTTTTTTTGTTGGGCTCTATATGATCTAATATTTGTTAAATATCTATATATCCAAGTACTTATCTCACTACGCTCTATCAATAAACTCTTCCTGCTTCCTTCGTGTACCTATAATAATAATAATAATAATATATTTTATCGCTAACCGTCAATAAAGCGATGCGTTACCATAGCGCTTTACGTAGGTAAATAATTGCTATATCGTACTGTACAATAATAGCTATTTATCCACAACTATTAAGTAATATATGTATTAAATACGCGATTTCTATCAAGTAATGCCATGCATTACTAAATACTGTTGAATAATAATGACACTTCGATGGAATAATATTTATTACTCCACCGTTGTGTCAAATTTGACATTTCATAAATATACTTATATATATATATATATATGAATTTAAGCAACTGTAATGTAACGATTAATAATTATTATAAAAATTAATTTTTTGTGTATTAGAAACGTCACTATTAATAAATAATGTTGTTCCTTTATCTCTTTATCTTTTGTATTTTTGAACAAACATATATAGTTGTGAATATGCGGTATACATAAATCGCATTTTTTGTTTGCGTGTCAAAATGTCAACTTCTGACAGTGTTTGTAGAAAGAAATATTGTTCTTTATCTTTCGTATTTTTTGAACAACATTTAAGTTGTGGATAAAGTATAGTATTTAACTCGCGTATAATGGCTATTACCCACTCAGATGTTACAACACTCGCCTGACGGCTCGTGTTGCAATTTCATCTTCGTGGGTAATAGCCATCATTACACGCTTGTTGAATAATATACTATTACCTAACAAGTGCGGAAAATGAATTTTTCCGCACGAGTCTGCCGTTCACCGAACGACGCGTAGCGGAGTTCGGTAAAGCAGCAGAGTGCGGAAATAGTATATTAAAATACAAGTTTCATAAGACACGATTTTTGCGCACGCGTTCAAGTTTAGAAAACGAGCCGCTAGGCGAGTTTTCTAAAGAACAAGTGCGCAAAATGTCTTATGAAACGTGTATTTTATACTATTTTTTCTATTTCGGTTATTAAAAGTTCAAAAAAGCTTAAAATAAGAGACATGTTTTGTTCGAATATTTTAGAAATTTTGCTTTTTTGAAGTTGGTTACTCTGATTTTTAAGGAGAACGTTTTAAATATTTGAATATCGGTGGTGCTATACGTAATTGTGTTTAAAATTCAGACTGATTTATACAATAAATTATTTCAAATTATCAACGAAAAGGACGAAATAAATAACTGTATGGCCCCCAGAGATTCGCAAAATAGCAGAAGACAATTTACAAAATCTTTCGTCCACAAACTCTCTACATATTTATCAAAACAAACTTTTATAACAGTTGTACTATTCAACATGGTAAGTAAATGTCAATAGTAGCATCCGAAAAATTATCATCCAACTCTGCTTAACAATTTATATTGCTAATTAGTAAGTGAAATGGTAGAATGTGTGCTTTTTATTCTTTGTACAATTTTATTGCACATTTTTGTTACTTTAAAGGCTTATATTTTGACATTTAAATACGATTTGGTTCCATTTTTTTTGTTACCAACTTGAAAAAAAATAAAATTAGCGTGCGATAAAGTAATACTTTATGCAACCAAAACGGGTGTCGTAAAGTGAACTTTATAGCACCGGAATAGAAAAAAACATTTTCCGCAAGTATTAGGTACAATAGTTTTTCTACGAGCGTGAAAAAAGTCAACAGAACTAACCAAAAGTTGAGATATTTTTAATTGTGTATACGTGCTTATATTTTATTTAGAAACATATTTTATTAGATTATTGATAAAGTAAACATAAGGTAAAATATTATTAACAATAATAGTTACATGTCAAAATCTAATACCTAATTATTTATATTATAATTTATTATAAAAGTACAATTGTTTGCATTACTTAAATTTATAGCAGGTGTTAGTTGCTTGTTGAATGGCTGCAATTTTGGATCTGCTGCTCTTTGCTGTTCTGGGATAATAATGTTAGTCGAGTGTAGTTCATTTTCGAATTCCTGTTCAAAGTTGTGCTGAGTACTTGGGCCTGGCTGTATGTCAGTGGAGACGATAGAGCTGCTGGTAGTGGCTGATTGCGGTCTGAATATCTTGCTTGCAATACACTTTTTATTTTCCAGGGATTCATCCAGATATCCTTCGGCGACTTTTGTTGACTGCCACCCGCCATGACGTTTAAGATTCGTTATCCCTACTCCAGCATCTGCAAGGGCCGTGGCAGAAGAGCGCCTATAGCAGTGTCCAGTGTAGGCTTCTGGATCCAGAAGTCTTAAATATGCGGTTACATCCGACGGTATTTTCCCAAATTTGTTTATACCAACACACTGGATACTGCATTCTCCGTTGTGATGCTGGACAAAAAATCTCTTGTGAGGAGTATGTTTCGGTCTAAGCAATGTATATTTTCTGATACACTTTAAGTTCCTCTCGCCAGTAATTACAAAACTTCTACTTGTGTGCGTTCTATTGTCGAGTATTTTAACTAAAATCATGGAGCTTTCCTCTTTCATGTTTTCAATTAATAAATTTGTTAATTCTTCCCGCCTGCACGCCCCAGCTATTCCGAAAATTGTCGCCAGTTTATGGAGAAGATAGATGTTATCTGGAGCATTGGATAAAAACTTCTCTACGTCATCTGGACTTAAAATTTTTGATTTTTTTGGGCTAAAACGAACCATCTTTTTCTTGAGAAAAGCAATTACCATGAAATATCTGCTTATGTCGATACTTCTCTTAAGCTTGAGCATGGTTTTCATCATTGAATATTTTGACCAGAGTGTGGACGGTTGACAGGATGCAGATAATTCAGAAAAATACACTAAATAAATATCTTCTTTATCAAAACTTGTAATGCTTTTCCTTAAGCTCCATTTGCAAAAGATCTCGTATTCTTTTTCATATCTTCTCTTTGATTTTTCTGGTAACAAGTCCATTTTCACATTTTCTGCTGCCAGAAAAATTTCGTCGGGAACTCCCTTGCTTGTATTCTCATCGATTCCCTCGAGACATATTCATTTTAATGAAGATTCACTTATTCACGAGCAAAATATTTTAGAAATGCACTGACAGTTTTCTGACAATAAACAAACAAAAATGAAAGTAAATAACTGGTTAGCACATGGTAACTAAAGCATTTCGCAACCACCATAATATACCGGCTTATTATTAATTTGACATATTGAGGTGGAAAATAATTTCCACACGGTGCGGAAAATTATTTCCGCACGGTGCGGGAAAATTAATTTTCCACACTAAAATGTGTGTGGAAAATTCAATTTTCCGTCCGCTCGTAGGAAAAGTACTTTACCTGCCGCTAATATGTGTCAACCCCGTCTCTTTTCATGACTGATGACTTTAAACACAAATCGTTTGTCGCTGCCATGTCATGTCATAAGTCATTATATTTTAATTTTTTAAATTACAAATTCTTGCGGTTGCCGATAAAATTTTGTATGCACCACGTCAGTAAAGTACCTTTATCGAAATAGTCTTTTATTAATATAAAGGATCACTTTACTGACTTGCAACATAAATAACTATTATCGCCAACCGTTAATAAAGCGATGCGTTACCATAGCGTTTTACGGAGGTAAACAAAGACTTTATCGTACTGTACAATAAAGTACTTCACTACCGCTAATATCTGTCAACACAGACACGATTGTATAACATTAAACATAAATCGTTTGTCGCTCTCATGAAATGTCATAAGTCAATTATACCTTTATTTTTTAAATTACGAATTTTTGCGGTTGGCGATAAAATTTTGTATGCACCACGTCAATAAAGTGTCTTTATCGAACTCGTCTTTTATTCGCCTCGCTCGGTTGGCTCATAAACCAGACTCGTTCGATAAAGGATCACTTTACTGACTTGATACATAAATAACTATTATACAGGATTATTTTTTTAAATCTTGACATAGGCTAACTTTTTTATTTGAAAAGATAGACCTATGGTTCCTGAAGCGAAGTTTTAGGAATTAGTCCAAATAAGAAAAATGTGTGGAAAAAATAAACGCGTTGTTGCCAGATTGGGCGCTATGTCAGAGAAACTTATTTTCTTAAATGGCAACACTGCATTTTTTAACAATTTCTAATACATCATGAGATTCTAAACAAAACAAAGAGAATACAAGTTTTTGATTGGAGTAGTGGCTTACGAGCTAATAGTATCTAAACAATAGTAACAAAAATTAATTACCTAACGTTTATTTTTTAAAAAAATGTTCGAACTGATTTCGTAACAATGTCAAGTACCTTGCACCCGTTAAATTTCCTTCTATGAAAACATGACCTACCACTCTGTTGTTAAATATGCCACACCAAACATTAACTTTAGGATTGATCTGTTCCCGCCTATCTTCAGCCCAACAAGGATTATTATCAGACCAATATCTGTAATTTTGCCAGTTTACCAAACCGTTTAAATAAAGGGAAGTCTCATCGCTAAATAAGATATAATTTTGAAAATGTGGTTGTAGGCGCTTTTTCTTCAAAAACCAATCGCAAAATTCCAGTCGCCGATCACAATCATCGTCATGAGGTACTGTACACTCATAATTTTATAGGAATCCATTTTAATTCAAGATTACACAAAACTTATAGTCATGTTATGACAGCAGGGACAAACATAGCCTCCTTGTTATTCCTCTAACGTTGGAAAATGTATTAAAGTTTGGGCACTATTAGCTCGTAAACCTCCACTCTAATCAAAAACTTGCATCCTCTTTGTTTTATCTAGAATCTCATGATGTATTAGAAATTGTTAAAAAATGCGGTGTTGCCATTTAAGAAAATACGTTTCTCTGAAATAGCACCCAATCTGGCAACAATGCGTTTATTTTTTCCACACATTTTCTTATTTTGACTGATTCCTAAAACTTTGCTTCAGGAACCATATGTCTATCTTTGCAAATAAAAAAGTTAACCTATGTCAAGATTTAAAAAATAACCCTGTATACCTCGTCATCTTAAAAATAAATATATTATACTTGAAATTAATCTTTTTTATTACTAGGTATAATTAAAAAGATCTCATTTGAGTTATATTGGAATGATTTTGAATTTTGTTAAAAAAATTATTAATTGAGAAGCGTCATTGTTACAGAAAAGCTGTCTATTAGTTGTCTTACAGCATTTTTTACATTTTGGCAAAGTTGTTGACTAATGAGCATCTACCAGAGCTTTGATTGGGCTGAGCAACCGCTTCCTCGGACTTATATTGCTTTATAACTTTAAAAACCGTACTTCTTGCAACACCTGCAATAATATAATATGGGTAACTGCAGAAACATAACACACAAGAAAATACAATACCTGTTGTGAACACTATATGCGATGCTATTTCCCTTGTACTTTTACTTTCTTATACGTAGTATAAGGAAGTATTGTGATAATGAAAATTTTCGACCTCGAGATTTTTGCAGATGTCCACGTTTTGAAGTCCCCTGATACCAAAAAAGTGGTTTTTAAAAAATGTCTGTGTGTGTGTCTGTGTGTCTGTCTGTGTGTGTGTCTGTGTGTGTGTGACCACGATAGCGGTCAAACCGCTACAGATATCAATTCCAAATTTTGTATTTACGAATATAATCTCCCTCTTGAGAACTGATTAGATTTTGAGCAAAATCAGCAGACCGGAAGTAGTAGTTTACTTCTGTGAAAAAAACGAATTTTGCAAATATTTCGTGAATTACTAAGTTTAAACAAATTTATAAAGAATTAATATGTACTTAAAATTGAAATTGTGAACAATTTTATTAAAAAGGTTTTTCGAAATTCCTACCGGAAGTAGGTCTTTTACTCTTATCGAAAATCAGTTTCTTGCAAATATTTTGCAAGTCATGCTTTTTAGACAGGTACGCTACGAATATAAAAGTATTTAGAACTTAATTTCCAATATCTTTTGTATAAAAAAAAATTCAAAATTCGGACCGGAAGTATCACTTTTACTCTTACCGAACAACGATTTTTTGCAAATATGTCGTAAATTATGCATTCTATGTATATTTATGAAGAGTACAAAAGTATTTAGAGTTGGATTTGGATTATTTTTTGTATAAATGAAATTTCAAAATTCGGACCGGAAGTAACACTTTCATACGTATAAGAAAGTCGTGTGGTGGCCACACCTAATTTTTTTTAGTATTTTTAATTCTCAACTTCTTATAAATATTGAGAATTATTTGCTTTTCAATAAGGGACACGTGACCAAAACGGCCGTGTTACTTCGGTGGAGAAATAGGTAGGTTTCTACTTGTACTCGGTATTAGCAGTTCTGAAAAGAACTATTTTTGTTGAGTCGAGAGATGGTAAAACACGACCTATAAATAATCCGACTTAATGCATACCAATTTGTTTTTTTTTTTTTTTGAGTGAATGTCGTAAGTTCCCCAAATCAGTATTCAACGCAAATACATTCCATTTACCTCAAAGATTCCTTTATTATTATTATAATAGTTGTCGTAATTTCGATTACATACCATCTTCGTTTGTTTGTATGTGTATATATATTCACGTCTGTTGAAACGGGCCATTTACATAATGTTGCTTATATTGAAGGTACACGAAATACATAATCCGAAAAAGAAATCTTGGTCACACTCGGATGGCAACATAAAATATGCATGTTCAGAATGTAACTCCTTGAATAATATTACAACAACGAAAAATATTCCATAATTTTTCATATAATTACACATCCAATACGATATTAGTAATGAACACTTAATTAGCACTTTAGTTTTCCTTGTCTCTAAGTGACCATTAATTGCAATTTCGTGTTAACTCATCGGGCATACCCGTTGTGCGATCTTAAACACGCAGATGAAATTAATGCGGAAGGTGTGGCAAAACAAATTTTGTTTCTTGGGGTCGATATTATTTCGTCGGGAGTCGTTGAAGTTTAAAAAAGAGAAATTAGATCAAGGTCGAAGTATTTATGTACATATTTTAGTAATTACGAGAAATTTGTTTTAGGAGCATTTGAAATGATGAAGACTTTGTTCTAAATATATACAGAATAATTTATAGGGGAACCCGGGGCAGAACGGGGTAGCGGGGCGGAATGGAGATCGTTTTTTTTTAATATCAAGATGATGATGCTGCTAAGCGGCAACAAGTGGAACTACTTCAGTTTAGTGCGGCTCAACACGGGCAGCCATGTTTGCTAGTTTCCTTGCTGTTTTGTATGTGAAGATACCAGTGTGTAAGTTTTTGCTCCAGTATTGCAAATGGTGATGATTTATTAATCAAGGTAAGATATACACACTTGGTTCTATTACAAAGGTAGTTAGCAATACTTGTAATACGTTCAATGGGCTTTAGTTTAGTCCAGATCATCGTTTCTATACACGTTGTTTTCGAGTAGCGTAACCTCTGTGAACAAAATCGTGTTCCTGGGGCGGAACGGGTGGGGTAGAATGGGGTAGTACTCCGTTCTGCCCCGTACTATTTTGGTCTGATAGATTGTTTTTATCAAGTTCGTAACATTTTGCATTTCAATTCCAGATGGTTCGAGTATATGAAAGAAAGACAAATAGGCAGTCCTGGTCAATCGAGTCGATGAGTAATGCTGTTGAAGCGGTGATTTCTGGATAATTGGGTTATGTAAAGGCTTCAGTTCAATTCAATGTTCCCCAAACTACGCTGGAACGATATGTGAAGAAAAAAAGGGAAAATCCTGAGCACTGTATTGACAAGACTGCTGGAAAATTCTAAGCAGTGTTTACCCAAGAGCAGGAACATGAGCTAGTAAACTACCTGAAAACTATGGAAGCACGATTATTCGGTTTGACAATGAAAGACTTACGTACTCTCGCGTATCAATTAGCGGTAAGAAATGGAATAGATCACAGATTTAAAAATCAAATGGCGGGCCAAGATTGGGCCAATGGATTTTTAAAGAGAAATCCTTCTCTTTCAATTCGTCAACCTGAGTCAACATCTGGCGCAAGGGCTATGGGATTTAACAAAGTAGCACATGATAATTTCTTTTCGTTGCTTACAAATTTGGTAGATAAGTACAAACTTACAGCTTCGCAAATATTTAATTGTGATGAAACTGGGGTTTCAGTAAATCCCAAGAATAATTCTAAAATCATTGCTTGTAAGGGCAAGCGACAAGTCGGTTCATTAACCTCGGCCGAAAGAGGTGAAACCGTAACTTGCCTTATTTGCATGTCTCCTAGTGGAGCATACATGCCACCGATGTTAATTTTTCCAAGGAAAAAAATGCCGAAAGAGTTTGAGCTGGGATTACCTCCAGGGAGTTGGGCTGAAGTGCACAGCACTGGATGGATGACTGCAGAGTTGTTTTTGATATGGTTTAAAAAGTTTGTAGCATTTTCTAAGGCATCAAAGGAATTCCCGGTTCTTCTCATTTTAGACGGACACTCAACACACACAAAGAACCTTGAGGTTATAGACTATGCGAGAAAGAATGGCGTATCATTGCTGTGTTTACCACCGCACTGTTCTCACAGACTTCAGCCACTTGACGTGTCCTTCATGAAGCCTTTAAGTGTTCATTACACTGAAGAGCTTCGAAAGTGGCTACGTATGAATCCAGGGAAAGTCGTAACGTTGTTTCAAATTTCAACTCTTTTTGGATCAGCCTTTATTCAAAGCGCGACTATGAAGACAACCATTAATGGATTTCAAGCTACAGGGATTTGGCCCACTGATCGATCTGTTTTCATTGAGTCTGATTTTCTCCCCGCGGATGTGACTGACATCGAACAAACTGTACCTTCAACGCAAGAGACTGTCTCATCTGAAAATGGACAATTGGAATCGTCTTCGTCTATCTTGCCTGGTGAAGAGAACGATGCATCAACATTGGGTGATAAAGGTGATAATAGTGAGGTTTCTACCCATGATATTAATGGTACACCAGCTAAAAAGGTCCTATTTGTTGAGAACATTAATGTCACACCTGGATGCTCATGGATGTCAACTAAGAAGGCTGACTCAGCATTTCCTGTTTCACCTGAAATTCTAATGCCTCTCCCTAAAGTCAAAGGAAGAACAAGAAGAACTAATCGAAAAAGAGGGAGGACTGCTGTCTTAACAGATTCGCCGTACAAAAGAGAGTTAGAGACTGCTATAAAAGAGAAAGAAGAAAAGAGGATCGCCAAAGAAGAAAGAGCAAAACTAAGGCTTTTTAAAAAAGAAAACAAAGATAAGATTGGAAAAACTAAAGGACAGTGTCTGAAGAAAAATAAAAACATTAAGAAGCCAAAGAAACAAACCGAAAATAACGAGTGTGATTCTGATGAATGCTCAGACTGTGAGTGTTTATACTGCAACGAGTTCTACTCAAAGTCAAATGAGGGTTGGGTTGCGTGTTCAGTGTGTGGGAAATGGGCCCACAATTCCTGTGCCGGAGTGGACAGCGAGGACGATGAAGCTGTACTTGTGTGTGAACTGTGTGAATCAGATTAACCTTAATGAATACTAAGCCAAATGATATTTTTTGTTTTTTTTTTAAGTTTTGTAACGACTACCCCGTTGTGCCCCATACCCGGGGCAGAACGGGGCACTTGACACTGTTTTATGTTTTATTATGTAAAAAAAAAAAGTTTTATATTTGTTTCAAATTAATTGTGCAATAATGTTAACAACACTACAGTGAGTTCATAAAATGTATTTCAGCTGTCATTATAAAGCCTTTCTTATTTTTAAAAAAAAATTTCAACTTGGTACCCCATTCCGCCCCGGGTTCCCCTAATAATGCATTTACTTTAAGAAATGTAGAAGATATTTATGGAATTTATAATTGTGGTATACAATATATTTTAATAATGATATTTTGCCGGATCTCCATAACATTCATTACTTGGTAACCCTCACAAGTTGTATTTAATTATTTGTTAACCTAGCCAGCCTTATTGAGTAATCCAATGATCTGTCAAATTCGACTATAAGTGCTTTTATTAAATGATTATTTAATTTAATTAACTTATTAAAGTAAATTATTTAGTTATTATTTAAGTACTAGCTGAACGGGTTTTTCAAAGCCCCAATCGTCTATTACCGCCACCTAGATTTTACATCCGCTTCTTCTTCTTTTTCTAAATTTTTTACCTACCTTGTATTTTTGGTGCTTATTTGTAATGTTTAGTAATGTTAGCTAACAGAATTGATAGTTTTTATGTAAAATTGATGAATCGGTAATTGCAATTCGTTAACACTTTGTATAAATGAAAATATTTTTACATACAACTGAATTTTTCGCTATCTATATTATTAGATATTAATACGTAAGAATTGTTATTTGATTTTCTGTAATCACTTGGAAAAAGTGTTGAACAAAATGTTGAATTAGGATTACATAATTTACTTTTACAAATTAGTATTATTCGCTATAATTAAAATGAATTTAGTAATTGCTTCATAAGTGAACTTGAGTATTAACATTTCCAAACGTATATTAGGGTAAACGTGTATAAGAGTACGCACGTAGTGAATAAAGTTGAAGAAAACTGTAGTTTTATACCTATGTATAGAAAAATGTTCACGCGCTATCGTTAACCGTGATTATTACAGAACACGTTTTAAGCATGTCCAACCCTATATCACTAAAGAAATCTGAGATACTTAATTTTTATTGAAACTGTGCGAGTGCGTACTCTTTATACACGTGTGCGTCTAAGAGTTTGCAGTCTCTTGTTTAAGAGTACGCACATTATTTACCTATACTTATATACTTATTTTTTATAAAAAGACAAACTTTTAGTTGCTGAACATTTATTTTAAAATAAAAATGCAAACTTAAAATATTTTTCTAAACATACATAGAACAGAAGATTATTGGTAAAACGTAACAAAACAAAACAAAGATCAAAATGTAAAACATATCACGCCTCACAAGTAAAACAAATGAATTTTCCTGTTACATATTGCCGTGGTATCTTACATATTAATAAGATGATAGCAGTAGTATTAAGATTTAATTTAAGTGTATAAAATATGAAAGAAACTATAATAATAAGTTTAAGGTAGTTGAAGGAATTTAACATGAGGATGTTGGGTTGCATACACTTTTATGCATATTTAAATAAGTACTAAAAATAAAACACGAGATAGAATTTAAGATGTATATATATTTCTTTTATAGAAAAGAGAAACAAGATGTATGGTTTGTGTACAATGAAAAACAACCTGACTTTATAAAATGTGTGAGAATTGCACTGAACATTTTAAATAATGGACCGTTGTTTAAAAATAAAAAAGAAATGAAAGCAAATAACCGAGAGAGGGTCATGCTAACGGATGGTAGTGTAATACGAACTAGTCATCTTAATGCAGTAAAAATGTATGAGGAAAATAGAATTCGATATGCACGAGACAAAAATAATTGAATAATTAGATAAACTTGAGAACGTGCATAAGGTAATAAATAAAATGTATTAAATAAATCATGCAGAAAGAATAAATATTTACCTTAATTTATTACTAGATAAGTAAATAAATAAAAAAAGGATATAAATAAAATTATTCTGAGATATCAGTAGTAGTGTTTTTATAAACGACAGCTGGTAATAATAGAATACATTCAGGAATTTGTATATGTAATATCATGTATCATAGACAGTAGAGAGGTACTTGTACGGTTCTTGATAACCTACAAAATAAAAAGAAAATATAATGTAAACTTGGTGTGTAGTTTATTACAGATAGACATATCACCGTTGGAGAAGTCTTGGATAGAAGGAGGTTACGAAGGGGCAAACCAAGTGGACCATGGTGGTGCAAGTAATCTTAGTAAAAGGATACCTGTTGTTTGCAATGTTTTTCCTATATTGCCGAAAGCTGGAAAAAGAACAAAAATAAGAATTGTACTAGCCAATGGAAAGAGGAAATATGTGAAAAATAATAAAGAAGGTAATAAATTTATAGACAATTATAAAGAAGAGTTATATTAAAACAAGTATACCTACGTTGGAGAAACGCTGTACAATTTATAGGAAGTTTTAAATTGTAAACAGACAATTCTTGGGGTGTTGACCTTTCGCGGTGAAGAACTGTCAAAAAGACGAGTGCGTGTGTGTGTGAGTGTTCAAAATATTACGGCAACTTAAAAGTCAGGAGCACTGAAGATGCAGGGTGACAACGTAAATAGTAGTTTCAAAAGATGGCGTTGAAAACGGTCACATGTCTCTTCCGGAGATATAAATTGAAGACAAGAATCGACACGATTCATTCATTGATTTTTATTCAGTTAACAAACATTCATTGATTTTTATTCATTCAGTTAACAAACATTCATTGATTTGATTCATCAACAAGCATTCTTTGACTAATATTAATTCATTTATTATATACAGTTATATAAATCGTAGGGTTAGATACACCACGATTCACATTTATTTCTTTTGTATTAGCGTATTAATTTTATTTTCATTCAAGTTTCACTTATTTTATTTTCTTTGTTTAATTGTTTTGTGTTATAATGGAGATGCAAATCATCGAATTTAAAAAGATTTGCAACGATTCAAAGTAAGTTAGAGGCAAAGACTTATCAATGTAGCTATACGAATATTGAAATATATCGTGCGAACGTATATTCAGTATAACGTTATGCAACAGGGATAATAAATATTTTCCTGGGATAGTAATAAGCATTCTTTAATTTCAAGTTCATAAGAAATAAAATTATTAATGGTGTTGAGTGTTAAGAGGATATAGCGTGCAAATGTATATTTTCTGGCACAGTATTTGGCATCATTAATAGTTACAATAAATAAGGAAAATGTTTCTGGGTAGCGGACTCTGAAATGCTAGCTATAACGCGTGCGAATGGTTGTAGATAGTAATCAGATTCGAGCTTTTCTCCAAACATTGACTATAAAATAAACAATATACAAAAGTAAATTGGATTTATTTGTTGATAAACAGGAAAATATTTTTAGAGTTTTATTTAATAAAGTATAAGAAAATATATTCGTATCATGAAGAAACGTTACAACCTAGGACGAGGTACAAACGTTTTTCTTATAATTATGTTTCTTTTTAAATAAATAAAGTGAATACAGTATAGCAATGCTATATTTATTTTTATGTAATAAATGTTAAATAAATTCGACAATTATGTGTTATATGATTTCTGATTTTTCATTTTTAATAAGCTATTACCTTATCCCAATCTTAAATAAAAACAAGAGATTAGACGAGAGGGAAGAAATTCTGATACACTGAAGGATTCATAAATACTTATAAAGTACGTGCTGTTAAAAATAAATAAAATACACATCAGGATAATAAAAATTATCATCATTTTAATTATTTATGTTGTTGAAACAGCACACAACATAACTTATTTGGCAAGGCCTAAGGTATGGCAATGATACTATTATCATATTCAAATAATTATGTTGCCACAGCAATATGTTGTGCATGATTCATGCCACCATTTCCTACATTGAAAACACATAATCCAGTCTTCGTAAGATTTTGAGTACCAACCTTTACAACCGGGACAACTCACATCTTCCTCATCGTCTCTTTTCTTCTTCTTTCGCTGAGTCTGTATGGCTTCAGACTGCTTAGAAGCAGCACATAATTTTCTCTTTGCTGCTTCTTTTTTCCTTTCTTCTTTAGCCTTTTTTGTTTTATCAAGCTCCTCTAGGTCCTGCGCAAATAGAGTACTGGACAGTATTTCAGATTTTTGTGATTTAGTATGTCGATTAGATTTTTCTCTTATTTTTCGTAATGGTAAAATATCAGAAGCTGGTGTCGATCGTTTCAAAACATCAACTACTTGTGAAGTACTGGGAATAACTATTCCATCTTTAAACACCATGTCCATATTATTAATGTCTGGTGGTGGTGGTGTTACATGTAGTATAAAAGACACTTCTGCTTCATTAATTTCTTCATTAGCCTGACCATTAATTTCATCAATAGTGGTGTATTCCGCAACAGTTTCTAGTGCAGTTTCTTCAATTAAATTAGTGCTTATGGGTGCATCTGTAACGAAGGATGGGGCAAAGTCAATGTCTTGAAACTGATTGGGGTTGTATGGAAATATCCCAGTTGCCTTGAAGGAATTCTGAGCCTTTTCAATGTTAGCAGTGCTGGCATAAGCATGGTTAAATAATTCAGCAACTTGCATTTGTGTTATTATTTTGCCTGGGTGATTGACCATCCATTTATCACATTCCCTGCTGTAGGAGGCTTTTAAGGGGCCAAAAAAGCCAACGTCTAATGGCTGTAATCTGTGGCTTGCATGTGGAGGCAAAGATAGCAAATCAATATAATTTTTTCTGCAATACTGTATAGCTTGTAAATCACGGTGAGAACTATGATTATCGAGAACTAGGAGCACTGGGTTTTCAGCAGAAGGTTTACTATAGTTCTTGAAATGCATCAGCCACTGGCAGAATAACTCTGTATTAATAAATCCAGATTCGGATATCATTTTTAAGGTACCAATTGGTGCATTGAGAAAGAGCTCATCTTTCATCCTTTTCCGCGGAAATATTATTGCCGGGGGAACATACGAACCTGTGGCGCTAACACAACATACAGCTGTCACCAATTGGCCTCTCTCAGCACTTGCTACTTTTCCTACAAGCTTTTTACCTTTGCTAGTTAAAATTCTAGGCAGTTTATTCGGCACAGTAGACAAGCCTGTCTCGTCCATGTTATATATAGAGCTTGGCATGTACTCTCTTTCTTCAAACAGTGATTTTAAGTTTTCATAAAATCTATTTACTTGGTTTTTATTAAAGCCCATGATTCGCCCCATTGAACACTTCTCGGGTTGTCGTAATGTTATTCGATGTCGCTGACAAAAGCCTTTTACCCAAGACTCCCCCGCCATTTTTTTATTTCTATTGAACCGGTGCTGTATATCGTTAGCTTCGGCAAATTTATAAGCTGCAATTTGTAAATTTTTTTTTGTAATACCGTAAAACCTGTCATCCAAATCTCGTAGTTGTTGGGCTAATTCAGCCTCTATTTCTGCAGGAATATCACTATTAAATCGACCTAACGATACTGGAACATTTCCACTTTTTAGTCGTTTTCTTAGAGTTGCTTCATTTGTCCCCATTTCTTTAGCTAAACTTCTTTTGCTACAGCCTGCTGCTATTTTGCGCCTGATGTCTTCTAAATTTTCT
Source organism: Amphimallon solstitiale (assembly GCA_963170755.1). Lineage (NCBI taxonomy): Eukaryota > Metazoa > Arthropoda > Insecta > Coleoptera > Scarabaeidae > Amphimallon > Amphimallon solstitiale. The sequence goes on from OY720680.1 coordinate 61,264,840, forward strand.
GTTGTAAATATTAGTTTTCTATCGCTTATTCTCTTGTAACGGCTCATATTGTCCTGAATCGAGGAACTATAGATAACCAAAGAGAAATGTAAATGTAGGTAACATTTAAACAAAATTCCCCTTTACGTAATAATATTTTACGATTGTTTACTATTAAAACTATATAATTGTTATTAAAACTGTCCGTATATTCAAAGGAATAGTTTATACGTATAAGAGTGCGCAGTGTATGTATAAGAGAACGCACTGCGTCATCTTATGCGCATGGTACAGCTTACTCTTATACACATGTTTGAAATTGTAGAAAACAGTTGCTTTCTTTTATAGAATATAAATGTGCGATGTTTTTAAATCGTAAGAATAATTATTACATTATACCGTACTATGAAGAACGATTTGATTTAAAGTAATATGAGTACTTACCCGTAGGCACCTTAAAACTTAAATTGCACAAAACTACAGCTCCAACAGATAAAAACTTATAATGGCCATATTGTAAAAACTGTGTCGGTAACGTAGATTTTGGTTTTTGACCATGTAATAATTTGAAATTAGACATGTTCCTGACTACTTAAGATGATTAATAGATGGGGGTACATATTTAAAAACGGCTGCGTCATCTTATACACATGCGTGCTCTTATACACATTTACCATATTGTTCTCTAATTGCATGATTATGAATTTTGGAGTTATCCTAGGTAAAATTTCATATCCCTTTTCATCACATTAAACACATTTTGTACACACGTTTCTCTAATAGTTTTCAGATATTTGCAGAAATACTTTGTCATTAATTGTTTTTTCTGACTCGGATCGTGTCAGTCCCTAGAAATGTAGCAGTAATCCAAGAGGTATCCATAAAGAACTTGACAGAATAGCAATCTTTGAAAAGCAATTACATTTGTGTTGCTTGACCTTTTTTGCCTTTTGAGTATCCTGGGATAAAAATGATTTCAAGACCGCGTGTTTTGTGATGTTGTCATCGATTTCGTAAACATTGTTTTTAATTAGATTACCTACCCTTAATACTATTGATAACGTCCATTTGATTGGTTGATATATTTTTAATAAAATTATTGATTCAATATGTCCTGAAAGCCTTAAGTTACGTTGCAAAATGTGTAACAAAGATTCATAGTTTTTAAAATTTAAATGTTATTTTCTTTCTTACTAAATCCACAAACTTAAAAATGGGAGTAGTACAGTAAAACTCTTTTTCTATCTTTTCTAAATTTTAAAACTTCAAAATCCTAGAAGTAGCAAATTCATTTGTTGCAATATCATGCCATTTATTACCGTTTAAGTGTGTAATTCATAAGATAGGGAATTATTGAACAGAAGGGACAACTTACGCAAACCAACATACACCAAAATTCAATAATGATTTTGGAGTTCTTTACTACCGATTTCAACGTTTCATTGTCATTTTTGGAATCGACTTTTTTTTCATTATTATGATGCAGATATTTTTTGTGTCATATTCGTCTAAATTAAAATCAAAAATTTACCTTAGTTGTCCTTAAATTTGAATTCCATTTATAATTTACAACCTACCTCCCTAATAGACACGAAAAAATGTGGTTAGTTATGGCCGTTTATTAACAGACATTCTCGACGAAATGGTAAAGATTTTTGGGGGAGATACCGGCACCCCCACTATTACTCCAGTGAGCCACGTCCTAGAAGCCTAGCTGCAACCCAAGTTTTACTGCCACTGGCAAAATAACCCTTATTTATAAAATGAAATGTTTTACATTTCTTGAGTGAATGAATAGGTACACTTCAGATATTGGCACTTACCTCAATCAAATTAAAATTATATCACCACCAGGAACGAAAAATTTGATTAACAGTATCTACTCAGACACACATACAGAATACTAATTTAACACCATTAAATACATAATAATATTTTGATTCGTTTCCCGGGACTTAAAATATCAAAACATTTTTTATTAACAGGTTATTTACATTTAATTTTTTAAACATTGACGTTTAAGGCGATTGACAAAGTTTCTAGTTGGAGTTCATAAATTTAGGCGGCAATGGTGATACAGACTAGCTTCCTATCCTGGATTTATTGCATGTTGTAATATTTTGAAAGGACTGTGCACGGTCGTATTTGGTCGCAACCTCCTCAAGACCTCGAACTTGACCCAGCAGAAGGTCGGCTTGGTTCCTAGGACGTGGCACGCTGTAATAGTAGTGGGGGATGTCGGTATCTCCCCCAAAAGTCTTGACCATTTTGTCGAAAATATTTGTTAATAAACGGCTATAAATAACCAAACTATACTGTGTCGATTAGTGCGGGCACGTTGTAAATTATAAATGGATTTTAGATGCTTTTCACTAAATTTCAAATTTAAGGAAAACTAAGCTAACTTTTTGATTTTAATTTAGATGAACATATTTCAAAAAATATCTGCATTATAGTAATGAAAAAAACGGAAAATTTTGGTAATGTTTTTTAGCTGCTACTGACACATTTTAAACATTTTGCAGAGTTTTTTTTAATTAAGTATTACTGTACATTTCAAACTAACTAAGTACACCAAGATTGATTATTTTTTCTTTATAAATAAGCTCCATTTTGGCGGTGGCGATAAGACTTGGGTCACCTGGTACTAACCACGTTCATCGTCATCAGATAATAATTATTTAAGTAATTCAAAAAAGAGAACAATACATATGTGTGGTTATTGTTATTCTTTTTTTTTATTAGGCAAAATACCTGTTTATTACTGAAGTCGTTTTCATTGACTCTCATATGAAGTAGATAGCCAGTTATCCTTCCACCTTTTGGGGAGGGGGGGGGGGTCTTGCAATGGGTCGCCTGCCATATAGTTTGTTATTTCTAGCGCTCTTGGCCAACCGATTCTGCGTCATTCTTGTTACACGCTGGTTGCATTCTTTCCTGCCGCATCTTATCCATCGCATTATATCTCCCACATACACTCCTCCCTGATCAGGGTGTTTTTCGTCTGGTCTTATAGGCCGTATATAGTGATTGTTCGCAGAATCCATGTTCTTAGTATTCTTTTTGAGGAGGGGGTTTCAGCCCTTGATTATTTGCCGTTGTTTTACCATTCATTATAAATTTAGAGACAAAATCAATTGCAAATTTATATTTCAAGAATATACATTTCCATTTATAAGAGAAATTTCAATAATACACGAAACTATTAACGAAAAGAACAACAATAACAGCTTAGAATAGCTTGTTATTGTTATTGTTTTCGTTAATAGTTTCGTGTATTATTAAAATTGCTCTTGTAAATGGAAATGTATATTCTTGGAAAACAAATTTGTAATTAATTTTGTCTCTAAATGTATAATGAATGGTAAAACAATGGTAAATAAAAATGCTTATATTCAATAACAATTAGGCTGTAAACGTTATCGCACTAATATTTTCAGTTAGATTTTAAATAAACTTTCACAGAACAATGTTAAAAATTTGTATTATTTAAAAAATCCTGTTTTAAGTAATGCCCTGTCTCATATCCTACCCTTGTTGTGCTTCTTATCAGAGTTATCGGACGTGTTAAACGGAAGGCACCACTTTTTAAGTCTCAACAAAAACAAGTAAAATAGGGAATTCTTAACAATTGCCATCTACCGGAACTATCGGCGCTTGTTTTGAAGTATTGCGATGACGAACATTTTCGAGATTCAGCTTTTTGAAGACCCCCGATAACGAAAAAGTGTTTTTGCTACATCTCTCTCTCCTCCCATCTCGTTCTCATTCTCGTTCTTATTCTTTCTCCCTCGCCCTTTCCCTCTCATTGTCACACTGTCCTTCTCTCTACCTCTTTCTCTCTCTCTCTCTCTATCTCCCTCTCTCTCCCTCTCTCTCGTTCTCTCTCTTTGTATATAAAAAATTTCAAAATTCGTAAGACCTAACTCTTTTACTCTTATAGAAAAGCAGTTTTTTGGAATGCCTTGAAATCATGCATTCTATATACCGTATGTGCCAATTTTCATTAGGTATAGGGATTCAATGTTTACGTGCGATTTATACGTATACAAATAATACGTGGCAACGTGTGTCACCCCTACTGTCCGTCACCAATCCCGGCAACAATCGACATACAACGATTTTCCCCGATCTCCCCACCAGATTTGACATTCAATCTTTAGCTGCGAACACGTTGCGATCTAGTCTGCAATAAAAGCCGTCTTATTACTGGAACGGGAAACATCAAATGGCTGCCGCGCTCTCCTGATCTAGTAGTTTATTATTATTTTCAGAATCCTTTTTTATTTACAAATCCTTGCAATGCGTAAATATTATTTCTGAACGCATTACAAACACCCAAGTCAGTGGTCCAACAGTTACTGCTAACTTGAGCTTGTATGGGTCGCGCTGGCATTGGGGAGGAAAGTAGGGGTGCCATGTTGTCACGTATTGCATGAATTAATCGCCTATGGCTAATGAAAATTGACACATGCTGTATACAAATTTAATACGAGGTAATACTTCTACTCTTATCAAATATCATTTTTTTGCAAATATCTCGCAAATTACGCATTATAGACAAACTTATTAGGAATACAAAAGTATTTAGAGCAGCAGTTGTATAATTTTTTTTCTAATTTTTAAAATTCGTACTAGAAGCAACCCCTTTACTTTTACCTATTAGCATTTCTTTAGTAATACATATCTCTAAAATTACGCATTCTATACAGATTTATTAGTAGAAAAGTATTTAGAGCCCGAGTTGAAACGGTTTCTATATATAAAGAATTTCAAAATTTGGACCGGAAGTTCCACTTCTACTCGCATGTTCATTAAGACTGATGATAGTATTTAAAACTTTATTTGCAATAACTTTTGTATATAAAATTCGGAACCAATATGAATATAATTATAAATGAAATAAAGTTGTTGAACATATAGATATCTTTAACTGGTATGAGACTATTTGTTGACAGTGACAGTTAATATCACTTTGAATACACAGTTATTAATTAGAGATGTTGTATGTTGTATAAATTGAAATTATGAATCGTTGAATGAGGTGTTGTTAAAAAAATAATTTTTATTTGTACTATGTAAATACAATGTAATTTAAAATATGCAAATTTAGACAAGTTTATCATAACTAAAAAATCTATTTTAACAAATATAATATCACTAACGAGTAAAGAAAAAGTTATATATTATAACTTAATAAATTTACTAAGTGGAAATAATTAAAAGAAAACACTCATATTTAAGTAATAGTATTACTGATAATTAGGAATGTCAAGATTATACATACATTTTGAGTTATTGTACCGCAGACATTCTCGAAAAGGCCCATTTACAGAACTACCGAGGTATCAAGATTACCTATTTCTCACGTTTGAAAAGGCCAAAACATTTAGAGGATACATTTTGGTTCAACACTATGTAGGAGAGTTCTTTTTGGTGGATTACAATTCTATAAGAATCAATATTTTCAACAAGTATATAATACTCATTACCTTAAGCTGTTATTTTGGTAGAGCGCGTTCACCATTTAATTAACAAGAATCTAGAAGAACTAATTTGGAGGACATACCTTGTAAACAAAAGAATATGTGGGTATTTTTATATAAGTATTTTTATATTTTCTTTGCTTAATGAAGCGCAATGAAGGATGGAAATCTTAAGTTGTGGCTGAATGTTACATTGATAAGTCTAAAAAACCGGTTGAGATTGCTCAAATACTCTCTAGTGCATCTAATATATCCAATAAAATCACTCAGAATCCAGCGACTTCAAATGCAATAGGCAGTGAAGTATCAAACAATATGAATCAACAGGAATTCAATCGAAACATTGTGTTTTTCCAGAATGTGTCTAGAACCCCCGTTAATCCATTCTATAACTCTAGAGGAATCCTCTAGATTTACAGTAAACTATTGAATCGTTTATTGTTAAAAGAAAAGTAAAATTTTTGGCCATTTTTTTGTTTCATCGACTACTAATTTTTTCAAATAACTATTCCGGAAATTTATCTAACAATTTTTCATCAAATTAAAAATCAGAAATTGTTTTCCCATATCCGTGACCACGTTTAACAATTAATAAGTTATGTTTGATGCGTCGAAAACTTTCAATATTTAACAAACAATTATTCTGATCATCGAGTACACCGTTCGGATCTAAATGAAATAATTCTGGTTCTACACTATGCAATAAAGAAGAATATACTTGCGATACTATTTCTTCTTCACTAACGTTTTGAGCTCTAGATACTTCTTCGAGCGTATGGTGTTTACGAGAGTGCAGAGCATACTTTTAAGTGGTAAAGATTCGAAAACCGAAAGGTTTTATACTCTCAGCAGCCGCGGCAGCAGGGTGGGCCCCGTAGGCGCGGGGGGGGGTTAATTGTATCAAATCGACGGTGTCATGATTCATGATAGCCTGCTGAGGCTTGAATATTTACCACTTAAAAGACAACCCCAAACATCTGAAACAGTACTTAAAATGCCTTCAGACAACGCATACATGGGGTCTTCTAACAATAAACTTTTCAATTATATTACTCAAAATAATAAGTACATTTCAATAAAGGCAAGGTGCTTCCATAATTATTTGTTATCAACTTCAAAAAAATTAAATTAGCGTGCGATAAAGTAAAAGTAGGAAAATTTTTATATATCACCGAAATAGCACCGGAATAGAAAAAAAAAGCATTACTGTACAACATTTCAAGTAAATTATTTTGTTTTTCGAATAAATGTTTTAAAATAGCTATAATAATGTAATAAAGAATTACGTATACACCTTTTTCTTTCACTATTACCAGTATTAAATTTCATATATTTACTCTTTCGGCAGTGTTTGACGAAATACCGAGCCTTGACACAACACCAATTGAAAGTAGGTACTCTTAATAAACAGACTTACTAGGTCACATTTTATACACTTCTTTTTATATATTTGAATTATATATGTGTGTGTATTAGAATCAAAATATAATTAGTCTGCCACACTTTTTTTGCTTAATTAAAATATACCGGCTGGTTTAGACCACATGTTCTCTGTTGCAACGTACGTTATTCCGAGTATCTCTGCGTTTTCTGAAGCCGTAAATTGATGCGATATATTTTCCCCTTTAAATATGACAAATGGTGGGCGTCTCTTTGAAATACTTTGGAACAATTTAGAACAAACCTATAACAACCTAGAACAATAGTCAGAATTTCAATTTTCAAAATAAAAATGGGGGCTGGGAGAAAAAACTGTTTCCGTTTATATCGGCCAGTTTTGAATTTTTTTGACAAATTCTTTGGATGTTTAGAACAACCTAGAAACCGTAAAACTTGCGATTTTCAATAAAGAGGGGCTTAGTTTTACAAACCCGTCTTTAGGACCATGTAGAACACGGTTTTTACATTTGTATATAAAAGTGCTGTCACATTAAATTAATAATAAACCTTGACGTTGTAGCTAATTATTAAGCCTACCTGCAAATTAAATTTTACAAATATTGCAATGTAAAAGGTATGTTGTAATTAAAAGAGCATTGTGAGTGGTCAATATATAGTGACCAAACTGTACAGAAACGACTTCCAAACATGTATATAAATATGTACTATGGATGTACTTATATATATACCTACATACAAATATACATATAACATACACAATTTAAACAACGTAGGTATATAGAGGAAACTGGTTTGCCTTCTTCAACTTTATAAACTAGATTTTTTGCTATAATTTGAGTTTGTCTTTATGTGTGTGAAAAACGTGTTCAAAATATTTACGTCATGCTAAATTACTATGTTCATCCTTACTCTATGGCTGCCGTTGCATGAATATGTTTTTATGTCTAATACAGTTATAAATCTCTCTTCATTTTGGTTTGCTTGGGACAGCTCCATAAAAAAAAGTTTTATAATTACAGAGAAATTAATTAAGGAAAATAATACTGAAACAAGTATACATATTTTTAATATTTACTCCATGAAATGTCTTTGAAATTTAGAGCAATTTCATGGTGATTCTAACTGACGAATCCCTCTGATATGCGTCTTAATAATGATCCTATTGGGGACGAGAGATTCTATAGTAACTTTGGTATATTTTATAGTTTCTTTTTTGTTGGTGTATTGATTTAATTAGTAATGTTTACAGGGACACAGCTCGTGTGAGTCTAAAAGCCGGTTTTAATGGGCCTCGCCGTAAATTTATTCTATTTCTGTAATTTATCAATTAATCTTTCTCCATAAGTTAACGAAGTTTAGGGTATACGAAATGTTCTCAACATTAGAACGCAACTTTTGTAATTGACATATTATGTCGACTATCATTTATGAAATGCGTTTTTTCATTGGTATAATTAATTCAGTTAAGTAACTAAGTGTGGATAAAAACATGTAATTAATATATATAATAACAATAATTATAAATTAATAAATATAACTGCGAGAAAAGTATTTTATGAATTTTTTGTTCTTCAGGACATAGTTATCTCTATCACTTCATCTATTTACGTTCCCTTACTCAGTTCTGTCACTCAATTGTTATAGATTGAAAATAGTGTTGGTCCAAGTACAGATCCTTGAAGAATATCTCTTATTGGTTATACATGTACTTATACAAACGTCCCTCCACCCATCACATATTCCATCAATGTAAGAGAAAAGAATAAGAGCATATACAAATTATATAAAAACATTTGTCTATATAGCATATGAAATAAATATCGAAATGCTACATACTCTATAGCAGTTAACAAGGAATAGAAGGTATTTAAACAATCGTACCTTGTTTTATTTAATTAGAATCTAACATACGTCGAAAATAATTCAATAATCAACTTATACATATTATACAATTAACGCACGCTTTCTTATACCGTACTAATGAAGACTAATAATTCTTGTTGCGATTATACCTAGAAGTTTCCAATGTATTCATTTTTAATTTACACATTAATTAGATATTGTATATAAATATATATATATATCTACATACAGTCTAGATTTTCTAATTATGAAGATATTAGTTTTTAATAGAACATTTACTGTTTCTATAATGAAATGAAATTTAGATAACATGACAACATAAAGATATTAAATATAATTGTACTAATAGATATATCTACTAGGTTGTACGTCAATGTTGTATAAAATAATTAATTCATTATAGCAGATATACTAAAGGAAATAAAGAATACCTCTGCCTTTTCAAATACAATTTGAATCTCTTCACATTCTTGTTTTTCATTTAACTAAAACAATAACATTGGAATACGTTATTAAGTATACATGTTCTTTGAATTGTTACGAAATTGTCTCCTTTGGTTAAGATCAACGTAGCTTGTTTATTTATTTCCTTAAGCCATACATTGATTTTGTGACAACAATCGATAAAATTAAATCGGCATATTCATTCTTGCATTTTTTCAATGGCCAACCACCGCCTGTCTCGATAGATTGTTTTCGTTCAACAGCAACTATTTCTCTATATTTTTTCTTTTCATTCTTCAATAATTTTTCAAGACTGGCTACAGAACGAGAAACTTATCTAAGGCTTTGCCTTTTTCGTTATTAGTTACGGCATCCGTTTTTTTGCTTTCAATTATATTAATCTAATTATCAAGTCCTTCTCTGTAGTAGAAATATTGGGAGCTCGATTTCTTTATCCATGCTGTGCCAACATATTAATTTACAAACATGAATTATATTATTATATTCAAAAAGAATTTTATCTTAGTAGTAACAAGTACTTGCAAATTATAATAAGCCACGTGCATTTTATTTATAAGTAATTATTTATCTAATGTCATTTTGTGACTAGCGATATATTTTTTTCTGACAAATAAGTTCTTTACTTAATAAACATTACTACTAAATAATATACACATTGCAAGAAAATATTTTTATTGTTGAAGCATATTTCGTAAGTGCACAATTTCTTAATGGAGAATGGCATTATTCCTATGCGAAATGTATGCGACAATTTCACTTGCAGTTTCCTAATAGAGTTGTGGATAATACCGCTTTACATCAACACATTCGCCTAGTTGTGTAAAAGTTTCGGGCTACATGATCTGTGTTAAAAGGCAAAAGTTCTGGTAAACCACGTACACAGCAAAATATTGTTGACCACTGTGTTGGCGAAATCCACATACATCAGTTCTTCGTTTATCACTAAACAACGTATCTTCTAGTACCGTTCATAGAATTTTGAGGCCTCGCTTGCATATGCATGCATAGAAAGTATCGGTTGTTCATCAGATCTTACCTAGAGATCAGGCTAGTAGGCAGTAGCGTAGATAAAAAATTTACGCCCCCCCGCAAAATTTTAGGGGGCCCTTCCAAAATACTTGTTTCGAGATAGTAGCATAGAATGTGAATATCGGAGTAATTATAATAAATTTATTTTATAATAAAAAAATCTAAATTATATTTAATTATTTATTTTATAATAATACATTTGGAAACACAAAAAATGCTAATTAGAAGACAAAATGCCGAAACGTCTTTTTTTCAATAGTAGGAAATTTTCAACTAACTCTTCCAAATCAACTTTGTTAAATACTTTGTTCATGTTCAATACTTATAACAGCCAAGGCACTTAACCGAACTTGTTTAATGGTGCTGCGTAAATAGGTTTTAATTAATTTTAATTTCGAAAACGATCTTTCTGCTGTTGCTGATGTTACCGGTAGTGTTAAATATAACTGAAATAGTGTACATAGATCTGGAAGACTAGTTGCTAAACATGCATTTTCCACTATTAATAAATTGGCTAAGTCCTTAATAGAAGATTTTTGTTCAATTTCATTAAACAAAACAGTCTTAAGATTAATTAATTGAATCGGCAAATCTTCTGAAAAATCAATTCCATATTTGCTCAGAATATGTCTTCCGTATTCCACTATTTCTTCATTCGTTAACTTAACAAATTTTGAGGGATTAAGAAACGAGAAAAGGTTTACAACTTCATTTATGGAGTAAAATCTTCTAGATAATTGGTTGATAATAATATCAAGTGACGCATTAAAAACTTCTACTTGAAATTTTTTTATCGGGTTAGGCATTACACAGTCGTTTTCACATTCATCAAAAAACTTTTTAATTCTCTTCTGGCGTTTATATTTTATCATAGGCTGAATATTCCAAGATTCTGCTAGATTTTTAGCTTCTTCTTCTAATTTATCAAAACTTTGTCGCAGTTCTGTCAAGTTTTCTTGACCATTATTGAGCAATTTGCGCGTCTCTTCTAAATCACATGAAGGGCTCTGAAGTTGCTTTGAAATTAAATTAACAGTTTCGAGGATTTTACTCTGGAAAACTAGCAATAGAATAAACTCATAATTATCCATTTTATTCTGCAGAGACTTTGCTTCATTTCTGTCATTTTGCTTTTTGCACACCAGGATAAAATTTGACAAACATTGCATTACAGACTGACAATTATATTTTATTGACAGTAAGCATTCAAATCTAGAAGACCATCTTGTTACGCACAGCTTTTTCAGTGTGTACTTTATTTTACTTCCATGTGGTGCAGCTTGATGAAGGACATGCCAGCGTGGCAAGCTTTCACTAAAAAACACATAAATGCTTTGCAAAAGATCATAAAAACTCTGTAGTTTAATGATGTTTTTGACAGAATCATTTAAGACTAGGTTCAAATTATGAGCTGAACAATGAATATAATCAGCTGTAGGAACTCGATTCTTAATTCTGCCCTCGACAACTTTCTATTTTAATTTGAAAATTTTCTAAAGTAGTTAGAACAACAGCTTCTAAACTCTGTGAATCTTGTTCGGTTAGCTCTATAAATCCAATAAATGATTCCTTTATTTCTAGAGTGTTTTCTTTATTTGAATTTTTCTTCATACTTGTATACCTTATAACGAGACTTAGTTGGTCCTTCTTGGATATGTCTTGTGTTGTATCAATTATAAGGGAAAAGAAAGGAGCTTTATTAATATTTTTCGTTAATTTTTTTAAAACGGTTTTTGCCAAATGTACAATTATTTCATTTTGAATATCGGGGCTTAAGTATTTGTTTCGAATATTAGTGCTTGACAAATGAGCTTTTAGAACAGGGTCATAACGTGCTATCAAGTCAATAATATTTAAAAAGTTACCACTAGTTGCTCCAATTTCTTTAACATTTTCTCGATGTCCTCGTAATGGCATATTGCAAATTGATAATGTTCTTATCACATCACATATTCTTATTAAAACTTCTTTAATTTTTTCATGACCACTTATTTGACTATCAATGGTTTTGTTTTTTTCCCAAGTACTATAAACTATGCATGCTTGCAAATGAGCATCACTTCCCTCGTGGATTTTAATTTTTTTACTTAAACCCTTCCAGTCATTAATTGTGCCCTTACACCAATTTACTGATGCTTCATTACTAGAGAACATCCAACACGGTTGACAGTAAACACTATTCAACTTTTGGGAATAACATAACCAAAAGCGATCGATTTTTTGACCAGTTTTAGTTTTAATGGTATAATAATCACTACTGAACGCTCTATTATCGTCTTTATTCCTTGGAAACGGTCCCATAGGCTTATTTGGCCCTGCAGTAATAATTTTTCTTTTTAAGTCGTCGGAAAGTGATTCCGAAAATAAGGCTCTGTCGGTGTTAAAATATGTTGAATCCTCCTGATTGCAATCGATTTCATTTTTTTCCAGAACTATATCTAATTTTTGTTCGATTATAACATTTTCGTATGGTTCAACATTTTCATCTGATGCAGAGGTACTAGCTGTTGAAGCACTTTCAAAAAAACTGCTAATCTTCGGTAATTTACGCAATTTTACAACATTTTCTTGTTTCAATTTTCGTTTTTGTGCACCACTCATATATTTTCTTTCGCTCATCTTATTTTGAATACTTCGAACTATACACTTTGGTACACGTTAATTTACTTAGTTAAATTTTGATAAAATTAAATTAGTATACGTACATATGCTAATCACTAATTCGTCACAAAAGTTAATGCACCAATACAAATAGAATTTATTTTCACAATTCGAACAAACTCGCTGTTAAAATAAAACTGAAGGAATGGAAATAATTTTTCGTATTTATTCAATAAAATATTTTTTTACAACTAGGTCATTAAACCAAATGTGCAAATGCAGTTTTATGAAATAAACGTGCCTTTTCATAATTTCGTAATTTCAAGTTTTATGTATTAGTTTATGTACCTACAATCTATATGCATAACATAGTCATATAACTTCATAGTACATGTAAAATGCAAAATTATTATCGTTGTCTGTCTCTAATGAATTTGCAATTTTTTTTAGCTCATGAATTTTATACGGACTATATATTACCTACTTGTTAGAAAGCATTTGTGACATCTGTTGTAAAACTGTAAGACTGTGCAGGTCAAAAGTTAGGTAAAAACATGAACCTTTTTTTATATGGACCTGTGTTGAGGCAGAAAATGTAGTCATACTGTGGGTTTCTATATAAGTAGAGATATTTCATTTCTTATAAAGAAAGAGCAAATTGTCAATACCAGATGTGATATTTTCTTGGAACTGAAAGAGAAATACGAAAAATAAAAAAATAAAACTGGACGAACGTTATCAGAGTAAGAAATACAAATACACGTACTGTTATAATTTTTAACACTAGAAAACAAGTACATATAAAATAACATACACATTTTTTATACATGAAGGATAAAACAGAAATAGTTTTGTAAATTTCATTACTAGTGCGGGGCCCTGAATTTCTGGGGGGCCCCCCGCATTGCGGGCTCTGCGGGCGCCTTATCTACGCCACTGCTAGTAGGCTTAAATATTGCAATTTCTTTCATGAAAATTTAAATAATCACGAAATTCTAGATCTAAGTTTTTTTTAGTGATGAAGCATCTTTTCATTTAAACGGGTTTGTTGTAAGTAAACAAAATTACAGAAAATGGTCTAATTCAAAAGAATAGTGACCATTTTAAACACATTTTATAAAATATAATTAATTAAAATTTCTACAAATAATTTATTTATCTTAGTTGTTTGATTAATATACGATCTTTAAAGTTATCATATTAACTTAATAATCCAATTCTACTTGTTATTAATTTAATCACCATATCGTTTGATGATACATTTTGACAGTGACATGTTGATAACCTTTATACTATTTAATCTATATCCGCATTTCAAGAATGCGGAAGATCATAATTTATAGCAGATATTTATGGATAACAAGATGAAATTTTGATTGAAACACAGGGTATATACATAATTTTTATTACTTACATAATAAAATAAATTTTATATCATTATTATTTTTATAATATTTTTATACGGCGTTACAAAAACATAAACATATTATAATATTAAATTATTAAGTAAGTAGCACATAAATGTCATTTTTACAGGTACAAAACATGTAATTTTTTTTTACAAAATTTACACATAGTTGCCATATCAATTCAAGTTTTATATATAGTAATCCGTGCTTAACTCTTACCATGCATGGCTTCATCGCCAACTGAATCTCATGATATAAGGTCGTCACTTAACGATTTATATTGATGAAATTGATTCTGCTAACCTCAAAATATCGCCATGTAGTAATAGAATAATAAACCCAAAAGGGAATGATTTCTCAATTTTTATTAAAAAAAACTTTAAAATAATGAAATAGAACGAAATATTAATTAACAAAGTGTACTACAATTCCAATAATTAATTCTCATTTTCCGACGTACATTGAGAATTATTTGCCTTTTAGTTTTGGTAAGAACTAAATGACTCACAACAGCCACGTTTTTTCCGTGAAAAGGTAGATATAGTTTCTATTGGTACTCGCTGACACTTTTTAGATTTAAACATTTTATTCCAAAAAAACATGTACATACACATAGATACATATATACATATACACATATACTGTACATAACATGTCCCCTTCGGTCCTCAGCCTCATTGCAAGATCCTGGTTTTTCCAGTTTCCCACACGAGCGGTATTGAGGGCTCCTGTGTGTTGTTTCTCTTCTTTTATTTTTTCTGGATGTCTCTCAGGTTTCTTCTCGATTTTATTTATATTTTCAATATCCTCTTCTTGATTTCCTTGTGAAAGTTATGGTGGTCCATGTTTTTTATTTTTGTTGTTAATTTGTTGTAGTCCTTTATCGCATCTGCTGTTGGTATTTGTACGCATCTTACTATTCTGTGTTTTTTTGCTCTTATGTGTGTGTGTCCTCTCGTTCGGTAGTTATGTATTTCATTGTTGGTTTGTAGTTTTATTTTTGTTTTGATTAGGCCCTTGTCTATTTTATGTATCAGCAGTATATTTTTAATTCTTATAAGTTTCTCAATATTTGGTATTCCAGTGATATTATATAGTTGTGCTGTTGGAGTTCTTTTATTTAGTCGATATATTAACTTTATGAATTTATTTTGTTGTCTCTGTAATTTGTTTATATTTTTTAACGTTGTTTGGCCCCATATATTGACGAGGTAATTCGTATGAGATGCAAACATGGCGTGGTATATTGCCGGTCTCATGCTTGGTGGTATTATATTTTTAATTTTATGTATTCCAGCTATTGCTTTTGAGTTTTTTTTGATAAGGTTTTGGACATGACCGTCCCATTTTAGGTTTTCTTGGATTTCTAACCCTAGGTAAGTTACTTGTTTTCTTTGATGGATTTTCTTGCTTTTAAGTTGTATATTTAGTTTTGGTTTTTGTGCTTTAGTTGAGAAGATCATAAAGCTTGTCTTATCTTCGTTAATTGTTATTAAATTATTAAAGCACCATTCTTCTATTTTCTTCATATCATTATTAATATTGTTTTCTATTATGTGGGGGTTTTTGTTACTATATATAATACAGGTGTCGTCTGCGTATCCGTATATTTTACCATGGAGTGGTAATTCAAATATATCATTGGTATACAGTATGTAAAGTAATGGTGGTAAGTTCCCGCCCTGTGGTATTCCATATTTAGCAAAACATACGTCACTTTCGACTTTGTTTATTTTTATTTTTTGTGGACGATTTATTAGGTAAGTTTCAATTATTTTTTGTTCTGTATTTTTTATACCTATGCTCTGCAATTTTTCGATAAGTTTGGTTTTGGATATTGTATCGAATGCTTTCTTCATGTCTATGTATAGTGCTGTTACTATGTTTCCCTTTTCCACTTTTTCTTTAATTTCATTTATAAAATCTGTTGTTGCAGATGTTGTACCGGAGTTCTTCTGGAAAGCATATTGGTTCGAGCCCACAATTTTATTAATTGTTAGATGATCAGACAATTGAATTTGTAAGCTTTTCTCTAAGATTTTGTTCAGTGTAGATAGTAAGGAGATAGGACGATAATTTTCTACGTTCTGCCTGTTGCCTTTTTTGTATATGGGCACAATAATAGTTTTTTTAGATATTCGGGGAATTCTCCATCATGTATAACGTTGTTAATTAATTTGGTCAAAATTGGTGACAATACGTCTTTGTTCCTTTTAACTATTGCTGTTGTTATTTTATCAAAACCTGGTGCTGTGTTGTTTTTTAATTGATTTATTATTGTTGTCACTTCTCTCAGAGTTACCAATCTAAATTTTAATTCAGGTATTTGTTTCTTCATCTTTGTTGTTATTGGGGCCTTTGTGTTTTTTGACATTTGTTCTTCTGCCAAGGATTGACCTATATTTGCGAAGTATTTGTTGATTTCTTCTGCTATTTCTTTGGGCACAGTTGTTATCATTCCACTTTCTTTTTGTATTTCGCTTACATTTTTGTTATTACTTTGATTTTGGCTGACTTCTTTGCTAATTAAGTTCCATGTCTTTTTCGGTTCTGATTTATATTTCTTGAATTGCTTTAGGTAATATTCTTTCCTGGTGTTTTCTATAACATATTTGGTGTGTTTTCTCTGATCTTTGTATCTGTTATAGATTTCTTCGTTTCTGGGGTGTTTAATATGATTTTTATATAAATCATTTATCTTCCTGATTTCACTTACTATATTCTTATTTATCCATTGGCAGTCTTTTCTTCTTTTTATTTTCTGGATTTTCTGGTGTGATTCTATTATATTCTGGAGTGTAGTTGATAATTTCTGAAAAGTATCAATTTCGTTTTCTTTAATTTCTTTAATATTTTTGTCTATATTGAAATAATCTGGTATGGTATATTCGTAATATTTGTATTCCGGTGGTTTTTTTGTATTCTGTAGTGCAATTCTGATGCCGTGATGGTCTGATATATTATTTGGTACTATCATATTTCCAATTTTATTTGAGTCTTCACGTTTGTGATTACATGGTCTTCCAAAATATATTGTAGTAAATATGTGGCACACATTAAATGAAACTGCTGAATGTACGTAGTATTAGAATGTAAGTAGAAAAGAATAGACAAATTAAAATGCCAATATTTTTAACACGTGTTTTTAAAAATGATCAGCAATTACCACGTAGTTTATAATGCTTTGGATAGATGGCGTTACTTAAGGATCGATATTTTGAGGTTAGTAGAATCAGAAAAATCTCGTTATGTGATAACGGCATTATATCGCGCAGCGATAGCGAGATCCAGTTGACTATAGAAATTTGTATAGTGCCTTCTAGTTGATAAAAAATAAAGTATAATTAAAGGTATAGTTTTAAATAAAAGATGAAATTAAATATATCATAAGATTATAAATAAATCTAAAATTACATTGTCCAACCATATACCGGGTGTCCACACTTAAGTGCGCACTATTGATAACTCTGTTATCTTTGGAGGTGCAGAATCGGTCAAATGGGCAAAGTAGTACCATTTTTTATGGCGGTTACAATTGTGAAAATAGAAAAACAATTGAACGTCGGGTTCTCTAGATATTCGACCAAACAAAATTTTTTTAAATGGAACACCCTGTATATTTTTTGGCGATTGGAAAGAGAATCGCAAACTGAACAAAAGAGTCTTAGTACACTAGTATAAAAAAAATCAAATAAAGTAGTTACTGAGAAATCTGTATCTTTGCTTTGTTTGCATGAAATCGATATACCTATGGAAAATTAAAGCATCACATTGTCTAGTAGCTGTCAAATTATTTGTATTTGCTGTTGTTAAAGTTACTGTGTGGAAAAAGTACTGGTTTTACAATTTTTTCAACCGTAACAATGGCATTTACTCATTTGGAAAAGTGTAATATGTTGGAGTTGTACTTGAAGTTTAACAAAAATTCAGATAAAGCGCTCGAATGTTACATTCAGCAATTTCCTGATCGTGATGTACCAGATCGTCGCTATTTTTTAAAACTTTATCGAAGATTAAGAAGCAACGAAACAGTTTTTATAAAGAAGAGGATCAAAAATGATTTTATATTATCACAAGAGACAGAAATAAATGTATTGGCATATTTTCAGGCACATCCAAATAATTCTGTAAGGGATTTGTCCAGAGAATCAGGTGTTTCTCGTAGTACGATCCATAAAATTTTGAAAAAAAATAAATATGTTCCCTTTAAATATCAGCCTGTTCAAACTCTACTTTTGGGTGACTATCAAAGACGATTAACTTTTGCTCAATGGTTTATCAATGCTTTTGAAGAAAATCACAATTTCTTCAGACACATTTTATGGAGTGATGAATCCAACTTTTCTAATCGCGGGATGATCAATAAAAGAAATAATCATTACTGGGGTCGTGAAAACCCATTTGTTGTTTATCCTTGTAATCCACAACACCGATTCAGTTTAAATGTTTGGTGTGGTATAATCGGATCCCGAATTGTTGGGCCATTTTTCTATCGGGGTTCTTTAACAGGAGAAAGATATGTGGCATTATTGACAGAAATTTTAGAAAATTTTCTGGATGAATTAAATTTGGTAGACAGACAGATTATTTACTTTCAACAAGATGGAGCGCCTGCCCATAATCACCGCGAGACAAGGGAGTTATTAGAAAGATTATTTGGCAATAGATGGATTGGCACAAATGGTCCTATTCAGTGGCCCGCACGTTCGCCTGACATGACGCCATTAGATTTTTTCTTGTGGGGAGCAGTAAAAAATCAAGTGTACAAACATAGATATGCAATAGTGGATGAGCTTCAGGAAAGAATTTCCAACATCATTAACGCCATCGATGGTAGGACCATTTTAGGAGCTACTCGTAATGTTCACACAAGATTGAGAAAATGTATTGAAATGGAAGGAGATGTCTTTGAACATTTAATTTGAATAATTTTCTTTACTATTTTTGTATTTATTTTTATTTGTTTATTAAATTAAAGGCTTTAATGAATGTTTAATTGTCCGTAGATATATCGATTTCATGCAAACAAAGCAAAGATACAGATTTCTCAGTAACTACTTTATTTGACATTTTTTATACTAGTGTACTAAGACTCTTTTGTTCAGTTTGCGATTCTCTTTCCAATCGCCAAAAAATATACAGGGTGTTCCATTTAAAAAAAATTGTTTGGTCGAATATCTAGAGAACCCGACGTTCAATTGTTTTTCTATTTTCACAATTGTAACCGCCATAAAAAATGGTACTACTTTGCCCATTTGACCGATTCTGCACCTCCAAAGATAACAGAGTTATCAATAGTGCGCACTTAAGTGTGGACACCCGGTATATACTTCAATGCCATCTAGTGTGTGTTCTCTTAATTTAGATTTGAATTTCGTAAAAAAATCAGAATTTAATGGCCGCTCAATTTTAACAAACAAATGGTTTAATGACGCAAATTTATTTACTAGTTTCATTTTATATTCATGAATCAACATAAATAATACTTACAAAGAGATTTTCCTTTGACGCACGACAGATCAAATTCCAGTTTACCGATAAAAATTGAAATTAATTCAAATGTGCAATGTATGTTATCTGTTCCGCATCCTTAATGCTCGCTATCTTTGTAGTTAACAATTGTTTATTCTAATATATTTCTTTGATTTAAATTAAAATGTATAACACAGTGCGTAATGACGCTATTTCAGGTTAACCATACATACAACAATGATACTTTATACTTCCCAAAATTGACTGATTCCCTACCACCTAATTCGTTAGAAGAAAAGTATCCAATGTTATTTTTCTACACATCGCACTTTATCACTGGAATTTTACTTAAAATTAGCGTTAAATTACTTGCAAAAGGCGCACTGTCTTTATTTAGAAGTATAGACAGTTACCTACCAATCGGTAATATTTGTAATAATAACAATAAAATCGCGCAATATATAATATTGTTAACATGATTCATTAACGTGTCTCCTGTAATTTCGCTCGGTTTGCTATTCTATTGGACTTCGATAAATGAAGAGCCGAATTGTTCAATATTCTGGGTACGTTAAACGACAAAGAACGAACGCATTCATTGTAAACGTATACACACTTAATTTCCTTTGGGGAATTAATGCTGGTTTCACACACGTTGGTTATGAAAAAATCAATGTGTGTCAATGACGAAAATTATATTTAGAATTGCGCGCGTGGTTGTGTGTACATCATATTAATATTACCTCTAATTTGACTCTTGATTAGGATAATTAATACTTTACTTTTATGGTACAGCTAGTATTAAATTGGATAGTTAATAACAAAGACTGTTAAAGGCATTTTGCAATTTTTAATATATGTTCGTTAGTGTTTTTCTTTCGTTTTGAACTTCTAATTATAAATTTTTACTACCGAAAATCATTGATTTTGGAAAACTTAAAAATGGAGTTTTACAAAATGTTACTATGTGTAGCAAACTTTTGCGATTGGTGTAAGAATGTCTATGTTTCTTCTTCTTTATAGTTTAGGTTTATGATCTCCCATTACTGCCTCCTTCTGATGCCTTCTACTAATGCTGACGTCCAGCCCTCCAACAATCTCTCTGATGGTTTGCTTGGTGGTTGCTAGCTTTGTAATTTTGGGCCCTTTATCTATTCAGCGCCACATCATCCACATACGTTGACTCACCTTTTGATTCTAATATTCCTTCCAGTATCAAGACGCTTAAAAATACTTTCAGTTCTGGTTGCAGTCAGGTAACTAGTTTCTTGCTGAAGGATTCTGATACAATACTTATGCCACCTTTGTTAGTAATTTTTAATTTAATACTAAAAACATCTACTTTCCCTCGAGTATGGAAACTGGCAATACGTCCTGTGTTTAAAAATGGCGACATACGAAGGTGGTTCGGAAACTACGTGGCCTGACAAATAAAACGCAACTTTTTTTGACAAATACATTTTATTCTTCAATATAGTCTTCTGTTCGCCGAACACACTTATCCCAACGATATTCCAAATTAGTAATGCCTTCATTGTCGATCGATGAATCCAAGTCCTCGAAATAGCTATTTACAGTAGCGATTACCTCAAAATTAAACGAAAATTTCTTACCGCCAAGCCATTTTTTCCGGTTTGGAAAGAGATGATAATCGCCGGGAGCCAAATCTGGGGAATAGGGTGAATGACACAGTAATTCAAATTCCAATTCATATATTTTTTGCCATTGCAATTGCAGACTTGTGAGCAGGTGCGTTATCCTGATAGAAAAGCACTTTTTTCTTTGCCAAATGAGGGCATTGTTCTTTGATTTTTATCGCTTAATTGTTGCAACAAATTTGCATAATACTCCCTATTTGTTGCTTTACCCTTTTCTAAGTAGTAGGCCATGAGAATCCCAAAAAACAGTTGCCATAACCTTTCCTGCTGACAAACCGTTTTGCCTACTTTGGTGGCGGAGAACCTTTGCTTGTCCATTGTTTAGATTGTTTTCTGGTTTCCGGAGTGTAATGGTGGATTTAGGTTTCATCGACGGTAATAAAACGGCGTACGAAGTCCTTCTGATTGCGGCGAAAACATGCCAAAAGTTTGCAAGAAACACTTAAACGATTCAGTTTTTGCTCCGGTGTGCGTAACTGCTCCACCCAACGCGCCGTAATTTTTTCATAAACAATTCTTCACTTAAAATTCTGTGCACACTGTCATTTGAGACCCCTAAAATGTCTGCTATCTCGCGCACTTTTATTCGACGCTCGTCCAAGATGATACGGTGGATTTTTTCAATAATTTAGGGAACAGTAACAGTTTTTGGACGTCCGCTACGGAGTTCATCATTTGTGCTCATATGACCACGCTTAAATTTGACAAATCAGTTTTTAACCATTGAAAACGAAGGAGCAGATTCTAATAGAGTTGAATCCAGCTTTGCTTTGATTTCGGTTGGTGTTAAGCCTTTCAAATGAAAGAACTTTATCACTGCTCTCAGCTCAGTTTCCTCCATTATCTACAGAATGGTAAAGAAACTTCCTGCAAATTTGCGTCATCTCTGTATTAGGACATGTAGTGTCCGAACCACCCTCGTGTACGATATAAAACTTGGATTCGTTGGTAGACGATCTACATTTACTAATATGTATATATTTGTTGAATATGCACAGAGGTCGTCGAGAGGCATGGCCAAGTCGACAATATTTATACCTACCGATCTGTCTAAAGCGTTTGATCATAATAATCATGGAATTATGTTGGGTAAGCTAGAGGTAATGGGTTTTAGAGCTTCACTAGTAAGTTTCTTTGACTCCTGCTTACAACAACGACAATATTTTGTGTCTTACATTTTGTTTCTGTCACTTGTCATAATACTTCTGGTGTGCCGCAGGGCCTCTTCTATTCTCATTATACATTAATGATTTTGTGGAACAACTAGACTGCAATACATTAATGTTCGCTGACGACGTTTTGTTATAGAGTGTGTTAGATTTTATACGTCAGAGATAACATCTTGCCTATTGTATGATTGATTAAAAAGTAACATATAAGAAAGTTATTAGATTTTTATTTTTAATAATGAGTCAAAATCCGAAAAACAATTTATCCTAGTATATTAATGCATATTCTGAAACTACATGAATTTACCTTTACAACGGTATATCACATGTTATACTTCTTTCATTAATTTACCGCCTAATAGAAAAATAATTGAGCGCGTTGCAAACGCAGATAGCTCAAAATAAAGAGGTGTGACCACCACACGACTTTCTTATAAGTATGAGCGTTTCAAATTATACAAAATTGTTTTACATTGTTTTAAATAGTTTTATCTTCTTAGAAAAATAATAAGCCTGTGGGTAAGTGTGTAACCTCAAGTCCAAGTTTTAAGAATTTTTTTCCATAAAAATTACTGAAAATCTTATTATAAGTACTTCTATTCTTATAATAAATTTCCATAGAATGCATACTTTGTGAGATATTCGAAAGAAAGTCGCTAAGATTAAAAGTGTTATTTCCGGGCCAAATTTTCAAATTTCATCTATACAAGAAATATTCCAAATCCAGCTCTAAATACGTTTGTACTCTTGATAAATATATATTGACTGCATAATTTAGAACATTTGCAAAAAATCGATATTCGATGAAAGTGTTACTTCTGGTCTGAATTTTGAATTTTTTTTTTTTATAGAAAAGGTACTGAAAATTAAGTTCTAAATACTTTTATACTAGTAGCGTATCTGTCTAAAAAGCAAAATTTGCGTAATATTCGCAGAAGTAACGTGTTATCTCGCTCACCTATATTAGTTCAAAATGCGATACTTTTTATTATTCGCTTAAGCAGCTTTTACGGATGCTTTTAATTACTTAGCTACTGATTTATGACATCATTTTACTTTCATACACATAGAGAAAGACAGGGGTTAATTTAACTAAAAATCGAACATTCAACACTCGCATTTTGGTTAAATACAGTCAAATAACTCTATTAGCTTAACTAAATAGATATTGTTGCGTTTTCGGGTTCGCAATAAACAACTCGTGCAATTTAATATAAAAATATAAAACTAATCAAAATATAAAAATGTAAAATAAATGTAACGCACTTAAACCTACTATAAATGAATTAACACATGTGTTTATTTCACTACTATTATTTATGTAACACTGTACCGTATTTATATCACTTCTATTTATATTCCGTAATATTTCTGTAACAACTACACTCACTTATTTATGCTTACTCTTCGACTACCACTCAAGGAACTATTTATTTATGTTTATTTATTTATCTGCCTGTTCCGCACGAGACTATTGAATGAATCTCTTATTCCGGAATCTATTTCTTATATTTATCTTTACTTTGGTCTGTTCCGCGAGACGACTACTTAAGGAATTAGTCATCGCCGGGACGTATCGCCATATATATATCTGCATGAAAAGTTCTCGAAATGTACCAGATAAGTTCGGTAATATACCAGAGGAAATCTGGACTCTTCCTTGCTTACGCCGTACATCTGTGAGATGATATATTTACGACTTGTTTACATCTCGTTTTGTCGTCGCCCGGTCTGCCTCTTTTTTGTGGGACACATTTCGTTACAATATTGTTTCTTTAATTTTTGTTAATATAACAATTATGAAAGTGTTTAACTTAACAAAACATGCTCCTTGATGTCAACTAACTTTTTATTTAAAATAAAAGTATATTTTTGTCAAAGTAAACTTACCTTTACGTTATGTGAAATAGATGAGTTTGTAAAAATAACAACACAAAATGATTATTGTAACTTCAATTTGACGTTGTATTAACATCTTAAATTTCTCAGAGTAACATCATAGATGTGTTACTGTGAGCTTAATATAAAGTTACACCAACTAAATAATTTCGTTGGTTTAATAAATACCGAATGATTTGTATAACTTAAATATTTAGTTAATTTGATATTTAACTTGAGTTTAATTAACAAAATGATTTTGTTAACATAACAATTTTATTTGTTTCATTTGATGTAATATTTTAGTTGATTCAAAACCAATCATTATTAGTTTTAATATGAACAATACTGTACAAGTTCACAAGCGATAGTATTTTCTTATTTGTCGATTATATTACATTATGGCCGGGTATACCTATTCACTTGATTTTTACAAGGTTGATGCGTAAAGGGCTATAAAAAGGCGTTAAGATCAGCAAATAAAGGAATAGTAACGTTTGCAGACTCGACAAAGAATCAGAATTCCAGGCACTTGTCATTAACAACCACTAAAACATACACATAGTGGTTAGAAATAAAACAAACACAAACAACATAAAAAAAGCTTGTAAACTTACCTTGACAGAATCAATAAAACTCTCTTTGCTCTCTTCGGTAGAGGGTTTCCAGTTATTTCATTTATTTTGTATACGGGCTCTTGGTGGCAAGAGATTGCTATTATACAACATTGGATTGGATTAACGTTCGTGAATCTGAAAAGAAATGACAACTCTTGATGGAGTAATAACCAACGCATAATAAAATATATTAATAATTCTTTTATCATCCTTTCGAACATGGACAATATGCCGTAATGTAAAACTTTAAATAACCAAACAGATATTCTCCACATAACAATTTAGGTTTTATAAGAAATTACCTTATCGCATGGTAATTTCTCTCAGAATTTAACAAATTTATCAAATCTGGTGATTTTTTTGATTTCTTAAATTAATGAACCTAGCAAAATATTCTTCCCAGCATCCTAATAAAACATTGCTACAGGCGACTGTACTTCAATCTGAAATAAAGTAGCTACATAAGAAAATGGAAATCTGCTCTTTATACAACAATTTCTCGTTTTAAAATTAAAACTTACAAGAATTTGAGCATCATTAATTCTTAGTATTGGCCAATCATTTATATATTCTGCAACTGCTTTTTTGGATATATGATTTTCTGCATTGTATGTTGCTTTCCAATGGCGTAATGCTTCGGACCACGGTTCATCTAAAAAATAAGTTAAATGAATAAGAAATAAAAGTGAAATATTAAGTAAAACTTAAACCTGATACTTCTGTTTCGTTCTGGTAATCACAATCAGTACTGTTATTACATTATTATATATTAGAAAATAACATCGACATTAATATGTAGGCCGCTGCAGTGTGCCTACATTGCTTAACGATTTTATAATACATTATCGGTAAATATAAACTTACCTTCAAAAAGAGATACCATATCATGGAAGAATCCGTGGAATAAGTAAAGTTTTAATAATCTCATCACTACAAAAGCACTTAACACGAAAAAATAGCACTTACTGTGTTATTAAGATAGTACACAAAAATTGCGTGACTAGGCCAAGATGATGTTTCTAAATTCATTCTTGGAGAAACGTAATTCTTATGTACAATATGCGTAATTTGAAAGTGCGTTGAATTTACACTCGCTTAGTTAATTTAACCCTTCCTGTTGGTCCCTTTAACACTATTTCTTATTCACTGTGACGAATGTTCAAACGTTTATTTTAATCAAATGGGTTTGGTACATATAACTACTTCCTTTTATGTAAATTAAACGGAAAATTTATTTGATTTATCAGGCAACTAACATTTATTGTCAGTTCAATCTAAAAATTCATTGTTACTGGGTCATTGCTCTTTATTTAAGTCAAACCAAAATATTCTTATATCAACGTTTCTCTTCGTAACAGCGTGATTTGGGTTAATTTAACGTATTTCTTTCTCTATGTGTAGTGCCTTTGCGTTTTATTTCATTATTAATTGTGCATATATGTTATATATTCACTTTGCCTTATTAGTGGGTTCTCTTCACATTGTGTTGATGAATTTAAAAAATAAGAAATTAAGCACAAAAAAAAATTGAATAACTAAGGAAATCGGCAGTACCTTTCAGTAAGATTAAAGATAATTTCGGCATCATTTTAAAAAGCGCAACTTCATTCGCAGACACTGCATCTTACCAATAATTATGGACACATTTAAAAATCAACTTACGTAAGCAGAAATTTAGGAATGTTTAAAAAAAACTTTCATAACATAATTTATAGTTGTGACTAATTACTGTCTGTGTGTTCCTAAATGACTTGTGCATTTTTCTGATAAACATTATGTTCTCTTCTGCTTTAAAACGTAATAACTATGTAATAACCGTTCGTAGGTACGCGTTTACGTCAATGAAATTAGTAATATTAATAATATAGGCAAATGAAAACTATTAATTTGGTCTATAGACAAAAGGTAACCTAGTTTATAAACTATCCGCCACTATTAAAAGGTTGTGATATTAGTACTGAAGGTGTCATAAGAGGAATAATCAGGTATAGAGGTAATCTACTAATATTTTCTAACAAGATTAATTATACATATTAAATGGAACAAAACGTTAAATTAAGCTTGTGTTTGTTACATACAGATCTATTTCTACTTAAATCTCTCTCTTAGGAATCTGTTTTTCTATTTTAATTATTATTTATCTATTTATCTGTCATTTGACGTTTAGGTGTTGAGGTTGCGTTCGTTGTAACTCAGCAAGAAAATGGAATTAATCAGAGACCACTTTCGAATCATAACCTACTACACAGTAAAAAATATAGTGTAACTATTTTACACTATACTTAGCTGGTGTTTATATAGGTTCACTCGTTTTAGAGTTAAATATTAACACATAGTGTCCGAGTGAAATCTAAAGTGAGATTTTCTCTAAGCAGTGAAAATATATTTACAGTAGTTTTACACTCTCTAGTCTATATATATTTCCTCTATTTTCATTAAATGGATTAGTATACTCAAGTACGAGTAAATGTGTATTATATATGAATACGCTAATTTCAATATAACTTACCTTACATATGTATCCAAATATAAATATGAATTGAATAGTGTATTAGTACGGCCCCAAAGTTCAATAAAAAGACTAAAATGTCCCAATGTTGGGCACCATATGTAATAGTACGGATTTTATAATATAATTAAAATGAATAAATTCAAATTTAATAGTGAAATTAAAATGAATAAAATTGATTTATTGATGAAATGAATTTACTTAATGAACACTCCTCGTACTTAGCTCAGATAAATAGTTCGGTTTTGCACAAAACTCTTAATTTCAGATCGGTTCAGGTATTAAGACACTAAGGTTAATTTTCTAGACGTACTATTACTGCTTTTTTATAATCCAAATTTCTTATGTCAAGGTTGACAAATAATATGCAAAAAGATATTTAAATATTATGAATATATTGATTAAAACACAACAACACAGATCAGGTTACAAACAAATGTTACAGAACAAAACACATTTTAAATGGTATGTCTCAATACAACTTACGCATCAATTACAACATAGGCAAATATAATAAATCAACAATGCAATGGCGCTTTACCTAGACAATATACCATGGATTTAAGTAGATGCTAATTGAATTGTTTTATAAAAAGCATGCATGATATAGGCCTTTAATTTGCTTATTCGATGGGTACCTTTATGAAGATGCGGTGACCATGAAACGGTGTTTTCACGGGCAGCTCTCCCAGGGTAGATTGAAATCACCGTCTTCTTTATCTCGAGTCACGGCACACACTTGTTTTAATAAAACTTTTACTTCACTTAGCACACTATTTGTTTTATTAAACTTATATCTGTTTTCTCACTAGGCTTTTTCTTTTACTTTTAAATAATGCTTAGAATTACTATCTTTCTATTAGCATTATTAGCCTGTGAGATCGTTCCCTGTAATTTGGGTGCGGTCCAGTCGTTGTTTGACAAAAGGGACCTGTGAACTTACTTGTTCACGAGATGGGGAACGCCTGCTTGCCTACTCCTTGCTTAAGGCATGTCACACCGTATTCTTTTAGGGAATTCCCCGAGCCACTTATGTACTTTACCTCTATTCAAACTCTGTTCGTGAGAACATGCACTCGCAAAATATGTAGCGTTCAAGGTTGCCCACGTGTTGATTTTACACAAACCGTTTGTTGTTAACGCCGCCTAAACTCTTGGCTGCCTTTGATAATATTGACGCCACTTGTGTTTCTTTCACACAGATACACCTACGCACTATTTCTCTCTTACATATACAGAATTTATATAGACACATTTTAAACAGGAATATAATAATTTAATACAAATAAATGAATAATATATGTTTCCCGATCTGTGTTGCTTTATTATCTACCTTAATTTCATGATATACATTACCTTAATATAAATATTTTGGATGTTATATTATATTTATATTTTATTCATTATATACAGGGCCTACCGTTACAATAGCTTTTCCGATAGGGTGACCAGTCACTTTTTTTTAACATATTAAGAGCCCATTGAAACGTGCAGATTTTCTTACAATAAATAAAAAATTATACACACTCGACTAAGACATTTATTACTCATTGTAATTGTATGATTCATTAACATTTCCTCTTAGGCGGTTAACTTGGAGTAAGTTTTCCTAATATATATCTCCATACTTTTAATATTTCTATATTTTTTATATTGTTGATATTGCTGTGATTGTGAATTTTAATGTGTTGAAAAATGTTAAAAAACATCTTTTAATATCGTATATAGAGTTTGTAATTTTAATTTAAGACATTATTTACAGTGATTATACTTCTGATGAAGACCCAAAAATGATGTCGAAACGTTAAATTAAACATAATGAAAAACCATTAATTGTCTTTTTTTCTGAAAATTCCCACAAAACTCCCCAAGAGTATGTATGTCGGTCAGTTTTTTATCTATTTTTTTGTCTTTGTTTGTGTGTTGCCACCATTACTTTTTCGGATTCTGACCCTACTTCCCTACCTTTTAAACAACCAGCGCTCTCATACACGCATGACTTTGACAGACCTTAACGTATGAGTAGGGCCATTCATTCCACCTGTTTCGAACCCCCGTCCATTTTTATCTGAGCCGGCGGCAGTCTGAATGATAGGCGAAATCACAAGTTGGTGAGTTAATTTGAGTTTTAGGAATTCTTTACCCTTCAGTAACATTTAGGTTGGTATCATAGCATATATAGCGCCAGCAGACGCCATATATGCTGCTGCTGGTGGCTTTGCTTTTTAAACCTAGCCGTCAATATGAAACGTTGGAAATGAAGCCTTTTTATATTAATCAAACCTGAATATTTTTCTGTCCAGGTTCTAAAGGCTCAATTTTTTGACAAATTTTTCATTATAGAAGGAGGAGGCTTAAAATTATTTTTGCGGTGTTCACTTTCATAAAATAATTTATTATACTTTTAAGGTAATTTTTCCATCGCCTAACCCTTTTTCATCGTTTTAAATAACAGGAATTACTATCACATTTTTAGGAAGTCGATCACCGTGTTAAATTGGTATTACCTTCATCAAAAGATTCCTATCAATAACGTAAATCCAATTTCTCATAGAGAATGAACAGGTGTCCCTTTCGATATAATCGTATACACCACAAGCATGACGACGACGATCAATTCGCCAAACAATGGTGGGGATAGAGACGTTAAGCACTGTCCCGAGCGTTCTTGAAGCTCGCGCTTAGCGGTGATTTCAACGGTCAGTCTGACAAAGAACGGCTTCGCGTAAGTCCACCTCACTTTCGTGCTGACTTTGATGCATATGTAGCACCCGAACCCGTGTACGTATAATCACAAAGAATATCCACTCAAGACAGACGAGGTAGACGAACCAATGCCCGCAGCCTAAATATCGTACATAAAAGTGAAACTAAGTGATTGAATAATATACATATACGTGGATGTTCGGCAGTTTTCACTCGCAAATGTATTATAATATAATTATTTTCTCATTTAAGCGCTATTGTCAACTCATTTTGTGTTCTAATATACACCAGAAATCGCTGATTCTAAATATATAGCGATCGCATTGTGTCGTCTTGAAGCGAGCGGATTTAAAGACGAGAAAAGACCCAGAACGAAAGTGAAAATCAAGTGTCATCATTTTCATAATCGGTGTTGGTCATTGTATTTTATTGTTGAACTTTGGAAGCGACTCAGTGTATTTCTTGATAATTGTTATACTTCATTCTGAAAAGTCAGTACCCAAAAGTCTTCAACCAGAAGACTTTTTGAATCAAGAAGAGGCCACATCTGGGTTTGTTCAAAATGTAATTATATTTAGTTTTATGTTTGTATTCCTTAATTCTGAGTTATACATATAAAAATAATTAATCATGATTTTACGTTGCCCCATTAAACGTGCCCATGATGTCAGTTTTGCAAGCTTAATTATCAATGTAGTAACATCATTAGCACTTTTATATATGTATCTAAAACGACTATTATAAATTAAGTTGTTCAATTAAGAAAACGAAAAGAATTGAATTTGAATATACTATGATACAAAACTTGATCTTAGTGGAAGTTAGCATAGAAAAGTGTATCCGAAAATGATTACCGAAGAAGCGAAAGATCTTATTTTGTAATTTCGCATTAGTTTTCGTTTGTTGTTCAGTTTCTAATTCTTACAGCAGGTTTTAAATGCATAAAATTAAATAGAAAATTAAAACAAGATACTTCATTTTCTTCGTCAAGCTAATTAACCTAAGTATCAAATTAAATTAACCTTTTTTTTTTATTATGGAAATATGAAATAAACAAACAATTATTGTTAACGTAAATCTGATGTATTAGGACCCTTAAAATTATCCTAAAAAACAAAACATATTGCGAATACCTATAATATGATATACAATTGATGCAGTTTATGCAGTTTCTTCAACTAGAAAAGTCTTTATTTTGGAATTGTAATGTTTATATTGGCACGTATAATTGAATTATAGAATTTAAATTACAAAAATTTACCCTATTTAGCTATCCACCGGCCCTCCGATGGTGTCTGAGGTCGACTCTTTATAAATCACCATTAATTACATCTGGTTGAGTCATCCATCATTTCTATTGGTATAAGTATCCATGTTAAATTCTGACAGTGAATTAGGAAATTTTATGCATTGGTATTAATACTCTATATATAGAGGTATTTGCAAATTATTCATCACTTATTATTGAAACCAGTGCCCAATTCTATATTTAACGGACAAAGTAGTGTATGAATTTTATATTGATTAAATAAAAGTTTCCTATCATTCAGTTTAAACAAAGTATGCAGTTATCTCGTCCATCATAGCACTGCTCCATTAGCTTTTACGATGTAGAAAAAGCTGCAGAGAAAGCTTCATCACACTGCCAACATGTAGTAAGTCTTTAAGTTTTAAAAACGATATGTTTTACCAATAAAATTTTAGCTTTGCAATCACTAATTGGACTATCAAACGCATCACATTCAAAACATCATATTACACTTTCCATGACCAATCCTAAGACGATTTAACCTCCAAGGTGCATAAAACCAGTTACTTTAGCGGAAGGATAATTTACTTGCTGTTTATTAAACACATTATATTCTAATAAATTTGATTTCCAAAATTCAAAAAAAAAAAATGATTGATGAAATATTTTTTCCAAATTGGTTTACACCATTTCAACTTATATAATGGTATGTTCTGAAGTCCTAAAGCAATTTAAAATACATCCGGAAAATTTTGATATTTATCCCAGTAACGCTAGGTAACTAATTTTCTTTTTAGCTCGGAAGAGAATATGTTACTCAAGACATGACGTTAAAAAGTATGCCAAACTCTACAATGCATGTAACACTAATTATTAGTGCAGAACTTAATTGCATTTCAACTGGCACGTAAACTGTTTGTCCATTAGAATTAGCCAATGTTATCCTAGAAACACGTAAAAT
This sequence comes from Amphimallon solstitiale, assembly GCA_963170755.1. Taxonomy (NCBI): domain Eukaryota; kingdom Metazoa; phylum Arthropoda; class Insecta; order Coleoptera; family Scarabaeidae; genus Amphimallon; species Amphimallon solstitiale. The sequence goes on from OY720680.1 coordinate 61,297,292, forward strand.
GTCTGCACAAGTTGCCCAACTCGAACCTGCCAGTTTCTGTGGAATATTGTTCCTAATTTTTCAAATATTTGTTTTTATATGTTAACGACGTACCGAGATATGTTGTGTATATAATAACATATAATACTAATTTAAAATATCATCTTGACTTAGAGGCTTCTTTGACAAATATAATAAACTAACAACAAAAATAGATAGACGGGCTGATATTTGTAGCTTCTGTAAAAAGATCCTCAGTTATATTGAAAACAACAACCAATTCCAACACATGGCAGATAATGCCGATTTATATATTAAATAACTCACGAGTGAGAATAGTACATAGAAAGCTGATAACGCGGAAATATCTGCAATAAAAATTAATTATTAGAAACTTCTAGGTGTAGTGCGAACCGCAGACACGTGTTTCTGACTTATTAGTCTTGATCAGTACGGCATAGCAAGTATGTGTTGATTGCATAAAATATGTAGTATGTAAGTCTTAACCTTTAAGAATACGAAACTTACATTATTAACTAATAGAAGTTGGTAATGTATTCTGTACTGTTAAATGCCATATTTTTCAACCAGGCATATTATTAGAAACATTAAATTATTCGTAGGCAATATATTAAGGAAACGGTATAAAACTAATGTAAAATATCATCGTCAGTCACATGTATTTAATGTTTATATAATTGTATATCAGCTCAACAGGCGTTCGAGGCTTTTATTTTTTTCAACTAGTGGTGGCTGCTTCTTCCGGTTCTTCAAATTTTCTTCTCAGACATCGACTACTTTTCTCTCTGTATGATCTACTATCTGCTTCTTGGAACCATTTTTTCCTTCGGTAACCTCTTCTTCGTTTCCAATCATCTCTTCCGTGTAACACTTTCCTAATACTTACCTGCACAGACATTCTAGTGATGTGTTCTAACCATCTAGCACTTTGTAATCGATTTATTTATGTTATCTTTTGCTTTCTGTACATTTCTTCTAGCTCTGTGTTTGTTCTTCTTCATAATTTGTTATCCGCCGTCTTGACTTCTCCAAAAAAAAAAATTATGAATACTTTTCCAGATTTTAAGTTTTCCTCTTTTCCTTGTTTTGTTATTGTTCATACTTCACTTGCATAAAGTATGCCTGGTCAAAACATTGTTTCATAGGTGCATTATTATAGCTGCCCTTGATACATTTTCCCTCTCAGTATTTTTGTTAATACCACAACATATCTATTCCCTCTTACGACAAGTTTGTCATTTTTTTCCTTCCATGACTTTTATTTAGTATTGTTACAAACAAATATTCTAGCTGCTCAACTTTTTCAAATTTGTCTTGAATTGTATCTGATATACGTTGCCTATTTTCTCTATTACTTCTGCTATCATTTCTATATATTTTATTTTCCTCTTGTTCACTTACATACCAGGTGTTCGCGCGAAGGTGCTCACTATTGCTATCTTCGTTAATATCAAACGTACCAAGTCGGTTAAATTAGCAAACTAATAGTATTTTTTCCTCTGATTACAACGCTGGAAACAGAAAAACAATTGCGCATCTGGTTTACGAGTTATTTATAAAAATAATGTTTTTATATATGGAACACCCTGTATATTCTTACATCTTTGATAACTACACCAAATTTCTAGCAACAAATGTCATTATGACTTTTCCTCTAAGTTGAAAAATAAAGGTCCAGAAGCTTTTATTACTACTATTATGATTTACGCATTCAATATTAAAAATAGCAGGCCTCGAAAAATGGTAAGTATTTATTTTGACTGACAGTAATAATTTGTAACGTCACTTCGGCATTAACATTAATAAAATGAATTTTTCTCATTTGGAAAAGGTTGATTACATTAGGTGCTTGCTGTGTTGTTTAAAAATTGTTGTCTCTAGAGTCTTTATTTTTCAACTTAGAGGAAAAGTCATAATGACATTTGTTGCTAGAAATTTGGTGTAGTTATCAAAGATGTAAAAATATACAGGGTGTTCCATTTATAAAAACATTATTTTTATAAATAACTCGTAAACCAGATGCGCAATTGTTTTTCTGTTTTCAGCGTTGTAATCAGAGGAAAAAATACTATTAGTTTGCTAATTTAACCGACTTCGTACGTTTGATATTAACGAAGATAGCAATAGTGAGCACCTTGGCGCGAACACCTGGTATACGTACCTTTTCTACATTTCCTCCAAATGCTTTTTCTAGTTTCTTCTTTGACTTTGATAATATATCCAAATCATCTAGGTATGCAATACATTGGACCTTGGATCTTTCATTATAGCATTATTCCTTCCAGCATCAGATTAAACAGGTCAATCGAGAATGACCTAAGACCATTCCATCTATTAAATCGTTAATGTTTGCGTTAGAAAGTGTCATTTCTATTAACTTAATCACTTTATATCGTATTCCTAATTATGCTAGAGGTGCATATAGTTTTTCTTCTGAAAGTTTGTGCCGTAGATCTGTTTGAATTCCATGAAAATATTTATAAACCTGAATTTTGTTCATAACTGCTATTTTGCAAAATCTTCAATGTGAATATTTGGTCCGTTGTGATCTTCCAACCTAAAATCCTCTTGATATTCTACAGTTATTTCATATTGTATTTCGTTAGCATGTATCGTGTGATTTACGGCTTTGCAAGCAATTTCAAGTAAAGCTATTACCTTATAATTTTTACACACCGTGTTGTTGTCTTTCTTGAAGGTCCGACATATGACTAGGGCAGTCATATCTCGGACCTTTACTTGAACAATAGAATAGCGCATTCTATTGTTCAGGCATTGTCTTTTTTGTCCATATCCGTAGTCTAAAATGATGCAAGCTAGTACATAGTCCCACTTTTTATTTTAGAACTTCCCCTGAATGTCAGTTTTAACTGAACTTTAATCTTAAAATGACGCTCAATAAGTTAAATTTTTTCTCAAGAGAATTTTTTATTGGATAAAATATTTTTTTTTTTGCTAACCCAGACCCAACCCAACCCAATATACAACAGATTGCTATGGTACTCCAAGACCCTAAATATTTGAACTGACTGTGGTAGAAGTATAAAAACATTTTTTGTCTTTAACGAATTACCGTTTTATAATCTAAAAAGCCTTCGCAATCCAGCAAAGAAAATCTCTCCGCATCTAGTGAACTTGCTATCCATTTATTTCTAATACATCATTAACGCACAGAATAGTTTGACTTAAACTTATATTAGCGGGTAGATCATTAACAAATATTAGAAACAAAATTGGTCCGTGAATCTATCCTTGAGGAACACCATATGAAGGTGTAGGCTTTTCTAATTTAATGTTATTTAGTATGTTTTTTCTATGATACATTATTTAAAAATAATTTTTGTATAAACAATATATGTAATGTACCTAAAAAACCTATCTCGTTTTAGGGAATTTACATGTAGTTACTTCATTTACAATTTTATAGTTCTTTCAATTTCTTACGAGCTTATAAGGGCGCTGAACTAACCCAAGGTCGCATAATAGGAGTAAATACAGCAACGTATTACTAGCAATAATTACATCAATTTTGAACGCAGGTTTATCTAATTAAAAAAGAAAAACAAATTGAAACCAACTGCAATTGCCATTAATTGCCATCACTGTGGTAATTTTTTTCCTATTCACTTATCTTCGATATTTCAAACATTGTTTTATTCTTTTAAATGAAACATGAAATGTATATCCTCAGGAAAGTTAGGCTAGTTTTAAAATAAATACCATTGAAAAACACGAACTAGCTCATCATAATAAACACTAACAGGTATGGAATTCGTAGACACCAAACTTGTTATAAATGAGCAGCTACTTTGATCGTTCTCGAAATATAAGTATGTAGTTGTAAAATACAAACACAGCATGTGATACAACATTTACGTAAACAAGTAAAACCGGTGCCGATTGTAACGTTTTCTAATTTTAACATTTATTAAAAATCAGATCAGAAGATGACACGTTTGTTAAAATTGATAATTGAGCGCCTTATATTAATATAAAAAAAAAGGTAGTATATAGGGTGTTTCGGAATTGCACGGCACTATTCTAGGTACTTGTTCTCCAACATAAAATAAACAAAAAAGTCTATATAAACATATGTCTCAAATTAATTTATTACTAAGATATTGGAGCATAAAGATATTTATTTAACATACAACATCCAAAAGAACTGTTTAAAGTGCCCACCGTTTTGTTGAATGCAGCATTCAGCACGACAAATTCATTCTTTCTTGGCACTTCGTATAGCATCAGGATAATCCTTGATAGTTTATGAGACTTCCACGATGCGATTACTAAACTACCGAACTAACGGCGTTAGATCGGGAGATCGGGATTCATCAGAGTTTAGTAATTCCATCGTGGAAGCCGCAGCAACTATCAAGAATCATCCTGATGCTATACGATGTGCTAAAGAAGCGTGAATTTGTCGTGCTGCATGCTGCATTCAACAAAACGGTGGCCACTTAAAACAGTTCTTTTGGATGTTGTACTGTTAAATAAATATCTTTATGCTCCAATATCTTAGTAATAAATTAATTTGAGACATATGTTTATATGGACTTTTATGTTTATTTTATGCTGGAGAACAAGTACCTACAATAGTGCCTTGCAATTCCGAAACACCCGGTATATTTTAATATTGATATCTTATTACCAAGAAAACTATTACTTTAATTTCTTTTTATGATTTTATCCTTGGCGTTTTTCTCTAGCCACACTTCAATTTACTGTTTAAAATGAGTATTCGGAGTTTAAATTTTGGGTAATAACGTACCGTGCCTTCAAATACTTTCCTCATTAGAGAAGGCCATGCTTTTTTTTAATAGTTGGTAACAGTGCATAATTTTGATAGTTTGGTTATTTCATGTAAATAATAATAGGCGTCTATAATTTGAATTTAAGTATGACAACTGTCAGAATTTGAATTTTCAAAAGCTTAGCATGTACACCAACATTGATTAAATACTTAAAAAACGTAAAAGACAGCCTACTCTAATGAGAAAAGTATTTGAAGACACGCTTAATCGCTAAAATTGGCACAAATTAGTTTATTAAATTTCTAAACACAAATGTAATTTTAATCAAATATATGTTAAAACAACGTGTTTTGACTAACTAGTACTAGCAAATTGTAATCAGCCATTTGTCTTTTATCTATAAGTAATTATTTATCTAATATCATTTTATATATATATATATATATATATATATATATATATATTATATTGCTACTATATATTGTTTTTTACTTAATAAACAATACTACTAAATAATGTACAGTTCTGTGCAATAAACTAGCGTACACTTAATATACGATAATAAATAGGACTTTTGTTTTCAATTTGTCATAATGCGTCAATTCAATTTGTCATACTTAACTGACAGATATTCAATATGCCCGCATATTTAGATTTGATAAGTAAGGCTCGTATTGGTCAATTAGAGCAGTAGCACAGCAACTTGGCATAAGTAAATCTACTGTGCTAAAAATTAAGAAACGATGGGATGAGGAAAGAACATTATATGGAAAATGTGGTTCTGCTCGTCCGACACGCTACTTTTACAATATTTAATTCCTTAAATATTGTAAAAGTAGCCCCTTTCGATACCGTTAGAAATGCAAAAATTGCAGTAAATTTTCCTGGCTCACGATCAACAGCTTGTCGAAGAATCCAAGAATCAGACTTGAAAAGTTCAATGCCGGCTAGAAAATTATTATTAACAGAGGAACGCAAATAAGTTCGATTACTATTTTCTTTGAATTACGTTTATAGAGAATTGCCTTTTTGGCAAAATGTCATATTCTCTGATGAAAAAATGTTTCGGTCTACGCAAAATGTTGTATAATGTGTATAGACCGCCGAATGAACAATTTAATGAGCGGGTGGTTAAATGCTGAAAAATATATCCACAATCTAGGAAACGTAATGCTGTATTCTGTTCGACAATTATATACCGAAAATTTCATTTATCAACATGAAAATTGTCCTGTGCACACGGCTAATATTGTTAGAACATGGTTTGGTAATAATAACATCGAAACTTTGCCGTGGCCCGCTAACAGCCCAGATCTGAACCCTATTGAGAATATATAGTAATAATAGAATGGGGTTTATTAACTAAGAAAATATGTACTCAAAATATGCGTTTTCTAAATGTGAATCATCTTTGGGATGCCATAGAAAATGTGTGGGAAGAATTAGCAGCAGATGAAAATTACTTGCGGCAATTAATTAATTCCATGTCCCATCGTTTAAATAATGTCGTTTATTGAAATGACATTATGACTAAATATTCATGTGTTCTTGTTTTGTTTTTATATTTATTTTTATTTGCATTTTATTTTTCGTATTGCATATTAAACAATTATATAATATAACAAATTTTATTTAATGTGAAGATAATATCTTTACAAACGATAATTTTAAATAAAAGATAATCATTTTGACAAGAAATGTCAATAATGAAGGCATTATTTAGCCTTACAGGCAAAAATAAGCCATTTTCACACTGATAAAATGTCATAATTACCAATAAGACGTGTACGCCACATTATTGCACAGAACTCTACACATTGCAAGAAAATATTTTTATTGTTGAAGCACATTTCCGAAGTGCACAATCTCTTAATGGGGAATGGCAATCTGCCTACGCGGAATGTAAGCGATAGTTTCACTTGCAGTTTCCTAATAGAGTTGTAGATAATACCGCTTAACATCATCACATTCGCCTAATCATTGAGAAGTTTCATGCTATAGGACCTGTATTAAAAGGCAAAAGTTCTGGTAGACCACGTACATAGCAAAATATTATTGACTACGTACAAAACTTTGTTGGAGAAAACCCACATACATCAGTTCGTCGTTTATCACTTCAAACGAACGTGTCTTCTAGTACCGTTCATAGAATTTTGAGGCGTCGCATGCATATGTATGCTTACAAAGTATCGATTCTTCATCACGTCTTACCTAGAGATCACGCTAGTAGGCTTAATTATTGCAATTTATTTCAAGAAAAATTTAAATAATGAGGAAATTCTAGGTAAATAAAGAAACTTACAGAACCTGGTTCATAAATAATCCAAACAATCGCATCGAATCTCCTTTAAATCCTGTTAAAGTCGGAGTATGGCTACCTGTACCTTATCGTAGAATAGTAAGTCCAATATTTTTTCATAATAACATTAATAACCGATAATACCGATAACAGTCATTAACACCATTTTTAACTCAAGTGCAACAGGACGAATACAATGGTTACTTCCAGCAAGATGGGGCTACTGCACATACAACTCGTGAAAATTTCTTCTAGAACATTACTTCCCTCATTGAGCTATAAGCAGAGGTGTTTGGCCAGCGCGATCACCAGATCTTACTCCGTTAGATTTTTCGTTTTCGGATTGTTAAAAAAATGAAGTATATAAGACAAGAATTAATAATTTAAATGACCTAATGAATACAATTACAATTCAATGTAATGAAATAACACCAAATGTATTGCAGAATATTTTTGACAACATGAAACGTCGTATTGCATTATGCATTCAACAGAATGGTGACCGTTTTGAACACTTTTTATAAATTACAATTAATTAAAATTTCTACAAATAAGTTATTTACCGTAGTTGTTTGATTAATATCCCATCTTTAAAGTTATCTTATTAAATAAATTAATAATCCAATTCTACTTGTTATTAATTGCATCACCGTATCGCTCGATGATAAATTTTGACAGTGACTATTTAATCTATATCCGCACTTCAATAATGCGGAAGATCATAATTTATAGGAGACATTTATGGACAATTAGATGAAATTCTTTCTGAAACACACGGTATAATAATTAACAATCTTATAAATAACACTAATAAATTAGATTAAATGGAAGGTTTTATGCTCATCAAGAGCACCACGTAAGTTTGGTGTATACTCAAGTTCCATCATACTTTTTAAAATAAAAAAGTTGAAGGTGGTTGCGAAAATTTGGAACAGCCTGTATATTTGTAAATAAAATTAGAAAATGCACAGTCGCATACTACATACGTACGTAAAGTCTCATTGCTACAGCGTTATTAGTTTTCTTACTAAGCTCCGCCGACACACTATTGCACCACCCGGTATACTTTAGTTTAAATATTCTTGAATTTTAATTCTTAATACATTTTCAAAGTTTGTTTCCTTTTATTCATTTTTAAATATAATTATAAAATCTATGCTTTCTTTATTTTCTCTTAAATAACCTTTATATAAGAAAAGAGGGTTTGAATGATTTTCAAGTAAGTCACTGTTACCTGGATCCACAGAAAAAAAAAAGGAGGTGTGGTCACCACACGACTTTCTTATACGTATGAGCGATTCAAACTATACAATTTTAAGAATTTTTTACACAAAAATTATTCAAAATCCTATTATAAATACTTCTATTCTCTCAATAAATCGCTATAGAATGCATACTTTGCTAGATATTCGAAAAAAAGTGCTTGTCCCTAAGAGTACTTCCGGTCTGAATTTTGAAATTTCATATATACAAAAAATATTGCAAATCTTGCACTAAATACTTTTGTACTCTTGATAAATATATACAGAATGCATAAAATAAGAGTAAAAGTGCTACTTCCGGTCCGAATTTTGAAATTTAATGTATGTATACAAAAAATATTGCAAATCCAACTCTAAATACTTTTGTACTCTTAATAAATATATATATAGAGTGCATAATTTACGACATATCTGCAAAAAATCGATATTCGGTAAGAGTAATAGTGGTACTTCCGGTCCGAATATTGAAATTTTTTTTATAGAAAAGATATTGAAAATTATGTTTTAAATACTTTTTTACCCGTAACGTATCTGTTTAAAAAGCGTGACTTGCGAAATATTCGGAAAAACTGTGTTTCGATAGGAGTAAAAGGCCTACTTCCGGTAGAAATTTCGAAAAACTTTTTAAATATAATTGTTCTCAATTTTAATTTTAAGTACATATGAATTCTTTATAAATTTGTTTAAACTTAGTAGTTGACGAAATATTGACAAAATTTAATTTCTTTACTAAAGTAAACTGCTACTTCCGGTCTACCGAATTTACTGAAAAACTAACCAGATGTCAAGACGGAGATTAGACACGTAAATATAAAATTTGGAATTGATATCTACAGCAGTTTGACCGCTATCGTGGTCACACACAGACACACAGACATTTTTTAAAAACCACTTTTTCGGTATCAGGGGACTTCAAAACGTGAAGATCTGCAAAAATCTCAAGGTCGAAAATTTTCGTCGTCGCAATACTTCCTTATACTACGTATAAGAAAGTAAAAACACGCAAAAGTCCAGTCAAGTAAACTTGGGACCATGTAAATACACACATAGCCGTGGTTATTTTTTTAAAGATACGAATAGGTGCACGATTTTCTGTTGATATTTATTGTGTTCCTTTTGAATAATAATACAAGGTAAGGTTATATAATGTAATTTATTCCCAAATAAACATTTACTACAAGAACGATTTCTAAATAAAATATCGAATTTCATTGATGGAATAGTAATACTGAATAATGTTTCTATGAATTTTCAAGAGTACACGTATTGCGGAAAATTATATTAGCATCGAACATGTCTAAGAACAATAAAAGCCCACCCACCGATATCCAAATAAATTATGAAATATGTTCTATAGATTTTAAGATAATATTATAATGATTCTGGATTTCAAATAATAAGGTTTTCCTAAAAAGACCAAGGCTGTTGCCATTTATGTACTTATTTACATATTTTGATTTATATACTATTCTAATATTCAGTGTTTTTAAAACAAGTCATGCAAGTAGAATATACGTAGAGTTAATGTGAAATGCGTTTTTGCCGGTAGCTGTCATAAAACAAGCGTTTTACGGTACTGTACACGAGAAAAGTAGCGATCTATAATTGCAGCGAAACAAAAGAAGATATTGAACGACGCGACAACCATTGACGCGTGTTCCGGATTTTATAAAAATGTAAAATATATTTTATAAATATTACATGTTCTTTACTGATAAAGTATTGCAAATGTTTTACATAATTTTTATTTGGTTATTTGCTGCATTGGTGGTTTTACTTTCTTACACGTAGTATTAGGCGGTATGATGACAAAATTTTCTATTTGAAGAATTCTGCAGATATCCACGTTTTGAAGTTCACCTCTCACTCCCCCCTCTCTCTCTTTCTCTAGTATGTGTATGGCCACAATAGCGGCCAAACGACTAAAGCTATCAAAACTAAACTTTATATTTACGAGTATTTTAACAAAACGTTTGTTTGTTCGTTCTATAAAAATGCTGGAATTCTATTTATTAAAGTACTATTAATTACTTTTAATATTTTTATGCTGCTGCATTTGAGATAAACTATTTTATGTAATGATCTTTAAAATTAATTATTTTAAGAGAGCGGAGTCGTGTTTATCACGTTATCAAGTCACAAACGATTCGTGTAATAGATAGCTTATAACGCTGTCAAACTGACCTTCGTCAAACCTGCCTAATTAGCTGCCATTAATGACCTGCTAATTAACAAAGCGCTGTCAATTTGACAGATGCTATTTCGTTTTATTGGCTGTCATTAACGACATAAAAGCAAAAGTATAATAGGTTGAGGTAAAGAGTACATCATTCTGTAAATGTTGAAACTGAAGGACCTTTCGTATAAAGAGAAACGGTGTTCACATTGTGTACATTGGTTCTATTAGTAATGTTTCAGGCCACGTAAGAAGGCTTATGAAACAACAGCAACTTCCTGTACAAGGTAGACGTGTGAAGACCACGCCTATTTTTTATATTCAACCAGTTAGATCTCTGACTAACGTATGCGATATATGCCGAAATTTTCTAATTCCATAAATGAAGCGCACCCTATGTATTCTCAAGATATCAATAGAATCTAGACAATTATCGTACACTTAGCCGCAATAATTAAATTTGGCTAAAATCAGCGAGTCATACAAGTGCATTTTGATGCCTCTAGTTAGTATATATCTATGTGAAAATTGCATTCTAAGGGTACAAAACGCCATAGAGACCAGTGCAAAAACATGTTGCTTAAAGCACGACTTGAATCCAAACTCATGCCAAGACTCCTACATTCTGACAGCACTGGAATAAAGTCGCCATTCATATTGAATTTAAAAAATCACAGATAATTTGTAACAGCCAGTAGCTACCCCACCAAATACAAGAACTAATGATTTGCTTCCGTTAATTGAAAGTGTCCATATTAGTTGATGGAATCTGTAAGGTCCTTAAGTTATCAATTTATTAATTCTACAGCAGCGCCGACATCAGCTATTAGTAAATTGTATGTCATCGGCATAGTGATGATAATTACAAAATTTTAATGCTTTGTAAAAAAGGATGTGTAATTGATGTAGAACAAAGGCCCGCAGATACGCCCTTGTGGAACTCCGCAGTGTATTGATGGCAAATTCGTTAATGCATCGTTTATCTGTACACGCTTACATCGATCGCTAAGGTAATTGTTGGGTAATGCAATTGAGCAGTCACTTAATCCTATATAATGGAATAGAAATTAATAATGAATAGTTAATCATATCGGCTATATTCGAATTAGCGTCACAGAGTTATTCTTAACATTGTAATGTTTAATTATAATGTTATAACTTTATTGCTACTTGAAAAAAAAGAGAGGAGAATATACTGCCGGACTCTATATAAAAATGTATTCATTACAAACAAACTTTCCAGTCATTGGAACCTGACGTTTTTACGATTACATCTTTAGCACAATAACATATTCATATTATTAAATTCTTATACATGGAAGTATGCGGTCATTGGTGATTAATTTATTACCCAGTTGGAAAGGAAATTACCGCAACATTTAATATCCGCAAAATCTTTTTCCATATTATCTTATCAAATAGAAAATTAATAAACATGTATGCTTCTTTTAATCTTTGAACTCGAAGAACCTTGCTGTGAATATTAATGTTTAACATCGATTAGAGTTAAAAATCGAACATTCTAAAACACACTTTCAAATTAAATTTTTATAGCCGACTATAAAAATGGTCACAATGAATGTCTAATTGTTAACAGTAATTTAAACTTTCTTGTAGCTGCAAAGTAATCTAATTCTTTGTATGAAGAAAAAATGCTAATATTCTCGTAATTCCTCGTTCGTTATTTCGCCACACTATTTGATTTGATTACCTATAATATCTTCGAGCAAAATTTCTTCCTGCTTCTCGACAAGTAATTATTTTCTTGATAGTAACTGCATATTTCTGAGAATCGGCGCAGTTGTCTAATGACGTTGACGATGCGTTTTATTACAGGCAATTATAACTAGAAAAAGTCAGTTCCATTAGCTACACATATGACACAAAAAATATGTTTGCATATCTCTCTACTACAGTTAATTGATGAATAATATCCCTCGCTTCGTCACACGTTATACACCGTTCTACTTATTTTTTGAATTTTCATCTTCAGGACCGAGAACATAGTCTCACTTTGTACAGAAATAAATTGGGCATAGTTGTGCTTGCAGAAACCTTTCAACCATCACGGAGCAAGAACTGAGAAACATTTAAAGTAAGGTGTGGAATTTAACATTTGAAATAGTTTCTTTCAATTGGATAAAAAATATACCCAGGCAGGGTATATTTTTTATCCATCATTTGCATAAAATAGTATTATTCTTCGACTACTGTATATGGATACACTGTCAATGTATACATTTTCCATTTTAATATTTTTTTTGTGGGCTGGATGCAAATTGTATATTTAGTGCATTTTGTTTTACAAGTTTATTTTTACTAACAAACCAAAAGTTAAGTTGTATGGCATATAAAGACTATTTCGGTAAACGTTATGTCATGTTTCAGGCCTTTACTTATTCTAGTTTTAGCTGCTGATCTTAGCATTATTGTTATTATAACAAAATTAAATTTGTGTATAGGTGAGTCAAAATGTTTGCTTTCACATTACTTTCAACATATGTACTTTTAGCTCGGAAACAGTTGGAGATATAGTTTGTTTCGATAAACTGCTTAACTGGTAAAAGCTAATCTAGGTTCACATAAACTGTTTTTTTTTCTATCTATAGAGGTGAACATGGATTTATTATATATTTCTATTAAAATCCCAAGTAAGATGGAAATTTTTTATTATTTTTATTCAATACATACATATCAATCATACCACACGGATATTTTCCATTTCGAACAGTTAAGCGGCGTCAGTGTATATAGGAAACGAAACTCATCTAGGAAGTAAAATTCAAAAAGTAATAATAATAATAATAAAAATAGTTTATTCGTTGTAGTTACCATTACAAGAAAGTCAGTAAATTAATTAAAAATGCACAATTAGCTGTAATGCACCTTTCTAAGTATATAAAAGCCATTAATGTTTTAAGTCACACTTTAAGAACTCTTCTATTGAATAAAAACTGTGATAACTTAAAATATCCTCCACTTTCTTTTATGAATAATTTGTCCCTCTCTTCAATATGGTTCTTGATTTTGTTATACAGTTTGGGCCCCCAATAGTCTACGTAGCGTTGTGTCGTTTGCAGGCGTTGATATGGAATTTGGATCTCTTTTCTGTGGCGGATTTCGTAATTATGATGCCTTCCATTCAATATATAATTTTATTGATTTTTTCTAACGTATTTTATACATGAAAGTATAAATAGGCAAGGCTAGGTCAGTATTCTTTCTTGTTTAAAATGTTCCTTACAACCATCCGTATATTTTTGAAATTACAAAGAGCTCTAATCGCTTTTTTTTTGCAAGCAGAAGATTCTTGTTGCTGCAGGTGATGTGCCCAAAAACAAAATTCCATAACTTATCCTACTATGAAAGTTCGCAAAATAGGCAGATTTTGAAGCGGCATGGGTAGCAATAGTCTTCAGTCTTCTTATGGTATATATAGCTATCGTTAGCGAGTTAGCTAATTCTGATATGTGCATGTCCCAAGTGAGTTTATTGTCAATCGTGAGCCCCACATATTGAATGGCGTGGGATGACTGTTCCTTGCTTGCTGAGAAACAGAGACGCTGAGTTTTCTCTCCATTTAATTTTAGTTCATTATCTTGGAACCATTTTGTTATTTCTTCCATTACCCGTTTGCTCTCTTTTCCAATTTCGTCAATTGACTTTCCAGTTACTACGTAAGATGTATCATCAGCATAGAGACAGCTTTGTTTAGGTGTTATATTTTTTGGTAAATCCTTAACATACATCACAAATAAAATTGGTCCCAATATCGATCCTTGTGGTACCCCATTATGAATTGGTCTGGTATTTGATATTTCTCAATTTAAGTCCACTCTCTGGCATCTTTCCCTCAAATAAGAGGCAAGTAGATCATGTTCTGTACCTCTAATACCATAATAGTATAGTTTCTGTAGTAGAACTTGGTGATTTACCATATCGAAAGCCTTACTGAGGTCACAACATGTCAGTTCATATCGTTCTTTATTATCGTAGGCGTCAATTACAGTCTCCATCACCTCCAGTATTCCAGTCACTGTGGATTTGTTTTTCCTGTATCCATGCTGTTCATTAGATATATAGTTTTTTCTTTCAAAGTTTTCTAGTAGACGATCTACTATCAACCATTCTAAAATTTTGGAAATTGCAGGCAGAATAGTGATAGGCCTGTAATTGCCGCAATCATTCGGCTCTCCCTTTTTATGAACTGCAACAGCTCTTCCTACTTTCAGTTGTTCTGGAAAGATACCTTCGCGAACACACTTATTGAAAACTGTTGTCAGAACAGGTGTTATTTCATTTTCTACCTCTTTAATGATATTTGTGGTAATAAGATAGTATAGGCCTAAAATCTAAAAGATTGGTTTATTACTATTTTTCTGAAAAATTCAGTGTTTTTAAAAAAATATATAACTTGAAAACGGCGTATCAGATGGCCACAACTTTTGGTAATGTTATTCATAATAAAAGGACCTAATACTCTGGTATTGGATTAAAATTATATGACAAATTTTTGTATAAAAGTATTTTTCTTGAAATGTAGCAGCTTGTATATCTCTCTATTTTTGAATTGCTTTCTAAATTTTGCCCGAAAACATACGGCGTTATTACTTTATAAGAAACCGTTACTAAGCTATTGTCATATTTTGATACAATTTTGCCAACTTTTTGTGTAGTAGTATTGCTTAGTCAAAACCACGGAAAATTAAATATGTAATAAGAATAAGTGATGAATACGGTATTGTGAGCCATAATATTGGCTGCGAAATTGACAATCGAATGGATAACATTTAATAAGTTGCTTTTAAATTGACAAGCATGATTTTATAATGAAATTTTCTAAAAAAAATTAGCTCACAGATATGATTTTGGTGTGTTGAGGGAATGTCAAAAATATTGTTTACTATCTAGAGAGTTTGAATTGTTTAATTGCATTACAAAAATATATAACATACATAGTGCGACAAATAAATTTCGAGACTGGCCGTATAATAAAATATTGAAACAAGAATCTGAATATTTTTAAATTTTTTTATCCAAAATATTTTCCTGCAGTTTCAATACCCTTTTTACAGCGATTCAACAGTGATTCAAATGCGTGTTCTTCCTCATTTTATGGACTTGCTTCTAGCGCTTGTTTGTAGCTGTTTTGATGGTCAAAATGTCAACTTTAAAATCCAGGTTATTCTTTATTTTGGCTACAACAGTAGTTAACGTTATAAACAACTTTGTTAAAATAGTGGGTGGTGATTTTAATTCTTATAATATTGTGCTACAGTCATGACATCTATATAAATAAAAATGAAATGCTGTTCGTTGGAAAGCACATCACTTGAGAACGGCTGAACCCAATCGGCTAATTTTTTTCGGAAAATGTTGACAATGTCCGAATAAGGTTTTTCGGGACCAAAAAAAGTTGCCCGAAAAATTGGCAAATGTGCTTTTTGCTATAGGATTTTTGTATGAATTCAAGACCATAACTCACGATTCGAACGATGGATATGCGTAATTCTTTTTTTGTTTCATTTGTAATGGTCCTGGAAAAGTTTTCAGGAAAAATAATTCGGGAAATTTGGACAAACTACAAAAATCATAGTTTTTGTATGTACTATCGATCATACCTGATGATAGGAATGACATATTTGGTTGCTGCTTTTTTTTTGTTTTGTTCGTTCTGCTACCGGGATGCAAATAACTCAATTGCATGTTTTCAATTGAAAAAAGATATCTCTGTATATAAGGGTGAGACATTTATCTTGAGACGACTGGATAACTCGTCAGAAAGACGTTTTTGAAAGAAAAATTTTCAGACAAAAGTTAGTTGATTCAGAGGGGGAATTGGAACGGCAATGCTTATTTCTCAATAGGGGGGTGGGTTCAAGGTTATTTTAAGGTCAACTTCGTTCTTTTAAAGGGTAACCTGTATTTTCACTATCAATTCTGCAATCTACGGGAAAAAAACAACTTTTGTTCGAAAAATTATCCTGTAGGACCTTTATTTTATGAGATATTCAGCTTTGAAATTTGTTTACACTACATAGGAATCTCAAGATAAATGCCACACCTGTAGGCAGTCGAATTAATTGGCTAACGAAATTACCAGATCTCCCATCTGTGGACGTGTTCCTATGGGGTTACCGTAAGGAAAAGGTATACCAAACGCTACCAGCAACTCGAGTGGATATGCAGGTGCACATTCGAAATGCCTGTAGCAAAATTAAGAAAGAGACTCGGTTGAATGCGCATCTATCTTTTACAAAGCGAATTAATAAGCGTATCAAAGTCGAAGCTCATTATTTTGAGCATCTCTGATAAAGCCTTGCAGCCTTGTGTGAAGCTCTGAATTAGGTTTGACATTGATATTGACTTACAAATCCTATGTAGTGTAAATAAATTTATAAGTTGAATATCTCAAAAAATAAAGGTCTAACGGAATAATTTTTCGAACAAAAGTTGATTGTTTTCTATCGTAGGTTGCAAAACTGATAAGAAAAATATAGGTTTCTATTTGAGAAAATGAAGATGGCCTTGAAATAACCTTGAACGCATCCACGTAATGAAAAATAAGCATTGCCGTTGCATTTCCCCCTCTAAAACAAATAAATTGTGCCTGAAACATTTTTTTCAATAACGTCTTGCTGGCGAGATATTTATTCGCCTCACCCTGTATAATCGCTGGTGCGTCTGTTAGTGATCGTGTAACTTCTGAACGTATTGACCGATTGTGGTAATATTTACAAATATATATGTTTTGTCGAGACGATGTTTCCTAGCAATGTTATGATCCGATAGGTGGTGCTGTACTCAAGTTATTAACAAATTCTATATTTGTGGACCAAAATAATTTGGACCCGATAGGTGGCACTACGGTCGAGTTATTAATAAATTTTAATCAAAGCTATTGCGTTACCTACCGGAAAAGGCAGAACAACGTATGCAGGGCCAGCTAGTTACTTAATAAATACCTAAAATTAAAGTTATGTTCGCATACATACTACACAAATCTATCAACCCTCACCAATCATATCGCGTAAAACTAATAAGTGGGTTGGATGCCTTCTGAAAAGTATAAGTACTTCCAAAACCACATTATGAGTTGGTTTATAGCACGATTGTTCGGTTATGGTTTAGTGTATTTGCTCATTGCATTTTGCATTGTATAACATTTTGTGGTATGTTCAACTCAGTTTTAGTCAAATTGTGGGTTGGTAGCTTTTTGCATAACGATTTTTAATTGAAACCTGGTGCGTTCTGTGCTCAATTCATATAGTAATAAAATTTTAAATCAGACTTAGTTAGCTCTTTATTAATCATGATTTAGAAAAACAAATTATATTTTTTTTATAAAGAAATGCGTTACATTTTCCAGTGACTTAAAATTGTCAAATACATAATTTATTAATTTTTCTAACACGAGAACTCTAAATTAGTGGTAATTTCCAATACTTAACCGAAATAGAAATTAGTTTTACTTAGAAAGACTGTGTAAATCATTTCAATGAGAAAATTTTCTCAATATTTGCAGTATGTATATATAAATAGCAAATATATTAATTAGGAATGCGTATAACTTATTTTCTTTGCCGATAATGTGAGCAACTTCAGCGCGTGTAAGTTTATATATTTTTGCTGTTGTATGTAGTAGCTACTTGTACTCGAGTTGTGACTAGTAACAACAATGATTTATTATTATGATTGCATTCTTATAGTTTAGTACCAGCCGGTGGCTGCTGGTACTAAAGGGCACAAGGGCACGTGCCCACCCAACCACCAAGATAAATACAGAAAAAAATTCGCATGTAATTCACTGCATTATTTTATTTTATTATTTTTACGTATTTTTATGACGATGTTATCAAAGCTTTCTTCCGCACCACACACACTAGCCTATGCCAACGCTCAAAACTATGTTTCGGGGCACGATTTCAGATGTACCTCTTTCGAGTATGAATCGGCCCGCTCCGCTTATCTTCGTCGTATGCTCTTATAACTTCGGTTTGGGGCACAAATTTGCCAGACTCCAGTTTACGTCTTGCAATCATTGCAAGTGAATGTTTTCGTTGCGTTACCTTGTGTGGTGATTTCAAAGCCTTGAAGTGACGTTTATTATTAATGATGGAAGTCAATTGTGTGCAAGATCATTTAAAAAAACCCGCTATTATTTGAGGAAATACTTTTAATTAAGGAGAAAGAAAGGCCTATTCCAGAACTTAAAATAAACTGCGCTTCTACAAGTAAAACTCGAACTTAGAATAGAGTATTCAATAAAAATATATATGAAAAATATGAGTGGATGTGTGGATGTTCACTAACAAATTTTATCTGCTTAATTTTTAAGAAAGAGGTTAGTGCGTGGAATAAACAAGAGTTGAATGATTTAAAGCATATCGCAGAGATGTCAAAGAAACGCGAAAATTCCGTTTCTCACATCAATGCATGCGTGGATTTTATTGTTCTAAGCAAAGTGAACATACGTGAACAGTTAGACAGTGGTTATTTGCGACATAAAATTAAGTACAACGAAGATGTGGAAAAAAATCGTCATATTTTGCGCCGGTTAAATATATGTATAAAATTTTGCGGGGCTTTTGACCTTCCGAGGCCATGATGTGGCATTGTCGTCAGAAAATCCAGGTATTTATGTAGGCTTAATCAACTTTGCAGCTGAGTTAGAAGCTATGCTTGCAATACATATGAAAGGTTCACAAGTGTTTAGAGGCGCCTCAAAAACTATTCAGAACGAATTAATTTACAAGCAGGAAATATTAAAAGAAATTAAATCCGCAAATTTCATTGATTTGGAGGCCAATGAAACTACAGACACCTCTAATAATCAGCAAATGGTTGTTATTATTCGATACATGTTTAATTGACAAAATTTTGAACGCTTTTGGTCTTTTTTTAAACCGGGTGGACATAATGCTGAAGTATTAACAAAAACATTGCTGAATGAATTGCAAATAATTTAAAATTTCCCTGCTGCGTCTGATAACAATAAACTAATCGCTCAAAGTTACGATGGGGCGTCCGTGATAACTAGTAAGACAAAGAGTGTCCAAGATATTATCAAAAGAACATTTCCACATGCACATTATATTCACTATTACGCGCATTAATTTAATTTTTTCTGTGACGGGAAAAAAAGTTGACATTTTATCCTTCTTGACAAGTAATAAAATGTCACTTTTTCAACCCGGGAAAAAAGTGCTCACTTTTTGCCCGCTTAAATTGACAGATATTTGATTATTTTACAGGTTTCCATAGCAACGCAGGTGTAACGTCACTTGAAATGTCACATCGATTGATTTTCTGACTTCAATATATAGTATTTACGTGTTTTTTTCAATATTAAATCGGCGTTTTTCCCATCACAGAAGAAAATTGTGTATTATACACGGGAAAAAGTATTAGATTTTAGCTCGAGGTAAGGTTTATCTCCCGACGCGAAGCGGAGGGAGATAAATTACTATTAAATTAAATAATTAATTAATTAAATAATTAAATAACTATTAATTATTGAAAGAGCGACACAGTGCAACAAAAATGTAAAGGTTTTCTTTACAAATTTGCAGTCATTTTCAAGCTTTTTTCTCGATCGCCAAAACGAACTGTAATTCTTAATGAAATAGTCAAACGTAGATAACTTCACGCTGCTCCTATACACTGGATTTTCAAAAGTGGAACTGTGAACACCAGGATTCTTTCAAAGAATGTTTAGTCAAAATTATTGACGAAGAAGATTCAGTTACTATTACTGAAGCAAGTGGTTTATTAAAACATTTAAATTGTCCGGAATTTCTCTACTGGTTGAAAATATTTCATTTCATCATGCCACATGTTGGAATATTATTTAATCAGACCCAAATGCGCGGGATTGACAGTGATCAACTGCAAAAGGCAATTGAACAATTCCAACAGCAAATTATTCACATTAGAATTACTACTGACAATGACAATCAAGAACGCAATAATGAAGAACCTGCAAGGAAAAGACAAAGAACGGCAGCTGGAGATAACAGAGCTGTTATTCCAAAGTAAGTATGTTACACTATTTTAAGCCAAATTAGCGACCGAATTGATTTTAGGGATCACTTAAGTGCAGCAAAATTATTTGATTCTCAAAATTTTAAAACTTATAGTCATTCGCTTCTACAAAAACATTTTGATTAATAAACTGTAAAATCGTATTCTATGTTGGATAGTATAAAATTCAAAAGCGAACTTTCAGTAATTTATGGGCGTAATGACATGTGTGACCTAGGTGGTGTTTTACCACTTTTAGTGTTCATAAGAAACAACAACTTAAAAGAGGGTTTTGATGGAAACATACAAACTGTTGGGTATTATTTGTACAACGCCCATGTCGACAGCAGAATGTGAACAATGTTTTTCCACCCTCAAACGCATTAAAACTTTTCTGAGAAGCACAATGTCAGAAGATCAACTGAACGCATTGGCGGCCCTATCAATAAAATAGAAGTTCATCCAGTCTATCCCGGATTTTGACAACGAAGTCATAGACGTCTTTTCCAGCATCAAAAATAGGAGAATGGATTTTATGTACAAAAAATTTTTTTTTTTTGTGTCCACCCTTTTTCATAACTCACGAGCCGCCACTGGTAAGAGATTTACAGGAATAATTCCGAATATTACACATAAGTGTCATTAATAGGACGTACATTCATTTTGCAATGTTTGTATTCGAGTAATTTGCCCGACAAATGAAAATATACCTACGGCTAGCGGCAGCTCGAACTTTCGCTTTCTCTGCCAACTGAGTATGGTAACAAGAACAGTTTTTTTTTTCTTAATAGATCAATTAAATGCGCTCGTATTAGTTAATATCACGCAAAGGTAAAATACGAATTTTGTAAACCGTGTTTTATGGTCTAATAAAATACCTACAAAATAATCTCTGCAATCTCGCGGACACAGAAATGGGTGCAATTAACTTTTACAAATGATTGATGAATTTACATGTTTTAATTTGGCTATATATACACAGTGACATACGATTAAAAAGCTCGCAAATGCTCCAATAGGATTCATTATGTTATGAAATATGTGTGAAATGTGTTTTGTGTGTCATGGAAAATTACCCGATTTTTTTTGTTAGGATTTATTTATTTAACTTAAATCTTAAATGATTTAGGCAAGGTTATCCGATTAAATAAACGTTGTTTCCAAATTGGTTGACACAATTTGGAAACAACGTTTAGAGTTCCGGTAATGACATAAATGTAATAAAAGTGAATCTTTATCATGGTGTAGAGGCACTATAAAATGACAATTTGACAGCAAGCTGTCATCTAAAATGTTTCAATAACTAACAAAAGATGAAATGTGTAAAAGTGAAAAGCATAAGCATAGAACCATCGATATTATCTATGCAGTATCGTCAAACGATCTTGATATATCAAAGACATGCATTCAATAACACCAAACAAATAATATCGACGCAAATTGTACAATTAAAAGAATAGGGAATGTAAAATAGGAGTAGGGCTATCGCGTACGAATCATGTGGGTTAATTAGACGGTCATCAAAGACGCCCTACTCCTATTTTGACATTACCTATTCTTTTAATGGTGCAATTGCCATCGATATTATCTGTTTGGTGTAATAGAATGCACGTCTTTGATATATCAAGATCGTTTGATGATACTACATAGATAATAGCGATGGTTCAATGCTTAATTATTCACTATTCTGGATTGCTGTTACAGACACTTCTTGGTGAAACATTTTTAACTTCATGCAATAATAACTGATTAAAACACTTGGCTTGTTTTACTATGAGTTTTATTTATAAAAAATTAATCGTATAGTATCTACTCTAACATATATGTTTCGGTTGTTACACCATTCTTAAAAAGATATACACATCTGATCTCTATCAATAGGCTTTCGTAGTTCAAGTTGTTTACCTGTGTGTCTATATATACGCATGTGCGATTCATGTGTATTAACAAATACGGCAAAGAACATGATATATGTGTTTAATATATATTAACCACATATGAAATCCATATTAACTCTGAATGAAATAAGGATTTTTCATCGTTTCCGACGCTTCGATCACAGTATGCGCTTCAAGTCGATAGGAGGTAAAACATGTTAATTATAATATTTCCTTCTGTTCAAAGAGAGAAGTAAGAAATTAACTCACATACTTGCACAGATCGCATCCGTTTGTATAAATATACATTTTCAAAAGTACAAGGAAGAGGCATCAGATACCGGGCTGATGAGCAGTTGCGAAATTAAGAGTTAGTCCTCGGTGTTGGTGCATTCTTTTCCTTAAGTTCGTTAATTAATAGATATAAAACAAGTAATTCTTAATTTTAATATATAAATACCGTTAATTTCAAGAAATCTTCAGTGCATATATATATGTATATACAGCAAGAGCGCGCGAGGTATGATCACCCGATGGTATACGTAAACTCGCATCTAAACGTGGTCCGATAATACATATTAGAGTTACGGCACAACATACTAGCATTGCCTGCTCATATTCGAACTCATAGTGATCCAATTATTTTTTCGCAGATTGACAAAAAGAACAAATTAAATTTTCTCTTTAAGTGATGACGATTGCTTAGATAACTAAGTCGATAATAACGCGAAGATTGTAATACTTATAACGTAATTATGATTATCCTTATGAAATTAAATAATAATGTAGTTGTGTAAAAAGTTATAGCAGTACAACTGGGTTTTAGAATGAAATAAAAACAACCCGCCTGAAACATCTGCAGAATAAACTAAGATGTCTAGAGAAAAATAAATAAATAGAAATTTCAAGGTAAAAAAAAACTATAAATAAGTATAACAGAAATACCATAAAATAACACAAAAACCTACGTGCATTCCTCTTTGCAGCCAGTACGCAACTGATCTAAATATCTATATCTGGCGAACACAGCTGGCGGAGATCAATTTTCCGAATATACGTCCGAAGAATATCGACTGGTATCGGGTGATCATACCCCGCGCGCTCAAGCTGTATACGTATGTGCGATTCATCTGTATATAACTTTTTACATGCCATTTAGGCCCGCAGCTTTGTGATTGTTTCCACTCTTTCCTATTTTAGGCATTGGGTTTCCAATTTTGCACATTTTTCTCACTTGGGTCTGCTAAAACTGCTACCTCTTTTTCTCTTGCAACTAGGTATTATATGATCATGTTTAAATACAACAATAACATTGCCAACATGATGAAATAGAATTAATAACTTCTAATTTGAAGTAGTATCATGTTAAGTTTAACTAGTTTGTCAATAATTTTCAAAATCATTTCTCATTTCTAAATAAAACTGCGCTTATTGGATTATAGTCAAATTGGCAATTATGTTGAATTCAATCAAGCAGGGTCAGAAATTGTAAATTACTTACGACACGTCTTTTATTAGAAATACAAATTATGATAATGAGATATTTGTTAAATTTAACGCTGTGTTGTCAGCCGGCGGCCTTGTCCGTTTAAACTGAGAGTTCCGCCGGCCGGCGGAATCTTTACGATTGTAGTACGTGTCCGCCGACAAAGTCAGTGTTTAGACACAGCCTTTGCTGGCGCTTAATTGTTATATTTTTAATTCAGTTCAGATAAGGTTTGTAATAATTAAGTAAGCAATGCAGTTATTAAAATCAGCAAATAAACACTGTACGACAGAAAATTCTATTTTCATTTAGTTTGTGAGTAATTAACAACTACGAAACGTATGCTCTTTAATTTAGTTTAATTTATTAATTAATCACATATGAATATACATATTTCGTGACACATCAATACAAAAATGGCAGAATACAAATAAGCAGTGATATATACCGATAGGTCCAGCCCGCGACGGGCCATACATAAGCAACAATATACGTATGGAACGTGCTATGTGGCAACGTGTGTACGATACCATTCCGCGTGCTCCTATTTTGAGTGACTTTCTTAAAATTTGAATTTATTTTGTAGAATTACTGATTTTTTTACTTTTATCTTTTAGAAAACGTTATTGTTTTTTTATTACTTAAAATTACACGATAGCGGTCAAACCGCTGTAGATATCAAGTCCAAATTTTGTATTTACGTGTACAATCTCCCTCTTGAGATCTGATTAGTTTTTCAATAAAATCGGCAGACCGGAAGTAGTAGTTTACTTCAGTAAAAAAATCTAATTTAGCCAATATTTCGTCAACTACTAAGTTTAAACAAATGTACAAAGAATTCATATGTACTTAAAATTGAGAATAATTTTATTTAAAAAAAAGTTTTTTGAAATTCCTACCGAAAGTAGGTCTTTTACTCCTATCGCAAATCAGTTTTTTTGCAAATATTTCGCAAGTCATGCTTTTTAGACAGTTACATTACGGGTATAAAAGTATTTAGAACTTAATTTTCAACACCTTTTCTATACAAAAAATTTTAAAATTCGGACCGGAAGTACCACTTTTACTCTTACCGAATAGCGATTTTTTGCAAATATGTCGTAAATTATGCATTCTATAGCGATTTATTAACAGAATGAAAGTACTTAGAATAGCATTTTGAATAATTTTTGTATAAAAAAATTCTTAAAATTGTATAGTTTGAAAGGCTCATACGTATAAGAAGGTCGTGTGGTGGCCACACCTCATTCTTTTATTTAATCCCAGGAAAAAATGGTTGAATTATTAACTATTAAGGCCAGGACCAAAAAAAACAAATAAATAAATACATACAGTTAAATATATAAAAAGGTAAACATATCATATAACATATACACAGTTAGACATTAACACCGTATGTCAAAATAACCAAAAGTGTCACTGCTCAGGAACAGCGATAACTTCTTGTACCGAATAGATGCAATTAATTTGGCTGGCGCAGTTTTCGTTTGAACTCTTGGGCATTTTCCAAAACTTGCAATTAATATGGTAACCTGTTAAAGACGTATAGCCCCATGAACACCGGTGACCTCTTTGCAATATCTATTATTGGGCAACCTGAAATCGTTTCTCTGCCTAGTATTGTATGCGTGTATTTCATAACTTTCTCTAAAATCTTTTTTGTTTCTAAACATATACATCAAAAGTTCTAAAATGTATATACTAGGCAGAGGCAAAATGTTGTATTGCTTGAAATATGGGCTGCAAGATGTAGTTGAATGAATACCGGCAACAGAACGAATAACGCGCTTCTGCGCGAGAAATACTTGATTGGCATATGGAGATGGTTCCCAAAGGATGATTCTATATGCCATGTGCGAGAAAACCTGCCCGTAATAGAACCTCTGACTAGGTCTTCAGTATATAATGAATGCCTCAGTACTCTAATCTGATAATATTAGGAATTAATACTGGAGATCTGCTTATCACAATGAATCTCCCAATCTAAGCACTCATCAAGTGTCACGGCAAGAAAACTAACACTAGACTGATGACTAATATCAGTATCAAGGAAACCGAGATCCAAGTCAAAAACCGCCTTGGACTGCGCCGTATGAAAAATAATTTATTACTCTGAGACCAATAACAGAGTCGCCTAAGAACTTCACCGGCACACACGCTTACAGGGTCAGGATCCGAAACCAACGCCAGTAGTATCGTCAGCATAAATGTACAATGAAGTATCAACGTATGATACAAGGTCATTAATAAAAAGTAAAAAGAATACTGGGCCGAGACCTAATCCCTATGGCACACCGAGGTACACAGGCAAAACCGAGGAATAGATATTTCAAGTCATGCTATCTTTCCTGTGGGATATCCTAAAGCACTGTGTTCGCTCAGACAAATATGAAGCAAACCACTCGGACACTACACCTCTAATACTGTAAGTTACACAGTTTGTCAAGCAGAAGCCGACGGTTCATGCAATCGAACGCACGTGTAAGGTTACAAAATACTCCAGCAGGGTTCTCAACGATGCAACCCATCAATTACCTGTTTACCTCTTTAATAAACGCAGTCACGACAGCTTCAGCTGAAAACCCCTCCCTGAAACCAAACTGTCTATTTGTAATTATGTTGTTCT
Organism: Amphimallon solstitiale; assembly: GCA_963170755.1. Classification (NCBI taxonomy): domain Eukaryota; kingdom Metazoa; phylum Arthropoda; class Insecta; order Coleoptera; family Scarabaeidae; genus Amphimallon; species Amphimallon solstitiale. The sequence goes on from OY720680.1 coordinate 61,323,795, forward strand.
TATTTAAGTGACCCAACAACCTATTGAGAAGCTGGAGCTCAGTGCTATTGGGCGATAATTAGATACTTCATGAGTAGAGTCTCTCTTATGAATTGGATTAATAATCGACGTTTTAAGGACTTTAGAAAAAGCGCCTCTCTCAAATGATAGATTAATGATTTGCGATAAAGGCCGAATATATCCAACAAAAACACGACGCAGCAAGTTGCAAGGTACATGATCTGGGCAAGAACAACCTGTGACTTTTAATTTGTTTATTATATTAACCATCTCATACTCAGACAAAAGAAAGGCGCACATGGAATTACAACCACCACTACTAGTAATGGTATCCTGCATAGTAGTAGCAAGACCAGATACAATGTTAATTGGATCCTCAATAAAAGAGTTGTTAAATTTATCAGCTTCTCTAACAGGCTCATCAATCAAACAATTATCTGTATTTAAGGAAATATTTTCCTTTGGTTTCCGCTGTTTATTTGTAAGCTCCGCTGAAACTGACCATGCTGCACTGTTTATATAGAATTTAAAATTTTGTTTGCATAAAAATATCGTTTATGCCTGTATTCTTCACAAGAGCAGCATGATCCCTTCTCCCAGCAGAATAAAACTCCCGCAGATTCGAGTAATGCAAATACAGGTAATACAAATCTCTCAGTTTATAATTTGAAGTATTATTTATGTTCTGAACTGTCATAATAGGTGCAGTAATTAGCAGAAAATTATACTTTTTCTTATTATACCAGTAACTGACTTCTAAGAAATATGTTTATTTATATAGCTCAAACAAAGCATTAATATACTTCGTCCAAATTTTTGTTGAATTTGAAAGAATTCTCTTCAAAAACTCATTCAATTGCCATGGAGTGTCGGCAAATGCCGAAATATTAAGAGTATAAACAATGTTGTAACGGAAAATTAACATATTTCAAGATGGTGCCTCTATTTATTTATGTAGATTATAAATACGTGGCCAATTAACAAATTTCCATTATATAATAAAACTTCAAATATGTATATATACAATACATATATGTGCACTTGCTTTGATGTACATATATAATTAAGTTTATATATGACCTTGGAATACTTTTCTAAGTGAACTTGCCACACGGCGTCCTTATTATTGTGCCATCGCATCGCCACAGAGGCCAAAGCGCACACCGAGCATTTTTATTAGGTCTTTCTGTCGACGCAATCATAACAAAAAGAGTTTTAATTAGCGTACTAGGTTAGTTATTCACGGTAAGAATTCGAAAGTGATATCCAGCAGACATGGTTAAAATGATATTGTAAATGAATTAATATATTGCCTATGAATTTACAAATTTTACTTACATTTTGTGAAATAAAGTTGGTGTCAGATAGGTAGGGGGTGTTATTACTCTTACATATTAGAAAATTACTGCTGTCATTTTACTTTTATTTAAGACGTTAAGAAATGTAGATCTCGTCATGCTAGATGGATCCTGAGGAATTTCAATGAAACTTATATCGTTAAATCCTTTACGGATTAAAGTCGATTTGAGTTCGATTTCTGTTTGAAAGTACAGTGGAACTTCCCTAGCTCGCCAAGGGGCTGAACGTATAATTAGAGATATAGAAAATTCGGGTTTCAATTTACATACATACATATTATGAAGTAACGGTACATGTGTACTATACATATGTATGTACAGGGTGAGTTATTAGTAGCTGCTTCTTTGATTGATCGTTTGTGTTTTAAATAAAAGAAAAAACAATTAGTGGAAGATTTATGGTTGCTTGGGGCGCATATTCTAAAAATACTTTAAGCTCTGACGCACTTCCGGTTTCAACGGAAATGCATGAAATTTAATTTTTTTAAATGACACTCTATATATTTTTGGATTTTCTAGTACTGTTCTAAAGTGTCTATTTAACTATTTTTTCCTTTTTCCAAATTAAGCCATTAATTTTTGAGTTATTATTTTTTTTTTTTGGAAATTTTTGACAAAAACACGTCTTCAGAAAAAAAAACGTTTTTTCATTGTTTTTAAAAGTAAACACATTAACTTTGGTGGTGCTTGTAGTCAAGAAAATTCTGCATCATTTGATATAAGTTGCACTCGACAATATCTCAAAAAACTTTGTTTTTTCAAAGCCTACTTCCTGAAATTTTCACATTGTGGCATTTTGTTCCTTTTCTTATTCTCTTTCATTTTTGTTAACAATGTCCTATACCTATCTTTTGTAATTTCTGAGATAATCACTATAGGAGTAATTAGCGGTCAAATAAATAACTACAAGCCCTATTCTATGCACCCAAATATTCGTCCACTAAAGGCTGGAATGCGGCTGACTGTCTGAGTCAACTGATAAGAAAGTCGGTAAACATTTATGTCAAATTTATAAAACCATCGCTATTAGTTATCATCCAAATGAATTATTCTTATGAAGAGTTAATATATATGACGTTTTAACTGAATCTGAAAGAAACTCTTTGCTAGCATCCAGACTTTATGCACAGCGATCTCTGGGGGAAGTGAACCGAAGCCAGACACCTTCGAAAGTATAAAGGAACGGTTTGAGTGAACAGAATGTACTGAATATGACAAAAACAACGGAGAAATCAATAACTGGTGAGGATAAGACGTTTATGGTACTTGCGAGTGTAGTCGAACACCCGCATACTAGTAATACGAAACTTAGTCGTCTGTTAGATTAAATCAAACTTGAGATCCAGAATAATTAGGAAATATGTAATTCATGAAAGAAATTTTCAGAATCGCTTACATTTTTGTCAATGGGCAGCAAATAATTATCCTGGCTTTCTCAATTTTTTGTTGTTTACCGACGTTTACCGTCACAACTTTCGTTTTTATAACACATAAAAACCCTCACTTTATCACACCTGCAAACTTTCAAAATCGTTAGTCATTAAATGTGTGGGCGGGAATAGTGGGTAGTTACATAATTGGACTTTACTTCTTTGATGAAAAGGTTAATGGAAGAGAGTATCTTCGCTTTCTACGGGCGGATTTTCAAAACTTTTTGAAGACATCTTCAAATATGTCAGTAAACATAACCTTTATTTTATATCGTTGTTAACCAATAGTGTAAAAATGAAATACTGCAACTGGACATTGCCGGAATTAAAAAATTGAAATGCGATGTTCACTTACTTTGTTTGGCAGTTGACTAAGGAAGTCTGGCCCCATTCCTGCCTTCCATTGGTTGAACGAATATTTTAGTGCGTAGAACAAGAGCGCTCGTAGTTCTTTAATTGACCCCTAATTGCTCCTATAGTGATTATCTCAGAAATTACAAAAGATAGGTATAGGACAGTGTTAACAGAAATGAAAGAGAATAAAAAAAGGGAACAAAATGCCTTAATAAAATACCGGGTGTTCCATGGAAAAAAAAAATTGGTATGGGAAAATTTCAGGAAGTAGGCTTTGAAAAGACAAAGTTTTTAGAGGTATTGTCGAGTGCAACTTATACCAAATGGTGCAGAATTTTCTTGGCTACAAGCACCACCAAAGTTAATGTTTTTACTTTTGAAAACAATGTGAAAATAATTTTTTTCTGAACACGTGTTTTGGTCAAATATTTTCAAAATAAGTTAATAACTGAAAAACTATTGGCTGAATTTTGAAAAATCAAAAACAGTTGAATAGACAATTTAGAGCAGTACTTGAAAATCCAAAAATATATAGGGTGATCATTTAAAAAAATTAAGTTCCGTGCATTTCCGGTGGAACCGGAAGTGCGTCAGAGCTTAAAGTATTTTTACAATATGCGCCACAAGCAACCATGGATCTTCCACTAATTGTTTTTTCTTTTAATTAAAACACAAAGAGCAATCGAGGAAGCGGCTACTAATGACTCACCAGGCTTGGTTACGCACTAAGTATCACTTCGAGTATAAAATTACTCTGCGAGATTGTTTGCAAAAAATAATCGAATTAAAGAAAACATCGAGTTATGGAAGACTCTTTTTCTTTCGAATAAGAAAAGTGTAGATTCCATATTCGCTACGGCGGCGGCCATAGAAATGAACATGTAATTATATTGGTAGAATTACGTGTTCAAGAATATCCAAATAATAACATTTATAATTTCTAACGTATATATTGTTGAAAAATAACCTTCAGGTTTACTTTTTCTTTAATAAATATTTTTATTATACGATCGTCATATGGAACAATAAACAAGACAATATTGCATTGAGATCCTGGAAAACAAATATAATATTGTAATTGCTTCAACGAAAATTTGACATATAGTTTAATTTAACAGGAATTCAATTCTCTAAATCATCAGCCCTGACAAGCAGAAAATCCACATGTATTGCATGAAATGCAGTTATTGCGATGTTCAATAGAATATTTGTTCCAGTTTTTATCTTGCTTTGTCTACAACATAATAATGAAGAATTGCAGCACATATTCATCTAATATAATAACATATTTCTCTGAAATATTATGCATTTTAAACATATGAAACGGGAAGTAGATAGTCGTCTAGCTAATGGACACTTTCACTCAATATATGAAAATATTTGATGAATTAAACACATCCTTAACAAATACAAAAGAAAAAGCAGAATCTGGAAAGTCTTAGTATTATGAACGTGAAAATGATTATCATGATAAACTTTGAAATCAAATCACAAGTTTTTCTCCCAACAGTGTTGCAACATTTATTTCTAAAAACATAAAATCTTCTTTTCATATACTTGCCTGTTTCTTTTTATAACAGTATTGCTCTTTTATTTTGTGCTTTACATATTTATAAGAATTGTTAATAAGACGTTATTTGTAATGCTAATGAAGATATAAGAAATAAATGTTGCTTTAACTGGTATTGGGTTAAGTTAATGAAGTTTTACTACTTTTTTTTACATTAATTTTTATTTTAAAATAAAGTGTAGCTATAGTTTACTTTTATTAACATCTAATTACATTATGAACAATAAATAATTATTTAATAGTAGCAAATATTTATATACATAAAAAATAATTAATATATCACGAAATATAAACATATATTTTTGTATATATATTTTTTGCTTAAAAATATTACTAATTCTTCAATGTATTATTAAAATATTTCAAGGTATAATATATTCACAATCATTTAAGTAGGTAGTCATAATAAACATATGGAATGTTGTTACTGAGTAAATTGGAATTTTTTATTAAAAATGTATTCAGCTCTGCTTTGTATTAGGAACTATTAATTACATTACAAAATAAAAGTGGCCTTTTAAAATTTATTGAAATTGAATAGGAGAATAAAGAAACTCAAATATAGCCTGAGAACCTAATACGTCTTCAAATGAACGACATATGTAGTGTTGCATGTTTACGACTTTGCTCATGCACTGATTAATAGTATAACAAACAAAATTTATTTTATATTGCAAGTAGTATAGCTATGCGGGTACGAGCCCAAAGTCCCATGTATTTTCCTATGGAGGTTCATTTTGCAATTCCAGGTCGTTTGAAATTTATACAGGGTGTAATCTCTTTCGTGCACGAGGCAAGTGCGCCAAACTTCCGAGCTGTGTTACGGATCGGATTGTATATATATTATACCATCGGCTTTTATAGTATGTGTGACAAACTTCAGACCTCTCCTGAAGCAGATATTTATATGATCTGAATTGCTTTCAAACAGCTTTCCAACTGGTTTGAACAGATGCCGATGTGACGAGAACAGCTTTTGAACAGCTCTTGAACTGCTTCCCAGCTGTTGTGGACAGATACCGTGCTTTTGAACAAGTTTGAAAAGCTGTTTAAATCACTTCGATATCTGTTCGGTATCTGCCCACAAGAGCCTTGAAGCAGTTCAAGAGCTGTTCAGGTCACATCGTTATCTGTTCAAACCAGTTGGAAAGCTGTTTAATAGCAATGCAGGTCATATTGGTATCTGCTTCGGGAGAGGTCTGAAGTTTGTCACACAGAGAAAAGTAAGGAAGAAATTTCCAATATATTCTGTTAAGGAGACTTCCTCTTTTGAATGTCACCGTTCTGTGAAAGAAAACACAAATTGCGTTCAAATACATTTTTATTTTATAATTCGGTGTGTCGCAATACGTGGGGCCGCTCTGCATCTATACATACGATAAATATAGATATAGATATATCAATAAAGGAAATATTGCGGATACATAATAAAAAGAGGAGAAAGACTATATATATATAGTGTGTCAATAAAGTAAGGAACACCCTGAATATCAGCTTTAAAACATATCTCTAGCAAAAACGCTCAGACACGTATTTTTTTATTTTTGAAGGCGCATTTTCTTAGATTAAATTGAAGTATACAAGGTTATCAAAAAAGAAGATATGACGTTATCATGTGTTTTTTTAAATGGAATACCCTGTATATTTTTAAGAAAATCAAAAGAGCTTCTCATGAAGATTTCAACGATATATGAGTTGTTGGGGATATCTTTAATATTTACTTGTAGAAAATGAAAAAACACTTTTGGTGGAACAACGTCATAAAATAATTACAATAGAGTTTAACTTGTTTATTTTTAAATCTAAAACAAAAATTTACTTAAGTAAATGTTCAAATTGCTGCCCGTTCACAATCTGACAGTAGCTTAGGCGAGAAATAAACTCATTCTGAACATTGCTGATTACATCTGGCGTGATTCTTCGGATCTCTTGGCGTATGCGTTCCTTTAAATCATTAATATTTTGAGGTCTATTTACATAAACTTTGCTTTTTAGGTAACCCCACAGGAAGAAATCTAGTGGTATTAAGTCAGGGGAGCGAGCTGGCCACTCAACAACCCCACGTCTGCCAATCCATCGGTTATTAAAAATCAAATTTAGAAAGTCACGCACAGGTCGAGAATAATGAGGAGGTGCCCCATCTTGTTGGAACCAGATTTCATTACTAGGACTGTCAGGGGTATTTGGATCAGGATAAAGTTCCACAAGCGCAGGAAGAAGCTCTAACTGTAAAAAAATCCAAATAGATATCCCCATTTAAATTTCCATAAAAAAAGAAAGGTCCTAAAATCCTATTTTTTAGTATTCCAGCCCAGACGTTCACCTTCTGAGGGTGTTGACTTCGAGCTTCCTGCATCCAGTGAGGATTATGTTCCGTCCAGTATCTACAATTTTGTCGGTTAACTGTTCCGTTTAAAGAAAAAGTTACCTCATCTGAAAATAAAATGTTTCTAGCAAACATTTCATCACGTTCACAAAGTATTTGCAAGTTTTCTGAAAACTCCAAACGGCGATCAAAATCATCTTCCGACAATTCATGGTCAAGATGCACTTTATAAGGATGATATTTCTGCTTATGCCAAATTTTTCTAACAGTCTCATGGCTGCAATTAAAGTTTAAAGCTGCTTGACGAGTAGCACAATTCGGATTATCTTGCACTGTCAAAAGAACATTTAACTTAGTTTCATCATCCACTTTTAGTCGCCCAGTTTTAGGTAGATCCCTAACATTTCCGTACTCCTCATACTTTAGAAGTATTTTACTTACAGTTGAGCGACAATTCTGTCATGACAACGTTCAAAGATTAAAATTACCAAAAATTATCATGTAGTTCCACCAAAAGTGTTTTTTCAATTTCTACAAGTAAATATTAAAGATATCCCCAACAACTCATATATCGTTGAAATCTTCATGAGAAGCTCTTTTGATTTTCTTAAAAATATACAGGGTATTCCATTTAAAAAAACACATGATAACGTCATATCTTCTTTTTTGATAACCCTGTATACTTCAATTTAATCTAAGAAGATGCGCCTTCAAAAATAAGAAAATACGTGTCTGAGCGTTTTTGCTAGAGATATGTTTTAAAGCTGATATTTAGGGTGTTCCTTACTTTATTGACACACTGTATACATATACAGTGTCTAAATAAAGTTAGGAATAATATTCATATTTTGTTTATTATCGCTGTTTGGGAGAAAATCTCGGACAGGTCAATTTTATTTTCTTCCTCCGTATTTTACGGATGTCAATTTTTTTTCTTTGGTTTACTACTCTGGGACCTATGACGTCTTCGACTTCTTTTTCAAATGGAACCTCCTTATTTTTTTGCTAGAAATAAAAAGTACATTTTTTTCTGAATTCAGCAATACCGCATATGAGGTATTTAAAATTAGTAGTTTTAGAGATACGGAGGATCATAGGTATTAAAATGACAACAATAATTAAACTTGAAAATCAAAAGAGCAAATAGTAATAATTTATTCTTGGGAAGATTAAAAAATTTTACATTAATAAATGTTCAAATTGCCACCCATTTGTTTCTTGGCAATGATAAAGTCGTAGTTGAAATTCTTCCAAAACATTATCTCTCACTTCTAGGTCGATATTTCTGCACTCTGACATGTCAATTATCATTATTAGCACGCTTAATACTCTAAAACTATTAATTTAGTCCCAGAGTAGTAAACCAAAGAAAAAAAATTGACATCCAAAAAATCCGGAGGAACAAAACAAATTGACCTGTCCGAGCTTTTCTCCCAAACAGCGATAATAAACAAAATATGAATATTATTACTTACTTTATTTACACACTGTATATATATACATATACATACGAAAACTGAGGATCTATTGACCACCAAGTATGCGCAGATACCCTACACCGCAGTTCGTACGCATACAAGGGAAGTCTCGGATCGCCTCACGCATCATAGCTCTCTACCAGGGCCGGCAAGTAGTGAACATGGCCGCTGAAGTGGCATGCGTATTATAGGTGCTCCCCATATGTATTCTCAAAATAATTTTAAAATCCAAGTACAAAATATATGAAATATCATTATACAATTAAAAATGGTAAAATAGAATACACATTACAATAGATATAATAATGCATAAAAGCAAAAGAACGCAATCGTATATAAAAAGAAAACACACAAATAAAATAAAATAAAGGATGCTTGAGGCTTAATTAAGTCCTTAACATATTCTGTATTTTGTAGTTAGACTATACTTCATAAAGTCTTCATTCGATTCTAATTAGTAGCCAAATAATTTACAGAATCTCCAGACATTGTCAGAATGTAGTCCTACTTCAAATATTATAATAAGACCTAAGATAAGAACGCCAATAAAAAGTTTTTGCTTTGAACTTCCATGCTTATTGGGTGGCATAAATTACAGGAGTGGCCGTGACAATCAATAATTTCGATTACCCGTTACTATTGACAGTCAAAGTTAATAAATGTTGCGGTGTGAACGGTCATTAATTTATACATATAATAATTTTAATTTTTCGTCTCAGAAAATATATTTAATGAAATTCGTGTCTTCTTAAACCAGAGCTTATACTGCATTCGTTACGCTATCTACAAAGATAAATAACCGTACCAAAGTTAGATAATTCACATATATAAATACATACGCTACAATAGCAATAATTAAAACAACACTAGACTGATTCGGCATTTCATTTTAGATGCGTTACATCATATTGTACATAATAAAAATAAGACGTATGCTAGCAAGGGTGTGTTACAGCATTTACCGGAAACCGTGCTCTCAAATAAAAACAAAATAGCACGACAACCATTAGGTGAAGCGACATGCTTTTTAAATACATACATTAAAAGAATGTCAATTATCATCAAGTGTTTTCCTAAGGAATCCTGGGGAAATTGAACAAGAATCGACGTTGTCTGTAGCACATAAGCAAGAAACATGTTACATTATTAGTGAAAGTATTATTGTATAACGTCTGACTTTTACAATTTAATTTATTACTGATATATTTCTATCTTTCTCATACTGCATCACCAAGGATGCCAATAACTTGGTGATAAACATAAGTAATTTCGACGCTGTTATTATTAAATAATTCAGTTTTCTTTTCTTATTATCATCTTCTTCCGTTTGTTTGGCCGCTCTTACTCTTTTACGAAAAAAAAGAACTATTCGAAGTCAATGAAAGTATGCCTTTAATATTTACATTGCTTGCACTACAAGAAAAAGTGTTACACTCTGTTGACTTGGTGATTATGTATTGAGTTTAATTACATTTCGTGTTTTATAACAGTTATTGCTATTTTGTGGAACTGGAACTAAGACATCATTATTGGGTAGAAAATGATCGCGAATTTTTCTGTTTTTTTTTTTTTTTTTTTTTTGATTGAGTAAGATATACTATAATTCCAGTTATGAAATGAGGTAGTAATAGCTTACATAATTTTTTAAAAAATTCGTTATTCTAAAACATGATAGTTACAAATATTTACATATATTACTTATATTAGCGTGTAAATAAAGTAAAAACTTTTTAAATTTGACTGGATGTATTTTGGCCAGCAATCAGCAATTGATAAGAAAAATATTACGTAATAAGTAGGATGTAATCTTAAGAATATAAAGAACTAAGGTATGATTCATAAAAGACCCAAATGGACAAATTAAAGATATTATGAAGAGGAAGGGAGAATATTTATATGAATTAATGAATAATATAAAACAAAAGCAGGATAATACAATAATCTTAATGGTAGACTATATAGATACGTAAGGTCCAAAAATCAAAATAAATAATTAAGAATAGAGATGGAACTAGAAGAAGCAATCGAAAAATTTCAATTAGGAAAATCTACAGGATGGATGATATTGATGCATTGAAATCTCTGGGACAATAAGAAAGAAAGAAATTTTCAACGTTTTAATTATATTTTATAATCCGGCAATTTATACCACAAGTATGATATTTAGTTATTATACACCGTATACATGAAATACCAGTTCACAAAAAGTGGAACAACTATTTCTCTGTTCTGGTCTGATCTGAAGCTGTATAAAATCATTATTAGAAAGAAATAGAGAAATAAGATAGAAATGCAATTAAAACATATGCATCGTGGTTTTAGACACGACCATGAGGTATTAGACATTGTATACAAAGACGAAATTTGGACGAGTCTAGAAAACAAAGATGTGAATACGGATATTATAGAAACAATCGTAAAATATATCAGTACAAGAAACAACAAAAAGAAAACTTGCAACTTACCATTAAAGATCTTTAACGATGAAGTTGAAGTAATGCAAGGTGGTGTATTGAGCCCGCTACTGTTTGTAAGTCTCATTGATGAAGTCGTAAAAAAAGGTTCCAATCGAGTAGTTTACCTGAATTTAAAACCAATAGCAGTAAGCGTCTTTGCAGAAAAACGCGGAAGAATTATAAACAGAGATTAGGATTTGGGCATAGCTTCTGGGAAAATAATATTTGATTTGACATCAGAATTTGAGATGAAATATCAGAACATGTGGAAATTTTTTCAGTATCTAGTTACAACCATAGGCAATAAAGGACATGGGAAGTTTTTTTAAAAACAAAAATGAACGCACATGGAATACCTATTCAGAAATTCCGCTGATGTTCTTATCTTATTTATTTTTGCGTCAACTTAAAATTGCAAATAAATTAAATGCTCAGGATTAAATGTAAATGAAAAGTACATATTTCCAGTATTTTAATCAAATGCTCAGTATAAAATTTAAACCCGGGGGCTAATTGGGATGCAACAAAAAAAGAATTTATTGCTTGTTGACAACTGCACAGTAGATCCCCATTTGGACAAAATATAAAACTTGAATTTCTTCCCCTACAGCACATCATTAGATCAACTAAAGGACATGGGAATAATAAAAATTTCAAGACTTTGTACAGTAGGAAATTGGTAAATTACATAGTGGAGTCTATTGATGACAATTTCCTCGACAGCCAGAGATTAGTGCAAAACTTAACCTTTTGCAGGCAATAGAGTTTCTCTGATAATTGGCGAGCTATTAAAATCAAAACCATACAAAACTGCTTTACTCTTTCTGACTTTAGTCTTTTACATCTCATCACCTCATATACCGGGTGTCTGTTTAAGCTCGGCCACCGGCCATATCTCGGCAGCCGTTTATCGTACAACCTCGCGGAAAAAATCTTGATAGTAAAATGAATGACGATTTTTTAATTCATTGCATATGTTACGTTAGATTCTCCTTTTAAATGTTTTTAAATACTCTAACTATTATTTTTTAAATATCATTTCCTATCCTTTCCAACATTGAAATAAAATAATAATAGTGAACAGTGTAGTTTGCTTTTTTTTTAAATTTTTATCATACAACATGACATGCACAGTGGTACTAAATTACATTATGATGAGATTTCCAAGGTAGGAAAATCGAAATCCCAAGTTATTAGTGTCACTTGTAGTTAAACTTTTTGTACGTATTTAGCAAATTAAGCCTTTTTGGACACCTGCACATAATTATTAAGTTTGTAAAATGTCGTATTCTAACGTTGAAGCTTATGACATAATCAGAATGTATTTTCAATGCTTTGAAAATGCATTCTTGCTTCGGGGAAATATTCCCTAAATTATCCCGAAAGAAGACATTATTGAGTTTTTATTCACCTTGCCAGATGTTCTTGATGTTTATTTATGGGGCAGAATAAAAGACATAGTTTATCACAAAAAGTCGAGTACAACAATTGCTGCCTCCGAAATTGAAGTAACTCTGCTCTCTACTAATCGACAAGTAAACGTGTATTGAAAATGAAGGTGAACACTTTGAACATTTGTTAAGTTGAAGTTTTTTCTTGGTTTTTTTGTACTTTCCGATTTAAATATATTTTCTTTTCCTTTATATTACTTGGTCAATATATTTTCTTATTTATGTTTAGGTATATAATAGGGTCTTTTATTTACCTTCATTTCAGGCGGGGATGATTTAGATATCAATTTGTGTACCCTTTCGTTATTAATGAGTAAATGATTTAATTATAACTAATGCATTATATTATTTTGTTTTTTTTCTCGTTATTGTCTACTTAGTTCATGAGTTATGGAAATTATTTTTGCTGTTTTCCTATAATTAGATCTACCTAAATCAGTTGGGTGATAAAGATATATTATTATTATTATTATTATCATTATTATTATTATTTTATTTCAATGTCTAAAAAGGCAAGACATGAAATTTAAAAATAGCTAGAGAATTTGAAAACATTTAAGAAGAGAATCTAATGTAACATATGCAAGAATTAAAAAATCGGTGAGAAGATAAATACCTTTTTGCAATTAGTACCGTAATCATACCATTTATTTCACTAGTGCTGTAATAGGGTCTATTACACCACTAGTTGCGTAATAGAAATGGAACATTTAAACAGATTTATTTTAAGTTGGTCACATTGCAACAGAAATTGAGATGTCAATATGACATTTTGTAAGCCAGTTTGAGGTTTTTATATTGAAATTCATTGTAAGATTTGATATTTTTAATTAATCTTTGAAATAGTACAACTATTATAAACATTTATATTAACGTTTGAATTATCTTTCGAAGTGATAGTGATACCGTGTGAGTAGGGTACTTACGCCGATTCTGGCGCCTCCTCCCCCTCTCACCCAGCTCCCCCTCACCCCCCCTCGCCCTAGTGGCGCCCTCTGCCAACCCAACTGATGTGGCGCCCCCTCGCGGTCGCCAACCCAACTAAAAATTGCAGATTTCATCATTACCAACCCAACTAAAAATTGCAGATTTCATCATTACCAACCCAACTAAAATTGCAGATTTCATCATTACCAACCCAATGTGGCGCCCCCTCGCGGCCTCCAACCCAACTAAAAATTGCAGATTTCATCATTACCAACCCAACTAAAAATTGCAGATTTCATCATTACCAACCCAATGTGGCGCCCTCTGACGGCCACTAACCAAACTAAGAAATGGCAGATTTCATCACTACCAACCCAATGTGACGCCCTCTCACAGCCACTAACCAAGAAATGGCATCTCTCATGATTGCCATAATGCAGCATCCTCTCACGGTCACTAGCCAAACTAAGGTGACGTCAGACAAAATGGCTGACCATCAAGATGGTCTTTGTTTCTAGAGAATTCCTGAATAAATTACCAGGCTTGCTATCGCGCTTCTCAATGTACTTCAAACAGGTCTAAACATGTTTCCAGCGGAAACCGCAACGGCTGTATGCTTCTGTGATAGCCGCATGCTTGAAATGTATATCTTACTTATAAAATAAAATAAAACAAACAATGTATTTATTATTATTAATTAACAATATGACCAAGTTTCATACCCTCAAGATGGTCGATAAAAATATAAACTTTATATCTAAGATCGGCATACCATTTCAAAATTATAAAATAAATATACAGTATGCTTCTGTGATAGCCGCACGCTTGAAATGCATATCTTACTTATAAAATAAAATAAAACAAACAATGTATTTATTATTATTAATTAACAATATAACCAAGTTTCATACCCTCAAGATGGTCGATAAAAATATAAACTTTATATCTAAGATCGGCATACCATTTCAAAATTATAAAATAAATATACAGTATGCTACTGGACGAGATAGCAACCAAGTATGAATATACAGGACGTTTCAAAGGTAGGATAGAATAGCAAGATGGCCGCCAAAAATCTAATAAACTAAGGTGACGTCAGGCATCCAATCTATCAAAACCATGCACTCAAACTCCTATGAAACATCATCTCAAAACCATCGCTAGAATCAGCTCACAACCGGGTCATGAAGCAGTTCTGAAACCCCTATATTAAAACCACACATTCAAACCACTATCAAATCCCTCTTTTCTCAAAAAGCCATCCAACCATCCATCCATCCATACATCCATCAATCCATCCATCCAACCATCAATCCATCCATCCATCCATCCATCCATACATCCATCCATCCATCCATCCAACCATCCATCCTCAAAACAATACTTTCAAGTCCATTAATCCATCCATCCATCTGGACGAGATAGCAACCAAGTATAAATATACAGGACGTTTCAAAGGTAGGGATTTTTAGAAAAGCAAGATGGCGAATCCAAGATGGCCGCCAAAAATCTAATAAACTAATGTCACGTCAAGCATCCAATCTATCAAAACCGTGCACTCGAACTCCTATGAAACATCATCTCAAAACCATCGCCAGAATCAGCTCACGTCATGAAGCGGTTCTGAAACCCCTATATTAAAACCACACATTCAAACCACTATCAAATCCCTCTTTTCTCAAAAAGCCATCCAACCATCCATCAATCCATCCATCCATCCATACATCCATACATCCATCCATCCATCCATCCATCCATCCATCAATCCATCCATCCATCCATACATCCATCCAACCATCCATCCAACCATCCATCCATCCAACCATCCATTAATCCATCCATCCATCTGGACGAGATAGCAACCAAGTATGAATATACAGGACGTTTCAAAGGTAGGGATTTTTAGAAAAGCAAGATGGCGAATCCAAGATGGCCGCCAAAAATCTAATAAACTAAGGTGTCGTCAGGCATCCAATCTATCAAAACCATGCACTCAAACTCCTATGAAACATCATTTCAAAACCATCGCTAGAATCAGCTCACGTCATGAAGCGGTTCTGAAACCCCTATATTAAAACCACACATTCAAACCACTATCAAATCCCTCTTCTCTCAAAAAGCCATCCAACCATCCATCAATCCATCCATCCATCCATCCATCCATCCATACATCCATCCATCCATCCATCCAACAATCAATCCATCCATCCATCCATCCATACATCCATCCATCCATCCATCCATACATCCATACATCCATCCATCCATCCATCCAACAATCAATCCATCCATCCATCCATCCATACATCCATCCATCCATCCATCCATCCAACCATCCATCCATCCATGCATCCAACCATCCATCCATCCATCAATCCATCTGGATAACATAGCAACCAAATATTAATATACAGAACATTTCAAAGGTAGGGATTTTTAGAAAAGTAAGATAGCGAATCCAAGATGGCCGCCAAAAATCTAATAAACTAAGGTGACGTCAGGCGAAATGGCCGACTATCAATATGATCGATCAAAATATAAACTCAACTTCTAGAAAATACCCAACTCCATATCACGCATCACAACAACAACCACCACCACAACCACCCAACATAGTTTCAAACGCCACAACACCAGACCAACTTAAGAAGATACATCTAGGTCAATCCCCAACACAACATACTTTCAAACGCCACCACCGCGGATTTACATCTAAGATCGGCATACTTTGTCAAAATCATAAAATAAATATATAGTATGGTACTGGATAACATAGCAACCAAACATGAATATACAGGACATTTCAAAAGTAAGACTTTTAGAAAAGTAAAATAATGAGCCCATATTTTAAGAAAACAATTTATTAAAAATAAAACAACTACACACATCAAACAAACCTCAACCATACTTTCAATTTCACAAATATCAAAATTTAAACAAAACAATCAAATGCAAAGGCAAGGAATGTTCTCGAGATGACCCATATAGTGCAATATAACAATGCAGTAAAACGATAGAGGTGAGATACATGGTCTATCAAAAATTTTTATTACCCACTTTTTTTTCAGCAATCAAAACTTTTTTTGACAAAACACTATACATATGAAAATAGACATAACATTAAATATTTCCATTTTAGAGATACCCCAGTTTAATCTCAATTTTAAATAACATAAATTCTTAAATTGATTTAGTTAACTTTCTTATAATATTTAAAAAAGGTTGAAAAAGAAAACATACTAAGTCCCACAACAGATAAAATATGTACTATCTTTTTACACTTCATGTTTAGTACTATCATTAGAAGAAATATGCTTGAGGTACAGCTTTTAATATGAAATTTAGAGGTTTTTATGCAAAATACATAGTTTATCACTAATAAAACTAATTTTGAAACACATTGTCCACATAGCAAATACCACTTCCTGTACATTTTAAAAAATAACAATTTTTATATATCATAAAAGAACCAAACAAAAAACTAATATAAAGACAGCATTAACGTTCTAACCAAAAGATTTACAAAAATATTAAATATATACTTGTTCTAAAAATGCTTCTATCTCTCTTTTACAGTTTATGTTTGTACAGCAGCGAATGTATTACATTTCCTTTGAAATTACATAAAAATCCATGCAATACACTTAAAACATTTGAAAAATCATGTTTGGTAAGCCCACTATATATCAATATTTAAGACAAAAAATTATTATTAATTTTCCATCTACAGATACCCCTGCTTAATATCAATTTGAATTAACATAAATTCATAAAATGAGTCTATCTTTTACAGTTCGTGGGTTGTACTATCATTAGAAGAAATATGATTGACGAGCGGCTTTTAATATGAAATTTAGAGGTTTTTACACAAAAACATAGCTTATGCCTAATAAAAACTAATTTTGAAACACATTGTACACATAGCAAATACCACTTCCTATACATTTAAAAAATAACAATGTTTATACATCATAAAAGAACGAAACAAAAAAAACTAATATAAAGACAGCATTAACGTTCTAACCGAATTCGAGCCATACTTTCCCATGTTTTGTGAGCTGTTGCATTGTCCTGTTGGAAATACCTATGTAAAAGTTCGTCATCATGAAGATTTTGTAAAAACGGTTCAAGTAAATTATTTCGATATCTCTCAGCATTTATCGATCCTTCAAAAAACACAGGTCCAAATATACACCTTCTAGAAACCGCTAGCCAAACACCAATTTTCTGCGGATGGAGAGGCGATTGAATAAACTCATGAGGATTCTCCGAAGACCAAATACGCATATTTTGTTTGTTTATATAGCCGGATAGGTGAAACCATTCTTTTTGTATATATTTGTAGAGTAAAAGCAGCATTCGATCGACTAAGAAATAGTAGCACTTAAAACATTTGAAAAATCATGTTTGGTAAGCCTACTATTTAAGACAAAAATTATTATTTATTTCCATTTACAACAGATAGCCCACTATTTATCAATATTTAAGGGCAAAAAATTATTATTAATTTCCCCATTTACAACAGATTTCCTTGTTTAATCTCAATTTTTGAATAACATAAATTCTTAAATTGATTTAGTTAACTTTCTTATAATATTTAAAAAAGGGCGAGAAAGAAAACATACTAAGTCTCACAACGGATAAAATATATGCTATCTTTTACAGTTCATGTTTTTGTACTATAATTACAAGAAATAAGCCTCGCGATTAGCTTTTAATCTGAAATTTAGATGCTTCATAAAACCACCTCAGAGACACTAAAAAATTATGATTTTCAGCTCAACCAACCATTCAAAAAGTTGATACATCAAATTCATGAATATTAATATCACTCTACACTCTTAATAAAAAATTTAGCAGAAGTCTCACATTAAATGAATACAAAATTTATATATGCACTACATTAAATGAAGATTGAATTTTATACACTGCTTATATCACCAGAAATTTTGTTACAAGATTATATGATTAGATAGACTCATGACTAAGCCTAAACGGACACCAGGCTTTCAATATGTAGTAAAGTTTTTTTTTCTTCATACATTTAATATAAACTAATGATCTATCTTTAGAAAGCATCCACAGGTCCATTAGAACTTGTGGGTGGTGCAACATCTACTTTAACCCTCTTCTTAGGCGGTCCGGCAACATGCTCACATGTATCCACACCCTCCCTACAAATACCGCAAACAAAATTGCGGTGGAGAGTATTCACATGTCGCTCCATGCTATCACGCCGGGTGAAGGATTTTCCGCAAATGATGTAATTCATTCTATGAAAAACAAATTAAAAATAATTAATATAATAAATTTAAGAGAATAAAAAGCTATTGAAACCTAATTTTTAATATATCGAAATTGCCAATTTATTTGACTGATCCGCATATATTTAACTAAAAAATACCTGTATTATTCAGAATTTATTTAAATTATTAAAAAAAATCTCTTTAAAGAACCATATAAAATAATTAACTTAATTATATAAATTTACATTAAAAACAATTTAAAGAAAGCACTAAATGCAAAAAATACTTGTATTATACAAAATTTATTTAAATTATTGAAAAAATCTTTTTAAAGAACCGTATAAAATAATCAACTTAATTATATAAATTTACACGCTTAAACGTTAAAAACAATATAAAGAAGCTACTAAATGCATATAAAATACTTTGAGGCACCCTGGATTAATTGTATATAAAAATAATATTCAATAAAATATTCAATAAAATTAGCACCATTAAATTATTAAGAATAGCCTTATAATTGAAAAACAATTTTTAAAAAGTCCTATAAAATTTTAGAGTGGTAGAAAAACTATGATCCGCGTATATTTAACTAAAAATACCTGTATTATTGAGAATTTATTGATAAAACCTTATAAAATAATCAATTTAATAATATAAATTTACGCACCTAAAAATTTAAAAAAAAGAAAAAAAAGAAAACAATATAAAGAAGCTACTAAATACAAATAAAATACTTGAAACATATCCTGGATTAATTGTATATAAAAATAATATTCAATAAAATAGTAATAAAATTTACGCCATTAAATTATTAAAAATAGTCTAATTGAAAAAACAATTTTTAAAAAGCCCTATGAAATTTTAGAGTGGTAGAAAAACTAATGAAAAATATTGCAAGTTAATATTATATAAATTAGGGTTTCTAAATACCTTATAGTAAACACAAACAAGCACTAAAAACGATGTTGACTGTTTAAAGACACTGGTTATAATAAAATTAAATATGCCGATCTACATATATATAGATACACATCTGTTTTTTCCCGCGCATACATATATATACATATATACGTATGCGACCAGAGGTAATTTAGCGCTGTAAAATGCCTTTCTCACGGTGGTCCGGCTACAATAGGCCCTTTTTCACACACACACACACACACACATATATATATATATATATATATATATATATATGTATATGTATGTATGTGAACGGAGATAATTAGTAGCGGCCACATTCCATTCTCACGGGTGACTGTGTGTTCTAAAGCATCTGTTTAATTTTTAGCGTCGCATACCTGCATCCAATGAGGGTCTCGAGTCCGGGAATTTCGTCTTTCTACCTGTACAGATAGATCTGTCTTTATATAAAATTCGTATATATTAACTATGATTTTAGTTTTAAAATAAAAAATAATAAGAAGGTTAAAATAATTCGTTATTTTGTAGATAGTTGCATAGAGCTAAAACATTATTTTGCATGCATATACATTCTCCAGTAGTTTTATTATTATGATAAAAACAATGATTGACATTTTTAATAAGCTTTGGTACATCATTAAAATATTCCAGTAAATTAAATGCTAATGATGTAAAAATACCTAAAAATATTTCGTAAAACAAGAGTATTTTAGTTAAATATACGGAGATCCATATGAAAAACTACGAAAGTTATATTAATGTTAAATATTAAATAATTTAATTAAATGAAAACACATCGTTTCACAAAAATTATGTTTTATTAAACACAAGATGTACATTTCATTTACCATAACAGTACATTATAAACCTTTCTTAATATTGATGATACAGGATCAGTTAAATTAGTATAGTTGTTAAGAAATTGGAGGAGCATTTGATAGTATTTTCTTCATAAAAGTAGTATGTATTATAATATAAGATAGTGTTATAAACTATACAATAAATATTATTCAGTATTGGAATACACAATGAATAACACAAATTTGAGTAGAGAAAGATAAATATTTCTAATTGCACATGTGTGAATTTGAATTTATCGGGAATATACAGAGTAATTATTTACATCTGATGGTGAAACATGGTCGCGTATTTTTATATCATTCAGTAATTTAATTTGCTCTATAGCTAGACAATGAGGTGGATGCTAAGCATTAATTTGTACACACGTAATGTTATAATCGTCAGTGTAACATATATATTCAAGTCTAACACAAACTTTTTGATTTATTGAAACCCCAATAGAAATTATCACTATTTCGAGAAGAATAGTCATGTACCTGTACATATTCAAAGCCGCTGAAGTATGAGTACATTAACAGCTGTATACGCGTGTCTTTATCATCCACTTTAATGTGTTACTGTAATTCCAGTTACTTTTTTTATTTATACGTACATATATTGTGAATTATTACACTAATTATAAATCAAAATTAATTATAGATAGACAAACATTATACAGATATATTGCAAACATGTAATGCTAAGATAATCAGAGTGATATATACATACATGTGAAGAAATTTATAGTTTATTCAATCTCTTATTAAAAGAGTTATTAATATTTTTCAAATGAATACCTGGCAGTGGTGGAAAACTGTTGAAATTTGGATAGATTAATAGTTACATATGCGAGCTTCAGAATAGCTTCTGAACATGTTGGGGAGAGGTTTAAACTGCTTTCTATTCAACATGAACTCCGGTGAACTTGTTAAAAAAACCGGTTCTGTATCGGTTCAGTTTGACAGGAGCGGCTTTTAGAATTCTAAGTCATGAATGGCACACCAAAGATAGGTATTTTTTTATTAAACTGTATTATCACACCCTCTTCCGAAGCCGATGCGTCACCATTTATCTTAGGGCTATAGCTGGATCAGCAAGAATTGCAGAACCAGCACCAGCCCTAAGATAATTGGTGAAGCATCGGCATCGGAAGAGGGTGTGATAATACAGTTTAATAAAAAAATACCTATCTGTGGTGCGCCATTCATGACTTAGAATTCTAAAAGCCGCTCCTGTCAAACTGAACCGATACAGAACCGGTTTTTTTAACAAGTTCACCGGAGTTCATGTTGAATAGAAAGCAGTTTAAACCTCTCCCCAACATGTTCAGAAGCTATTCTGAAGCTCGCATATGTAACTATTAATCTATCCAAATTTCAACAGTTTTCCACCACTGCCAGGTATTCATTTGAAAAATATTAATAACTCTTTTAATAAGAGATTGAATAAACTATAAATTTCTTCACATGTATGTATATATCACTCTGATTATCTTAGCATTACATGTTTGCAATATATCTGTATAATGTTTGTCTATCTATAATTAATTTTGATTTATAATTAGTGTAATAATTCACAATATATGTACGTATAAATAAAAAAAGTAACTGGAATTACAGTAACACATTAAAGTGGATGATAAAGACACGCGTATACAGCTGTTAATGTACTCATACTTCAGCGGCTTTGAATATGTACAGGTACATGACTATTCTTCTCGAAATAGTGATAATTTCTATTGGGGTTTCAATAAATCAAAAAGTTTGTGTTAGACTTGAATATATATGTTACACTGACGATTATAACATTACGTGTGTACAAATTAATGCTTAGCATCCACCTCATTGTCTAGCTATAGAGCAAATTAAATTACTGAATGATATAAAAATACGCGACCATGTTTCACCATCAGATGTAAATAATTACTCTGTATATTCCCGATAAATTCAAATTCACACATGTGCAATTAGAAATATTTATCTTTCTCTACTCAAATTTGTGTTATTCATTGTGTATTCCAATACTGAATAATATTTATTGTATAGTTTATAACACTATCTTATATTATAATACATACTACTTTTATGAAGAAAATACTATCAAATGCTCCTCCAATTTCTTAACAACTATACTAATTTAACTGATCCTGTATCATCAATATTAAGAAAGGTTTATAATGTACTGTTATGGTAAATGAAATGTACATCTTGTGTTTAATAAAACATAATTTTTGTGAAACGATGTGTTTTCATTTAATTAAATTATTTAATATTTAACATTAATATAACTTTCGTAGTTTTTCATATGGATCTCCGTATATTTAACTAAAATACTCTTGTTTTACGAAATATTTTTAGGTATTTTTACATCATTAGCATTTAATTTACTGGAATATTTTAATGATGTACCAAAGCTTATTAAAAATGTCAATCATTGTTTTTATCATAATAATAAAACTACTGGAGAATGTATATGCATGCAAAATAATGTTTTAGCTCTATGCAACTATCTACAAAATAACGAATTATTTTAACCTTCTTATTATTTTTTATTTTAAAACTAAAATCATAGTTAATATATACGAATTTTATATAAAGACAGATCTATCTGTACAGGTAGAAAGACGAAATTCCCGGACTCGAGACCCTCATTGGATGCAGGTATGCGACGCTAAAAATTAAACAGATGCTTTAGAACACACAGTCACCCGTGAGAATGGAATGTGGCCGCTACTAATTATCTCCGTTCACATACATACATATACATATATATATATATATATATATATGTGTGTGTGTGTGTGTGTGTGAAAAAGGGCCTATTGTAGCCGGACCACCGTGAGAAAGGCATTTTACAGCGCTAAATTACCTCTGGTCGCATACGTATATATGTATATATATGTATGCGCGGGAAAAAACAGATGTGTATCTATATATATGTAGATCGGCATATTTAATTTTATTATAACCAGTGTCTTTAAACAGTCAACATCGTTTTTAGTGCTTGTTTGTGTTTACTATAAGGTATTTAGAAACCCTAATTTATATAATATTAACTTGCAATATTTTTCATTAGTTTTTCTACCACTCTAAAATTTCATAGGGCTTTTTAAAAATTGTTTTTTCAATTAGACTATTTTTAATAATTTAATGGCGTAAATTTTATTACTATTTTATTGAATATTATTTTTATATACAATTAATCCAGGATATGTTTCAAGTATTTTATTTGTATTTAGTAGCTTCTTTATATTGTTTTCTTTTTTTTCTTTTTTTTAAATTTTTAGGTGCGTAAATTTATATTATTAAATTGATTATTTTATAAGGTTTTATCAATAAATTCTCAATAATACAGGTATTTTTAGTTAAATATACGCGGATCATAGTTTTTCTACCACTCTAAAATTTTATAGGACTTTTTAAAAATTGTTTTTCAATTATAAGGCTATTCTTAATAATTTAATGGTGCTAATTTTATTGAATATTTTATTGAATATTATTTTTATATACAATTAATCCAGGGTGCCTCAAAGTATTTTATATGCATTTAGTAGCTTCTTTATATTGTTTTTAACGTTTAAGCGTGTAAATTTATATAATTAAGTTGATTATTTTATACGGTTCTTTAAAAAGATTTTTTCAATAATTTAAATAAATTTTGTATAATACAAGTATTTTTTGCATTTAGTGCTTTCTTTAAATTGTTTTTAATGTAAATTTATATAATTAAGTTAATTATTTTATATGGTTCTTTAAAGAGATTTTTTTTAATAATTTAAATAAATTCTGAATAATACAGGTATTTTTTAGTTAAATATATGCGGATCAGTCAAATAAATTGGCAATTTCGATATATTAAAAATTAGGTTTCAATAGCTTTTTATTCTCTTAAATTTATTATATTAATTATTTTTAATTTGTTTTTCATAGAATGAATTACATCATTTGCGGAAAATCCTTCACCCGGCGTGATAGCATGGAGCGACATGTGAATACTCTCCACCGCAATTTTGTTTGCGGTATTTGTAGGGAGGGTGTGGATACATGTGAGCATGTTGCCGGACCGCCTAAGAAGAGGGTTAAAGTAGATGTTGCACCACCCACAAGTTCTAATGGACCTGTGGATGCTTTCTAAAGATAGATCATTAGTTTATATTAAATGTATGAAGAAAAAAAAACTTTACTACATATTGAAAGCCTGGTGTCCGTTTAGGCTTAGTCATGAGTCTATCTAATCATATAATCTTGTAACAAAATTTCTGGTGATATAAGCAGTGTATAAAATTCAATCTTCATTTAATGTAGTGCATATATAAATTTTGTATTCATTTAATGTGAGACTTCTGCTAAATTTTTTATTAAGAGTGTAGAGTGATATTAATATTCATGAATTTGATGTATCAACTTTTTGAATGGTTGGTTGAGCTGAAAATCATAATTTTTTAGTGTCTCTGAGGTGGTTTTATGAAGCATCTAAATTTCAGATTAAAAGCTAATCGCGAGGCTTATTTCTTGTAATTATAGTACAAAAACATGAACTGTAAAAGATAGCATATATTTTATCCGTTGTGAGACTTAGTATGTTTTCTTTCTCGCCCTTTTTTAAATATTATAAGAAAGTTAACTAAATCAATTTAAGAATTTATGTTATTCAAAAATTGAGATTAAACAAGGAAATCTGTTGTAAATGGGGAAATTAATAATAATTTTTTGCCCTTAACTATTGATAAATAGTGGGCTATCTGTTGTAAATGGAAATAAATAATAATTTTTGTCTTAAATAGTAGGCTTACCAAACATGATTTTTCAAATGTTTTAAGTGCTACTATTTCTTAGTCGATCGAATGCTGCTTTTACTCTACAAATATATACAAAAAGAATGGTTTCACCTATCCGGCTATATAAACAAACAAAATATGCGTATTTGGTCTTCGGAGAATCCTCATGAGTTTATTCAATCGCCTCTCCATCCGCAGAAAATTGGTGTTTGGCTAGCGGTTTCTAGAAGGTGTATATTTGGACCTGTGTTTTTTGAAGGATCGATAAATGCTGAGAGATATCGAAATAATTTACTTGAACCGTTTTTACAAAATCTTCATGATGACGAACTTTTACATAGGTATTTCCAACAGGACAATGCAACAGCTCACAAAACATGGGAAAGTATGGCTCGAATTCGGTTAGAACGTTAATGCTGTCTTTATATTAGTTTTTTTTGTTTCGTTCTTTTATGATGTATAAACATTGTTATTTTTTAAATGTATAGGAAGTGGTATTTGCTATGTGTACAATGTGTTTCAAAATTAGTTTTTATTAGGCATAAGCTATGTTTTTGTGTAAAAACCTCTAAATTTCATATTAAAAGCCGCTCGTCAATCATATTTCTTCTAATGATAGTACAACCCACGAACTGTAAAAGATAGACTCATTTTATGAATTTATGTTAATTCAAATTGATATTAAGCAGGGGTATCTGTAGATGGAAAATTAATAATAATTTTTTGTCTTAAATATTGATATATAGTGGGCTTACCAAACATGATTTTTCAAATGTTTTAAGTGTATTGCATGGATTTTTATGTAATTTCAAAGGAAATGTAATACATTCGCTGCTGTACAAACATAAACTGTAAAAGAGAGATAGAAGCATTTTTAGAACAAGTATATATTTAATATTTTTGTAAATCTTTTGGTTAGAACGTTAATGCTGTCTTTATATTAGTTTTTTGTTTGGTTCTTTTATGATATATAAAAATTGTTATTTTTTAAAATGTACAGGAAGTGGTATTTGCTATGTGGACAATGTGTTTCAAAATTAGTTTTATTAGTGATAAACTATGTATTTTGCATAAAAACCTCTAAATTTCATATTAAAAGCTGTACCTCAAGCATATTTCTTCTAATGATAGTACTAAACATGAAGTGTAAAAAGATAGTACATATTTTATCTGTTGTGGGACTTAGTATGTTTTCTTTTTCAACCTTTTTTAAATATTATAAGAAAGTTAACTAAATCAATTTAAGAATTTATGTTATTTAAAATTGAGATTAAACTGGGGTATCTCTAAAATGGAAATATTTAATGTTATGTCTATTTTCATATGTATAGTGTTTTGTCAAAAAAAGTTTTGATTGCTGAAAAAAAAGTGGGTAATAAAAATTTTTGATAGACCATGTATCTCACCTCTATCGTTTTACTGCATTGTTATATTGCACTATATGGGTCATCTCGAGAACATTCCTTGCCTTTGCATTTGATTGTTTTGTTTAAATTTTGATATTTGTGAAATTGAAAGTATGGTTGAGGTTTGTTTGATGTGTGTAGTTGTTTTATTTTTAATAAATTGTTTTCTTAAAATATGGGCTCATTATTTTACTTTTCTAAAAGTCTTACTTTTGAAATGTCCTGTATATTCATGTTTGGTTGCTATGTTATCCAGTACCATACTATATATTTATTTTATGATTTTGACAAAGTATGCCGATCTTAGATGTAAATCCGCGGTGGTGGCGTTTGAAAGTATGTTGTGTTGGGGATTGACCTAGATGTATCTTCTTAAGTTGGTCTGGTGTTGTGGCGTTTGAAACTATGTTGGGTGGTTGTGGTGGTGGTTGTTGTTGTGATGCGTGATATGGAGTTGGGTATTTTCTAGAAGTTGAGTTTATATTTTGATCGATCATATTGATAGTCGGCCATTTCGCCTGACGTCACCTTAGTTTATTAGATTTTTGGCGGCCATCTTGGATTCGCTATCTTACTTTTCTAAAAATCCCTACCTTTGAAATGTTCTGTATATTAATATTTGGTTGCTATGTTATCCAGATGGATTGATGGATGGATGGATGGTTGGATGCATGGATGGATGGATGGTTGGATGGATGGATGGATGGATGGATGTATGGATGGATGGATGGATGGATTGATTGTTGGATGGATGGATGGATGGATGTATGGATGTATGGATGGATGGATGGATGGATGTATGGATGGATGGATGGATGGATTGATTGTTGGATGGATGGATGGATGGATGTATGGATGGATGGATGGATGGATGGATGGATTGATGGATGGTTGGATGGCTTTTTGAGAGAAGAGGAATTTGATAGTGGTTTGAATGTGTGGTTTTAATATAGGGGTTTCAGAACCGCTTCATGACGTGAGCTGATTCTAGCGATGGTTTTGAAATGATGTTTCATAGGAGTTTGAGTGCATGGTTTTGATAGATTGGATGCCTGACGACACCTTAGTTTATTAGATTTTTGGCGGCCATCTTGGATTCGCCATCTTGCTTTTCTAAAAATCCCTACCTTTGAAACGTCCTGTATATTCATACTTGGTTGCTATCTCGTCCAGATGGATGGATGGATTAATGGATGGTTGGATGGATGGATGGTTGGATGGATGGTTGGATGGATGTATGGATGGATGGATGGATTGATGGATGGATGGATGGATGGATGGATGGATGTATGGATGTATGGATGGATGGATGGATTGATGGATGGTTGGATGGCTTTTTGAGAAAAGAGGGATTTGATAGTGGTTTGAATGTGTGGTTTTAATATAGGGGTTTCAGAACCGCTTCATGACGTGAGCTGATTCTGGCGATGGTTTTGAGATGATGTTTCATAGGAGTTCGAGTGCACGGTTTTGATAGATTGGATGCTTGACGTGACATTAGTTTATTAGATTTTTGGCGGCCATCTTGGATTCGCCATCTTGCTTTTCTAAAAATCCCTACCTTTGAAACGTCCTGTATATTTATACTTGGTTGCTATCTCGTCCAGATGGATGGATGGATTAATGGACTTGAAAGTATTGTTTTGAGGATGGATGGTTGGATGGATGGATGGATGGATGTATGGATGGATGGATGGATGGATGGATTGATGGTTGGATGGATGGATTGATGGATGTATGGATGGATGGATGGTTGGATGGCTTTTTGAGAAAAGAGGGATTTGATAGTGGTTTGAATGTGTGGTTTTAATATAGGGGTTTCAGAACTGCTTCATGACCCGGTTGTGAGCTGATTCTAGCGATGGTTTTGAGATGATGTTTCATAGGAGTTTGAGTGCATGGTTTTGATAGATTGGATGCCTGACGTCACCTTAGTTTATTAGATTTTTGGCGGCCATCTTGCTATTCTATCCTACCTTTGAAACGTCCTGTATATTCATACTTGGTTGCTATCTCGTCCAGTAGCATACTGTATATTTATTTTATAATTTTGAAATGGTATGCCGATCTTAGATATAAAGTTTATATTTTTATCGACCATCTTGAGGGTATGAAACTTGGTTATATTGTTAATTAATAATAATAAATACATTGTTTGTTTTATTTTATTTTATAAGTAAGATATGCATTTCAAGCGTGCGGCTATCACAGAAGCATACTGTATATTTATTTTATAATTTTGAAATGGTATGCCGATCTTAGATATAAAGTTTATATTTTTATCGACCATCTTGAGGGTATGAAACTTGGTCATATTGTTAATTAATAATAATAAATACATTGTTTGTTTTATTTTATTTTATAAGTAAGATATACATTTCAAGCATGCGGCTATCACAGAAGCATACAGCCGTTGCGGTTTCCGCTGGAAACATGTTTAGACCTGTTTGAAGTACATTGAGAAGCGCGATAGCAAGCCTGGTAATTTATTCAGGAATTCTCTAGAAACAAAGACCATCTTGATGGTCAGCCATTTTGTCTGACGTCACCTTAGTTTGGCTAGTGACCGTGAGAGGATGCTGCATTATGGCAATCATGAGAGATGCCATTTCTTGGTTAGTGGCTGTGAGAGGGCGTCACATTGGGTTGGTAGTGATGAAATCTGCCATTTCTTAGTTTGGTTAGTGGCCGTCAGAGGGCGCCACATTGGGTTGGTAATGATGAAATCTGCAATTTTTAGTTGGGTTGGTAATGATGAAATCTGCAATTTTTAGTTGGGTTGGAGGCCGCGAGGGGGCGCCACATTGGGTTGGTAATGATGAAATCTGCAATTTTAGTTGGGTTGGTAATGATGAAATCTGCAATTTTTAGTTGGGTTGGTAATGATGAAATCTGCAATTTTTAGTTGGGTTGGCGACCGCGAGGGGGCGCCACATCAGTTGGGTTGGCAGAGGGCGCCACTAGGGCGAGGGGGGGTGAGGGGGAGCTGGGTGAGAGGGGGAGGAGGCGCCAGAATCGGCGTAAGTACCCTACTCGTGTGCAGTAGAAACATTCTGTTGAAAATTATCAAAAATGTGTCAATTTTAAATTAACTTGTCAATTTAAATCTTGTGCCAAACCAAGGTGACAACCGCCACAAAATTTCCCTTGATTATCAAATTTTTCTCGTTTTGCTTTTACAAAAAGAGAAATTTTAAAACTAATTGCAAAAAATAGCATAAAAGACACGTTTCATTTGACATTAAAGCACTCATTCAGTTAAGAAACTCGTGGCTACGCCACACGTTTCTTAAACTCTGAATTCGTACTTTGAAACGTCAAAATGAAACTTGTCCTTTAATATACTATTATGGAAGACTATGATGAAAATTCAAGTGAAAGCGAACTATACACTGTCTAGTGACACTTAAAATTAAAATAAAGTTATTACTCACACTAAATAAATAAATTTATATTAAAAATTGTTCATTTCTTTTGGATTGTCTTCGTATGACTATATCTTCGTCAAGAAAAAAGGTAGCAACTTCCGGTTTTCATCATTCTCTTCAGTTTTTTATGTGCTTCAATATTACTATATTAAAAATATGCCGTTCCATTTAAAATTTTAAAGAAAAAACAAGTAATTATACATACATTGAGAACACGACAACCACGTAATTTCGTGCTACATGTCCTTCAATTTTTTGTAAGATTCTCTATCTAATGAGCCTAGAAACATTAAAATCCGTTTGTTCAAACCAAAATTATACCGACTTTTGTACGCAGACATACCCCCTCCCCTCTGCCCTTCGTATGGGAGTTAGATCAAAAAGTTTCAAATGAAAGTTGTATAAAAGCATCTAAAAATTTTGCTAGAAAAATGTTCAATCTATCTTAATCTAGAATTTAATGAAAAATTATCGAATTTTTAATTTATCTTGAGAATTGCGCCCCCTTGCGATTATTCTGGAAACTTAAAAATATTTTGGTTGTAATTTCGGTAGTCCATGTTACTATCAAGATTTTTTCCGCGAGGTTGTACGATAAACGGTTGCCGAGATGTGGCCGGTGGCCGAGCTTAACCAGACACCCGGTATATTCGTATTATATAGGTCCTACCCGAAATGTATTTTTATGTAATGTGAAATTAAACTGCAGGAAAAGACACTGTTCTGTAGAACTTCGTTTAATTAGGGAGCCGCGCCATTGGACCAAAATGTTCTGGTCCCAATGTGTCCCGATTAAGCAGTATTGACTGTATTTCATAAATGCCGCATCCCACTTGGAAACAAACATATAATATCACTTAAAATAAAGGTAGAAAGATAACTTTAGGTCAATGCGAACGTGGTTTGAACACAAACTATTTCTATTGGAAGATCCGAATTGACTTTTTAACTACCATTAAAAATCCTTAACATAATTAATGTGATATTTATTAATTTATTATTATTATTATATACATAAAAGTATGTATTCAATGCATCGTTTCAATGTTAAGCGACCTCTCTCGTATCTTTATATAAAAATCACATAATTTAATATGTATAATAAATACATTCGAATAGCCGAGACCTTGCTGCACCATTTTAACATGTGGAGTTTTTTTTTCATATGGAAATTAACGTAATTACAAATGATAATTTTCCACTTCGCCGCGACAATACATATATATTGCGCTTAATAGTAATTATTTTATTTATTTTTAAAAGTAGCTTGAGTTTACGTCTCATTCAATGCATTTGCATTTAAGAAATAAAATGCGTATACATATATGTTGTATTTACCTATACGCAGTTATGTAAATAAATGTATTGAAATGGTTGAAGTTGAGGAGTACTGAAAGTAGTCTGATATTAAAGAAGAAAGAATAAGGTAGATGGAAACTATCGAATATGATGAGAAACATTCCTAAATAAATTTTATTTTCAATGCGAATGACAAAATTGTATTTTGATGCTATTTGTGCTATTTCTATCACCTGGGTTCTGAACAACCGACGTTTCGGCTGTCATTACGCCTGTCGCTAGGACTGGTTCTAGCCAAAAAATTAAAGTAAATTGTGCTTTTAGAATGAAATTTGTGTAAAACACAAATTTCATTCTATTCGAGTTCTAAATGTCATATAAACTCCACATGAACTGTCATAAGTGTTTTATACGAATTGTATCCTAAAAGCACAATTTACTTTTATTTTTTTCAAGAAACAGTCCTTTATAGGACTACCCTGACGACGCATACGTAATGTCCGCCCAAAACGTCGGTTGTTCAGAATACAGACGATGAAAAGCTTACCTCTTACCGAAGAATATTACCTCACATTACAGAAGCGACACTGTATCTCTTATGCATCGGATAATCCAACGACCACTGGCCATTTTTAAACTACTAATTCAGAGACGCGCTTCAGTTTTTCCAAATACAAAAAAAATTTGTAAATATTTTGTTTGGAAATTTTTGGAGAGGACAATACATTAAAAGAAGATTGAAAATTTACAATTAATAAATAGAATTTTTTAATAATATAACTTATTAAAAAAACATATATTTAACCACAATTATACTACGCAACATTTTTTTCGTCACAGCTAACCAGTTAAAAGACTATAACCATGAATACATTAGCAATTCAACAAATTTTCAATTTACTTCTTTCTTTAAAAAAACATCGTTTTAATTTGATTATAACGCAAACTCACGTGTTTTTGGTACACACAAAACAATCAGCTGATGTCTAGCCATAGTCAAACAGCCATTTCGAGAATACACATGCGCATTGAAGAGCTTTGAAAATGATGCTCCAGTGTCGCTTCTTTACTCTAAGGTAATATTCTTTGATATTACTGTGGATTGTTATGTGACAATCGCCCCAATATCTTCACGATATTGACATTTCAAGCAATTAATCTAACATTTCATCATAATTCAGGACTTCCAGTCAATTCACTTTTTACTTCTATTCACATAAATAATGGTTGCTCGCTTTTCTTTCACGTTATTCGAAAATTATTCATTATATTCACTTTTTTATTGTGTAAAGTAAAATTAAACGTTCACTTTTGGTTTTTTTACTCAGTCACAAGATGTCGCTATCATTCATAAATGAGCCTATAGTTATTACGAACAAAGTGCGGGAAAATTGTTCCCGCATGAGCGCATTTTGAAAGCACGAGCGGCCGAAGGCAGCGAGTGCCTTTATTTGCGCGAATGCATAGAAGATGTCTTCACGCAAGTGGTTTGTACAATAATTTTTGTACGAGCATTAAATTAATAAAATATTATTGATTAAAGTGATTAGTATCATACCTAACCTTAAATAGATTACCTAATTAATTTAAGCATTTCATGTACGTACCTATTACTCACATTAAGTTTATTATATTTTGCATATGACTGTTTTATTCTTATATTTATAGCGGATTTACCGCTTTTTGGGTTTGATTACAATTAACTGTCAATGTGAATGTTGTTTGCGAGATTGTTAAATAGATGGCGCTTATATATTTTATGGAAGAATTTTTAATAATTACTCCTATTTCCCTAGCTTTTAATAAGGAAAAATGCAGGGAAGTAGTATTTTATAGACTAAATTTTATTACTATAAAGATAAATTTGCTTTATAAAGCCTCAAAGGGTCGGTGTTTTTTGCCATTTTTACAATCGAGTCGACCGGGAAACACTCGTTGCTGGTCGAGCGATGCATGCGCGAAATGTCACTTTATAGTTGGTGAGTACAAAAAATACATTTCAGAACGCACTCCATTCGTGTTAGCAAGGGAAGCGCGTAGATTGTGTTGGTTGCATGGTAGCGATTTAATAATTTTTTCCGTGACAGGA
Source organism: Amphimallon solstitiale (assembly GCA_963170755.1). NCBI lineage: Eukaryota > Metazoa > Arthropoda > Insecta > Coleoptera > Scarabaeidae > Amphimallon > Amphimallon solstitiale. The sequence continues at coordinate 61,357,157 of OY720680.1, forward strand.
CAGCCAAAAGGGATCAGTTCAGATTGAGTCTACAATAAGAGAAATTACCCAACCATTGTTTCGTTAAACATGTTGATTCAACGTGATGGGCCCAAATACAGAGAGGATTTTAGAGCAGTTATTAAATTATTTTTGAAAATATTCATCAATGAAAGGATATTTTACAAACGTCAAAGTGTAAGGCAATCACAAAATTATTTAAAACAGAAGTTTACTTCATTGCGGAATGTTCATCTTTATTTACCAGATTTACAGAGCTATGCCAAAAAGATGAACCTCTCAGTTTTTCGTTGATTTTATGATCATTTAACAAATCTAATCGGGTTTCTGTCTTTGAAATTTGTAAAAAAAAACTGACGCATTGACTAGAATTTTAGATGACAGTAAATTCCTCGCAGTTGCGCAAGTAGTTTTATAGGCTAGAGGAAGTGTTGTGATTTACTTCAAAACTTTCCGTAGAAAAGATGTTAGTGTTTTTATATGGAGAACAAAGGTTTTACCATGCTACTGTGGATGATCTAATGAAAAAATCCTCTGTCCGTTTAAATTTTCTGGAGCAATTCTTCAATCTAGAAAACTCAATCCCTATTCGCAAATTAAGACAAGTGTGTTAATATTTGTAAATAAATAAAGGGAATAAAAATTTTGCCAAATATATGATATAAAACTAAAAGAATGATTTCAAACCAGCTTTGAATTACTAGTTGATACATTGGTCTAATAATAATTCCTAATTCCAGAATTGAACGTTTGAACAAACCTATTTAATTTTAGAATATAAAATAATATGGGACTCTTTTTGCTAATGTTAATAGACGCATTAAGAGTTATTTATTACTACATTAAAAAAAACGAAAGTATTTATGATCATAGTAAGAAATTCCCTTGAAAAAAAAGTAGGTTTTTCCGGAACTTTCAAAAAAATACCAACATACCATGTCTATAAAGATTACAGAAAAACCAGGTAATATTCTGAGCTTATTAATTTGATTTCGATATTTACGACTCTTAGAATATCCATAATAACTATCCGATTTCTCTTTTTGAGATTAATTAAAGAAATAAATGTATGTACAGACGTAAGATACGCACATGCATATGTAAGTCCCTGTTGACCTACTTACGTGCTACACGCTACTCTACAACAAACGTTCATGTTTACGTATTTCGTTCTTTCGTTTCTGATGAATCAGTCACATTGCGTTGGACAATATTATTATTACACAGACATTATGTAATGCAGGAGCGTCCATGCATGCAGTTTATTTACACCAGGAAAAGAGAAATAAATGAAATGGAATGAGATTCAACGAAGAAATGAAATTGGCCATGACTCTTGCATACATATCATATACGTATACATACATCATAATACATATATATATATTGTATGTATTTAGTGGAGTGGTGTAAAGATCTGCAGTTTTTAAGTACCGGGTAAACTTCTTTCAACGATGTAGTGACTTAACGACATGACTAAATATTAAAAGTGTTGAGTTTATTATGGGAATATGTACACTTAGTTGCAAAAAAAGGTTTCCACAAAAAAATCGATCCTATTAAATTCGTAATCATCTCCAGGAATATAGTTTAGTCAAAACGTAGCTCAAAAGAGAGAAGTCTGCAAAAAATAGCGTAATTTTTTCGATAGTGTAATATGTTAATGGGGTGTATTCTGAGCATATTTCTAGATTTGAGGGGTTCCCCGAGTGTCAGTGGCGCCGCTATCGCGACTAACGCGTTTAATTCTGTATCTCGAGAACGGTTCGGTTTACACGAAAAACGATAGAAAACTTTTCTCTTATAAATTGAACTACTTAACTTTATTATTTGAAATAGTTTTTTCTAGCATCGATATTTTCCGAGTTATTTCGTTAGAAGTGCCCAAATTTCCCTACTTTTGTCTTCTTTTCGCCTCTATCTCCTTAACCGTTCACTTTTTTAGAATCTTACTTATTATCAAACTTATAAATCATTTGATTATCTATGTCTTTTGTCTGAAACTTTTTTACCTACTGACAATACTTTGGTAGTTATTGCTTAGTTTACCCACCGAACTCCGCGCCTTCAACACAATATGACATTAGTCTCTTGTTAGCCTAACCCAATGAAATACATATATATATATACAGGGTGAGTCATTAGTAGCGGCTTCTTCGATTGCTCTTTTGTGTTTTAAATAACAGAAAAAACAATTAGTGGGAGATCCATGGTTGCTTGTGGCGCATATTGTAAAAATACTTTAAGCTCTGGCGTACTTCCGGTTTCACCGGAAATGCACGGAGCTTAATTTTTTTAAATGACACCCTATATATTTTTGGGTTTTCTTGTACTGCTTTAAATTGCCTGTTCAACTGTTTTTTTCTTTTTCAAAATTGAGCCAATAGTTTTTGAGTTATTAATTTTTTTTGAAAATATTTGACCACAACACGTGTTCAGAAAAAAATCATTTTTACATTGTTTTTAAAAGTAAAAACATTAACTTTGGTGGTGTTTGTAGCCAATGCTCAAATAAACAGTGCACAAAGGAATCTAGCGTTACTAAAGGTTACGTGAACGAAATATATAGATACAGGGTACCTCAAAATAATCTGTACAAGTAGTTATGCGTTAGAAACTAAAAATAAATTGTAACAATATATGTATCTGTGAGTTATCTTGTTGAAACAGGAAGTTGTCACACAGTACAGTAACACTAGGCAATATGACTTTACGTAGTATATCCCTATATTTAAATGACCTTCTATTTTCCATATAACGCCTGACCAAAAGACATCCGTTCCCAGGCGCCTACAGAAAACCGGCCACTAATCGAACGTTCATAAATATGTCTTCGTCCTCTCTCACGATTAACCGTTTTCTTTCTGTAGGAAGACGATTGAAAACTTGATTCATCGGAGAAAATTATTGACCACCAAAAGTGTCTGTCCATGCAGTGGTAGGTTGCAAATATTAACCTATCATACCGATGTCTTTCCGTTAGTGAAGGTTTTACCTCTGCAGTATAACTTTTTAAGCCGGTAGAGATCACTCTTTTTAGGGAAAAAACCTTCCGTTGACCACCGAACGGAAACTGGTAAATGGATGCTCCCGGACATCTGGTGATAAAGTTCTGTCCTCTTCATCTGTCTACCTGATCCTGGTTGCCTTCGAATTACATTTTCAACCTTCTATTTACGTAACAATTCATTTATAGATGTATGACTAACGTTTAATTCTCGAGCAACAGCTCTTGCGGACAATCCATTGTCGAACAAACTTATCGCGCGCCCTTTTTTCGGAGTAGTCAACATTATTTTAACGTTTTTATCTTCTTCAGTTGGGATATATAAATAGAACTAGGCGATATTAAATATAACAGTAACAGAACGATGAAGACACTAATACTGATTAGTTAAAATACTCTTAAACATACTAAAAATCACAGCGGGAGGTATGTTTTGAAAAGTTGAAATGCAAATGTGCAAATGGATCGTATTTAGGTATTTCTAAATCCACTGTATTAATAGGTTATTAAGTTGGACATTTAAATTTACAAACTTTCTGCTATCTTTAGGATAGGTAATTTAACAAATATATAATTTACATATAAATATTTAATATTGTGTAATTTTGTTTTAATAAGGTACTGGTTTGGTATCGATTTCTTTTGTGTACATAATAGATACTCCTACAGCAGTTCCAAGGGTTTTAGTGGAGCGAAATAGGCTATAACACTCGGTCCATACAAAACAAAAAAAATTTGAGGTCAAATCCGGACCAGACCATATAAATTAAAGGACATTTGAGAATTATTAATCTCACATTTACACTGATCGCCACATTTAAGCCCTCATTCACAGAGTTATATTTTCTACTCAGCGTTTGTCACAACAGTAGTTCAAGTTGGAATATTAGAACGTCGACAAATGTTGAAGAGTTTACGAATGAAAACTAGATTTTTGATTGAAATGCGATACATTTTAGATATGTATTATTGTTACTATTGTATGGGTCATTTATTTATGTATATCTTCAATGCCGTCGGCACATGAATAAATAACTATCATCTTTCTTTCTGTATTATTATAAATTGTCAGTAAAATTGAAATGTATTATCATATACATACAGGGTGTAGATAAAGTCTGGAACAAAATTAATATTTCTGTTATCTTCGGTTTGATGGAAAAACCCTGAAACCGGTCGATTTTGTTTTTATCCCGTGCACTTTATAACATCGTGAATTTAATTCTGTCGTCATCTGGTTGCGCGCGGGCGTGACGTCATTAGTTTTTTCAAATGGTAACCCGCCACATTTATTACCCCTTGTCGTTAGGTATTCCATTGTGCATGCAACGGTATAAGAAGTTTGGTACCTTACATAACAATTTTTGGGAGAAAAATGCTTTCGAATTTTAAAAAATTAAAATTTTATTTCTAATGAAAAACTAATCAAAAATTATTTTAAAAAATCAGATAAATTATAATCCGAGGTTTATCTTGGATTGTCGTCAAACAAGACACCAAAAAAATGTCAACGGAAGTGTTCAAATTGTCCGCCATTGGCCATTTGACACTGGCCGAGACGGACGTACACGCTTTCTACGACACGTCGTATTGTCTCTGCACCAATATTTCGCATTTCCTCGCGGATACGATGTTTCAGATCATCCAAGTTATTTGGCTTATTGGTGTACACCTTTGATTTCACATGACCCCATAGAAAAAAATCAAGTGGTGTGAGATCTGGCGAACGGGCAGGCCATTCAATTGTTCCCCTTCGTCCGATCCATCTCCCGGGGAAAATTTTGTCGAGGTAACTCCGAACACGCCAGCCAAAATGTGGAGGTGCTCCATCTTGTTGAAACCAGATTCTGGGGTGAGGCTTGTCGGGGGTGTTTTCATCCGGAAATAATTCTACCAATGTTGGCACTAGCGTAAATCTTAGGAAATATAAGTATGTTTCAGCGTTTAAATTTCTGTCCAGAAAGAAAGGCCCCACAATGCGATCTCCCACTATTCCCGCCCATACATTAACTTTTTGCCGGTGTTGGGTGTGCTCCTCTCGAACCCATCGAGGATTTTCGCCCGACCAGTACCTACAATTGTGGCGATTCACTTCACCGTTCAAGGTAAAAGTTGCTTCGTCACTAAAAACCACATTGTCGACAAATCCGGGATTCTCATCGCACCGTAGCATGATTTGTTCACAGAACTCGAGTCGGCGGTCGAAGTCATCTTCATTCAGTTCCTGATCCCGATTGGTTTTGTACGGATGAAGTTTTTCCTTCTTCAGCAATTTGGCTACTGTGGTAAAATCGACTGCATGATCCCTGGCAATGTTCCTTGTTGAAGTGTGGGGGTTGTCCTGAAGTTCCAAGAGAATATTGACCCTTCTATCTTCCTCAATTCTTGGTCGACCTTGACGAGCCCTGTCTTTTACACTACCAGTTTCAGCAAATTTTGCGACAATTTTGCTCACCGTTGACCGCGAAATCGGTGCGCGGTTTGGATTTTCTGCATTGAAAAACTGACAGGCTTCTTCATGGCTACGTATTTTATCACCACAACCAACAATAATGAGAATTTGAATCCGCTCTTTTTCGCTCAAATTCGCCATTTTCGCAATGCACGTTCAACACTACCAATGGAGCAAGTATTGTGAATGGATAAGTTCAAACACCAAGTAATGAACTGTCAATATGACGTTCGTAGAAAGCATGTACGTCCGTCTCGGCCAGTGTCAAATGGCCAATGGCGGACAATTTGAACACTTCCGTTGACATTTTTTTGGTGTCTTGTTTGACAACAATCCAAGATAAACCTCGGATTATAATTTATCTGATTTTTTAAAATAATTTTTGATTAGTTTTTCATTAGAAATAAAATTTTAATTTTTTGAAATTCGAAAGCATTTTTCTCCCAAAAATTGTTATGTAAGGTACCAAACTTTTTATACCGTTGCATGCACAATGGATTACCTAACGACAAGGGGTAATAAATGTGGCGGGTTACCATTTGAAAAAACTAATGACGTCACGCCCGCGCGCAACCAGATGACGACAGAATTAAATTCACGATGTTATAAAGTGCACGGGATAAAAGCAAAATCGACCTGTTTCAGGGGTTTTCCATCAAACCGAAGATAACATAAATATTAATTTTGTTCCAGACTTTATCTACACCCTGTATATGTATGTATAATAGCGGAAGAGAATTCCTACATTGACAAAAAATATTTATTGTTCAGCTGTTGCCTCACATATTTATTTCTTTTAATCATTTAATCTATATTATTCGGATTTATATTAACCAGCATATAGACGGGATAACACTCTGTATATTAGGTAGGTGTCTTAAGTATTAAGACCGTTGTACTAACTTACTATATTAGAGTTGAACTTTTACTTAACCTCATTTGACATTTAAGTGTAACTGTATCTTACCCATACTGACTTAATTAAATGATCAGACATTCCTGTAAAATAAGAAAAGACTGGTACAAGATTGATATAAAAAGAAATATGAATATGATGAAACCTCCCATAAATGGACACTGGTGGTTCTTACTAATTTATCCGGGTATGGAACATGTCTAAATAATTGCTAATTGATGTATTTTCTGAACTGTAAATGATATTTTGGTATGTATAAAGACTTTAATGTAGTATTTTAATTATAATATTGATTTTTATATTACTAGTACGTATATCAGGGCTTCAGTGGAAAAAATTGAAAATATAGTGAAAAGATGAATAGAAAGTGTAAAAAGGGAAAAGCAGATAAACTTTATATATGGCAGTATTTATTTAATACTTGGATAATCATGATTCTCAATCATTGAATTGACATTATAACGTATGTGGAATTATGTTAATGTCAACGAGCTTATTTACTTTCCTGTAAATAAAATTAATTTTGTTACGATTCCTGTTCTTTTAAATATGTATAATTACATGTATGATGGATGAATGATTTAATATATGTTAAAACAGTTCAATATATATATACATATTTGATATTTTACAAATTAAAAGTAAACACCATATTTTATAGTACAAGGTAGCACGTGGGGTGTTCCGTACAAATAAACATAATAAGGTTAGGTGGTCAGTGTTAATTGAAAAATTAAACACAAACAATAAAAATAAAAAAGTTTAAATTGAAATATTTGCATGAAGTTATTTGCGAATATGATAAATAATAGTACAATTAACTTATTAAAATAAAAATTGTACAAACGATTTTTTCATTCTTAAATCAAAAGGATAATTAGCAACTTTATGGAAACATTTCTCTATTGTTTATTAAATATTATAATATAGGTACCTACTTAATTAAAATCAAATGGATGCTTATTCATGATTAAACTATTAAGCACTTTCTAAAACTAATTTAACCGGGTATAATAAAGTTAATTATATTTACGTAATACTTCAAAACACGTCTTAGTTATGACTGGCTGGCCTGGCAAACGTTGTTCTGTCCTTTCCGGTAGGTGGCGAGATTAGTATTCTACCATAAAAAAATTGCGACATCTATCGGACGGCAGCATATACCAAAACGATTTTGTTGACCACGCGAACATATTGTGTACATATAAGTCATAGCGCCACCAATGAGCTCCAGAATTTTTATTTTCTTTTTTTGGCCAATATATACATATATATAAAAATTAATACTGAAAGCCGTCACTTTGTAATTACAAATAAATAAAACAACTTTTATACTTCTTATACCACTATAATTCGAGAAATGAGTGTTTTATTCCAACTGTACGTTTTCAGAGGAATTTATATATACACACAAAATTGCATATAGTAATTTTTATTTATACATTTCATACTTGGTATTGGAGCACACAGATTGTTTGTTCTTCGTGGGGTTGATAGTAGTTTAACAAGCGGGTTATTGTGTGCGTTTGTAACGGGCTTTACATGTGTCTTTAAGTTATCAATTTATGAATTAATATGATGCGTGTGCGTTCAAGTTAAAGTCCATCCTAAATGCGCTCGGATCGCGTAAATTGGCAACCTTTTTGTTAAGAGAACTGTACGTCGGATAGATTGTCACATCTATGTAAAACATTTTTTTGTACAGATAAAACAATTATTTCGATATCGGATGTTACTGGACATTATCAGAGCACGTTTTAAAAATACGCTATATATACAGAGTATTCCAAAGGAAACGACAGTCGCAAATTGTATATTTTAAATGTACGGGTGTCGATATTTTACAATATCTTGACAACTATGCAAGAAGTGATTCTGCAATACTGACTGATTGAGAAGTATAAAGAATGCATACTGTCCACATTTTCATGTTTTGGCTTTATAGGCATGCCCCACTAACTTTACATTCCATAAGTATTGCTTTCCCAGTACGTGGACATTCGTACCTAACTGCCGACCGAGCATTTGGCAGAGCAGAAACACTGAGAAGACCACAAAGTATGAAAGTATAAAATCGCCAGAAAAGTACTGGGAGCTTTATTCTGAAACTGGAAAAGTACGTAAAACAGGGGTGGAGTGGACGACTATTTAATATTTTAAAGATGCCTTGACATCTTTAAAAACAACTTGTTGGGATCAGTGAAGCGAGAATTTTTATTGATAGGATGAAAGATGGAGGTGTAGTAATGAAAACTGCCGCCAGAAGTGTCACTTATTCGGGAACTAAAGAAGCAAAAACTAAAGAGGCTGACTAAGTTACTATTAGAATTGTCAACTGAAAATATCGAAGATCTTCCTGGTGAAGAAGAGAAGTTGATGAAGACGAACATGATTCAGAACAATTGAAGTTGATGATGGGCGATTATGAGATTAACTTTCTAAAATTTTGTCTTGTAGTATCAAACAGCATTAGATGCTTGCTCTATCCAAACATAATCAGTTTTGTGCATTTCAGACAATCAAAGAGCATTTATGCTCTACCTTTTCTTAAATTACTAAAATAAATAAGTCAATAACGGACGACTTGTTTTTTTTTTAAATTACTAACTTGAGTTTTACCAAAAGGTATCAGTTTCTTCACAGTATATTTCCTCATTTCCTGGAACTTATGCAAATAGAACAAAACTCATTTTGGAAGTTTGCTTCTGAGTTGTTATAATATCTGGCGCTATATATATTTACCATCAATTTCGTGGAATATCCATTTATATATTTATAGATTAATTAATAAACAATTCATTGGATTACATTTACATACCCACATGATTATTCGAATGATATAATTACTAAATTATGGTATTCATGAATAGTTTTTAATTATCATTAATATTATTATTTTTATTGAAGAAAACATGTTTACCTTGACATTTTATAATACCATACACTTATTTACGTTAAATGTAGTGCAGGTGGCTCATGTACCACTGGATTATCAAAAAGTAGAATAAAATATTTCTGGTCTGTGACGGTAACCTATTAAGTGGACAGGACTACCAAATAAACGAGTTTCTAAAAAATTATTACACCTACTCCCTTTCCACGCGTCTCTAAATTCTTTAATAAAGTACCGTTGACGTTAGTTCTCAAATTTCAGTGTGACATTGACGTTACTGGGAGATACACAAACAGCATCACATCCTAAACATCAAAAATAACATAACATGTGAATCGTTCATTTTGTTCTGAAACGAGTTTGTTGAATGGAAGGTCATCTCGAACAAGTTTCAGGGATCACACTTGCAGAAATGAAGCGTTTATTTTTGGAATATTTATGTAGGGGAAAAAACTAAATAAAAGTTTTGCTGACGCACTACTATTTAAACTGCTGAGTAATCTTATTATCGCGGATAGACTGATTGATGAATCGGTGGATGGACTGGACAAAAAGACAAGCCATCATTAAAATGTACCTCTGCTTACGTCAATGAAGCAAAACGTGTTCAAATTAAGAGTAATTTGCTAATTGAATATGTGCAAAAAATTATTAGTTATTAATAATAATTGGTATTTTTATTTTTTTTATGTTGAAAATTTAATTGAAAAAGTATTAAAACTTGTATAGTATAAATTCAAAGTGCGATAGAAACTTTAATTACTGTGTGGTTATTCAGTACTATGTATGTACAGTTCTCTTAACAAAAAGGTTGACAATCTACACGTGGCGTAAGGTTTTTTTTACATGATCGGCTATGTCACAAAATGATCAATTTTCACGCATAAAATCGCAAAAATGAAGGCACTTGAAAAAATTGCCAGTACATGAACAAAATAACCAATATTTGATGTAGTAACTCTCGATTAAAATTTGCAATTACATTAAAAAATTGTTATAATACAGCACCTTGAATTTTTTTTCGTTTTTCAGCAATATAAACTTACTGTGCTTATGAAGTACTTTTTTGAACCGAGAGACGCTACGTATTTTCATTCTGAACACGAAAATGTATTTACTTTACTTTCAAAGTAACCCTACTCTACAAAAAACTACTTTGAAAGTAATGAGACTGAAATTGTGTAGTGATAAATGCCAGATAGGCAACACACAATTCAAACCTCTACTCACAGTTTTGTAATGTCTAAGACCAGCGATATGGAAGATATACCTGGTAAACTACGACGAAGTTACAACAGAGCAAAGAAATAATGTAAACAACACACGCTTACTGAATAGCACTAATTCATATGGTGAACTGCAACATCTGTGTTTACGCCCGAAAAGTGCCCGAGAATGAGAGCAAAAAATGCCCATAAAATAAGGAATTTGTGAGTAAAATCATTTTTTCATCGGCGTAGATAGGAGCGTGAGGGGTTTTTAAAATTTATTATATTTATTTTATATTTCGCAAGAGAAATAAAATTTTCATCATACTTAGTTTCATTTTTTCATTGTTTTGACTGTTAATTACGTACTTCGTAATTTTTGTAATAGTCTGTTTAAAACCGGTTTATTGAATCGACTTCTCCCAATTATCTAGACGTAAATGTGCACTGGATTTCGTTTAGTTTCAATAACATACGCGTACATTTTTAGTTATCATTTATTTAGATCTAGAACGTTGTTTATGTTACTTTTTCTGATATGAAAATGAATTGTCAGTGATTCCGAAATTTATTATAAAGTCTGTAAAATATCGTTACAGAATGCCAAAATATCGCACGTTCGCCACTTAACTTTGCTAAAACTTACACAGAAATAGTTTTTATGCAGAGACTTTCGATAGTTTACAAAATTTCGTTACATGTTTAAATGACGATGCTCGAAGTATTTCTGAGTGCAAGGAACTAACACAAATCGAAATCTCAAATTAAAAGATGGATTAACCACATCAGACGTGGGTTATTAATAATTTCAAAAGTATTCCAAGTGACTTCGGATGTGGCCTTCGGCAAAAGTTAGACGCAGTTTTTAATAGAAATCCAGATTTAATAACATTGCGGCAATTATGTATGCTAAATACGCTGAAATAAAAGAATATTTGCAGTACGCACCTATAACCAGTTGCGATGTAGAAAGGACGTTTTCTATCGACAAGGATGTACTTAATTCAAAGAGAACGAGTCTTACAGAAGAGAAAATGAACAAATAATAAGGTATTTTGTATTTTATAGATCACCAGCCAGTTGTTATCCAATTATATAAATAAAATTAAAACCTCTTTAAAAATACAACATTTCAATAGTGCGCCCATGGGCGATGAGTCATCAACCGTACGTGTCCGCGCCCTTTTTATTACATTACTGTAAGACAACTAGTTTATAAAAGAAACATTCAGGCAAATATATTTTAAATTTGCCACTTATTTATGAATAATATCATGATAACATTGATTTATTAGTTTATTCTTTTGTCTTTTGTTTGTCAAGTCAACGAATGTTTCATTCAGATATCAGCTTTATTTTGTAATTATTTTAATGATATTTGCGAGAATGTATTAGATATTAATTCTTCGCCTGGAATAAATATATGTTATTAACCGTGCCTGTTTCTTTATAAAATGTAAAATTACACGTAATCAAATGGATGCCCGCACACTGGAGCGTCGCGTGCCGAAGCGAAGCTTACGTACATTTCTATAGGCGTAATAAATGCGCTTCTCTTCGCTTCGCTTCACCTCGCCTCAGTGTGCGTGCACCTTAAGTAGCCTCAACATGTAAAGTAAATACAAATCATGGTGAGAAATAATAAGTACCGTCAATTGGGGTGACTTGATACGCTGGGGTGTTTTGATACGATTTGACGCATTACCCTTTCTTAATATGTCTAAAATATAAAGCCATCCTCGTTAACAGTTCATTTGTCCTAGATTGTCGCTAGCGCCTATATGTGAGTGATCCCTACTGTTTTTGGCGCCACAAAGCTAAAACACGTGCTCCAGTACCGGCTTAAATCAAGACAAAACAACGTCGTATATCTGGTGGGCCGTAAACTTTGATCTGTAGCTACGGTTGTATAAGTTTGATTTTCATGAAATTTGGTGGTAAGTTAGCTTATATGTCATTTAGCAATATTACAAAGTTTCAAAGTAAAAAAATTAAAGTTAATAATTTTGCAAATAAAATAGCACATTTGGTTCCAGGATGGGGTGACTTGATACACATGTAAAATGCCAAGAAAATACCACAAAAAGTGCCCTGGGACACGCAGATATGCATCGTATTCGGTAGAAAATTTGAATAAGGCGTTGGAAGATGTTAGAAGCGGGAAGTTAAGTTTACGGGGAGCCAGTGAAAAGTGCAGTGTTGACAAAATGAAAATCCATCGCTGTTTAAAAGCGAAAAATCAAAAGAAGTATGGGGGACAAATGGCGCTCTCTGTAGAGGAGGAAACCTTTCTCACCGATAAACTAATCACTGCAAGTGAGTGGGGCTTCCCTATGACATCTTATGAAGTCAGAAAAATAGTAAAAACTTACCTAGGCAGACAAGGACGAAAGGTAGGAGTCTTTAAGGAAAATCTTCCAAGAGAAGACTGGATGCAAGGTTACTTAAGCCGAAATGGCCAAAGATTAACAGTCAGAATGGCCGAAAACATCAAACGTTGTCGCGCCACAGTTTCGCCACAAATTGTGAATGAATATTTCGATAATATAGAGATTTCATTGTTAAATGTAAAACCAGGGTCAATAATTAACTAAGATGAGACCAACTTGGCTGATGACCCTGGGAGAAAGCGCGTTGTCGTTAAAAGGGGATGCAAGCATCCAGAATTTGTTTTAAATTCTTCTAAAGCCTCTACATCAGTAATGATGGCGTGTGCTGGAAATGGTACTCTTCTACCACCATTCGTGATATATCGTTCAACTCATTTATGGGATACATGGACAAATGGAGGTCCAAAAGGAACGCGATATGGCAATACCAAAAGAGGTTGGATAGATCAAAAAACTTTTGATGAATGGTTTGCTACGATAGCTTTGCCCTATCTGAAGAGACAAGACCCACCACGAGCCTTAATTGGAGACAATTTATCGTCGGACCTTTCCGCTCATGTCATTGCTGAATGTAAAGATAATGATATTCGGTTTATTTTTTTACCCAAAAATTCAACTCACATAGCACAGCCTCTAGATGTTGCCTATTTTAGGCTATTCAAAAGACAATGGCGCGATATATTGATGGAGTGGAAACTAAAAGGCAATAAAGGAACAGTGCCAAAAGACAGATTTCCATCTATGCTTAAAAAACTGTTAAGCAAAATGGAAACGAACACTGCCGAAATAATTAAAGGGGGATTTAAAAAGGCTGGAATAATTCCGATTGACAGGATGAAAGTTTTAGATCAAATTCCGAAAGACACTACAGATGCTGAAGCTAATCAACACAATATGGAAAACTCTTTGATTGAAATTTTAAGACAGTTAAGATATAGCAATGACGAACCTAAGAAAAATCCACAGCACAAGAAAAATTTAAGAGGGCCAGCTGGAAAAAGCGTTCTCAATATAGATTCCGATTCAGATTCCGCTTCTGAAAACAACGACTTCGACGTCACTGAAACCCTCAATGAAAACGACGATTCAACTGAAGATGCCGAGAAGAGTAATTTATTGGAAGATGAGTCAGACGAACTCCCTATATTTTCAGAATTTCAAAACTCCCAGACCGAGTCCCAGACGGATTGGAGTAAATTCGAAGTTAATTTTAATGACATTGAAGAAGAAGATTTTTTGTTTATTGAAATGCAAGTTAGTTCTGTGAAAAAACAAGTAAAACGGTTTGTTGCTCAGGTCCTCAGTGTGGCAGGTTCATCCAATAACGCCAACACGGCGGTCGAAGTTTCATTTTTGAGACCTTACAGCGTTACGAAAGATACATTTACGTGGCCTGATATTAAAGACACAAGTTTTGTTTACCCTTTCGAAGTGAAGTACCGATTACCTATGCCACAAAAACAAAGAAGAGGGCTTTTTAAATTTCCTTTCGATGTTTTATAGTTATATTTGTATTGTAAAAACATTTTTAGTATTTTTTTTACTGTATAAAGGGATAACTAATCCCTTTTTTTCGAATAAACGTTAATTTTTTATAAGTTTCGCATAAATAAACCTTTTAATGTATTTTTTTTCAAATTTAAACCTTTTAAAAAACATTTTTGTTTATCAAGTCACCCCTTAAAGCTTGTGAAATGATATTTATATAGAAATAAATATGGGTGTCAAGTCACCCCGACCCACGGGGTGACTTGATACACCAACATTTTCTTTTTCTAAACCTAAACTAAAATTTATAACGTTATGGCACTTTGACTATATAAACTAGAGATCGAGACTAAACTTTTGAAGGGTATATGAACTTCCTAGGTCTATCCATTCCAAAACTACAAGCAATTGAATTTCAAAAATGTATCAAGTCACCCCAATTGACGGTAGTACAACTTAAATAATTAATAACTAATAATTCCGCCCAATATCATTAAAATAATTACAAATGACATAAAACAGAAGTCTTAATAAAACTAAAGAAGTACAAGCCAGAGGAATATTGAGAAAGACCAAAAAAAAAATCTAATAAAGTAGGCGCAGGAATATTTTTACGCAATAAATTTAAATGCAGGAGACAGATATCCTTTAACTTTAACTTTATTTATCCTTGTTTGACCACAATATTTGAGCTTGCACAACTGTTGTCAGGTTATCAATATTATTTAGTGTAAATGGATGAGCTTGCAAAGCATGTTCAAAGTTTGCGTGAAATTCGGCTTAACTAATTTTATTAAAATCAACCAGTGGCTCTGGCCAGGCTCGTATTTTCGGGCTTCCTGAGTGATCGTTCTGCATGCCTCTTCATAAACCCCTTGACCCAATTAATTTCAGCATTTTTTTTTCATCTCATTACCTTCGGTACATTCAAGAAGTTTGGCGTAATCATAAGCCCTCTTTCTAATTGGATTATAAGTCAATCCATAACACACTTGAGTGGATTTAAATTTCGTCTGTGGTCGACCCATTTGAATTTTTCCAACCATATACATTACATTTGCAGTTAAGCCTCATAAACTACGGGTTTTGTTATGCGCTGTTGTTTTTTTTTTTGCAAATTAACTGCTCCTGTAAACTCCATAAGTATTTCAGTTTTGTCGCCAGTAAACTGGAATATGCGAATAGCTATTGCAGAGAGAGTGCAGCGGCGATTTCTGGAGTAATTTTTTTTCAAACATAGAAAGTTATGTAGTGATTGTCCACGTCTTCTATCTTGATATACTTTTTTTTATTTCTAATACAGCTAACCATTCATAATTTTTCTACTTTATGTATAAGTATATGTATATATGTTACAAATAACTTATTTAATAAATAGGTATAGTTTATTTGTATTTTGCTAATGTACATTACTTCTTTATCCTATAATTGGTTTGTTACCGTTGGACTAATAAATAACTTATAATTATTATTAATAAACAATTTAAAAAATGCGTAAATGATAAACATGAAACAAGAACATTTAAGAAAAAGAATAATAAATAAAACTTAATAACAAATGTTCGAAAGTCTCGCCTTCTTCTCCTGTATATATTTGAAGTTGAGCTTCAAATGACCTATAAACTTTTGTTAATTGAAGGGGCGCAAGTAACAGAGCACTCGTCACTATCAAGTCGAATATTAAGTCAATAGTAAAGATTTAACAGACTAGGCAAAGATTGAAAAGTAAAATTTTCACATGGATTATCGATGCTTCATCAGGGCATACAATTAATATAATTTTAATCGTGTTAGCAACTTTTTTGAATTGCTTGACGTCGTATTCACTGTATTATTAACATTTGGCACGTATATTTGTCGAAGACCAATAGAATTCATCTCATGACCACCATAATAAATTCGTGTCAATATGTCTTAAAAATACAAGGAAAAATACATTCGATGTAACGTAAATTTCCACGTATTTTATTTAGTGATGAAATCAAAACATTCAAAAACTGCGGCACATACCTAAAATGAGGTATGTGTGGTAATTTAATTTCCGGATTGGTGCAAAATACAAGAACGCAATTGAAATAATACAAAAAATGCTTGATATTCATTCAAAGTAATTTCCATTGACATTAATTACGTTTAATTACGTTTTAAAAGTTTTTAAAAGAAAAAATTGTGTTTAATTGGGCGGTTCGATTTTTCTGAATATCTTCTACGTATTGAAATTGTTTCCCTTCGAAGAAAAAGATCCGCTGGGGCCAAGGACGATGAACAGGATGGGTGAATAATCCCAATAATTCCTGTTTTTTGCGAGAAATAACCTCAACTATCTAGTAAAGAATGTAACGATACATTGTCATGCGTTTTCTCGAAATTGTAGTCGCACTTGACAAACGGGCTTTAGTAATCTCTTCATCTCTTCAAGGTGGTATGCACCAGTAACTGATTGTCCTTCCGGCAAAAATTCTTTATCAATTACACTCTGTCAATCGAAAAACGTAATTTGCAAACGAAACTTTTTGGGTTTTGGTGATGTTTTTCCAACGCACTGCATGTTTTGGCGCTTTGTCTCAGGCTCGTACTGAAACACCTATGATTCATCACCAGTGCCAATGCAGTTAAGAAAATTTGCATTGTCGCGATATATATGAACAAAGTCTTCGCACCATGCAACCCTTCTCTGTTTTTGCTCATCCGAAAGATCGTGTGGCACGAACTTTGCACAAATTTTCTTCTTTCCCAAGTCTACATGCAAAATATGCCGAATCGAAAAAGTTAATTTACCAATCTAATATCTATGATGGTCTGTTGGACAATGGTGCTGTGGTTTCTGATATCGAATACAAGAAATTGCCCTTCCTTGATTGCCTTAGGAATGGTGTCATTAAGCAATTCCAACCGTTTAAGACTTTAAAGATAGCTAAATATAATACTTTGAACATGGGTAGATTGTTTACAGATACCAAAGATAAAATTCTTCACTTGTTTGTGAGCAGTGTGGTGTTTCTTGTTCGGACTGCGATGGCACGTATTGGACAAACGTCACAGATTTTAAAAAATGGAATTACACAGCACAAAAGTGATACTCGGTTAGGCAAGAAATCTTGTACGCTGGCTATACGTTGTCAAGATAACAATCACAACTTCGATTATGAGGGAGTAAAAATTTTGGAAATTAAGACTAACTATAGAAAGAGACTGTTTTTGGAAATGGTTAACATCAAAACTGATAATAAAGCCGTAAATTTTTAAGTTATTTAGTAATATACTTACCTTTGTTATATTATAATTGTGCGTGCATTTTTATATGTAAGGTATATTTATGTTTGTACATATGTTGTAGCAGTCATTTCCTCGTTAAGGAAAAAGCTTGTTTTTCCCGTTTTTATCTTGTTTTTAGTTTAAGTGATCTCCGTGCGTTTGCTTGCATTTTAAATATAACATTTAAATTTTAAGAAAGTCTCCTTGTAAACACGACAAAATTTAGTACATATATTGTGACGCACTGTTTCACACCAACATGTGTGTGTTGTTTTTAATTTGTTAATGAAATAGTAGTAGGTTTTTAATCGCTTTGGTTTGTCTTATTGTTTTGTTAATATTAATTTTTCATTGTAGTATTCCTGATGAAGCAATATGCGAATATGCGAAATATTGAGATATAAAGAGAATGTTTTTTGATTTTCCATTTACAGATCGCTTACCCGTTTAATCAATTACCAAATGACCAAAAAACGTCTACTAATGCTGATTCACTTCATTCTGGCAATTTTTCCGTTAGAATTTTAAAGATGTTCTCTTTGCACATCTCCAGATATTAAAATATTTCTAACTTTTTATATTAAAATTATGGCTGTTGACCAAGTGCCTTGAGAATTACTTGCCTTTTTGCACAGACTATTTTGGTAAGAACTAAATGACAACATCTACATTTTTTCGGTGGAAAAACTACTTATATATATAGTTTCTACTGGTACACGCGTTGACTTTCAGAATATAATATAATTTATTCGGCCAGTAGACTACATATACGTATTACACTATTGTCTTTCTTGCTAAGCTCAATCGGTAGAAATTATAATTGGGTATGAAAAATAAATAATAATCTCAGGATTGAATTCTTTTGTAAAAGTTATTTTAATATTTATTTTCAAAATAATATTTTTATAAACACAATATAATGTATGTTGAACTACATAAATTAGTAATGTTGGAAAACTCTGTTAATCACATAATAAATAACACATAAATTCAATTTCAAAATTAAATTCTCAGTCTTAATGAAAATTATTAAAACAATAATAGAAATATGACTATTCAGATGATGTTTATATAAAATAGAAACATTGTTACAACAAATTAACTATCAATTCTATTATTCTCTTTATCTTATAAAGATATTACTTCAATGTTTGATATTAACTATTATGAACGGATTCTCTTTTAAATGTTTATAATTGTATTTAATGCTTTTACTTTCTTATACGTAGTATAAGGAAGTATTGTGATGATGAAAATTTTCGACCTCGAGATTTTTGCAGATGTCCACGTTTTGAGGTCCCCTGATACCAAAAAAGTGGTTTTTAAAAAATGTCTGTGTGTCTGTGTGTCTGTGTGTCTGTGTGTGTGTGTCTGTCTGTGTGTGTGTGACCACGATAGCGGTCAAACCGCAGTAGATATCAATTCCAAATTTTGTATTTACGAATATAATCTCCCTCTTGAGAACTGATTAGATTTTGAGCAAAATCGGCAGACCGGAAGTAGTAGTTTACTTCAGTGAAAAAATCGAATTTTGCAAATATTTCGTCAATTACTAAGTTTAAACAAATTTATAAAGAATTCAAATGTACTCAAAATTAAATTTGAGAAAAATTGTTTTAATAAAGTTTTTCGAAATTCCTACCGGAAGTAGGTCTTTTACTCTTATCGAAAATCAGTTTTTTGCGAATATCTCGCAAGTCATGCTTTCTAGGCAGGTACATTACGAGTATAAAAGTATTTAGAACATACTTTTAAATATCTTTTGTATAAAAAAAATTTCAAAATTCAGACCGGAAGTACCACCTTTACTCTTATCGAATAGCGATTTTTTGCAAATATGTCGTAAATTATGCATTCTATCAGGGCCGGCCCTAGACATTTTGGCGCTCCGGACAAAACCTTAATTTTGCGCCCCCCCCCCGTTTTTTTTTTAGTAAATCTCATGCGACCATATGAGAAAGTCAATAAAACATTGAAAAAAAAATTAAAAAAAACGTTTTATTAAAAATCAATTATCAGATAACAAGATAAGCAATTTAGCACTTAAGGCAAAATAACAAAAATTAAAATGTAGTAAGTCTAACTAAACTAATATCACATATAAATAAATTCTAACTAACCAGATCAGAAACTGACCGGTTTCGATCGCATAAAATACAGCGATCTTCTTCAGAGCAAAAAGACAAGAAATCTGAAACAACGGCTACGTCTTTTTGCTCTGAAGAAGATCGCTGTATTTTTTGCGATCGAAACCGGTCAGTTTCTGATCTGCAATTTCTGACACTAATTAACTACGTTTTTTTCCAGATATTGTGATTTTTGTGTCAGTTTTGTTCCCTTTTTTGTAGTAATCCAAAATTGGCCTTTTAATATTAGCGTCTTTAAATTTTAACATAAGAGATGGAATGCGTAACTTTTTCACCAATCTTCGAGCATTACAAATAAATTCATTGAAATGGGCGTTTTTTGACCAGCACTTGATTAGGGCAAAATTTTGCGACTGTGACGTTTACAGCGATGCCACGCGCTAGTACGGCGTTTACGCTGTTTCTGTGCAATTTTGGTATTTTTTTCGACATTTTCCTCGTGTGCAGCGTTTACTGATGCGGCCTTTCTTCCGAGAATTACGGTAATTTTGTTCTAAACATTTTATTGAAAAATGTGGGTGAACCCCACTGAAATTTATATAACTGAAAGTGATAACATATATCTGAAGGAACAAATATAGAATAGTCCAGAAAAAAATTAGACCAAGTTCATTCAACTGAATTAAATCTGCCTTCTACAAGTAAAGTATGCGAAGCTGAAACAAAAAAGTACTAGTGAACATCAAAACAGGAAATCGAGAAGCAATGTACATATAGTGATCATAATTATAGGGTTGACGTTCAATTAGGAAATATTGATAAGTTGGTTACAGTAACAAAATGACTGAAGATATATTGAACTGAAATAAACCGATATTTTTTTTTCGGTTCAGTTCCGATTTTCGTTCCGACCAAAATAACGGTTTTTTTCGGTTTTCGGTTCAGTTCCGGTTCGAAGCCCTGGTTTTAAGTCTACTTCCTTTTTATATGCAGTTAAAAAGGGCTGTTAGATCTTGTTTCGCTTGGTTTCAAAATTGTTGTTTCCTGTACAGTCGTGTTGCCACGGGCCGAAAACCTTGTCAATTCTTGAAAGGCGGTGGTTGAGTGGGATTTTGCCTTAATGTTTAAATATATTATATTATTTGAATTATGTACTTAGAAATAAAAATGATAAATTCCGCCTGCCGCCTCTCAATCTTGTCAACTATCAGTCAAATCTTGCAACGCGTTTTTGAGAAAATTCCCGTGAACCGATTTCAATGAAATTTGGTATACTTACAAGGGTCCGATGACAATGCAATATTATGAAAAATAATTTATTGATATGATATCAGAATGATAAAAAAATATTCTTTACTTTTTAGTACATTTTATAAAAGCCTGTAACTTAATTTTTTTTATCAGTTTATTTTCATTTTCCATGATTTTGGCGCCCCTAGATCATTGCGCTCCGGGCGGCCGCCCGGATCGCCCTACCCTGGGGCCGGCCCTGATTCTATATATATTTATGAAGAGTACAAAAGTATTTAGAGTTGGATTTGGAATATTTTTTGTATGAATGAAATTTTAAAATTCGGACCGGAAGTAACACTTTCATACGTATAAGAAAGTCGTGTGGTGGCCACACCTCATTTTTTCTATTTCTGTCTAGGACTGATCCACTTCATAAAATACGTCTTATCTGGATTACAGGTACAGTTTCTTAAGGTTCGGATAATACAGCATATAAGGTCCAAGTTAAATTCATCCAATAGGTTTTTCTCGTATTTGTAATTTGTATACACGTTATGATGGGCTTCTTCTATTTCGGTAAAACGTTTCTTAGATGTATTTTTCGGTTTATAAATCCAATTCCATATATTTTTATAAGCATCATCAAGGTAATTCCGGTTCAGTAATCACTTTGGTCCGAGATATGAGTTCCACAAGTTTACGACTTATCAAACATGTAGATGATGATAATTTACTTATTAAAATTAGGTATTTATTACTTTTTTACCAAATTTTCTATATAAATTCTTCTTTACTCCAAAAATATCGTTTGATTACATAATTCTTTACCTTTCATGTCAAAATTCACAAATCATCTATCTTTATCAGTAACCAGGATATTTTTACTTATATACGTATTTGATTTTTCATGATAACGACATTTTCTTGTATAGTAATTTAAGTTGCCTATCTTATGTCTTGACAATATTAGTTATATTGTGACTTTTTAAAATCTTTCAATAAGAATGAGATTACAATAAATTTAGTTCCTATCTAACATTTTATACATTCCATTACTATTCTAATAAAATTTTTCTATTTTATATACGAATGAACTTTTATTTGTATAACATAAATTAATTTTCTTGAGAAGTTAATTTTGATTTTATACTTATAAATATTGAAAATTTAAATCATTATAATATATGAAGTATAGGACATGCCACAGTATCAATTACAATATAAAATATCACATACATCAAAAAGAAAAGAGTACAAAATACAAATCAGTAAATACACTAGAATAACAATATATGTTAATTACTCCTATCATCGAAAGATTGAGCCACTGAGTAGTAACGCTTCTGCAACAAGAACCCTTTAACAGATTTCCTAAAAACATTGCAACTTCCCGCCTTAAAAGGCTCTGGTAATTTATTGTATGTTTTTATTGCCAAATATTGAGGACTGCTCTCGTAAAACGATAATCTGTGTTTAGGTCTTTAGGAACCTCAAGCACCGACCCATTAGGTGTGATGTACGTCTGGTAGACATCCAATTTTGTCATGCCATCGATACTATCCCTTAGCACAGTGGTGGCCATTAAGCCTGGCTTGAGCCAATTAAGTATTTAAAATTTTTTGGCGAGCCACATAATAATAATTATATATAAATTGCTTTTTTAATATTTCAATTTAAACGTATAGGTAAAAAGGTAATGCACAAAAAATTGTAATATATCAAAGAAAATGCGTACTTTATTAAGAATTCAATTGCAAATTAAATATCAAAAAAACATTAAAATAAAACCTGACACTGCATTTTTTCTGTCAGTTTTTTGTACTCTGGTACATACGATGTTATAGCTAAGTTCATGCAATCATTCAGATGTTCATCAGTTATCTTGGATCTGAACTCTGATTTTAACAAGTTCATTGTTGAAAAACCACTTTCGCACAGGTAAGTTGATCCAAAGTAGGAGTGTAGCCTTTGAAAAGTTTCTTTTAATAGGGGATATTTTTTCTCATCAAGGAGTATCCAAAAATCTGATTGTGATATTCTTGTTTTCAGTTATAGATCAGATCGAAAATCTATTATTTCCATCTCTAAAGTAGTTGCTTTCTTATTTATCATATTTGTCAATTTTTTGTGATATTTCAGAAATATTAGTATTAGCAAATGGATTTAAAATTACTGAAGTAAATCGCTCAATTTTACGAAAATTAGAAAATCTAATTTCAAAATCATTTTTGAGCTAAGTGAGAGATTCAAAATATTTATTTGTTTCAATTTCGTAGAACTCCAAATTTGTAAAACGACCCAAGTTACATCCCTTTATTTGGGCCATCCAAAAATTTAATTTTGATTTAAATGCGTTGATACTTTCTATTAATTCAATAATAGTTTTTCCTTTTCCCTGAAGTTTAAAATTGAGTATATTCATTTTAGTAACTATGATCACTAAGTTCTACATAATTTTCGTTTCTAGACTCTACAAACTGTTTTATCTCTGGAAGAAGCTCTAAAAATCAATGGAGGACTTTTCCTTTGCTAAGCTACATAATATCAGAATGTAACATTAAAATTCCATATTCAGTATCGAATTCATCAGTCAGTTTTTTGAATAATCTCCACTAAGTGGCCATGAACAGCGGTGTTTTATTTTATAGAGCAAATAATTTTTTAGACATTTCATACCCTGGTTAGGCATCCCTGCCTTAGCATAAAACAATAATTGTATTATATAAATGCATGGTAGCGACAATATCCCCATAGAAGCAAAATAATCTTTACAACTTGTTCTATAGCTCATCCATTCATTGATTGTATTGCACTTTTTTGTACTGTAAAAACTGGATCGAATTCTGGAGAAGATCCCCACGCCACAATTGCATAAGATAATACCGAGTGAAAGTTCAAAGTAGGCAGGATTAAACGACAGCCGCACACCAAAACCTACCTTAACCATAATTCAATCATATTGCATATTTTTAGCACGTGATTTTAAAAGATGCTTCGTTCCTACCATGCAGTTTATAATGCTTTGGAGAGATGGCACCAGGTAGAGCCTGGAATTTTTAGGTTAGCAAAATTTAGCAAAAGTTGTTACAGCCTTGATATCGCACACCGATAGCAAGATCCTGTACACGATATAAGGTCGTCACATAACTTCGATTTTCATTGACGATTTTGATACTTGTAACCTCAAAATATTGATCCTTATGTGGCGCCATCTAGTAGTATCCAAAAGAAATGATTTCTCAATTTTTATTGAAATAAACTTTAAAATAACACTTTAAACATACATTTTACAGTGGGTAATTAATATTAATAATTTTAAAATAATTAAAAAAGTGTTGCTGATAATAAAATTGTTGGGTGTAGGGTAGTTGGTAATCAGGTTCTTGTTTGCACTTCTCAACCTTACGATGACAACAAGGAGCATTATTGGTAATAATTAAATAACTAGAGCATTTTAAAATTACTATAGCATCTTTATTTATTCAACAGGCGCAAGTCTAATTACACAACAAAAATTGACAATGTTCAAATATTCATAATAAATCCACTTGTATCCTTTTTAAAATTATTAGAATTTACAAATATTAAGATATAAATTTAACCTAAAAATGCAAAAAATTATAGCTATTTACCAAGAATTTTTTTTTCGTGAGAAAACTGGATATATGGTGTTCTATTGGTACTCGACTTAACTTCCAAACTAGGAAATATGTAGCACACATTAAATGAAACGACTGAATATGTGTAGTATTAGAATAATGTAAGTAGAAAATAATATGGAATAGATAAAATAAATGTCATATCAGTCAAATGTCAATAACAGTAGATTAATCCAATCATATTGCATATTTTTATCACGTGATTTTGAAAATGCTCAGCGATTACCAAACATTTTATTGCGCTTTGGATAGATGGCGCCACATGAGGATCAATATTTTGAGGTTATAAGAATCAGAAAATTCGAGTTATGTGACGGCACTGATCTGTATAATATAAATGGATAAGCAATAGCATGTTAAAAATTGTGATCAAATACGAACTGCGCACGGGGCTAACTCAAATGCGCAATAACATAAAATAAAGGCGCTAATTTGAAATGCCTAAAATCTTTGAAAAGTATTTAACAGAACATGAACTTTAAAATTGAAATCTGCATCTGAAGATAATGAAATACTTATTTATTAAGGGAAATTTGAAAAAACACTCAAAATAAATAATACATTCCTTTTGAAATATTTACTGGTTATAAAAAAGTGTTAATTAAAAGAGAAACGTGACTTTCATGTAAAATAGATGAATCAAACATATGTGTATCTAAGGATACAAAGTACTTATTTTCTACTAACAAGGTATATGAACGTACAAATAGCCCGAAAAAACACTGCCTCTACAGGAAGTTTTGCACAAGAATATGGTGTACTTGGACATCTTGTGAAGGACGTATTAAAGCACCACGATTTTTTCTATTCAAAAGATGAAAACTAGCATTATCGACAGATGTTTGTGAGATTTCTTCTAGTACGGACACACATTTAGCACACTTAACAATGCGCTTCAATTGTTAGACAACAAAACCAGAAATAACGACATTTTGGGATAACTATGATGGTATGTCGGGAATTATATAATTATAATCCTTTTCAATGTCTAATACTCCAAAAATATAAACAAAAAGCTAGTACCCCTAGTAGCAAAATCACTATATGC
The DNA here is from genome assembly GCA_963170755.1 of Amphimallon solstitiale. NCBI lineage: Eukaryota > Metazoa > Arthropoda > Insecta > Coleoptera > Scarabaeidae > Amphimallon > Amphimallon solstitiale. The sequence goes on from OY720680.1 coordinate 61,382,793, forward strand.
ACACTTGTTCTACATTAGGAAATATATATTTTCATCCTTCTCTAAAATTGTGATTTTGCTACTTGGGACGTCTATTGAAATCGGCATTCGGAACTTTAGTGATTTCACACTGTGATTTCACATTCGAATGTCAAAAGACTAGGGACTGCGCATACTCGTAGACCCCGCGTTGAGTATTCAATTTGGCATAAAAATTCCACGCGCATCCTATTGCATTGCTTATCCATTTATATTATACAGATCAGTGTGTGACGGCCCTAAATCGCGCAGCAATATTGATACAATCGGCTTTGTTCTATCTTCGCTTTACCGGCATCTATTGGTGAGATTATCAACTATGACATGCTGTTTTACTATTCACAATTGCAGCCTCAATTCAGGAACTAAATTGCCACGCTTCATATATTGACAAGAAGGGATGGACACTCTTTCGAAATCTCTCGTTATAACCAAACATTTTTATTTGTATTAAATTATTTGACATAACATATTTTGTGTTGTCCATATTTAGAAACAAATATTCACCACAAGCTAATGCGTCATTGTTTGTTTACCAGAGAGTGCTGTTATAGTGATCACAAGGTGTTAATCACCTCCTAGCATGACTAAATATTTTCAAGTTAGTTATGTTAATATCCTATACACATGCATTTCTGTACCCTTTCGAATATAATTTCACATTTACATCAATTTCATATGTAATTACGTCAGTTAATTATTCATGATTTCTCTATAATAATTAATTCGCAATTTAAAAACTGCAATCTTATCGGTATTAACAAATTTAGTTCATACTATACACAGCTTAACAATAAAAAAATCCACATTCGATTGTTTATCGAAATTAATTATGTAAATGTTTGTAATAAATATTCCACGAACGTAGAACCTTGAGGAATACTTTCGAAACAATTCCTTCTAATCATCGTCTAAACGCTAAGCTCTGCATACATACATACTCTACTATTCTGCCGGCGCGGCGGATTGTTGAACGCAACAGTGTAGACGACGGTAAAATAATAAAATAAAACATAATTCGCATCTAAGAATAATAATTTTATTAGTGCCTTTAAAGCGTACTTAATTATTTAATTATACCCATTGTGTCTGTCCGAAAAGTGGGTACTTACTTTAGTGAAATAATGGAATAGCGTTTCTGTACGCTTTTTGTTTACTGGTAAAAGCAGGTGAGAGTTAAATGAGTTAATACCTCAGTAATTTCCCACAAACGGTGTCATTCTAATCATTTCACAAATTAATGATCTCGCCTTGCATTCAAGCAATAAACAAATTAAAACCGTCATAAATATTTGAAATAGAATGTTGATATAATATATTAATACACTGGCGTGAAGCAAGCAACGAATTCTAGTTGGATTCTCGATTTTATGGAGGCGGCAAATCGTTCCAGTTCAATACACAACAGTGAGAGCAAATAACATTGACTGTGCCGCATTTCAGATATATCAACTTTACAAGGATTTTGTCAGACGTGTATTGTAGTCATTTGACAGTTAGTATTGTTGTTGTTTTTTATATTTATCGTCATTATTTCTTATATTTGTTCAGTAGTATTTAACATCAAAATTAACAGCTATTCTTTTGAAGACAATAAAAATTACTTACGACTGTTACTGTAAATGAATTTTCTTGTATTTAATTACACACAGTTTCAAACTGCTGCAAGTGTCTTGAAAATGTTATTATTACCCGAAGAATTAAGCAAACTCTGTCTGCCAACAGCACGATCACCTGGAGAATTCGATTTTGCTTTTTGTATCTAGGGGAAACTGTCAGTACAAACTAAACAAACCCAGACCGACAACTACTTGATCGAAAAATAGCCAAGATCAACTATCCTTGTTACACATGAATGAACGTGTACGAAGATGGCGCTAGCAGCATATTGGCGCGGAATTTAAAATGAGCTTGTTTTTAGAATATGCGTATTTAATACGTTATTAATGTAATAGAAAAATACACAAAACTATTGGACAAATCACACATACCCTCAACTTGTACGTTTAAAAAATACGAATACTTTGATTTTATTATTGATAGAAATCTCTGTTTATTATACTTACACAATATAACACATGAAATCACTCTAACGCCATTTACTCCTATGAGTTAATATTACACCACAGTTCACTAATTCTCACTCTGTACATTTTAATCATAAACTCGCAATAAATATCAACATATAATTAATATGATGTACAACGAGAAAGGATTGCAATATACGTCGAATTTGAAATGTTGTTTGGAATGACGGATAACCACAATATGACAAAAAATTTCAAATGACGCTAACGCCATCTCATCGCCCGTTCAGTTAATATGACAAAGATGGTAGAGGATTGATATTTTCATTTGCTAAACAAGAAGACGTAATCTGAATCAAATTACGAGTCTGAGTTTGTTTAGCATGTGGTGTCAGTGTTAGACTACTTACTGCCACCATTCGAATTATCGTCTTGCAGTTTTCTTTTCCAATGGAATACTTTAGTGGTAAACAGCGTGCTTTTTGTGTAAAAGCATTCTACGAAAATACTCATTCTCACATGCAAGTCCAGAGAGCGTTTCGAAATCACTACAATTTGTGGTATGCTCATCAATCAATTTATCTGCTAATTTAATTAAGCAATGGATACGGAAATTTCAAGTAAGAGGTTCTAAGTAAGAAATGAAATAAACATCGAAACTGTAAGTGCTGCTGTGCGCCAAAATCAATATGAAAACATGCGTTGCTTTACATTTAAGCCGGTTTAGTGTTCAAAGAATTATGAAAAAGATTTACATTACCATCCTTATAAAATCTAGTTGGTTCAAGCTCTGAAGAATGATTATCACCGTAGTCGTCTTAATTTTGCTACTTTGAGCAGCAGTTCAATGATTTTGACAATATTCTTTTTAGTGACAAAGCACATTTCATTTAGGGGTACGGGTACGTAATCAAGCAGAATTGTCGGTACTGGTCTGGGGAAAACCCAAGAGAAAAACTGCAGCCGCTTTGCACACTCCAAGAAAAACAGTATGGGCGGCATTATTGGTCCGTATTTCTTTAAGAATAATCAAGGACAATCAATCAGTAAGAATGTTTTTCCATGAAAAATTAATTTTGCGTAGAGGTAACTTTGACTGGCCTGTAAGAAGCTGTGATGTGACACCACTAGATTTCTTCACATTACAAGTACATTTTATTAAAACATTCAAAACCAAGCTGTTTTATTTTTAAAGTCGAATTTCAAGTTGAGTCACTTTTTATTTCTGTCGACTTAGCTGGCATTTCTATCAATGGTTGATCAGTAATATCTGAAGACATAAAGTCAACATTTGAGAAAGTGCCTGGGTTGTATGAATAATTCGACATTTTCTAAATCCATTAACTGCTGTTGTAGATGTTGCAGATTTTAGACAGGTTTCTCCAAATAGTCTGCTAAATTGAAGATAGGTTACCGTTCTGCCTGTCTTATTACGAACAAAATTTTTCACACTGGCAACATAAAATATATTTAGTGGAAACATTTAATGATCTATCTAACGACTGCAGTGTGAAGCAGGCACAAAATGGTAACGTTGGTCTGTCGAGCTTTTTCAATTCGGTACTGCGAGATTTTTAGTGGGGATCATGTGACAATCGAGAATTAATGTAACCGGTCAGATCATCTGAAGTCGGTTTTGTGTGGTTTATAAAATCATCAAACCAAGAAGAAAATATTTCGAGCTGCATCTATCCTGACTTATTGCAAGGAAAATTTGACGTTGGAAGAGCACCGTCGGTTAAGTCTTAATACATTCGCTACCGAGAAAAAATATCATAGGAGGAACTCCAGCTGACATACAACAACCGCTGTGAACAATTGACCATGCTCAGCAAGTGTTCTAGTACCGACTTATCGACGTCCTTTCTGAACTAGAACTCTTGACGATTTGGCTTGGACGGTGGCTATACCTGTTTGGTCCACATTATAGATACAATGAGGTCTCATTAAAAAACTTACGTTTGGTTTGTTGATGCCTTGGTCCATAGCAGCCGACGTTGCTTCAGGCTTTGTTAATCTCTTCTCTGGATGGCACTTCCGGAAAATACGTAACCAATCCAGTCCAGCTAAACCAAGTTGTTTATTAAAAGGATACTTAATCTGTTATTTTTTCGCCAAACTAAAATCCATGTATATCTTATCCTTTCTAGTCAACCCAAAAAATGTCTGCTCCGTCTCGAGGATGTAATCTACCAGTTCTTTTTCTAGGGCATGAGCAAATACTGACCATTTAGCGCCTACATTTTTTTCTCCAAAAGCGGATCCTTTTTTTATAAAGCACTTGTCTTTTAAGTGTTGCTGTAGGAACTGAAAGGTTCTTATTTGCAGTATTCCATGCCATTCCATTTTGTACAGGTTTTATTGCTTTTAATTTTCTGTTGAGATGTAGTCCTTTTCCGATTTCGAACCATTTTTTAATTTTTCTAAAAAATGAAGAAAAAACATGTTTTGTTTAAAAGATGAAGTCGAGAACAAAACAACCACGTTTCAAAACTGAATGGTTCTACAATTGCAATGGCGACCTGATCCACAATACAACCGGGGCAATGATGACAAGGTGCTGGGGACAGATCCTGTCCACATTGCCCCGATTGCAACATGCATTTAGAAACAACATTTTTGTGTGGACCGTCTAAATTCTTTTCTTTTAGTATTGGATGATTTAATCACAAAACCTGACCAATGGATATTCATTACGCAGTATGCTAGCGACGGCGATTGTAAATTGCGGCGGTGGTCGCGTATTTTATTAATCGTACCTGTAAATTGCGGCGGATGATTAAATCTGTATGTCTGATACACCTGCAAACTGCGGCGGCTGGTAATTTCATCTCTTTAATCTTATATGTAAATTCCAGCGGAGATGCAATTATTGCAAATATGTTCACTTCTCTATGAAATTATTTTAAATAAGTACTTCAATAGCATTTCTACATATCTTTATTAACTTATATACAATATATACAATTAGATGGTAGATATAATACTCATAAACAAACATAAATTCTGATTCATATACATATATATAGTATAAAATAACTATAGTGACTATTATAAATTGTAGTACATTCAGCATTAGTTGCTGACTGCTATCCCAACTAATGCTGAATATACTACATATATATATACAAAATAGAAAAAATAAATTATACAAAATTCTGTAAAAAACAATACATGGGTTTTGTCATTTAAGTAAAATACATTTAATGTTCACCAAAAGAAATACATTCATATTACAATATAGGCACACCTTTATTATTTTAACATGTTTATCATATCGATTACTTTCATTGCATACGACCTGCTGTGTTCAAGCAACATGTGGGAGCTATTAGTTAGATTGCATTCCAAATAAGATACCTTTACTGAAATAACTTTTGAGACAGAAGAATCAACTGATACTTCTTAACATTGTAGCGCTACCTATTGCCCACATGCGAATCGTACAATTCACTTTTGACTAAATTTTTAGCGGTGGTCACTACGTCCCGGTCTCCCCAACACATTTATTGCGGAAACAATTTGCAGACTACATGAAATGGAGAACAGAACTAAAATTTGTTGCTAACACCAAAAATATTTCTTTGCCAAAGTTATTGAAAAGAATAATTATGAATCCAGTTTACGCTTACACGGAAACGTTCGGAATAAGTTTCTTGACGCATTTACTTATCAATTATACTTAATTATGCATGCATTTATATCTATTGAGGATAAAAACTGAACGAGCCCAATAGGAGCGAACTCTTTCATTCAAGAATATTTTACATTAAAAAATCCTCTGCAACATTTCCTATTTATAAGTTAATTTAACTTTTCCGCATTTAATGGAATACATACATACATAAATACTGATTCATTCCCAACAAGTGACCTCTACATCATCTGTAGGAAACTTTCAATTTACTCATATTACCGATCGTTAGGCAAATAAACAGCTTTGTCATGCATACTGGTCGACGATCATTAAAATAATTGTTTATTTTTGTAATGCGTTTTTATAATAATAATATATTAACAATTAAATGCAAATATGTGTATATATGGGCTGTTCTACCAAAGCAATAGCGTAGTAGTGTATGTCCTCTTTGTTCAAGAGGACATCCACTTCAATAAGACTGCATTTGAAAAGGTTTTGGTGGGAAAGGATTGTGCAGAAAAATACATTTTTACTTCAGGTTTTCGGGCATTAGAAAAAAAACATGTAAGATTTATGTTTTGAGTTGAAAAGATAAAGCAATTTAAATTAATAGATAAGCAGTTGGTAAATTGGAAAGTCAGTCATGTTGCAAGCGCTAGAAAAAATAAAAAAATGCCTAAATTTCATACTTTCACTGTAAAATTAAATGTAATGCAGCAACATCGCTGAATATTCATATTTGGACTGTAAAAATAGTCTCAGTAACTAAATTACTAAAAAATAGCACTACCAACTACATAAAAATAAAGCAAGTTCAGTTTACAAAAGTATATCTTTATAGTAATGTGAAAAATTGCACAATTCTCTGAATGGAAGGCATGCCTTCAAAATCTCACCTCATTAAAGTAGGCCGTTTTTTAAGTAATTAAGTAATCAATATTGGTGTAAATGCTAAGTTTTTGAAAACTTCAAATTCTGACAGTTGTCATACTTAAATTCAAATTATAGACGCTTATATTTCTTAAATTATTTTATTATAATGTTAGAGTTACAACATAAAATATTTATTATTGAAAGTTCTATATGGAACTGGCCAAAAATTAGAAAATGTAGGGTTTGGGTGGTGGGTTTATTCCATTAATCTGTGCTTACAGGATTTCCGGCACCAGTTGTAGTTAAAATAAACACATTATAAAAATAATTTGAGAGCTCATTTAATATTGAAGGATTAGTTGTAATTTATTTAAATATTATCGTCCCTACGAAATAATATATATATCATACATCATTTGTTTTCCGGTATATTTCAGTGTCTAAATAAACACAAACAACATAGGCCTAGATTAGAAAACAAATTATGCTCAGATTTAAACTTACAATGCATATAATATTTTTAGAATATAATCGACGAGTAATTTACAAAAATCACGAGATATTGTCGTATTTAAGATAAACTATTAAATATGCTTTTTAATCTTCGATTATCATATTATTTGATTACGTCTCTAAATTAAGACAAATTTTAATATTCTAGTTTATTAAACACTCGCCCAATAATAACCTTCTTTATTTTTCTTCTTCTTTTCTTCTTTTCTCACTGAAGAGAAGATTTTGTCGCTGTCGGTTTAATTCGTGAGATTCCTCTTCTGACAGTAGAGATACCTACATCTCCTTGAAACGATGCAGTACCTTTATCAGTCACCTGTTTCTTTTTGTATGGGTCACCTTGCACTTATTCAACTTTTTACATAAACATATATCAAACTTTACAAATGTAACACTTATTAGTCGCTCGAACTCTTTATACAAATAAAAAAACCATTTATATTATTTATGTGGTTCAAAACGACAATCTAATACATTATCAACCGCCATGTGTGAGTCGACTTACTTATTAATTAGGAAACCTTATATTACTTTTAACGGTTTATTTAAGCCAGTCTAATACGCTGGCGACCGATATCTTCGAAGGTGCCCTGTCGACTTCCTTTCTTTTCCCGTCCCAAAATCATTAGCAAAGCTCTCTCAAGAAGTTGTCATTGGGAGCATGGCATACTATTTAAAGAAAAGGACTTAAGTTGTTTGCATATAAAATTCAAGCAGTTTCGAAACTCAAAATGGTAACGATAATACGGTACTGCCAATAGTTTTTGAATAACACAAGTAATAATGACATTTTTGACAAGTGCTTCTTTTCGGATGAGGCGTGGTTCTATCTTTCAGTATACTTAAACATGCAAAATATGATAATTTGGTCTGCAGAAAACCTTTATTAATTTTTGGAAACTGCGCTACATCCACAAAAAATAGGCGTCTGGCTAGCAGTTTCAAGAAGACAAATTATTAGACTTATATTTTTTAATGAAACCATAACAGCTGAAAGATATCGAAATGAATAATTACAGCCTTTTATTAATGAACTCCATGATGTTGAACCTACTGAAGGATATTTCCAGCAATATAATGCACCAGCGCACAAATCTCGAGAAATAATGGCTTTTTTGCAACAATTTTTTAATACAAGAATTATTAATTTTTTTCTAAGAACTATCTGACAATTTTAGACTATTTTATTTTTCCATATTTAAAGAATGCAATTCTTGTGCAGGCATTACCCAAGAAATCCTAATAAATAGCTTTGAAAGCATGAAGCTTGGAGTTCAACTTTATCTTCAAAGTAAGGGTCAACATTTCCAACATCTGCTTTAGTATTATATTCTTATAATTTTGACTATTGTAATACAAATTTCATGCTAGATATTACATGGTGCGAGCATTCTACGTGTTTATCACTGACAGCTCCAAGGTTGCTAGGGAAAAATTCAGATGAGAATCCAAACGGTTAATATATTACAGCGGTGGGCACATATGAGGCCAAAGAGAGCTGCCCCGGTTTTTCATATTTTATGAGGAATAGATACACAGATACATAGTACGAGATATGTGATTTTTACAAGTCACATATAAAAACAAATAAAAAATATATTTGTGAAAAAGAAAATAATTATGTCAAAATTTTAGTAATTAAAAATATATTTACAAGTAAAAATCGAAATAAATTCAAATTGAGTTCAAAACAGTTTTATTCAATTTACTACAATTGTTTCACCCTACTAGGGCTTCATCAGGTGATGAATATTATAATACAATATATTATAATATTCATCACCTGATGAAGCCCTAGTAGGGTGAAACAATTGTAGTAAATTGAATAAAACTGTTTTGAACTCAATTTGAATTTATTTCAATTTTTACTTGTAAATTATGGAGTTTCAACACGTATCTCCGTCTTCAATCAATTATTAAAAATATATTTATTAATAAAAAGTATAATCATATCTAAGACAATCTTTGGCTAAATTTTTAAAATTTGGCGTAAAATTAGTTAAGCTGTCCGCAGAAATTCTGTAACTGTCAGCAATTCAATCTAGAAACTATTAAGAGCAAACTCCATCACCGTCTCGAAAATCGTTCTATCTGAGAAGGAACAAATATATGTCAACACAGACAAAAATCAGAATTTATAAAACTTGTATAAGGTTGATCATCAAAACAGCAAACATGAGAACCCTAGAGCTAAATGAGAAGCACGGAAATGAAAAGTCTCAGAACAATAAAAGAAATAATATTATGTTATCAAATCAGAGAAGAAGTGCAAAATGAAGACATACATAGATCACCCAGATCTCGGTGTCTAAAATGGATGGACCACGTTGATAGAATGGATAATAACAGAATTTCAAATGGACAAAGGACCACAAACCGCAAAGCCATGACCGTCAGGCTGACCACTGACGAGGTTGTTGAAGAGCTGGATATCACATCAGGAAAGGTCTAGAAGACAGTCGTAAACTACGAAGAAGAAGAAGAAAGAATAAATTCCGTTTCGAATTTTGAACACTTCCCTCGTATAGAAAACAGCTTTTTAAAATATCTTTCGAATTATGTAGTTTAAGTAAATGCATGGACTACAAATGTCTTCTAAAGTTAATTTTGAATAACCTTTGAATATTTTTTTAAACATTCCGATCATATACACGTATAATAAAGTCGTGTGATCTTCACAATAATTTATTTTAATTTGTTATCAATTTTCAAAAATAGTTTTAAAACTAAGTATATAGATACAATAATATTCCCAATATAAATAACTATACATATACGTCCCACATTATTACAATATAATATATAAATGTATCCGTATGAAATGGAACTACAAGTTAGGTATACCTACAACGTTTCTGCAGCTGTACATTCGCAGAAAAAACATCATTCCAAAAAAAATCCATTTGCCTTTCACAAAAAAAGACACGCGTATTCTAACATTAGCTGTGTATACAAAACCCAGGCACACATTATCGTGACCATAGCAAAACCGTTAGAGATAATATAATGCAATAAATTCAATTAGCCAGTTCAAAATTGAAGGGCATATACATAAATTATTATTTTCCTCGGTATATACAAAGGTGATTAGTGGTTAGCGTTTGTACTCTGGCTTTGTCAATAGTTGTAATGTGACCTCGCATATTGCAAATTTCGGTTATGGGTAAATAAATAAAACAAAGATTTTATTTTTCGCAGAGTTCCTAAATTAAAGCTTTTACAAGATATTTAATGATATATTTACGTACGACTACTTTAATTATGTGACCAAGTGTATCATTTACTTTTCATTTATATTTATCCTTGATCTTAAATTTTCTTAAAAAATAATGCTTTAGTCAAATTAAACAAGTACCACACCAGTTTGAGGGTTAAGATAATTTATTTCGCTGTGGCTAAATGTCCGGCAGTATTGCATGTATAACCTGAGAGTTCCGGAATCTTTACGATTGTAGTAACGTGTCCGCCGACGAATACAGTGTTTTGTGCAAATATGGCGGATTGGGCGCATTTTTAGTCGATTTCCGCCGTTCGGCGGCATGTTACTATACTACATGAAAATTCCATCGTTATTGTAACGGTCATGATCATAACCTAGTTTTATTTATTAATTAATGTGCGTGAGACTCTGTTTATTTATTGAAATCGGAAAATAGTTAGCACAGATGACATAAATTGAACGTTGTATTTTATGAGTAATTCACTACTGTATATTATGTTTTAATTATATTTGAATTATTATTGTTATATTTTTAATTCAGTTAAAATAAGGTTTATAATGATTAGTAAGCAATGCATCTATTAAAATACGCAAAAAAACACTGACAAAAAAATACTATTTAAAATTGAGTAATTAACAACTATGAAATGTGTTCTTTATATTTGAAGTATTATTTATGTTTCAAACTATCAAAATAAGTGTTGTAGTTAGTAAGGGAATTATACTTTTTCTTATTATACCAGTAAATGACGTCTAAGAAATATGTTTATTTGTATTTTAATTATTCATTGTTTTTTTATTATCAAATTAAGTGTTGCTGTAATTATTGGGAAATATATTTGTTAAAATTTATTTGTATAATAATTTTTATGTAATTTGTAGAAAGACAACAATCAATATTTAGTAAGTTATAAGTAGTATTTATTGCTTGTGAAGTAATAAAACGAGTTTTTCTTAATACAAAAGTAAGTAATACAAAAAGTGTATGTCACATATAATTATATGATAAAATGTTTACAAACATGTTTTTTATAGTATTTTATTCCTTTTTAAAAGCATGGAGAACGAATGAGTTGCTAAAACGAATTTCTTGTACGTATGCACCTTTAGAATTTTTTATATACAAATTGTCCTATATTACGTTTTAAATAGTTTTTTCTTTTTAATAAATCTGGGAATAAAGCGTTACTATTAACTTAAAAAAAAGAAGTACATACATGCAAGTACACTGATACATGCAAGTTAGGGAAAATTGAAACATTTTTTCTTCACTTGTAACAGGATTCTTGTAACTTTCAAATTAATGTCATGAGAAATAGTTTTTAAATGATAGCTTATGTAGAGTCTATAGTAAAAGTATTATGAAATTATTTCTATTTCTGTTTTCAAGTAATATGCCCAAAGTAACCCAACAGTTTTTCGGAAAAAAATTTCGTTTTTTTTTAATTAAAAATAATTTTATTACACAAAATACTTGAACTTAGATTAAACTATATATTCGCCATTTGCATTAGTGACTCTTTGCCATCTTTCTGCCATCAGTTGTATTTCGCGACGTGCCAGCCAACTTCTTTGGAATCAAAAAATTCTTGGCATGCCACTTGTACTTCATGAAGTTCATTGAAGTTTCTGTACCATCCAACGAAACATATGGTTATCCGAAGACGCAGTATCAGGACTATACGCTGTGTGTGAAAGAATATTCCATTCAAGCTTTAAAAATTTTTGTCGACTCCGAACTGCAGTATGCGGTTTTACGTTATCTTGATGGAAGATTACCCTGTTTCTTTTCACTAGCGCAGGATATCGTAAAAGCAAAATACCCTGCACTCTGTCGAGTTGAGCACAATAAAGCTCAGCATTAATCGCACAGCCATTAGGAACAAACTCAAAATGGATCACGCCAAAGGTATTCCATCAAACATTTCTACGTTGTTCGCTATTGGAATGGGCGTTTGCCGACGATTAAGCATTAAGACAAAAAATTCCGTTTTTCGTTGCAAGTAATTATTTGCTTCAGAAACCGATTGTCGCGGGGTTATTGGAGTAATTTGGTGCAAAGTCTATACGCCTTTGGCGCTAGGCTTCGTTTAAATCATGCGGAATTTTGGTAGAACGTTTAAGAATATTACTACACCTTTTTAAGTGGCATGAAATGGTTGAATTGGATATCCTCAACTGGGTAAACAATCGGCGCGTCGTAGTAACTGAGTTTTCATTAACAAGTTGCAAGAGAACATCTTCATTCACCTTTAGAGGATGGCCAGAGCCACGTTTCCTTCGGAGAATAGTATCACCATTTCTAAATTTTCAAGATTCACGCCGAGCTTTCTTTATATTGACAGATCCTTCACTTTCTTTTTCGCAGATACATCGTATGACTTGTATAACTTTCTAAACTCGTACAATAACAGCTCAAGAACTCTTTTTTTGATTATCCATTGCAGAATGACAAGGAAAAATGGATTGAGAGGGTCGTAGTATATTGTTGAGAACAGCTACGCTACCAATCTACAATAAAAAAAAATTCGATGCTAAATTTTTAGATTTAAAAAAAAACTTTTTTTTTTCCCGAACATCCTAATATTTATATGGTATATATCACGACGAGATTTCTTTAGAAAACTAATAAGAGTTGAGTTTTGAAATTTCGCAAGTATAGTTTCACGTTACGCTCTTTCGATTTAAAATAGTTTCGAATTTTCGTTTCTTCCGGTTACACCAGAAATGGATATCAATTTCCTTATTTTAAATGGAATACCCCCATTTTTTGTGATTCATTCGTATTTCCGACTTAATTTGAACGTTAGTTCGTGTGATAAACTTTGCCTTTGAAGTTAACCACTTTCGAAGTATTTCAATTTTTGTAAAAAAAAATGATATCTGCACGCTATTACTCATAACAACATTCCCAATAATTGAATGCATGCACAGATTTAAAATTCTAGGTAATTATTTTGGAAAGAATACTGCTTCAAATGCGGTATTATAAACTTTTCAAAATAATACAGGGTGATCAGAAAACCATGTTAAACATTTCTTATTATTTTTAAATAGCAACGTACATTTTTTCAACCTCATTGGATTCCACGTTCAAAATTAGGGGCAGAATGTATTTACTTCCCTATAACTAAACGTCTTGGCAGTTATTTTGGAAAATGTATCAATTCCTTTGAAGTTTTATTTTGAATAATCTATTAGGCTATGGAAAAAAAATCATGTAAATAAATAAAAACAAAATAATTCATTATTTAATAATGTCCTAAAACATTTAAATGAAAACTAGAAAATATCAAGAAGGAGTGGTCTTAATAATAAGTTCTAAAAATCTTATATTAAGTTGTCAAACACATCACCTATATCTAAACACGTTCTTATCCTTTTAAAAATGTTTGCACGTGTGGTACACTGTATCCATTGTACCGTCTAGATTATTAAATGCGCCTCGCACTCTGGCCATCATATCTTCTTTGGTGGTAGCAGATATAATGTATACATTATCTTTAACATAGATCCAAATTAAGTAATCTAGAGGCGTTAAATCGGGTGATCGTAGTGTAAACTCTAAGGTCCTTTATTTCCAATCCACAGATCATAAAGTATGTTGTCTAATACTTCTCCAACAGTTCTGGTACTATGTGCTGGTGCACCATCCACCTGAAACCATGCACTAAGAGTTTCTTCTGTTGACAGTGTATTTAAATTTAAATTTAAATTTATGACGTTTCTTAAGATGTAAATAAATCGCTCACTATTTAAATTTACTTCATAAAAATACAAAGCAAATATTTTGTCATGTTTAATAGCAGACTCTTGGAAATATAGTTGCCTAACAACTCGAGAGTTATCTTCCGACCAAAAATGACTTGTGTCGATTAAAAATTCCATTTTTACAAAATTAGCTTCTTTGCGTCCTGTTCCTACTGTGATTTCATTAAAAACGACTCACAATACTGCGCTCTTGTTACCAAATCGGCTTTTTTATGTTTTTTTTAATCAATATTCGATGTATGCTTATTCTGGATACACCTACTTCAGCTTTGCATCATTTAGAGAATTACTATGATGTGTTGTGAAGTAAGCAAGAGCTGTTACCTCAACATTTTCACTATCAACAACAGGTGTTCTGGTTGTTTTCGACAAGAATTATCCGAAGGAAATGCAGTTGTTTAAAATACATATTGCTTAATATACTCTTGGCAGGTCTTGACTGATTTGGATATTTCTCTGCATAAACACGACATGTCCTCTCGATTACTCTATTGCATTCACCATATGTAATTATTAGATTCAAAAAATCTTCGTTATGAAATCCAGATCGCGATCAGTATTAGAAACAAGTATTCAGAAACAGAAAATTAAAGAATATGTTGAATAACATCAGTAAATACCTTACTAATGACAGGTAATATGACTGCAATTTGTTTTTATTTATTTACATTAATTTCCATTCCACTTAGATATAGGGAAGTAAACACATAATGCCCCTAATTTCGAACGTGGATTCCAATGAAGTTGACAAAATGTAGGTTGCTATTTAAAAATAACAATATATTGATTTATTCTGGATGAATTGTCTAGCATTGTTTTCTGATCACCCTGTATTATTTTGAAAAGTTTATAAATTACCGCATTTGAAGCAGTATACTTTCCAAAATAATTACCTAGAATTTTAAATATGTGCATGCATTCATAGGAATGTTGTTATGAGTAAAATAGCCTGCAGGTATCATTTTTACTTTCCTATACGTAGTATAAGGAAGTATTGTGATGATGAAAATTTTCGACCTCGAAATTTTTGCAGATGTCCATGTTTTGAAGTCCCCTGATACCGAAAAAGTGGTTTTTAAAAAATGTTTGTGTGTCTGCCTGTCTGTGTGTCTGTCTATGACCACGATAGCGGTCAAACCGCTATAGCTATCAATTCCAAATTTTGTATTTACGTGTATAATCTCCCTCTTAAGTTCTGATTAGTTTTCTAGTAAAATTGGTAGACCAGAAGTAGCAGTTTACTTCAGTCTAAAAATCGAATTTTGCCAATATTTCGTCAACTAATAAGTTTAAATAAATTTATAAAGAATTCATATGTACTTAAAATTAAGTTTGAGACAAATTGTCATAAAAAAGTTTTTCGAAATTCCAACCGGAAGTAGGTCTTTTACTCTTATCGAAAATCAGTTTTTGCGAATATCTCGTAAGTCATGCTTTTTAGACAAGTACGTTACGAGAATAAAAGTATTTAAAACATAATTTCCAATATCTTTTGTATAAAAAAAATTTCAAAATTCAGACCGGAAGTACCACTTTTACTCTTATCGAATAGCGATTTTTTGAAAATATGTCGTAAGTTATGCATTCTATATATATTTATCAAGAGTACAAAAGTATTTAGAACTGGATTTGCAATATTTTTTGTATATATGAAATTTCAAAATTCGAACCGGAAGTAGCACTTGTACTCTAAGCGAGTAGGACTTTTCTCGAATATATTGCAAAGTATGCATTCTATAGCGATTTATTAAGAGAATGAAAGTACTTAAAATAGGATTTTGAATAAGTTTTGTATAAAAAAATTCTTAAAATTGTGTAGTTTGAAACGCTCATACGTATAAGAAAGTCGTGTGGTGGCCACACCTTATTTTTTTTACAAAAATTGAAATATGTACTTCGAAAGTGGCTAACTTCAGAGGCAAAGTTTATCAGACGAACTAGCCTTCAAATTAAGACGGAAATACGAATCAACCATACAAAATGGGGTATTCCCTTTAAAATAAGGAAGTCAATATATATTTCCTGTGTAACCGGAAGAAGCGTAAATTCGAAACTATTTTACAGTCTTTTTCTTTTGGTTTTCCCCTTTTGTCAATTGTGTTTCACAATTTGTCAAATGACTTTCCCATTTATTATAATATGGCGGCGATGTGTCAAATAATTTCCTTATTTGTCAAATGTGTTTCACTATATGTCAATTGACTTTCACGAAGCGTGTTAATCATTTTATATTCATCTATTATGGAGAATCGTCGAATTAATAGTAAAATAAGTAATGATTTAAGAGCTTTAATAATTCGTTCTATGAACAACGTCACGGCAAATAATATTGGAGAGCAATTTGCATAATTTTACCCAATACAGTAAGAAAGATTTATTCTACATACCGGAGAACCGCTAATATTCATAAAAGAAGTGCTGGTCACCGACTAAAAAAATTATCTGTTACAGATAAATGAAATTTGCAATTGGATTGATGAAGATTGCAGTTTATCACTTCGTCAGTTAAAAGAAAGATGTTTGACGCAGTGGCCACTTCATGCTTTGAATATGCTATCCGGTACAATAGAATCATGTTCGAAAGGGAAAAGATTTTTCTCATTGATGAATATGGAATTCAAGTTAATTCTCGAATTTCATATGGAAGACCAGTTAAAAATACTCGAGCAACGAAAATAAAAGCTCAACTAAGAGGGCGTAATTATTCTGTGGCTGCAGCAATGAATATAAATTCACTATATTTGTTCCAAATCCAAGATAGACCATTCAATACAGTTCATTTCTGTGAATTTATTACAGCTCTAATTAATCATTTACATAATGATAACATACAAGGCGCCTTTTTTGTTATGGATAATGTTAAATTTCATACAAATGAAGAAGTTGTCAATCTCATTAGAAGTCATGAGCATTTTGAATTTTTTTTTCCTGCTTACAGTCCATTTTTAAATCCTATAGAGGAATTATTTAATCAATGGAAACACATAATAAAGAGAACTCAGCCGACAAATGAGGATGAATTATTATGCAGCAATACACAATGCTTCTGAACAAATAACTGCAGATAATTGTCTTCATTATGTTCAGCATATGGAAACATATCTGGGTGATTGTTTAGAACAAAATGAAATATTAAATTAATTGTTTCTTCATTTATATATTTCGATAGTTTGTACTGTGCATATTTGTGATATTTGAAAATGTTTTGCATACATGTATGTTTTTATCAATTTCTATGTACATTACACAAGAATAAATTAGATAACTTAAAATTTCAAATGTATACTTTAATTTCAAGGGTACGTCAATAACTAAATGAAAATGATGCACAGCTTGGTAAGTAGTTATTAAGCAAAACATATAATTTACATACATGGGAAAAGTAATTGATATAAAGTGAAAGAGATTTGACAAAAAAAGAATTTAATTTGACATATATGTCAATATGACAGGAATTGGGAAAGTCATTTGACAAATTGTGAAACACTATTGACAAAAGGGGAAAACCAAAAGAAAAAGACTGTAAATCGAAAGAGCGTAACGCGAAACTAATATTTGCGAAATTTCAAAACTCAACTAATATTAGTTTTCTATATTGTTCTAACGAAATCTTGTCATGATATACCCTGTATAATATACTAAAGTATACAGTCTGTGATGCAGATTCACACACACATTAGTTAATAAAACTAGGTTATGATCATGCCGTTACGATAACGTCCGAATTTGTATGTAATATATACTGCTTTTACTTGAACTAAGAAACAAATTATTAACTTTTGTAATATAGCTGCCAAAAACGTCTATTTCATTAACCAACAATTATCACACCCAAATCAAAATCTTCAATACTTAGTTCAGAAGATTGAATTAAACTTTTACCACGAGCGAGTCACATTATTTCCGAGCGATAAAGTACAGATGTATGGAGATTCCCCATAAGATTTTGAATAACATGGAATTCTTAGTTCATGGTTTTAAAATTTTGTTTTTTTAACAGTTCTATTCACCACTTCTTTTATAAAATGTGGCATTTTCTTCATTGCAAGAGCAGGTCAGTGAAATACCCAGTGACTGCACCCCTAGCCTCTTTCTTTTATTTTTGCGGTTGCACCAGTCATCGCTCTCGCTCTGTATGTGCACATATCAAGACATTTTTGGGGTAGGTTGCTATTATCCGCGAAAAATTTATTTACAAAATCAAATATTTTATTGCCACTTGCGGTAGTCAGTAATAGCTCACAGTGAAATAAATCCTATTGAAAAGAGTTCAAATATGGATAGCCCACAAATACCAATAATATTGCCAAATTAGCAGCATCAGTTGATTCATCTATTTGAAGCGAAAATTTAGTTGATCTTGTGCGAGAAATTAAAGTAGCTTTCACATTCTCTGCTAAGCTCGCGGTTCATTGAGTCGTTTGACAACGGAAGATGTCTGTCACTTATGCAGCCCTCAAACAGGCATTCGATAATGTCTTTTCCTTCGTCAGCTTTAGCAGTTTGGTAAGTGACTGAGTACTTTTCGTTGACAGTTTTTCAATGATACATTATACATTTCTGGACTTTCCTGAGTTCAATATACTTCCTTCTGAAAAAATCATCCTTGCATTCTAAATGGACCCCTCAAAATAACGACGTATTTTTGCTGGAAACATTGAGGTGTGCGGCAAGACTTTAGCACAAGTTACACACTGAGGTTTATTATCAGTGGTCTCAGCGAATCCACTATCAAAATAAGAATCATGACACATTCGTTTTAAAGTTGCTTTAATTAATTGTGAAACTTGTTCAATAGTTTAAGATGTTCTCTTGCATCCGCAGAAAATGATTCATTCGAAAATGCCGCCGACCGGCGGAACTCTCAATTTATACGACCATGACCGCCGGCAGACGTTTAGCCGCAGATTAAGGAACAAATTATAGAACATTTAAAGTATCTATTTAGAAGTGATATTCTATAATAATATTATACCAAATTTATTATAATAAAACAAAAAAATTAAAATAAAACTATATTCAACAGAATTTTAGCTTTACAATTATGGTTGTTATATTTTACATATAGTTAAAATGCGTAATAATATTACACGCACTATTTCACCTTGTCTTTAAAAACTTAATCGATTGTTCTTAACTATCAGATTAGATTTTATTTAAAGTGAAGAGGATTAATACAAGAACTAACGATCTGTTCTTTTTATACATTTTAACAGAATAAAAATCCTTCTTACTTTACAAGCCGTTTACGAATACTATTTCCTTGACAATGCGCTTATAATAGCCAACTGACTATACTTACTTTCATGCAAATTATGGTTAATAAAATAAATTACTATGTTTATGTTTCATTCTGACTAGTTATTTTTTTAAATGGATGTTTTCATAACATAATAGAAAAATGTCCCATCAATTGCCTAAGTGTTTACAAGTTAATGTTCGGTTTAAAAATAACTGACAAGTAGAGATACTTATATTAGTAATTTAGTGTTAAACGTCAACTATGCCAATTAAAACAATAAATTGCAGTATGACAGAACATTTACAATTAGCTACATATAAAATTGTAAACAACACAGAATAACAATATTTTTAACATTTCGTCACAATTTTCATAGGTAAAATTTATTGCTGTTTCTGACATTTGCATATATGTAGTGTTAATAAGAAAGAAGAAACACGTCAAGGTAAAAATCAAATGAAACTTTTACAAATAATGACTGCTTTATAATAACTTAATAACGAATCAATAGGAATTTAGCTGACGAAAATAATCAAACATTGTATGTCGGGTTGTCTAATGTATAGGAAATAAATATATTTGACCAGTGGCTGGTTACATAGTCCATATGCTAAGCAATATAGAGCGTATGCCTGATCAACTGTCAGCAGTAAATTTTAACACCAAGTAGGTAAATAGAGATTGTATTAATATGTTTTATCCGTAAGTTTGTGTAGGACCGACAGGAATTTGAAAGAAAATCGACAGGATATATTACAAATGGTACTTAGGTGTGTTTTTGCAAACATACATTAAGGGTCCTATATAGTGGATCGGAAATGTAATATTGGTTGCATAGCACATAATTTAATAAGCCAAGGATGTCCGAGTACTTATTACACATAGGGAATATATATTAAATATTTGAAATAATAACTCAATATCTAAGCGAATAAAAATTCATTTATGACCAAATATTTACACATTTGTAACCGCGGGAAAGATTTTTACGAGAATAACAATTCATTGTAATGTGGGTTGCCTAATTTTAATTTATTTTATATTCATTTAAAACAAAGTAAAGAATAGTTGAACGAAAAATAAGTGCAGAGCGGGGTAGCTTTTTATTAATTTATAACGTGAACCCAAGCAAACAAAACATCTCCGAAGGATCTTTGAGAAAACTTGTCTTTAATATTTTGACATATTAATTAATTTTCTTTAATCCGATAATTTTTTTCTAAATTTGATTCTTCAGCGGGGTAGATTACTAAATTCTTCATAACTTGACGTTAAAAGCTTGTTTTCTCTAAATTTAAAACCAACAAAAACATTTTGTTACCTGAACGGATCCGGATAAATGCTCATAATATTCATCATGTATGTAAGTGGTGCTTTAAGGACAATGTTTCTTCTACGTCTAGGTAATAATCAATTTGACGAATTGTTAACTTTAGTAACTGCTTTCATTGGGAAAAAAAGACACGATTTTGAGACAAAGTACCAGTGCAAAACAACGAATGGTACTTACTTTCAGATTTCTCGCAACCGGGAATAATATCAAGATTTGAAATTCAACTCTGATATCCTAAACACTTTTGTCAAAAATTATACCTGAAACGTGCCGGGCATTTATACACACACACTCTCGGTCTTGCTATACATATCAGAATATTGTGTATCAAAAGATATTTGAGTGATAGATTGATAATAATAAAATATCATTGATTTGTTGTTTAACTAGAGAATAAACAAAAATTTTATATCGGTCAATGACAGTAAACACAAGGCAAGTTTTAAATTTTTTTGTAGAATGTGACCGAGCAATGCTGGGCTACGGGCAGCTAGTACCTTATATTTGTACCATGGTCAGAAGTAATTCGTAAAATCTCCTCGTTTTACAAGTCTTACAAGGCCTAGGCCACCCTGGATAAAACAAACTACATACATATATCGTAAATTAATAATAAACATTCAAGAATATAGCAATTGTGGAAAATTTAAGTAATTCTCAATATCCAATGTTTATTGTCAATAGTAATATCATAAGAGAGAGAGAATAAATTGAAAATAATTCGACAGATTTTCGAAAACTTGTTGCTTGTTTCTGTACATTTAACAAAATTAATTAGTGTTAAAAGTTTGTATGTGAAATAAACAATTATTGTAAATGTTTTGTCCGTGAGTGGTGGATTTTGCAACATTCTTCTGTTCTGTTGTGTTAAAAGTTATAACTTCTCCCTTGTCTCTTAGGTTATTAATCAAACTTGAATGATGTTCATTATTCAACTGCAGGTAGGGTTTCAATGAACTAGATGCGCTGTGGCCCGTAATTTTTATTATTTCCTGCTCGTTAACACCTGCTTTCGCTAGATGAGACACTGCACTTGACCTTGAAGAATGGTTCGTAATTTTTATTTTTTTAGTGTCCAGCCCAATCATGTCCGCCGATTCTTTCATCCACTTCGACATTATGTTCACCCCCAACGGCATATTTTTGTACCATCCTGAAGAAGACGGTTTATCCCAAGCAATGTTTACTGATAAAAAAAAGCCTGTCAGTTTTTATATGTTCGTACCTCTTGCTTAGCAATTCCTTGAGCAATCGAACAGGACACGCATCAGGATTTTCAGTATTTGGGATTAACCATTTACTATCAGTCAACTTTTGTGCCCCATCTTGCGCTGTTTTAGAGAAAACCGGACTATACTCTTATACTCTTCCAGTGGCCATACCAGTATTGTCTGTTTCTTCTTGAAAATAATGCACTAAACATTGACAACCTTCTCCCCCCCCCCCCTGCCATGCTAGCTCATATGAAGCAATGTGATAAACGCATTTTTGCAAACCGAAGGGTGTCTCCTCGTCGTAGCGTTTTATTATTTCTATGATTTGTTCTTTAGTTAGAATTGCAGAACTTTGCTTCCTTTTTTCTGGCACCTGTTGTAATACCTTACGTTTTGTATTTCTGACTTCTCTCGCAGATTTAAATTCGATATCTTTAAAGGGGTTTAATTTTCTACTAAATTCGTTGTAGTACAACTCTTGCATTAATTTGGCGGTTTTATTCCACATTGTTTTAATAACGGCTTCTTTGTAATCTTCTCCATTGCACCTTTTCATATTAAATCCCCAGTCTTTCAAAATGTTTGCCAGTTTTGTGACTGGTGTATTTCCTTCTAATTTGTAACCCCGTTCGTCTCAAAATGATTGGTTTCCATATTGAATTATTACTAACCATAGTATTTTTGCACGAATTTTCTTTAATCTGTGCGTTTATATCTTCCACTGATGATGAACTAAATCGCTTATGGTTCATTGCTTCCAATTTGCAATAATACTGGTGACAGGTGTCAAAACCACAGATCACTATACTAGAAGATAGTATAACTTAATAGTAAAAAGTTTAGACAATGTTTAGCGCCGCCTGCCAACTGCAGGCAGTACTAAAATGGATCAAACCGATGAACCGGGAAATTTAAATATTATATATTTCTATTCCATTTTGTATTTACCTTAGTAGTTTTTATTCTTCACTTTAAATGTTCGGAAGTAAAATAGTAGATGTATTTTAAAGAAAAATAAACTACACTTATTGCTATAATAACTTAGTAATAAATTAGAAACATATCTTTTTAGTAACGCTTTATTTTTATATGAAAATTTATTTCTATTTCAAAATATTAAGAAGAAAGCATTCTAAATTATTCTTACATTTGAACTTATTTATTCCTTAAATGGAAATCGTCGATATTCTCTTATGACATTGAATAAATTAGGATCTCATGTAGCTTCCCACCACTCATGAAAACGAATTGATTTTGGATGCGGGAAACTTTTACATTTTGGTCACAATTTGACACATAACATTTTCTTGTCGGCATAATTACTAGGAAGTCTAGAAAAAAGTGCTAATAAATAAATAAATTACTCGAATTATGCAGAATAAATACTTACGTACATACAATTTTAAGAAATAAGTTAATATTTTATAACTCTGATTAATAATTAGCATATATTAGCATGTATATAAAAATATTAATTAAAAACTGTCAACAAAAATGTTTGAAAACTATACCACATGTAGTTGCCATAGTTACCAAACACAGTCAACAGCCTACAAGCAGCTAAGCCCTGAAGTATCACATGTGATCCTAAAATTTCGTCAACACATGCGCCACCTACCAACTGCAGGCAGAAGTAAAACGATGTCTACGCAATCTCAATTTAACATTTCCCCCCCTGGTCAAAACTAGAAAATACGTTGTCAACAAACCGAAACAAAATACTAGAAAATATTCTCGGGAGAATAATGTACCAAGACTATTCAATTCACCTGTCATTGTTCAAATATGAACCAATAAAATAGCAAATATTTACTTTCGTATCATAGCAACAGGAAATTTCAGCGATTATTTCCTTCACCTGTCAAATTTAAATTTTGTCCAATCACAATCAAAACTGAAGTTGAAATTAACCAATGAAAGGTACCGGTTCTTGATATCAGCGACTATTACAAATCGACTATTCAAATGTAGGTAACAAATCAAGTATGTATTTTTTCATTAAGTGGCATACGTGTCAAATAGATGAAAATGTCCGACAAAAAGAGATTTAGCGATGTTTCGGATGAAATTATTGATAATCACATCGATTTGACAACTCATTTTTTATTATGAAACTTGGTTTAGGAAATAATCTTAACAAATATAGCTCGAGCTTGATAAGTAGTCGACTATTACATTGTTTCAATTTTTCTCGTGTGCCTCCTAATTTGACTTAACCAAAATTGGCATTAATAATTAAAGACTAAAGCCCTCGAGCTAAAGCTCTCGTGCTCTAGTCAAATTATTAATGCCAATTTTGGTATCGTCAAATTGACCGTAGCGCACACTCGAAAAATTGATCACAATGAAATAGTCGACTATTTGTCAAGCTCTCGTTATATTACCTTTGATTATATCTTC
Source organism: Amphimallon solstitiale (assembly GCA_963170755.1). Classification (NCBI taxonomy): domain Eukaryota; kingdom Metazoa; phylum Arthropoda; class Insecta; order Coleoptera; family Scarabaeidae; genus Amphimallon; species Amphimallon solstitiale. The sequence goes on from OY720680.1 coordinate 61,407,044, forward strand.
CTAGAAGGTATTCAAGTGGATATTTTAAACAAGTGAAAGTTTTTATTAATGTAACTCATTTACTAACAATATTGAAGGTACAATTAGAAAAACTAACATTACTGCAGTGCTGCAGCAGACATTCTGGAACAGAGCTATCACTGGGAGTACCCGAGGGAGTACCTTTCTCTTGTAGCTTAATACCGTCACTATTACTGACAGATGTCGAAGTTGTACATGACACATTTGTTGTTGTAAAATTTCTTCGCATTTTGGTGATAATCGACTCGTGGTGCTCATCATCAAGCTGCAAGTACGATTTTATGGAATTCAGATTTTGGTGTCCCGTTATTTTCATCAGTTGTTGCTCTCCGACTCCAGCTTTCGCCAGAGATGATACAGTTGAAGAGCGTACCGAATGATTTGATATCTTCCTTCTTTTAACATCTAATCCAGTTTTTTCAGCTAATAACTTCACCCATTTACTGATCTCACATATACCAACTGGACTGTTCTTATACCACACCGCATTCTCAACTTTATCCCAAAACGGATTCGGTGTCAAAAACATCCTTTCTGTTTTCACATTTTTTCCTCTCTTCGATTTCAGTAGATAATACAATCTAAATAACAGAAGAATATTAATTATACCGTCTTGAAATTAAATATAAATAGGTTACCTAACTGGACACATATCGGTATTGCTTTTATTCTCTATCAACCACTTGCTGCCTGTCAATGATTTAGTTCCCCCCTGCGCAGTTTTCGAAAATACTGGATTATACTCAATTCTACCAGTTCTTCTTCCCTTGTTATCGAGTTCCTCCTTGAAGTAATAGGTGAAACAGTTGCTCCCTTCTCCTCCCCGCCAAGCTAGTTCGTAAGATGCTATTAAGAAAAACTTTTTCTGTAAACCGTCTGGGGTACTCTCATCTAATATGCGTATCATATTTAAGTATTCTGGTTCTGTAAGTGCCGCCGCGTTTCTGGTTCTTTTTTCAGGACACGCTTGCAGTTTTCTTCTTGTAGCATCCCTGGCGTCACGTGCTGACTTAAATATTGCATCAGAAAACGGGTTTACGTTTATTTTCCACTTATTGAAGAACATTTCTTGAACCATTTTCGCCGTCACGTTCCACATGTGCTTGATGACGCCTTCTTTATAATCGGACCCATCTTTTTTCTTCATATTACATGCCCACGACTTTAAGATGACATTTAAGTCCACAGGAGAAGTAGATTGATCCAGTTTATAGCCTTTTGCTGTTAAAAATGTACTAAATTGTCTCCATACTGAATCTTTGGATTTCTTCGTGTTCCAAGGGATATTTTCGCAAATTTCAGCATCGATTTCGTCTTCAGATTTCGTGCCAAATCTTTTCTCAGTTCCCATTATTTAGAAACACCAGTTTTTATTCAACGAAACGAACTAAATAGGAACACGATTCCAAAAATTTTAATGACAAACATAAATGTTTTTTTTGTTGACATGGAAACGTAATCATGTGTAACTAAATTTTGAGTCATTTTAGTATGAAAAATTGATTTGGTTCATTGAATAGTCTCTCGAATACGATTCGTAGTCAAAGTTGAGTCTACTATTTTTGTGGTGCTTTACACTCATGTCTTTCATAATTGCGAATACTACTCGTGCTCCGCACTCGTAGTATTTAAATGCAATCATGAAAGACATTCGTGTAACCACCACAAAAATAATCGACATAACTTTGACTACTCATGGTATTATAAGTGACTATTCAATTCACCTGTCATTGTTCAAATATGAACCAATAAAATAGCAAATATTTACTTTCGTATCATAGCAACAGGAAATTTCAGCGATTATATCTTCCTAGAAGGTATTCAAGTGGATATTTTAAACAAGTGAAAGTTTTTATTAATGTAACTCATTTACTAACAATATTGAAGGTACAATTAGAAAAACTAACATTACTGCAGTGCTGCAGCAGACATTCTGGAACAGAGCTATCACTGGGAGTACCCGAGGGGGTACCTTTCTCTTGTAGCTTAATACCGTCACTATTACTGACAGATGTCGAAGTTGTACATGACACATTTGTTGTTGTAAAATTTCTTCGCATTTTGGTGATAATCGACTCGTGGTGCTCATCATCAAGCTGCAAGTACGATTTTATGGAATTCAGATTTTGGTGTCCCGTTATTTTCATCAGTTGTTGCTCTCCGACTCCAGCTTTCGCCAGAGATGATACAGTTGAAGAGCGTACCGAATGATTTGATATCTTCCTTCTTTTAACATCTAATCCAGTTTTTTCAGCTAATAACTTCACCCATTTACTGATCTCACATATACCAACTGGACTGTTCTTATACCACACCGCATTCTCAACTTTATCCCAAAACGGATTCGGTGTCAAAAACATCCTTTCTGTTTTCACATTTTTTCCTCTCTTCGATTTCAGTAGATAATACAATCTAAATAACAGAAGAATATTAATTATACCGTCTTGAAATTAAATATAAATAGGTTACCTAACTGGACACATATCGGTATTGCTTTTATTCTCTATCAACCACTTGCTGCCTGTCAATGATTTAGTTCGTAAGATGCTATTAAGAAAAACTTTTTCTGTAAACCGTCTGGGGTACTCTCATCTAATATGCGTATCATATTTAAGTATTCTGGTTCTGTAAGTGCCGCTGCGTTGCTGGTTCTTTTTTCAGGACACGCTTGCAGTTTTCTTCTTGTAGCATCCCTGGCGTCACGTGCTGACTTAAATATTGCATCAGAAAACGGGTTTACGTTTATTTTCCACTTATTGAAGAACATTTCTTGAACCATTTTCGCCGTCACGTTCCACATGTGCTTGATGACGCCTTCTTTATAATCGGACCCATCTTTTTTCTTCATATTACATGCCCACGACTTTAAGATGACATTTAAGTCCACAGGAGAAGTAGATTGATCCAGTTTATAGCCTTTTGCTGTTAAAAATGTACTAAATTGTCTCCATACTGAATCTTTGGATTTCTTCGTGTTCCAAGGGATATTTTCGCAAATTTCAGCATCGATTTCGTCTTCAGATTTCGTGCCAAATCTTTTCTCAGTTCCCATTATTTAGAAACACCAGTTTTTATTCAACGAAACGAACTAAATAGGAACACGATTCCAAAAATTTTAATGACAAACATAAATGTTTTTTTTGTTGACATGGAAACGTAATCATGTGTAACTAAATTTTGAGTCATTTTAATATGAAAAATTGATTTGGTTCATTGAATAGTCTCTCGAATACGATTCGTAGTCAAAGTTGAGTCTACTATTTTTGTGGTGCTTTACACTCATGTCTTTCATAATTGCGAATACTACTCGTGCTCCGCACTCGTAGTATTTAAATGCAATCATGAAAGACATTCGTGTAACCACCACAAAAATAATCGACATAACTTTGACTACTCATGGTATTATAAGTGATTATTCTCACTATCATAATATTGTGAATGCACAGAATTAAACACGTGTCCGTAAATACTGCTAAACGATTGGTTAATAAAATTATTAAAAAATAATCGTAATAATAGTTGTATTGATTATTTCCTTCATCCGTCAAATTTAAATTTTGTCAAATCACAATCAAAACTGAAGTTGAAATTAACCAATGAACGGTACCGGTTCTTGATATCAGCGACTATTACAAATCGACTATTCAAATGTAGGTAACAAATCAAGTATGTATTTTTTCATTAAGTGGCAAACGTGTCAAATAGATGAAAATGTCCGACAAAAAGAGATTTAGCGATGTTTCGGATGAAATTATTGATAATCACATCGATTTGACAACTCCGATAAATACAAAGAGAAGTAAAGACAGCGTCTGGGAGACAGTTCACGCAGTTTTGTGACGAACGCAAGTATATTTTGGACGAGTCGACGCCAGTAAGTAAACTGAACGAAATTTTGAAAGACTGGGCATGGAACATGAAAAAAGAGAACGGAGATGATTATAAGGAGTATACTGTAAAATGTGTGTGGAATTCTACCGCCAAAAGTCTTCAAGAGTTATATTTTAAGAAGCATAACATTAAAATTGATCCTTTTCAAGGAATTGAATTCAAAAGTTCTAGAGATGCTCGTAATAGCAAAAGACGAGTACTGCAAAAACTTCCAGATAAACGAAAGCAAAGTGCGACCTCTTTAAGTATGGACAATTTATTTGATATAATAGACCATTGTGACGAGACAACGCCAAATGGACTTGAAAAAAAATTCTACTATTTAGCTTCCGTGGAACTGGCATGGCGTGGAGGGGAAGGTGTCCACTGCTTGGTACATTACTTCAAAATTGAAATTAAATCTGATGGAACTGAGTCGGGTAGAGTAGAATATAATCCCGTATTTAGTAAGACCTGCCAAGGAGGAAACCATAAATGCGCGGACAGTAAATGGTTGACGCCAAATATTCAAAATTCAGATCGTTGTCCAGTCAGAATTTTTAAAACATTAGTTGGGAAACGTGGGCCTAATTTTACCTGCGATCGGCTGTTTTTGACGCCTAATCCATTTTGGATGAAGAAAAATTCCTTCTGGTACAAAAACTCGCCTATTGGGAAGAACGAAATTTCGAAATGGACCAAACAAGGAGCAGAATCTATTGGTTTAAATACCAAATGTCTCAAAATTACCAACCATTCTTGCCGTTCAACAGCTGTATCACAATTCGCCAAATCGGGAGTGCCCGAACAACAATTAATAAAAATAACTGGTCATGCCAATTCTTCCTCGATTCATCCCTATTTACAGATGGACCAACAGCATCACCAACAGATTTTGAATCAGTTACGAGGGAAACAAAACAAGGGACTGGAAACAAGACTTTCCACCTCATCAGAGACGATCGTGAGAAAAACAGAGTTTGTAAAATCATCAGCAACACCAGCAAATATAACATACAATAATTGTGTTCAATTTTGGTTCGAAAAATTCATAGTTCTCTTTTCTTAACAGATAATAAAATATGCTTATTTTGCTCATTTTTTACTATGAAACTTGGTTTAGGAAATAATCTTAACAAATATAGCTCGAGCTTGATAAGTAGTCGACTATTACATTGTTTCAATTTTTCTCGTGTGCCTCCTAATTTGACTTAACCAAAATTGGCATTAATAATTAAAGACTAAAGCCCTCGAGCTAAAGCTCTCGTGCTCTAGTCAAATTATTAATGCCAATTTTGGTCTCGTCAAATTGACCGTAGCGCACACTCGAAAAATTGATCACAATGAAATAGTCGACTATTTGTCAAGCTCTCGTTATATGAGCACTTTTCTTCTGTTGCGCATGATAGGGGTGTTTCGAATGAACTATCCTGCAGCCTGGATTCCTCTGTCATGAGTAATATGCAGAGTATGTTTATTTATCCAACTGACGAATATGAGGTAAATGACATTATTGTCTCTATTTCCTGCAAATCTTCTTCAGGTATTGATGAGATCCCATGCAATGTTTTAAGGTGTGTTGCACATATGATTTCCCCACCTTTGGCCACTCTAATTAATAAATCATTTCAAGTAGGTATTTTTCCTGAGGCATTGAAGATTGCTAAAGTTGTACCAGTTTTTAAGAAGGGGGACAGACAAGTTCTGACTAACTATCGCCCGATATCCGTCTTATCCTGTTTTGCTAAAATATTTGAAAAGATTATGTACTCGAGATTGACTAGGTTTCTGGAGAGTAATTCGTTACTGTCTACTAGCCAGTTCGGTTTTACAGGTTCCTCTTCTACCTGTGACGCCCTTTTTAAAGCCTTTAACCGTGTTTATAAATTATTGGATGAGGGGCAGGTCGTGGCTGGATTGTTCTTTGACTTAAGCCAGGCCTTCGATAGAGTGAATCATGATTTGCTTTTGTTGAAGTTGTCACTCTATGGGGTGAATGGCGTTGCTCTTCAATGGTTTCAATCTTATTTAAATAATCGAAAACAGATCGTTAAGATAAATAATTTTAATTCGTCAGCATGTTCGTCACCATCAAATATTGTACAGGGAGTTCCACAGGGATCAGTTTTGGGTCCGCTGTTGTTTTTGGTCTATGTTAATGATCTGCATACTGGCTTTAATATCAACGACATTTATCAATTTGCGGATGACACAACTGTTTTAATATCGGGTAATAACGTTGATGAAACAACGGACATTGGCAATATTTACACTAATAACATGTTGGAGTGGTGTGGTTGTAATGGATTAAAGTTAAACCACTCGAAAACTAACCTTATATCATTTTCATCTTCTAGACGTGAGCCTGACCACTCATTGTTGGTAAGGCTGAATTCAAAGTCTATACCTAATGGATCCAGTACTAAATTTCTGGGTTGTACTATTGATAACTTGTTAACGTGGGAATGCCACATAGCCTCTCTTTGTTCGAAGCTGTGTTCGTTGAATTATGCGATTTATAAACTGAAAGCGTGTGTTGATACTGAAGTATTACTTACATTCTATCATGCACATGTGTTGTCTCGATTAAGATATGGCATAATCTTCTGGGGCATGTCTGCCTTTTCTACTCGATGTTTTGTCCTACAGAAGCGGATACTGAGAACGATATTTTCACTGAATAGAACTGATTCCTGTGCACCGATATTTAAGCGGAATAACCTTTTGTCTTTGCCGTCATTATTCTTGTATGAGTGTGCAATGTATGTTTTTAATCATCGTGCTCAGTTTGTACGGAATGGGGATATAAATACGTATTACAACACAAGAAATACTAATGCTTTGAGTGTTCCCCTACACAGACTATCACTGTATGAGAAAAGCCCAGAGTACATATGTATTAAAGTATTTAATAAGCTGCCAGCTAGTATAACGGGTATTGCTAGTGTTAGGTTGTTTCGGTTGACACTTAAAAGATTTCTAATAAACAGTTGTGTTTATAGTGTCAGGGATTTTCTTGTTGGTGTCTGAGTTGGTGGCATTGTTGTTGTCCATTATATTATTTTTTACTTGTATATTGTGATTTATGTTATACATTATTCTTTACTTGTATATTTTTGACAATGGCCCATATCTTATGATCAGTGGCGAATAAAGTATATTATTATTATTATTATTATTATTACCTTTGAATATTAGCTATTTCAAGACTGCACACCCAATGAATCAATTGCGCAACATATTCGAATAAAGCTAACTGTACCTATCTTCGTTTCGCAAAGTGATACTAATTGCTAATGAGGGTAATATTTTTTGATGATTCTTTTTGGCCACGAATTGTTTTTCAATTTCTATATTTTTAGTTATAAAAGTAAACTACTATTATCTGTTGCTGCACAAAGCTATTATTTTTCACTACCAAATTTTTACAATTCACACACTTAATTTTCTTTTGAATTGAAGGAGCAACATAACCACATTTGTATACTTGTAGTATTCAACGTTTATATATAAATTACTGCAAAAAATATGTCTGGCTAACAAATTTTTGTAACTGAGACCAATGAAGCAACTACGGGCTTAAGGTAGCACCTACTTGAGATCATTTAAGTAGTAACTATACACGATTTATGAATAACGAACTTGAAACCACTTTTACATTTTCACCTTCCTTTTCTTTATATGATTCAAATCGTTGTATTTCATTTTTATCTGAATAAAATTCTTTGTGGCAACGAAATTTTCTCTATTAATTGCCCGTAGCCAGTTTGTACGTAATTCATTTTCCTTTGGAAATGAAAATGTTGTTACCAGATCGTCATGTTTGAGTGTACTCTTGTAGTGCTATCTATATAATGGGACACAGCACAACCGTGGCTTCTGGTACATCACACAGTTGTAAAAAAATAAACAAAACGAGTAAATGTTATGTTATGTTAATCAACCTTATAAACAGCCAACTAACGATTACAAAGAATGTGTTGAGGTTATGTTTAATAATGTTATCGGCCACATTTACGAGACATTTACGAACTTTTTAGCGATAGGCACTTCCTGGGTTTGATTTTAACTTTGTAAATATTTCCTCTCAATGTTTTTGATACAAATTCGATCTAACAAACGTGGCATGCACATGGACTCATATGGAAAAATGATTACTGAACACTTAACTTTGGACACTCGGTAATTGTTTGCCATCGCTGACATATTCAATACATATTCATTTAATAATTTATAGAACAAATACGAATTAATCAACCGCAAAAGTAAGTAGCCACCAAAGAAGATAACATATACAATCTGTACATGTATGGTGAATCAAACTTACGTCTGTCGAGGCTACATTCTGAATGTCAATCATGCTTGACAATAATTACCGATATATTTGCATAATATACAAAAAATAATCAACGAAATTATCCAACGCCACCAAACAATGAGAAGAAATGCTTATAGAAGACTCAACCTGTACACATACAATACCTGACCTCTTATAAATACATATTTAGTGATTGGCATGGCGAATCGTGACCTCTTGTTGATACCAGCGGACGTTTGCGCAAAATTTAATAACGTCTGCGTCCTTGTTCAGTGGGATACCTAATGCACGATTTTTTTATTGACAATAAAGACAAATTTAGGCACAATTAATTTTGTTTATTATGGTATGTGCGATGACTGTTTGGCCTCAAATGAAACGAAATGAACAAAGCAAAACGCCAACTATTGAATAACAATTGTGTCATTATTTCAACAACCTTTTACGGAAGCTCTTGTTTATTTTTTGTGTATTCGTTTTAACATATAGAGTCATTTTTCTTTTACAGAATCATAATTAGTATCAATCTTTTTCCTATATTTATTTATTTATTTTATTTGCCACATTATTTCAAAAATTATAAATGGCAGGTCATGCACGTCTCTCTATACAGGCTGGTTCACCGGGAATTGAATCGATCGATTGCGGAAAAACTCTAGCTAGGAATGATCTGAAATTTTGACACTATACTAAAGTCGATGGGGGCCATTCGCCTAAAATATTTTCAAGATAGCGGCACTTCGGGCTATGCCGGAAGTAGGCACCAACTTCCTAATTTTAAATAGAGTACTTTGTATATTGTCAGGTTTTTAGATTCTACGTGCAATTCTAAATATATTTCATGTATAATGTCATATATCTAAGTGTAACCCTTTTTGACTTATTGAAATTCTTATATTAAATTAGACGTTTGCAGGCAGAAAATCAATAGCACTTTTTCCATGTAAAGATGAATTTATTATTTAATTTGAAGTAAATTTTCTCAAATAGATGGTCTAATTAAATACTATTTGTATAAAAATGTTACAATTACCAAACAGAGTGTGCGAATTATACGCCTGAAAACGAATTTGGAAAAATTGCCAAATGACAATTTTTTTAAATGGGAAGCGGCAACTTTTATAATTTTATCTTATTCTGCATTAAAAATAAGGATCACTTTGTATATATATGTCTATAATAAAAATTGGTAGTTTTCGAAATATTAGCAAGTTAGTGTTTTTATCTTCTACAATACATACTGTTTGTATTAGTTCTTTTTTCATTAGTTAGCCATGACAGTGTTTACAATATTATAAATTGTCATTTGTTGAACAAAAGTCATTTACCTTATCATAATTTCAATAAGTCATACCGGGGCGCTTAAATTATACAAACGATGATTATTTAAATTTATTTATTATTTATGGGGAATGTAATAAGGTTATGTCAAGAACATATGATACATTTGCATTACATTATAATCGTTATTAATAACTGGTTTGTTTCCCTGAATCTTTGCCCTCACGGATCCAAAGTTTCTGAAGTTTCCTATATATAATACGTTTAACGGTATTGGTAGATGGTTTCCGTTTTTTGCAGATATCGAGTTGCAAATGTATCACATGTTCTTCACGTAACATTATTACATTCCCCATGAATAATAAATAAATTTAAATAATCATCGTTTGTATAATTTAAGCGCCCCGGCATAACTTTTCTTCAACGAATGGCAATTTATAATTTTGTAAACACTGTCATGGCTAACTATTGAAAAAAGAACTAACGCAAACAGTATATGTATTGTAGAAGATAGAAACACTAACTTGCCAATATTTCGAAAACTACCAATTTTTATAATAGACATATTTATACAAAGTGATCTTTATTTGTAATGCAGAATAAGATAAAATTATAAAAGTTGTCGCTTCCCATTTAGAAAAATTGTCTTTTGGCAATTTTTCCTAATTCGTTTTCAGGCCTATAATTCGTACACTCTGTATTAATAATTGTAACAATTTTATACAAATAGTATTTAATTAGTTATTTTAGAGAATTTACTTCAAATTAAATAATAAATTCATCTTTATATGAAAAAAGTGCTATTGATTTTCTGCCTGCAAACGTCAAATTTAACATAAGAACTTCAATAAGTCAAAAAGGGTTACACTTAGATATATGGCATTATACATGAAATATATTTGGCATTTCACGTAGAATATAAAAACCTCACAATATACAAGGTACTCTATTTAAAATTAGGAAGTTGGTGCCTACTTCCGGCATAGCCCGAAGTGCCGCCATCTTGAAAATATTTTAGGCGAATGGCCCCCATCGACTATAGTATAGTATTAAAATTTCAGATCATTCCTGGCTATAGTTTTTCCGCAATCGATCGATTCAGTTCCCGGTGAACCACCCTTTATAATAATGCTTAATTAAATTAGTAAAATCATTTGTCCTGTATAATAATTTGTTTGCTCACCAGGGCCATTTATTTTAAAAAAGAAAAACATGGATAATACGTTGATTGGCTGTCTAGTATCTAATACGAAATTCTGTCGCTAGGGGACACTTTACTTGTAAAATTTATCGACTTTAAAAGATTACGATTTTATTTTCTCTGCATTATGTGTTATTGTTGTCATACCTCAATCAACACACTTGGGGATTTAAAATTAAAACAGTATTATAATTCAGAATATAACTCAACCTAATGTCGTTCTGAGAGCTGTGATCATTGTGTTGTTTGTGTTTTTAAATATAGTGTTTTCAGTTGTAGCAAATCAAACAAAAAAGTAAATTTACATTCGTTTCCAAAAGATATAAAGTCTGATATAACGTTGTGCGCTGAAAGTGTTATGTCGCTAGAAGCGAATACCGCTAGAGCTCATGGCTAGCGCCAGAAGTTATTAAACAGTTTGCAGAAGTATATTTTAAATTTTTACTGACGCATGCGTACCTTTATTACGGTTGAATAATACACAAATTCTGACAGTGGTAATATTGAACAAAATGGCGTTGTGATGTTTATTTGGTTCTTTTTTATTGCTTGAACTAAGTAGACGTGCTTCTCATTATGTTGAGGTTATCTGTAGGCTTGTGTCCTTGAAGTCGCTACTCAGAATATTTCAACTCTCTTTAAGTTCCTTTACTTTTTCTGACGTCTGCAAAATTGTTATAATTACTAACTATTTTAAATAAAAATAAAAATAAAACTCTTGAAAACTTTCCACAATTTTTATTTAGTCTTTGCGACATATGTTTCGGTATCTTCATACCATTTTCGAGCTGAACTAACAGGTCAATTTGTGTGAAGGGTGTTATATATGCCGTTGTGTTTATTACCTCTTTGTACATAAATGTCTATTATGGGTGTGTGTGTGTGTTCGTTACTTTATCTTTTCTTTGAATTGATTTTTTAATTTCTAATATTTCTAACAAATTTAATTTCGGTCCTTTGTTCACATTATGCATAAGTTTACAACTATCTATATAGGCTATAGGTCTGTATTTCTAATATTATGCAATATTGATCTTTTATGTTCTTTTAATCTTGTTTCGATCTTTCTGCCACTTTGTCCGATATAGATAGCTTTACAGTCTGTGCAACTAATTTTGTATACACCTGATTTGTCGGTAAGCTTAGTTCTTTCCTTGTTGACTGTTTTGATTCCTATTTTCTTAAATATTGTGTTAATTTTATAATTAATATGTGGAATGTATTGTATTGTATAATGTGCCATTGCGTGTTGTCTTTTTCTATTATTTTAGGATAAAAGTGTATTTTGAGTTTTTCTCTTTGTTTATGTTTAATAATGTCGTCTACTATTTTCTCTTTAAATCCATTATTTCTAGCTATTGTTTTAATTATGCGTAATTCTGTGTTGAAATCTTCTTCACTTAGTAGTATGTTAACTAGTCTGTAAGCGAAACTATGTAGAGCTGCTGTTTTTGTGCGCCAAGATTGTTTCGAATTAGCTGGTACGATCGTATCGGTGTATGTAGGTTTCCAGTATATACTGAATTTTAACTTTTTATTGTCTTTTTTGATAGTTAAATCTAGAAAGTTTACTTTTGTTTCTTTTTATATTTCTATAATTTTCTATAATTAAACGTTTGTCCATGTAATGATATTTTGAAATTTTCTTAGTTAAAATACTGATTAAGGAATGTATAGATATTTTTAAAGTTGTTGTACATTAGAAAATATACTTAACTTTTTGTGTTATTATTATTCCAAAGTAACTACAAATATTTACTAAAAATATTTAAATACATAAATTTTGATGTAAAAATATTGAACAGGTGCATAAATCATAACTTTTATCATAAATTTGTCAAAAATAAATGTTATAATATATTGTATAGCGTATGTTACATATGACTCTACATGTTAGTATGAAAAATCTCCAGATTTCGCCAGAAATGACGGCTTATGACAGTTATGACAGTAAATGCTCATCTTCTTCATTAGTACAATTTATAACACGAAAATCATCATTTTCAATTTGTGAAAAGTGGTACGTGATGGAATTGTTCCTAAAATCAGCGATTGGTTTATAAATACTTTTTTGTCTGCAGGCCTGAGTTATCGATTCAATCTATATTGCAACCTATATAAGTTTTATAATTGCTATATGTTTGCCAGGAATCAAGAATAAGTCGAAAGGAGTAGGTACTTTTGCGCAATATGTTAATCTTATCTGAAGGATCTTATGCAAAAGTAACATTGAAATATTTAAAAATCGTAATAAACAAAATCAACATTTCTTGTTTTCTAGATATAACGCTCTTTAAACATACGTACGTTTAGTTAGCACCATTTCATCTACAAACAATTCGTTCCATTGTAATTTTTGTTTGTTTTCCTTGGCCTTCAGATTCTGCCGAATTAATTTATTTATCCTTTGTAATATTATCTATAAAGGCAAGATGACAAAATATAAACGACGAAATAACCTTGCATTATTAAACAATTTCTATATTTATTTCCAGTTTCTTGAAGCCATAGTTATAAAGCTTAAAAATAGCAATACTTTATGCCACATTCACTTGAGGAGTGTGGGAAAACTGTGGAAAAAATCACACACATGTGGCCAAATAACTAAGATATCATCAACCTGTAATAAACCCATGTTTTAGTTTTAGATTATACAGTGTGACCAGTGAAGTCCGCATCATATGGGATTTTTTTTTATTAATAGATTTATTCTAAATTTGAGTTTGGCATCAATTTCTGCTTCGATCAAGATGAAAATTAACCAAAAAAATAATAGTCACGTGATTCGCATTATCTGTCAAATTTAATTTTTCTTCCAAAAAAAATTCAAAAGTGGGGTTATTTCTCAAAATATCGAAAAAAGTTATTAGAAAAAGTTTTTCTAAAAACAATTTTTAGCCCATATGCAAAATTTCAGCTGCATAAGATAATTTAGATTTTTTGCCAATTTTTTTGTAAATTGCACCACTGTTGCGAAATAAGACAACGCAACCTTCATAAAACTTCTTAGTTTTAACAATGCTTTATTCCAGACACATTTTCTTTAAGGCAGCGCCATATTCAATGTGTGTTTTTCTACAAAATCCAAATAGGGCTATTAAAATTTGGTCACATGTGATGCAAAGTTTATTTGTTTTTGACCCTGTATAAGGTACCTTCATAAAATAACTATTTTTGAAAATGTAGTTTGTGTCTAAAAGTAATACACATTAATATTAATACAGACAAGTACACAGCGTCACAAGTAAAGTCTGCATTAAGTGGAAAATAAATTTTCGTTTAACTTTACGTAAGTTTAACTAGTTTCAATGATTTAATTTAAAACCCCTTTATTAAAATTTGTTATGGAGCTATGTTATAAAAAGTAAAAATGGTCTTTTATTATTTAAGTTCAATTTCCAAAAAATTAACTAGTTTTGTACCTTACGATGATGCACCAAACACAAGTTGGCCGCAAAACAAATGATAAAAAAGATCAACAAGCCCTTGCTTTATTAATGACAGTCAAATCGCTTTCTGTTTGTCATCGTGGCTTTTAATTAATATTGCGTATTAAATAAAAAAATGTTAACTGTACAGGAAAGAATTGAAATTGTATTAATATGTGGTGAAAACACAAGTCATCGTGTAGCGGCCAACATTTTTAAGGAAAGGCATCCAGGCAAAAATGTGCAACAATCTACTGTGAGTAGGATTATGGTGAAATTTAAATCAACTGGATCGGTGGAAAGTTCATTTAAAAAACCTCACAATCCTATAAAACATAGTGAAGAAGTCCAATTAAATGTTTGCCTAGATATTGTGGAACATGGTCAAACTAGTATGTTTCTCGCAGAACTGACGTTCAAAGAGAGAATTTAAGGAATATTTTGCACAAAATAAATTTAAGCCGTATAAACCTAAATTTATAAATACTCTTAAGGAACAAGATTTTGACATACGTTTGGGATTCTCTTTTTGGTACCAGGGGGAAAAAGAAGAAAATGTGTCCTTTCCGTTTCACGTTTTATGGACCGACGAGGCCACTTTCACTTCAAACGGCGTTGTTAGCTCTCAAAATTGTAGATGGTGGGCTCAAGAAAATCCAAATTTTATAATAGAATGCAGTGGCGGCTGGTGAGCGCGTTTTGGCGGTGCAGTTGCGTGGACGGGACTGGTTCGTTTGTTGTCGGTGATATGCTCGACATCTGAGAGTACATCGCCGATAATGGGCGAGTCGGTCTTGTCTGCGTGGTTGCTCACGCCCCGAGCCGCCACTGATAGAATGCAAGGACCAGTATTCCTTTAAAACTAATGTGTGGTGCGGTATTTTAAACGATCGAGTTGTTGGGCCTTATTTTTTTAGAGGCAATTTAAATTCTGAAGAATACCTACGCTTCCTTAACACCGAGGTCATTGAAGTTTTGGACAATATGCCTATTGAAATAAGGCATAATTTGTGGTACCAGTGTGACGGTGCTCCCATCCATACTACAAGACGGGTTCAAGAACGCCTCTTGGAAATATTTAGGGGCAAAGTAATTGGGCGTAATATGGAGCAATACTGGCCGGCTAGGTCTCCGGATTTAACCCCACTTGATTTTTTCTTGTGGGGTTACCTAAAACAAAAAGTTTACAAAGAAAAACCTTTCCGTAATGTTGATCATTTGGAAACGGTGATTCGAAACTTTATTTTAGAAATAAGGCCCCTTAGTATCAGAAACTCCATTAAAGATGTATCAAGAAGAACAATTGTTTGTATTGAACGTAATGGAAGGCACACAGAAATGTAATTTTAATTTTTAGGTTTTTCAAATTATGTTTAATTTAATATTCAAATACCAAAAATACATATTGTTATTAATTGAAAAGGTGGAATTTTAAATGCGTTTCATATTTATAATGTATTATGATTATTTTATTAGAAAATTTGACTTTTCAATTAAACTATTTTCTTAATATTAATGTGTATTACTTTTAGACACAAACTACATTTTCAAAAATAGTTATTTTATGAAGTTACCTTATACAGGGTCAAAAACAAATAAACTTTGCATCACATGTGACCAAATTTTAATAGCCCTATTTGGATTTTGTAGAAAAACACACATTGAATATGGCGCTGCCTTAAAGAAAATGTGTCTGAAATAAAGCATTGTTAAAACTAAGAAGTTTTATGTAGGTTGCGTTGTCTTATTTCGCAACAGTGGTGCAATTTACAAAAAAATTGGCAAAAAATCTAAATTATCTTATGCAGCTGAAATTTTGCATATGGGCTAAAAACTTTTTCTAATAACTTTTTTCGATATTTTGAGAAATAACCCCACTTTTGAATTTTTTTTGGAAAAAAAATTAAATTTGACAGATAATGCGAATCACGTAACTATTTTTTTTGGTTAATTTTCATCTTGATCGAAGCAGAAATTGATGCCAAACTCAAATTTAGAATAAATCTATTAATAAAAAAAAATCCCATATGATGCGGACTTCACTGGTCACACTGTATACCTACCGCGAAATTTTAATAGTTTCACAAAATTTTATTAAATATTATTACGATAAAAGTTACTTAGAATTGAATTTTTGGACATTATGAAATAAAAGTGATATTTTATATTTCCAATATCGTTGCTATTAGATAAGTACCTAGATATGAATAGGTATTCCGATGAGGAAAGGATTTTACTCATAAATTCCTTTCTTGATCGTCTTTTTTGCTCTTGTTTTCGGGACAACAACAGATGTTGCAGTTCACCATATGAATAGTGCTATTCAGTAACTGCGTGTTGTTTACATTATTTCTTTGCTCCGTCGTAATTTAAACCTTGGGGTGTCCGGTGTATAGTAATAATTGTCTGGTCACCAGTTTTGAAGACAGTCGTAATTATAACAATTCTATTAATTGAGTTAGCAGACGGTTCTTGGTGGAACATTTTATTAATAACTATTTTAAATAAAAATAGAAATAAAACTCTTGAAAACTTTCCACAATTTTTATTTAGTCTTTGCGACATATGTTTCGGTATCTTCATACCATTTTCGAGCTGAACTAACAGATCAATTTGTGTCAAGTGTGTTATATATGCCGTTGTGTTTATTGCCTCTTTGTACATAAATAGTCTTTTTAGAACTCTAAGACCGTTTATTTAGTTTCTACCGTAATATAAATCATGGACCCAGTGCGGAGTACCTATTTCTGCACCGGGAAACGCGGCTGTTTTGGTAACTTTTCCCTTCTGAAAAGCAAGTAATTCTCAATATAAATATATAGCATTAGCTAACTTTAATAGTGCTAAATGGAGAAAGTGTATAGAACATGTAATTAAAGAGGAAGAAAAAATGAGTCTATTAGGGCTTAATTGACAATATCGACGAGCCATTTATTATTTTAACTGCAAGTGATAGTGATACAGATAGTAACAGCGCATAATAAATTAAACATGTGCATAATATCAAGTTTTCTATAATTAAACGTTTGTCCATGTAATGATATTTTGAAATTTTTTTAGTTAAAATACTGATTAAGGAATGTATAAATATTTTTAAAGTTGTTGTACATTAGAAAATATACTTATCTTTTCATGAATAGTGTTTAGATAAGTTAGGAAGTCCCGTGCCTGTCTTTCAGTACCTGACCATATACAGAAAATGTCATCTACATACCTGACCCAATGTTTTATTTGTTTGGTGTATTTATTATTACTTTTAAACAGCTTCTCTTCATAGTCTGCCATGAATATTTCAGCTAGAAGAGGGCTTAGTGGACTCCGCATCGGTAAAGAGAAGATAAAGTAACGAACACACACAGACAGATTTTACACACACCACCCATAATAGACATTTTTCTATTCAGGTGCTTTAAAGTTCACTTTACGACACCCGTTTTGGTTGCATAAAGTATTACTTTATCACACGCTAATTTTATTTTTTTGAAGTTGGTAACAAAAGAAAATGGAACCAAATCGTACTTAACTGTCAAAATATAAGTCTTCAAAGTAACAAACATGTGCAATAGAATTGTACAAAGAATAAAATGCACACATGCTAACATTTTATTTACTAATTAACAATATAAATTGTTAAACAGAGTTGGATGATAAGTTTTCTGATGCTACTATTGATATTATTACTTACCATGTTGAATAGTACCACGCGATCATTTAAATTCTAAATTATAGCAGGCGGGATTTTTTTATTAGGTTGTCCAGAATGTCAATTATTGATTAATTAACATTTTGAAACGTCACTTTGACAATTCAAATTGTAAATTAGTACTTATATACCAACTTATTTTAAATTTCACAGCCTGCTCTAATTTAGAATTTAAATGATCGCGCCGGTACAACTGTTATAAAAGTTTGTTTTGAAAAATATGTAGAGAGTTTGTTGGCCAAAGATTTTGTAAATTGTTTTCTGCTATTTTCGAATCTCTGGGGGCGTACAATTTATTTATTTCGCCCTTTTTGTTGATAATTTGAAATTATTTTTTGCATAAATCAGTCTGAATGTTAAACATAACTACATATGACACCGCCGGTATTCAAATATTTAAAATGTTCTAAGTATTTAAAAATCAGAGTAACCAACTTCAAAAAAAAACAACATTTCTAAAATATTCGAATAAAACATGTCTCTTATTTTAAGCTTTTTTGAACTTCTAATAACCGAAATAGAAAAAATAGTATAAAATACACGTTTCATAAGACATTTTGCGCACTTGAACGCGTGCGCAAAAATCGTGTCTTATGAAACTTGTATTTTAATACACTATTTTGTTGTATAAATACCACGCGATCATTTAAATTCTAAATTATAGCAGGCGGGATTTTTTTATTAGGTTGTCCAGAATGTCAATTATTGATTAATTAACATTTTGAAACGTCACTTTGACAATTCACATTGTAAATTAGTACTTATATACCAACTTAATTTAAATTTCACAGCCTGCTCTAATTTAGAATTTAAATGATGGCGCGGTATTATATTAATACCACACGATCATTTAAATTCTAAATTATAACAGGCGGGATTTTTTTTATTAGGTTGTCCAGAATGTCAATTATTGATTAATTAACATTTTGAAACGTCAGTTTGACAATTCAAATTGTAAATTAGTACTTATATACCAACTTAATTTAAATTTCACAGCCTGCTCTAATTTAGAATTTAAATGATCGCGCGGTACAAGAACAGAGAAAACGAAGTAGAAAAAAATTCAACTGTCAAATGACTATAAATGACTGTCATTTAAATTAAGTGAGTGTTATTTGGGCAGGAAAAGAACCAATCAAATTTTACTTTTTTTAGTACTATAATAGCTAAAAAATATTACATTTTGAATTGAAGTATGCCGTGTTAAAAATTGCGTTTTTAATAGTGTTTGTAGAAAAATAAATGTATATTACTTTAAGTTTTCAATTCAGTTTATTAACGTTATGTCATATTATTTAATTTTGACAGTTCACAAATAAATTCACATGTTTTGCGTGTTTTTCTCACTAATTCAGTATTACATTTGACTTGGGAGTACCGTTTGGTTTCTACGTTTAAAATTCAAACTGAAAGTAGCAAAGAAATATTGAACGTGCAATATATTTATTTATTCAATAATATATCCTTATACTTTCTTTTTCTCACATTGCATACAGGTAATCCGATAACCTTCTAATTAATAAAACAAAATAATGAATTTCGTAACAGAGCTTGCGTCACAACAAGTTTCTCAATGTAACAAGCAATCAGGACAAGATGCAAAAAAAACAGTAATTATTGCTTTATCGCGATTACTTAATTGTAATATGGGAGCTCCGAAGGTCTGGGTGTATCCAACTTATACGATATCAGCGTAAAATTTCATATTTCAACTTGCGTTAGTTTTGCGTAAAACCCGTTAAATTCTTTTGCCATAATCATTATCGCCGAAAGCTATCGAAGTATTCATCGATAAAGGTGCAGAAATACTTAACATATTTGTATGACATTATGAAACGAAGACGTTCAAAGTTTAACAATACAGACATGCCTGCATATACTTATTTCACAAATATGCATTCGGCTCGTGAAGAGCATGTATGTAATTACCATAAACAAATATTTAGATATATCAGTCTCGTCAGATCATTTACAACAATATAATAGATCTTATCTGTTCAGAATATCATTGAGTGGAACACCCAACGCTATATATTATTCGATAGCACCACCAAATAATGTTGTTGCTACAATATGGGCGTCAAATCGATTACTGGTATAATTGAGATTAATTTAATATTTTATACCGTTAAACGGATACTATTTGTTAGGTTGGCATGCGTCTCTATACGTATATATTATATCTTTTGTAGTTAGTGACATTGTAATGAGTTATTGTCTGTTTTAATTGACTGTTTCATCTTGAATAATTTACCTGAAATGTTGTACATAGATATGTTAATAGATAGTAAAGAAATCCTTTGTTAAACCTGACCTTTTGCTTATACGAAGATTGATATCAATTCAAGAGATGATCATGGAAAAACGATAATTAAGTGTCTTTCATTGCATGTTGCACATTTGATTGTGCGATAATAGACACTGCAGTAGTTTCCTCCTTACTTCCCCGAATTGACAGTAGCCTATTCACACGTTTCCCGTGGAGATTATGTACACTGTTGCTGTTTATTATACAGGCTGGCGCACCACATTCCCGTCGTTTTATACACGAAAAGTGGGAAAATAATTTAACAATTTTTGTATCAAGATTTGTGTAGGTTCATTAAGGGCACGTTTTGAAATAATTTTGAAATTTACAGTGATAAAATTTAAACGAAACGTATTGTATATTATATGGCATATTTTTATACTATAGGCTAAATACAGGCCAGTTGCTGTTATATTCTCTATACGAGGTAGGCGCCATAAATTCTCGGCCTGATATACAAAAAAGAAACTTGGAACAATATAAGAATTTTTATTTTTCAATGTAATCTCCCCTAACTTCTATACATTTATTACAACGACCCTTGTAAAAATAATCTGAACTTTTTCCGTCAAAATGTTCTATAACAGCTGCTTACAAGTCACTGTCGTCCTTAAAACTACGTCCACTATTGTCCTTTTTTAAATTAGACGACAAACAAAAATCACAAGGAGCCACATCCGGACTATACGGTGGATGTTCCAATTCTTGAAAGCCGTATTCGCGGATGGCAGCTTGTGAAATGGCGGCAGTATGGACGGGAGCATTGTCGTGCAATAATCGCACACCTTTTGTCAATTTTCCACGACGTTTTGCACGAATACTGTCCCTTAATTTATGCAATAAAGACGCATAATATGTGCCGATCACACTTGTATTGGGCTCTTCAATGTCAATTAGCAAAATGCCCCCACAATCCCAGAATATTGTAGCCATCACCTTTTTCGTTGATTGAACGACTTTCGCCTTTCTGGGACGAGGTTCATCAGATCGCCGCCATTCCATGGACTCCCTTTTCGATAGAGGATCGTAAAACAGAACCATTGTTTCATCTCCTGTGACAATGGACTCCAAAATCGGTTTTGGGTCGTCTCCACACATGTTTTAAAACGACTGCGCACATTCAACTCGACGTTCACGTTGGAGACCAGAATGAAGTCGCGGTACCCATCTAGCACTAATTTTATTCATACCCAAATGGTCATAGAGAATTCGGCGAACACTTGTTTGGTCAGTATGCCCTTGATGTTGAACTTCAGTTTTCTGGTTTTGTTGCTGTTTGTCCTTATCACCCGCAGCTATGTATTTATTTATCTTCTTCACCTGTTAATTTTAGTAAAGTGGTCGTTTGTCACGCTGAATATGAATCTGATTTAAAATTTACTCAATCACTTGATTTTGAGATATTTTTTAAATAGTTTTTTTCAAGAAACGCATTAAATGTTATAAAATTTAAAAGTTACTTGTGTATAAGAAAGATACTACTGAAAATATCGTTCTGTCGAACATTCAGTTAACATGTTTGAACATGTCTTTATATGTTTACTACGTCTGAGCACTTAAACCACGACCATTTTTTTTTGAACCAATGAAATTAAGATTTGGCAGATATTTGGCTATCACGGCTTTTTAATTCAGTGTACGTCGGTTTGTGATAGCTGAATGTGTTTTCATATCACAATGTTGTAGTGGCAATGCCCCGTACGTGTATATAATCTAATAATAATAATATTAATCTAAACGGTTTTTGTTATGTATGTAGAGAATTCACTACCCAGCAGCATACGCGGAATATTACACTTTTAATTAAAAAAAAATATGTTTTTACTATATTGGCTTAACCGTCAAGCATCAAGGCAAGCTCTGGGCTCCCAGCATTTGCTGCGCCCGCTGTGTTTTTACTCTGAGGGGATGATCAAACGGTAAGAAAAACGCTATGCTATTTGTAAGACCAATGATCCGGCGTGAACAAATGGACTGATTCTACTTTTGCTGCACGAAAACTTTCTAATTTTCCAACAAAAGCAAGAAAAATATTAGTTACGGCAGTTTGACGATTTAAAAACTCAAACTCAGACACCCTCAGTGGTGTAATTGTAGCGCAACCGATTAGAGATCTGGAGGCCACAATATTGGAACTCATCCAAATTAAGACAAATTATTCAGTTTGTGTTAGCGACCGAAGTGAAATTAATGCACTTTCAAACATTTTCTTTTCCTTATTGACATAAACCAAAATAAAATTTTCCTTTCTACAATTTCAAAAACCAGCGTTTATTATTCATTCAGTACCTATAATTTGATTGTATATAGCTACCTTAATCTAGAAATCGTAAATTTTGTAATGACAGTGAAAATTTTTCTTTTGACATGTGTCAATAACTTTTAAGCACATTTATTACACAGACAAAACAACCCAGACCGGCAACTACTTGAAAAAAAAATATCCAAGATCTTCTATCCTTGTCACACGTCAGTGAACGCTAGCAGAATATTGGCGCGAAATTTGAAATGAGTTTGTTTTTAGAATACGCTTATTAAGTACGTTATTTATGTAACAAAAACATGCACAAAAGTTACTAAAACTATGGGAATAAATATTACTTACTGTAACAATTATAGCCATAGTTTGAGCATCTTATGTGTAATTTTGTGGTGATACATATTAAATATGTGATACGAAATATAAATATTAATCTTTTACTTACATGTATTATAACATCCCTCTTACGGTGACCTATTAGACACAATAAACTACTACTCTATATAAGATTAAGAGAAATATAATAATCTAATAAGTGAAAACTGTCAAGGAAAACATAGGGATATAATAATAATAGTTTTTATTGATACATATACTTATACAATAAACCATAATAAAATTAAATTACACAACCAATAATGAGAAGACAATAATAATACAAATCTTGTGTAATATGACAAATAAAAACAAAACTAATATATACCAAAAGGAACAAATTCAGCAATAGTTCATTACTAAAATGCTGATTTTAAATTTGTCCCTTAAACTAACAGCAAATGAAATATATAACAGAAAAATATGCAGATGTAGAAAATTGATATTACAAGTCTATAGTATATAAAATTGATATTATACAGATTGCCAAAAATAAAATCAACAACAAAATAGTAATAATAATACTAATACACAAATCAAAAGGTATCAAACCTGCAAGGCAAAGAGCATGTCAAAAATGCGCTTCTTAAACAAAGGAAATGCCAATCTTATCTTAAACCTGTGCATTTTGTTAACTTCATTCTGTCCAAACCCGCACGCTAAACACTTGGACACCATATTTGTATCAACATATAATTAATACGATGTACGACATAGGATTACAAAAAAATGTCAAACGTGTCAAATTTGAAATGAAGTTTTGAATGACATATATCCACAGCATAACAAACATTTCAATTGACGCTAGCGCCATCTCATCTCCAAGTTCAGTGAATCTGACATAGATGGTAGAGTATTGAAATTTACGTTTGCTAAACAAGGATGAGTATTCTGGATAAAATCTAGGATTAAGTTGCCGGTCTGGATTTTTATTATTTAAAAAAAAATATATATCTGCAATTACCTAATCTATTTTTAATGTAAGTTATACATACTATATTGTTATAATAGGTACATACATATGATCAATATTTTAGAGTACATAAGAATTCTGATGAAGACATATTGAAGAAATGTCGAAACGTTAACTGTTGAGTATTTCTTTAGGAGTGACATATTTTTTATTGATAATCTTTATTGTACTGATCACCATCCACCGTCCAAAAAAAACTATTTAGAAATTTGTGTGCAAATTTTTAAGACAATCAGTTATAATTTTGTTTGAACAATTAATACACTTTGAATTTATTAATAACAGACCTTAATTTATTTTAAGTTTAGATAGATTTGTTCTTTATTATTCTCGATCAGAAATTCTATACATACCGTACTTTGAAGAAGAAATTCTGTCTTTGCATAAAATTGCATATAGGCAATAATTATACGCGAAAATACCTAAGAAAACGTATTTATATAAATTTCAATTTAAGAAAGTTTTGACAGAAAGTATATTCTAAATATTTAATTTCTTACGGTTTTGAATTTTATTGCTAAAACATCAGCACGTTTACGATCTAATATCTGAAAATCGAAAGTTCTTCGTTAGGTTGTTTTTACATTTTTACTTTCGTACCAGTCGCACAAACTGTTTACCAATACTATACGACTGCAGGTGTCAAAAAAAGTGGAACAACCTACTTAACAATCTAGTGCATAACATGAAGTAATAATACAGCAATCAGATTTGTTATTATTCAACAAGTGTTGTGATTATTTCACGTCTCTAAGGCTTTTAGCATACGTCGTGACATGAATGATCAACAGCGCTACAAGAATACATCGTCCGAAATTTATTTCCTCAGAAAATTGTAGATATTTGTCAAAGGATAATCGAAATTTTAGAATTAATGTCCGAAATCAGCGATATCAAAAAGTCAATGTTTGGTGACCGGGTTAAACTACGACGAAGTTACAACGGAGCAAAGAAATAATGTAAACAACACACGCTTACTGAATAGCACTAATTCAGGTGGTGAACTGCAACATCTGTTTACGCCCGAGAAGTGCCCAAGAATGAGAGCAAAAAATGCCCATAAAATAAGAGTGTGCGTTTATAAATAATCTAGTTCAATGTAGTTTTTTGAGGGTGGCTACTTGTAACTTTTAATTCTAATGTCAAAAAATCGATATGGAATATATATTTATATATGTTTTAACTAACACAAGTAAATAATAAATAATAAATTCGTTATTAAAAATAAATTTCGGTGAATTCTAAGTGCTTTTGCCTCAGTTTTAAATGTTTTTTCGCCTGTTATAGTCTCTATCCATGGTACGTAGTAATAAACGTCCAGCAGCATAGTGAGTGATGTTGTTGATTCACAACCTGAACTCCACCACAGCATACCGACCAGAGTTTTACCACAGATCACAGGTGAACCAGTATCTCCATGGCAGCCATTTTCAGTGCCACAAACAATTTCCTTTTCATAATGAGCTGTCAAACCGTGAAAATAGTCGTAGTCGTCTCCACTTAACTCGTCATAAAAACAATTTAACTCCCTGTCGCAATCATTTTCCGAAAGCAGCCTCAAATCTGATACTTGCAACGCGTTAGAATATTTAATGTCTCCTTTCCTTGTTTTTCTACCCCAGCCACATATTAAGCACTCACTGTTCACGTTTTCATGAGGAATTCGGGATACCGGAACTGTTCTAACAAATTTATTGATACTAAACGCTTCATCAATTTTAACTAAGGCGGGCGCATCAACCTTACCCTCTCTTCTTGAATACTTTTTATTAATGAAAATTTTCTTCGAGTGCCTTTTTTGACCCCATTTTTCTCCAAGTCTAATCGTACCCATTATACAGATTAAACTCTTTGCAAGTTTTCCAGTCACGCAGTATTTGTTTGTTAGAACCCAAAGAGGTAAAATATAAGCTCCGCCACACAGGTGGAAATTCTCTTGGACAATGTCCACTACGTATGGGTGCTCACCACGTTTCGCGCTTTTACCGTGCAATATCCTTTTAATTTTTTTGGTCGAATTCGTGCTGTCCTTACAATAAGCTATTGACATAAGTGTGAACAGGACTAGAGCCTCATTTACACACTTCATCGTTCTTATAATATTTTCACAATTACAGACATTTAGGAGCTGTCAAATTATTGACTTCATTTTTGCGACTTATCCATAGATATTTAAACAAAACAAGATAGCAATCAACCGTGCACTAATGCCGTGTTTCTTTATAAACAAGGAAAATCACGAAATACGCCATCTGTTTTCTAGGAAAAACTCTTTTTTTCGCTATATTCCTGTGCATTTCACAGTCCTTTTAATTTGCATGTCATTTGGTAACAAAGTGTCAGAGAAATACTAACGTCAATTTAAGAGCTGTCAAACTATTGACGACATTTTTGCTACATATCCATAGATGCAAAAGTAAAACCTGATGAAAGCCCAGCTTCTATTATATTAGTTCTGTACCATTCTGTACTACCGACATTATGGTTTCTTGTGCTCTACGTAGCTGCAACAGCAGAGACGGCGTTGATAAGAAGAATTCGTATGGAATAACATTTCATAGGTTAGTGTAGGTCTGACAGGTATTGGTTCCACACTTAGCCCCGCCCAATGCTCCCGTTTTGAGAGTACAGCAAAAATGCTTTACAGCATCTCCATAGTATTTTTCCTCAATGGTTCAAATACTTGCCCTATTAGAGTAGGCTATTTTTTTAAGTTTTTTAGTAATCAGTGTTGGTGTACAGTTCTGTTCAATAAAATGGCGTACACGTCTTATCGCTAATTTTGACATTATTTTGCCATTGTGAAAATGGCTTAAGTTAAGTATTACAAATTGAATTATAGCGTCAATTCAATTTGTCATACATGACAGATATTCAAACAAAAGTCATATTTACATAATCGTATAATAAGTGTACGCTAGTTTATTGCACAGTACTGTACATGCTAAACTTTTGAAAACTTCAAATTCTGACAGTTGTCATACTTAAATTCAAACTATAGACGCGTATTATTCTTTACATGACAACCAAACTATCAAAATTATGCACAGTCACCAACCATTAAAAAAAGCATTGCCGTCTCTAATGAGGAAAGTATTTGAAGGCTATTAAATTATACCTACAGTCATTTTCTTTTGCTTTTCCGCTTTTGTCAATTGCGTTTCGCTATTTGTCAAATGACTTTCCCTTTATATCAAGAACTGACTTTATTTAATTTCCTTTATTAATACATCAAGATACGGGCTCCAGCTCATATCTTAATCAAGAATTAAGACCAAAATTCTAACATTATTGTTTAAAGTGAAAAGGTTGTTATTAATAGTTATATTATTCAATACTAAAATTGATTTTTTTTGTTTTGAAAAGAACAATTGCAGTTTTGTCGGTATTTAGGACTTAGTCCTTTTTCTTTGTCCAAAGTTTAATTTTGTGTAAAACCCTTTCAGCCTCATATTGTAAGGTAAAGAAATTTTTAGCAACTATTAACAGTGAATTATCATCAGCGGAATTGATATGCGTATGTGAGGTAGTCAGTATCAATTTGCACATATCTATAATATAAATATTATACAGTGTGGAAACTACTTATGGAATAAATTCAGTAGCTTCCAAACTAATGACATTTGTCGAAAACGCTGAGACAGGTCAATTTTTATTTTAAATTGCGCTGGTTTGGAATCACTGCACCTATTAGTGACGTCATCTTCTTTAGAGCTGTGACGTCATACGCATTTTTTTTTAATAGAATGCTATATTTTTTTATAAATTCGTAGATAGTACTATTATACTAGAGTGTTATTCGAGAGTTCGACCGGAACGGACGCTTATGTGTCAGACCAGTGGCGGCTGCTGCAGGGAGGGCAACGGGGCACTGCCCCCCTGTGACAAATGTCTTTTAACAGATAAATTAATTATAGATACCTAATTTGTGTGTAATATATCTGATTTGTTTGATAACAAATAATATGTTTTCGGAAGTAACAGTCCGTCTTTTCAGCGCGTTTAAAATTCGCAGTCTGACGTACGCTCCGGGGCATCTCACGCGACTGCCCCGTAAGTGGCCGTGAGGCCCCGTCTGTATTAGAAATCGAGCGATGAAACTGGCGCGGGTAGCGCGCAGATATACGTCAGCGGTGGGGCACTCCTCTATGGTGCCGCGTGGCTGTCCAATGTCCAGTATGTAATATACAGTGAGGACGCGCGGGTTGGAATAAATTCATTTAAAATTTTTGGTTTTGTTTTATGGAAAAACGCTCGGATAGGTCGATTTTTATTTTTAGCTGCGGTTTTTTTGATGGTAAATTGATGTACAAAGGGCGGTCCAAAAATAAGTTACGACCATCAATTTTTTTTTTCAAACGCAAACATATATTTTTTATTTAATTTGTTAATTCTAGATCGAATTCTAAGTATGTTTCATGTACCATGTCCTATACCCAAACTCAACAGTTATCGAGAAATTTACAATTGAACATATCAATAACTGTATGTTCAATTGTAAATTTCTCGATAACTGTTGAGTTTGGGTATAGGACATGGTACATGAAACATACTTAGAATTCGATCCAGAATTAACAAATTAAATAAAAAACAACAAAAATAAGTTACGACCATCAATTTTTTTTTTCAAATGGAAACATATGTTTTTTATTTAATTTGTTAATTCTGCATCGAATTCTAAGTATGTTTCATGTACCAAGTCCTATACCCAAACTCAATAGTTATCGAGAAATTTACAATTGAACATGAAGTTATTCATATGTTCAATTGTAAATTTCTCGATAACTAATAACCAAAATAGAGAAAATAGTATAAAATACACGTTTCATAACACATTTTGCACACTTCTTCTTGTTCTTAACTTAAACGCGTGCGCAAAATTGTGTGTTATGAAACTTGTAGTTTAATATACTATTTTTTGTTATGTGTGATAGGAATTTTCCACAAAGCGACCCTGTCTGGACTTCTAACGGTAGTAGGGATTTAAAACACTTTGGTGAGAAAGTAAAAAGACATAAAGTAAGTGAAAAACATCTTAGTAACATGATATAATATTCAGTTTTGGGAAAGGTAAATACCTATTATGTGCCAGCTGAACACTGCATATAGATAGATTAAATATAATTCAGCACAATGAAAACGTCAGTAAAAACAGACATACTCTTGGAAAATTAATAGACTGCATTAAGATCTGTGTCATGTTTGAAATCGCTTTAATGGGCCATGACGAAACACAGTGCGAATCCGGGGATCTTTAGTGGATTCTTTAATTTATTGGTAGGAATTGACAGCACCCACAAGTCTAATAAGAGAGTTTTTATGGGTTTGTCAAAAACCATTCAAAATGAATTGCAGGACAGTATATACGAAGTTTCTCGCACTTTGATTCTAGACGAAATTAACAAAGCCCATTATATCGCTATACAAGCAGACGAGACGACAGATTCGGCTACATTTTCCCAGTTAGCTTTTATAGTTCGATGCGAATTGGTAATTTTGTATAATAGACCAGATTTTGGAACTGCTTCATATGCTCTAACATTACTGTAATGTTTCTATGAAAATAAGTTAACAACTACATTTGCCGAATCTGTGAAGCTATTGAAAATAATTTGTACCATACCGATGACAACAGCTGAAAGTGAACGGTGTTTTTCTACTTTGAAGAGAATAAAAACATTTTCTAGAAATACCATGCGGTAAAGCAGACTATGTGCCTTAGCAATGTGTTCCATTGAAAAACAATTACTGACATCAACATCAAACTTCAATGAATTAGTTATTAATCATTTTGCTGATCGTAAGGAACGGCGGATAGATTTCATTTTCAAACAAGTTAATTAAATAGCATATTGAGTTTATTTTTTGTCTGTACTTAATTTTTGATATTAAACACTTAGACCCCCCCTCCCGGTGCCCTCCCGTCCCAAAAAATCACGAGCCGCCACTGTGTCAGACAGCAGTAGAATTGAATAATTTATATTTAATCTTGTACTCTCAATATAATAGATTAATCGACGTTAAATATTCATAAGATGGCTGAGAGCATGGTCCGAATCGATAACTTAAAATTATACGACCTTAAAGATCTATTACAAAAACTCGGCAGTGACAGTTCCGGCAAGAAAAACGCTCTAGTAGTGAGGTTGAAAGAAATTGTAAACTCGGACTTTATTGATATTGTGAATACAAATTGTTTGAATGATCTTAGTACTCATGACGATGTAAATAGTAGTATACTAGATGATTCAATGAATACTGTAGTGAATAAAAAGTGTAAGAAAAGGACAAGAAATAGCATATTTAAATTGATTAATAAAATAAACACCTTGGAAAATAGAATAACTTTTCTAGAAACTTATATAGTTAAATACATGAAGTCCCAAGCTAAAAAAAGAAAAAATTCTAATTGTGAAAAAATGAAAGTGTTTGCGCCAGATGTGAAACATACCGTCGTGAAGGATAACGAAAGAAACGAAAGTTCAACGGTAGAAAAGGATAGGAAGGAGCCACATACTGTAGGAGTGGATAAGAACCAGACATCTTCTTCAAGTGTTAACTGTATCAAGGACAAGGTAATATTTGATTCATCAACGGAGAAAAGGAATATCTACGGAAGTGGCAAGTTATTAGACAGACGCAGAAAGGTACTCATCTTGGCGGATGATCACGGTAGGAATTCCTCATCCTTTACTGAGACAGTATCTCGGTAACAATTTTTTAGTGGACAGTTTATTCAAACCGAATGCGGATCTTGCGGGAGTAATTAAAGATATAGGTAGTTTATGTAAGGCATATGATCGCGGGGACTTTGTTGTGGTAATAGCGGGTGCACATAATATTTCAAATTGTGGATCTATAGATGATAAAACTCTAACTGTATTAGCAGGACTTTGTAAGAGGGTAAATCTGTTATTTGTAGCTGTTCCCTTTCGAAAGGACAGAATAGAATTAAATAATTTAATTTTCAAATTAAATAAAAAAATGTATAGTTTATTTGTCAATTATAATATAAATGTAAATAATTTTATTGATACTAATGCTATAATTAATATTAATGAAGACATTACAATAAATGGAATTTATTTGAATAATTCAGGTAAAAATAAGATATTTTTATATATGTCTCGAATTATTCTGAATATTTGTAACACCCTTAGGCTGCGTCGTGATTGCATAAATTGGGATAATTTGATTCAGATATCACCTGTAGAAACAGGGGATACTCTTAGCGATCTGCTTTTTCGGAACAGTGCGGTATGGGGAGCAGCGATGTAGCATTCAATGCGACTGATGGGGTTGATAAAAAGAATGATATTAATGTTGATGATGTTTGTGTATTTCATATAAATGTTCAAAGTATTTTGAAAAAAATTAATTTAGTTCATGCATTTTTGATAGATAATGATATTACATATAATGTTTTATGTTTGACGGAGCATTGGCTATCTGAACGAAACTATGATTTGGTGGGTTTTGAAAATTATAGACTTGCAGACATTTTCTTTAGATCTAAACATAGGGGTGGGGGGGGGGCAATGATATTTGTTCGTAATAATATAAAATTTAAAGTAGAACAAAAGATTATTCGATTGTCTAGTGAGATGCATTGTGAGATGGCCGCAGTGTTTCTGGCGGAGTATTAAGTAGTAGTAATTTGTGTTTATAGGCCCCCGGGTGGTAGCTTTAATGTGTTTTTGCGGACCATGGATTCTGTGTTGCACTTTTGTATTGATAAACGCGTACTGATTTGTGGGGATTTTAATGTTAAATTCAATTCCGATGATTGTTGTGCTAAGGCGCTGTGTGATGCAATGGACTCTTTCGGTTTTATTCAGACTATTCATGAAAATACGAGATTTAATAATTGTATAGATAATGTTTTCATAAATTTTGGAGTAGATAAATATATGGCTCTGATTGTAGAACCTGGTCTGAGCGATCATTCGGGTCAGTGTTTGCGAATACATGTGAATAAAAACAACGATTCAAGGGTTTCATTAAAATGTAGACCGATGACACAGAGAGGGAAAATATCATTCTTTAATATAGTAAGTAATTTGGATTGGGCATTCATAGGTAATGCTCATATGGGTTTTATTAAAAAATTTGCAACCTTTCATAGTAATATAATCGATGCTTTTGAGCTTGCCTTTCCTATTAAACTAGTCAGGCAAAAGCCTGCTCGGGAATCATGGTATTCTGACGCTCTAAGTGATATGCGAGATAACTTAAAATTGTTAGTCGATATGAATAAGGTTCATCGCACCGAACAGTTAAAAACAAAAGTCAAAAATTATAAGAAGCAATATTTAAGTGCAATCAATGAGGCGAAAAGAAACGCTAATGATTTATTTGTGTTGAATGCTTCTAACAAGGTCAAAGCAATGTAGTTGCTTATCAATTCAAACTGTAAACATATAGATAGAAAAAATGAATGCCCATTGACTGCGGACACCTTTAACAATTTCTTTCGCGACGTGTCGTTTTCTATTGCTGAGCAGTTGCCTGCGTCTAGTGCCAGTGAATCTATTTCAATAAATTCTGTGTTTGGTGATCCATTTGGATTAGTTGACGTTTCGTAGAATGAAGTGCGCAATGTGATTGATTCCATGAAGCCATCTGATACAAGAGATGTGTACGGTCTAAATACAAATATATTAAAATTAGTAAAAAGCGATATTATTATACCTATTACCAATTTGATTAATTTGAGCTTCCGGTCAGGTAGTTTTCCAGATGAATTAAAACTTGCATCTGTTATTCCGCTGCATAAGGGAGGAGATATAAATGAAGTTTCGAATTATAGACCCATTTCTATTCTCCCGGTACTGTCAAAGATATTTGAGAAAATAATTAAAAACAAAATCGTGTATTATTTTGAAAAAAACTCATTGTTCTGCGCGAACCAGTTCGGTTTCAGGCACGGGAAATCCACAACTGCAGCAGTATTAGATTTTGTGGATTTTACTTTATCATGTTTTGAAAATGGAGAATACTGTGCAGCTACCTTTTGTGATATTAGTAAAGCGTTCGATTGTGTCGATCACAATGTTTTAATGAATAAGCTTAAACTACTTAATTTAGATGATTTATCTTTGAGGTATCTCAGGTCGTACCTAAATAACAGACGTCAGATAGTTAGAGTGGGGGGTAGAGCTTCTGCAGAGCTAAAAATAAACTCAGGTGTGCCACAAGGTTCCATATTGGGGCCATTTTTATTTCTGATCTATATTAATGACTTTGCAAGCAATGTTAAGACTGACAAGACTATACTTTTCGCGGATGATGCTGCATTACTAAGTTAATAAGTTAATAAGTTATTGCTTAATAGTAGAGTAAGACAGTTACGATTATGTTTACCGTGCGAAGTGGCGTCGGGATTGATGTTGTGGGCGAAGTCAGGTATTTGGGTTTTGTACTGGATCCTAAACTTAAGTGGGGACCACACTGCGAGCATGTGGCAAATAAACTGGTGAAAGTAATATTTGTTTTAAGAAATCTGTCTTTGTCAGTATCTCGGGACATTGTTAGGGTAGCGTACTACTCATTGTTTCATTCGGTAATGTCCTACGGCATTGTGTTATGGGGCCACAGTTCGTCGCGGCATAGACTCTTTGGTCTGCAGCGTAGGGCGGTGAGGGTATTGAGTGAGTTGCCATACCGTGCTGACAGTCGCCAGGCATTTGTGAATTCAAGAATCTTGACATTTCCTAGTTTGTATATTCTTGAATGCTTATTGTACGTAAAAGCTAATATTTCGTCTTTTAATACTTGTGCCACTTTTCACAAGTACGATACTAGAAACAAGAATGATCTTTGTGTTGAATATACTCGATTGAGTAGTACACAAAAGGCATATTGTCAGAGGGGTGTAAAATTATACAATGCTCTTCCTCAAAATATTCGAGAATTGGATTTTAGTAATTTTAAAAATGCCTTAAAGAAAGTTTTTGTTGAACAAGCATTTTTTGATGAAGATGAATATTTCAGGTATTTCAAGTTTTGTGAGGATAGGTGATGGCTGAATTGTATGTCATGGTATGTGTACTGTTTGGTGATAATACTTGTTATAAAACTGGAAATTTGACAATTCATTGTTCCTTAGGAACCATGGAGAATTATAAATATAAGTATTGCAGTGTATCGTGTTATACCTTATTATATTTTTAATTGTATATGTGTATATTTACATTGATTTGAAAATGACAATGTCCTATGTTGTTGTAACAACTCTCGACAATAAACTATGATTTGATTTGATTTGATATTAAATACCTTTTCAATGGACTAACACTAGTTAACTTTATTTTCAACAGTTTTTGAGATTTTTACAAAAAAAAACCCCAACACGAAAAAACTGTGTGATGAAATTGATAGCACCTGACGGGATCAAAAAAAAATTAGTAAACTTTGACGTTTTTATAATTGTTGTTGGAACGTAAAAATGTAAAAATCTCAAAAACTGTTGAAAATAAAGTTAACTAATGTTAGTTCATTGAAAAGGTATTTAATAGTACCTACTATCTACGAATTTATAAAAAGATATAGCATTCTATTAAAAAAAATGCGTATGACGTCACAGCTCTAAAGAAGATAACGTCACTAATAGGTGCAGTGATTTAAAACCAGCGCAATTTTTTTTTATTTATTTATTTTATTGTTACTAGTCACATATGACTAACCTACAATTTTATTTTGAGTTCTTAAAACTAAACACTTATCTGCTAAGAAATCTCCAGTGGTTTCCCTCAGGTTCTCAAATAAAACACTGATGTTCTCGTGTTATGCACTGGACTAACACAATGCTCTGCTTTGTCACTGTCACTACATCACACGCTGTACACTACACCAACTCGAATGGTTTGGTTCGTTTCAGTCTACGTATTAGTTGAGTATTATCCAGCATTTGCAGAACCTCAGCATTCTCGTGGGCATGGAGTCTCTCCTCATGCTTCGCTGCAATTCTGCTGAACTCTTCCACTACTGTTGTGACTTTTAAGTCTCTGTGTAGATACTGGTTCCGGTAGTACCATGGGGCATCCACGATATTTCGCAAAACCTTGTTTTGAAATGTTTGAATTTTCTCGATATGACTCCTTGCTGCACAACCCCATAGTTGAATTCCATAGATCCATATAGGGTTCAATATTTGGTTATAAAGAAGTAGCTTATTGTGTACCGACAGCTGGGATTTCCTTCCAAGAAGCCAGTACATTTTCTTATATTTGATGTCCAATTCCTTCCTCATTTTTTTAACATGCTCCGCCCACCGGAGCTCCACATCCAAGTTCATTCCAAGATACTTTGCTTTGGAGTGTATTGGAATGCTTGTGTCATTAATTGTTACCGGTACATATTGCTGTGACTCTTATAAATTTATATATAAATGAAATAAATTTAATTTATTCAATTAATGTGTAATTGAGAGTCAAGCACGCATCCTAGTGCTAGGCCTTATGCTAGACTAAGATACAATGAATTTTCTGCTGAAAAGTAGGTTAAGCAAAACTTTTACATACAACTAGCTCAGTTTAAAATAAATAATTCTCTCAGGGGCAGAAAATATGAGTTGATTCTCCAATCGATTCTCCTGCTCTAATTATCTCCAGGGCAGGTAAAGAAAATAAAATGCAAAATAAATCTTAACATCTAATTTATTAAAATAAATTAAAACAAATTCAAAATTTTAAGTTATACAAATATATATATTTACATACAAAGAAACAATATCTGAAACATTATCCAAATCTATACATCATAATTAATAAAAAAAAAAAACATTATAAGAAATAAAGTAAATGAAGTCATAACGTCGTGAAAAACTTATGTCTTAAAAATGTGAACGTGATTATTATGAATTATATTTGCCATAGATACGTGTAAGCAATCAACATCTTTAAATAAAATAAAATAAATTACACATGATGAATTGTACTGGAATATAAATAACCAAAGATTTACGCGATTTACTATTTGCGAACAAAATATAAACATTAAGGATATGGCTTTGCCCTAATTAGTCCTGTCCGGCGCCTTTTCTCGCTCCCAACACAGTACCATCAGATAGCAAATTCACACAAATGGGTACCCCAAAGTTCCACCCTACGAGTATGTCTTTTCAACTCGTCGGACACAACCCGAACATACACCACAATGTGCTCACTCCTTAAGGTATATATATAAATAAATTTTATATAAATAAAATGAAATAAAATAATGTCTTTACGTATTCAATAGATTAACTCAGCCCTGATTAGTTCTGCCTGGTGCCTTTTCTCGCTCCCAAACGCAGTACCACCAAGACCAATTCGTGTTTTTCAAATTCACCAGGACTCCATGCTATGAATTAAATAACGACTTAATTCATTTCACACATTCCTGATGTATTATTCAACACGTTAACATTGAACACACAAATACAACAAAAATATACTTGATATACAGATAAGAAGAAATAATATATATACATTAAAAATAAACTTTACCTTCTCGTGAAATTCCAATACAAAAACACCACTACAAACAAAGAATTTGGTACACCACTATACACACATTTATAACAAATATTATTTAATCACCTTAACTCTTCGTACATAATCTCAAACTCATCCATGATAAATTTCAAAAACTTGTTCACTTATATATATATCCTATATACACATAAAACAAAATTATTAATTCCAAATCCCTTTGTATGATAAATAAAGTTGAAAAGAAAAAAGTAAATTATACAAAAATAAAATGATTATGCTATCCAAAGTAGTCATTACAATCACTAGAATGTTTTGTCATAATGTATGGCATAGTACCCCTACATGCAAAACAAAACACTCTAGAAAAAGAAAATAGAAACGAAATTAAATAAATTCAAAATCCGAATTCATAAATAAAATTATCTCATACATAAATAATTATTCAAAAATAATTACAAATCTCAATGCAAAACACATTGTATGTTACTACAGAAAATATCACAAGTGTTGAATCTTGTTAAAAATTTTATAAGTGTTGAAAAATCTCAAAAATATTCTAAGTCCGGATTTTAAGAATAATCCTTTTAAAAGAGGAGGGAGTGGTTTATCACCTACTTTCAAACTGTTTAAAGATAGCGGTTTGCACCAGCTGTCCCGGAAATTTTATCCGTCCATCCTTTTATGCCTAATTTTCTTTATAAAAACGTACGGTCATTTTCGACATATACCGATACCACCTCCAAAATTGTATATCGACGGTGCTGCTCTTATCGGTCACTCGGGGAAACAGCGCATTAACAATCCTTGAAAAAGGTAAACAAACATGTGAATATAAATTTGTCTACACGTTTATGACTCATCCATGCATCTGGCGAACAATATTGTTTTCGCCGGCCTACACGGTCGATCTTAGCCGGTGCCAGTATTTTTCGTGCGGGAAACACTTGCTCGTTCTTTTTCACGTAACATTTAATGCGTAATTTAATATTACGACTTTATAAAAATTTTACTAGGATTCTTTTATTGTTTTACTTAAATAAAAATAAAATTTTGGCAAATTATTGATATAGTGAATATTTATATACACATCATGATAAAAATAAATGAAATAAAAATTAATTTAAATAAAATCTTGAAGTGATCTTGATTATACTTATTTATAATTTACAACCCAACTCAAGATCACTGCAATATGTATTCTGCGTATAAGCAAAGTTAACGTGTACCGATTTGCTCTCATTGATCTTTACTCGCCATTTCTTGGTCCAGGTATTTATATCATTGCTCGCCTGTTGGAGGTTTTTCGCTGCCTCTTCACTATTTGTGTCGATAGCCAGAATAGCGGTGTCGTCAGCAAAGGTCGCAATGGTGACATTTTTTGTTTGAGGGATATCGCATGTATACAGTAAGTATAAGATTGGTCCCAAGACACTGCCTTGGGGTACGCCTGCCTTTATTTCTCTTATGCTAGAGTATTTATCTTGTTGTTTAACTCGAAACATTCTTCCGGATATGTAGGATTCTATTAAACCTGAATACTGTTCTGGTAACATGCTTTTGATTTTATTCATTAGTCCTGCATGCCATACTTTATCGAAAGCTTGGGCTATGTCTAGAAAAATGGCTGAGCAAATTTTTTTCTCTTCATATGCTTTTTTAATTTTTTCTGTTATTCTGTGCACTTGGTCGATAGTTGAATGTTTATTTCGAAATCCAAACTGATGTGAAGGTATTAGGGACTTATTTTTAATGATAGGTTTCAGTCTTTTCAGGAACAATTTTTCAAATAGCTTTGATATTATCGGGAGCAGCGAAATTGGTCTATATGATGTTGCTTCATTTGGAGGTTTGCCTGGTTTGGGTATCATTATTACTTCAGCCATTTTCCAGACATCCGGTACATGTTTCAGACGGAATGCAGCATTTATTATATGAGTAAGTTTAATGATTGCTTTTCTCGGTAGTTTCTTCAAGATCTCCCCTGTAATGAGGTCACATCCTGCTGCTTTCTTGGAATTAATGTTATTTTTGATTTCTCTACTTACTTCACCCTGGGTTACTGGTTTTATAACAGCTTCTTCAATTTTCTGTTCAGGCGACATATGTTCGATCTGTTTTGCATTTACACTTACATTTGGTTGAAAGGTTTGTTCTAGATGGCTGGCAAATATTTCTGCTTTTTGTTGATTATCTCTTGCCCAATTATGTTAGTTCATTGAAAAGGTATTTAAGGCTGGCGTCCCGTACGCTGCACCGGACAATATTCACGTTGAAAACATGCTCACATTTTTTTGATAAGAAATGGAAACTATTAATTTAATTGTTATAAAAAATACACAGTTATGTTAAGGAAACTTGATTCGAGGTCGTAGGGGGTTTTTAAATGTCTAATTGGGCTGTTTTTACACTATATACTGTGAATAAAATACCCCTTTTAGAGGTAAAAATAAATATTTTTTATCTGTAATTTTCAAGTAAAGTATAGCATTCTTGCACCCCCCTGGACCTCAAAAAATTAGTTTGCATTGTAACAAAAAATACTGCAACGAAAATAATATCTTCGTTTGTAAATGGTATCAAAAATAAAAATGCGTGGACATTATATGAAATTAGGGTTACAATTCAACTCTAGTGTGGAGAAAAACCGTCAATATGCAGAATTATCACGTCAGGAACTTGAATATTAGTGTAGCTTCTGGGCATTAGGGGGCACTGGAAATTAGGCGTATATATGTATTATTAATTAAAAATGTCTAAAGGATAGGTACTTTTATTTATGCAAAAGTACAATTGCTCACAATACTTCGTCTAATAATAATAACAGTTATATATTATTATTATTATATATTCAACAGTTTAACACTTTGCGGAATGTAATATAAAATATATACCTATAAAAAACAAAAACGATAATAAATTTGCTATAGGTATAATAATCTTACACATTGTTTACTTTCGAGCGATGTATATTTATAGCAATTTTTGAATGTTTGACATTATTTGAAATATGTATGTTGTGATAACTGGACGAAAAGGGAAAACCTTTCTTGATTTAATATATGATATAATTAACTTCTTATAATGTTATCTAATTACGATTACATGTGTATTTATAATTGTACTGAAATAAGTAAAATCTGCAGTGGTACACCTTATATCTTGATAATCGCGAAGACAATGCTTCTGCTCGTACTATTATCAGAATATAATATCCAAACAAACACATAAACATGGATAAACTAGAAGATGGTATACCAACTCTAGGTATATTTTATTTAGTCTACTTCAGAAAATTAAATAATTCTTGATGCACAAATTTATTGAATTCTGCAACGGGACTACAAAGGCATTTTGATACCTATAAATATATATAGGTACATTTTTTACTTATTCAATAAATTTTGAGATTTACCGCTGCTTAACGCAAATTATCATTGTATACATTACTCTAAATAAATACTAATTCATTTATTCATAGTGAATTATTAAATAATTAAAAAATATGTACCTATGTATTTATTAATAAGAGTCTATTTGAAATATGTAAATGTACAATAGCTTGAATTACATCAATAACTTTCGAAAGTAATTTTTATATTATACACGTACACACAAACAATTAAGCTGCAAGATTTACTATTGCAGAGCATAACAAAATCTATATTATTCCTACTAATAATATTTATACGTCTAATTTGCTATGATTCCGATTGATAATTGGTAGAAAGGATTAAATATAATACCTATACACGATAAATATAACAAGCGTTTTTGAAAACTTTTTGGCTTATGAGTCGCCATCTAAAAAAAACCGCTAAATTTTTGCACTATACCAGTTTTTACAAAATATCTTCCAAAGCATTCCAATACTTCCCGAGATAGACCTCTTTGAATTTAGAGATTTTTCTTAAAAATGTAAAAATCACAAATTTGTAGTTGGTTTTTGCTCGATAGTAAGTATATAGTGAATCCTACGCTAAAGTTTGACACTGCATTTATAGTAGAGGTAAATAGCTAAAGTTCCGAAGCTCCAAATGTGGCTTGTCGGCCAGACACATTTTGTCTTATATAACAAAATATCACCATTTGGTTCTTATAATGTAAAGTTGTGGTATATCTGACACTTTTGTTGATGAAACTTATGTAGTATATAATTTATTTATAATTATTTATCAATTATTTATTTACTTACAAATTTATTGATATATAATTCACAGACCTATTGAATATATGAGATATACAAACTTAGCAATAAATGAACTTTTTTTGTTTTTAATAAATAGATACATTGATTTTTGTCCCAAGGGAACTTGGGACTTTGCAACAGTGTACCAATCCATACACCCTATCAAAAAATCAAAAGTACCCTAATTAATGTAACCATGCGAGATTTTTTGGTATAGTTTGACTGGGCTATATGTATATTCTCCAAGGATATTACGTCGGTGGTGTTTCTATCACAGAAAGTTAATATTCTACGTTTTAGATATCTCTTGAAGGTACTAGATTTGGTAGACCATATAAAAATATGGCACAATAGGCTTAAATTATGTGTTCTGCATGTTCAACCATTTCGTCAGGTAGGTTCTTTTTCGGTGGTTAATACCAAAAATTCTTTATGTTGTCATTAATAGTGAAATATTAGGTAAGTCTATTAAAAGAATATAATTGTAGATATGTCATCTTTATATAATATGAAAAATCTAAACCTTATTTTGGCAAACTTACTTCAGTTCGGTAAAATATATTTAGGTACGTTTAACAACTAAAATAATTACTTTCACTTCTGAATGTTGCGCATCTCCAATATTATTTAAGAAGATAATAAAATATGACTAATGTTAAGTACAGAAGCGTAGTTGATTTTTGCCAAAAACACTAGTGTCACCTATAGACAACCTATAATTAAACAGATTTACTATGAAAATTAATTGTGGACTAAAATACAAACGTAAGTAATTAATACCTATTGATCTTTTCTGGTTACATTCTGAATCATATCTCCTAAACACACAGTTAAAGTTACGAAAATCACAATATAAGCTGTGTGTTTTAGTTCATATGTTCAGAGACCGGACACGAGCGGCCGATGACTCATCACCCACGCGCACTATTGAAATTTTGTATTTTTCAAAAGTTTTTAATTTTATTTATATAATTGGATAACAAGTGGGTGGTGATCTATAAAATACAAAATACGTTATTATTTGTTTATATTGTAGTTCAAATCGAGTAAATTCTCCGTACTTTATTAATCTCACGAAATATAAGGTAGGTAAATAGAAGAAAGGAATTTAACATTAAAATCGACTTTTTTGCTGTCCGATGTTGCATCACCATACGAATAGTGCTATTCAATAACTGCGTGATGTTATACATTATTTCTTTTGTCCGTCGTAATTTCGGCCTCATACGTCCGGTCTACATTCATTACACAATGTTTAGAATAAAACTGCAGTCTATGGTCGACTGTTCTACTTTTTCTACCCTTTGTAACACATCACACAGAATGTCACTTATAAATATTTTATTTTCATTAGTTTTTAACAGTTTTTGTGCGGCAATAGAAGCTTGATGGCATTGTCCATCATTCTTTTTACAATGACCCATGTTTTAAATCCAAAATTCATTAAACACATTACAAATTAAGCGAGAAAGAATACTTCAACCAACTAGTGAAAATGATGACGCATGGATTAGAAACGTCATGAGAATAGTTTTTGAATAATGAGTGGTGTCAGTCGACGAACAAGCTGTAGAGATGCATTCATACGAATGCACATAATGACTATCCTGCATTTACTTATTTCAATTATTTTTATATACAAAGAA
Organism: Amphimallon solstitiale; assembly: GCA_963170755.1. Lineage (NCBI taxonomy): Eukaryota > Metazoa > Arthropoda > Insecta > Coleoptera > Scarabaeidae > Amphimallon > Amphimallon solstitiale. Next base: position 61,449,090 of record OY720680.1, read on the forward strand.
AAATGCAAACAAGCAAACTAAATTGAGCAGCTTTCATACATAGAGTACACGGAATAACCTATTATTAGAGATACCTCAGATACCACGGCCAAATGCGCTCTCAGGGCCGGTTTTTCCAACACCGGTTAAAGTATCCGGTTAACTAATCATTGATTACGCTTAATCGTTGATTATCTCTAACCGGCGTTTTTCAACGTCAAGAAATACGCCGGTTATCTGATCAGTGATTAAGAGTTTATTTTAGAAGGTTGGTAACAAAAATGCTCGTACATTTCATCTAAATCAGCATATTTGTTCTAATAATATTGGCGCTATTTCCTATATTTGAATTTGTTCTTTCTGCTTTTTGCCTTTATTATTTATAATTAGAAATTTCATTTTAGTAAATAATTCTTTCCAAATTGGTTTACACGATTTCAACATAATAAATGTTACTCCCCTATGTTCTGGAGGAATCGGTGTGAACTTGACAGTGCCTGTAATAATTATTAGTGTAGAATTTAAGTGCACGTCAAGTTTACAGACATGTACATTATTCATCCAGACCCAGTTCAGCTAAAAGAATTTAAAGTGTCTGCATATAATGTCAACGTAAACCTGCCAGCTTCTCGAGAATTTCTTCCATATTTTTAATTTCATTTGTAATTTTTCAATATAGTTTAATATGTTAATGACATATCTAAAGTGAGTCCAAAATATGTTCGACTAAAATGATGTTTTTATAAGGTGATATTAAATACAATTACAAAAAGAGAATGAACCAAATGAAGGCTTAAATTGCCACAGGATCTTAAAATCCACACGAATTAAGGTAAAGTCCCAGAATTATAGTAGAAGAGAAATACTTCCAAAACTGTATCATCCTCATCAGAGAAAATTATTTCTAGTTATTAATTAATTAAATTTCTGCAGTAAGCTAAAAGTTACACATATTTAATATATTTTTATTTTTAATTATACTGTTCATTACATTTACTGTTCAATACAATTACTAAATCACTGATGTAAATAATTATTAATTAATTCCAAAAAATACTTTTATACAATAAAACAAATGCATATGAAAACAACAGCTGTCAATAATAACAGAAATTCAAATCTTCTAGGTTATGCGCATGTGTATATAGACCTAATCACTGTTTAATATTTTATCAGGTATTTCTTTCGCCGGTTAAAATTTGGTCGATTAACGACGTTCTTAATCAACGATTAGAGTTAACCGGCGTTGGAAAAACGCAAATTTGTACTAACCGGTGTTTTAATCAATGATTACGCTAACCGGCGTTTTAATCGGAGTTGGAAAAACCGGCCCTCAGTGAGATAAGTCCAATGTACGAGTCTATAAAAATCTGCAATAAATTATTACCAAACAAATATAAAATGATGCCATACAGAAGGTTTAGAAATGATATTAAAAAACTTCGGCTTTTAAAAGGTTACTACTCTTTGGATGAGTATCACAATGACTCCTCCATGTAATCAAACAGTTTTTTTATATGTACAACTATTATGCTGTTTTTTATGTATCCCATACCGAAAGGTGACTGGGATAAAATGTTTGTATTATTTAATTGTTATACATATATCACTGACTTGTTCTTTACACATGAATTACTAAATATTGTTATTATTATTACTTCAAAAAATGTTTTTTCCAAACATGAATCGTTTTATTCCTATTTATTTTATAAGGTGTACCTACTTGAAATTTTATAAATTGCTATAAATGAATGCTTGTATTTATTGATGCTTAACTGTTGAGATTATTTCTATATAGTCAGGTTCGTAATAAATACTAGCATAAATTTAAAATACATACTATGTAAACAAAAACGTGTTGAAAGCGTTTCTTTAACAATTTTTTGTGCGTGTTAGTTTTTTGTCTGTCTATGTTCGAGTTCATTTAAAAGCCCGAGATATAAATTTGTTGCTGTAATAGCAATCTACATTTCTATTGCTTCATCTCTCATCCTCAATTAAGTTCGACTATTTGCCAACATGAACCGCCACATTACCGACACCTAATCCTACCCCGCACATTATATTCTTCATCACCACCAAACTGAAAACTAAACGCCAGCCTTTAATAGTACCTACTATCTACGAATTTATAAAAAGATATAGCATTCTATTAAAAAAAAATGCATATGACGTCACAGCTCTAAAGAAGATGACGTCACTAATAGGTGCAGTGATTAAACCAGCGCAATTTAAAATAAAAATTGACCTGTTTCAGCGTTTTCGACAAATGTCATTAGTTTGGAAGTTACTGAATTTATTCCATAAGTAGTTTCCGCACTGTATAACAGAGGACCAATGACACTTCCTTGTGTCAAGCCTCTTATTGTGACTTCTGAATCTGATTTTACAATACTTCCATTGGCAACGACTTTTACTATTTGTTTTGTGTCCTGTAAATATAATTATACCCACTTCAAGGCAGTGCCTCTAATGCCGCAGCACTGTAGTTTCATTAATATCTTACAATGACTAATGCAGTCGTAAGCTTTAGAGAAATCCAGAAACACTCCTAGCGCCAAGTTGTTATCCTCGAGGGCTCGATAAATGTTATTTATATATTCAAATAATGCTGTTTCGGCTGACTTTCCCTTCAGAAAACCTTATTGATTTTTATCGAACAGTTAATTTTTGTAAAGAGGGACCTATCACTTATTACCCTTTCAAAGATTTCAGCAAAGCATGAAAGTACCCTAATAGGTCTGTAGTTTTGGAATACTGCCCTTCAAAATAGGAGGGAGTTATTTATTATTTTTACGGCATGATCCGCTATGGCATGCTTTTATAACCGAGACCACACCCCATCTCTATGGGCTGCAGTTACTTTAAAAGCTATTAATTACATTTATGATTTGAGTTTCGTCTACCATGTCCAATTGCAGATTTTCGGGAGTATATGATAAGTCAGGATTAGAATGCATTTTAGGAGTAATTCCACGTAAGTCATTGCCTATGTTTACAAAAAAATTATTAACTGAATTTACGACCTCTTGTGGGTTACCGTCTATGTTGAAACTGTTACCTGTTATCTTTTTTAAACCACCCGTCACAGAGCTGGCAACATACCAATTAGACTTTGAGAGATTCTCAGAATGTAGTATTTGTTTTTTACAATAATCTTTTCTAGAGTCAGTTAGAAGTTGATTTAAACGTGCCTTTTCACTATTGTACTGGTCCTGAAAAATGTTTGTATATCTTGACAAAGTTAATAAAGTACTAAGATTTTTCCTACAATTTGCTATCTCTGGAGAAATTGATTGAAAATTTCTATTAGATTTAATTAGAAATTTTCTAAATTATTATTATTAAATATTTCCAAGAAACTATCAATGAAGAGATCCCATTGAGCATTTACATCGTCAATTTTACAATGGCCCACAATGTCCAAATCGACCTCATTTAATAGTTGTATAAATAATTCGGTACTATCTCCATTAATTACTCTTGTATATCTATGATTTTAAACATTTTGTGATTCTACGTTAAGCAACTGACCGTAGTGGTCAGATATATGGGTTTCAAGTATTTTTGTTGGAAATACCTTTATTGGCCTTCGAAGTAGTCTCCACCAGGTACAAAAAACTTTTGACAACGTTCCTATGGTTTCTGGAAACTGTCGTAAAAGTATTTTCCTGGCACCGCTTCCAGAATAGTTATTACACGGTCCTGAGTCTCCTCGACGTCCGTAAACGGTGATCCCTTCAAGGTCCTCTTAAGACGAGGGAATAAAAAAAGTCAGTTAAAAATTTGTTTACAAGGATATGCGATGATGCATTGTTGTGCAGTAACACCCAATTTCTGATCTGTGGCCTATCGCACCGGATACGCTGCAACAAACTACTGGTAACACCAATACTCGTCTCTTCTGACAATCGAACCCAGAAAGGTCGGATTTCGGTCACACATGTCGATAAAATCGTCACTGATTTCAAAACGTCTTGCTTTTTGCTCATCTGTGCAGGATGTGCTGCGCAAATCGTGAACAAATCTTACGTTTACCCAAATCTTCATCGATAATGGCTCCAACTGTGTTTTTGCTTATACCCACTTCTTCGGCTATTAATCGCAGTAGAATTTTTAAATGTGCCAACATGAGAATGTAAAATGTATCAAATTTGGTACCAAAATAGTCATATTATACTTAACTTATATTTCACTTTCTAATCTGTGAATATTATTGAAAATGCCAATAAATACCACGCGATCATTTAAATTCTAAATTATAGCAGGCGGGATTTTTTTTATTAGGTTGTCCAGAATATCAATTATTGATTAATTGAAATTTGCGGTTATGTTATACCTTGTGACATTTGTGAATCTTATGTGTAATCGATTTAAATTTAATGGAAATGAAAGCATTACAAGATAAATTAGTTTTATTGTTAATTACAAAAGGTGTTCAAAGTGTTCTCCCCCTGTTGCAATGCAACTGTTAACCCTCCGTTTCATATTTTCAAAAGCATTTGCCAACATCTGAACGGTTATAGCGTTACATGCATTAGAAATTGCCTCTTGTAGTTCTTCAAGATTTTGTGGGTTATTTTTGTAAACTGTGTTTTTCAGATACGGATAAATGAAATAATCAAGAATCGTTAAGTCCGGACTGCGAGGCGGAAATTCAATGACTCGATTATCATAAAACTCGCGAATTCGAGCCATACTTTCCCATGTTTTGTGAGCTGTTGCATTGTCCTGTTGGAAATACCCATGTAAAAGTTCGTCATCATGAAGATTTTGTAAAAACGGTTCAAGTAAATTATTTCGATATCTCTCAGCATTTATCGTTCCTTCAAAAAACACAGGTCCAAATATACGCCTTCTAGAAACCGCTAGCCAAACACCAATTTTCTGCGGATGGAGAGGCGATTCAATAAACTCATGAGGATTCTCCGAAGACCAAATACGCATATTTTGTTTGTTTATATAGCCGGATAGGTGAAACCATGCTTCGTCAGAAAAAAGTGTTAAATCCAAAGTGTTGTTGTTATTTAAATTATTCAAAAACCACTGACAGTATTCTATTCGTACAGGAAAATCTCGAGGGAATAGCTCTTGAACGACGTTAATCTTATAGGGATAAAGATTTAAAGTTCCATATGAAAGGTTTATTTCTTGGGCTAATCTGCGAAGAGATTTTTTGGGAGACTGTTCCATTCTTTCTGTAACATCTGCCACAATCTCAGGAGTCCTTTTTTTGGGCGCGCCACTACCAGCTTTCCTACCTACAATTCCAACATTACGATATTTCGCCACACATGTGTAAATTTCTTGGACTAATTTTTGATAATCCGCAGGAAAATTAGGGAAGGCATTTTGAAACGTCACTTTGACAATTCAAATTGTAAATTAGTACTTATATACCAACTTAATTTAAATTTCACAAACTGCTCTAATTTAGAATTTAAATGATCGCGCGGTACTTTTGAATATATATATTTATCAATAAAATACATAATAAAAAAGCACACTTGTCCATCTCAATCGTTTAATAATAGTTTATACAACGAGTCAATAATGACAGTTATTATTCCCGAGAGCTGAATTTACGAACCGAGCCGCGTAAGCGGCGAGGGAGTAACACGGCTCGAGGGAATAATAGTCATTATTGCGAGTTAGTATACACTACTTTATCGACGACTAACTGAAAATTACTAAAAAAAATCAAAATAATTAAACGAAAATGTCAGATTACTATATCAATATGACGTTTGACGGTTAGACAGTTAGTAAAATGGCCGGACTTGTCTATCGTTACTACGACAACGTTAGGAACGTTATGTTCTTATTGGCGGAATGCAGGGAATAATGGTAACGTTATGGCGCATTATTCCCTGGTCGCATTTGATTATTCCCTCCGGGTATTATGAGTGTTATTATTAGCCAATAGTGATTAAAATAATACCTACTTTATTGTTTAGTCGTCGATAAATATATTTATCGACGACTAAACAATAAAGTATGTATTATATTAATCAATATTGGCTAATAATAACACTCATAATACCCGTAGGGAATAATGAAATGCGACCAGTGAATAATGGGCCATAACGTTACCATTATTCACTGCATTCCGCCAATAAGAACATATAATGGGCCATAACGTTACCATTATTCACTGCATTCCGCCAATAAGAACATAACGTTCCTAACGTTGTCATAGTAACGATAGACAAGTCCGGCCATTTTACTGACTGCCTAACCATCAAACTTCATATTGATATAGTAATCTGACATTTTCGTTTACTTATTTTGATTTTTTTTAGTAATTTTCAGTTAGTCGTCGATAAAGTAGTGTATACTAACTCGCAATAATGACTATTATTCCCTCGAGCTGAGTTACTCCCTCGCCGCTTACGCGGCTCGGGAGTAAATTCAGCTCTCGGGAATAATAACTGTCATTATTGACTCGTTGTATAAACTACTATTGTATAGCTTTTGTCTCTTGACTTTTGACATTTTAAATGACAATGATAACGTGACTACGGATTAACCACATTGCTGCCAATTTCCTTACAGAGAAATCACTAGTTCATGAAACACATTAAATTTTAAATTTACCAGAAAATAGCAAATTTGGAACTTCCAAGAACTCACGGACATAGCGTACCAATAGATACACAACACAAATGTACCAGTTTTGGTACAATGGTACCGTCTCGGCAATACTGCACACTGGTCGGAACACTCTGTTGAAGTGAATGCAATAGTCCTGCTCTACCAACCTCGCGCAATCCCAAACAGGCGACAGGTCCATACTCCATACATGTCCATGCATGCCTACGTATGCGAGCGACCTTGTTTCAAGCGTTGTATACCGATATATTAGACCAGTGGTTCTTAACCTTTTGTGAATCAAAGACCCCTTTTTTAAATATCTATAAATCACGGGCCTCCACGCAACTTATATTATGAAAAAAATTAATATAATTTATAACTTTGAAATTAGGTATATTATGTATCTAGGAACACAAAAATTGACAATATCTTTACTAAAATAAAATATATATTGAAATTTTACATACAGTATTTAAAAAGAAAACATTTGACACTTATTACTGAGAAGGCTGATGTTGTATGTTGCTGACAAGCTTACTTATATTCGGATGCAATATTAGATAATAGAATTCTCAGTTCTGACTCCACATTCTTCAGAACGTTTCTATATTTATTTTTAAAGTATACAAGAGATGAAAAAGCTCATTCACTAATATATGTAATGAGGAACGGCATCAGAATCTTCAGGGCCTTTTTGGATAACTCCTGATGGTCATTTCGTACACTTAACCAGAAATTTGGAAGGGTCATTAGATTAAACTGCAGTTTGATTGCCCATCTGTCGATATTTCTATGAAACTATTTTCGTGTAATGAAGTTAAGTCCTTCAAATTCGTAAACATTTACTGTAAAAGGATCTCTTATCCAATTTTTGTGTGCATCTGGTACAAGAAAATAATCACGAAAGCTGCGCCGAGAATCTTTCATATTACAGTAATCGTGAGTCATGGGATTGAATTGTAAATAAGCATAATCAAGATCACTTTTAGATTTAATTTAGTTAATTACTATTTTATTTATTTTATAATGATCATTGTATATAAATATTTATTAAGTTAGGGTTTTAGCAAATTTAAATTTATTTAATTAAAATCATGTAGGAATGTTATTATAAATTTTATTCATAAAATTAATAATTAAAATAAGACTTGTAATAGCAAGTAAATATTCACAATAAAGTGTTTCCCGCAAGCTTCAGCGCAAGAAAATATTATGACCGAGAACGTTCAATGGATAGGTCCGGCGAAACAATATTCCCCGCGAGATGCTATTAACAATCACAAACGTAAACAAGTCAACATCGAGATGGACGTTTGTTTACATCTTTAAATAAGTAATACATCACTTTACCGTAAGGTGCAGCACTATCGTTATGCATTTTTGGAAGTGGAAAGGATTGCAGCACGGAGCATGCTACGCTTTTTATTAAGAAAAATATGCAAATATAGGAGAAATGTGAGAATTTAGAGGAGATGGCTGGTGCAAACCGCTCTCGAAACAATAAGCCTAATTTTGAAACAGGTGTGAACCGCTTAAATAAAAATACAAATACGGGTGTTTATACTTTTACAGAATTAAATTTTATTTTTGAGATAAGTTTCCGAAATATTTATTTAAACTTAGAAGAATTTCAATAAAAGTTGGACTTGCAATATTTTTATGAATTAAATTTCATTTTAACTTAGAAAAATTTTAATAAATGGGAACTTATAATATTTCTCCGAAATATTTATTTTAACTTAGAATAATTTTGCTTAAATAAGTCTTTAATAAAAAAAAAATTTTTTGAGATAAGTTTTGTTTTGTTGTTTTGAAACTAGGATGTTTTATTCTCACATGCAATGGTATAACACCAAGCGTTATGGTAGAACATTTTAGTAATTGTATTGATTTAGTTTAAGTATTTGTTGTTAAATTGAAATATGATAAACACTTTGCGTTTGAAACTTTTATAAGATTAAAAGTATTCAGTTTAGGGTAAGTCCGGGAGAGATGCCCCGTCGGGAGAGATGGCCAAGTACTCTAGTTTAGTTTTTTGTTGTTAGATGTCGCTAGCGATCAGTTGGTTGGGGTCTTGTATTGAGTGTTGAACGCCTGCATGTGAAATTGGCGACGAAATTTCAATAACGGTTTTGTGAAAATACGAAATTGTTTTGTCAAGGTGCCGATTTACAGCAGCAGTTTAAGCTGGGACAGTTTTCATACGGTGAGAAACGTTTTTACTTAAGTTTGTCTTATTATATTTGACTAGTGATATGTGTTGACTATACTTAACCTACAAATTACATGTTATTGTAATATTTGAGCTAATAATGACGTGGGGCATCTCTCCCACCAGAATGGTACAGATGCCCCAGTCAGTTCCGGTAGAGACGCCCCAGAAAAAATCAAAAGTATATTGTATTTTTTTAGATATGCCCACCAAATATAAACGGAAATGCCCTGATAGGGGCAAATGGAGCAGTCAACAATTGGAACAAGCCTTAGAGGCAGTTAATAACGGGCACATGGGGATCAATGAAGCGTCCAGAGCATTTGCCATTCCCTCTCGAACTTTAAGAAGAAGAAAAGCTCAACATAATAATTCACAAAAAGTTCCAATGGGCCCTTCGTCTTTGTTCGGCAGAGATAATGAGAAAAAACTAGTTAAACACATACAAAAACTGCAGGCAAGAGGATTTGCACCGTCCATGGACGATTTGAGGAGAACTGCGTTTAAATTTGCCGAATTTTTGGGTGTCCAACATCACTTTAACTCAGAAAAAGAAATGGCGGGATACGACTGGATGAATTCTTTTTTACGACGCAATCCGGAGCTGAGTATGAGAAAGTCGGAGGGAGTATCCTTGGCGAGAGCTGAAGGCATGACTAAGCAAAGGGTTGATAATTATTTTCAGTTACTTAGCGCTGCCCTTGAAGAACACGAACTAATGGATAAACCGGGGCATATATACAACATGGATGAGACTGGGTTGCAGCTAAATAATAACCCTGGCTTTGTTATAGCCACTAAAGGTTCAAAAGCTGTGTCTTCAGTTACATCCGGCGAGAAAGGCGAGACAATTACTGTCGTAGCATGCTGTAATGCGGAAGGCAACTTTCTCCCACCTACGTGTATCATGAAGGGAGTAGTAAAGAAAAGAATTGAATATGAAGATGGGATGCCCCCTGGGTCATTTGTATATATGTCTCCCAAGTCAGCGTACATAAATGCAGAAATATTCAAAAACTGGCTAACAAATCAGTTTTTACCAAGAAAACCAGAAGGAAAAGTAATTTTAATAGTAGATGGCCATTCCTCTCACTGTGATATCAACACCCTAGAATTTGCAGAAGCAAATGACATTGTTATGCTGAGCTTACCCAGCCACACTACGCATTATCTACAACCTTTAGACAGGGCAGTATTCAAGTCATTAAAAGCTGCATATGGTAAAGCTTGTAACAACTGGATGAAGGCTAATCCTTACAGAAAAATAGGTAGGCTGCAGTTCGGTTCATTATTAAGCGAGGCTTGGGGCAAATCTGCGACCAGCAGTAACGCCATATCGGCCTTTAGGTCAACAGGCATATATCCATTAAATCCGGAAGTGATTCCGGAATATGCATATTTGATAATAGATAGCCAGACACCACAAAACGAGAACCAAGGCACTCAGCTGCCAGCAACTTTGCAACTTACATCTGAAGAAGTAGAGATAATCGCTCCAGAAATGTTGATTGAGCCATCTATTGAATTAAAACTGTCCTGTCTACCAGTGGCTGGATCATCTTCAAAAATAGTGGCTGAGATATCTTCAGAAGTGGCTGAGACATCTTCAGAAGTGACTGAGACATCTTCAGAAGTGGCTGGGCCATCTTCACCAATAGTGGCTGAGATATCTGCAAAACCAATGACTCCGCCAATTAACAAGGGAAAAGTGGAAGCACCCATAGATGCAGTGGCCGGTCTATCAACAAGTGTGCTCGATAATATTACGCCTGAAACTAGTGACATTACGCCTGGAAAATTGTTAGAACAAATACATCCAGTTCCAATTTCAAAACTCCCTGAATCTACTCGTAAGCGTGGTCGGCAGGTTGCTACAATTCTAACTTCAGCAGAAAATTTAGCAACTAAACGAGCAAAGCAGAACAATAAAGAAGATAAGAAGATTCAGCAAGAATTGAAGAAAAATAAAAGGAAGATGAAGAAAGTAAGTAAAACTGGGAACACTAAAAATAAGCTCTGTTTCAACAAGAATAAAGGCAAACAGCCAAAGAAAGTTTACCAAAGTGACTCAAGTGAAACTGAAAATGAAGATGTTTTATCTCTGCATGACAGGAGTAGCGACGATGATAGCTCACAGACCGAGTGTGTGGGCTGTGGTGAAGAATATCAACACACCAATAAGAAGGATGACTGGGTGCAATGTCTTCATTGTGCTAAGTGGTTTCACGAAGGATGTAGTAGTTTCGAAAATACATGTGATATGTGCGGTAACATAATGTCTAGGCGAAAGTAAACAAAATGCAGTTGATTTGTACCTGCTTGGAACTTTAATTTTCTGTTTTTAATTAGAATTCTATTTTTTGCATTTCTTGCATTTCTATTTACTTAAATAAGTTGAAATAATCTTTATTTTGTTGCAATATGTTGATATTTTATACGTTAAATATATTGTTTGTTATAAATGAGACTACAATTTTCTTTTTCTGTTGACTTAGCTAATAGTTTAGACCGGGGCGTCACTCCCACATGCTAAAGGCATCTCTCCCGCACTGTCGCATGTCGGGAGAGATGGCCAAAACCATTTTTTTGTTTATTATTTTTTTATTGAGTTCCAGCGAAAGATAATCAAATTTTTAGCACAACGGATTATTACTTAATAGATTTGGAATGCATTCTTCATTTTTACTAAAGTAAAACACTAAATACTGGACCAAGATGAATTTTCTACTTTTGGGGGGGCATCTCTCCCGGACTTACCCTATTGAAAGTTTTTTTTGTTTTGTTTCATTTATAGAATATTTTACTGTGTGAACAAAGTTAAGGTGATTTAGTGGTGTTTATTTTTGTTATATACAGGGTGGTTGGTTTTTCATTGTCCAGCCTATATCAGCTTTATTATCAAAAATTCAAAAAAATGTTAGAGGAAAATGTTTTTTATCTCGAAATGGTCTATCATTTTGCATCATTATCAATCTTTCATAGCCTACTGATTTTTAGCAGCGATAATCAACTTTAATTTCTTCAATGGAACACCCTGTATATTTTCTATAAAAATGAATCCTCATTAAATTCTGTTTATTATGATACGTCACAAGTTGGCATATGTGTAGTAATTGTCTACGGAAACGAAATAATAAGAAAAAGTACGGAAAACTAAAATTTGCTATTTCTATTATAAATAAAAAAAAATTAAATACTAAATAGTAAGTAATGTGTCTTATAATAATTGTTGAAATTGTCCACCATTACATTCTAAACATTTGTCGCCTCGCGTAATTATGTTCCTCCTGGCGTTTTGCAGCATTGCAGGTGTAAAATTAGCAAGCAAGCTGTGGTAATTTTATTCTTCAATTCCTGACGATTTTGAGAAGGAGTATTATAAACTTGGTTTTTCAAAAAACCCCATACAAAAAAATCAAGAATTGATAAATCAGGCGATCTGACAGGCCACAAAATTGGTCCTCGGTTGCCGATCCAGTTTTGATCAAATTCATTTTGTAGATAATTTGTTACTGCAGCTCCATTATGAGGTGGGGCGCCGTCATGTTGGAACCATAAGTTTCGTCTTAAAGCTAATGGGAGATTGTCTATGTAGTCTTGAAATTCATTTTGTAAAAATAATAAATATCGGTTCTGAGTCAATGTTCCATCTTAAAAATAAGGCGCCAAAATTTCATTGCCGACTATCCCTACCCATACATTAATTGAAAATCGCACTTGCGCACGAGCTTCAACAATTACGCGAGGGTTTACATCGTCCCAGTAATGTGTATTCTTTTTATTAAAAATTCCATTTCTGTGAAAATTAAATTCGCCTGTCCAAATGATATTATTTAAATAATGTCTTCCCACATTCACGAGCCATTCACAAAATATTATTCTGTTGTTGGGATCATTAGCATGTAATGTTTGGACTAAATTTAATTTAAAAGGCTTTAGTTTGTGCAATTTTAAAACATTCATAATTTCGTTTCTTGGATATTCAAATCAAACGCTGCTTGTCTTGTAGAAGTTCTTGGATTTGCTCTAAAGTAAGCTAAAATAACAACTTCATTACCGTGGTTGTTTCCTCGTCCATTTTGAATATTATTTATACGCCTTGAAAAGGTTCCAGTTAACCGCAGAGAATTTTCTAAATTTTGAAAAGTATTTACGTGAGGTTGTCTTCTGTCAGGATATAAATTTTGATACAAGATAGCAGCCTGACGTTTATTGTTGTTTGATCTGTGAAAACAGCACAGCATATCAACTTTTTCACTGTTTGTGAAGCCCATGTTCATTTTTCTTATACAAAGCACTAACGGTTTCTTAGTTAAATAAGAACCGCAATACCTTTGTCTCTATTAAACAGTTCTAACTGACCTATGTCAAATATTTACAGGTATAAACAACAGAATATCACAGTCGACTACTACAATTTCAAAATAACAAAACACTTATACTTTGTTATATCACTATATTAATCCAAATGTGTGACCGCGGTTTCGACCAACATGGCCATTAACGAACACTGTACTACAAATGACACACAAAATGTATGCTAAAAATTTGGTGTTAGGCGGTAATTATAAAGTAGGGGGGATAGAAGAATAATATACAATACATTGTAATAACTACTAGTTAATTATAGGGAAAACCAGAAAATAGAAATTTGACTACAGTAAAATGGTAAAATGAAATAACCTAAGTACAACAGGTAAACAGAGGTGTTATATCAAATCAGTCTGATCGTTAAGCAATATAATATCTGAATTGCGGGAGGATTTGAATATTTCTAGGGCCTCTAGAAGGTTTAATTTCTTACCCTTCTCGGCAAAATGTAAGATTTTTACGAAACGAACTATAATTTCGTTTTTCCCATTATTAGGCATAATTTAAAGGCAGCTACCTACTTGTTATACATCTTTATAAAGAGAAATGTATTTAGAATCATATCCCGCAAAAATATACAGGGTGTTCCATTTAAAAAATTAAAGTTAATTATCGCTGCTAAAAATTAGTAGGCTATGAAAGATTACTAATGATGCAGTATGATAGACCATTTCGAGATAAAAAAGATTTTCCTGATATAGGCTGGACAATGAAAAACCAACCACCCTGTATATATATAGTGTTACATAAATTTCTTATGTGGTGTTTCATACTGGAGTTATAGAACGAGGTTGGTAATTTTTCATTATATATGTGAATATATTCTTTATTTATTTTATACTTTATTGTGCTTGTGTATTGAAATTTTGACGTGTTGGGTCATAGGTCAGGGATGTGTGCAATGAATTAAGTACGTGATTAATTCATAGCATGGAGCCTTGATTAATCCTAAAAACACGAATTGATTTTGGTGGTACTGTTCGGGAGCGAGCAAAGGCGCTGAGCAGAACTAATCAGGACTGAGTCAATATTTTTAAATACACAGAGGCATTTGAATTGAATTTAAAGACATATATACATTAAGGGATGAGCATGTTGTTACGTACGTTAGGGGTGTGTCCAAGGAGTTGAAAGGCATACTCGTGGGATGGTACCCTGGGGTACCTACCTATGTAAATTTGTCATTTGGTGATACTATTCGGGAGCGAACAAAGGCGCTGAGCAGAATTAATCAAGACAGAGCCATTACCTTAGTGTTTATATATTTGCAACCGATAAGCGATATAATTTTGTTATTTATTTATAATCCAGTATAATTCATAACATATAATAAAAATGTTGGTATGTTGATTGTTTTACGCTTAAACACTAATAAATTAAGATTTGATAAAATGTTTAGTAGAATATTTTCTGATTTATTTTCCTCATATTGATTATAATTGTCGTATTAATTTGATTATGTTATCATAACATGCAAAGTTTTAATTTAATATTTAAGATATAGTTAATTGTAAATATACTTGTTTTATTTTTGAATTAGTATTTTTAATAAACTATATTATAAGGTACTGTTCGGGAGCGAGCAAAGGCGCTGAGCAGAACTAATCAGGACTGAGTCAATATTTTTAAATACACAGAGGCATTTGAATTGAATTTAAAGACATATATACATTAAGGAATGAGCACGTTGTTACGTACGTTAGGGGTGTGTCCAACGAGTTGAAAGGTATACTCGTGGGATGGAACCCTGGGGTACCTACCTATGTGAATTTGTCATTTGGTGATACTGTTCGGGAGCGAGCAAAGGCGCTGAGCAGAATTAATCAAGACAGAGCCATTACCTTAGTGCTTATATATTTGCAACCGATAAGCGATATAATTTTGTTATTTATTTATAATCCAGTATAATTCATAACATATAATAAAAATGTTGGTATGTTGATTGTTTTACGCTTAAATACTAATAAATTAAGATTTGATAAAATGTTTAATAGAATATTTTCTGATTTATTTTCCTCATGTTGATTATAATTGTCGTATTAATTTGATTATGTTATCATAACGTGCAAAGTTTTAATTTAATATTTAAGATATAGTTAATTGTAAATATACTAATTTTATTTTTGAATTAGTATTTTTAATACACTATATTATAAGGTACTGTGCGGGAGCGAGCAAAGGCGCTGTGCAGAACTAATCAGGACTGAGTCAATATTTTTAAATACACAGAGGCATTTGAATTGAATTTAAAGACATATATACATTAAGGGATGAGCACGTTGTTACGTACGTTAGGGGTGTGTCAACGAGTTGAAAGGTATACTCGTGGGATGGAACCCTGGGGTACCTACCTATGTAAATTTGTCATTTGGTGATACTGTTCGGGAGCGAGCAAAGGCGCTGAGCAGAATTAATCAAGACAGTCATTACCTTAGTGTTTATATATTTGCAACCGCTAAGCGATTTAATTTTGTTATTTATTTATAATCCAGTATAATCCATAACATATAGTAAAAATTTTGGTATGTTGAATGTTTTACGTTTAAATACTAATGAATTAAGATATGATAAAATGTTTAGTAGAATATTTTCTGATTTATTTTCGTCATGTTGATTATAATTGTGGTATTAATTTGATTATGTTATCATAACATGCAAAGTTTTAATTTAATATTTAAGATATAGTTAATTGTAAATATACTTGTTTTATTTTTGAATTAGTATTTCTAATAAATTATATTATAACGTTTTTTTTTTGTATTTTTATTTATTTTATCTCACCTGGAGACAACTTGAGAGCATTTGTGTTGGAGAAGGAACATTGTTATTATTTTCTGCCCCTGAGTAAAAAATTTCATTAGTAACCTTAAAACTGAGCTAGAGAAGTGTGAAATTGCTAAACCTACTTGTATGCAGAAAATTATGGGATCTTAGTCTAGTATAAGGCCCAGTACTTAATATATATGCTTGATTCTGTCTTCATTTATTATTTATATGATTTAAATCCTTCTTACATAATTGTTAATTTGCAAGAGTCACAGCAATATGTTGTGTGAAAGTTGGTAAATTTTTATTATACAGGTTTTTCTCTGTAAGATCTTTGCGGACCACAGCTTAAAATCTGCTGTATTAGACTATTCGCCGAATTTTATAGACAAACCTCGTAACTAAATGTGATATGAGTGGGGATTTCTTCAGAAATGTATTTATACTTTCGAGACAAACTGTAGGTAGGGTTCATCTTCTACATATTTTAGAAATATATAGTTATTTTTGAATGTAATTTTGCAAGGATAAAGAATCAATTTAAAATTATACAATTAATTAGCACATTTAATTTTACATTTAAATTTCACATAAGTTGAAATGTCCAAATTAACTCAATTAATGAAGGTTATATAATCCAAATTTATCTTAATGATGTTTTATACTTGGATGTCTTCACTGGATGTTTCCAATTCTTTTTTTTAATATATGTTTATGTGTTCGATATTTAACATCAACTGTCCAGTTAAATTTTACTTAAATTTTAAATTATATCAAATTCATTGGGTTTTTTTTCGTGACCTTGTATATACTTTTGGTTTTACGTTTAAGTGGGTATAAAAATAACGGCGCTAGTATGCATTTGTTATTTGTTTATTGTTTTATAATACATATTTCAGCTTAGTATGCCTTTTTCAATTATGGTATCTAAAAACATAACTCATTTTAGGGCTAGACTAAACAATAAAATTTAACACGAAGTATATACCTAGTACGTGAAACAAATACATATGATAAAAACAAACAGAAATTAGTTAAGTTTATTTCTGGTTGTTTGTTTTTGTTTGTAAACATTCCTCAAAAGGCTTTCGAACTATAATAATTAATAATATAATATTTTCTTTATAAAGTGCAAAGTTTTTCAATTACTGTTCCCACAAACAACTTCTTTGGTAGTATATGTCTGTTTGATCACTTATCGAAAGTCCCTGTGTATACTATCTAGATTTTAAATTAATTCAAAGACTAAATAATAATAAAATAATAAAAATTAATATATTCTTTAATTATTTTAGATATTTTACCTATCTCTTGTATCTGACTTCGTATTTATTCAAACGGATTTAAGTACGTATATAGCATTGAGGTTATTCTAAGTTCAATGTACTTATACTGTTCCTTTTATAATCTGGGAGAAAGTGAAAGACTTGGTCATTAAATATTGGAATATTCTCGAATATTATTATTCAGTAAATCGACGATTGATTTTGAATATTGCCGTTTGTTATTAATTAATATGTAGAATGTCTATCTGACATCTCGAGTGTATTTAATGAAAGATTTTGTTGTTATTTTTAAAATAAGTGTAATGTGCAGTCACGATAGGAAAAGGATCATGATGACAAATTTTCATGTATATAATTTTTTATCTTTTAATTTCCTATATTGTTTTCATTGTGCTACAATATTCAACAGATAGTATTGATAACCAATAAATATTAGGTTGTTCGGAAAAATTTCTTTTCTTTTCAAATCAAAAAAAAAATTATTGCAAAAAATACTTGAACTTAGATTAAATTATGTATTTGCCGTTTTCATTAGTGACCCTTTGCCATCTTTCTGCAGTCAGTTGTATTCCGCGGCGATACCAGCCAACTTCTTTGGAATCAAAACATTTTTGACAAAACCACGGATACAAACTAAACAATAAGACAATCAGCTTGGTATGCTATGCGGATGATGCAGTAATCTTTGCAGAAAAAGAAAACAACTTACAAAGGCGAATACATAAGTTTTATCAGACGAGTGAAAAATACAAAATGTCAATTACCATCGACAAAACAAAATGCATGACTTTCTTTAAGGAACTAGTAAGATGTAAAGTCGTAATAACCAATAAGCCAATCGAACAGCAATATCAGGCTGCTTAAGTGACATTATCTAGAAGAACAACCATATGAGCATTGACAAAGGCATCCTGAGAACAGTAGAGATCAAACCTTAAGAACCGTCGCAGGAAATGCACTTTGGGACATAGTAAGAAACAGCGACATAAGGGCGACTGGCAGGTGGGGAAGGAAAAGAAGGAGATATTGGCGTGGCCATGTAAATAGAAGGGACCAAATTAGCCTTGCAAAACCCGCAAGCAGACGACCAGTGGGGAAACCATCCCAGAGATGGAAAGACAGCTGGAGTTCGGTCTCACAGGACCATCAACCAAATTAAGACAGCCTTCGTCATTAACAGACCTCAAAGTCTTCTCGAAGAATAAGAAGAAGAAAAAGAATTTTTATTAGCAATAAAAGAAATACTTCTTCTAAAATTCCAGGACGAAATTTAAAGTATTCTATTCGTTTTTGTAAAGTGCGGATACAACCACGTGATAAATATAATTTAAGGGACTTTTTTGTGTCAATTTGCCATGGGCGACCTTTCATACTTCCTCTCTTCAAACATTCAATTTGGTCGTCATTAAAAATAGTATTAACTTGTCTTGAGTCACATACTTGATTTAATTTTCTGATTTTCTTTTTATAAGCCAATTATGGTTTTCTAATACTTGTGGATCTGCATTTTCTTGTCGTAAAACAGTCTTATCCACCTCCAATATGTATTCCCTCTCCAATATTTTCAACCATGTCGTCAGAATTTGCAATACCTAATTCTAGATAAACCTAACTGTTGTATAATATTTAAAATTCATAATGTTTAGCTGCTAATTAATCTAACGTTTGGTGGTTTTCTTGGTTCTGGATTTGTGTTTTGAAAAAGTATATACGGTACTGCATTCCATCACAAAGGTCTTTTGTCATCAGTACGATTATTTTCAAACTGGTCGTTCGTAAAATGTCTCTGCAAAATTATAAATTAATGAGCAAACAATTATTAGGTTATCTGAGAAATATTAAAATTAAATACTAGATATGTATTAAAATCTAACCCCACAAACATATGCTCTTTTTGGTAGGGTTTTTCTCCTTATATTATTTATCTATTGCTGTCTTTCGCAGTCCGTCGGTACCTGGGGTTTGTAGAACTAGTGGAACACCTTTTTGCGATCTCTCATTCCATTTAAAAGCAAAACAACACGGCATTTTACACGATTAAAGACTATCAACAACGGTTTAGTTATGAGCGTGTATGCTCACGACGAGTAAAGATGGCAGCCGGGTCGCCATCTGTCGGATCAAGGAAACGATGTTCTTTGGATTTGTATACTTTGTTCCTCACCAAATGGTGCCATAAAGCCATCATGGACCAATTTTTATTTTAGCCTGCACAGTTGTCAGTAAAAACAATGAGATGACTGTTGGGAATTGGAGGGTTATCACTTAAGTACTTCACTCCCTCTTTTAGCGATATTCTCAGTCCATATTACATATAGCCTTTTCCCATGTTGCCATGGTGGATCCCCAAATTGTACATCCACGCTTTACGTAAATAAAAAGCTCTGCCAACGGTAAGTTGTGGAATCGGTAAGGCCTGTTGCAAATCGAAGGTAATCACATCCAGTTTATTTTCTTGTTTCGTTGATCTCTGGATTTATTTCTTCAGAGAAGTCTGCATAGCCTTGGCTCTTCGTTGGTGTAATTCCAGTTGTGTTTTTATTTCTTTGATTCTTTCTTCATCGTCTTTATGAGTCTCAAGTAAAATATGGTGTTCGTCGCAAGTTTCGCATATGTCACTTCTTGGCAGTTTGAAACCTATATTGTACTCGGAACAAAAAATTTGACGGTATTTGTCTTCCTTAACGGGTTCAATTTGACGCTCAGTACACCATGGGATTTAATATTTCTTGTAAAGGGAAGATATTGAAACATCGTGATCAATATAGACTTTGTTTGGATTTCTTGCTCTGCTATAATGACTGCTGTATTTTGGAATAGATGTGAAGTGGTTGTAAACCGACTGCAGCATTGCCTTAGGTAACCTGTTCTGTCGATTTTTGTGTTTTCAACGTCCATCAGACTTTGGAGCAGAATATCCATTTCTAATCTGCTTGCAGATGTTATAAAGTCGTCTTCTAGACTTTTGTAAACCATGAGTCGACAAAAACTCTTCATTGCATACTTCTTGGTCTTTTCCTTTCACCTTGATGTAATACTTGAATGTGGTGGATCTTGATGAATGCTGCTTTTTGATTTTCTTTCGGTACGTGCACTTTTTAGCAATACTCTTGATAGTTCCTGTTCCGTCGTACGACGGTGTCGTCATATATTATTAATCATATATTCTTATTACTATTAATTTAATTATTATTAAGTTTCTATTTGTCACACTGTATATCATATATTCGTGTTCTTGGTTGATCTAATTGACCATACCTATACCTGCGCGAGAAGGTACATTTGCGGTGATTTTATGCCGGCTATTCATGATCGCACGTAAACGTAATTATAACTAAGTATTTTGGAAAAAACATTACCTTAAGTTTACGATCCTTTGTCAAAAGAAGCAGATATTTGTCTATTATTTACTTAGTACAAAGGGTCTTTCCCCTTCATAAAACATTGCCTGTAATTTGCTTTCTTTGACAAAGAGACAGCATCTTTCACTTTTATTGCACATAATTTAAGATAAATTACAAAGGCAGACGGTCATCAGGAATTTCCGTCAGAACCTTGCAAATCGGTATATTATCATTTAATAAAGGAAATGTTTAGGTTGACGTCAACGAATAGGTTGATCTACCAATAGCATTTCGTTTGGTGGGAGTAACTAATATTTTCAAGTTATTCTTGCTCTTAAGAAATAACGGTACAACTCAAGATGTAATATCAAACAGTCGCTTCAAGATTAAAATCAACATTTCATTTCAAGATTTCATGTCAAAACAGTGTGTGTTCAAAGCAAAATTTAAGTAGTTCTATTCCTGATTGTAAAACAATACAATTCGTATCAATATACGAATAAATCGTCACAAGCAATTCGAATAAATTAACAAACGCGTCAATTTAAGGTGTAGTTAAAATAAATAGTTAGTGCTACAGTGCTGCAGTTTTATTTAATCAACGAATCCTTTGGTCCTTCGATTAACATTTCGAGAAAACTAGCGTGGAGTCGCTTCTACAGTCCATCATCAAAATACGTTGGCTTCACGCAAACCCAACATTTTGGTCATTCGAGCCGGATTTCAGCGCCACAGGAAAAGATCAACATCAGGAAATCAGCAAAGAAAACAATTAGACAACAATCCACGGAAAAAGGTGAGTCTCCAATTTTGTTACTTTCCCGCATTTCCTAATCCATTCATATCATCATGTCTCTTGAACCGGAAAAAGAGAAATTACTATCAGGACTCGACTACAAAACACGCGCAATCAAATCATCAATCACAAAATTCAGTACATATCTTGAAACAATCGATGAAACAAATTTCAGTGTCTTTCAAATAAATACACGAATATCAAAAACAAAAGAATTGTGGACAGAATATTATCAGGTTCAAATGCAAATCGAACAGCTCAACATGGGGGAAGGTACAAGGAGTAATGATTCGGCATTTGAGGATCAATATTTTAACGGAATATCACGCGCTGAAGAAATATTAGCCATGTATTCAAAATCTAAGACACAGATCAATTTTGATTTACACAACCAACGGGCCACATTACCACACGAGAATCAAGACATTCAAGGTCGCATACGATTGCCGCAGATTTCATTACCATCCTTTTCGGGAGCCTTTGAAGAATGGACTCCATTTAATGAAACATTTGAATCATTAATAAATTCCAACGAATCACTTTCTAGCGTACAGAAATTCCATTACCTTAAGTCATGTTTAAAAGGGGAAGCTGCCAATTGCATTCAAGAATTGCAAGTTTCCGCAATCAACTACGAAATTGCATGGAAAGCACTAAAGGGTAGGTTTGATAATAAACGATTAATAATAAAAAAACATCTTGTCGCAATTCTTGAACTGCCAAATTGCATGCATGAGAATTACATAACATTAAGGCAAATTCTTGATGGTGTGCAAACTCACACGAGAGCGTTAAAATCATTAGGTCGCCCGGTGGACAATTGGGACGACTGGTTAATACTCTCAATCACAAATAAAATAGATAGAACAACTAATAAGGAATGGGAGTCAAGTATAAAAGAAAATACTATACCAACATTCAAAGAATTTTTAGATTTCTTATCACATAAATGCAAGACACTGGAAGCTATTTCAAAAAATCTGTCTCAAGAAAAGTCACATAAAATTCAGAAATCAGCATTAGCGCACTTTTCACGACAAGACAGTCAATGCGTTATATGCAAGGCCAATCATTTTATATATCAATGTCAAAGTTTTTTAAACATGTCAGTAGTGGAAAGATCAAAGCAAGTCAAATCTGCCAAGCTCTGTTCTAACTGCCTCAGGTCAGGTCATCAAATAAACAAATGCAATTCGACCAATTGCAGGAAATGTGGTAACAAACACAATACATTACTTCATTTTGAAAAAGCAAGAGTGTCGGAAACTCAAGACGGACCATTAACAACAAATAATACAGATCAAGCAATATCAAATGCAGTGTCAGCACACTCTTCAGAATTATATTACTCTGGGCAAGTTCTGTTGTCTACAGCTATTATTAAAGTCGCAGATTGTAATAATGCATGGCACTCATGTAGGGCATTATTAGACTCAGGCTCGCAATCTAATTTCATATCAACCTCGCTAGCGCAAAGGCTTAATTTAAAGGAAAAGCGTGTGAATATCCCTGTGAGTGGTATCAATCAAACAAGTGCACAGATAAGCAAGTCAGTTCTAGTTAATATCAAGTCAAACTATAATGAGTATGGCACAGAGTTAAATTGTCTAATTCTAAACAATATTACAAACGATATTCCATCAAATTTCATTGAAAGGAGTTGCCTTAATATTCCACAAAACTTAAAATTGGCTGACCCTGAATTTAATCGACCCAACAAAATCGATATGTTAATAGGAGCGGAGTTGTTCTGGCATCTTCTATGCGTAGGTCAAATAAAATTAGCAAATACTAACCTAATCATGCAAAAGACACAGTTGGGGTGGATAACATCCGGGGCACTGAACGATAAACGGGCGCAACAAACAAGCAAAATATGTAATTTAGCCCTAGATGACAGTATAGCAAGGTTTTGGGAGATCGAACATATCAGTAACAGGAGCAATTACACCGCGGAAGAAGTAGCTTGCGAACAACACTTTATTAACAACTATACTCGAAACAGTGAAGGTAGATATATTGTTAAGTTACCTCTTATAAACGATGCAGAAATAAGTTTAGGAAATTCGAAAGATTTAGCAACAAAAAGGTTTTACTCACTAGAAAGAAAGATGCAGAAGCAATCGAAACTGAAAGAACAATACGTACAGTTCATAAACGAATATTTACAATTAGGACACATGCAAGCAGTAGAAGTGGATGAATCGCTACTGGATGAGAGCAGCACATATTACCTACCACATCACGCGGTAGTAAAAGAGGATAGCCTCACTACGAAATTGCGTGTAGTATTTGACGCATCGGCAAAAACCACGTCAGGACACTCACTCAATGATATGCTAATGGTAGGACCGTCAATACAAGAAGACTTGTTCTCCATCATTTGCAGATTTCGCACACATAAAATCGTATTAACCGCAGATATCACAAAAATGTATAGACAAGTGTTAGTCGATCAGTCACAATTATCATTACAGCGAATTCTTTGGCGCCCAGATTCGTCACACGATTTACTCACTTACGAACTCAATACACTCTCATATGGCACCGGTTGTGCGGCGTTTTTAGCGACTAGGGTTTTAAAACAACTTGCCCTCGATGAATCTAGCACGTTTCCATTAGGTGCGAAAATCGTACAAAGAGATTTCTATGTAGATGACTTGTTAACCGGGGCAGATGACGTAAACAGTATTAAGATCATCTTTGAAGAGGTTAATTCCTTATTGCAAAGGGGAGGCTTCGAACTTAGAAAATGGGCCTCAAGTGATAGCGAATCTCTATCAAAATTACTTCCAAATGCTGTCGAACCGATCATATTAAAACTTGATAAAAATGGCACAACAAAAACATTAGGTGTACAATGGAATTCATCAGAGGACACTCTACACTATGTTATACCACCAGTAAACCTTGAAAGGCGCAGCACTAAACGTATAATTCTATCGCAAATTTCACAAAATTTTGACCCCCTTGGGCTAATCGGCCCCGTAACTGTTAAGGCAAAAATCCTTATGCAATCGTTATGGCAGTTAAAGGTATCATGGGATGAGACACTACCAATGCACATACACACAGAGTGGTTACAATATCAAGGCGATTTAACACGGTTGAGCCTGTTGAAGATAAAGCGCAACTCGATTCCCTACAAGGAATACGTGGAACTGCACGGATTCTGCGACGCCAGCGAAAAGGCCTACGGTGCTTGCATTTATATACGATGTTTAAATCAACACCGACAAATAGAGTGCGAATTGCTGTGTTCAAAGTCAAAGGTGGCACCTCTAAAATCCACAACCATTCCGAGGCTTGAACTATGTGCCGTCGTGTTATTGGCGCGACTAATGGACAAAGTAAATCAGGCTCTTGATGTGGATATTAATCGCACCTTCTACTGGTCGGACTCTACTATAGTATTAGCGTGGATTAATACTACTTCCAGGCACTTGAAAACCTTCGTTGCCAACAGAGTTAGCGAAATTCAAGATATAAGTGATGTCACTAATTGGAATCACATCAGCACAAATGAGAATCCCTCAGACCTGCTATCTCGAGGTTCGTCATCGGAACAATTATTGCACAACCAGATCTGGTGGAAGGGACCTACCTGGATGGCGAATCATCATACACTGTGGCCGCGATCAAGAGAGAACTTCAAAGAAATAGAAATACCAGAGAGGCGAATTATGGCTGCAATTAGTAACATAAGCTGTTCATCATTCGATTTATTTCAACGATTCTCCAAATTCTCAAAACTACAGCGAGTAGTATGTTATTGTCGCCGCTTCATATGTAATGTGAAATCGCGCGTAAAGGGGAATCACGCAGATATTATCATTGGCCCGCTAACCGTTGCCGAATTGAATGCAACAACAAAGATGTTGGCGGCCGTAGCTCAAGCAGAATCCTTCCCAGAAGAATTTAAATGTTTACAAACCAATAGAAATGTAAAAGCTGAAAGTAAGTTAAGGTGCTTGAACCCATTTATTGACGCACAAAATCTTATTAGATTAGGCGGCAGATTACAAAACGCTCAGTGTCATTACGAAGAAAAACACCCAATTGTACTACCTAGCAAGCACATTTTTACTAAATTACTGATAGAGCATACACATCGCTTAGAACTTCATGCAGGAACACAAGGCACCTTAGCGGCAATTCGCACAAGATACTGGCCTATAGCTGGGCGGAATACCGTCCGTCATATTATAAGAAATTGCGTACGATGTTTTAAATCTAAGCCGGTACCCCATCAGCCTATCATGGGAAACCTACCCGCTGTACGAACTGAACCTGGGCGACCCTTTATCAATGTAGGAGTAGACTACTGTGGCCCGTTCTTAATCCGTAATAATACTAAGAGGAAGTCGGCGTTATTGAAGGCATATATTGCTATATTCGTCTGTATGGCAACAAAGGCGGTGCATATAGAATTAGTTAGTAGTCTCGACACTGATTCTTTTATGAACGCCTTAAAACGATTTATATCAAGACGAGGAATGGTGTCAAATATTTATTCAGATAATGGCACTAATTTTGTCAAGGCAAACAAGGAATTAAAGGAGCTTCACAAAATGTTCACAACAAACGAACATGAAAAAATAATAAATTACTTATCGAACGAAGGAATTTCATGGCACTTTATACCACCTAGAGCTCCACATTTCGGCGGTATCTGGGAGGCGGCAGTCAAATCCTTCAAATATCATTTTAAACGTATAATTGGAAATGCACACTTCACATTCGAAGAATTCTGCACCATTTCCATCCAAATTGAGGCCATTCTAAATTCCCGGCCTATTATTCCTCTATCCGAAGACCCGACAGACCTATCAGTCCTAACTCCGGGTCATTTTCTTATTGGAGACTCACTTAGAGGTATTTTAGAGCCTAATTTATTACCGTTACATGTAAATAAGTTGTCTCGATTGCAATTAATAGAGCGCAGCAAACAGCACTTTTGGCAGAGATGGTCGAAGGAATACCTTCAACAGATGCAAGGAAGAAGTAAATGGACAAGGCATTCGGACAAGGCATTGCAAGTAGGGCAACTAGTTCTCATAAAGGAAGACAACATACCACCAATGTCCTGGCCCGCAGGAAGAGTGTTAACCATCCATCCAGGGAGTGATGGTGTTGTACGTGCAGTGACATTAAAAACAATACGAGGGGAAATGAAGAGACCCGCCAACAGATTATGCATTCTACCTATGTCAAATGAGTGAAGTGCTATGTAACTATTAAGTTTCGAAAGCCGATGCTTTCAACGCGGGCGGCATGTTCCGTCGTACGACGGTGTCGTCATATATTATTAATCATATATTCTTATTACTATTAATTTAATTATTATTAAGTTTCTATTTGTCACACTGTATATCATATATTCGTGTTCTTGGTTGATCTAATTGACCATACCTATACCTGCGCGAGAAGGTACATTTGCGGTGATTTTATGCCGGCTATTCATGATCGCACGTAAACGTAATTATAACTAAGTATTTTGGAAAAAACATTACCTTAAGTTTACGATCCTTTGTCAAAAGAAGCAGATATTTGTCTATTATTTACTTAGTACAAAGGGTCTTTCCCCTTCATAAAACATTGCCTGTAATTTGCTTTCTTTGACAAAGAGACAGCATCTTTCACTTTTATTGCACATAATTTAAGATAAATTACAAAGGCAGACGGTCATCAGGAATTTCCGTCAGAACCTTGCAAATCGGTATATTATCATTTAATAAAGGAAATGTTTAGGTTGACGTCAACGAATAGGTTGATCTACCAATAGCATTTCGTTTGGTGGGAGTAACTAATATTTTCAAGTTATTCTTGCTCTTAAGAAATAACGGTACAACTCAAGATGTAATATCAAACAGTCGCTTCAAGATTAAAATCAACATTTCATTTCAAGATTTCATGTCAAAACAGTGTGTGTTCAAAGCAAAATTTAAGTAGTTCTATTCCTGATTGTAAAACAATACAATTCGTATCAATATACGAATAAATCGTCACAAGCAATTCGAATAAATTAACAAACGCGTCAATTTAAGGTGTAGTTAAAATAAATAGTTAGTGCTACAGTGCTGCAGTTTTATTTAATCAACGAATCCTTTGGTCCTTCGATTAACATTTCGAGAAAACTAGCGTGGAGTCGCTTCTACAGTCCATCATCAAAATACGTTGGCTTCACGCAAACCCAACAGTTCCAAACAAATAAGCATTCTGCTTATCAAACGTTTCCAGGTTCCAAAATGAAATAAATATGTTTTTTTTCTTCTCCTTGCAATGATTCCCTGCATTTCTTTTTGCAGTTACATGATGGGCTTAAAGATCTTGGTGCACGATGGGTTCCTTTTGGAGTGATATATCCATGTCCCAAGTTTCTTTTGTGTTGAGCTTTCACCTTTTTTCTACATTCAATGTTGGTTTGCCTCTTCCTTGCTGGTTTATTTTTCGCTGGTGTTTTCTTAAGTCCTCTGGTGATGTCGTCCTCATCCAATGCTCCATCCTGCAGCAAAACATTAAAATTAGTAGGTATATAAAATTTCGTTAAAATGGTGTTGATCAGTTCATAAAATATGTGTGCTTGAAAATATGTATGTGACGTTTCACTAAACAACATTATGAACAATGAAAACTGAAACCCAAAGCCCAAAACAATAGCATCAAGTTTTTGCCAAGAAGGGAATAAGCCACACAAAATTTTACTTACCTCATTGTCGAAACGGCTGCCGCTTTCGCTGGAAGCACTTCCGCCAGAATAATCTTTGTCCTTAACACTATCGTCAACTTCACTTGGAACATAACTTACTTCGTTGCTTTCCTCAGAAAACACCAGTTTGCTTTTAATACCGCAAGGGCTGACACCGGCCATATTGGTTTTACTGAGGCTTGTTACGTTATTGCAACAAAATTAAATTGATTTTTGTTGCGGGTGAAGAAGGAAACGACGTGATAAAAGCGCCATCTATGAATGTATAGTCTAAAGTTTTGTTCTGTGGCTTGTTACAGTTTTCACAGAACGAATGGTATTGATAACCGAATTGTGTTCAAAATGTGGCTTGTTACGATTTTCCCCAGAGCTCTTCAATTCCAGCAGTATTAGTTTTAATATTTTCAGTCTGTGTTGTCACGCATCAAAATGCACAAACTTCGTGAAGAAATGATGGCTGTACACGGGGATGATTGTCCTTCAAAGTCGACTATTTGCGAATGGTCAAAGTTGTGGAAACATGGCCGAGAATCAGTGGATGATAATCCCAGTCCAGGCCGGCCTGTTGACTTGATCACCGCTGATATTATTGAAAAAAACAAGTGCTTGGTACTAGAGGATGCAAGATTAGCATTTTCATTAAGAGTTTCAAAAAACACGGTTTTCAACGTTCTACAGGAATTTCTTGAAATGACAAAGTTAGTGCCAGATGGGTTTCGCGGACATTTTTTGGCGCTTTATGGAGACGAATCAGGTTTAATTATCAATCGACTTGTCATCGCAGATGAGACCTGGGTCCATCATTTTGACCCTGAGTCAAAACAATAATCAATGCAGTGGCATGTTAAGGTATTCAGCCCTCCCAAGAAGTTGAGTCACCTCTTCTGCAGGAAAGATAATGGCAACGATTTTGTGGGATTGTCAAGGAATAGTAATTATTGATTATCTACGTAAGGGTAGTACGGTAACAGGAGAGTATTATGCAAGATTAATACATCGTCCAAGAGATTCTATTAAAGCGAAAAGGCGCGGAAAACTGAGGCAAGGTGTCCTGTTGCTTCACGATAATGCACCAGTCCACAACCCAAGACTTGCAAAAGCTGCCGTTGCCGAATGTGGCTTCATAGAAATGAACCATCCACCTTATAATCCAGATCTCGCTCAGTGCGACCATTTTTTGTTTCCTAATCTCAATAGAACTCTAAGGGGAACAAAATTTATGGACGATGACGAACTTATAGCAGCTGTTGAAAGGTATTTTGCAGAGAAACCAAAGGAATTTTTTTTATAATGGATTAGAGATGTTATTAAAACGATGTAATACTTGCATCCAAAAGCAAAATAAGAAAAATAATTTTTTATTGCTGTTCGAAACTTTTTTTTTCATGCCTACTCCGGGAATATAAAAACGACCCTTCGTATATATTTCATACTTTAGTTAGTTTCATTTCAGATAAATTAACATTAAAGAATTTATTAGGGAATCCCAAACATAACTATAATTAGAATCTAAATTTACGTTAGGTTTGACTTATGGTGGAAATATGTAGTTCCTTAGTAAATAGAAATACTTTTTAGAGACTCCCATTAGTTAAGGACTTGAACAAACAATAATGGTTATTAAAAATACCGGGAAATCGACAACGTCAAATTCTAAAAAATATTTTTAAATTAAACATGGATGATTCTCAAATTTACGAGGCAGATGTTAGTGCAAATATGTTTGTTGTTCTAGTCGACAAATATTAACCATTAAGGAGTCTCTTCTGCTAATATTTGATATGCCAACGATTGTTAGAACAACGTGAACGTAGATTCATATAAAAATCGCATACTCTAATAGCTAGATAAATATTGAAGTGTTTGTTACGATGGCTTTATGAGATATTCAAACATTTATAGTATTTGTATGTAGTATTTTGACTCAATAACTTTAACAACAGCTATCTAACTTATTCTTTAATTACAGCTGTTTGTAATTTAATAAGAAATACTATTATCATTTATTGCGAATGACGAATGACTATAAAAATATCACACCTATTCTTGTGGTTTAATTAAATTTTCTTAATCATCTATTGGATTCATACTGTTTGTTTAGTTGTCTTATTTATTTGTTTTTCTATTGCATAATTTTTGTCAGTTTTACTAATTAATTCCCGTATTGTTAAATTACATTCTCTAAATGAATGTTTGAACTAGTTAACTGTAGCAGTGAATCGACTTTGTTGAAGGTATATGATGATATACAGAGTGACAACTTGAAATGGGAATATACACCATTTATGTGATTAGTCGCAGAGAGTAGGAGAAGTAGGTGTTGCTTGGTTCATAATAGGTTTTTGAATATAAATGTGTAGAATGTATTAAAGAAAGTTTATATTATGGGAAAACTAAAATTGTATTGTTTACTAACTGCAACTAAAGAATCGTAAAATAAAAAATTAGTCCAACCAAAAAAGAATTATTATCACAATACAACTTTATTAAGAGGGGCGTTTACCTATCGAAAACTAAGGCATCCCCGTTTCGCGTTTTTTGAATTTATTTTGTAATTTTAGAATCTCAAATTTGGGTTAGTGATGCAAAAGGCATCAATTTATAATGTCAAGGTAAGTTTTTGTACTAATTTATTTTCTGAAAGTTATGTATCTTAGAAATAACGACAAAAATGCATGAATTTAATTAATGTCTACTAACTAACGCTGATACACAAAACAAAAAAACAACCTCCATGCGCCAGCTGCACATTTGATGAACGATATAAAAACAAAAAACTTTCTGTAATTATTTTTGAAGATAAAAAACATTAAATAGTATACATTGTCACACACATTTCACACGAGGTTTTTCCAAGTTATTGCGTCGTCTATCCCCACTTTACGGTATTTCTACCGGTCCAAGCGAAGACAAAAATCTATCGGAAACTTGGCTTATTATAAAACATCTACAACATCAATAGTTCCGTAAGTACTCATTCTTTATACATTATGTTTCCCATCTATAGTATTCCTTTATCTATGACAAAAACTATGAATAAAACCGAAGCGCTGTGACAGAACCGAATATCGTCTACCTCCACCTACGCACACCCCCTTGCGTCTATCCGTCCAGCGAGTAATATAAGTTGCATAAGGTTCTATTTGTTAGTAAACGCCCCTCCTAAACAATACTCTCAATTAATTAAGTGTTCGAATCGTAAAGTAATTGACATAACCACTGACATTCCTGTCATATAACCAGTTAATAATACTAAAATGGATACATTTAATTTTAAGTGCCACTACCCACTCCTATCAATAGGCTTTCGTAGTTCAAATTGTTTACCTGTATATAATGTACGAAATAAGGGGAAAATGTCTCTGTTCACACAAAAAATCGTCATTGTATTTCCGATGAGCAACGTATTTTTTGGAGCAAGAAGTATCTTTACTTGTACGGGGCGTGGGCTCATTAACTTGGTCATTAACGTTATCATTATCACTATTATCATCGTTAAGCTTTCTTCTTTTTAACCATTTATCCGTTTTCAGAGGGTTCTGTTAAAATAAAAATAATATTGTCGAAACATTATTAAAAAAAGGCGAATCAAATATTACCTTTAAATACGATTTATTTAAGTTTGAGAATACAATACTGCAAAGCCAATATGTGTATATAATTTTATAAATTGAAACTGCAAGCAAATAAATTAATTGTAAACTAAATCACATACATTTGCCAATTTTTACGAAAGAAAATGTGCAGTAACTACTATGCAATGCGTTGGGAATGCCCACTGTCATTAAAACAACCTGTTTTTGTACGTACTAGTGACAAGTGTGAGCCGACTTGAGGCACATATAAAACACACAACACAACTCTCGTAACGAATGCCTATTTCCTTTCGTTACGCTACCAACGTAAGTTGTACGCTTCGAAACTTACAGAATACGAAAGTTCGACCGTAACGATTTTTAGGTACAATGCGTTCGAAAATGCGTAACGAAAAAGTTACAGAATCGGGGTGTAAGAAAGAACGCGTTGGAAAACATATAATGAGATAATTTAAAAAAATGTTATGGATTTAAATATCTATTCCTGTTAAAAGGATTTTTCTCTTTAAATCATATTATTTAATAATATTGCGGCACACTTTTAGAATTTCGCGGCACACAAAAGTGCCGCGGCACAGTGGTTGAGAATCACTGATTCTAATACATTGAGATACCCATTGACATCAAGAAGGTTGGTATATAAATTGGCCCAACGACTCGGAGGTTTATTATACGAGAGCTTAAAAGCCGAGATGGATTCCGCGAAATGCGCATGCTCTGGCTTGTCACTCGGTAGAATTAATTTAGCGCG
This sequence comes from Amphimallon solstitiale, assembly GCA_963170755.1. Classification (NCBI taxonomy): domain Eukaryota; kingdom Metazoa; phylum Arthropoda; class Insecta; order Coleoptera; family Scarabaeidae; genus Amphimallon; species Amphimallon solstitiale. Next base: position 61,481,494 of record OY720680.1, read on the forward strand.
CTAAATTGTTAAAATACGTATTTGTAATAAATCACATTCATTTTTATATTTTATCACATTCCTCGAAAGACGGAAATATCGTGGATCGACTATTTCCTTAGTTGAAATAATGAATGCTGAGACTGTAATATGGGTCGTTCTAATTTATATTTTATAAGTTATGTGATACAATACATTAATTTTTTCTGCTCATCAAGCGCAATTTTTATATGTCAAATTTTGTTTTGTATTCTCATGTACATAAATTGAATGTACAGACTGTTGAAGCATTGAAAATCAAATTTAGATTCAAGTGTATGTAGAGAAAAATGTCAATGTTAAAAGTAAGGTAGGTAGATAAATAATACCTACTTGTTTGATGCAAGTTTTGGTCCTCCATTAAGAAAAATAAGACGAAACGTCCGGAAATATAAACTACATTTATTGTTAATATTTACACGAAATAATGTATTTTTATTACATAGAAAAATGTAGGTACATATATTATATATTAAATCAAATAGACAATAAACGACCTAAATGTAGCTGTGATCAAAAGAAGGATCATTTGATATGATTTTAACATTAATTCCTTTTAAAATATTTGAAATTTCGTGATTTTCATCTTTGTTTGGGTTCTTCATTTCTTTTCCAATCGTTTTTTTCTTTTTCTGGGTAGAGAAGAACCTATTTTGAGGAAGTATGTTTTTGGAAGTAGATGCTTGTTGTGTATCTTTTAAGGATTCTATTGGCTCGCTTTTTGAAGTTGATGGCAACTGAAGTAATTGTTTTGAGTTTTGTAAATGGAATTCATCTCGGGATTTAAGCTCTCGTTTTATTATGCCCAGCAATGTTGTCAGATGTGTTTTTCGTGGAAGTACTTTAATGACGGAAGGCTAAAAACAAACTTCTTAATCAAAACGAAGTAATACTAGTACAAATTATTCTTTAAAATAAATTGCATTCATCTCTATTAACAGATATCGAAGAGTACGGCTTAGTTACGCACTAAAAAAATCTGAATTTCAAGAACCCCGTGGAAACAAGCCAAGCAATACGACATCTTTTTATTCAGAACTTACAACAATTTATACATACATTGTATAACGTACTGCGTCTAGAATGAAAAGACAATCAATAATTTCCACTTTATAATAAAACTATATATAATGCTTCATAGATGTCGCTTAATTACGTAAATAATTCCTCGGGGATGAATCAGTAAGTAATCTTTAATATTAACAAATAAAAATTAAGAAACATACATATTTTTATTATTATTATTTGAATTGTATATAACAAACTTAACCTTCAATTTAACCTTATGATCCAAGGATTTTTTAGGTTATCAAATTCATGTTCACGTACATAATCGTATTACTAAAACAGTATTGAGTTTTAAAAATAAATTCTTCAGAAGCCTTAATGAATACCTAATTATATTTTTATATGTATACTTAAATGACAATAACAGTACTATTAAAAATAAATAAAATCGCGTAACCTTATAAATTTAAATAACATTCCATATATAGTGTTTTTTTTTGTTTCAGTGACGGATTCGCTATGGGAGAAAGGGTCGAGCATATAAACACAGGACCGGACTTGGTAGGTGTGAATGTAGACAGGCCAACTTTGACCACACAACAATCAACAGTATGGGCCCGAAGACAGCAAGCAGTTTGCGTGCGGCACGCTTACAAACATTACGGCAGCAAAAAGAAACCAAATCACGTACTGAAAAATTTAAACATGACAGTCGCCAAAGGGACAATGTAAGAAAAACAATTAATCATACTTATTTTATGTGTTTCGCAGTCAAATTCATTTTTACCTGCCTTTGCCGTCAATTCCACTGAGCGTTCCAAATGTGAAAATATCAATCCTTTTCATTACTCCGGTTTGGTGTAACCGATTTTAACAATCTTGATCTCATTTAAAGAGAGTGTTATTTGCCTTACAAACTGAGCTTTGTTTTTGTATCCTGTGGTTTCAACGTTGCCGCTAGATGACCAGAATTCATCCGATATTTGGCGCTGTAATCAAACTATTAACAAATTCTATACTTGTGGACTAAAATGATTCATATTCACAATATGTGTTGGTTTAGTGCCAAAAAAGAAAGGCACAAAGTATGCACCCGATAGATGGCGCTGTAGTCGAGTTGTTATATTTATGGACCAAACCAACATATATTGTGAATATGGGTATCACAATATATGTTGGTTTGGTGCTAAAAAAAACAAAATCACAGAATCTGGGCCCAGTAGGTGACACTGTGGTAGAGATGATTTATATGTACACAATGTTTGCCTGGTCAACAACGTTGTTTTAGTATATGCTGCCGTCCGATAGATGGCGCTATTTTTCGTAGAATTGAATTTTGACATATGATTATGAACATCATTTCTTTTTGGATTTCGACATACATCTACGCGCTAGATCATTGGCAAAGAATTTTTCAGTCACCATTTTAGGTTATTTTACCTATTCTCCAATCGCGCCAGCGACCTGTTACGTCCACATTTTTTTATACAGGGACTCATTGCGCCACCTCCCGGAAAGGGCAGAACAACTTCTGTCGGGCCAGCTAGAAATATTATATTATAACATCATATTTCACTAGTCGATGAATATAATTTATTTTATTACAGATACGGCCTTCTTGGAGCATCGGGCTGCGGTAAAACGACGCTCCTATCTTGTATCGTTGGCAGGCGGAGGTTAAACGAAGGTGAAATATGGGTACTTGGGGGCAAACCAGGCACAAAGGGTTCAGGTGTACCAGGGAAGCGGGTCGGATACATGCCTCAAGAGATCGCCTTATACGGTGAATTCTCAATCAAAGAAACGATGATGTACTTCGGTTGGATATTTGGCATGGCTACCACTGAAATCAACGAACGACTAAAATTTCTGCTCAATTTCTTGGACTTACCGGGCGAAAATCGTTTAGTAAAGAACTTGAGGTATGTGGGATATGATTGAAGAAGAAATATAAAACTAAAAGTAACTTGTTTTGTTCTTAGCGGTGGTCAACAGAGGCGGGTTTCGTTCGCTGTGGCGCTGATGCACGATCCGGAACTTTTAATTCTAGACGAACCGACAGTGGGAGTCGATCCATTGCTCAGGCAAAGTATCTGGAACCATCTAGTACAAATAACGAAAGACGGTAATAAAACGGTTATAATAACGACACATTACATTGAAGAAGCTAGACAAGCACATACGGTAAGTATTTGATTTAACGCGAGGGTCATCTCAAAACTAAATCTATCGACATTATTGGATGTAAATTGTATATTTAAATATAAGATTGTTATTATGTTTGTGTTGTATATACCTCCTGATATTAATAATGTTATTTTTGAACATTTTGTTTTGATGTGCTTGAGCAGTTCCATTCTAATTATTCAAATATGTTACTTATCGGTGACTTCAATTGCACTAATTTTGTTCTGATAATTTAATGAGTTTATTTCTTACTGATCCATTATATTATGTCAATAATACCGTAGTTACGGTAACCATTATGACATTCATAATTCCCTTGGGAATTTTTCTTTTTCCCTTGGGATATTACTTTTGACATGTTGATTCATTGATTTGTTTATTTATAAAAGCTGTAAAATGGAAACATTTATTAATAATTGATTTAAAAAACATAAAACGAAATAACATAAATACATAATATAACATAAATCAAAATTTTGTAACTAAAAGAAATTAATCAATAATACCTATAGATATTAAGTGTCTAATTGTGTCTTTATTTGCAAAATTTTCAATGTTCTATTCAGGCCTTTCTTGATTGTACAAGAAAAATTTGCAGTTCGAATAGTTTCCACTGAAATTGTAACCTGATTTTTCTATTGAATTGCAACTAGAAACTGTACTTGAAACTGATGTTGCTGTTGTCTCTGACACTCTGGACTCATCTTGCACACCAACTAACAATCGTGCAGTTTTATTCTTTATCTCAATGCTATCTGCCAAATATGATTCCGCAACAGTACTGCTCCGCCATCCGCTGTGTCTTTTCAACGTTGTCATATTTGCACCCGCATTTGCTAAAGCAGTCGCAGAACTTCGACATAGGCAGTGCCCCGTATAGGAATTTGGATTTGGTAAACCCAAAAAGCTTGCAATTTTGCTCTGAACTTTTCCAAACATATTTTTTCCCATTGGCTGCTCTGTGCAACGCTTCTCGCGATATGTTAGAAAGAATCTTTCAATGCCTGGCGTTCGCAACGACATATAATTTCTAACCAGAAATTAACAACCATAACGGAGTCCCTATCATCAATATCTCCAACCTTCATATTCAGCAACTCCTGGCTTCAACATCCTCCGAAATACCCCATAACAACCTGTATTATAGAATAATATTCGTAATAAAACAATCTAAGCAATTTCATGCATTATTTTTACCTTATTTAGTACATGAACTTCATTAGGAGCTTCCTTCAAAAATTTGACAATGTTATCCCGAGATAAAACTTGTGATTTCTTAGGCACGTAACCTTTATTTTTTCTCTTAAGAAACGCCTCCAATTCATAAGTTTTTGTAACATCTACCTTATTGTATATTGTCAGCATAGTTTTTATCATTGACCACTTAGTGGCGACCGTACCCAGTTAACTCAGTTAGCTTAATTTAGGATCAAATTTTAGGAAGGCAGAATTTGATCATATTTTGCTTTAAAATCAGTAAGAAATAAAATTATTTATTTATCACGAGAGTTATCAGGTGACAATAACCTTAGGCAACTAACTATGCCTCGGGAGCAAGCTCCCTCGGGATAGTAACCCCGTTGCTCGCGGCAATTATCACCCTTATAATTCCCTTGATACTTAAATGACTATTAAATCCCAAGTGGTTCGCAATCTTTTAAATATTTGTAACTAGCAGCAGTATAATCGAATAACTAATCACAATGCTCGGATACGTGATCTTGTATTATCTAACATTTTGTGTCATGTAATGAGGGACATGTCACCTTTAGTCCGGGAAGATGCTCACCATCCAGCTCTTATGATTCATATTTCTATTGATGTTGACACAACGAATTTTCCGATAAATGTTAAACACACCTACAATTTCAGAAGGGCTGACCTACCTAACCTGTATAAATCACAATCCGATGTTAATTGTTCCTTTTGGGAGAATTGTCCAGCTTGTGAAATTTTCTATACAACTCTATATACCTTGTTTGACAAACATGTCCCTACTTTTATTCCGCGTAAGCGTTGTTATCCTAAATGGTACACACCTGAAATTATAAAAAAAAAATTAAACTTAAATATAATTAGTATATATCGACGTCATGCCTGTGTTTATTCATTACTTCAATTTAGAAGCCTCCGCTCACTTGTTAAGAGACAGTCAGCACACACGTATGCAAATTACCTGGAGAGTATGCAGCAAGACACCTCTATCAATCTTCTGGTCCTTTATCCGTGATAAAAGACAGAACCAGTCCTGGACGAATGCTTCTTAACGGCGAGACTTTGGATAAGCCGCACTTGGTCGTTAATGCATTTGGGAAGTTTTTAGCAATGTTCTTACAGATCCTTCAGTTGTCGGTCATGTTCATAGCTATCAACAATAGTAATATAAGTATTTTAGAAGTATCCGAAAATCAAGTTTTGAGGTTAGGGTTTATACAAAAACCGACTTTTTGAAAAACCGGTTTTCGAATTTTTGTCAAAAAATATAGAATAGGGAAAAATATTTAATTAAATCTATATAGAATAACAAAAAACGAAATCAATATCAAAGTCAAAATATAAAAAAAAAAATAAGGATTACACATTACTTACACAAAATAACGAAAACTCAAGCAAAAATTTCAAATAATATTTATATTTATTTCACTAATAAATATTTTCAAATATCACTAATATAATAATTTCTCCTAACAAAATAGGATTTTAAAAAACATAAAATATCCGCTGAACAGTGGCTAAGTTTTATTCTTATTTTGGGCACAATATTGCCTGAAATTGAAGATACTCGTTCACTAGCTACTGAGCTTGGTTTTATAGTTTTCAGAGCATCAAATAACAAATCTAAGCTTTTGATTCTTTTATTCATTGCATCAAATAATGGAAATTCAGCTTTCAGTGTCTTTGGATTTGTAAGTTTTTCTTCAGGGTCTTCAAGAAACTTATGAATTGATTTTTCCATGGCTTCCTTTAAAAAAGTATTACTCTGATGAGTAGTTTCTTAGATTTGCTCTTCATCAGAATCGGTTTCAACATAAAAATTTGGAAATATTCTAAACAATATCTTTCCAGATAATTTAATAATTTCGGTTTTTGAAGCTAAAGAAAGTACACTAGATGTCTTTGCTGAACTAATAATGTTTTGTGGATTTTGCAAATACAGCAAAAGAGATGCTATTTCTACTTGTCTTCTTTCTGGAATTCGTTCTTCTAAAGCATATAATAATTTCAAACTTATTTCAGTGTTTAAATTTTTTTAGTTCATTTAACAGAAATTCAAATATATCTTCACTTGTTAATAAATTGGCATCTCGTCGCCCTGAGCCTTCAGCTGCTAGACGAATCGGTCCCAAGACTTTGTGAAGTTCCAAAAGTTTAGGAAATTGAGGTTCATTCCACATATAAGAGGAACCAATATCATTCAATGCTAAAACAACACATTCTTTTACTGCCAGAAATCTTCCAATCATGCTATACTATTCCACCTTGTTTTGCAGTCAAGAATTAAATTTAATTCCTTCCCTTTTTCTTATTTGATATAATTTTGAAGAATGGTGTTTCTTACTGGAGATTTTCTAAAGAACTTACAAATTTTTCTAATTTGTGAAACTGATTGTTTGTAATTGTCAGACAAAATAGGAATAAGATGTTCTCGGTTACAAACATAATAAAGAGAATCTTCATAATCGTTATATTCGTCTTCATCTTCATCTTCCGATTCCTCACTTGAAACATTTACTTCGGCTTCAGTTTCAGCCATTTCTCTATGTTTATATAACACATCAGTAACTGCTAAGTGGATAGCGTGTGAATAGCATAGTTGATTAATTATAGATGATAATTTGCCAAACTTCTTCATAACAGCAGCACCATCATTTGTTGCTGCAACTATGTCAGTTTCTAGATTCAGTTGAAATTTTGTAGCCTTTCAGATACCAATTCTAATGTTCTCTAAGCATCACATGAACCAGCTATTGGCACTAATCCCAAATTGAAATCTTCTGCCAAGTGGTGTACATTAATGTTTGCTAGTCCACTCGTCTAAAGTTATAGAGAATTTTTTCCTATTCTTTTTTATTGAATCTAATTCAATAATAGTTTCACGTTTCGCATTGTCATAAAACGCATGAATGAGATCCATTACTCTAGAGTTGTTTCTTGGTAATCCTTGTTGTTGAAGAACTCTCGTATGAATGAGCTATTTGTAATGCTATTAATAGAAAATCCATCCATTGCTGCAAGTTTTGAGATGATTTCTTCTAAACTACTCCTTTTCACTTTCATAAAATTCAAAATATTCGTTTCTGATTTCTTTCTGATAATTATTTTATGAACTGCTTTCAAATGATTATGTAGATTGCTCGTAAATGATCCTTTGCAGCTCAACATTTTATAACAATGACTGCATATTGCCTTGTCTATGCCTATCTTTTTGAAACTATCCCAAACTTCCGACTTATTCATTTTTATCTAAAGATGAAATTAAAGTTATAATTATTTTGTTTTTTAATATTTCTGAAGTTTATTTTACAATTTTATTATTTTAACTATTAATATTAATGTAATTTAAAGAAATCTACACATTTTTTAGGAATTTTTAAAAAACACGCATCTTCTTAATCTGATTCCAAAGCTTGATAAAGACATAATTTATGTTGAAACGTTGCGTAAGAAAATATGAATTTAACTTAACACCCTATGTTTTATTTAAAATCCCAATAGACAGAAGCCAGAACTTTTTATTTTGCATTAATTTTGAGAGAAGAAATTTATATAGTAAAATTAAAGTTTTAAAGTGTAAAATAGAAAATATAAACTTAGAAATTAGAAACATACTTAATACGTACGTTATTTTTACCAACTATAACAACTTTATATTTTTGTTTCCAGTTTTCACTTTACAAGATTAAGCGAACCTGTTGTGATGCGTGACTGATTGCACATATGTACTAACATAAAATAAGTGCGCAGTGTTTGTGCACGTGCGCAGTGCACAAGCACTGGGCAACGCAACTCCCAACATTGAAAAATTGTTTAATTTTTACATAATACATAATTTGAATTCTTTGAAACCGGTTTTCAAATGTGACAAATTTATTTCAAAAACGGGGGTTGAAAAACCGTCGAACCCTATTTGAGGTCAATAGCCAAACTGAAAAATAGTTGTAACACTTGCCATGACCAAGGACCAGCATTTCTTATCAAAGACTGTGCTCGTGCTCTTCTATATCCTTTTTTCGAGATTTTTAATTTGACACCATTTCCCGAGATTTGGATGTTTGTTCGCATTGTGTCAATATTTAAATCTGACGATTGTTCTGACATAACCAATTACCGTCCAGTGGCAGTCTTGTCGAACTTCTTCAAAGTCTTTGAACAATGTCTCTATTCTGCTATTTCTCCGAGTATTAACACATTTATCGCAAGTAATCAGCACGGATTTACTGCAGGAGCGCTCTACTGTCACTAACATGTATCAGTTTACTCAAATCTTATCGCAAGCTCTAAATTCTTGCAAGCAAGTAGACGTCTTGTTCACCGACTTTTCTAAAGCGCTTGATTGCATTGATCACTCTTTCATTCCGTCTAAACTCAGTTCGTTTGGAATCAGCACGCCGCTAGCTTCTTTTTTCATGTCATAACTCTCTAACAGGCGTTAGCATGTATTCTGTAACGGTTATGCTTCGAAAGAATATGTTGCTACCTCGGGGGTCCCTCAGGGGTCTAATCTTGGTCCATTGATTTTCATCGTGTTTATTAACGATATCACCAAAAACTTAGTGTCACAGAATTTGCTCTATGCTGATGATCAATATGAATTTATATATAAGTGCCTCAAATCAGAGTACCAATTGATAAATAAGCCAAACAGCAAATATGTTGAATACATGGAAATGACAGCTTCTAAATCTATAGTATCTAGAAGTGTCTAAAACACTTAGGCCAGTCAAAATAGAACAAAGTAATTCACAGAGGTTTACATACCACGACGATAACAAATTAAAAGTTTTATTGAAAGTATGCAATATTCAGTTTTATTTTAATGAGTTATTAATAATTTATTTCTTAATTTAATGAACATGATAACCTTGAAGTAAATAATTTATACAAACAATATAATCACGTACTCTTTTTAAAAAAATCATACATTTTTGGAAGCTAGATTATTAAAGATTGTTATAATATAAATGAAAAGAGTTATATATTTAACAACTATTGAAATTCAAATACTGCAAACAATTAATTGTACATTGTATGACAAATTGATTGTCGTAATGATAAATATATAGAATAAATATAAACAAAATGCTGTTAAAAAGTGAAATCTAAAGGACGAACTTTTTAGGGGGGGATATTATTACACTACTATATCATAATTTATTGCCCTATGGAAATTTCTCCTTGATAATTTCCGTTCCACGATTGACTACTTATAACAAAGGCAAAGAATTTTAGAAAGTTTCATATCAAGCGATGTACAAAAAAATATTAAATTTATTAAGACTCGTCCATTTCTTGGATAGAAATTATTTTATTACATTGTATCTATTTCATTGTATCATATATCTGTTCTAAAATATACTTTCTTTGTATTAAATAAGTGTTAAATATTTGACTTTGATCTGCTTATGTTTCCAAATAACGATGACATTGATATTTCCAATAAAACCTTGAAATGTTTTTGATTGATTTTAAAATTGTAAGAAGAGAAATGTGCCAGTTCTACATATAACAGAAATGAAGTTCCTATACATTGCGAACTTTGTGCAAAGAACATAAAGTCGTTTTCCTTGGATTATCATGAAGATATGACAAGTTACTTGTTTGACGAGTGGTTCGTGTATAAAGGGGCCCACACACTGCGGTTTTGTTCGACAGTTTTGTTCGACGAACAAGTCTGTCGAACAAAACCGTCGAACAAATCTGAAGTGTGTGGGTCGAAAACCGTCGTTGATGGTGGCGTACAAAGCTGCTGAAAATATCTGGTTCGGCCTGTTTATATGTGGGCCCCTTAAGCCACTGCCGTTTTTACCTACAAAAAGTGTCATTGTTATGGATAATGCCAGTTACCACTCACGTTCAAATTTATTAAAATACCTAATGGGTCATGCATAAAATTCGACCATCATAATTTTTAAAGGAGAATGCCCTTTATTTTAAAGCAGATTATTCGAAGAAACAACTCCTGAAAGTCTTGCAACTGCATTAAGAATAACACTGACGACCAGAATTTATTGCTCTCCACTGTATAGAGTAGAGTCTTACACGCATTAGTTATAAGAACTTTAAATTTAACTGGTAATTGACAGATGTAATACTAATATGGCTTTAATAGAAAGTCTGTTTTCCTCTCTCACTTTATTTATGTAAAATCCCAGAATTAAAAGCAAATAGCAAATTTTACATAAATCAAGTAACATATTTTTTCTACTCCCATACTTTAATTGTATTATTAGATATGCGGAACCTGTACTATAATGATGTTCATTACGATACAGATTTTCATTATGTTACAAGTTTATATCCAATAGGAATACAGATTTTTCATTACGATACAAGTTTATATCCAATAGGAATGCGACATTTCAATATTCAAACAATATTCAATATGGCGACTGCATATCTGACAGATATACAAATTAAATAAATATGACAGTTCTCTGCAATTTACAAGTAAGTACTTAAAATTTGTGCTTTTTTGAAAATATAAACGGTAAAAATGAGGAATAATGACAGTGAAATGTAAAATTTCAGTCCACAAGAAATTATGGAACAAGCCTTAGTAACCACCAACAATTTATTACCAGCTAAACTCGCAAAGGTGCATGTAAAATTTTAACCTCAATTTATGATATAGAATGTTCAAAACATAATGTTTTATTATGGGGTCGTAGAAAAAATAGTGTACGCAACTCGCATTTAATGGCTATTAAGACACTCGTATTCATTACAATACTCGGCTTTGCCTCGTATTGTAATTTTCTTACTCGTGTCTTAATAGCAATCATTAAATGCTCATTGCATAATATACTATAAATATTTGAATTGCTCATAACAAAAGGAACAATTATGCTTAGAGTTTCAGTATTTTCAGAGGCCAAACTTATTAACAGACAATATACGTATACTCCATGTAATAAGGCATGTATTGAACCACTATGAAGCTTATTTTTTTGCCATGACCGAATTTTTCCGATATATGCCTAATAGACATGTGTGGAAAGAAATTGTCAGACTCCATAGTTTCTCTGATATGAGGTATTAAAATGATGAAATATGGTATTACAAGAAGAGATTGACCAGTTATTGGAACTTATATTTACGAATATAATCTTCCTCTTGTGATCTGACTAGATTTTCAGTAAAATCGGTAGACCGGAAGCAGTAGTTTACTTGAGTAAAAACATCAAAATTTATCATCAACTACTCAGTTTAAACAAATTTCTAAGGAATACAAAAGTACTAAAAAGTAAGTTTTACAAAACATTTTATAGAAAAAGTTTTTCGAAATTTCTACTGGTAGTATATGTCTTTTTCTCTTAACCAAAGATAGTTCTTGGCAAATTGGAGTATAAAAGTATTTAGAGCACTTTTTTTTATAAAAAAATTCAAAATTCGGTACGGAAGTAACACTTTTACTCTTATCGAATAGCAGTTTTTTGTGCCCACACAAAATTTTTCTAATAAGTGTAAAGAATATATAAATTGCCGCCGTTACAAATATTACATATGGGATGACCCTTGTACTATATGAATTATCCAACTTATATTGCTAATCAAATTTATTAATACTTAATATTATCAGATTGGTTTGATGAGAAGTGGTCATCTGTTGGCCGAAGAATCTCCTCACGTCTTACTTTCGATGTACGGTTGCCAGTCCCTGGAAGAGGTATTCCTAAAGCTCTCACGCAAACAAGGGCAACTCAACAATCCAGTGGACACCACAGAAAATAACATAAGCACGGCAGCGCTGAATTGGGATAGGAAAAACGATTCCATTTATGTGACAGAAGAAAGTGGTGTGGTCGGTTTGAATTTTCATCAAAGCAAGGAAGTTCTCATCAATGACGGTTCCAATGGACATTTAGACGTAAGCTCTTACTATTTTCAAAATGAACTTCCTGTTTAAAGCGTCTTTTTCTTATAGTTAAAAACGCTTCCACCGCCATCTACGTCCAAAGTGAGTAATCCGTGCGATGATTGTGGGGAATGTTCCGGTTTCACTTCGTGGGGCAAAATCAGGGCTTTACTGCAAAAGAACTTTTTAAGAATGTGGCGAAACGTGGGCGTCATGTTGTTCATATTCGCTTTACCAGTGATGCAAGTGATATTGTTTTGTTTGGCGATAGGTAGGGATCCCGTCGGTTTAAGGTTGGCGATAGTTAATCACGAAGCTCCATATTGGAACATAACGTATCAAGATTGTCCCTTCGATTACGGTTGTACGACGCGCAACTTTAGTTGTCGATATCTCAATCATTTAAAGAACGACACGATCATAAAAGAATATTATAAAGACCCGAATGACGCGTTAGATGCAGTGAAGAGTGGTAATGCGTGGGGCGCTTTGTACTTTACCGAGAATTTCACGGACGCCCTGGTCGCCAGGATAGGTCTGGGTAGGACTGCTGATGAAGAAACGTTGGATCAAAGCGAAGTTCGAGTGTGGTTGGATATGTCGAGTAAGTTATGGCCATTACCCACGAAAAATAGAAACTTTGTGCTTGTGCGAAATACATTTTAAAAGCTTTTTTACATCTTAGATCAACAAATTGGCATTATTCTACAAAGGGATCTACAGTTGAGTTATCAAGAATTCGCGAAGGATATGTTAAATTCTTGCGATCAAAATCCCGCCATAGCAGATGTGCCAATCTCCTTCAAGGAACCGATTTATGGCTCCAGTCAACCTTCGTTTACTGATTTTGTTGCACCAGGTGTTATTCTAACGTAAGTCTAGCTATATTTATCTCTGTATATGTGGAGCTTGCGCGCAAAAGCGGATATATCCATTTTGAAAATTTTTTCAGGAAACACAGAAAACGTATAAAACTTTGGCCCTTTTACGTATCAAAAAAGTTAATGCAAGATAATTTGGTATATGGATAGGCTTTCTATGTGAGCATTTTTTGGTAATTTTTTTTTGGGCTTGGAAATAATGCAAAAAAAAGATTGGATTTATCCGGTTTTGCTTCAAAATTGTCGAAATAAATAAGAGATACTAGGAATGAAACAGTATATTTTGTCTAAAATTAACACTGACCAAACCTAATCAAAATTTTAAGAAAACAAACAGAATTTAGACGTAAAAAGCTATATCGTCAGTGAAGCAGCCACACCTCATCGTCATCACCGTTTTCGGTAACCTCTTCGTTTTCATTGGCCGTAGGTGAACCAAACAGCTCTCTATACCATTGCAGATCATCTCGCTCTTGCTAGAACTTTTTTTTACATCATATGGCCCAAACTCTTTTTCTTCTTTTTATAGATTCAAACTAACAAAAATTCTGAGCAAGTCACTGTAATATCTACGTTGTTACTTTCATGAAAGATTTTCTTTAACATTATTCTTTTAGTCTGCTATTTTTTAACTTTATGATACACCTCCTCCAAAACTTTAATGTCGAATATTTTCATTCTTTTCTATGCAATGTTTTCACTGCACCTACTTCGACATATAATCTAACATATAACATCTTTTCTATCCTACCAAATACTCGGCCATCTGGCATGTTGTGCAGCTTTGTTTTTTAACCAGTACATCAATGTGTGCTCTATATGATTATTTTTCTTTTGACCGGGGCACCCATCACAAAACAGACGAAGATGTGAATCCCTTCAAAGTTGTATCATCTATCTTACCCAACAACGCGAATTCTACTTCCGTCGATCCCCTTCCTATCATATCTTCAGTCCAAACATAAAATACTGGGTTTCTGGAATCCACTGCCACATAGCAGAAGGCATATAAACTTATCTGATGCTCATAAAACGCATCATCAGTTGGGGTCTGGGTAATGATTGCACTTGCTGTAGGTCAAAGCACAAACTCAAACAACCAGTCAGCTGCCTCATTTTGAGGACATCTTTCTCTATTTTGATTTGCTGTTTTAGTCGAGTGCACATCCAGCTCGTATCTGATTTAGTTCTTGCTAGAACTGCATCAGATAGAAGAAAAATTGGATCATCTTCTGATTCTTCTGAAGCCCAATTACGAAATCTGCGATGCAACAAATGCTCGTAAGCACGTTCTCCAAGATTTTTTTGCAAAATTCGTCATAAACTAGTGTATGAGATGAACGATAAATTGACATATTTGGGTTTGCACGAACAATCTCACATACATCTGCAATCTGTCTTTACTCCTTGCTCATCTTTGTCTTGCTGGTACTCGAACGTTTTGAAGTGAATATGTTAATTCTAATGTTTGCACCAGACTTTCGTTTGTTCTTTGGTTTTGGCAATTATTTGGAAAATTTAAGTTGATGCACGTAAAGTAACCGCGACTAAAAGTAAATCTTAATAAACCATCCGTTAAATGTTCCATCATTTCACGATGAAATGGTTTGTATTGACGACCACGACTGTCAAGGGAACAAACTTAACAGGACTACCAACTGAAAGAAATCTCAATCTCCCAATCAAATATTACACGGTTTGCAAAAGAAAGACCCATGGCTCTTAAAGCTCGATTGTTAAACTTATGTTATTTACCAATATTATTAGTAGCAGAAATATTCGAATTTTTATTTCGAAATTTCATCAGTTAATATTTTACAGGATCGTATTCTTCCTGGCAGTGGCCCTGACTTCCTCAGCTTTAATCGTCGAAAGAACTGAAGGCCTCCTGGACAGATCTTGGGTAGCAGGTGCGTAAATATATAACAAACACGTAGTGTAAATTAAATATATGTAAATGGATTCAATCAGGTTCTAACGACTACGTTTATTTTAAATATAGTGTTAACATGTTGCGTAACCAAAATTCTTAAGTGGATATCGATATTCATAATGAAAGTTATATATATTTTTCTTCCGTTCTCAATGCGGAAATCACTTTCAACCAACAAATCTCATGAGTAATAAATACAGTTTACATAAATATAATTAGAAATTTCCCGGGCTTTCGTGTTTCCTTTGAAAACGAATTTTTTGAATGGAAAAAAGGAGTCAATTAAGTTGACAACTACAACAACGAAGGAAATACTGAATATATTTCAATCATTCCTTATTTCTATATTATTGTTTCGAATGTTATTCTTTTCGGAGTTCATATGGAGAAAAGGCAACTTATTAAGAAGAACCTTTTGCTTTTAAGAAACTTTTTTTCTATACAATTTACTTTTGTAACTATAATATCGGACATGACAAAACTTTTGAACACCTAGTTATAATAATACATTTATTACCCAACAGATAATGTACTCCACTTACAGGATAAATCACATGTACATTTAAATAGAACTCGTGAGCAGTTGCTCCCTACACGTTAATCATAAATTGAAGCTGAAATTATAACACATAATTAATATAATAAATAAAAATAACATAATCTATTGCACTAAGGGTTATCAACCTAACTGAAATAATCAGGGAAGATATATTTTATATTTGCCATCACATGCGAGAGAGGTTACTTTAAAAGCATATTAGTTTTGGGCGTGGGTACGAAAAAGCATCACTCGAACGCGTGGCTGGTCAAGGGATCACGAAGTTGACCTAGGATAATAGTACCAGCGTGTCTGCCACATTATTAATCTTTCGTCTGCCTGATAAAAACTCAACGAAATGCCTATCCAGTAAAGCAATATAGTCCGTGTTTCGAGTCGGGTTAAAGCCATCACTTTTATATAAATAAATACATACATATATAAATTAAAATTCATATGTGCATGCATAAAATTGATGCAGACTCTGTCCTGGAGCCCGGCATTCCAGCTACCAACGCACGGACACGTGTTTTGATCTGCCTAGATCTCGTCAGCGTGCGAAAGTGACATCGACAACTTCAGAGCTGCAGGTAGATGGTGGTCGATTCGTAGTAGCTTGAAGAATGAGATTAAGCTACTACGAATCGACGACCTGCATCCCTGAAGATGTCACTTGCAATAGTCGACGAAACGTCGGCATTTATGCCAAACTTGTTGCGTTTGTGGTTGCAATATGGCAACAGCTGCCAATTACGGCGATATTGCTCAAAAATAAAATACACGATAATTCTATATGGCCATAACTGCTAAACTTTACTGGAAGATAAATCAACAGAAATTAAAAGCTAATTCTACACTTGCATATATAACAAAAGAGAAGAGAGAAAAACGGGGAAGGACTTTAAAACCTCCTTTATGAAGATAAGAAATGTCGATCAAAGTGCACTCATACATTTAGCCATGCGACCAGAGAAGACATTGATTCTCGTTTTTGGAACTTGAAAGGTAATGCTTTACAAATGCTATTAATTGCTACTCATTAGAAAAAACTTTCTACAAAATACAGAAGACTCGTTGAAGGTAGTACTCGCGGTGAGAACTTCCTCACATTAGATGGACTAAAAGTTAAAGTATTCAAAAAGTTCTTTATGAACACTTTGGATATAGGAGAGAAGTTTATTAGAACAACCTGGAAAATATCTGATGGTCGAAGATGCGCCGAAAAAAACAAAAGAGGAAACTTTAAAAGACAACAAACAGTTGATGTTTCAGTGAAGGATAAAATTAGAGAACACATAAATTCTTTCCAAAGAATAGAATCACACTATTTGAGAGCGCAAATAGCAATAGAATACATAGACGGCTCCCTCACATTAGTTCAAATTTATAGATATTACAAGGCACAGGAAGTAAGTGAAGGCCAACCTGTGGCCAATGAATGTACGCATGAGCACATTTTTACCACGAAGTTTAACATAACACAAAAATGTAAAAGTTGTATGGAATAGTAACCAAGTTATTAGAGTTGATAAAAATAGCCCTGGTTCTCTTTTTGCAAAACAGATTTCGATGCTGATGATTTTGAAGAAGTTGATATCAAGGGAACCACCAGAGGTAGCTGTTTCTACAAAGAGTGAATTAAAAAAGCATACATCGAGCCCCCCTCGATTTTGGATAAAACGAAAAAACACCTTTCAGAGTTGTGTGAAAACAATCTCATAAAACCTGTTTACCACCAGTTTTATAAGGCCTTGGTTGAATAAAAAATAAATGTTTTCTGTAAAAAGTTAAGACTCTTTGTTTAATTTTAAATAAAACAACAAAAAAGTGTATTTTATTTGAATGAAATATCGCCATAAATTTGATGAAACCTATAGACTAACAACTTACATTTGGTAAATACGTTCAAATTTTTAAGTCTGTTATTGATGAAATAATGTTTTGAGCAACATAATTAGTACGTCTAGCGTAAATTGTTTTAGTGATTTTTCAACATTTTAGATACGGCACTATTGAGTTAGATCTGCGATATTTTGTGATTTATCGAATTATATTGTTAATAATAATTATGTTTGAGTAATTATTTTCTTATTCTCATTTTCAGGTGTAACACCAGGAGAAATCCTCTTTTCCCATGTGATTACACAATTCGTGGTTATGTGTGGTCAGACAGCTTTGGTGCTAATATTCATGATGCTCGTTTTTGGTGTCCAATGCAAGGGCGATATTGGCTGGGTCATACTCATCACGATCCTCCAAGGCCTTTGCGGAATGTGTTTCGGCTTCGTCATTTCCGCAGTGTGCGAACTAGAAAGAAACGCCATACAACTGGCCCTGGGCAGTTTCTATCCAACACTACTCCTCAGTGGTGTCATATGGCCAATAGAAGGCATGCCGACGATACTACGATGCGTAGCATTATTCTTACCATTAACTATGGCCACGACTTCTTTGAGGTCGATGTTAACCAGAGGCTGGAGTATAGTTGAGCCGGACGTATACTACGGTTTTATATCGACTATAGTTTGGATAGCACTGTTTCTAACAATAAGTATAATTGTATTAAAAGTAAAGAGAGGTTAAAGAGTATATAACATGGTAATATATATCACATCTGGTCATACCAAAATCATTAAACCTAAGTCGAAACTACTTAAATACAATGTTAATAATTCCGTCCCTTCGTTTAATTTCTTTTTGTACATGTGACAATGAATTAAACAATTAAATTATAGTATTAGATACTTTTTTATATATATTTAAAATACCTATTTACTGAATTTGACCTGTAAGCGTTATACATAGTATTAAAAACGAAAAAAGAATTATAGTAATTTTGAATGACATTTTGAAATTTGACAGATAACCTCAAAGTTGATTCCTCTTCAAATAATAAGAAAGAGATATTCAATACTCGTATATCTTCGCCTAGCATTTCACTACCTATACTATCATATAATTTAAAATTACTCTTTATCATCCTATTTATGGTTTCTTTCTTAAGCAAAAAAAAAATTATGTATCGCGTAGGTGTTACTTACCCTTTTTAGTCAGTCATTTTCATCATGATGAATTAGAACAAAGATTACAACGAAATAACATTCCTTGCCTTGTCGGTTTTTTCGTATTGTCCGTATTATAATCCGTAGAGATTTAGAGACAGATAGTTCGTAAATTGTAGATGATTTTTTTAAGTACGTTGTATAAAAATGTACAATATGTACTTGAAAATCTCGTTGTGAAAAATCGATTGGAAAATGTGTAATATTGGTACGATTTTTCAGAACGATAGATTTTTTATCAAATGTAATTATAAAGAGTGCTCAAGTGTTTAGTTTGTATTTTGTTAATATTCAATAATGAAATAAGGTTATGTGATGTAAAATTTGTTATAATAAACGAATTATACAAAAACAGTTTGTGTTAGTTTAATTTTCTACAAATATTGCTTCCGAACTTTCCCTAATTTATCTAAAGACCTTTCGATTGTACCGTGATATCATACAGATTCTAGGACGAAGATGGCATGGGTATAGAAAACATATATCTGAACTTAAGCCATATTATCATACTTAACCTTAACTTTTGAAAATTATTTTGACAGTCCGTGCGTTCAGGGAGTTACGGCGCTGGAAGCGAATAACACTGTAGCTTGTAGCTAGCACAAGATGTCATTGAACGGGTCACAGTAGTAAATTTTAAAATTGTTGTTTGCGCATGCGTACTGTTACTACTTTTGAAGGATCACAATTTCGAACAGCAGCAATATTATATTCTAAACTTTATTACTTTCTTATACGTAGTATAAGGAAGTATTGTGATGATGAAAATTTTCGACCTCGAGATTTTTGCAGATGTCCACGTTTCGAGGTCCCCTGATACCAAAAAAGTGGTTTTTAAAAAATGTCTGTGTGTCTGTGTGTCTGTGTGTCTGTGTGTGTGTGTGTGTGTGTGTCTGTGTGTGACCACGATAGCGGTCAAACCGCTGCAGATATCAATTCCAAATTTTGTATTTACGTGTATAATCTGCCTCTTGAGAACTGATTAGATTTTGAGCAAAATCGGCAGACCGGAAGTAGTAGTTTACTTCAGTAAAAGAATCGAAATTTGCAAATATTTCGTCAATTACCAAGTTTAAACAAATTTATAAAGAATTCATATGTACTTAGAATTAAGTTTGAAACAAATTTTCTTAAAAAAGTTTTTTGAAATTCCAACCGGAAGTAGATCTTTTACTCTTATCGAAAATCAGTTTTTTGCGAATATCTCGCAAGTCATGCTTTTAAGACAAGTACGTTACGAGTATAAAAGTATTTAGAACATAATTTTCAATATCTTTTATATAAAAAAAATTTCAAAATTCAGACCGGAAGTACCACTTTTACTCTTATCGAATAGCGATTTTTTGCAAATATGTCGTAAGTTATGCATTCTATGTATATTTATGAAGAGTACAAAAGTATTTAGAGTTGGATTTGGAATATTTTTTGTATAAATGAAATTTCAAAATTCGGACCGGAAGTAACACTTTCATACGTATAAGAAAGTCGTGTGGTGGCCACACCTCATTTTTTTTATTTAATTTCATTATTACAGAGGGCCGTAACTTAAATCAGACGTTTGTAGCTATAATTTTTGGTACCTGAAAACCTCACCAGATGACTCTGTTTAATACATGTAAATTACTAAATTAGCTATCTATACTTTACCGCCTTTATTGTTTTAATTTTGGATGCTGTTGAATTTTAATTAGCCGGTTTCGCATAAGTTTTCACTTATTCATATTTTAATTGTGTTCCCTTACTACGAAAATAGAATTTTCAGAACTCCTGTACATAATTTGCAAAAACTGCAACAAAATATTATTGAAATATGTGCAATCATAACGCCACAAATGTTGCAAAATGCTTTTGATAGCATGGAAAGGCGCGTAAACGTAACCATCGAACAAGGCGGAAAATTAGCATCACAATAGGTATATGTTCTTTGCACATATATAAATATGAAAATCTTTCTAATTTTAACCTAAAATTGCAAAATTGTGTCTATTTACCAAGATTATTTTTTATACTACGTTTCGGATTATCAATTCTCATTTTCTGAAGTCCTTTGATAATTACTTAAAGCGTAAGTAATTTTCAGCACAAACTATTTTGGTAACAACTAACTGACCACTAAATCCAAATAGTTTCTATTGGTACACGCCGTGTCTTCCAGAATATGTTATAGTAAATATGTAACACACATTAAGTATTTACTATAACATTTTCTGGAAATCACGGCGTGTACCAATAGAAGCTACCGTGCTTTCAAATACCGCGCGATCATTTAAATTCTAAATTAGAGCAGTTTGTGAAATTTAAATTAAGTTGGTATATAAGTACTAATTTACAATTTGAATTGTCAAAGTGACGTTTCAAATGTTTGATTTAGAACATAGATTTTTCTTACTGAAAGTTATTTTAAAAACGCCGAACGACAAGAGAATGGTGAATGGACATATTCAGTACCGCACTGCATCAATGATTTTCAAAATGCCTTCCCTAATTTTCCTGCGGATTATCAAAAATTAGTCCAAGAAATTTACACATGTGTGGCGAAATTTTGTAATGTTGGAACTGTAGGTAGGAAAGCTGGTAGTGGCGCGCCCAAAAAAAGGACTCCTGAGATTGTGGCAGATGTTGCAGAAATAATGGAACAGTCTCCCAAAAAATCTCTTCGCAGATTAGCCCAAGAAATAAACCTTTCATATGGAACTTGTCAAAAAATGTTAAAAGAAAATTAAATCTTTATCCCTATAAGATTAACGTCGTTCAAGAGCTATTCCCTCGAGATTTTCCTGTACGAATAGAATACTGTCAGTGGTTTTTGAATAATTTAAATAACAACAACACTTTGGATTTAACATTTTTTTCTGACGAAGCATGGTTTCACCTATCCGGCTATATAAACAAACAAAATATGCGTATTTGGTCTTCGGAGAATCCTCATGAGTTTATTCAATCGCCTCTCCATCCGCAGAAAATTGGTGTTTGGCTAGCGGTTTCTAGAAGGCGTATATTTGGACCTGTGTTTTTTGAAGGAACGATAAATGCTGAGAGATATCGAAATAATTTACTTGAACCGTTTTTACAAAATCTTCATGATGACGAACTTTTACATGGGTATTTCCAACAGGACAATGCAACAGCTCACAAAACATGGGAAAGTAGGGCTCGAATTCGCGAGTTTTATGATAATCGAGTCATTCAATTTCCGCCTCGCAGTCCGGACTTAACGATTCTTGATTATTTCATTTATCCGTATCTGAAAAACACAGTTTACAAAAATATCCCACAAAATCTTGAAGAACTACAAGAGGCAATTTCTAATGCATGTAACGCTATAACCGTTCAGATGTTGGCAAATGCTTTTGAAAATATGAAACGGAGGGTTAACAGTTGCATTGCAACAGGGGGAGAACACTTTGAACACCTTTTGTAATTCACAATAAATCTAATTTATCTTGTAATGCTTTCATTTCCATTAAATTTAAATCGATTTCACATAAGATTCACAAATGTCACAAAGTATAACATAACCGCAACTTTCAATTAATCAATAATTGACATTCTGGACAACCTAATAAAAAAAAATCCCGCCTGCTATAATTTAGAATTTAAATGATCGCGTTGTACTTTCCGCATGAGAGACAGCCATGCTTTTTTTAAATGGTTGGTGACAGTGCATAATTTTGATAGTTTGGTTATGTCATGTAGGTAATAATAGGCGTCTATAATTGGAATTTAATTATGACAACTGTCAGAATTTGAATTTTTCAAAAGTTTGGCATTTACACCAACATTGATACTTAAAAAACTTCAAAAACAGCCTACTCTAATGCGGAATGTATTTGAAGGCACGGTATATGTTTTTTTTTTGTCAAGGTAAATAATACTTTGGACAGATGGCGCCGGTAGGTGAAAGAATTTTTAAATTAGCAGAATCAGCCAAAAATATAAAACGGCCTTGATAGCACGTAGCGATAACGAGATCCAATTGGCCATGATTTCAGTTAACGCAAGCGCCATCTCACGTCACGATTTAAACGTATGACAAGGATAGTCAAGAGCTGACACTTCTATTTTCTAAACAAGGGTCAGTAAACCGAACAAATTTTGAAGTTAGCAGTATATCTTGTTATGTCTGCGGTGATCATGCGGTGACATTGTTGATATCATATTCCTTGCATACCAGAACTGTCACTACTGTCAATATTACTTGCGCATGAAATTATTATAAGGACAGTTGCCCGTGAAATCCACGAATCATGACCAAAACTTAGAACCATGAATTGTCACAAAAGTAGACAACTAAAATGTCATCGGCTAAAAATCAACCATCCACTAGTGTAGGAAAGACCAGCAGACCAATACATCCCATAATAGAGATAGTGAATGGATACAAGCATTTCGGGCTCTCGAAAAAATGGAGTCAAGCTATGCAAAATGTCAACCTTATGGCTTACACCGGAGAAGTGTTAGTTACTCTACTTAAGCGTTTTAAATATTCAATTTATTCGTCTCACTTCCAGATACGTTCTACTTGGTCCGCACGGGTCTGGAAAGACTACTATTTTAAATATTATTTTAGGTGTTTACACATTAAATCAGGGCTTAGTAAAGGTAAAAGCATAAAAAGATGATAAATATGAAAATTTATTGTCCTCCTTTTATAATGCAGATTTTTGGTTTGACACCAGGTGATAGAAAAAGTGGCTATCCGGGAGCTCGCGTTGGATATAGTCCGCAATCTACTGGTTTGTTTCAGCAGATGACAATTAACGAAACTTTTAGGTACTATGGAAAAATATTAAAGCTAAAATCCAGCTACATCAACGAGAGGATATCGTATATTAGTGATTTGTTAGCATTACCTAGAGGAAATTTGTGCATAAATCATTGTAGTGAAATAGAAAAGAGGCAAATCTCTTTTGCCGTCGCCATTTTACATGAACCTGAATTGCTACTATTAGATGAACCATGCCATGGGATCGATCCGGTATTTAGAACAAAGTAAAGCTATGCTTAATTCCATAATAATATAGCATAATTAAAAGTATGTACTTACAAATGACCCTCGACGATATGCTTTGTCCCAGCGTGGATGGAAGCTGAAAATTTAATTTTGCAGAAAATGTATACCCTTGTCAGTTTTAAAGTAGAGTAAATCTATTACAGTTTTAGTCCAAAACCAGCTCTGTAGCTTAAATAGTGGCTATGACATAGGCTTCCAAACAAAAGTTATAAAAATAGTGATTTGTCGTCAATTTTTGTTGAGTATCTCCTGAACTAATATAAAGTGTTTAGAGCAATGTCATATGGATCAATTTTAAAGGCGAGTAAATTTGCTATAAATGAAGCACTATAGGATATTTCTACGACTTATATTTCAAGATATACAGTACTCGGACTTGCAAAAATGTGGAAAAGGGAGGACGCCTAATGTGTTATATGTACTCCACAATGTCAGTTAATTACAAATTCAGCAGAATGATGTTGCTCATTCACACGTTCAGTTGGTGTGAAAGGACAAGTGCACTATTCGGCTATGAGACAACAAAATGTTGCTCTCTTTCAGAAAAAAAAACCGACACCAGGAAAAAAATGCAAGCATTTTTCAACCCTGACGCTACACCATTGACCAAGTGGCTAAGGCAGGCGAAACTTTTCTGATTCATTCATATGGAGGTTACCCCAGAAACTCTGCATGTGATCTCATCACTTGCGGTACCTACACGCTTTTTACCCAATCAACAACGAAGGCAAGGTGGGCTGGAATTGGCCTTTCCCTCCGCAAAATGGAAGGAATGCAGCTCCTGAATCCCCCCTTAAAATAATATCTGTCATCTACAAGAAAGGGTGCAAGAATGCTGATGATTGCCGGGAAGCAGGTCTTATATGTTTTTCCCTGTGCACCCTTTTTCTGGGAGAAGCTTGCGAAAATGTGCCAGACATCACTGTACTTGAGGGCAGCATTGATGATGAAGACTACACGCCATCCTCCAATAAATAACTTTACATACAATGATATAGAAGATTTACATCTTCAGCTGGAAGAAGAGGACAAGGTGCAGTAGACAGGGCTTGAAGATATCCGTCCTGATCCGTCAAAATGACAATAACTTTAAATAACATTTATTATATGATTTATGTCTGACAATTACTGCCCAAGTTTTAACATTTGTTATAAAAACTTATTACATATTTTTTGAAACTATTGTTTTATGATGTAAACATTTTTTAAACCCTAGTGCTTTATTTATAGCAAATTTGTTCGTCCATATGCTCTAAACACTATATATTGGATTAGGAGAAAATCGTGATCTTTGGAAGGCTGTGCTTCGGTCACTATTTAAGTTACAGAACTGGTTTCGGGCTCAAACTGTGACAAGTTCACTCTACTTAAGTATTTTCTGTAAAACCAACCGTTCAGGAAACGTTGTAAAAAAACATAAAAAAAGGTCCAAAATTTTGGTGTTTGTTGGTACTAAGTGGCGGGCTGAGGTCGAAAACAACATGTCCAAAAAATTAAAACTACCTGACCTTTTACATACCAAAATGTGTCATAATGACTTCGATCATATTCCATCTTACGTTCATCTATTGTCTTGGCGATTTTAATCTAGATCAGATTGATTTAAATAACCCTTGGCGTGTCTGTTTTGAATCTTACGACATTGTTCAGGTGATAAAGGCAGCAACTAGAATCATTTCCAAAAGTAATTCAATACCAACATTTCTTCTCTTTCTTACACACCTTTTCAAATGATTTGCATAACCTTACTTGGACTACCATAATCATGGAAGACGACATAAATCGCATATTTTTAATGAATTTATTAAGTACTACTTTGTTTCATTTTCGTGCTCCTTTAGTAGAGGTTAGGACAACTAAGCCAAAAGCTCCCTGGCCGATTGAAAGTTTCTTTTTTGTAGTTGAGAGACAAAGCTCTTTTTCATTTCAAAATACCAGATCTATTTATGACTGGAATAGATATAACGGACTTCGGAATTTCACACTTATAATTGTTAGACTTAGATATATTTAGATACTGCACAATTCTTCAAATCTGAAAAGAGTATGGTCTACATTTCAGTTCCTTAATTTTTCAAGTTCTCCTCTGATTGGGTGACAATTTAGCTTTACAAAATAAATGATTATTTTGCGCTTTCTGTTCAGTCCGTTAATGATAATTCTATCGATCTATTTGGTTATTATAATTCTACGTATCATAATCCTGAACTCCTGTTTGAATTTGGATTGTTATCTAATCCTAAAATATCTAATCCTACCAATGTCTCTGATATAAAAATAAGGAAGTGCCTCCATAGCCGGCGCCGGTTTCTGTTTTGTATGCATATTGGTGCCGGCTACGGCATCACGAATTGCGGACGGCAGCCGGCTTCACGTATCGTTACCGGCTTATCAACACAACCTCTATTTTCCATATTGCGCGCGTGAACGGTTTAACTTTTAGTGTTAATTTCCTTTAATTTATCTAAATTTGCAGGTATGTTTTTCCCTGTAGCTATGCTTTTTGTTAAAAATGATGTTCTTCTAATTGTAGAATGTTGAAATGGGCGATAAGTTTGAAAGTTACGAGAATTTCAACAAGCAGTTACAGAAATACAAAAATGAAGTGTTCAATGATTACTGGATTAGAGATTCTAGAACCATCGAGACGCAGGCTAAAAGATATCAAAACAAGACTTAATTTACCATTATGTAAGAATAGCTTGCATAAAAGGTGGCCGAATGCACACTTTTGGGAATAAAACAAAAAACACATTTACATTTAGGCAGAAGTGCCCAGTCGGTATGTTTTTAAAATTAACTTCTTGTGGGGAAATTTTTAGAGATAAAGGAACTGAAAGTTTACCGCAGCAAAGACTGAACATTTCAAAGCAGCTTAAGGTTAATTCAGTAGCAGCATTGCAGGCTAGCGCAACAAAAAAATCGTACAAAATAATATTATTTATGAATCCGGGTGCCTTGTGACTCTGAAAGACTTAACAAATCTAAACAGAAAACCACAGAACAGAATAAAGTTTGATGAATGTCAATCAATTTTACGAAATACTTACAAATGCGACGTTCATATTGACGTTGATGTGGAAGCAAATTTGAAATGCATCTATTTTCAAGATCCTGAGATGAAACATATGTTTGACTCTTATTCAGAAATATTTTTTATAGATGGCACCTATTGTCTACACAGCAGTAGAGCGGCCACATATTTAATTATGGTAGAGGATGCAGAGGGAAGTGGTGCAATAGTAGCAGTTGGTATATTACTAAACAAAACTCAAGAAAATATCGATTGGTTCATAAAAACATTCAAAAATTTGAATCAGAGAACATCAGATATAAAAGTGGTGATGTCTGATAAGGACAACAAAGAGAGAAGTGCTTTTAAAAGAAAATTTTCTTGATGTCTCCTTGCAGATATGTTTATTTCATACTCTACAGATATTTAACAGAGAAGTAAGTGTGAAGAAAATGGGATTGTCCACCACAGAATGTGAAGTCGCCAAAAAGTACTTGCACAATTTAGCCTATGCTTTATCTGAGGAGTGTTTTCAAAAAATCTATTTGGAAATGAAACAACATGTTCATCAAGTCGTTATCGATTATTTTGTACCGGACATTCGCAAATCCATCTTTTCTGAACAAAACAAACAACAGAATTGAAAGTATCAATGCCAAATTGAAATCTGTCATTACCAAATTTTCTAATCCAGAGGATTTCATCAAAAATTTTTTTGTTATCCTCAATTCTTCACGAGCAGATAGAAATATCAAAAATTCTAAAGAATATCATAAAGTTACTACCAGGGCATTTACGTCAGGTTCAGTAGAAGATTTGTATTCTAGACTTTTAACGAATTTCACCTTTAAACAGGTTCAACGGCAACTTGAATGTATGACTAAATGCAAAGATTTTCAATTTATTGAAGAAGAAAAATGTCTCGGTCCTACTAGTGAAGGTCTTCTAGAGCTAACACCTTATAGTTGTCAGTGTATGTTTTGGACCTCCGCGAGCTCCGTCCAATTATCTTGTCGCCACATCCTCAAACTTCGATCTATGTGCAACCAGTCTTTATTTGATGAAAACATTTGCTTGCAACGATGGAAGAGAACCTATTTTGAATTACGTCACCCATTTTGTCCATCCCTCAAAACTAGCCAGTTTGAAGAGACGCCAAGTACTAATTCAAAACTTGAAGTTAACTTAGAAGTCACGAATGATAATCCATATAAACGCAGACCACTAACATATCACCAAATGTTCAAAATAATGAATGATGAATGTTTGAGATTGTCCCAGATATGCAGTGAGATTTCATCCGAGACTTTTTACAACAGCTGAAATTCATTAAGTCTCTTGTTACAGAATGGTCCAATAATAGTTATACATCTACTGGAGATAACACTAACGGTGAAATTGAAATTGATAATCTTAGTAGTTTCCCCAGTAATGATGATAATGAGGCTGAGAAGGAAACTGAAAATCAGAGTAGCCCCAAAATGCATATGTATACGAAAAACTTTGAAAATAACAATAACGATAATTCAACTTCGCAGTTAAACCAAATAGTGTGTTGGGATGTTGACCGAAATAGTGAAATTAATATTATAAATTTAAGCAAAAATCCAAGTACACAAGATAATCAATCTGGTGAAAGTTCTTCGAAATCAAAAGCCATCATAATTTCCGATGTTAAGGTACCTACTTAGTATGTTCAGTGTTTTGGCAATGTTTGTTAAAATTTTATTTTTTAAGATACCTACTGTGAAAATTAGAGGCCGCCCCAACGGATGCGGAAACACAGTTATTGGTTTTAAAAAAAAAGAATACCTACTAAAGAATATATTTAATAATTTTTTTTAAATTAATGTAATTATTGTTAGATTTATATTTAGTTTTTAAAGAAAGAAATTATTCTCCTATATTTATAGTACCTATAATATTTATATCATAATGTGTATTAAATATAGTAAGTATATTATTCAATGAGCGTGTTATGACGGCTATAACCCACGAAGATGACTTGCACACAATGTAAGCATCTGAGTGCGTTATAGCCATAACACCCAAATCGATACTTTATCTACAACTTTCACGGAAAGAAACTGATATTGACATAACGATTGAGTTATGACCATAACTCCATCGCTGTCATTATTATTCAACTGACTGAATAATCACTGCCATAACTTGCCAAAATCACCTTAGTAATTCATAGATAATGCGATAATTGTAGATAAAATTTTAAAATTAGTTGGAAATTTTTAATTATAGGAATTGTAAAAGGAGGTAGAGATTCAATCACATATGCACATAACCGCCGGTAGCGATACGGTATGCCGGTGCCGGCAACCATACTTAAAACCGGCGCCGGCTACGGAGGCACTTCCTAAAAATAATTAGCAAATTGCCTGTTCCTTACAAAATATTAGTGAAAATTCCTTATAATCAAATGTATAGTTTTTTTCTTACTGCCAATAATTTCCTTTCCAATTATCAAATTGATTTTCAGAAGAGCTTCAGTACAGCTACTGTGTTAGCTTATGTGTAGAAGGATATAATGATTTCTATTGATAATGGATTGAAATGTGTGCTTATTTTTAGGGATTACTCGAGTGCATTTGATACGGTTTGTCATCAGTTGCTTATTTCTAAGGTCAAACATTTTGGATTTTTGCGACGGTGCATTAGTTTTACTACATACAATCTTTCCTACTCGAAAAACACAGCGAATCATGCAACGCGGTCATATTTCGAACAGTTCAGTTACTTTATCTGAAGTTCTTCAAGGTTCTATCCTGGGCTCGCTACTTTTATAATTTACATTAACGACATTTTATCATCTGGTAATAATTGTAACGTCCAAGATGATGACACACAGTTACTGTATTAATTGCCTTTACATGTGTACCAAAAAGCGGCTGATGATATTAATACAGATTTGTTTGAAGTAAATAAATTATCTACTGAACCTAAATTAATTAATTATATAGTCGATTTTGCTATAACTCATCACTAATGATCCAATACGAATTAGTTAGTCTACAATTACGTATGAATTTAAATGTATGAAAATATATTCCTTTCAAATAATAGGTACTGTTTCCATAAAAACTTGAGCTCGTAATGTTAAATAGATTTTTCAAAGTTATGACCATTTACTTATAATAATTTCTCTTTCTATAGTATATGGGAACATTTACATTTCCTAGTAAAGAAAGGTGTAACAGTACTTATAACAACACAAAATATTCCAGAAGCAAACAAAGCAGATCGTTTAGGCATCCTCCGAAGCGGTTATCTCCTAATGGAAGGCAATCCTTCAGATCTAGCTCGAGTTTATAATGAAGAAAGCATAGAAACTCTGTATACAAGCATATATTCCTTCAAAATAAGAAAAAACACATTGACTGAGAAGAAATCTATACATGACCATCCACGAGTTACATTTGAACTTATATCTGCCAGTGGTTCAGAAGGCTTCATATATGTCCCAGAGGAGGACGAAACACAAAGGAAAGCAACGGCCAAATTAGCAAAGAAAGGCAATAGATGCCCCTACTTACGAAAATATCTGAAAATTTTACCAAACTGTAGAAGACTGGGCATGCTGCTATATCGAGATCTACTTCTGACGTGTAGATCCTACATTTGGTTACTTCTCGCGTTCATCATCCCTATCTTGTTAGTGATTTTATTCAGTTATACGGTTGGACAACAGCCAACGAACTTAAGCTTAGGCATAGTTAATTTTGAAGCCACCGAGAAAGACTGTCAAAAAGAATATGAAAAATACATTAGCTGTCAAGTACTGCATCAAATCAACGAAAAAGTCATTAGAATGAAGTACTACCAGAAATACAAAGATGCAGAGGATGACGCGTTCGAAATGAAAATATCGGGATTGTTAATTGTAGGCGAGAAATTTACTAGTCAACTGATGAGGACGATGGCTAACATAGCCACTAGTAATGTCAAGTATGGGACACCTGATACGGCGCAATTAGTACTGAGATTAGACATGACCAGTAGAATTGTGGCGAATGTTATTGAGCACTCTGTTAAGGAGGGCATTGAAGAATACTTGAAAATGGCGACGAAAGACACGAAAATTCAAAACGCCACAATTGGGTATCCCATGCATGTAAGTTTCCACTTTTCTAATAGCAATTTCGTTGGATTTGCAAAATTATAAGTAGTTGTTTCATAGGTGGGAAAGCCGATATTTGGTGAAATAAACGCAGCGGACACAGAATTTATTTCCACTGGTTTGACAGTAGTTTTTCTATATCATTTGGCTTCGTTTTTAACGTCGATAACTTTGGTCTCGTACAGAACTTTAAATTTGGCCGCCAGGGATTACATTGCAGGTTACATATTCTTTTTTTAAATCAAACTTACAAAAATTAATAATTAATATCTGCTCAAAATTCTGTCAAACTTTGAAATTTACGCTATAAACAGACGAACTAGTCTCTATACAGTGGTTCCGAAAGTGTGGGGCCGAACCCTGGGGTGTTGCGTTAAAAAAAACTAGAGGGACCACAAATGAATTTTCAAAATTTTTTTATCGTAAATAAAATATGTATAACATCCTAATATACTAAGTTACTTAATCTTTGTATCTTTTCCACTTTGGAATGTAGATGACTCTAATGATCTTTGTAATTTGTACACATTTAGCAAAATAATAAATATCACAGACCGTATGCAACACGCGTAAATTAACTTTAAATATTAACACAACTTGTAAATAACCCATCGGCGTAATGTTTCGCTGATTATATAAAGGCAACAAATGAGTTCAGAAAGACTTAGTATTGTAGTGTCCTGCCTTGATCATGTTGAAAGTTCCGAAAAGTAAAGAACAAAACAACTTACGTTATTTGATAATAGTTGGCGCAAGTAACAAACACATTTTCAACATTGAATTTTATTGCGTGGGGTTTTATCTTCTGCAACAAAAATTGAGCATGCTAAAATAAAGGGGGTCGCGAGAAAAATTCTTCCCAAAGGGGGTCGCACTTCAAATAAATTTGGGAAACACTGCCCTATAGCTATTACCTCTATTTGTTTAGAAACAAATAGTGTAAAAATTGTACTAAATATTTGACAAACGATTTGTTTGAAGAAATGACACACAAAAATTAATCAAAACATCCATCAACCTTATACATTAATCTGATATTGTGATAATAAAGTAATTTTCTCTACAATCAACCAAAATCGAGGTATACTGAAAAAACTAGAAAAGTCCGAAATTTTCGTGGTTTTTTAGCTACAAAAGGTTCTGCCAAGGAAAGGGGAGGTCGAAAACTCATATTTTTCGTACTCCTACTATAATTATATCAATATAAAAAAATAAAATCTTCTACCTGATCTTTTGCAAGGCAACCCCAATTAATAACTATGTAGCGACTGGACTATTATCGTTCTCTCTTATGTTGAATTTATACGAGACGTTTGTATATTATAGTTACATAAATTAACGATAGAATGGCAAAGAAATATTGGGCAGACAATATACAGGCTGTCCAGAAACTCTCCTGACAAACGAAGCCCGGAAATTCCTCAGATAATTTTAAGACAATTTAATCCAATTCACCCTAGTTCGAAAATGCTTCCTAAGGTCATAGGCGTCCGTTTTGGGTAGGTAAACGGTTATTTTAACGCATAACTTTTTTGTCTTTAACTTTTAAGCATTTGTGACACTAGATTATTAAATTTTCAGGTATTCTAGTACTAAAAGGTACTCTTACTTTAAGTCGGTAGGATACACCGTTTTCTAGCAAAATCGATTTGAAAATTTTTCGTTTTTTCGTCATTAAAATTCAATTTATTATTTTTTGCACTAGTTCGCTCTGAACTGCCAACAGAAATAAAACCTACGTTTTTAATTGTCAAATTATTGTCAGTTCGCGAAGTTGAAATGACGAAAGATGAAATGACGAAAAAACGAAAAATTTTCAAATCGATTTTTCTAGAAAACGGTGTATCCTACCGACTTAAAGTAAGAGTACCTTTTAGTACTAGAATACCTGAAAATTTGATAATCTAGTGTCACAAATGCTTAAAAGTTAAAGACAAAAAAGGTATGCGTTAAAATAGCCGTTTACCTACCCAAAACGGACGCCTATGACCGGTACTAGAAATTCGCAATTGATGGAATCGATTCATCTCTGGAGGATAAATAAGCATACCAGTTTTTGTTTTTCTAAATAGAAGCGTTCGGGAGATATTAAAAAAAACGAATTACAAGGCGACATCTTCAAAGAGCTCTAGCTCCCTTAGGAAGTATTTTCGGACTAGGGTGAATTGGGTTAAATTGTCTTAAAATTATCTGAGGAATCTCCGGTCTTCGTTTGTCAGGAGAGTTTCTGGACACCCTGTATAATTATGTATGTAGTTAGTCTTACAAAATACAGCTCAAATTTGTAAACTTTCTTATATTTTAATATCTTTTTTTAAAGGTGTACGTATTATTGAATCTATTTTGTCACAAATGGTAATATACGGTATCTTGTTGTTTATCGAGGCTATACTAATGTATATGGTCTTAATGTTAATTAGAAATATGCCAATGAAAGGATCTCTGCCGTACTTGGCATTACTAGTAATAATACAAATTTGGTGCGGATTATGTTTTGGTAAGTTTTTAATAAACAGATTAAAGTTGCTTTTAACACGATTGCATTTACAGGATTCTTCATAGCTAGCCTAACAAAAACAAGCGTACAGGCTGGCTGTATTGTATTTTGTTGTTTATGCGCAAGCTTAATATTATGCGGTAAGAAGAAATATGAATTACTTTTTAGAAAGATATTTGTCGATCAATTAGAATATATATATATATATATATACAGTGTGTCCAGATTTCGATGCTCACCATTGGTATATCGCTTATTAGAAGACATTGAGGAATAGTTAAATGTGGAATGTTTTGCAGAATGCAATGCTCGCAACAAATCTCATTTCAAATTCATTCGGACCTATTACAATTTTGAGATATTTTAAAAAAACCAATATTTGCCGATTTGAATTTTCCTCAGTAACTCGATAACGCCTAATGCGATCGCTTTTAAACTCTAACATTGTTCAGACACTTTTTTAAGACAAATTTTTGGTGTTAACAGTAACCACGATTTTCATTTGTTTCCAGGTTCTTAGCGCTATCTTTTGTTTTTCTTATGGCGTCCATATTGGATTTTTAATTAGTTAGATAATCCCTAAGAAAGCTTTTCAATAATGTACAACATGCCATATATATACCATAAGACCGAGTGCGTCTGCATTATCGCGATACCTGTAGAGTAAGCGAAACAGATAGAGATGTCTGTGTATTAGAACGGTAAACAAGTGGACGCAGTGTTATACTGGATTACAACAGAGCTAGTATTTCGCATTTGCCTATGATGCACTCGCATTTGTCCAAAAAATCAACATTTATACGGTGTAGTCGGGCAGTCGCATTCGCCGTCGCTTCCACATATGGGCGTCATTTCGAGTTTTATTATTGCTTAAGAATAACATTTTTTAAGCTAATTACAGGTTAATTGCAATGTTGAATTACAATTCTGTTTTAAGAAGTAAATATTTTATGTTTCAGTATTTTATTGTAGTTGAGTTTTTAGATTATAATATTTGTTGAAAAATATTATTTTAGTTAAGCAGTTTTTTTTATTTTAAAGTCTAGGAGTTATTAATTATTTATTTTTGCTCTTTTATGTTGTTTATGAAGCTGTGATGAGTTACTTCACTGACATATTATCAGTGATTATCTGATGCTTCAAACAACTACAAATAATTACTTACAACGGGAACGCAATACCTATTACACTGCTTTTCACTTGATTTGCCTACGAATACATTTATACGTATAACTTATACGCCCGCTGTCGGTGTGGCAATTCAAGTTGGCACGCCCATTTATAGTCGACCAGTAGTTACTAATACATGCATCGCGCTGTGAACGGCGGCCACACGGTATATGTACATATGTATTGATACGAGAGATATGAACATTTAATAAAATTTCACTCTAATACAGAATTAGTTGGCTATGAAATTAAATGGTAGTGTAAAACAGACGATAAATAAGCTCTGTCATTATTGACATGTAAAAGTGCATTTATGTATTTGTTTTTTCTCAACGTTCTGTAAACACTAGATTTCGGAATTCCAGTTTCTCCAGCCACTCGACGTACTGATGTACTTGGATTGTTCATAACATGTTGTAAAATATTATTTTGAAGTATATCAGCATTGTTAACTTGATGGATCTTTTTTGTTCGAAGCTTCCATAGACTAAATTTCTGATTATTCTGCTAAAAATTGTCCGGTGTGGTTGTGGTGTTTCCGGAAAACGCTGAGCGTAACTTGTGCGTTTTCAAAGATTCTATTTATTTTGAAATAAACTTCCAACATACCTACCTTTACTTCGTTTGAAAATGTGTGTGCCAATACAGTTCTTATTAATCTCCATGCTTAACTGTAATTACTTACACAAAGTTCTAAATCTCCCACCAATTTTACTGCACTTTTACATGTCAATAATGACAGCTTATTTATCGTCTGTTTTATACTACCATTTAAAATCATAGTCAACTAATTTCGTATTAGAGTGAAATTTTATTCAAATGTTCATATCTCTCGTATAAATAAAGATTTATTAGGCATGTTGTAGATTATTGAAAAGCTATTTTTAAGGACTATCTCAATAATTAAAAATCCAGTGACCGCCATAAGAAAAACAAAAGATAGCGCTAAGAACCTGGAAACAAATGAAAATCGTGGTTACTGTTAACACCAAAAAATTTGTCTTAAAAACAATGTTAGAGTTTAAAAGCGATCGCATTAGGCCTTATCGAGTTATTGAGGAAAATTCAAATCGGTAAATACTGCTTTTTTCAAAATATCCCAAAATTGTAAAAAGTCCGAATGAAATTGAAATGAGATTTGTTGCGAACATTGAATTCTGCAAAACATTCACCATTTAACCGTTCCTCTATGTCTTCTAATAACCGATATACCAATGGTGAGCATCGAAAACTGGAGACACTGTATATACTAACACAGTTTGCTATTACCTACATAGATTATTTATACTTGTTATAATAAAAACTATAATATCTGAGATTTCTGCTTCCGTAAGGGACATCGGCAGGGCCACTCGACCGTGTCATTGTAGCTTGAAAATGGCTTGTACTGCTGCCGATCCGACTAAGGCTAGGTTCACACGGCATTGTACTGCACGTTTTTGTGCAGGATGAATTTTACCGAATAAGTAGTGGCGCATACAGTATAGAACCGTTCACACGTCGCTTGTCCTGCAAAAAAACGTATATACGTTTATACGTTTATCGAATACTCAACGGACTTGTCAAGCAAACCGAATAAACTTAAAACGTATTCGGTCTGCTACATGGAGATCGCTGTATGAAAACTGGGGCTATACGTTTTTTAAACGAATAAAAGCCGTATCATGTGAACAGCCCGCACCGTGTACGGTTAAAATCGAATACTGCTAAAAACGTGCAGTACAATGCCGTGTGAACCTAGCCTTAGAAACCAAGTCGGACTGTGGCCTACTATTGGCTGAACTCGTCGACTTAATCGCATAAGCCCATATGTATTAATTTCGCGGCTGTCGCTACGACCATTTACGTGGAATAAAATTCAGTTTTGGTTTCAATGTCTGTTTTCCACTTGTCAATTTCTTGACCCCTAGTTATTGATCATGAAATTGTCGTCAACTTCTTTGTGGCAATGTAACTTAAACAAGGCTTGTTCACTACTTTTGTAAAATTAAACACAATGTGGGTGGTAGGTACCTACTATTCACAAGCTATGCTATTATTAGTACATCCTTATCCAAATGTCATTTATTATTTTCTTTTATTTTGTAGGTGTGCTTTGGCCTTTAAACGGTCAACCCAATTGGTTATTGACTGTGGTTAAGCTCTTACCGCAAACGCAAGCTATCTGCGCAGTTAGATGTATAGTTCAAAGAGGAATATCAATTAATAATGAAGAAGTTTATTTAGGTGTAATAATACCCTTGCTTTGGTTGATTTTATTTATATTATTAACATATCTAATTACCAAATAAGGTTCTACTGCAGTATAGTATCGCATAAGAATTTTATAAATATAAAATCTATGTACATAATATAGCCTATTTTATTTAAAACCTGTTTTTATTACTTGCGTTTTCATCATTAAACTATTACGTACAATCTATATGCATTATTTATATTAAGTTAAATAACTTCTAATTCCATATAAAAACTATAGAAACATAAGGTGAGAATAAAAGCAGAGATATATTTTGGTCCAACTTAGAGTACCCAGAATGTATGTCTTCGGTATGTTTATAACTTAAGGAAATATGACCATATTTCCCACAAAATTGGTGACATAGACGCAATCAGGTTTTGGCAAAGCTCTTGGGTTACATTTTGCCATTCCTGATTTATGTTATTTATAAGCTCTTGTCTGTTTTGGGGGCGAAAATTTGTCCGGCGCATCCTATTTACCATATAGCCCCATACATGTTCTATGGGGTTAACACCTGGGCTTCTCGTTGATCACGCAAAACATTAATATTATTTGTTCTCAACCAGTTTTGTGCAAGTCCTGATGTGTGTATTGGACAATTGTACTGTTGGAATATAAAATTGAAGAGTGGAAATTCAAAAGGGTCTAAGTGCCACTTCCAGCAAATTTTAGGTAACATGTGTTTAGGGGTGTATGTGCCAACGCCAATAGCATTCAAAACGGTCTATGTGCCTAACGCTGTATCAAGTTGTTTTGTGTGGCGTCAAAACCTGCGCGCGGTCTATGTGTAAATGTCCATTTTACGTTAAAAGAGTCCAAGTGCCTAATTATTAACATTGTAGTATACTACATGAATACCTCTAATGACGTACAACTCGGCAATATTGACGTAAAAAGGCGCCATAAAGATGCCGAGAGTGTTAGAAAAGAAAGAAATAGGTGCAGAAATAGTGGTTTGCAACATACAAATTATAAAAATGTCGTTGTGCCGGCTAAAAATCAACCTGAACTTGTGGTAAACAATTCTAACCTCTAAATATACGCCAATTTATATTACGCTCGTGTTACAGGTAACGTGTTCTTGTAAATATGGCTGCAAATCTTTAACATTTGAGCAAAGAAGCTCACTATTTCGCCAGTACTATGAAGCTAGTAATTATGATAAGCAGAGTACTTTTCTTTCGGGGCTGATTCAAGTTATACCTATACGTCGCAGGAGACATGGCACGTATAATACTCCAGAGCAAAGTCGTCGCCAATGTACGAATACTTATACTGTTCCCGGTGGTTGTGGAGAGCATGTACAAGTTTGCCGAAAGACTTTTTCTAATATATTTGCGCTAAGCCATAAGAAAGTGCAAGTACTCGTCGAAAAAAAGAAAAGAGGGCAAACTACGTACACAGATCAGCGTGGTAAAGGAACTAAAATAAAAAAAATATTTGCCAGAACTGCGTCAGCAGGTCAGGGATCACATCCATAGTTTTCCTCGCGAGGAAAATCACTATAGCCGAAATAAATCAATAAAAGAATTTCTGAGTCCAGATTTAAATCAAAATCGCATGTTTTTGGTATACAAGCGAAAATATCCAAACTCAACTGTTACTTATAAGTACTACTCTCTAGTATTGCAAAAGGACTTTCCAAATCTCAGATTCGGGCGGCCTAGGTCAGATACATGTTCGAAGTGTGATCTTTATCAAAATAAGATCAAGTCAATTCCATCAACCAACCCACAGAGAAGACAAGAAACACAGAAACTAGAATTACATCATCGCAAGGCGGAAAAGGCAAGAACAGCA
Source organism: Amphimallon solstitiale (assembly GCA_963170755.1). Classification (NCBI taxonomy): domain Eukaryota; kingdom Metazoa; phylum Arthropoda; class Insecta; order Coleoptera; family Scarabaeidae; genus Amphimallon; species Amphimallon solstitiale. The sequence continues at coordinate 61,520,062 of OY720680.1, forward strand.
ATGAATTCGGATATTACAAAATCACAAACTATAGATAGTCAAGACAATATTATTTCGATTGATTTAGAACAAGTGCTTTTTATTCCCACTCTAAGCCATTCTGACATGTTCTACAGTAGACAACTGTCCTGTTTTAGCTTCGGAGTTCATCTCTCTGATACAGATGATGCGTTTATGTGCATATGGGATGAATCTGTTACAGGGAGAGGTGGAAACGAAATCGCCTCTTGTCTGCTAAAAGTCATTGCGCATCCAAATTTTCGGAAACGAAGTAATCTAGTAATATGGAGTGATAATTGCATCGGGCAAAACAAAAATAAGATCATTCTAATGTTGCTCATTTACTTAGTTTCTAAGGGTATCTACGAAAAGGTCGAGCAAAAGTTTCTGGTAAGTGGCCATTCTTACCTCACTTGCGATAGGGATTTTGCCCTAATCGAAAAAAGAAAACGCGTCCTAAAAAATTACACTCCTGAACACATAGGGAAGATGATAGCAGAAGCACGCCATCAGAGACCTTTTAATGTACTCCACATGCAAAGAAACGATTTTAAAGATTTTCAAAGCATGGCTGACGAATATCTAAATACGACAAAACTTCAAATTTCCCAAGTAGTCTGGATTAAAGTTGAACAAGGACAAGAAACTTTAGTAAAAACCAAGAAAACGTTCTCTGATATAGAACAATGGACTACTTGTAATGTCCTGAAGAAAGGAAAAAGGGCTGCTGGCATTCCCCTAGCAGTGCTTCGCGACCTCGACTGCAAAAACCGTATTTCAGCCGAGAAGTTACAAAATCTAAAAGATATGATGCATTATATCCCTTTACAATAGTGCCCCTTTTATGAAGATCTCATAGAAAGAACACAATCACAGTAAAAGGTTTCTTTGGACATAGACCCCTTTTGAGTTTTGTTATACTGGGCACTTAGGACCTTCTAATGGTTGTGATGTTTAGGTTAGTTTTTTCATGACAGTTTTTTTTTAACTGTGTAACAATGTAACCAGTTTGTGTAACCGTGTTTTCTTTATTTAATAAAACGATTTCAACAAAGATTTTCAACTTATTTTATTTTTTAGACATATTTTGTTTAATATCTTAGTTTCATTTTTTTGGCGCTTAGACCCTCTTGAATTTCTACTCTTCAATTATTGTCAGGAAAGAAAGGAACAACTGATGGTAACATAACATCTTGAAGAATGTTAACATAAATGTTTGCATTAAGCCTTTCTTGTACAATACATAGTACCCCCGGACCTAGCTCACTAAACAAACCCCATACATTAACTGAAAAACGTTTAGAGTTACATTGTTGAGTATATTTTTCTTCAAAACGTGTGTTTCTGGATCTATAGACTTTTACTCTACCGTCTTTATTAGATTTGAAAGTTTTTTCATCAGAAAATACTACCATATTCCAGAAATTTTCTCTTTCAAGAAATTCTAAAGCAAATCCTACACTCTGTTCTTTATGGAAATCGGTAAGGAAATTTTTCATGGCTACATACTAGTTGTCCAATTCAGTGGAACGAAGTTGTCGACGTGCAGTGCTTTGTGATGCTGGAAAATTCGTTGCATTAATTCCTTCTACAGCTGTGGCCATAGGCCTTTTTCTCATCTTCTTGATCATTTGTAGTTTTAGGCCGATCCGAACCCACCTTTCGTTTTACAGTCCTCTCGTTTTCCCATTTTCTTTTAATTCTCCAGATACTACTTCTTCCCACTCCAAAATCTACCGCTAAATTCATAATTGTCCTAACATTTTCCAAGTGAGAGACGATTCTGGCTCTATCTACTACATTTAAATGAGGCATTGCACAAGTTGGTATAAAGTTAATGACATTGATTTAAATATTTTTGACAGGTATTGTCAAGTAGGCAATTGACAAATAGAACCCAGTTTAAAATAGGATATATTTCATTTCCCGATTTTTTGGCTTTAGTTGTATGTCCTGGAAAAGGTCCCGAATGACATAATTCATCAAATCATGTGAATATTATAATATTCTTTGCACTTTGCGTTCTACAGTATCTTTTTTCGACATCGGAAAAATCACAACTGCATATAGAGATGTAGACACATTAAAAGCATGATGATAACGAAGTGCAATTTGGAGTACAATACTTGTGAAGATATTAAAAAAGAAGTAGAACATTGTGATGAGTTTCTAAAACAAATTCACTCTGTGAGTGATATTAGTTTTGTTTTATTCATCTTTCCTATTGAGAATTTTTGACAAGAAATGTGCCTCTGGCGAGCAAAGTTAGAACTAGTATAAATGGCATGGTTTCAAATATCAAACTTAAGATTTACTTGACTTCATGCATCGCCTTCGAATTCGCCTTGAAGTTGGGTTTTGCGATTTCAGTATACTCTGTACTTATGTTATTAACATTCTTATTACTTTCTGTATTAAATGTGTATTGCACCATGGTATCTAATAAAGACATAATATTATTATATATGTTCGTATACATCTCTACCACCAAAGACGCCAAAGACGATTCCTATTTTGTATAATATATACTGAGTGTCTAAAAGAATGAAGCAACAATTTTGATTGTTACCATCAAGTTATTTATACAGAAGACGCGTTATATATATTCAATTGTACGTCATTGATGATGTTTACATGTTGTCATAACTGTATTAGAGAAACTAAAAAAGTTGTTTTGTTAAATTATATTTGAGGGCTTTTATATCATTAGTTTAAATATAAAGTGTATAAACTGGTCGTAATATACGCATTCATGGCAAATAAACACATAATTTCCGTTTCAATATTAAATTTCTCTCTTACATATTTTTAATAGACTAATAGTTCAATTCGGTGTCGGCAGATAAATAATAATCTGTCAAAAACGAGTGTGTTGTGTATATTTTTCCTGTCTATTAAAAATATGTAAGAGAAAAATTTAATATTTAAACGGCAATTATCTGTTTATTTGCCATGAATGCGCATATTACGACCAATTTATACATTTTCTATTTAAACTAATGAAATAAAAGCCCTCAAATATAATTTGACAAAGTAACTCTTTTAGTTTCTCTAATACAGTTATGACACCACGTAAACGTCGTCAGTGACGTACAATTGAATATAACGCGTCTACTCTATATAGAGGAAACGCGTTACATTCAATTGTACGTCATACACTATATCCATGCATTGTTTATGCTGCCGGATCTATTTTTATTTCTCTCAGTGACATTTGATTATAACCAAAGAAAATATTTATTCAGAATACAATAACTATAACGTAGGTAATATATTTTGTAATTGAAATGCTCTAGGCCTTTCTTGACTTATTTATTATGTTGATTTAGATTGTCGAAAAACCATAAATGTTTCATAACGTATCCACAATAATATTTAAAATAACCAATACTTACGCTATTCTCATTAATCAGATGATTATAGAAAAGTTTGTAAGGAGCTTCGACTAATTACAGAAACCTTTCGGCATTGTATTCAAAGGACGCAAATAGATAATAAACAGGTTGTACAGTTCTACGGAGAACTGTTTTTACACAATTTATATCAAAGCAAAAATAAACACTCAAATTTGACAGGCAAAATATACACAACACACGCCTTTTTGACAGATATAATTTATCTGACAACACCGAATTGAACTATTAGTCTATTGAAAATATGTAAGACAGAAATTTAATATTGAAACGGAAATTATGTGTTTCTTTGCCATGAATACATTTTCTGTCTAAACTAATGAAATAAAAACCCTCAAATATAATTTAACAAAGTACTTTTTTTTGTTTCACTAATACAATTATGACAACATGTAACTGTCATCAATGACGTGCAATTGAATATAACGCGTCTCCTCTATAGTTACTCCCACTTGGCAAAATCACAATTTTAGAGAATACAGGTAAGCCAATTCACATTTTATTACGAAATAACTAGACAAACTGCCTACCCAAGCAGAATAGTTATTTACGAACCAAGTGCGGGAAGACGGTTTTCCCGCATGAGCGCACATTGTAAGCACGAGCGACCGCAGGAAGCGAGTGCTTTTAATTGCGCGAATGCGTGGAAGATGTCTTCACGCAAGTGGTTTGTACAATATTTTTTGTACGAGCATTAAATTAAAAGTCTTAGTTTTAATACATCAAAATTCAGAGCAAACATAAATGCAACAGGCAATGATTATTGTTTACTATAACATTCAAATATATTCCCTTGATATTGTATATATATATACATACATACCTATTCAGATCTTGACGACTTAATTTTATACTTGCCTACATAGATTAATAGTACTATTTAAAAAGGAATTAATGCATATATATGCATTTGGAATATGACAGTTCTATTGTTACTAGAAACAATTGCAAACGCAACTAAATATGGTGTCAATTCAACAAGTATAGAAGTAATTGTTTCAGTTGACATTTATATTTTTGCAGCAATTTGCCAGTTTCTTTTTCAAGTGCACAATTTTCTACAAAATCTATGTCTGATAATTCATGTACTCCTCCCGAAATTCGGGAAGCTGCAAATGCGGCGGTACAAAATTTGCTGCCAATAAAATCAAAACGACGATATGAAATTGTCTATAAAAAATTTGTACAATGGTGCAAAGACAAAAATATTAGAAATTATACTGAAAATTGTTTATTGGCATATTTTCAAGGCTTTTCTAGCAAAAAGTCATTGTGGCCAACCTATTCAATGTTGAAGTCCTGTTTAATTATTTACAACAATATCAATATATCAAAATTCGAAAAACTAATCGCCTTTCTCAAAAGAGAAACAGAACACCAGTCTTCGAAGAAATCAAAAATTCTCGAGATTGAACACATTGAAAGATTTATTGCAGAAGCTCCGGATTCCTCATATCTTTTAATGAAGGTTTTATTATACATAATTACTTCAAGTTTATTTATGTATTATTAAATATTACATTTCAATTTAGGTGGTATTAATAATGGGTATTGCTGGAGCATGTCGCCGGGAAGAATTATGTAAAATGTCCATTGATGATATCGAGTTCAAAGCAGATGTGATATGTGTAACTGTACCAGAAACAAAGAATAATATATGCCGTCGCTTTGCAGTGATCAATCCTGCATGGATTAAATTGGTTCTAAAATATAAAGAATTAAGAAACACAGTAAATACTAGGTTTTTTTTAACATACCGTAATAAAAAATGTGTTAATACTCCAGTGGGTCTAAACACAATTGGAAAAATTCCTTCAAAAATTGCTGAATACCTTCGCTTAGACAGTCCTGGTCAATATACAGGTCACTGCTTCCGCAGAAGTTCCGCTACTCTTCTTGCGAACAATGGGGGGGACTTGTTGACCCTTAAAAGACATGGGAGTTGGCGTTCTTCAACAGTGGCCGAGGGTTATGTAGAAAACTCCCTGCATAGCAGGAAAATGATTGCAGATAAAATAATGAAACCAGGACCACTTTCTACTACTACAAGTTATAACATAATGCAACCAGGACCATCATCTGTGACTGCAACTTATACACCTGAATCTGTAAATGTTGCACAAACTTTATCAGTTGCAAACCAAGCCACTCCAGGAACTTCGATTTCTAATTGTCAAAATTTTACTGTAAATGTTAACAATAATATCTGTAATAGTTGTAGATCTTCCCAAAATAAAAATATTGTTGATTAATGTGATTAGTATCACACCTAACCTAAAATAGATTACCTAATTAATTTCAGAATTTCGTGTACGTATCTATTACTCACCTTTCCATAAAATTAAATTATTATATTCTTACACATGGCAAACATGAGGTATTTATTCTGATATTTATAAATTTATAGTACATTATTGCGTTCTTTGATTTAATTACAATTTATTAGAATAGCCAATATGAATATCTTCAGATAGATGGCGCCACAATTTTTTTCGATGAATTTTTAATTATTACTCCTATTTCCCCAACTTTTAGTGAAGAATAGTGGAGGGAAGTAGCATTTTATATACTAAATGTTATTACTATCAAGTTAGATTTTTTTTTAAATGTCCCAAAGTGCCAGTGTTTTTTTCAATTTTTACAGTCGCCTCAACCGGGAAAACGTACTTCCCAGTCGAGCTACACGTGCGCCAATTATGACTTTACAGGCGGCGAGTACAAAATAGTTATTTACGAACCAAGTGCGGGAAGAAGGTTTTCCCGCATGAGCGCACATTGTAAGCACGAGCGACCGCAGGAAGCGAGTGCTTTTAATTGCGCGAATGCGTGGAAGATGTCTTCACGCAAGTGGTTTGTACAATATTTTTTGTACGAGCATTAAATTAAAAGTCTTAGTTTTAATACATCAAAATTCAGAGCAAACATAAATGCAACAGGCAATGATTATTGTTTACTATAACATTCAAATATATTCCCTTGATATTGTATATATATATACATACATACCTATTCAGATCTTGACGACTTAATTTTATACTTGCCTACATAGATTAATAGTACTATTTAAAAAGGAATTAATGCATATATATGCATTTGGAATATGACAGTTCTATTGTTACTAGAAACAATTGCAAACGCAACTAAATATGGTGTCAATTCAACAAGTATAGAAGTAATTGTTTCAGTTGACATTTATATTTTTGCAGCAATTTGCCAGTTTCTTTTTCAAGTGCACAATTTTCTACAAAATCTATGTCTGATAATTCATGTACTCCTCCCGAAATTCGGGAAGCTGCAAATGCGGCAGTACAAAATTTGCTGCCAATAAAATCAAAACGACGATATGAAATTGTCTATAAAAAATTTGTACAATGGTGCAAAGACAAAAATATTAGAAATTATACTGAAAATTGTTTATTGGCATATTTTCAAGGCTTTTCTAGCAAAAAGTCATTGTGGCCAACCTATTCAATGTTGAAGTCCTGTTTAATTATTTACAACAATATCAATATATCAAAATTCGAAAAACTAATCGCCTTTCTCAAAAGAGAAACAGAACACCAGTCTTCGAAGAAATCAAAAATTCTCGAGATTGAACACATTGAAAGATTTATTGCAGAAGCTCCGGATTCCTCATATCTTTTAATGAAGGTTTTATTATACATAATTACTTCAAGTTTATTTATGTATTATTAAATATTACATTTCAATTTAGGTGGTATTAATAATGGGTATTGCTGGAGCATGTCGCCGGGAAGAATTATGTAAAATGTCCATTGATGATATCGAGTTCAAAGCAGATGTGATATGTGTAACTGTACCAGAAACAAAGAATAATATATGCCGTCGCTTTGCAGTGATCAATCCTGCATGGATTAAATTGGTTCTAAAATATAAAGAATTAAGAAACACAGTAAATACTAGGTTTTTTTTAACATACCGTAATAAAAAATGTGTTAATACTCCAGTGGGTCTAAACACAATTGGAAAAATTCCTTCAAAAATTGCTGAATACCTTCGCTTAGACAGTCCTGGTCAATATACAGGTCACTGCTTCCGCAGAAGTTCCGCTACTCTTCTTGCGAACAATGGGGGGGACTTGTTGACCCTTAAAAGACATGGGGGTTGGCGTTCTTCAACAGTGGCCGAGGGTTATGTAGAAAACTCCCTGCATAGCAGGAAAATGATTGCAGATAAAATAATGAAACCAGGACCACTTTCTACTACTACAAGTTATAACATAATGCAACCAGGACCATCATCTGTGACTGCAACTTATACACCTGAATCTGTAAATGTTGCACAAACTTTATCAGTTGCAAACCAAGCCACTCCAGGAACTTCGATTTCTAATTGTCAAAATTTTACTGTAAATGTTAACAATAATATCTGTAATAGTTGTAGATCTTCCCAAAATAAAAATATTGTTGATTAATGTGATTAGTATCACACCTAACCTAAAATAGATTACCTAATTAATTTCAGAATTTCGTGTACGTATCTATTACTCACCTTTCCATAAAATTAAATTATTATATTCTTACACATGGCAAACATGAGGTATTTATTCTGATATTTATAAATTTATAGTACATTATTGCGTTCTTTGATTTAATTACAATTTATTAGAATAGCCAATATGAATATCTTCAGATAGATGGCGCCACAATTTCTTTCGATGAATTTTTAATTATTACTCCTATTTCCCCAACTTTTAGTGAAGAATAGTGGAGGGAAGTAGCATTTTATATACTAAATGTTATTACTATCAAGTTAGATTTTTTTTTAAATGTCCCAAAGTGCCAGTGTTTTTTTCAATTTTTACAGTCGCCTCAACCGGGAAAACGTACTTCCCAGTCGAGCTACACGTGCGCCAATTATGACTTTACAGGCGGCGAGTACAAAAAATAGATTTAGGCCCGGTCTTTCCATCTCCTAATAAAGTTGACAATAAAGTTTATTCAGCCAATAAGTTGTAAACGTGTCTTTCCACCTCCCAATAACGTTTACTAGGAGAATTAACACGGAAATTCGGCAGATAAGTTATTAACCACACAAAGCACTAAAGCACTTAATATTGCCATTCGGGTCCTGGATAAATAGCGAAGTTGCACGAGTGGAAGATGGAGTTTTGTTAACCTGTCAATAGTGCTGTGCATTAATGTCAGTGACTTTTAACCTACAAGAAATCATCTGCTTTAGGTTTTTCATTTGAAATTAATTACATGCATAGGTATTTTTCATTTATTAATTTCAAATTATATACAGATTTAAGTTTGGTTTATTTTCTATTATGCCAGCATGTAGCAGCACAACATCTACTAAAATTCTAGTTTCCAGTTCTGTAAAGTTCGCAGCTCGTTTTCGTTTACTGGCCCCGCTTTCGTTAGTTGAATCCATTCTATAATATAGAGATACATACATAAGTCATTAAAGTGTTGGTGTACACTATAAAACGTGTAGAAAAAACGCAATAACAGTTTTACTTGTTGCTATTTCCTTTAACACGCCTGGAACACACGCATGCTACGATCCTTTGATTAAGGTATCTTTGTACACTATTTTAAACTATATTTACTTACGTTTTTATTCTCTGCTACGACTTTTTACCGAAAAAGATGCTCAAAAGACACATATACACAGATATACACTCGATTATAAACTGTTTTCAGGTTATGTCGACGAAAAAAACCTCTACTTCTGTTTCCGTAAGGTATGTTCTTTCTCTTGGTTTGCCATTGTATCTGTGAGCAACTGCTGTTGCATACTTAAGTTTTTCATGAACAACTCATGTTGTTGCTCTCGATTTTCTCGATCTTGAATTAACTTCTTTTGCATCTCATGCAATAGTTTTATATACATATATAATTTTAAATACCAAAAGTTTGAAATAAAATATTAAAGTGTTTGTAAACGTTTTATTTGCTTTTAAAGAGTGAACACATTATCATATGAATAGCATGTAAAATAGAAACGTTATAAAGTAAAATGTTAAGTAGTGAAGTTTTCTAGTCAAGTTTTCTAATTTATTTTTATTTTGTTTTTGTTTTAAAGCTCTTTTTATGCCATCGTACTTCAATCTTAATACTTTTGTTGTTCTGTTAATACAGCCAGTGACTGCATTAAATTCTAACGCAATATCTGCCCAAGCTTTATCTTTTTCTTTCCACGTAACTGCATCTGTCTGCTTGTTTTCAATAATGTCAATATATCGCAGTGCAATATCCACCAAACAACGTATTTCTAATCCGTAAAATTTACCGCTCGCTCTCTCTTTTTTTTTTCTACAGAAGCCATTTAAAATATTACAACAAACGTACAGGTTATAATAAACAGTAAACACAACTGACACTGAATTTCTAAAATAAAATAATGCCGTGTTTTATCATTTATCACTCTCTTACTTATTGGAGGTATACAGCAGTTTATCTTGTCTATCAAAATCCACTTGAAGTTGTTTCGGGTAAGTTTCTATACCAACATAAGAAATATTTTTGGATTGAACGTAATTTGCCTAATAGCTATTAGCAGGTTCGGAAATGTTGAAAAGACGCACTCGGACAAACTGACTAATAAAAGTACCTTATAAAATTATTTGTCAAATAGTTATCGGGCACTTTATTAGTAGGTGGAAAGACCGGCCCTTAGAAACATTTATTGATAAAATTACATTTCTATTCAGTACTTTTGCAGTGAAATATCGAGTAGACCTTTGTATATATTCTATTGCATCCAGTGTAAACTTATAACAACCGCGAAGTTCGAAAAATGTTGTTAGAGAATATTTTATGTTATTTATGAGTATACCGTTTACCCTGCTTTCAATTAATTGACAACTATTAGTTATCAAACACATTACTGTTCCACAATGTTCCCAAATTAATATTGAAATCATAGGCTACTCAATACATATATTTACTAAGAATGCAATACTAAATATTTATTATATAACTTACATATTTATTAAGTTAGGGTAAAAGATAATAGTTTGTAAATTTCAATTTTAAAATCTTATTAATAATAAATTAGTACATCGGATTTAGAAATATACAATTATACCTAAATACCGTTCATTTGTACATTTGCATTTTCAAGAACCAATCTTCAGCTTGCATATCTGCATTATATGTTAATTTTATAATAAAATGTATACAAACAATCTGTACTCTATTGGCTTGTTGTTTTGGCCAAACTAAATCAGAGGAGAAATTAGAAAAATGTTTAGTGGGAAATAAAAAAAATAAAAATACTTCTTCAAATATTTATTTGTTATATCTAAGCAAAACAAAATAATATGAATATAAAAAAATACACTATGAATAAATTGATGAATACAAATGACAAAAAAAATGGCTACACCAAAATTTTTAAATCATTTGAGCTATAATCTCTAAGATTACTGAAGACCATATAATTTTAACGTTCTGTCCATCGATGTGGAAGCTATGTAATGAGCATGTTTACCAAAACGAACACCAGTTGCGGCAGCTGTGTGATCATTGAATACCTTCAATTCTTGCCACTGCTTGCAAAGGTAAATCCTAAAAAAACAAAAGTTCAATATTCAAAAAAAATTTAAATGTTGAAAATACTCGAAATATCTTAATGCAAGATTTCTGTCCATTAATGGTTAATTTAAAATATATTCCTAATTAAAAAAATACTCCTATCATATTTTTACCTCACATCTGTGCCAGCAACTGCTAAGTATGTACCACTCTGATCGAAACAAAGATCTTTAATTTGATATCCCTCGTCAAGCTGTATTGTCTTGAAGTTTCTTAATTTTCGCAAATCCCACAACTTAATACATGCATCATCAGCGGCAGTCGCCAAATAATAACCATTTTCAGAGAAAGATATTGAAGTTATAGCGCCAGTGTGACCTAGAATAAAATAAGAAAATGCAATATTAAAGGTGCAAAATGTTTAATGTAAAATTCCTGAGTTTAAAAGCAATATCTGTGATAGTATTACCTGTGAAATTAGCCACATTACTTTGTTCTTTCAAGTCCCAGATCTTGATTTGAGAATCTGCAGTGCCTGTTCCAAAAATTAATCCGTCAGGATGAAATTGGGCAGTCGTTAATGCTACATTTGTTTGATCAGCAACTTTGGTTAATAATCGACCTGATCTGATATCAGAAAATGCCCAATGCTGGTCCTCGGATGTTGATAATACATAATCACCTGTTGGATGAAGAGATAGCCCTGTTACAGAATTATCGTGGCACCTCAAAAGTAAAGTTGTTTGGGATGTAGGTACGTTCCAGATACGAATTGTTGAATCAGGAGAAGCTGTTATAACAAGATCTTCATCTGGATGATATATAACTTTAGTAACTTTCTTTGTGTGACCTTTCAGTATAGCGACTACTTGTTCCGTATCTTTATTGAAGACAGTTGCGTTACGATCATTTCCCCCTGTCAAAATTTTACTGGTATCTGAATTGTGTATATCTAATGCTAAAATACCAGGAACACTAGCAGAATGTAAACTCTGCAAAATAAAACATTGGTTTAATAATCTAAAAGTTTTTAATACAATTAAATGTTACTTACAGGATGAGATGCTAATGTTTTGAATGATCTTAAATCTTCTTGTGTGGTCAATTCCTCTGGAACAGTTCGGCCTCTCTTTTTACGTTCTTGTGTCAAAACTGTTGCTTTATCCTGTAATTTCTGGATAACGTCTTCACTCATTCCGGCTTGTTCTGTAGGCTGATTAGCAACACCACCAGCCTCAGCGGCAACAGCCTAAATAATATGGAAACAATCAAAGGCTACCCAATCAAACATTAACAATTAATGAAAATATTTTTTTACTTACTGGCTGAGGTACAGTTGTAATACCCGCTTGTGGCTTCAATGTTGCTAAAGCTTCTCTGGCAGCCATGACTTCTTTATTTAATCTAGCAATAACTCTACAAGCAGCATCATGCTGATATAATGCGTGACTTAATTCTTGCCTGGCTGTTTGCAGTTGCTGTCTCTGTGTAAAACTATATAACATAACTGCATCCCACTCATCTTGTAATAATTTCAATGTTGCTGGTATACTTGTAGCACTAGGTGGTTTGGGTTTAACTATCGGTGGTGCTGAAGAACATTATAAATAAACTCTTATCTCTCAATAAGAAAACAAATATGTTAATTCTTACTTTTAATTTCAATTAAATCCTCTTTAACTAATTCTTTTCCGCTTATAGGGTCTACGCCATTTTCTAAAATATACTTTTCTATTATCCGCTTTTCGAATACCGCCCCAGATGAAGGGGAAACAACAGGGTGTTCTGGGACTTCGTTAGAAACTAAAAAAAGCCGAAAAGTAAGGTTACCCGCATAATAAATAAACAGGAAGAGTGCAAGTGTAATTATGAACAATGGAATAATTTAAAATATGTAATTATTTTATAGAATCCCTATATTGAAAGATATGTATCGTAAAAATCTACTTTGTAAAATGAAACAACTTTAAAATTCCACTTACTCGCACAACACAACGCCATTTTACTAGAATTTCAAGTCTGTTTTGGGTATTTGATTATTTTAATTGTCATTTAACTTTAGTGACAATTGTAAACTGAAATTATCAATAAAGCACATAAAGTAAATATAAACTGCAAAAATATTTTTATTTATTAACGTGGCTAATAATTTTACGAATATATTCGATATCTTCTTTTGGAAAAATTAATTATATTTGAATAAATATAAAATACCCAAGAAAGCATGGAAAATACCTAGAAAATGCTTACTTTTTATGAATAATACAAGGACACCTATTGACGAAGTACCACACAGTTGTTTGAATATTTTAGGAATATTTTTGTTCAGAGATATCTGTGATTCACAAATTAGATACAAAGCGCAGTCAAGCCAAAATTTTTATCCGCGTTTTGTATTGCCTACGGGTAAATATAGATGGCGCTGACATCAAAAAATTACAGTTTGCAATAACACTAAGCAAATAGCGGGCGATTCAAAATGTATTTGATAGCGGGAAATTCAAAATAAAATTTATTACAAATTAGGTTTTAAAATTTATACCGCGACATCAAAAATTATATTGTTAAAGGTTTGCCATGGCATGTAAAACGTCTGTCTTAAGTTATATCATTAAGTGTCATACTGTCATTAATATTTGTCATTATAAGAGAAAATATAATGACAAATATGGACAGTATGACACTTAATGATACAACTTAAAGACAGACGTTTTACATTCCATGGCAAGCCTTTATCAATATAATTTTTGATCTCGCGGTACATGATTACAACACTGTAATCAAATTGCATACTATTTACTAGTTCTCGTACTAATGAGGAATCATTTCTAAGGAAAACAGTATACAGTACGATATTCAATTACAATGCTGTAACCACACAAACCCGTTTTAAAGAAAAGAATTACCTAAATAATTACACTTTAATATTGTTACGTAGAAAAGGTACAAAGTACATTTATGATTATTAATAAGTAACATCTAACACGTATGTTTTAGTTAAATTACCAGTACAAAAAAAAATTAACAAACAATAACATAATCTACCAAAAGTAGGATATTCGACGAAGAAACATATTTTTAACAATAAGATAGAATTTCTGTCGAAAAAGCACATGTACCTACTCAAAATACTACAAAGTAGAAAAGGTATAAAGTACATTTATGATTACTATTGAAAAATTATAACTAACATCCAACACATATGTTTTAGTTAAATTACCAGTACAAAAATAAATTAACGAACAATAGCATAATCTACCAAAAGTAGAATATTTGACTAACAAACATATTTTGAACAATAAGATAGAACTTCTGTCGAAAAAGCACAAGTACCTACTCAAAATACTACAAAGTAGGTAATTAAACCTGATAAACACACAATGACTTAAGTCCACACAAAATCTTGTATTACATAAATGATGAACATAAAATAAGGGGACATAACTAAAAATATGGATACATAAGATACCTAACAAATTTAGTAGACGTCTTTTCATCAATATATAATTAAAAGAGTGACAGTTAGGGCTTAAAAACTAAATAATGTTAATTACATAGCTATAGAAGAAAACAAAAAAATTAAACCTGCAATAACTAACACCAAATTGACTAATTTATTGTTGTCGTAAAACAAATGAGACTTCCAATGATATAGCTGCCTTAGGCTCCATGGCAGGCCTCATGGGATGGAGTGTCGGCACTGCATTTCTGTTGAGGCGTACTGAATGAGGGTGTGCATAGCAGTTTGTGTCAAAATGTAGGCTGCAAAGTTTCTTATTACATGTTGTACTGGCATCTAGCACAGGTTTCATGCCCATTTGCTGTTGCCAAGTTTCACTCCTGAATAATAAAATATAATAATTACAACTGTATACTAACAAATATCAACGATAGTATAAAGGCACGTTTTCATTATAGGAAACTGCCTAGAAAAACCATTAGGAAAAACCATATATGCTTCTGTACCAAGAAATCTGAACTTTCTATTAACACTGCTAAACATGGATTGATTGCTTGTGAAAAAACATAATATAGAAATTTAAAAACAAGTACTAAGTTTTTCGTGTACTTTAAAGGCTTTCTTAAACACCTATAGGGTAACTGCAGTTGAGGTGTCGGGCAACTAGTGGACCTTATAGAGGACCTCTAATTGAACAACTTTTTCTTATAAAATTATCAATGCAAACATAGAGGAATGGAGATAAAAAATCAATTAGGTACTGACCGAGTCAATTTTGCAGGTTACATCTCATGTAAAGTATCCCATATAGATCATTGAAATGATGAACATCACGATAATTGATGTTTATTTCACACAATCACACACAATTTAGGTCAATTTGTATGTTTTCTTATGACTTTTCTGCGATTTTAAAAGCACCATCGAATGTCAACAAAAAACAGCTGATATCATGTGATCTCGTATTTACAATTTTACTAAAATTCAATCTAAAAACGTAGAAATCAAAGGTAATTGTTGTGAGCTTCAATAAACATCATTTATTGCGATTTTCATTATTTCAATGCTCTATATGGGACATCTCACATGGGATGTAACCTGCAAGATTGACTCAGCGGGTACCTAATTTATTTTTTATCTGCATTTCCCTACGTTTGCATTGATAATTTTACAAGAAAAAGTTGTTCAATTAGATGTCCTTTATAACATACACTAATCATTTTGTCAAAAATCGCCCGACACCTCAACTTCAATTATTCCCACTTATATTATACTCCTAATAATTGCCAATTACATACTTAATTGTCATTTAAACGTTAATTGGTGTAATCGGGAACCAACAAAATCCTTGCTACAACCAGGTGGTCCTTATTGCACTTGGAATCAGAACTAGAAATAAAAGATCTCCAGCTCACCTTCGGGTTATATATCAACTATTAGTGCCGTTAGTTACTTGTTCGCATTCTCGGAAAATATGCATCGCTCTTGCTTCCTGCTTGTACGCCACAGGCACGATGCACCAGGTTCTATTCATCCTTCAATTCTAAAAATGCCTTATGTTAACTTAATAAAATTATCATATTACTCTTCACAGAACGTACAGTACGATTATAACACCACTAACTAAGTAGCAATAAGAAAAATAATGTCTAGCAACACACACAAAATTTGTTGGTTAACGTATCTACGCGTTTCCATAAAGTGACAGCGCTATAGTAGCGACATCTCAAGTTATTCGGTTAAACTCATGATTCAAAGTTACTTATAGGTCCCTTGTTTCTAAAACCATGGCCCCATCTAATAATGCCCTCATTAGGTAGATTAAGCGGCAAAACCCCGGATTTAACTGAACCACCGATCATCCGTGTTGTGATTTGATCATCTACCAACACTACCCACATCTACCCAACATCAACATTCAAATGATAGGCATCTTATTTGTTTTGTTGGAATTTTTTCAACCTAATTATTCTACTTATTCCTGAAACATATAACATATAAATAATGTATTTTAGGCTCATACATATATTTTGACAATTTTGTAATAGCTGACAATAAAAATTTTGCAAAAGGGACAACATTTAGTTTTCTACTATTTACGTAATAATAACAAAACAAACATATAATAATTTGATTTGACATTATAGTTTTTTGTTTCTACGAACCACTTTCACCGCAGTAGAAATACCAGTTTTTCTATATTTATTATGTAATTCCATTAAAATTTATAGTCAAAGAATAAAAACCAATTGTAGGTATTTCTAAATTTATATATTCAAATAGTATAATAATAAGTATAATGTTCTAAAAAGCGGAAGTACCTATAAATGCTATGAAGACATGAAGATAATACGATAATGCCGATAATTTGACAAGCTTAGTTACACATGATGGTTACATTCAATTAGTTTGGTTAGGATATTTTGAACAAATCTGTAGGTGTTTATTGTCTTATTTATCTATGTAAAACTATTGTGTATAATTATCATGTATTGATAACGCAAATTCATTTTAATTAACAAAAGTTGTGATTAAATCAGTGGAAGAATTAGAACAGTTGAAATCACACAATTACCCAACTATCCAAGTGACTAATTTTGCAATGCACATGGAGAAATTGTTACATAAGGTTCTGCATATATTAAAATGTCGTACAGTGGCTTTCCTAAAATGCAGCATTCATGTTCTACCAAAAAATTGTAAATTTCTTGTATAGACTAATATCCATTGTATTGGAATTGTTTACAATGGGCAATAAAGGTATCAAAAACAAAGATACACAACCTTATTCATTCAAATTGTACGTGTACGAAAAAGTCGAACCCAATAATAAATTGAGTAAAAGAATACCACTTCCGAGAAGTGGTCATCGTATAGTGTGTGACACCAAAAATTTATATTCATTTGGTGGTTATAATCCTTCAGTAGTAAATGATGGCAGTAGAAATCATGATGAACTGTCAATACATTCATTTCCACTATTTCAAGAATTATGGAAGTTTAATTTAGCCTCGAGAAAATGGATGAGATTTAATAGTCGTGAGAGCTTACCGCAAGAATTAGCTTCAAATGCTGTTATTCGATATGGCAATAATTTAATAGTAAATATTCTTATTGGGTTCTTTTATAATTATAAAAATTGAATTTGTTTTAGGTTTATGGAGGTACAGGATCTCCATTTGGTTACAGATGTAGTAACCAATTGTATGTATGTCGTTTACTCAATGAGAACAGTGTTATGGAAGAAGTTACAACTGAAGGAGATATTCCATTAGCCCAGTATGGTCAAGCATTGGTTTATCATAATGATTATTTATACACAATTGGTGGAACAACTGGTTTTGTGTATACCTGTGATATACATAGGTAAATCAAGAAGAATATGTAAATAATGTCATTAATAGAATTAAAAGCAACAAGTTTTATAAGTTAAATATTCATAAAAACCTTAATTTTGGTTTAGTATAAAATACTTTTATAGCAAATAAGTATGTATGTATGTCGTTTTGCTGTTTTAGTTCTTTTGGAATTAATTCTTTATATGTCTCCTAACATTGCCTTTTTTAATTATTCCATTCTCAATTTGTTAGATTAAATATGAAAACGTGTTTATGGGAATCTGTATATTTATGCCTGGGAGAAAGTGACTATGAACCTAGAGGTCGGTACAGACATGAAGTTGCCTTTGATGGACAAAATATATATGTTCTGGGCGGTGGTACAGCACAAGATGCATTTGGTTTTGCAGAAATACCAGTATTTAATTTAGAAAAGCAACAGTGGCACCTTCAAAAGACGACCAGAGATCATTCTTGTAAGTATGTAATTCTAAACAAGTTCACAACTATATACAAGACCTACAAGCAACGACATTTCCTGTCATCCTGTATTTATTTACAACTGTACATATAATGTTGATATTTCTGCCTTTTGGAATGTTTGGGAGTATCACTCTTTTGACTTTTACTTCCTGCTCTCATTTCCCAACCTCAGTTTCAATTCAATCAAATGTTTGTTTACTTTTAATTTTTTATAATATATTAAAAAGCCTTTCAACCACATTCTTATTAACAAGATGAACAAAAGCTTTTTTATTAAACTTGTTTATGAATATTAATTATTACACTAAAGTTATTGGACGCTTGAGTCCACAGCCCGCCCTTCCCTGCTGATGAAATAGCAATTTTTTCCCTTCTCCAATCCATCTAAGATATATAGAGTGCTACGGGAGGACTGTTTCCCTCAGTTGCAGTGGAGTCCAGAACTTGAAGTCTTTATTACTCAACATTTCTTATAAAATCTTTTCACTGAAAAAACAAACATTTATTTATTTGACGTTTCCGCTATAACATCACAAAACTGTGAATTCGATGCTCGATGTGTCAAAACCTTTACCGGAATTTTTGTCGGGGGTAATACCATAAGAGTTTGTGTTTATCCGGACAAACTTTCATTTTGAACGAAATCTTTGTTGCTTGGTAACTGACGAGAACAAATAACATGGTAAAACCGCGACACCGAAGGTGGAGCGGTTTTACCTTTTGTTATTTGTTCGAGTCGTGTTACCCTTAAGCAACAAAGTTTGAGTTTTGTCAAAATGAAAGTTTGTTCCGGAAATAAACACAAACTCGAATGGTATTTGGTAAGACAATTTAATGAATCATTTAATTAATATTAATAAACCGAAATATTTTTATTTAACATTCCTTTGAATACATATACAAAAGAAAGAGAAAAATATAAATGTTTATGTATGAAATTTATTTGAACGATACTGTCAGAATTGAATTTTCGTTGCCATGGAAAATCAACATGCAGTTTATCCGCTAGCAAACATGCAGTTTATCCGATAGCAAACTAACACAGCGTGTATTAAAATGTCATGTTTTTGACAGATGAATTAAATTGTCGGGGGTAATACCATAAGAGTTTGTGTTTATCCGGACAAACTTTCATTTTGAACGAAAGCTTTGTTGCTTGGTAACTGACGAGAACAAATAACATGGTAAAACCGCGACACCGAAGGTGGAGCGGTTTTACCTTTTGTTATTTGTTCGAGTCGTGTTACCCTTAAGCAACAAAGTTTGAGTTTTGTCAAAATGAAAGTTTGTTCCGGAAATAAACGCAAACTCGAATGGTATTTGGTAAGACAATTTAATGAATCATTTAATTAATATTAATAAACCGAAATATTTTTATTTAACATTCCTTTGAATACATATACAAAAGAAAGAGAAAAATACATATGTTTATGTATGAAATTTATTTGAACGATACTGTCAGAATTGAATTTTCGTTGCCATGGAAAATCAACATGCAGTTTATCCGCTAGCAAACATGCAGTTTATCCGATGGCAAACTAACACAGCGTGTATTAAAATGTCATGTTTTTCACAGATGAATTAAATTGTCACAAATAATTATTTATCATATGGTTGTAATTAAAATCCACTGAATTATGGCCTGTGCAAGGCCAACTGTATCTGATTATCGATGCGCGATATAAGGCCGTCACATAACTTCGATTTACATTGATGATTTTGATTTTTGTAACCTCAAAATATTGATTATTGATCCTTATGTGGCGCCATCTAGTAGTACACAAAAGAAATGATTTCTGAATATTTATTGAAATAAACTTTAAAATAACACTTTAAACATTAATTTTACAGTGGGTAATTAATATTAATAATTTTAAAATAATAAGAAAAGTGTTGCTGGTAATCAAATAGTTGGGTAGTGTCAAGAATTACAATTTTACTTACGTTACTCTTTATAACAATTCAAAGGGAAACAATAATGAGGATTCAATTACGTTGTAAAGTGTTTGTTTAACCTAATCGCCGCTTTCAACTGTATTGGAAGATTTTGAAGTATGTATTACTATTCCACATCGCAATATTTATTGCCTTATAAAATATTCAACCACTCTGGCATCGGTAGTATAATTTGCACCTCCTTTAAGCCAAACATGTGGTCTGCAGAATCGTAACTAAATAATCTTGTTAAGACAAAATAACTTTGTTGTACAGTATACTCAAATATTACAATAAACTGATATACATGCATGTACACAGTACACTTATTAAAAGAAATATAGAATATTTCCAATTGACATTGGTTAAGAAGGTAATATTCCTCTTTATTCTGTGCATTTCGGTACATATTTGATGTATTTTTTTCCATTTTGGCACTATTACAATTTGCTAATTTAATTACTTACAGTAATGCACTCTTTGGTGCTGCCAATACCAAATCCGTTAGTATTTCTAGACAGACCAAAATTTGCTTATAACACTAATCAGTTTCTTGTTGGCACTTCTCAACCTTACGATGATAACAACGAGCATTATTGGTAATAATTAAATAACTAGAGCATTTTAAAATTACTATAGCATTTTTATTTATTCAACAGGCGCAAGTCTAATTACAGAACAAAAATTGACAATGTTCAAATATTCATAATAAATCCACTTGTATCCTTTTTAAAATTGTTTTAAATCAATCCTCAAATATCTTAGAGTTCACGCCACCTAATGTTAATATTAAAGACCAAATAACGTCTACTTCACTTCAGCCCTGCAATTTTTCCATTAGAATTTTATACATTTACAACTATTAAGATATAAATTTAACCTAAATATTCAAAAAAACCATAGCTATTTACCAAGAATTATCCTTATATTACATTTTGAATATTCAATGCTCATTTTCCGAAGTACCTTATTACTTGCCCTTTATCGCAGAGTATTTTGGTGAAAACTAAAAGACCCAGAACAGCCACGTTTTTTCCGCGAGAAAACTGGATATATAATGTTCTATTGGTACTTGATGTAACTTCCAAACTATATTATAGTAAATATGTAGCACACATTAAATAAAACGACTGAATATGTGTAGTATTAGAATAATTTAAGTAGAAAAGAATATGGAATAGACAAAATGAATGTTGTATCAGTCAAATGTCAATAACAGTAGATTTGATATAATCCAATCATATTGCATATTTTTATTACGTGATTTTAAAAATGCTCAGGGGTTTACCAAGCATTTTATTGTGCTTTGGATAGATGGCGCCACATGAGGATCAATATTTTGAGGTTATAAGAATCCCAAAATTCGAGTTATCGCGCAGCGATATTGATACAGCTGGCCTTGGGCTGTGTGGGCAATGGCGCCATCCTGTTGGAACCAGACAGTTCCATATCCAACTGTTCGAGATGTGGTGCAAAAAAACTTGGAGCATATCCACATACCGCTCAGAAGTGATGGCACCCACACGATGATGTTCCTCAAAAAACTAGGGTCCGACGATGGCTTCACTGCTGTCTGCACACCAAACTGTTACCCTATCACTATGTAAATTCCTTTCTTGATTCTATCTAGGGTTGACATCACTCCAATAACTGCATATTCTGCTTATTAACACTACCGGAAAGTTGGAAATACGCCTCGTCGCTGAAAAAAATCACTGCGTCGTCAGGCAGATTAGCAGTCAAATTTTCACATGCCTGTATTCGATTATTACAATCCTGTTGTAATAGTTTTTGAGTATCGACCATCTTGTAAGGATGGAAATGATGGTCAATGTGAATAATTCGACGTACAGGCTAGATAGGTCGACCATTTTGGCAACTGACAGAAACTTCCAGAAATACTGCATCACTTAGGCCTAATCCTACCCGTCTACGAACTCAACCTTCGTCACAATGGCCATCTGAAAGTAGGGATGTTTCCCTGCTCCATCCTGTGTTATTAAAAAAAATATATTATAAACACAGTTTACAGCTTACTGTTGCGTCGACTTCGACATTTCATTTTGATTTTATGACATAACAAGAAAACAAATTGATGTCAAGTCAATCAAAGGTAAACAACTTTTTTCGCTGTCAAAGTAACAAACAATCCCGAACGGATTTTTTACACATGCATTGAATTATCTATTTAAAAGACCTTTGATAGTTTTTATTAACTTGCCATCAATTTCTGTTTATAATTAATATTTGAAATTCATTTTCACATCGGTGTATATGTAAATTTCATCTGTTTCAGGTGTTAGTTTGACGAAGACTGGTATACCACCAGCTAGACGATGTCACGGTGCTGTTCAAATAGACTGTGATAATGTTATAAGAGTGTTTATTAGTGGCGGTTATGACGGAGTGGATATTTTCGATGATCTGTGGTGTTTAAATCTCAAGACGTTTCAGTGGACATTTATCGACACATATAGGTTACCGTTTCCGACGTATTTCCATTCGGCAGCCGTCACACCGGAAGGGAAAATGTACATATTCGGCGGCATATTTTCACACGGCGATATCGAAAGAAACAACGTCGTTCACTGTACTTGGCTGTGCATCCCGAAGTTGAGCGAAATGTGCTGGGAAGCGCTGCTTCACTACAATCCCCAGTTAGTCCATTATCCTAAAAACAAGTTGGTCGATGCGGGGTTGCCGAGACACTTCTTGAGGCGACTAGAATAGCAACTGTCTTTGCATATATATATATTTTTTTGTAATTTTCCATAATCTCTTTTTTTTTTATATAAATGAGGATTATTATGTTTAATTTTATTACTGCCAAAAGTCGTTATGTAAAAAAATAAAGAATTAACAGAATAAGTACATTACATTTATTACACTGTAAATAATTATTTACGTTGATCAATATATTTATCTATCTATCTATATCGTGATATAACACTATGACGATACTAATAAAAGCTTTTATTCTGCAGATTATTGCTATATAAATAAATCATAATAATATGTAATTTTTCTCAGGTATAGATTTAGTAGCATTTATATCTAAATCTTGCCTATGCATAACAACCTATATATAAATATATTGCAGACTCATATAGTTGACAAGTTAACTCTGACCAATTAAACTGTAGTTATAGCATTTTAGAAGCTAAGATGCTTTTTACAACTTTAAAAATATTGTATTTTCTTACATCCCTAATTAGTCTTCGTTCGTGTGTTAGTTGTCAACAAAAGCAATTTTACAGATACACACGGTTAAATTTTGATTACAGATATATCTCTCTGATGTACAGTCAATCACAGTTTTATACATGCAGAATTAATTATTCAATTTCAGTATTGTAACTGATGTATCTATCGATAATACATTAATTTATATTCTATATGAATACCTTAGTGAATTTGCGCATGGTGATATTTCTGCTTATAAAAACCTATCCTTATAGTTATAACTATAACGGCCCATAAAATCATACCGTACGAGCAATTTCTTTTCTCTACATTATAAAATAACGGGAACCAATCAGAAAACTAGACGTTATACGATGATGGCCGAATATGTGAATGGTCGCATTCAACAGACACAACAGTTGCGCACCTGTTCAGTAATCGGATTTAGATCTTGTACTCTTACGGGAAAGACAATCCCACGTTAAAGTTTAAAACTTCTATCCTTATTTAGTCATTGAGATTGGAAAGAAATGAGTATATATATATTGCAGGTGCCGATGTCCGTGATAAAGCCATATAACTATTAAAGAGATATAATGCTCCTTAGCTATTCTTTACATGTACAAAGAGTCTGGCAATCAAAGTGAAACAAAATATATATCTGCATCTCACATTCTGAGACTATCCATTTGTGCGCATGAACTTCGTAGCCAATCCCAGAACGAGGCGAAAGGCGCTAAGATTTTGGTTTTTGGGGATATTATGTTTGCCTGTCACCTACGACATACGCAATTGCCTCACTTTGTGAAATTTTATACAAATGAAAATTATTTATCGTTTGAATAGTCACAAGAATTCTATTTTATTTTATATAATGTGATTCTACCGTAAGCTGTTTTATGTATGACATATATTAGGAAATTTTTATCAAAGGAACATTTGTAAAAAGGATTCTGATCCAATATAAATATGAAAGCAAGATTTTTTAGGTTGAAGTTGATACAGAGATTTATTTTGTATCCATTATTACCATTCAAATTCAATGGTGTAGTAATAAAACGTTAATTTAATTATGTAAATATGTCACCTGAATCAAAATTAATACTCACCTTAAAAGATCAACCACTCCAATAGATAGAAAATTATATGTGTGGTTAATAAAAGATTTTTCATAACTGGGGGAAAAACAAGTTGATATGTAACATAAGAAATTAAGAAATTAACTGAAAAAAATCAATTTCTTTATTTACTCACATTATTTACCTAATATACTATATTATATTTATTACAATAGAGCAAATTCTTTTACAAATTTCGAAGCTATTTACAACAATATTTTAACTAATAATATATGACGAATGCTGATGCTGAATGTGTGATGCCAGTAAAAGTTACGTTTTCATTTTCTTTATTTTGGGGTGACGAATTACCGGAACAGCACCAGGTTTTAATTTCAAATATCCACCGAGTTGCTTCGGAACATAATTGGTGAAATCCGCCGAAGTAAAATGATTTGAACACAGAACAATTCTCGATACATCATCGGTGTCTGCTAAATTACAGAAACGCAACCATTTTATACGCGTTAACTCATCATTTGGAAACCTACAATAGATATTGTACATAACTTTATAATAGCTGAGAAACATTATACATACTTATGAAAACTATATTCTATATTCTCTTTTTTTTTTATATAAATGAGGATTATTATGTTTAATTTTATTACTGCCAAAAGTCGTTATGTAAAAAAATAAAGAATTAACAGAATAAGTACATTACATTTATTACACTGTAAATAATTATTTACGTTGATCAATATATTTATCTATCTATCTATATCGTGATATAACACTATGACGATACCACAGATAAATATCCAGATGGCCCATGATTAACAAATTTTTGTAGCCCTAAAATGGTTACGAACACCAGGCTACGCCACCGTCGCCGGGTTACTACCACCAGAGGCGCTGAATATTTGATAAATTTATATAATCTGCAGTTTAGTTGTAATTTAAGAGATTGAAGCCTGCAATTGGTATTCTAGTTAACGACAGATGCCGCTCCTAAAAAAAATATTATTTTAGGTAATATATTTCGGTACTGAATAAGTTAGTTTACGTATATTTTTTTCTGTTATTTGAAAATATTATAATTATTTTTGTCTAATAATTGACAAAACCATTTTTACTAAATATAGGATTCAAAATTTCATTTAATTTCTATCCATATGATCATAAGACTTAAGGTCTATAGTTGCTTGTAATCATTTCTGCACAAAAAACTGTTACCTACATCAACTATTCCCACAAAGTTACCTTGTGCGTACTTTTTTTTTCTATTTATATGATTTATTGACTATAAATTCCAAGAGCTCCTTCATTGAGTAAGATTAATGTTTGGGGGAATATTATTATAAAAATACAAGGTAGGAAGAGGATTGATTTTAGTGAACAAACTGGAAAATATCCTAATGTAAACACTTATATAGGTATAGCACAGATATATACAGGCTGGCGCACCACATTCCCATCGGTTTATACACGGTGGCCAGAAAAATGCGGACAAACGCCAGGTAGAACGATTCTTTGTTCAATTCTGAGGCGATAATCTTAATCCAAAAAAGTTATACGGTCCTTCCTTACAGCATACGAGACCATCAAACATTAAGTTGTACGGCTAAAATTTAGCAAATTTAGCAAAATTCGTCAAATTTATCTATGTAAAATCATTGTGGTGAAATTTAGAAATGGAATTATCTCAAATGCATTGATGTAACTAATCGATTAATACCAATTGTTTACAAAAAAAAAAAAAAAAAACACTGTACTACTTTCTTCAATTAAGATTGTCAACTCAGAATTAAACAAAGATTTGGCCTGCGTGGCGTTTGTCCGCATTTTTCTGGCCACCGTGTATATACGAAAAGTGGCAAAATGTTTAACACCTTGCCACATTACGGGCACATTTTAAAATTATTTTGAAATATACAGAGTGATTCAATAAAATGTTGCGTACCAAAGTTATGAAAATTTAAATTGAACACTTGTATATTATGGCATATTTTGATACTATAGGCTAAATGAAGGCTACTTACTGTTATACTCCCTATACATAACTTAACAGAGACATTTAACTATTTCTGTCTTACATATTTGAGTGAATTATTTTAAATTGTATTTATTGTTTACTCAAAGCATCAGACTTTAAGATAAGTTAAAGTTGAAATCTAAAAATTATACAGAGCGTTTAAAAACAATATTATTATTATTACTTCAAACAGATACATTACTTACTATTATTACTAAAAACTATATTAGTAATTTAGGATTTTCAATTTCAAACTTTAGTTTCTTGCAATTCATTTTTTAAATGGCTAATATTTATTAACCTGACGGTTTGATTGGTTTTGTTTCACAATAATTAAAAAGCATCATAACTAGGTAAACAACAAATACATACTTTAAACAAATAACAAACTTAAGTAGTAAAAGAAAACTAATGTTTTAACAAGTGCTCAAAATGATGTCCTTAGTTTTCAATACATAAGCGAATTTTCTCTTGAAAGGACTGTTTAACTCTTGTTAAAATACTTGGTGTTAAAGAACGAAACGCTATTCTTATTCTTCCTCTCATAACGTCTGGTGTGGTTGGTGGTGTATCATAGACAATATTTTTGAAATATTCCCATAAGAAAAATCAGAAGTCGTTAGATCTGGAGAATTTGCTGGCCAATTGAGTGGACCGCCGCGTCCTGTCCACCTATTGGGATATTGCCTATACAATTCATTTCTAACATTTACTTGAAAATGCGCTGGTGCACCGTCTAGTTGTAACCACATTCTGTGTTAGTTACCATCAAAGAAGAACGTATCACTAGCGTTCCAATTATTCCACCCTACACATTGACACAACATCTGTGTTGCCTTCGAGAGTTCTAAAAAAATGGGAATTTGCGTCACTGTAGTAGTGAAAATTATGTCTATTAACTAATCCGTTATTGTGGAATGATGACTCGTCCGTAATAAGTACAAAATCCAAAAAAACTTCATCTTTATTAAACTTCTCTAGAACCCATAAACAAAATACGAGTTGACGATCGTAATCTACTTCCAAAAGTGCTTGGTGTAATTGAGTACAATACGGGAAAAAGCTGTGCCTTTTTCTAATTTTTCCGACGCTCCGCCTGCTTAATTATTCCATTGGCTTCACTTATTTTTCGCTGACTTGTATGTGGCTTTTCTACAAGAGATTCGATAACAACAAAATCATTTTCTTCATTTCCCATAATTGGGTCTTTGCCTTTCTGGTTTCTAATAACACTTGCAATAAACTTTCTAATGACCAACTGTCAGGGCGATGACGCGTGTTAGGATATTTTTGAGCATAAACTCTTGATGCTAGCAAGTAATTTTCGTCAAACTCTCTAATTACTAAAATCATATCCACCTTTTCGCTTTGAGAGTCGGTTCTCATTTTAAATAATTGAAATTATTGAAACGACGTTGAACGGCGATGACGTCTTAACTAATATGTACTGTAACTGTCAAATAATGTATCTGGCTGAAGTAATAATAATTCCGCCTACTTTTGAGAAATAAATTGCAAGGAATTAGTGTTTGAAATTGAAAATCCTAAATTACTAAAGAACTGAAAACTCTTATAGCTGCGACCATCATCTGACTAAAAACTTGAACAGAGAATTTTACACTCACTTTTTGAAAGGAACTGGGTGGTATATGCGCATTTGTTATTTTTGAAGTGTAATAGTTATTTACGAACCAAGTGCGTGAAATCAAATTTCGCGAATGAGTGACCAGTTTAAAGCGCGAGCCGAAAGGCGAGCGTTTTATGGACACGAATTCGCGAAATGTTTCACGCACGAAGTTTGTACAATATTTTTTGTACGAGAACTATAATAATAATACATATTGTTAAATACGTTATCGTTTATGACACACTACTAATCTCTTGATATTAATTAAAAAAAATTGAGTTGGCAGTATTGATTATTTGAAGTGACATTTAATTTAAAATTATCAAATTCAAAAAATTCCATACAAAATAAAAACCTCACCAACAACATGAATTCTGATAATGAAATGCAATGTACACCGCCTGAAATTCGCGAAGCTGCCAATATTGCAGTGGATAATTTATTACCCATAAAATCAAAAAACGTATACAAAAACACTTATACTAAATTCGTAACTTGGGCTAGATCTAAAAATATACAAAAATACTCCGAAAATTGTTTGTTAGTTTATTTTCAAAATTTACAATCAAATAAATCATTATGGTCCACTTATTCTATGTTAAAATCATGCTTAATAATATATGATAATACGGATATATCTAAATATGCAAAACTCATAGCGTATTTAAAACAGACAACCAAGCAACATCAGCCTAAAAAATCAGCAGTATTAACCGAAGAACAAATTACTAAATTTATTGTTGAAGCACCAAATTCTTTGTTCCTACTAATGAAGGTAAAGTCATTTCCGTATATTTAAATTCCATACAACACTATATATATGTATTTATAGGCTGTATTAATATTGGGTATTTCTGGAGCGTGTCGACGTGAAGAACTTTGCAAAATGTCATTGCGAGACATAGAATTTAAATCGAATTTAATTATCGTAACAATTCCAGAAACTAAAACAGGTAACAGCCGTACATTTGCTATCATTAAGCCCGAATGGATTACATTAATTCGGCAATATGCAAATTTAAGACCGGACAACCAGCATCGATTCTTTTTAACATATCGCAATGGCAAGTGTGTTTGTTCACCTGTTGGTCTTAATACAATTGGCAAAATTCCAATGCGAATAGCTGAGTACCTTCAGCTTGATAGCGCAAGTAACTTCACAGGTCACTGTTTCCGAAGGAGTTCAGCGACATTGTTGGCAAATCAAGGAGGTGACTTGCTTACAATTAAAAGGCATGGTGGATGGAAATCATCTACGGTTGCAGAAGGATATATCGAAAATTCTCTGCATAGTAGAATTCAATTAGCTAAAACAATGACCCCGTTAGAGATATCGACTCCGCCTGCAACTTGTTCGACATCTGAAATACAAGATATATGTAATAATACAATCAACGTTACTCTACCTTCGCAATCAAGATCAATTCAAACAAACCAGTTAATCCCTGGGGTATCAATCTCTGGTTGTCAAAATTGCCCAATCAAAATTTTTAATAATTGTTCCGTTTCAATTTCTGAAAAGAATGAATAATGGTAATTTATATAATATTTGTTACTGTTCTGACATTGAATTACATACCTTCCAAATATAACAATTTCTATTTCATTTCCTTTTATTTTCATAGAAAAACAACGAACTGGGTAGCATATTATTAAGGTTAGGGATTTATGATTTTAAAATGTGACTAAATTAATTAAGTTCTGGGTAGTACCAACTTTACTTTTACGCACTCGTGTTTAAAGTGACTTTTTACGCACGCAAATCGAATCGTGAAATGACAGGTTTTGATAAGCGAGTACAAAAACTTCTTTAGACGCGTTGCGCTGATTGTAGGCAGTGAACAAGACTGTCCTGCAACGCTCGGATATGTGTAACGCTCGTTCGGGTTAAGTCGGCTAAGGGAACAAGATAAATATATCATATAAAGGTATTTAATTTCAATTAAATTGAAATTTAAATGAATAAATAAATTCATGTCCCCGAGCAGATTCGATCTCGAGATCTCACAGGTATGACGTCGACACGTTACCATCAGACCAAGCGCCGGACTTGTAAGGGAGTATTCATATCGTCTATTTATATATAGGTATGCAGTTCGTCTAATGGATCATTAGACGCACGTCATTAATTTTTATGCGTACGAATCAAATAGGTACTTCCAGTTCAAGTTAAGCACTATATACATAATGCATTAATATAAACTTCACATTTTTTAATTTTTCAATTGATTAATGCAGTAGTCTAGATATGATTTGTATTGCAGACATACGTATTTTCCGCACTTGAATATTCGACACCGATATTAAATAAGGATAGATAGACTGACCGACAATCTTTGCTTATGTTATCAAATAATTACGTGCGTCTAAAGATCCATTAGACGAATTGTAGGTACATACGTTCGGCGACGGGAGAGCATGATCAGTCGTATAATACGTTAATAAATATTATACGCGTGTGTACATGTGTAAATGTAATAAATGTGCGAATACGTTTTATTTAATACGTTACTGAAATATTATACGCATCTATTTCGTATTATTAACCTCGCCTTGATGAAGTTTACACTTCTGTTGTGTGGTTTTAAGCACAATCATTCTTCTTGTTGTTAGTGCTCTGCTCTTCTTGTTTTTCTGATCAATACTATAGGTCTCCTTTATGTCACCGAAAGAAATAATTTTATTATACATAACCGCCATTTAGTAAATTATTTCGAAAACTCTTAAATAAATGAGGTGCAAATCTTTCACCGGCACTTCGACACAGTCTTTGACGTCAGTCATTTGGACACTTGGTGTAAAACCTCGACTCGATCATCTGTAAAAGGGATATTGCCTCATTTTCATATAACAAAAATTCTGCGATATGAATGTCTAATAAAGCAACTAAGTTGATGTAAACATTCTTTGTTAAATAATCTGCTAAATAGGTAACCGAATAACATTATTATGTTTCAGTGAAAGGACAATAATTACAGATTCAGAATAATCTAAGAAATTATGATTATGATCGACGGACTTCAGTGAAATCATTCCGGGCTCTTTTTATGTTTCATTCAAAGCGAGATTGTAGATGAATCACAATGTTTTGGCTTTTTTTCATGGCATACTCACCCTTTTTAGGCGAAATTTATTTAGAGAATGTTTTCGCATCGCGATTAGGAAATATGTATGAACTAAATATGAAATACTCATTTATACAGAAGTAAGTTTTATATAGAAAGTAGGTAATCAATAAATATCGAAGACTATTTTTTATCTAATATTCTTAATTTTGGATGTCGCTCTTCTGGCGAGGTTTGTTTTCTTAATGTTAATTTACAGTTCATAAATATCTGACAAATTATAAGTTTTTCATTTGCTATAATTTAGCCAAGGGATATTGCCTCATTTTCATATAACCCATATTCTATGATATGCATGCATATAAAGCTATTACATTGATGTCAACATTTTGTGTTAAATAAACTGTTAAATAGGTAACCAAATAACTTTATTATGTGTCAGTGAAAGGACAATAATTACAAATTCAGAATAATCTAAGAAATTATGATCGATGAACGAATCTGATTTCAGCGAAATCATTTCGGCCTCTTTTTATGTTTCATTCAAAACAGGATGTAGATGGTGATACCATTAAGCAATTTATAGGGCAACCTATCAAAATGATTCTTAATATTCTAATGCTGGGATTTATTTTATATTCAATTTTCTTATGGCATGTAAATGTTTTATTGTAAACTGACTCACCGTTAAAAGTAAAATGACGATCCTCATAACTAAGAAAAAACATACGCATACTGCTTTTTTGTACATAGGGCAAAATTGATTTAAAGAGTGCTAAATTAACAAGTCATTACTCCAATCGTATAGAGTGTAAATTAATTAAACAAATTTTAACAAAATAAATGATTTAATCCGTGCCTGAGGTGAACATAAAATTTTACAGCGTGCCAAAACAAATGTACCCATGCAATTAAAATTGTTATCGGATTTATGTCATTCTAAGCTTTTTTTATTGGGAAGTGTTTGTAACTACGATCATGATGATTGATGGGTACATAGATATACTCTATTTGATTTATTTTCTAATATAAAATCTCACTCGGAAAACCGAAAATAATGTTTGAATTTATATCATCTGAAATTCAAGAATTCCTAATTTATATTGATAAGTGATAAGTATGGTATGTTTACATATATGTTTTTTTGTCGTTCACTAACAAAAGTGAATTGGTTTTTTGTCGTCAACTCAAGGCTAAATGTGTATGGGATGAGATGAATAAGGTGATTGTATTCTTGTTAAATATTAAAAATAGAAAATAGATCTTAATTCAAGTTCCCCAATATCGTCATCTGGTGTCGGTTAGTTAAACTTGAAAGATAACTTATAGTAAATCCTAATTTCATTTTTCCGGCAAACATGTGGTTCAAATATAAAATAATGGTAAATTGTAGTAAATTCTAAATCGTAGTGTCCTCTATTTTCCTTAAATGAACTAAAACTGAAGGGCTACAATAAAGCCTATCTCATGGGCTCTCTGCTTCTTTCTCTGTGACGATACTAATAAAAGCTTTTATTCTGCAGATTATTGCTATATAAATAAATCATAATAATATGTAATTTTTCTCAGGTATAGATTTAGTAGCATTTATATCTAAATCTTGCCTATGCATAACAACCTATATATAAATATATTGCAGACTCATATAGTTGACAAGTTAACTCTGACCAATTAAACTGTAGTTATAGCATTTTAGAAGCTAAGATGCTTTTTACAACTTTAAAAATATTGTATTTTCTTACATCCCTAATTAGTCTTCGTTCGTGTGTTAGTTGTCAACAAAAGCAATTTTACAGATACACACGGTTAAATTTTGATTACAGATATATCTCTCTGATGTACAGTCAATCACAGTTTTATACATGCAGAATCATTGCAGAATTAATTATTCAATTTCAGTATTGTAACTGATGTATCTATCGATAATACATTAATTTATATTCTATATGAATACCTTAGTGAATTTGCGCATGGTGATATTTCTGCTTATAAAAACCTATCCTTATAGCACAGAGAAAGAACAGAAAGCCCATGAGATAGGCTTTACTGTAGCCCATCAGTTTTAGTTCATTTAGGAAAAATAGAGGACACTACGATTTAGAATTTACTACAGTGACTAGATAAGAAACAGTGGTGACAATAGGGTGTTCACTTTCCTATTGGTTGACTGAGTCACGTGGTAGCGGCAGCCATTAAGAGGCAAAGTTGTCTTGTTTACATTGAGAAGTAATAGGTGTGTTCATAGTGCAAAACCTACGTTTTCAATAGATATTTTATTGTTTTGGTGGAAATTGTTCATTTGTAATCAGAGTGCTCGCACGTGTGAGTGTTATATGACCTATATTCAGGCATTTAAATACAAATAATATTGATTTGGTTGCTTTAGCAGTGGACTAGCTATGCCTGGGTGTGCTGCTGTAGGTTGCAACAATTCAGCCAAGAAAGGATATTTAATGAAACGATTTCCTAAAAATCCAGTAAGGAGAAAGGAATGGCTCATTAAAATGAAAAGGGACAAGTGGACAGTAACAGATTATTCATGTTTATGTGAGGTAAGAATGAGAAAATGCAGTGAATTTCAGTAGGTTACAGTGACGTTATTGTTAACAATTAATTGAAGGGGTCCTGTTCAGGGGTTGGAAAATGGCATCAGTATATTTTATGACAGATATGCTGTCTCAAAAACATGTTTTATTATGACTTCATCATGAGATTTGAAAAATACATTGCTTTTATATGATAGTTATCATTGTTATCTAGTTATGCTAGGACTCCAAAGAGCTTATTCTGAACAATGATGCTTCTTAGTAGAAATAAAGAATTTACTATATTACTTATATATTTTTTAGGTCCATTTTGCTCCTGAAATGTGGGAACGAACACGGGTTGATGGTACACGAAAATTGAAAGTAAACAGTGTGCCCACAATTTTCTCTTTTAAACCACCTGAGATACCGAAACGAAAAGCCCCAAGGAAAAGGACATTTTCAACTTCTGAAGTTTATAACATGACACCTGAAACATTGGGTAAGTTTCCTAATAAAAAATAATTCTTTGTCGAGTTCAATATGTAAATTATATATATATATTTACTTATGTATTCTTCTAGATGGGGTACCACCTGAACCTCTGCAAATTGTTTCTCACCATGAAGAAAAAGCTGGACCTTCCGTTTCATATACAGTTATATCATCTACTTCAAGTAAAGACAGCGAAGATTCAAGAGAAGGTGATATCTCGCAAACTGTTCCTGATAAAGACTTACTTGCCAAGTTGGCGAAATATGAAAATATGTATATTAAAGAAAAAAGGAAGGCGAAGAACTACTGCTTGGTTTTTAGATCAAGTAGAAAGATGGTTTTACTTAATGACATCCCGTCATCCAAGTTGTGCATTAAGCAAGTTTAATCATGCTGCATATAATGATGCAACTGCTTTTTTGCAAGACTTTATGTATGTATTTGCTAAAATAGAAGTAGGTCACAAGAAACTGTGGAAACCATCACAGACCGGTGTATTGATATCAACACAGTCCATGTTGGAAATACAAGCTCACTTGCTAGATACGAAAGAATATAAATTTGTGCTAACAAGTAGATTTTCCCAAGACTGTTTAGAAAATTTATTTAGTGTTTTGAGAAGTAAACAGGTAATTCCGAATGCCCTTCAGGTTAAAAATAATTTAAAATTAATCTGTGTGTCACAGTACCTAAAAAATTGTGATAATAGCAGCTATGAAGAAGATGAAAGACAATTTCTGTCTGGGTTTTTAGATGTGCTTGGTCAGACAAAGCCTCAGTATGATGAGGTAATAATTCCGTCTGAAATAAATGATTCTCCAATAAATTTAAATTTTAGTGAATTAAATTCTTTGTATAGTATTTGTGGATACATTATGCAGAGCATAATGAAAACGAGCAAAACGTGTAAAGGTTGTATAGATGCTGCAGGTTCAAAAACACCATTAACTAAACGGTTCACTAGATTTACAACTATAAAACGCTTTAAAGAGAATACCCTTTTTTTTGTGACAGAAGAGTTGTTTTATTTTTTTGTAGAAATGGAATATATTTTCCGCAAATATATATCAATAGTTTCTTCTCAAAATATTAAAGTAACAGATTTTTTTTTTAATCAAATTGCTTGTATAGACTTTCCATATATTCCCAATTGTCACCAGCTTAGAACTAAAATTGTCAAACGATACATTGTATACAGGCTAAAGATTTATTCTAAAATTGTATTTAAAAAGAGTAGCAAACAATATGCAAGCAAATCTGTTGCTTCCCATATATAATATATGTTTTTTTTCTACACTTATTATGCTTTTTTTTTGACTTTTTGTAATGTTTTGTGGTTATATTAGCAATTATTATATTAAAATAAATGTTTTTTTATTGAATATGAATTTGTTTTTCTTATAAATATTTGTATTATTCCGTATTTTTCTAAAATTGATATCCCCAGCTATGCAAATTCTATTTGAATTTGCCACATCATGGCGGATGGGCGGGGCTTAGGTTGTATTGTCACCACTGTCTCTGATATAGTCACTGTAGAATTTACCATTATTTTATATTTAAACCACATGTGTGCCGGAAAATTTAAAGTACGATTTGCTATAAATTACCTTTCAAGTTTAACTAACCGACACCAGATGACGATATTGGGGAACTTGAATTATGATCTATTTCCTATTTTTAATATTTAACAAGAAAAGAACAATCTCCTTATTCATCTCACCCAAACACATTTAGCCTTGAGTTGACGACAAAAAACCGACACACTTTTTGTAAGTGAACGGCAAAAAAACATATATGCTAACACTTATAAGAAATATAAATTAGGAATTCTTCAATTTCAGGTTATATAAATTCAAACATTGTCCATGTTCCCAGTGAGATGATTTTATATTAGAAAATAAACCAAGAGAGTATGTGTCTGTTTACCCATCAATCAGAAAAGTAGATGGGGAAAGATAAATCTCATAACAATTTTAATTGCATGGGCGCATTTGTTTTCGCCTTTCGCACGCTGTTAAATTTTATGTTCACCGCAGACACGGAATAAATCATTTTTTAAAACTAACATTATTTGGTTACCTATTTAGCAGATTATTTAACAAATAAAAAGTATATACAACATATTTTAGAACAACTTTTGAATATATTTTTTTTTAATTTGGACCATTAATACGTTTTAGAATGTGTATGGTGCCCACACCAATTTATTTCGTTAGTTAACAGTGCAATAACTTTAACGCAGTTCAAGTTGACTGAGGGTTAAAATCAAGGCTGTTTTACTTATACGTAGTATAAGGAAGTCTTGTGATGACGAAAATTTTCGACCTCGAGATTTTTGTAGATGTCCACGTTTTCAAGTCTCCTGATAGAGGTTTTTAAAAATGCCCCCCCTCTCTCTCTCTCTCCCTCCCTCTCTCTCTCTCTGTGTGTTTCACCACAATAGCGGCCAAACGGCTATAGATATCAATCCCAAATTTTGTATTTGCAACTATAATCTCCCTCTTGAGATCTGATTAGTTTTTCGGTAAAATCGGTAGACCGGAAGTAGTAGTTTACTTCAGTGCCAATATTTCGTCAACTACTAAGTTTAAACAAATGTATAAAATTGGTAATTAATTAATACCTTCTTTCTTTTAATACCTTCTTTCTTAAATGTATAAAAAAATTCAAATGTACTGAAAACTGAATTTGAGAAAAATTGTATTAAAAAAGTTTTTCGAAATTTCTACCGGAAGTAGGTCTTTCACTCTTATCGAAAATCAGTTTTTTGCCAATACCTCGCGAGTCATGCTTTCTAGGCAGGTACATTTCAGTATAAAAGCATTTAAAACATAATTTTCTATATCTTTTGTATAAAAAGAAAATTGAATTCGGACCGGAAGTAACACTTTTACTCTTATCGAATAGCGATTTTTTGCAAATATGTCGTAAATTATGCATTTTGTATATATTTGTCAAGAGTACAAAAGTATTTAGAGCTGGATTGGGAATATTTTTTGTATAAGTGAAATTCAAAATTTGGACCGGAAGTAACACTTTTACCATTAGCGAGTAGCACTTTCTTTCGAATATCTCGCAACGTATGCATTCAATAGAGATTCACTAAGAGATTACAAGTACTTATAAAAGGGTTTTGAATAATTTTTATATAAAAAAAATTCTTAACAATTTAGAACAATTTTGTATAATTTGAAACGCTCATACGTATAAGAAAGTCGTGTGTTGGCCACACCTTATTTTTTAGGACTAAATGCATCCACTATAAACTGTCAATAGATTTTTTACGTTTCATATGGTGATTAGTTGATTAGTTAGTGATCGGCAGCCAGAGATACACTGGCAGAATTTATATGTTATAAATTCTGCCAAAGTACCCCTGACTGCCGGTCCCTAGTGATAACGTTAAAAGAACTAAATTATTTACTCCTTTATCATATCATTTTTAATTATCTATATTTTATAACCGTATAAAATATTGTTAGTAACATAATAAGTGATATCTCAGCATTACTAGATTTTAAATATGAGCAAGGAGTGAAGTGAATAAAAAAGACATTATTATAGGTATTCATCTGTTATACCTATAAAGAGAAAATACATACCGTAGTCGTCAAATTAAAATTTCGGTTTACACTTCTATCGCATGCAGAAGATGACCTTATTATATGCAGCGATGCCTGCTTGCTAACAGTGGTGGGAGAGCAACGCAGTGTCGATGTCGGAGCACCCTCACGCGAGTGTACTGTCTTGGCAGCCTCGCTTATGTTTATCTTTAGTTTATTTCGTCGCGCTCTTTTCCTCTTTCTACTTTCGTATCAGAAATTAAAATATGTCGACTACGGTATATGTAACTACATATATTGAGGATTGTCTATCTGAGTAAATAGGGTACATTTATTATATTTGGTCCATTATTTCATATTAAGAAAAATGAGGAATGTTTTGCTAATCAACTACTTTTCAATAGAAATAATATCTACCTTATAATTCCAAATACATTTAGGCATGTGTATTTATGATATTATTAGAATATTTTATAAATGACAGACACTTTTATGCAATTTCAATATGGTTTGCCAAGAGCGCATTGTCTGGGTTTGAAATAAAGACACTGCTTTGTATTCAAAGAAATCAAAGTAGGTATTATCACATTATGCGTTGGGGATGACTGTATTTGTTTTATTTGGAATTGCAGAGTAATATTAAATATTTAATGTAGTTAGTTGTTCCATGTTGTTCATTGTAGCAGTTTGTATCTTTTTAAATTTTAATATTTTCAAAATACCGACGTAATAAGTGTGAATATAATAAATAATAAGTTGAAATAGGTATTGTCACAGTCTCAAAATATAGATGAAATTTGTCAAATGCCTTTAATCCCACCAGGAGATTCTCCAAGAACAAAAAAAATTAAACAAGATATTGCTATAAAGAATAAAATTATACGCAATAAAAGAAACCAAATACGAACACTGAGGGGAAAAAATAGACTACGAAAACAACATTTAACTGCTGAATACTTTCTTCGTTCTTACAATTTTCCCTCACAACATTCAAAGGCAGTGGCAAGTATGCAATTTAAAACAAAACGGCGTTCATGGACTGCTGATGAGCAAAAATTTGCACTGACATTGTATTTTAAATCACCAGCAGCTTACAAATTTCTATTACGACAAAAAGTTATTTTACCAAGTATTACATCTATAAAGCGATGGTTAGGAGCATCAAAATTTATGCCTGGGGTAAATTCGAGATTATTTCATGAAATAAAAACAAAATTTTCTCTGAGGCCAGAAAAAGACAAATTCTGTGTTTTATGCTTTGACGAAATGTCAATAATGGAGTGTTTAGAATTTTCCAAGGAGATGGATGTTGTTGAGGGTTATGAAGATTATGGTAGTCTCGGAAGGTCAAATTTGACTGCAAAAAATGCATTAGTTTTTATGGCAAGAGGAATACATTCGCATTGGAAATTACCATTAGCATATTTTCTCTCACATTCCGGAGTAAGGGTGCACTATCTTATCATATTGATAAAAAGCATTTTATCAAAATTATTTGACTGTGGGCTTATTCCGAAATTTATAGTATGCGACCAGGGTAGCAACAATCAAAGCTTAGTTAAACATTTAAATATAACACCAGATTGTCCATTTCTTATTCACAGAAAACGGAAAATTTTTTTTATATACGATACACCTCATTTATTTAAGAGTTTTCGAAATAATTTATTAAATAGCGATTTTGTTTTGGATAATAAAATTATTTCTTTCAATGACATAAAGAACACATATAATATTGATCAGAAGAACAAGAAGAGCAGAGCACTTACAAAAATAACATATGCACATATATCACCCAATAACTTTCAAAAAATGAGTGTAAAATTAGCTGTCCAAGTTTTTAGTAAGACAATGGTCGCAGCTATAAGAACTTGCGCTGATACAGGTGAATTAAAAAGTGAATCGGCTAAAGATACAGCAAATTTCTTAGAGTTTATGGATAAACTATTTGATTCATTAAATAGCAAGAATTTGTATACATCAAATCCATATCGATGCGGCCTCTCTGAGGAAAGTAATCTTATTCTTTCAACACTAGACGAAGCAAAAATAATGCTGAAATCTATAAAAAAAATAGATCACATTAAAGGAACCCTAACTAGACCACCGTGCTTTAATGGTTTATTACAAACTATTCAAGGAATTTTACAATTTTTTAACGAAGAAGGAGGATATATACTAACAAATAGACTGAATCAGGACGCACTAGAAAATTTATTTTCCACATTTCGACAGA
Source organism: Amphimallon solstitiale (assembly GCA_963170755.1). Lineage (NCBI taxonomy): Eukaryota > Metazoa > Arthropoda > Insecta > Coleoptera > Scarabaeidae > Amphimallon > Amphimallon solstitiale. The sequence goes on from OY720680.1 coordinate 61,559,989, forward strand.
AAGGTGGATATAATAGAAATCCTAGTGCCAGGACTTTAAGAACAATTTTCAGAAGTTGTGCTATAAATAGTTTAATGACACCACCATTTACATCTTCTTGTGAACCAGACACCGATGAAATTCTTGATGTTCAAGCTTTCACGCCTGGCAAGATGTTACTGGAATCAGATTCTTCCGCCACTAGTAGCTCCTTGGATTCTCCTGAGTCGACTACAATTATTGAGCCTTCATCACATGACCCATTAACTTTAGAACATTGTTCAATTACATATTTCAATGGCTATTTAGCAAAAAAAATGTTTAGAAACATATAACTGCTCTATATGCAATAATAGCTTTACCACAAGTTCATTATTTGAAGACACCAATGAACTATTTATATTACACAAAACATATGCTAATATTTCGTTGAAAGATGTAGATAGGGGATTAACAAAACCTACCAATACATTTGTGGAAATTGTTAATTTAGCATTAACTGTGTTCGAAACACATTTTAGTAGTATATGTTGCAAGAAGCGATTAAGAGAACGTTTCTTAAGAAAAATAACAGCTGTAGGACAAATAAGTGTATGGATAAATGAAAATAGTATGTGTTCATCCCATAGATTATTTATAATTGAAAAACTCATAATTTGTAAGATATTTAAGAATTGTAAATTAACATTTAAAAAAACCTCACCCGAAAAGCAACATCCAAAATTAAGAATATTAGATAATAAATAAACAATTACTTTGATCATTATTGTATACCTACTTTCTTTATAAAAGTACCTACTTCTGTGTAGTCTGTATTTATTTCATAGTTCATATAGAAAACATTCGAATTCATCCTTTAACAATACGCCAATTACCAATTACTAAATGCTTAACATATACACTGTATATTATCTGAGCTATATACCTATATATATTTTTTACATTAGGATATTTTCTATTTTGTTAACTAAATTGAATCCTATTCTTACATTGCATTTTTTATAATTATATTCCCACAAACATCTTGCTCCAAGAAGGAGCTCTTGGAATTTATAGTCAATAAATCACATAAATAGAAAAAAAAAGTGTGCATAAGAGTAACTTTGTATGCATAGTTGATGTAACAGTTTTTTGTGCAGAAATGATTGCAAGCGACTATAGACCTTAAGGCTTATGATCATATGGGTAGGAATTAAATGAAATTTTGAATCCTATATTTAGAAAAATTGTTTTGGCAATAATTAGATAAAAATAATTATAATATTTTCAAATAACAGAAAAAAATATATGTAAACTAACTTATTCAGTACCGAAATAAATTACCTAAAATATTTTTTTTAGGAGCGTCATCTGTCGTTAACTAGAATACCAATTGTAGGTTTCAATCTCTTAAATTACAACTAAACTGCAGATTATATAAATTTATCAAATATTCAGCGCCTCTGGTGGGAGTAACCGGGCGACGGTGGCGTAGCCTGGTGTTCGTAACCATTTTAGGGCTACAAAAATTTGTTAATCATGGGCCATCTGGATATTTATCTGTGCTTATAGTTATAACTATAACGGCCCATAAAATCATACCGTACGAGCAATTTCTTTTCTCTACATTATAAAATAACGGGAACCAATCAGAAAACTAGACGTTATACGATGATGGCCGAATATGTGAATGGTCGCATTCAACAGACACAACAGTTGCGCACCTGTTCAGTAATCGGATTTAGATCTTGTACTCTTACGGGAAAGACAATCCCACGTTAAAGTTTAAAACTTCTATCCTTATTTAGTCATTGAGATTGGAAAGAAATGAGTATATATATATTGCAGGTGCCGATGTCCGTGATAAAGCCATATAACTATTAAAGAGATATAATGCTCCTTAGCTATTCTTTACATGTACAAAGAGTCTGGCAATCAAAGTGAAACAAAATATATATCTGCATCTCACATTCTGAGACTATCCATTTGTGCGCATGAACTTCGTAGCCAATCCCAGAACGAGGCGAAAGGCGCTAAGATTTTGGTTTTTGGGGATATTATGTTTGCCTGTCACCTACGACATACGCAATTGCCTCACTTTGTGAAATTTTATACAAATGAAAATTATTTATCGTTTGAATAGTCACAAGAATTCTATTTTATTTTATATAATGTGATTCTACCGTAAGCTGTTTTATGTATGACATATATTAGGAAATTTTTATCAAAGGAACATTTGTAAAAAGGATTCTGATCCAATATAAATATGAAAGCAAGATTTTTTAGGTTGAAGTTGATACAGAGATTTATTTTGTATCCATTATTACCATTCAAATTCAATGGTGTAGTAATAAAACGTTAATTTAATTATGTAAATATGTCACCTGAATCAAAATTAATACTCACCTTAAAAGATCAACCACTCCAATAGATAGAAAATTATATGTGTGGTTAATAAAAGATTTTTCATAACTGGGGGAAAAACAAGTTGATATGTAACATAAGAAATTAAGAAATTAACTGAAAAAAATCAATTTCTTTATTTACTCACATTATTTACCTAATATACTATATTATATTTATTACAATAGAGCAAATTCTTTTACAAATTTCGAAGCTATTTACAACAATATTTTAACTAATAATATATGACGAATGCTGATGCTGAATGTGTGATGCCAGTAAAAGTTACGTTTTCATTTTCTTTATTTTGGGGTGACGAATTACCGGAACAGCACCAGGTTTTAATTTCAAATATCCACCGAGTTGCTTCGGAACATAATTGGTGAAATCCGCCGAAGTAAAATGATTTGAACACAGAACAATTCTCGATACATCATCGGTGTCTGCTAAATTACAGAAACGCAACCATTTTATGCGCGTTAACTCATCATTTGGAAACCTACAATAGATATTGTACATAACTTTATAATAGCTGAGAAACATTATACATACTTATGAAAACTATATTCAACTTTTGCATTACGCAGTTGTTTATTATCGCACATGTAGCAGGATCTCGAGTAACTTGACTTCGACATACCTAACACAAAACGCTTAATAACTTTCAGCTAAACGTAAACACCTAAACACGTTTTCTCTTTTCTCTAAATTTTTACGGTTATGTATGTCTTCGTTGTTTGTATGCGTTCGTTTGACGTTCATTGGTTCTACCCACTGTCGGCTGTCGTATAAGTAGTATTTATATGGATAAAGCATAGCTGACTCGTCCGCCATTTTGGAGATAACTGCGTCAAAATGTAGCCTATATGAGAACTGTCAATCTGTCCGCAATGACGTCATTGACAGCTAAAGTGAGCATACCGGTATAAGTGTATCGTGATATGAACTGACATTTATCTCCAAAATGGCCGACGAGTCAGCTGCAGAGAAATAGAGTAGGGGAGAACGCGCTTAAAGATGCGCCAACTAAGTTAAATTGAATTCCGCCATTTTGAAGGTTGCTCACATATACCTAGCTCAACAATTCGCATGTAAAGTTCATTGACTTAGAAAAATGTAAACAAACTTACGTGTGAAAAGAAATGCCTTCCTGCAAAATGGCGACCACAATAGCGTTTGCTTAAAACTGGATGCGCACTCGTCGAAGCGCGTTCTCCCCTACTCTATTTCTCTGGTCAGCTGTCCCGTGATAACGTCACGCAATTGATGACGTGACCCAAAAGATCCGATGGACAGATTTAGAAATTTTCATGTTATTATATTGGTAACTTGGAAACGTCATCCTTCGTTTGTTCTACCACGCGATCATTTAAATTCTAAATTATAGCAGTCGGGATTTTTTTTATTAGGTTGTCCAGAATGTCATTTATTGATTAATTAACATTTTGAAACGTCACTTTGACAATTCAAATTGTAAATTAGTACGTATATACCAACTTAATTTAAATTTCACAGCCTGCTCTAATTTAGAATTTAAATGATCGCGCGGTACTACGAGAGTCATGCCCACATACTTAATTGACAAAATAAAGATCTTTTTATAATAATTTTTACATGCTTATGTGCTACTATAACATTGCCAATAAGCTAAACAGTAATTTCAATTTCATATTCTTTAAACTTGATGAGTTTATGCTATATTTGTGTACGAGATAAAAATAAAACACTTATCAAGAATAATGCCATTATTCCAGTTCTATCATAATAATCAACAGGATAACTTGTATATTGTACCTAGTTGTACTTAAATAACTTTAGGTTTAAATTTAATTATCAGCTATGAATATATTATGCTATCTATTGAATATGTCGTTTTGTGTAAATATGTTGTTTTTTATTAACTAAGCAGCTTCATATTACACAGTTTCTCTATTCAGCCAATATGCTAAAAATCTACGGGACATGATGGTAGCTACCTCCAGATAATTTTCTTCATGTGTTACTCCTTTTTATTAAACACTGTTCATTGAACTCATCTAAATTTAAAAAATCACTAGACATAATTTACCTGAATTTAAATTTTATAACAATAGAAATACTACAAAATATAAGTTTATTATTATTAAACTTACACGTACCAGTGCATGTACTTATTAAAAGTAATTTATATCATTTCAACAGATGGGTAATTTCGAGAAAATAACATTATTGGACTTAAATTTAATATTTTTCAGTTCTATACAAATCTGGAACACTGTGTAGTAATTGACACAGTATTTTATGCGACTCAGTGTCAAATGGCTCAAATCCTTCACTAGAAAATTGTATGAAATCTTCACATAATATCGAGTTGTTCTGAGCTGTGCCATGTACCTATGCAAACAAATTTCCCCTTATAAAAAATTGTAAATAAATACATTACCGCAATTGCACACCTCAACATATCCTTCCAGTAAATCATTGTATGGGTTTTTTAAGATAACTTTTACGGTATGATTGTCTGTAGTGGTAATATCGAAAGTTAAACCATTTGGATTAACTTTATTTACTAATCCTGTTACGCTTACTTTTTTGCCGATAAACTGTGATAATTGTTGTCCGTTAATTATTTCGCGAATTAAGCTAGCCATTCTCAATAGTGTTGTTTTATGTGTGTTCTTAACCTATTCGAAATTTACGCGGGCCTTATAGAATATAATAAATATGTAGTGATGTTATAATCAGCACAATCAATACACCGTAGCCGTAGAGTGTATACAATAAAAAGAACATTAGTGAGTAGCTATATTTGTACGTACTTACGTACCTATCATGTAGATGTCGTGATAGTAAAACATCCGGCAACAGTATCCTGCTTTAAAGTATTCTTGTTGAAAATGTAAGCAGAGAATTTTTTTAATTTCACAATTCTTTGCAAAAGTGGCTCTATAATAACTATATAGCAGAATCTTTTACCGTTTTACGTTTTTGAACCTACATACCTACCTACGCCATCAATTATGTTTTGTTTGGAAAATCTTTGCTGGCTTGCCAATTTTCACTTCATCACTAATAGAGTAGGTATGGGATTGATGGAGTGTCGAATTCAAATTTCTCTGTTTATTTATTTACATATTTTGAACCTATTACCGCGACTTGTATCAATTGTTCTATGTAAGAACGCGGCCGCAAGTAAGGACTAGAGAGGAGGTCAAATTTTTACATGAAATCATAAGCATTTCTTAAAGAAACATTGAGGATGATGGTGATTTGAACGTACCTTTTGTGCCTATTACTATGCTCGACTACGAGAGGGCGCAATTGAGGCAATGAGCAATAAAGCATGTGTTTGTAGTATCCGCACGTCTTGTCAAATTTAATGCTCCCTCCAAGCTTTTAGCGGCACACTTTCAGCTCGATCATTTAGCTGTTGCATGCTGTATGCGCTTTGCGCAGCGTGTAAATTTCGTTTACACTTAACCACATCTAATAAACAATGAATGTTGATAATATAAGTCTTTGATCATGTGCCCCGTTCTTTAAAACTAATTCAATACAATTTCAAAATTTAATTTTTCCAATTCATTCAGTAGTATACGTTTGGCGCGGTCATTGTTTTTTATACCGCGTTGTGTTTAGGCTCTCAACCGAAAATTAAATACTGTTAATTTCCGAAAAGGACAAATTACTTAGAAATGGAAAATCAAAAGGAGAGGAAGAGAACCAAGAAAACCTACCGATTAGTGCTAACAGGCGGTAAGACACAGTTTCAATTATTATTTTTAAATTATTGTAATTTAATACGTTCATTGCATGATTAAAAATAATGAATATAATTAATATACTATTATTTGCGATTCACTACTTTGTCCTTTTTAATTAACAATTGCTGTGAGGTTACATAATTTTTTTAACCTCCCATTTTGTGAGTCTTATATTTGTGGCACGTTTTATTTAGCTCCCTCCGGATCTTATTTTTAGGAGACCGTTACGTTCGTTTTGTATTATTTGAAGGTATAGTGCAATGCTATTGTCTGTTTATAATGTGCTTTACATGCATAGCATATCCTATACCTCTAAAATCATGTTTATAGAATTCCTAAAATCATGAGAGCTTTATATACACGCGGTTTTTCCAAACTATTAAACTACTAATAGACATTTATGACGTTGTTTCCTATACCTACGATAAGCATTCGTTAGAACATGTGCTGCTGTTGAATTTCACATTACATAAATGAAATATCAAAATATATAATATGTGGAATGTAGAATGTTCTAGAATCTATGTACCTAATTCAGTAATATTTCTTGGCTATTTAAGTCTTTTAATTCTGCAATAAAATATTTGTAATCAGCGTAGGTAGGTACCTAAACAATATAGGTACAATTAAAATATGTAGGTACTTAGTTATTTTCAAAGTATATATTTCATTTATTTATTTCTCTATAGTAATTGCATCCTTTTTAAATGCCTGTTAAATACATTTTTTTAAATTTCATTCTTGTCTTGTTATGTTAACGTTTTGTTTGCAATCGTATTATTACAATTTTAACAATCTTTAAATATTATTTTGCTTTTCATAAAAAGTTTGCTTCTATTAGGGAAATCTTTTGGCATTAATTTTATGCTGGAACACAAAAATTTTAAACATTATTTTTCAGGGTTCCCTTCCAAATTCATTACTATCCTCAGAGTCGTAGCGTTGATTTTTCATTGTAATTTAATTCAAATAAACTTATTTAAATGCAAACTATAAGCAAATTGTACTTACAAAATTACTAATTTTACATTTAGTTATATGTAATGTGTCTTATTTGTGACTTAAATCGTAGAAAAATATTTTTTGTATTAACTTGGTTGTATATTTTTGAAATCTTTTAAAGACCTTATTTCTGTAAAAAGAAAATCCTTATTTCCAAATAAAAACAGTTTATCATTTCTTTTATTTAAATAAACATGGAAATAACAACAATAAGACAAAAGGGAATTCCCAATACTAAAATTTAAAATAAACAGAACAACTTGAAGTTAATATCAACGCATTGTGTAACTTTGTTTTAATACGATTCCTTTTATGTACATAATAGATACTCCTAAACAGTTGCAAAGGTTTGAGATAGTCCTAATAGGCAATAATATATAGGGTCCCTATATAGTTGAAAGAAGTATACAGAGATATTCAAAGAGATTGCCTATCCCGCTTCAACAATACATGACACGTATTAGGTTTGTGTCTTCTTCTTTCAAACATATTTTGAGATAACAATTGAGCATTGCATTTTCGAGATATTCACAAAAACAATTTTTTAATGAAAACACATGTATATTATATACCTAACTGTTCATTGAAAATCCGATTCTGAACAAAAAATCTATACATCATTATGAAAAATCGAAAGTAAAGACATTTTTCAGAAAAGCGATATGGCTATGAAAAAACAATTTGTTCTGTTTACTTTGTGTTTTAATATTTCTTCAGAAACATTGTTCTTTATAGACACTGCGAATTGCAACAAATTTTATATGGCAGTTTCAATCAGTTATTTACAAGTTTAGTTATAGTGACAGTTGTCAAATATACCTGATCATTTGTAAGTTACATTAGTTTAAAGTACTCCTTTCGCCAATAAATCATGGAACTGAACAACGAATATTATCGAGCGGTGATTTTTTACAATTTGAAGCGTGGCTTAAGCCGTAAATAATGTTTTGAGGAAATCAATCGAGTGTTTGGTGATAAGTCGTGTTGCTACGCTACCGTAAAGCGGTGGTACAATCAATTTCAACGCGGTCGGTTTTCCTTAAATGATAGTCTTCAAGCTCCTAAGCCAAAAACGGCAATTACAAAAAAAATATTGCTCTTATTCGGAACATGATTGTAGAAGACCGGCATACTACTGTCAGAAGCATTCAAGCAACTTTAACGATTTTTATGAAAGCAATAAACATTATTTTACAAAACACTTGAAGCTTTGTTCTCGGTGGATTCCCCACAACTTGACTTCAATTCGAAAAGAAGACTGTGTGCGATGGTGCAGATCTACATGAGATCGCTTTAACCGTGGATCGTCTCATTAGGTGTACAAGATCACAGGTGATGAAACATGAGTGTACTGCTATGATCCCAAAAAAAGCAACAATCGACAGTTTTGGTCTTTGAGAATGATTCGGCTCCAACAAAAGTTGTTCGTGAAAAAAGTCGAAACAAGAAGTTGGTCGCCACATTTTTTGGAATTACTGGGCATGTTTCCACTGTAGCACTGAAGGATAGACGTATTGTTAATTCAGAATGGTACACTACAGTTTGTTTGCCTCAGGTTCTCCAAAATGTTCGCAAAAAATGTCCAAGAGGAAGGATCATCTTGCATCAAGATAACGCTCGGGCCCACACTGCCGCTCAACTGAGTATTTGAATGCCCAAAACATAGAAACAATGGGTCATTAACCGTAGAGGCCATACCTAGCACCTAATGACTTCTTATTTCCACAGGTAAAGGATAAATTACGGGGATACGTTTTATATCGGCCGAAGAAGCGGCCAGAAGGTTGAGAAAAATGTTTTCAAGATTGGTTTTCACGGATGCAAAAATGCATTGACTGTGGAGGAGAATACTTTGAATAATTGTGAATAAATGTTTTTTGTAAATAAATTGTGTTATACTTTACGAGGCTCAACGGAAAGAGAAGTGCCCTTGTAGTAATGAAAGTTTGTAACAGATTTTATATCTGTCATCTTGTGTACATCAGTTTTCACGAGAAAGCAGTTTATATGTGATGAAGAAATCCAAAATCCAAAAAATAGTTCTGTCCGAGATTATCAAGGGATGTGGGTTTTTCTGTAAGCACTACCTATAAAATTTTGAAAGAATATGTTCCTTACAAATATCAACCAGTGCAGAGTTTACGCCTAGCCGATTACGAAAATTGACTTGAAATCACTCATTAATGCATATCAGGACAATTTCGACTACTTTAAATATCTTTTTTTCTTTGTAGTGATAAGTTGAATTTCTCCGATATTTTAATGTCTTTAAAAGAAAAACGCAACATTCATATTACTTCTTCATCCTCCCAATCTACAAATAAGTTTTGGTGTGAATGTTTGGTGTGGAATTTTTGGCGGAAATATTAGAAGACTTCTTTTTGTATAATTTAGACCGATGGTTCAATCTACAACCATTCACCCAGACAAAAGATGAAATGTCACCTACCACTACAGATTTTTATGAAATATTTTTTTGCAAATTCCTATGAAAATGTTATGAAACCATACAATTTTTTTTTGGCCCAAGCCAAGTACTTTCCAAGAAATTGGGCTACAAAGTTAAGGGCAAAATTGCGTTTTAGCCGTTCTTCAAGACAAAAAAAAAAGATAACTCTAAATTATGAAATCCTGCGCATCCAATATTTGAACATACATATTTCTCTGCAAGGTCTATGGACAAGGAAGTTGGACGCTCAGTAGATTTCCATGTCTTGCATATTACATTTAATTTTAAAATTTGAAGAACATAATGAACCTACCTTTGAAAATAATTCAGTTTACATAATAGTTCACTTACACTTTCCTATTTATTAAAAATATTAGTAAAGTCATTTTTGCCAACTAAATCTTCTCACAGTTACAACAAACACTAGTAAAATACGACGCAAAATAAAGGCAGGTGGATGTTTTGAAATTTATTAGCTGGAAGTCACATGATATATTCTGATCTGTTTTCCTATTGGTGACAAAAAATTCTTTAATTGAAATAAATATTTGACGTCCCTTAAATAAAATATATCTTTAGTGCAAGAAGTTTTTATTTGATTTTATTATTATTATATTTTAACTTAATACAACAAAATTACTATCTAAACTGAAATGATTAGTTAATAATTCGCTTAAAAGCAAAAAAATATGAATTTGATTTACCTATATATTTGTTTCAGTGTAGCAATATAAAAGTGTTGATGCATTGTCCATATATCGTGGTTCTGTTGATAAATCAACATTGAAACTCATTCGAAATTTCATTGTATTTTCTATAATTGTTTTTTTGTTGTTTCACTGTAATATTAGGATTTTCATGTATTGCAATTTAGTAAGCAGGCAGAAATGGAAGATAAACATTGCAATAGTCATAAAAAACCCTAGCGCTGTGTTCATTTAACCGACTTTGTAGCTTCAACAATAACAACTTAACTTAGAACAGCATGCATACTATAACAAGACCACATATTACATGTATAACAAGATTAAAACTAAATTGCACCGGCTCTGATAATGTTGTTTTGCAGGTCCCTGTGGTGGTAAAACCACGGGTCAGTCCCGCCTGTGCACTTTCTTCGAAAACCTTGGATGGAAGGTAAGCCTTATTATTCTCACTTATTTAAAATACAAAAAGATAAAAGGTCAGGTAAAGAACATAAAAATAGTAGTTTTTATTCTTTCTTTGGGGGGTATGTTGGCAAATCGTCCTTGTTTACAGGTATACCGTGTGCCTGAAACAGCTAGTGTCCTACTGAGGTAGGTATATCATCTACAACAGTTAGAGGACTTGCACACATGAATAGAAATCTTTACTTTTCTTTTGTTATATAATCTTAAGAAAAATATCTTAAAATATGTTGTGCATTAATTGGTGTTGGGTCATTTGGCGATATGTCTCAACTCTACAAGAACACCCCTGGTGTGGATGTATGGTGTGAGGATCGCAGAGCGCTATCTCCTTCGGGCTATATCAGTTCCTTGCCAATTGGTGCATATTTTGAGACGTGTATTTTATTTTTTCTCGGGCTCATGTCATCCAAAATGATTGGATATTTTCCAAAATTCATATATTTAAAAATCTAAGAGCATTCACTGAAGTACAAAATTCGTTGCTTACTCGAATGAACCATAAAATAAATAATTTGGTTTTTTGAGTAATAATTCAATGTGTGTAATCCTCTAAAGTAAAAGTCTACAAATTTTTATCAAATCAGTATCGAAATATCAAATATTTCAACAAAATATCGACATTTCAAATCTCCATATTTAAAAAGAATACAATATACGATAGCAACCAGCCAACATAATTATACAGACCTTATACGAACCTGCAGACAGAGTAAAAAATAGGGAGTTAATAGATAGTAGGGATTTAAAATAATAACAACTTAAAAATAGTTTGAAATATTTTTTATTGTTTACTACAATATTGTTTCACCAAACTTTGGCTTCATCAAGTGATGACGGAGTAATGTTTACAAAATGATTACAGCGTTATATATTTTAGGGTTCAAATAGGGGGTGCTTTTACACATTTAGAAAAGACAAACCTATTTTTCTATATTTGTTCATTTCTAAAGCTTAAAAAAATTACGTTTCAATTACTACCAAACTTTAGGTAGAGACAATTTCAATCTTCAATACTCGGGTAGAATCATTAACACATTTGATTAAATCAATAAATTCTGAAATACTATATACACACAAATATTATTCATGTGGTACCTTTTTATACATAACAACTAAAATCCGATAATTTATATTTATTTGTATTGTTATTTACGTTCATATTATTACTATTGGCAATACTACTAAAAGCATCGTTAAAAGTTTGTTTATTAACAGCAGTAAAAGCATTTAATGTTTATTTTTATTGTTCACAAACATATAAAAACATATTAAACAAGTCGAAAACATTGTATTGTTTTGGAACTTTTATAATTTATATTTTAATATGTGATTGTCAAGACCTTATATCTGTTCATGGCATTCTTAATTTTTCAGTGGTGGAATAAAATTTGGTGATCTGGATGAAAAAGAAGGTGAGTTTGTTTTTAGTTTCTCAATTTTTCTCTGTAATGTTTATTAATATAGTTTAAGTTTGGATACGATAATGCTGAATAGGATCAATAATATAATACGTAAATGACTAGGAAGCTGGTATTAAATACCTAAATAAAAATGAAAAATTGAAGACTATTATTGTAATGATTTTTCAGAAGCACTTTTTTTGTGTTAAACCATCTCATGGGACCATTTTTTTAAATAGTGGCTAGCAAGAAAATATTTTAATTGATATTTTTATTGTGTGAATTGTGAAGAGTGTTAAATACTAGCACCACCTACGTTAACGCAAATTAAAAACTTATTGCCTCAGAATTCAATGTTCAACCATTTTAATTTATACTCCTAGACATCCTCTATTTACCTCTAATATCGTCATATCACATAGGACGAATTATATGATGATTAGCTGCTGGCAATAAAATATGTAGTTGTTAATATTATCTCTTTAATGTTACAAACTAATACATACAACCTAAATAATTGAAAAGAATAACTATATATACCAGAACCATCTAAATTGAATTATCATCTATCTAATCGTTATGTCTTTCTACCATCTTTTTGCGTTTAGTATGCCAGTTATTCTGTATTTTCCTTGTCATATATTTTGTTAACTCACAAACTTGTATATTGTTGTTACTGTACTTGGCAGTGCCAAAATCTTGTTTTTAAATTAAAGCCAAATAGCAAACAAACAAATAGTTAATTGATGAGGCTGATACATGTTGAAACTCCATATTTAACTGAATAAATAAAATACGTAAACTTAGTTTCAAAAATTATTTAATAATATCACTACAATATTGTTTCGCCAAACTTTGGCTTCATCAGGTGATGAGTAACTGAATATACAAAATTATTACAACATAATATATAGTGTCACAAAAGTATGGGATATGAGTGGGGGTATTTTATAAACTATAGCATTGTAACAACGGGGAATAATTAAACTGAGTCTGGTCGTTTAAAGCACGACCTAATTTACTATATCTATTACTTTCTAAGGTTTCTAATAAATGAAGTTTCTGTCCTTTGTCTTGTATATGTAAAACTTTGAAATCTCTATTGAATTCGTGTTCTTCATCTATGCAATGCGTTGCGAAAGTAGAGTCCGTTTTTTTACCCATATAACTTTCTTCATGTTCCCCGGTCCTTTGTTCAAAAGTACGGCCTGTCTGACCCACATTTAATTTATCCAAAAATACAAGAAAAGTTAGATAACAAATATAATGCTTTCACCTATATAGGACAACATCAATAAAAATAGGTAAACTAATTAAAAACGTTAAAAATGAGTCAATAGCACTTAAAACTAATAATTCAGTTCAAAAATATATTAGAAATGATAAAGATAAAACGGATAAAAGGTTGGAATCGGGGGTCTATATGTTGACTTGTGAGTGTGATAAGGTATATGTGGGTCAGACAGACCGTACTTTTGAACAAAGGGGAACATGAAAAAAGTTATATGGGTAAAAAAACGGACTCTACTTTCGCAACGCATTGCATAGATGAAGAACACGAATTCAATAGAGATTTCAAAGTTTTACATATACAAGACAAAGGACAGAAACTTAATTTATTAGAAACCTTAGAAATTAATAGATATAGTAAATTAGGTCGTGCTTTAAACGACCAGACTCAGTTTAATTATTCCCCGTTACAATGCTATAGTTTATAAAATACCCCCACTCATATCCCATACTTTTGTGACACTTTATATTATGTTGTAATAATTTTGTATATTCAGTTACTCATCACCTGATGAAGCCAAAGTTTGACGAAACAATATTGTAGTGATATTATTAAATAATTTTTGAAACTAAGTTTACGTATTTTATTTATTCAGTTAGCAAACAAACGTCGACTTATGTAAATCAATCAGTCATTTGTCCGATAAGATCGAAAATATAAAACGTAGGTGGTATAGGTAAATAGATTCCAAACAGACAATTTAGAGAAGAATAAATTAGAATTCAAAAAATAAAAAACAAACACATGACATACAAAACAAAGGAAATTGACGATTTTCTATGAATTTATGAAAGAAATTAAGAAATATACATTATTTATCAGTGTTGTTCTGTTACGCTACGGTGTGTAGACAGCGCGATTTTTAATCAGTGCTACTGATGATGATAACTTAGTTGTTGAAATACGTATTTAGCCCTCTTGTGCTTTAGTGTGGTGAAGGTGTTTAGTGTTTTTGTATCAATTTATGTTTATGTTTTTCCCCGAAAAATGGAAAAGAATTTCGGTACTGATTTATAGAAAAAAAAAACATCGTTAAATATGTTACTATAGATAATGAACAGATTTATTTATTTTCTCCACTATATCTTCGTCAGTTTGCATTAGAATACTTCTTTAGTTACTCTGTTTTAAATAAGTTTTATATAACATTTTCTTTGCGTTTGCCTGTTTGTTAAATGACTTCAGCCTAACAATAGGAAACCTGGAGTTCATAAATTTTTTTTGTTAACTCTCAAACTTGTATATAGTTGTTACGCTACATGGCAGTGCTAAAATCTTGTTTTTAAATTAAACCCAAATAGCAAACAAACGGCGACGTATGTAAATAATCAGTCATTTGTCTTGTAAGAGCGATAATATAAAACATAGGTGACGTGTAAATAGATTGGAAACAGATAACTGAAAGAAGAAGTTAGAATTCAATAAAAAAAACATAAACATGGAATACAAAATAATGGAAATTCACAATTTTCACTGAATTTACTTCTATTTACTCCGAACAAAGTATCTGCAGCTGTAAGATGAGTATGTATAGTGCCGATGTTTTTCCCCGAAAAATGAAAAAAAATTTCAGTGTCGATTTATTGAAAAAGTCATCTCTAAAATATATTTCTATAGATAATGAACAAATTTATTTATTTCCTCCACCATATCTTAGTCAGTTTGTATTAGAATACGTCTTTAATTACTCTGTTTTAAATCAATTTTATAAAACATTTTCTATGCGTTTCCCTTGTTAAATGGCTTCAACTCAGCAATAGGAAACCTGGAGTTTATAAAACTTTTTTGTTAACTCACAAACTTGTATATTGTTGTTACGCTACTTGGCAGTGCTAAAATCTTGTTTTTAAATTAAAACCAAATGGCAAACAAACGTCGACCTATGTAAATAATCAGTCATTTGTCTTGTAAGAGCGAAAATATAAAACGTAGGTGACGTGTAAATAGATTGGAACATCTTCTTTGCGTTTCCCTTGTTAAATGGCTTCAACTCAGCAATAGAAAACCTGCAGTTTATAAAACTTTCTTCGAAAATTATAAATTATGTCACAAAAACTTTACTCACATTCGACTAAAAATAAGTCACACTTTATTTGCATATGATTTATATGTTATTATTGACATGTTAATCATTATTTCATAAATACATACATTATATACTTACACCGCAAGGAAAACATCATTACTGTTCACAACTAATTCTTGGAACGCTCATTTGCATTTATGTAATTGCACAGGTTTCAATTTCCATTATCTACCTATAATTTTCTAGCGTTTGTATAAATGGTTAAATACGACACGTTCATTAGTTTCTGTCTGTCAGATGTTGCTTTGAAAGTTGCTCGGAGGAGCAGAGTGAGTTACGATTCTTTACAAAATTTAATTATTCAGTAGGGTGTCGATGATCTTTAGATAATATGATGACAGTAATAATGTATATAATATGTAAATATATATTTTTTTATTGTGATGTGTTTATTTATATACTTAATTATAATACTATTCATAAAAAATATGTCTATGTATTTGAATGAACAGGATGCCGAGATGATAGCCGAGCAGTGAAACTTATACTTTTCTTGTTTTCAGACTTTTTTTTAGCTTATCTACTAAATTCATTATACCTACTTTTTACAACAATGTTTAAATACTTCCATTTTGATGTAATTTATATAAAAAATTTCTATATATGTAACGTAAAACCCCATTTAGGTAATCTGGTATTTCATAATTTGTACATTGTAACATTTAACATTGTTTGTATTTAATTATCTTTTTAAATTTGCCAGACATATTTTTAAACATGACAGACTGGTCCTGAAGGATATTTTCTATAAAATATAGAAAGGTTCCATACGTCAGTAGCCATAAATTAAAATGTTTATAATGTACAGTTCTGTGCAATAAATTGGCGTACACTTAATATACGCTTATGTAAATATGACTTTTGTTTGAATACCTGTCATGTATGACAAATTGAATTGACGCTATAATTCCATTTGTCAACTTAACTTAAGCCATTTTCACAATGGCAAAATAATGTCAAAATTAACAATAAGACGTGTACGCCAATTTATTGCACAAAACTGTACATATTTAAAGCAAGGACTGTTGCCAACCCACTACAGAAGATTCCCCCTGAATGATCTGAATAATGCTTGAAAAAACCCTAAATTACACGACTAAACCCCTAAAAACCAGTAATTCAATTGTTATAAAAAAAAGTAACTGCTTTATATTATTGTGACAGTTATTTGTATAGACAAATGCATGTTTCCAGGAAATTCATGTTCATATATCTTAATTTGTAAGCTGGTGCTTGCTGCTTATTACTCATGACTATTATTGTAACATAATAAAAATAAACTTAAATATTTCTTTCTCAATATGCAATACTCAAGTATAACAGTTTTCAATGTCCTCTATAAATACCCCTAAGAAATAAAACCCCCCAAATTTCCCCCATGGCTCAAAAAAAACCCTAAATCTAGGGGAAAACCCCCCAAGTTGGCAACGCTGAGAGCAAGTTCTGTGTCCCTATGGATCCTTTTTATTTTATTTATTGGACAAGTAAATGAAGCATAGTGTACTAAATAAATCAGTTTTATCCGTTAATAAATTATGTTCAGATTCTTATTATGTATAAATATTTTTATAGGCGTTAATCAACTTCATGTTTTGCTGATGTAATAGTTATACCAAATAATACCAATGCTATTTTGAGAGAGATGTTATAAACACAAGTTGCATAACAACCAAATTTCTATAACACTAAATAAATACTGTCACACTTGTTTGAAAGGCGCTAATATTGTCACCAAATCGGACACTGTTGACGACTTAATATTATTGAGAAGGAATATTAACTGTTCTGATTGTACCGGGTGGCCAACTAAGAATGGCCGCCGGCTATATCTCAGAAACCAGTAGTCATATTGCTTCCGGGTAAAAAAATTTCAAGTAAAAGTGCCCAAGAGAAAATGCTGGAAATTATTTTGGAGTTTGTAAAATGTCCGCAAGGAGGAGAAACAGTCAGGATCAATGTTAAAATTTAGAATTTCTTCATATTTTTACTAATTAAGGGGTATTGAAAATTTTTAAATTTTATTCCTTACACATTCTTTAATACTTTTAGTCTTGTACATTTTTCACTATCTAGTGAAATAAAGTGGTGGGGGCAGTTCAAATGTTTTTTTGTATAAACTAGGATTACTCCCGTTTGGCCTAACCGATTTCAATAAGTTTGGTCTCATTTAAAATAGCCTTATTTGCTCTATAAACTGAACTTGTGTTTTTGTATCTCGAACTTTTGCCGTCACCGGTAGATGGCGTTAACTGAAATGTAAGCAAATATTAGGCCTTTTTTCAAAAAAATTAAATACAATGATATATTTCTTTTTACATAAGTTAATAAAGAATTAAAACCTCTACATTTTGGTAAAAAAACCAAATTTGTATGTTTTTTAGAACAGGAGATATTGGCAAAAATAGATGATAATGCATGAATTCTTTTGTTTTAATTGTCTTCTTTTTATTATATACGTAACATAAAAATACGCCCTCGTATATATAATAAATTCAGTAAAATTCTAACAGCAGACCAAATAATAAAATGTCCAAAAGCGGAAGAAATTTGAAAGGCATTCCTGTAACACCGATGCAAAATATATAAAAATATATTAAATAAAAAAAAATTATAACATTTCGTTATTTCCTGTTTAAGAAACCAAAATTACATAAATTTAATTTTATGGAAACGTTCGAAAAACATGTATTACAATTTTCTTATACTATGATTTACTATACTAACAATTAATACTAACACTATCAGAATAAAGCTAATATTAAACACTAAAATAACTACAATTACATTACTGTAAAGATTGGTTTGCAAAATTTTTAATGACGGCCTAATTGTTCAAAATGCCGTCCATCATTGTTAATGCAAGCCTGCAACTTTTGCGCGTGGATAAAACAGAAGTTTCAATTTCCGCCTCCGATATGTTTCGTACTGCTGCTATAATTTTCTCCAGCATATTTTGTCTTGTTGTAGGCCGGTATTCAAAAACAATGTCCTTAATTCTCCCCCAAATATAAAAATCTAGGATGTTGAGATCTGGTGACCTGGCGGGCCAGGGAAATATACTACCCCGTCCAATCCACTTGCCAGGAAATGTCTGATCTGAGAAATCCCGGACGCTTGCAACAAAATGCACCGGGCACCCATCGTGCTGAAAAAACTTATCACGACGAATGTCCAGAGGGACATTTTCTGTTAGGAGGAGCAGCTCATTCATAAAAAAATTTAAATAAACGTCTCCAGTAAAATGTCGGTTAAAGAAAACGGGTCCAATAATTTTACCTCCTAGAATACCGCACCACACGTTTACCGACCAGCGGCCTTGATGCTAAAGTTCCTGCATCCAACGCGGATTTTTCCTGGACCAATAGTTCATATTGTGCAAGTTCACACCACCATTGCTACTAAATGTTGCCTCATCCGTCCCTAGTACGCGAGAAAGAATTTCGGGGGTTTCCGCTACCATATTTAATAGCCATTGACAGTAGTCAATCCGGCGATCGAAATCTTCAGCCGTTAAAGCTTGATGAAGAACGATGTAATAAGGATCATCCTGAAAATAATATGGCAAACGTGAACGAAACTGCGAGATCAAATTTATCCAAACTTGTTGGACACTGTTTAGGTAACTTACTATTATAAAGTATTACTGTGGTCTATATAAATGGTATCGGATAAAAATGGCTGTGACCGGTAAACCGACAATAAATAAGCAGATGGATGTATGAGTTAAACTTAAGGGAACCGAGTACGGAACGTTAAAAACAACTGTTATGCTTAATGCTTAAAAATATTAAAACAAACTGTAGGAGATATAGCAAATCTAACAAAGGCCTTACAAAAATAATCTCGAAATAAAGTTTATTTTATTTTTAACTTAAATCTTTCAATATATTTTGGACCGTAGTTCTACAAATGCCCACCTCTCCACTTGTGGTTTCGTTCACTACATGTGGATTAAATACAATATATTCTAATACTTTTATAGCATTTTCTTCGGTTCCGCCAGTAGGTTGCCTTCTTTACACCGGAAGATTAATATTTCCGGTGGTCCTAAGCCTTTCCGCTAATCTACGAAAAACACTGCTCGCATAATGTCTTCCAGGGAACTGCATAGCATACACTCTGGAAGCAATTGTAGAATTTCGAATGAATTCGAAACAGACACCAATCATATCGAATGCCTCTTCATTCGCTAACCGCATCTCAGTAAAAAAGAAGTTCTCCCAAACACAAAAAAGTAAACGGAATCAATCAAAAACTGACAATAATATTTATTATTTTCACAACTCGTCGTTTTAACACAGAGTTATTGTTTTATTTTTTCATAGCTTACTTTTTTATTGTCAATGGTATATCTTTTGGATTAAAATAAGTATTAAAAATAATCTTGCTTTATTAAACAGGGTCTTTCAAAAAATTTTTTTCTTGATAATAATAATATATTAGATAATAATAATTTATGTAGCTCAAAATGGTTAGCTTCATAAAAAAAGGCCAGTAAAAGAGGAGAATTTATGAATTTTGATCTATTTTTTTCAATATCTCCTGTTCTAAAAAACATACAAATTTGGTTTTTTTACCGAAATGTAGAGGATTTAATTCTTTTTTCGCTTATGTAAAAAGAAACATATCATTGTATTTAACTTTTTTGAAAAAAAGCCTAATATTTGCTTACATTTCAGTTAACGCCATCTACCGGTGACAGAAAAAGTCCAAGATACAAAAACACAAGTTCAGTTTGTAGAGCAAATAAGGCTCTTTTAAATGAGACCAAACTTATTCAAATCGGTAAGGCCAACCGGGAGTAATCCTAGTTTATTTAAAAAAACATTTAACCTGCCCCCACTACTTTATTTCATTAGATAGTAAAAAATGTGCAAGACTAAAAGTGTTAAAGAATGTGCAGGGAATAAAATTTAAAAATTTTCAATACCCCTTAATTAGTAAAAATATGAAGAAATTCTAAATTTTAACATTGATCCTGACTGTTACGCCCCCTTGCGGACATTTTACAAACTCCAAAATAATTTCCAGCATTTTCTCTTGAGCACTTTTACTTGAAATTTTATTACCCGGGAGCAATATGACTACTGGTTTCTGAGATATAGCCGGCGGCCATTCTTAGTTGGCCACCCGGTACATCAGAGGCCGAGGATATAGTGTGCTGTAATAGAAAAATATATTAAAAACGGACAAGATATAAATAAGTAACGAACGAAATAAAAATCAATAATAAATTGATGCCAGGACATTGTTTTCCAGCCCATTACTAATTAATAATTGCTGGAAAACAATATTAGTAATATGTATTGAACGTTAGGATATACTTAATCTTGGACAGAATTCATAAGTGTCGATGGTCTCCTGGGGAATAATAGCGGGCACTCTAGAGACAATATAATAAAGCGTCTGATGTAATGAAGAGAACATAGGGAGTTCGAGAAGATGCTAATATTTTCATTGTAATTTAAAGATAAAGAGGTGGACAGTAAAGGTTCTGGCAATGACAAAATATAATACACACAAATCTTGATATTAATTGAAATCATAATCAGAATGCTGATTTTACGTGGCTGAAGATGATATATAATAGTACGTAAATCCAACACCAGGTAAGATCTTCGAGGAAGAAGGCGGGTCGGACCACTGACAGTGTGAATGATTTTTACTAGGCGATTAAGGAATTGACGTAATGTTAATATAGTAATTAATATTTATTATATTTGAAAATATATAGAAGATATGTTGAAAGAAGGAATACTTTGTGTGAAATAATCTATCGTAGTTACCTGGCAAAGAAAGAAAGGTCTTAGTTTTATTGCATTGCCGACATCTTTAAAAGAAGAATCTTTGCTAGAAAATCGTTTAAACTCAATATTTGTCTTTGTTGAATTGAAATGTTTAAATTGGACTTGAAAACAAATATTTTAAATGATTTAATTTTAAAAACAGCTAATCCTAGTTGGTATAATAACATTATGTTAATAATCAGCAATACTAATAATAATTCATAACATTTCACACCTGATCACCAATTACAGGGAATTTGGGATTTTCAACCACGAATTATCATTTAGGAACCATAAACTACTATTATGTACCTGTGATGCGACTTCAGTTCGTGCCTCTGCGCATTCGCCAAGGAATGAGCAAAACCAACCGGATTATAAGACACGATTGCACTGCATCACCAGCCTAGCAAAATGCTCCAAACGCACTTCTAAATGCTATATGGTTTGTGATTCAGGAACCACATTAAAACGCCACATAAATCACATTAAATGTGTACATCTATTATAAGTTTTTATTCGTCAGCATTTAAATGGTTTACGATGGTTATTAACGTTTAATTGACCAACTTTATTTTATAACGACAAAAACAGTATAATCAATAAAACTTAATTAAACATCGCCAAAACATTTTGTTTGTATATATCTATTACACGCTCTTATTGGATAAAAAGAAAGAAAAGGTTCACAATAGTAAGAAAACAACAATAAGAATTGTTATAATAGTAAAAAATTCCGTAATTAATACAACAGATTTGATAGGGAAAAAAATAGCCAAGTCATTTGTCACGCCGACTGAAATATAACATTAGACGCAGTTGATAGACAAAGTAATTATTCACTCATTCTAGAACAAAAGATATCACCTTACCTTGTTTTTCTAATGTTTCAAATACTTGAATATATAATTTGATAAGTAGTGTGTTCTCGCTTATTTAATTGCCATTAAAATAATAATGAGAAACACTAAGATAAAAAGTTTTATTTTTTATTTCTTTACCATTCCATTTAATTAAGGCTACATATTTATATTTATCTGTTTTTTTTAATGCAATGCATTAATATCTTATTCACTGCTGTATACCCTGGTTTGGCGACTTCTTTTAATTCCTATTATAGGCGATTCGTTTTAGGAAATGCAGCGTTCCCGTGGCAGTTGTTGCATCTAGCAGACGAATCGGGAAATCTTCGCGCTCCAACTGTTCACATCGGAACAGTTGAGAAGTAGGCTGACAGCTTATTTCATCATTTCTCATCTGTACTTATGACTGGTATCATATGTTAATATGATTACAGATACAGATAAGGTCATGTTCACATCCACTGCTTAACATAAATTAAGGTAGTAGTATGAGAAATTTGCTGCACAATTCGCCACAGTTATTTTATGGTTTTGTACTTATCATGAACGACGGCGCTATGCTCATTTATATGACAAAAAGCGGTCGACTTTTAACCACAAAGACAGGAGTTTGACAGCCAAGACGCACTAAACGTAAATTAAGTTAATTTTGTGTTAATTTTACCGTACGTTAAGTAAGGTTTCAGGAGATGGTAACGAGGCTTTAAAGTTTATGTTGATAGTTTTCAAAATCACTGTTAGAACACTCTTTTAAATTGCTTGATTGTGTAAAGATGTATTTTCGTCAGTTGAATTTCTTATCTAAGCATGCCAAAATATTTCAAATCACCAACGTGTTTTAATTGTTATCAGTTTAATGGCAGTGGATGGCAGGCGTTTTTAGATTGCTCGCATTTGTTTTTATTACCCATTCTGTAAACTACATATTTTTCTGATAAGAAAAGAGAAGAGCGTACTGTCACCGAAAATAGTGTTGTCATTCTATATTTTGGCATATCGGCAGTATACAGGGTAATCCAAATTAAGTGTTCACCATTGGTAACTTTGTTATTATTAAAGATACAAGATTGCTTAAATTAGCAAACTTGTAGTACTTTTAACGCTCTTTAAGATGGAAGAATAAAAAAACAAATGAGCAACGCGTTTTCGAGTTTTGCCGAAAAATATTTTTTTTTCAAATGGAAACCCCTGTATATTATATCATTTTCTGCTAGAACTTTAATTTTTAATCAAAAAATCTTATAAGAAATCTTTTACTGGGATTAAAAATACTTGTTATAATGAATAAACGAAAACAGCTAAATTAGTTTTATAAACTTTATTTTATACATAAACTTATCATTAAAAGAAAATAAAAATCACTGATTTTTTCATAGAAGATGTTCCTATCCATGAAGTGTTAAAAATAGTATTTAGAAGTTGATGAGTACCTCTGTAGTTGTGCGCAGGTGCGCCATCCTGCTGAAAATGCAGATTATGTCTACTTATGAGATCCAGATCGTCTAAGAAATTATTCAAAATTTCAGTCAAAAATTCTATGTACAGTTTTGTGCAATAAATTGGCGTACACGTCTTATTGTTAATTTTGACATTATTTTGCCATTGTGAAAATGGCTTAAGTTAAGTTGACAAATGGAATTATAGCGTCAATTCAATTTGTCATACATGACAGGTATTCAAACAAAAGTCATATTTACATAAGCGTATATTAAGTGTACGCCAATTTATTGCACAGAACTGTACCTTTCACCAGTTAGAGTGCCCTCATAAAAGAAAGGGCCAACAATCCATGAACCGATTAAACCGCACCAAACTGAAACGGACTTGTGGACGTCTTGGATTTACTAAAAGAAGATTTTCCTTTGACCAGTAATGATGATTTTTTTTATTGTACAGTTCTGTGCAATAAATTGGCGTACACTTAATATACGCTTATGTAAATATGACTTTTGTTTGAATACCTGTCATGTATGACAAATTGAATTGACGCTATAATTCCATTTGTCAACTTAACTTAAGCCATTTTCACAATGGCAAAATAATGTCAAAATTAGCAATAAGACGTGTACGCCAATTTATTGCACAAAACTGTACATTCCAGAATTTGAGAAATTCGATTCATCGGTCCATAAAATATAACGAAAGTTGTTTACATTTTGGCGACAAAAGTTAAGATACCAGTGGCAAAAAAACATTCTTCTCTCTGGATCCCCTGGCAAAAAACCTGAACTGGTTTGTACTTATAAGGAATGAATTTCTGTTTCTTCAGAATCCTATGCACAGTACCGTGACTCAAATCAGATTCATTGACAATATCTAGTATGGAATTCTCACGGTTGGCCTCAAAATATGCGATAACTGCAATTTCCGTGGCCTCGCTTTTTATAAAAGTCCTTTTCGTCCTTGTTTTGGCAAAAACACTCTCATTGCCTCTAAATTTTCGGTAGAGTCTCAGAAAATATTGCTCATGTGGTTGTGTTCGGAGTGGATATAATTCAGCGTAGTGTTCTTTTGCCCTCATAGAGGATTTTCTGCACACTAAATAAGATTCTAACATATCACACTTTTCTGAATGGGTGAAAATCATTTTTTGTCAAATTAATAACTAGCACAATGAAACTTATGAGTGAAAAACTAATAAAACTGTACTAATATTTGACGTTTGGTAGAAAGACTTATCGTCGTTTTCATAGATACATAGAAATGCACTTGACTTAGCTGTTTTTGTGTATTCATTATAACTCAGGTATTTTTAATCCCAGTAAACAATTTCTTATAAGATTTTTTGTTTAAAAATTCAAGTTCTACCAGAAAATGATATAATATACAGGGGTTTCCATTTGAAAAAAAAATATTTTTCGGCAAACTCGAAAACGCGTTGCTCATTTGTTTTTTTATTCTTCCATCTTAAAGAGCGTTAAAAGTACTACAAGTTTGTTAATTTAAACAATCTTGTGTCTTTAATAATAACAAAGTTACCAATGGTGAACACTTAATTTGGATTGCCCTGTATATTAAATAGGGTAGGGTCAAGTCCAGTACATTGTGGTACCTTAGACATTACAAGACATACTTGATGCTCAACGAAAGCACAGTGCCGGATCTAGGAAATTTCTTAAGGGGGGCAAGTCAGCACCATGCCGCCCTTGTAGCTATTTTCAGTATATAGGTAATGCAGTAATAAATTCCATTTTGCCGCCCTCCGGAGATGACGCCCGGGGCAATTGCCCCCTTTTGACCCCCCCCCCCCCTCAATCCGGTACTGCGAAAGCACTAGGATCTTAAAACGTTGTATCGTAGGTTGTGTGATCTGATAAGAAAGTACTATTTCAAGTTTAACGCCAAACTTCGTCGAACGATTATATAATATCTAAAAAGCCAGCTGTAAAATCCCTTTGGAATCTGAATTTTATGATTTTGTTCTATTCTTCTGTTATTTCAAAAATAGGAAATTGGCTGAAATTTATCTTTGATTTGACTTATCTACTCTAATGTTACGAATATTATTAGTAAATGATATTAAAAATAACATTTGTGGTTGTTATACAAATTACTGAATTTGACATGATTAGAAAACATTGATTTAATGTTATACACTGTAACCGCGATATTTTCAACTATGCTTAATTCTTGAATTATCACGCTTGTCACTTCACAGATTTTAAAAAATTAATGAAAATTATTTATTTGTTATAAGAAAATATAAGTAACTTTTTAAGATTAATTTAGTTCTGCTGTGTATAATGTAGGTCATGGTAACTCTAGTTTTTACATTAATAAGTCGTAATAGGGTTTATTCGTATCTAAAATTCTATAACTCGACGCAAAAAAGTAGGTATTTTTAAATAGTAAATTATTAGTACTTTACATTGGCATATAAATGTAGAAACTTTTTATGGTTTATAATTTTTATCTTTAGCGAATGGTTTATACGAGGGGTGGTTTTTATGTTCCCGGACTAGACATTTTTCAATTTTAATATAATTTTTCATAATAGTGTTTTATTATGATATATGCCTTTGACAATTTACAAAATAATTGCAGCAGTATTAGTTTTAATTTCTGTCAGTTTGTGTTGTCACGTATCCAAATGCACAAACTTTAATATCGAGCAGTTCTAAAATTTTTGACAAAACAAGGAGAATCTCCAAAAATTATTCGTGAAGAAATGTTGGCTGTATACGAAGAGGATTGTCCTTCAAAATCGACTATTTCCGAATGGTCAAAATTGTTTAAACATGGCCCAGAATCACTGGATGATGATCCCCGTCCAGGTCGGTCTGTTGACGTGACCACCGTCGATGTTATTGAAAAAAGCAAGTGTTTGGTACTAGAGGATGCAAGATTAAAGAAACGATAATTTGCAGTTTCATTAGGAGTTTCAGAAAGCACGGTTTTCAGAATTCTACACGAATGCCTTGGAATGACAAAAGTTCTAGCCCTTCCAAGAAGTTTAGAGTCACCACTTCTGCAGGAAAAATAATGACAACGATTTTTTGGGATTGTCAAGGAATACTAATGATTGATTATCTACGTAATGGTAGTACGGTAACAGGAGAGTATTAGATTAGTACATTGCCTAAGAGATTATTAAAGCGAAAAGGCAGTATAAACTGACGCAAGGTGTCCTGTTGCTTCACGATAATGCACCAGTCCGCAAATCAAAACTTGCATAAGCTGCCGTTGCCGAATGTGACTTCACAAAAATTGACCATTCGCCCTATAGTCCAGATCTCCCTCCATGTGACTCTTTTTTGTTTCCTAATCTCAAAAGAACTATAATTAAGGGGAACAAAATTTAGGGACGATGACGAACTTATAGCGGCTGTTGAAAGGTATTTTGCAAACAAACCAACAGAATTTTTTTATAATGAATTAGAGATGCTATTAAAACAATGTAATACTTGCATCCCAACGCAAGCGAGTTATATTGAAAAATAAATTTTTATTGCTGTTCGAAACTTTTTTTTCATGCCTTGGCTGAGAATAAAAAACGCCACCTTGTAAATACTAAAGAATTATAAAGGCTTTTAGTATTGAAAACATTAAATAAATTATTTTTCTTTCTTTGTTCTGAAAATGTCCTCGTTGATTTTTAATGGAAGTTCATTCAATGTTCATATACCGGGTGTCTGTTTAAGCTCGGCCACCGGCCACATCTCTGCAACCGCTTATCGTATAACCTGGCGGAAAAATTCTTGATAGTAAAATGGATGACGGAAATTACAACACAAATATTTTTAAGTTTCCAAAATGATCGCAAGGGGGCGCAATTCTCAAAATAAATTAAAAATTCGATAATTTTTCATTAAATTCTAAATTAAGATAGGTTAGAAATTTTACTTGTAAAATTTTTAGACGTTTTTATACAACTTTCATTTGAAACTTTTTGATCTAACTCCCATACGAAGGGGAGAGTAGAGGGGGTATGTCTGCGTACAAAAGTCTGTATAATTTTGGTTTGCACCAACGGATTTTAATGATTCTGGGCTCATTAGATAGAGAATTTTACAAAGATTGAAGGATATATAGCACAAAATTATGTGGTTGTCAAAGAAAATGACAGGGGGCGCTGTCCTCAATGTATGTATATTACTTTTTTTTTCTTTACAATTTTAAATGGAACGGTATATTTTTAATATCCTAATATTGAGGCACATAAAAAACTGAAGAGAATGATGAAAACCGGAAGTTGCTACCTTTTTTCTTGACGAAGATATAGTCATACGAAGACAATCCAAAAAAAAATAAACAAATAGAAATTTATTTTTTTAATTTTAAAGTGTCACTAGACAGTGTATAGTTCGCTTTCACTAAATATTTTCATCATAGTCTTCCATAAATGTATTTATTTAAATCTTCTCACCGATTTTTTAATTCTTGCATATGTTACATTGAATTATCCTCTTAAATGTTTTCAAATTCTCTAGCTATTTTTAAATTTCATGTCTTGTCTTTTTAGACATTGAAATAAAATAATAATAATCGTAATAATAATAATATATCTTTATTACCCAACAGATATAGGTAGATCTAATTATAGGAAAACAGCGAAAATAATTTCCATAACTCATGAACTAAGTAGACAATAACGAGGAAAAAGACAATATAATATGCATTAGAACTTCAACTTAACAAATGTTCACAGTGTTCACCTTCATTTTCAATACACGTTTACTTGTCGATTAATAGAGAGCAGAGTTACTTCCATTTCGGAGGCAGCAATTGTTATACTCGCCTTTTTGTAATGTCTTTTATTCTGCCCCATAAATAAACATCAAGAACATCTGGCAAGGCGAATAAAAACGCAATAATGTCTTCTTTCGATATAATTTAGGGAATATTGCCCCGAAGCCAGAATGCATTTTCAAAGCATTGAATATACATTCTAATAATGCTTCAAAGTTAGAATGCGACATTTTACAAACTTAATAATGCTGTGCAGGTGTCCCAAAAGGCTTAATTTGCCAAATACCTAGAAAAAGTTTAACTACATGTGACACTAATATCTTTGCATTTCGATTTTCATGGCCTACCTTGGAAATCTCATCATAATGTAATTTAGTATCACCGTGCATGTCTTGACAAGACATGCACGGTGATACAAGACAGTCTTGTTGTATGATGGAAATTAAAAAAAAAAAGCAAACTACACTGTTCACTATTATTATTATTTTATTTCAATGTTGGAAAGATAAGAAATGATATTTAAAAAATAATAGCTTCAGTATTTAAAAACATTTAAAAGGAGAATCTAACGTAACATATGCAATGAATTAAAAAATCGATGAAAAGATTGAAATAAATACATTTAGGGAAGAGTATGATAAAATTTCAAGTGAAAACGAACTATGCATTGCCTAGAGACCCTCTTAAAATTAAAATAAAATTATTACTCCCAATAAATAAATAAATTTATATTTAAAAAGTTTTATTTTTCTGGATTGTCTTCGTATGACTATATCTTCGTCAAGAAAAAAGGTAGCAACTTCCGGTTTTCATCATTCTCCTCAGTTTTTTATGTGCTTTAATATTACGATATTAAAAATATACCGTTACATTTAAAATTTTAAAGAAAAAACAAGTAATATACATACATTGAGAACAGCGCCCCCTATTATTTTCTTTGACAACCACGTAATTTCGTGCTGCATATCTTTTAAGTCTTTGTAAAATTCTCTATCTAATGAGCCCAGAGACAGTGGCGGCTGGTGACCGCGTTTTGGCGGTGCAGTTGCGTGGACGGGACTGGTTCGTTTGTTGTCGGTGATATGCTCGACATCTGGGAGTACATCGCCGCTAATGGGCGAGTCGGTCTTATCTGTGTGGTTGCTCACGCCCCGAGCCGCTACTGCCCAGAGACATTAAAATCCGTTGGGGCAAACCAAAATTATACCTACTTTTGCATGCAGATATACCCCCCTCCACTCTCCCCTTCATATGGGAGCTAGATCAAAAAGTTTCAAATAAAAGTTATATAGAAACGTCTAGAAATGTTCCTAGTAAAAATTTTAATCTATCTTAATCTAGAATTTATTCAAATATTATCGAATTTTTAATTTACCTTGAGAAGTGCGCCCCCTTGCGATCATTTTGGAAACTTAAAAATATTTCTTTTGTAATTTCCGTCGTCCATTATACTATCAAGATTTTTTCCGTCAGGTTGTACGACAAACGGTTGCCGAGATATAGCCGGTGGCCGAGCTTAAATAGACACCCGGTATACATATTTCTACTGTTCTGCAGTATTAGAAAAAATCTAAATTTAGATATTGGGTGAATTTTAAAAATAAAGTAATTCAATTTGGTTATCAATAACTTTGAATTGAAAGTTTCCGTAGACCAAGAAAATATGTGCATAATTAATTCCAATAAGCAATCAGTAATTTTTTTTCAAATTGGAAACTGTGACGCACTTTAGATAAATTCTGAATGGATAAGATGTTCGTCCAGCGTACAAGCGAGCCTCCAACACTCATTATAATAAATTGAAACGTTCAGCTTGGCAAGATATCAACAATTCGGCAGATATATATTTCTTCCAAATTTACAATTACAAGTTCCGGCTATTTTTGGCATTTAAATGTATGTAAAAGTACTACAGACTGATGACATTCACAAAATATATATATATGTATATAACTTTGTACTTCACATTTCTGTACAGAATAATATATTCAAAATAAATGTTAAAATGAAGATTAATTGAATTTTTAAATATCCACACTCAAACGCATATTAGCATACTTACCTTGTATTTTCCTACTTGTGTCAGACATACCAGACGGGATTTGCTGGCAATTTTTAAAATTTATGAATACAGATATTATAGATGTCTGTCGTACATCACTACTGGTCACTGGACTAAGCTGAAAATAGTTTGGTGAGTATCTTTTTAATGGAGTGACATTTCACATAAAAATGCCAAGTTAATTTATGCTCTCTCCACTTCATTTCAATTTTGTGTATTTAATACATACCAGCCTGATGAACAATTTTCTGGAACTGGATATAAACATTGGCATATGCATTGAGTTAATAATATAATACATACTTATATAGATGACTTTTATTTATCTACAAATATATACAATACACAAAACATAACACTTACAAAGAAAATTTAATATTTCAATTAATAATATTAATTTTGAAACAGTCCATGAAGCACTTTTGAAGAGAGTAATATTCTTTATCCATTAATATTTCCTTTAAAATTCTCCTGAATTTTTGGGAAGCTTGCATTTTTTAGATTTTATGATAGCCCATTAAAAGTTGTTAATCAGCTCCATTCGCAAAATATATAATTCTAAAAACAAATGGTACTCATTAGTCAGTGAAAAGTACTAAAAATTTACTATTTAAAAATACCAATTTTTTTGCGTCTGTGAGCGATATTGCGAAAGTCATGGAATGTTATATTTGAATAAACCTGATTAGGTACGACATTATTATATTAAAAATATGAGTTGCCTTGACTTGTATTACACATAGCATACCTTAGTGTGGCCGATAAACGTTACTTATAATATTTTCTATTTATAAATATGTAATTTTCACATTTTAAAATGTATTAAGCTACAATCTTGAAGTATTTTTTGACGTGTAGAATATTCAGGCATATCGAGTTTCTACTGTAATGTTTATAGGTCATTTGAAGCTCGACTTGATATGTATACAAAAGAGGAAGGCGATAATTTTGAATATTTATTAGTTTTCTTTAGTATTCATTACTTTAAATATATTTGTTTTTATGTTTTATACATTTTTCAGTAATAACTTAACTAAAAGTATTTATGCATTTTTTAATTTGTTAGGTGATGACTTATTATTATTTCCTGAATTTTCAAGCTTGTCACTTCAAAAGCTTTAAAAATTTAATGAAAATTAATACTTATTTCTAGAAAGAAAATATTATAAGTAACTTTTTTTGAAGAAGAAATAACATTCTATTATAATTTTTACAATATCGGCTATAGGCGCAAGGAACTGGTATTTTTAAATAGTAATTTTTTAGTACTTTTTAGTGGCATGTAAATATACAGGTTGTTCTAATTAATTTGTTTTAGAATTTTTTACTTTTGCGAATGGTGTGCAACACTAAAGAACATGCTGAATACCGAAATGATATCTCTACTAATTGAGCCCAATTTTTGACAAAGTATATTTCAGAAACAGTTTGAATTGACGAATACAAATTAATGTCAGTTTAATGAGCTCCTAAAGGGATATCCTAAAATGTATAAAAAATTTATACCGTTCCATTAAGAAAAAACATTTATGTATAAATGAAAATATTTGGAAATTATAGAGCTCATGATTATCTAACATTTTTGTGTTAGAACATTTTCGCTCTGTGCACAATTACTTAATAGATTTTGCTGCTTCGCTGGGAGCCCCTGTATATAAAGAACAATATTGCGTCATAATAGGCGTATTTTTTTGATGTATTCTTTAACTCAGCAAAGAGATGATTAAGCGTGAGTCGAAAATTGTAAAATAAAACGTTTTTTATAGGTTATAAAAATATTGCCCTTCACAATACTTCAGCCAAATACGTCTATTTTCCATTTTCTAGAAATAAAATGTATTTGTTTCATATAATCTATAGAACTTCCAAATTCTATCAAATTTAAGACCAAATCAAAACATACCTACTGCGTAGATGCAATTTACAAGCTTAACAAAGCATCTACTTGTGGATAAGTTCTTCATTGGTAAGGGGGTAATAAAATAACTTCTAAATAAATCTCAAAAAATAAATTAAATAGCAATATAAGTATTGCCGAATTTGTCAGAGATGGACGGTAAAAAGGACACAGCTATGGTATAATTTTTTGTCCCAACAAAGAGATATGAAAAACGTTACCTAATCTGCGCGCATGCGTTCATTCAAAATGCTATCAACAATACTAAAAATTCACATTTTATCAGGTGTCTGGAACAAAAAAAAAAAATCCCGGTTAACTACATTCTTAATTGCATTTTAGTACTAATCGGTGTTGGAAAAACACATTTGCATTAGTCGGTATTTTAATCGACATTTTAATCAACGTTGGAAAAATCCTTCTTTTCAAAGTAGGCTTTATACACAGTATAATTTTAACTAACTCTGTATTATATATAAAAAATATCATCAAGACATAAATCAAGGTGAGTGTATAGTTGTGTTCCCATTGAATTACTAGAGAAAAATCTGTGTAAGTTCTCCTATTATTTATTGCGATAATAAAAATCTGTTAGGGCTTTATATATAGCTACTATCCGTTTGACGTAATCACGTTCACAAAAACTTCGAGTTCACATACGTTGGCATAGACAGAAACACACGAAAACAAAAACAATAGGATGGGCTACGCAAAACGATTCTCGAGCGTCCGTCAAATTTTGATTTGACGCTCGTTATTGGGAGTGAACATCACATGGTTTATTTGGCGAGCAACGTTGCTGAAAATACAACTTCCGTACGTAAGTACGATAATGTTAGATTTTCTAAAGGGGGCGTACATCTTTGTTTATAGTCTGTGTTATTAGTTACTAGTCGTCCAGGGCACGTATTCCTATCGGTTTCCTGCCAAAATTTCTACAAAACACTCCCTCGATCTATTATTCTATACTTACGACTATACATATGTATAAATATTTATTGCTATTAAAGGATATTTACTTTACACTGTTAAGTTGATGATATATGATGACGATTATGGTATTTTAGCCCTGTTTTATGTGCAATTAGAAAATTGCCACGTGTTTTTTATATTTGCTAAGCGTTTGTTCTTACATAAGACTTTGCAAATAGGATTATCGTAATTCAATTTAGGCACTGTGGAGGGCTGAGATTTGCATAAAAATAATTTCTAGAATGAGAAAACTCGATTATTACTATTAACTTTATATTTTAAAACCATAAGGCAATAAAAATCCCTAACCACAAAAAAATTAAAATAAACTAAATATATATTTTGGCAGTCTTCATCAGAAAACCTGAAACGAAAAAGAAAGCAGTGTTAAACATAGCATTTCTTAACTGAGATATAACTTTCATGCTCTTCACAAAGTTGCTATGCGCTAAAACACTGATTTTTTATTTTTAGTTCTTTATTGAAGATGGAAATTCAGATGCCGAAATACATAATTTATTTTAATTTTACTGCGGCTGAGGATTTTTGTTTGTTTTTTTCTTTTAGACCTTACTACACAACACCTTCAAATGTTTATTAGAGTCTCTCTAATTATGTGAGGTCTAGTTTTCAATTTACTTGTAAAAGTATTCTCAGTCTGAATCCATTTGAGAAACTAATTAAATGTCGATTGCTTGTGACGGCGAGAATATATCAATTATAAGACACAGTAAGGAGTTTTAACGTATTTACGTGTTGTGTATTGAATCTAAAATCAATAACCATTAATTAATATAATTATAATAATAGAAAAGTTAGTGGAAGCTAAAAGCACTTAGCAACTATTTTTATCAGCGAAGACCTGGACTATTGACTTCGATGGGTTTAGAAGATTAGCGATTGTCGCAGAGCAGGTACAAAGATAGCATTGAAATCATTCACCATATCCGCCAACGCTTGCTCTTTGTCAATAATATTGAATGTATAAGAAAGAATTTTTGGACATGAATAATAAAGAGCAGAGGACCCAAAATGAATTCATGTGGGACCCCACTGCGATGGTACTTAAGGAACCTTTTGATGCGCTAACACGTGCTAGGACATATTAGACAGACCCAGAACAGATAAGAAGACGTTGTTGTCTAAAGTGTCGAAAGCCTTGCTGAAGTCGAGAAAGCGAAAACAGAAGCTTTACCATTATCGAGAGCAGATAAATGGTCAGTAACATTCAGCAGGCAAGTGGTTCAACTGTGTTTGGATCTAAATCCAGACTGTGAATCGGATATAATGTCGTGAAGCATGTGATCGCAGCTGAGAGCTGATAACTTTTCTCAAGACTTTAGACCTATCAAGAAGTAAGCTAATAAGACTCAGTGAAAACTGTTGAGCATGAGATTTCTTAGGAAAATGAACAATTATTGCGTTTTCTAACAATTCTAACAATGTGTTATATTTTCCAATATTAATATTGTGCATTAAGCAGTGATGGTAACCCTGACTTTTACTAGATCGGTAGAAAGGTCGGCAATATTCGGTAGATTAAAGAAGTTACAGCTTTTTTAGGAATATCTTCTTTTATTTATTATTTACAACAATATATAAGTAACATCCATTAAATAGAACATAAAATTTGAAAAAGAATTTTTTAAATACATCTCATTTTACAAAAAATTACTCGTTTTCGCCATCTTCATAGAGTGTATGCTTATCCATTCGCAAAGTTAGTTTTTTTTCAATTGGAAAATCAA
Organism: Amphimallon solstitiale; assembly: GCA_963170755.1. Classification (NCBI taxonomy): domain Eukaryota; kingdom Metazoa; phylum Arthropoda; class Insecta; order Coleoptera; family Scarabaeidae; genus Amphimallon; species Amphimallon solstitiale. The sequence goes on from OY720680.1 coordinate 61,595,010, forward strand.
AGCAACTTTTATTTCCAATGTAATGCTTAGCAAGAATTAACTCGTTGATTGTATCCGTACGTAGCTTGTTTATCTGTTTAGTTTTTAAATTATTGACCGTAGAAAAAATTCTTTCAACATTGGCCGAAGAAACAAAGTAAATTAAAAACAAATTTTGTATGACAATTAAATTTACGGTTCCGTCGCCGAATGTCGTCGTTTCTACTTTTTGCCAAAATAATTCTACTTTATCAGAAAAAGAGTTCATTTCGTAAGTATTTCTGAATATATGCCATTCATTGTCCAAAGTCTGAAGTCGGAATTGTATAAAAAATGCGAGTAAATAAGTGCTATGCCGGTAATAGATTGAATTGATCCTGATTTTACAACTACTGGATCTAAAAACTGAAATTTTTCCAAAGCATTATTCTTTAAAGGAAACTGTTTAATTATTTGATCACATCCTTCTACATAAAAATCCAAGCATCTTAGTCTAAAAAAGGATAATTGTTCTTTGGTTAAGTGACGTGCTGGATATTGCTTGTATCACTTTCACGCCAAAATACATATCCTCAATCTGCAGGTAATGTCTAGCATTTTTAAAATCTACGTCAGCCACTGAAATACCTTGAAGGTAATCCGTTTTTATAAAACAATCGAATAACGTTTTTATAATAGTAAGTATGTTTTTATATAGACAATGTATTTTAGGGTGTTCAGATTGCATTTCCTTATTCAAGTTATTAAAAAAGAGTAGAACAAATTCTAAAAATTGTAAAAATAACTTTGTAACAGAATCATTTAACGTTTTTAATATGATATCTACAGACATGATATCATTGGTAGTAGCGACATCGGTGAAATATAACTGTAGAGGTCCATACTGTTCTAATAACCGCGAAACAACGCTATGTACGGATAACCATCGGGTTCGACATGGGCGTAAAATTTTATGGATTTTTGTATTACAAAATACTTGAAACTCGGTATATTCGCTAATTCGTTTGGGACTATGAGCAAAGTAATTATAGATATCTCTTGTGAGCTTTTCTATATACGGAGGTAGCTTTTCACATGCATATGAAGCGCACAAATGGAAGGAGTGACATATACATTTCATTACAAAAAGCTTTGGAATGTCATTTTGCAATAAAGTCATTACTGAGCGATACTGTCCTGCCATAACATTTGCCCCATCAGATGCAAAACCGACCAGATTTCTTTTATACGGAATTCCGTGTTTTTCAAAAAAAGTGACAATATGGTTATACATATTCTATTCGCGTCGGCTGTTTTAATTTCAATTAAAGCTAAAATATTATCACAAATGGTGTTACTGTTATTTATTGTTACGCATATACAAAGATGTTTAATATTGCTCGTATCAGTCGACTCGTCAACAATAAGGGAAAATTTGTTCGTCCGGAAATGATCACATAATACTTGCATATTTTCGTATCCCAGTACATTTTTAACTATTGCAGTGGTTTTCCTTCTTGCACAGGCTAGTCTTTGGGCAATTTTTGAATCATGGCATACTGCGGCAATGACCTTGGTTAAGTGATCCATAGTAGTAAGTGAGTAAGTGGTAAATTATGTTCGGCGATGAAAGCAAATAGACGTATTTCTCCTATAACATGTACATAAAAAAATCAAAACTAAAGTTATGATTAAATAAAGTAATTACCCTTTTTATCTTCTTCCTCTAATATAGAAGGAGCAGCAGTTGCAAACGCTTCTAATGTGGGTTGTTTCGAAATCGCTTTTAGTTTTGTTTGATGAGTAGCTGAATTATTATGCTTCATGAGAGCATCCTTTCCACTAATTATATTTATATTTTTGTCGCATGAACTGCATTTTGCGTACTGAAACCCCTTTTCACTTTTTTTTTAACCAGCCTTTAGAAGCACCTATCGTTTCCCACTCTTTTTTATAAGGTTGGTTGTATTTCCTTTTTTTAATAACGCCGGAGCTACTACCTTCATTGCAACTATCACTATCACTCATTTATGTTAGTTAATTAATAAGAAAGCACGACTAGATTTCTACATTCAATCTACTAAAATAAAATGAGGGAATAGGAAGTTGTACGTATACAGGTTCGGTCTGTTTTTACCTTTCATGCGAGCTAAAGTCCATGTATTGAAACGAACGTTGTTGCCAGTACTTATACACACGTGGGCAGTGTTCGACGCTAGACGACGAGCCGATACGATCATTACGATCATAAGATTCCAACATGTGTGCATGTTGCAGGGGTTGTTATCTTCATTTTTAGGTACTATTCGCATTCGTAATATTCTTAAAAAAGTATCTTATAAAGTTAATATTATAAGAATTCCTTCAGATTTATTATTTTTATGGTTTCGCTGAAGGTCTACTTGTCGGCTCGCGTATGTATATCTGTTAGGTAGGTACGGTTTGGCAACTTCTTTCGTGTTTTGTACGTAAACTCGCATGCAAGATAATCGTAGGCCAAACCTGTATATTTAAAGAGTACAAGAGTATTTAGAGCTGGATTTGGAATATTTTTTGTAGAAATGAAATTTCAAAATTCGGACCGGAAGTAATACTTTTACTCTTTGCGAGTAGCATTTTTTTGCAAATATTTCATAAAGTATGCTTTCTGTAGAGATTTATTAGTAGACTAGAAATACTTAGTTTATGATTTTGAATAATTTTTGAATAAAAGAATTTTCAAAATTCGGACCTGAAGTAACACATTTACTCAAAGGCTTATTTTTTTTAAAAGGATAAAAGTATTTAAAGCTTAATTCAGAACAACTTTGCATTATTTGAAAGGCACATATTGCAGTGGATGCAACATTGCTAATAAATGGTAAAAATATATTTGAAATTTGAATGTAACATCCCCACACGTTGGCTTGCGCCATAAAATATATGCTGTGATACCTATTTATGTAATTGATACTAATAATGTAACACTTTCTTTCTCGGCTTGTTAGTATCAGCATAAATTTTAAATTTTATTCGCGAGTTCATGCAGTGGTTAACTCCTTAAATTCATCTGGTCTTTCTTTTATTTAGTATTGTTTGGGATAATGTGTGGAAATTAAACACAATGTCTAAATTTCATATTAAAAGTATATCTATATTTTTAATAATGGTTGCTAAGAATATCAACATTTTATTAAACTTTTCTTTTAAAAATTAAAAACATTTATATGTACTCTCTTTTGAGTCGTAATGTGTGTGAAATATTTATACATAATAATGTTTGAATGAATATTCACCATGTTCTTTTATCATTTAAAAATCTTTTGATTCTTGTTAAATTTTATTAATACGATACATTCTCACATAGTGCTTTAGTAACCTAGAATCTTGCTGCTTAAATGCTTTGAAATTGGTTCATACTAACCGTTAGCTGCAAACATTCTCACATTGTACCTCTAGCCATTTAGCATTTTGCCTATCAAAAACATCCTCGCATATTCGTATTAATTTGTTTGAATCTTTAATTAAGTGATTATTTAATACTTAATAATGCCCAACAATCCACTAAAGGCAAATATTCTCACATAGTACCTTTAGCATGTTTAACTGTCTATCTGTTTATAGGTAGCTAACATCCGTCAGATTGGTTATTCTAATTTATTTATTTGTTGTGCCGATTAGCCATTTAAGAATTGTAATATTTCGGTAGAATTCCATAGCACTTCGGTAGATCGATAGATTATACCTAAATTCGGTAGATCTATCGAGAAATCGGTAGGGTTACCATCACTGGTATTAAGTTTAATTGAGATTTAACCATTGAAAATTGCGCACATAATGAGGAGCCTTTCAAATTTCTCAATAAACTTGCAAAATATGCCAACAAAACGTTTTCGGTTTAGTTGTTGATATTTTATTCTCTACTCCACTTCAGAAATTTTTCATACACTTTACACGATTTGGCCGAGACTAGTGCAGCAGCAGCTTGATTGGCGATTTTGACTAATTCTGGTGGCGTATACTAAATTCTTCTTTGCTCGTTTTGTAAATACCACGCGATTATTTAAATTCTAAATTATAGCAGGCGGGATTTTTTTATTAGGTTGTCCAGAATGTCAATTATTGATTAATTAACATTTTGAAACGTCACTTTGACAATTCAAATTGTAAATTAGTACTTATATACCAACTTAATTTAAATTTCACAGCCTGCTCTAATTTAGAATTTAAATGATCGCGCGGTATTTGACAGTTATCAAATAAACGTTTAGTCACTTTAAAAAGTTAGGATTGGTCGGTTACATTTTTTACTAGTAAAGAAATTCATTTATTCTGTAACAAAATAATCATTTTACCACGTTTGAATAAAAAAAATATTTATTTTAAATAAATGTTCGTCTGTTCAATAATTTCTGAGTAGTACAGAATAGTTTAATTTATAATTTGACATGAAGCGGTGTACTTATTTATTTGTTCAACATATTGCTATACAAAAACAATTATTATCTTTTCATTGCTGCTTATCTATTTAAAAAACAAATACTAACAATAATTGTATGTAGTTAAGTAGTTTCTTAAAAATAACAATCCTTTATCTTTCGTTCCTTGGTATTCTTTGTAGAAGTCTCTCGTCAAGGTATTTTGTTACATAATGCAAACATAACAAGTCCTATCCCAGACACTAACAAAGCAAGAAAAAAATAAATAATTGGCACATTTTAATCATATACAATAAACACGAGTCCAAGTAATCGGATACAATTTAATGCAGAATGTGCATTCTAAAAGATTATTTTATCAGTCTTGTAAACAATCGGGACAGGAAGAAGAAAATATTTTTGTAAACATTTAAGTAAAATAAAGTGTGATTTACCGCAGGTTAGATTAATATATCCTATTTTGTTTGGGTTCCTAAGATAATGGAATTGTTTAATGGATGTTTCCGTACAGGAATATTGAGTTTCGCGTTTTGTTATGGCTAAAATTGGTCCATGTCCGTCATTCATTAATAGCTACTACTTTGACAAATCTGCGACTTCATTTTCTGCATACATCAAAAATTCTCCTGCATACAGTATGTTCGAAAAAACAATTCCAATACCCATATATCACTGATCTTGTCAGAAAGAGTACAGTTTTAGTTAAATTATATGAATCATCGTTCATAGTCAAATTTATCAGATACTTTGGACTTCAAGAGTTATCGTAAAAATAAAGAAAAGTAAATTTTTTTCCTTGTAATTTGTTTTGCACTGTGATTACATCATTTTTTATTACAATTTCTTTTGATTTAAATTTTTTAAGTCACCTTTTTACACAGAACTTTATATTATCTTTCTCTATTTTTCTTTTGTGTTATTTTTATTCTCCAATTTAATGTTTATGGGAAGCCGATTACGGGGGCTTACGCAAAGGTGCCGACTAACTGCCGTGAGGTAGGACGTAAGGGGGTGGCGTCATATGCGCCAATGTAAATTCCGCCGATGTAGGGTGTTCGTTAAAATAAAACAAACAGCAGACATTTCTGTTTTTCTTACTATGTTTTTGCATTAAATTGAATACAAAGAATTAATTAAGGCTTCGTTGGGAGTACTTTCTTACAATTCAAATTATTTACTCCTATATTTCACTCTCAAAGGTGGGAAAATTTACAAAATCATAACACAGGTTCAGAAACTTTATTTTAAAAACTAATTCCAGTCGAGGATGCACTGAGCATTTGTTTATTTGTGTTTTAAATTTCGTTTTGATATTTCGTAAATAAAAGCGGTGCTATTGTTTTAAAGAAACCTTGTAAAGTCCAGAATTTACATTAGCGCATATGGTGCCACCCCCTTACATCCTACCTCATGGCACTTAGTCGGCACCTCTGCGTAAGCCCCCTTAAGTCGGGAAATAGTTGAACGTGATTTTTTCTCTTCTTGATAATGATGGAGCTATTTATGGTCAAAAATAGAGAAGTGAGAGTATGTACATTTGAAGTTAGAGTGGTTTTTATTAACATTACGTAATTGCTAATATCAGAGAACTATTTATATTTAATTAGGTATAGGTATTTTAGTGTTTTAAAGCCCATATACAGTGTGCTTGCCGACGACCTGCGTATAGGGCTTACTGTGAGATAAAACGACGACACCTAGAGTTTGTATGAGTTAGTACGAAAAAGCAATATACAAACTGCTTTTTGGTCGAGTGTAGTGTTGGAAAAGAGGGGATTCGAGTAGATTTACGCTGAGGCTAGAACGGGCTAGGCTGACTCTCCGTTTAAGCAGGGCAACAAGGATAGATAGCAGCTGTACTGCAGTTTGTATATTGCTTTCTCGTACTAACTCATACAAACTCTCGGTGTCGTCGTTTTATCTCACAGTAAGCCCTATACGCAGGTCGCCTGCAAGCACATGGTATAAGCAACTCGTTAGATGATTTTTATAGGTTTAAGAGGTATCCACCAGGGATGTAAGTTACTGTCTAACACATATTTCCGTTGTTGTGCAAAATACAAAAAATATTTGAAAGCAAACATTATATTAACGTTATAGGCTCTATGACCTGAAATTATTTTCTGTTATACAAAGTATTTCGTTTGCACGCAACCCACAACTTTAAAATTTTGATATGAGGTTTTATAAAGTAGTATTTCTCTATGTCTATTCGTTCTTAGGATATTTGTATTCTTTCGGAAACTTTGATAGCTAACTGTCTTCAATAAAACGCCAATAGTTCAGCAACGAAATGATCGGGAAATATTTTAAAAATGCATAGGTGAAAATTTATTCTCTAAGTTTAAAAAGTCAATAAAGACCTCGGTGTTTGCATTATTTTTGGTTTAAATTTGTTATTAGAGAATCTTGGTTAGTTTGTGTAAATAAATAGTTTATCTATCAACTCGGATTTAGCGCGTCATTGCGTGAACTTTTACAATCATATTTGATCAATAGATGCAATTATGTTTTTCACAATGGTTTTAGATCTCGTGAGTTCTGTCCCTCATCCGGTATCCCGCAAGGATCCAATTTAGGATCACTTCTTTTCAGTTTATTTCTATACGATTTGCTTGGTTCTTTGACGTGTCCTGTACTTCAGTACCCCGATGACCTCAAACTCTATAATCCTATAAAATCTGTGGGTGATGTTTCCTGCCTTCAACAAGACTTTCATACTTTTCAAACTGATGCACCCATGCATGCATAAGTAAATGTTGTTTTATGTCATTTACTCGTAAACTAGACCCATCATAATTCTGCTTACTTCCCAGACTATCCTCTCGTTCCTCTTCCACATTTCTAATTCCCTTCTTGTGAACGAACTTAAAAGTTATTATTATTATTATTTAGCAGTACTAGATTATTAATTTTCCTATGTCTGAATTTCAACACATAATTCACTTTTTCATTAATTGCCAACATCTTTGTTTGCAATAAATACCTCTTTTGGAGAAATATCCTTCCCAACCTGTTCAGGGAGATTTGTTATTTGTAACGTTTTCCTATTGTAGGATTAACTGTTTGTTTCGTTTTAAAATATGCACATTTTCATTAAAGGGGAGAAGTTTCTGAATATTAATCGGGCTTTTATGACGACTTCGTGCAAAAGAACTCTTTTATAAATCATATTCTGAGGTCGGCGGAGTAATTAACGTATTTAAAAAAAGTGAAACAAGGAAATTCTCTTATATAGAAGCTGAAATGGCGGTTCGTAAATACTATAATTATTTAATTTAAGAATGAGGTGATAAAATTTCCCAGAATATAAATATTCTACCAAATTTTATTATTTAAAAGACGCTCAAACACGCCAACCATATGTTTTACAATGACACAAGTTAAACAGTTTTCGTGAATTGACATAAAATTCAGGATAATGTTGGAAACTCCCTAAATAAAACTCAAAATGCACTGGCGATATTTTTATGATAAAAAATTAATTCAGTCCAAATTAACCATTTCCAGTGAAAATAACTTGCAGTTTTGAATTAGTACATGTAAATAAATAGACTATGGAATATAACCAGATATATTTAATATTCATTAAAAAAAAGCACTAATAAATTTCCATTCAAATGTTAAATTAAGATTTTTTTATTGACCCTTGGAGCTGTAAAAAGTTTAAGATAGGACATATCATTTTGTAATACATTGTTTTAAAAGTATAAAATACACAGTTAAAAATGCATTAGTTATTAAATATTTTCACAATTATTAAAGTACAGTGCCAAAAATTAGATATATCAATACCGAGTATATACAATATTTATACTCGGTCATATTGTAATAATTTTAGTAAATATTGTTTTTATTTAAATTTGAAAAGATTGTATATATCATGATGAGTTTCTAATATTTAGTAAAAAATAACATTATGAATGTTAAAAGTTATTATTACTGATCTGTTATAGAAAAAATGATTAGGTTAAATTTTACACAATATTTTCTTTGTTCCTAGAATTATAATCATTACGTTTTTGAATGGCTCAAAAGTAATCCAACTTCAGACTAATTTTTTTTTTAATGGAAACTGTTGAATTAGACAGGGTCCTAGAAATAATATTTTAATATTTTATTTCTACTGCAGATGCTACTCGCAAATGTTTCTATGAAAACTGTTAAATTACGCGAGTTTATCTATATATTAAGCCATAACATAAAAAATAAGAATTACATAATTACATATAAGTTCATTATTTTTCTTGATAATGATTTATTTCTAGACTTGCTAGTGTTAATAATAATCATTTCTTTTATTATTTTCTTATGTATAAGGAAGTGTAATTATGAACATTTTTAACCACGAGATTTTTGCAGATATCTACGTTTTGAACTACCTTGATACCGAAAAAGTAGTTTTTTCAAACATTTTCTTTTCTCTCTCCCTCTCGCCCCCCCCCCATGCCCCATTCTCTGTCTATGTCTGTATGATCACAATAACGGCCTAACGCTTAAAGCTATATATACCAATTTTTATACAAAGGAATATAATCTTTCTCGCAAAATTTTCAGTGAAGTCGGTACACATATAAAAATGTTTAGCCGAATGGCTCCGTATCTATCAAGAAACAGACAGGGCATGCATCACTCGATCAGCAATAAGTGTTTCCCGGACGACTCGGGTGTAAAAATTGCAGAAAACTGTCTCTTTGGGACACTAAAAACATGCCTGGATATTCCTTTATTAACAGTTACGGAAATAGGAGTAATGTTAAAAATTCTTCCAACAAATGTGTGAGCGCCATCTATTTGACAGTCACTTAAGCGACATTGACATTGGTAGTTAATTGTAATTAAACCAAGAAAAACGTGATAAATCCACTATAAATACGCCATGTGCAAGAATATAATAATTTAATGGAAAGGTGGGTAATTGGTACGTAGATGAAATGCTTAATTTGAATGATACTAATCACGTTAATCAACAGTATTTTTAATTTAATGTTCGTACAAAAAGTATTGTACAAATCACTTGCGTGAAAACATCTTCCACGCATTTCCGAAATTAAAGGTACTCGCTCATTTCAGATGCTCGTGTTTTAAAAATGCGCTCATGCGGGAACATACGTTCAAAATAAAATATTTTGTTTTCCTAATTCTTTTTCTTCATAGCTAGGCATATACAAGGGACAAAAAATAGTATCGACTTACAAACTTTGTCTCTGGTAATATACCTAGCTATGAAGAAAAAGAAGTTGGAGAAAAGTAATATTTAGCGAACTTAAGCAACTAGAGAATACTACTGAGAAAAATGAGAAATGATAAGCCGTCTTACGTTAGAAAATTCGAAATACCTTGATCTTGGAATAAAAGTTTTAATACCGGATATTTATAGCATTCACATCTTATATAATATTTTGTTGTGTGTAGATAACGAAATAAAAGTACACCACAGCTTGATATGCTAGTATTTTTTTTTATCAAAAAGTAAACAACCTTTCACGTTCAACATTGATATTCGTTTTAATTGAATGTCCATTCCTTATCTGTATTTTTTAAACATATATATACAGGGTTAGTTTAAATAGCGTCATTAAAAAAAGGCGGTGAAAGAAAAATATGGGTAATGCCCGTACAAAAAAAAAATCGCGGTCTAATGTGCACGCGACGAGAAATTGATTTTTCTTTCCTCTAGTCCGAGTCTGTCGCAGTTAATATAGAAACATAATAATTTTCATGTGGAGGACTTTAAGTTCCAAAATAACATCCTTCTACTTAACGAAAAATAAACATGGTAATGCACCGAGGTTGTCGACCGTTTCCACATAAAGGCTATTCACAAAAAAGAAAACATCGCCAGAGAAAATCAATTACCATTCATTCGTTACAAAGGTTGAAACTATTTGCATTTTATCGTTTTTTTTTTTTTGGAAGAACCTTAAACTGGAATTTCTAGTGGTATTTACGTTTTTAACTTCATTTTGGCCCTAAAAATGTTGAAAAGTTACAAGTAAATTTCTTTTTTGATTTCCAGTTAGACATTTATGCGTATTCTTCAGATTCACATACCACCCTGGTACCTATTTAGCGGTAACCTTGTATATATATATATGTATAAATATGTTTGTAAATGTTTTGATTACAATTGCATGTAGTTTTGGCATAACATAATATATATTCAAGTACATACAAACTCATTTACTACCAGAAAAGCTTCCTATTCATTACTCAATTATATCTGTCCCAACGGACGAATACAGTAAGCCAAATAAATTAGTTCTTTGACATCACACGGACTTCCCCGTAATACCTGACCAAAATCTTTAATCATTGCCATTTATTATCCGTATCATGAACTTTAAAAACCGAAGCGATTTTAGTGCCGCGCTGGTTTTTTGCCAAAGATTTCTGAAACTGACCTTTGTAGCGTATACACTGTTAAGACCGACCGCAGGTGAGGTGGCCGCGTATCATAAGTTCCGCGTTAAGTGGGAAGACATAAGGCGTCCCGCAATAATTTGTCCCTGTAAATAGAATGAGATACAGCTGTTTATCTGTCTAATGGAATTATAATTATTTTTAGCAGTGATTCACTTTTAATTTAGTTATCCATAAAGAATATGCCTTTTGGGCGGATTTGAACAGCATATTGTTCAGAGTTAAATGCAAAGTACATGTTTCCAGTATTTTAATAAAATGCTCAGTAAAAATACTAAACGCTCAGTAAAAATACTAAACGCTCAGTAAAAATAGTAAGTGCTCAGTATAAAAGTAAAACCCAGATAAGTTGAATATAATCTTTATATGTATATACAGGGTCATTCTAAATATATGCAACAAATTTTGAGGGTTGATTCCTAGGGTTTATGATCATAAAAGTTCATATGAATGTATGTCTTAAACGGTATAGTTTTAAAGTTATAGAATGTTTAATAGTAAATTTAATAGTTCATACAATAAAATGTACTATACTCCATTCAGTCTAAGAATGGAGTAGATGGCGCTACAATATGAGCACAGTTTACACACGATGAACTTTGTATTTTGAAAACAAGTAAAACATATGTTTACTGTCAGATGGATAGCAGGGATATATATACATATCTGATATCATTATATTTTGACATTTACGTAAATTTTTGTACAAGTTGGTAACTCATTCCTCAAGAAAAAGGAATGCACATGTCGTCTAATTGTACTTTTTTGTGCTTCATCCAATTTATTGTAAGTATGACGATAATTTCTTTTTCTTGGAGGAGAAATTGGAACTCCATATAATTCCATTTCTATAATAATGCAGTACATTGTATTCCTATTAATACCCACTTCCTCTGCTGTTTGATTGACTGCAGCTGTTTTAGACATTTGCAGCCCTATTCATAATGAAAGTTAGTGGCTACTAAGATCCAACTAACACTCTACTAAAAAAAGTCATATTCATAATCGTATTTAACAGCGTACTAAGCGTAGTAGCCAACTAAATTGTTAGTAGCGTGTAGGGGTATGTTTAAAGTTACACCTCACCGTTAAAGCTAACCTAAAAAAACAATTTGGTACGAATAAAAATAAACACATATTTGTCAGACTTCTTTTAGATCCAGGATTATAACTTTTTAATTAAATACATTCACATGGAAACATTTACAGTTGAAAAAGATCCGCGATATGAACATACAAAATGAAATTCAACATCATGCTATGAAAATGAAATTGTTAAAAGAGAAAAAGGAAGGAATGAGTGTATAGATATTTTTATGACTTTATTTTAAATAAAACATACTTATGATAATAGGTGCTTTTATTTAAAATGTCTCATTATATGCTAATCTAATGCTTAAAAATATTGCCAACATTATCATTAATAATCATTTTAAATCATTATCCACATTAACAATCTAATTCCATACAAAGTTAATGAAAGTGAGGAGATATTTTTTTAATGTGAAGATTCCTCTGTTTGCAATTTTTCCTTTTATAATATTCATAATGGATATTGCTCCTATCGATGCCCTTGTTGTGTCCAGTTTAATCAAAAAAAGCATCCAAATTTATTCTTCAAATGCTTTTTAAAAGACATTTCTCGTTGATATATGGAGTCTTATATTTGAACACAGGACTTGTCGTTAGTGTTTGTGATGGAGTTAACAGATATCTTGAACATGCATATCCATTATCACTACCTAACCAAAATACCTTCTATATCTCCATTCTGAAATCATACTAATATCACCTAATATTGTTTACATTTTTCTTACCATTTAATTTTAATGAAGAATTACTTTAAATCTCCTGTTTAATGAACATTTGTTCCAAATTTTCTAAGTCATCGGTACAGTCTTTTTACCTTGCAAGTGTATCACATATCCTTGCCTTAGCATCGCATAGATTATTATTAATGCAAAATATAAGAATAAACTATATATATAATTAAATGTGTAGTACCACGCGATCATTTAAATTCTAAATTATAGCAGGCGGGATTTTTTTTATTAGGTTGTCCAGAATGTTAATTATTGATTAATTAACATTTTGAAACGTCACTTTGACAATTCAAATTGTAAATTAGTACTTATATACCAACTTAATTTAAATTTCGCAGCCTGCTCTAATTTAGAATTTAAATGATCGCGCGGTACCTATAACATCTTTCGACCTATTGATTATCATGTTTGTAACTTATTTTATTTCATTCTACAGATATTATGTATAGAAATTCTATTATTATTGAATTATATATTTCCAGTGGATTAAGCCATTTCTAGAACATTTTTGGATTTAGAGCCCCATTAACTCGACCTTCCTCAACTTCTTGGTATTCTGCTCTAACATGTATTTGTTCATAATCCATGAAAACTTCTTCTGCTATACATACAATTTATATACCTATAATCGTACCTTCATATTTTGCAGATTTTAGTTAATCTGAAATTGTAAATTCTAACCTTTTAATATTTGCTTTCTATCGTGATTACCGCAAATTTAAATTTGTACATCAGTGCGCACGATCGTTCTTCATATTACCCTGTTGCCATATGCATTTTTCTATTAACATCCTACTACTTACTAGCCACTAAATAAGCGTTTATGAATAAGGTAAATTAATAGCGTCTTAGTAGGATGTTAGTAGCTACTTACTAGTAGCGTACTAACACCCTATTAGGGTGATGATTATGAATAAGGCTGATTGTCTTTATGCTTAATGTACACATTATAAGCCATTTGCCTTTGTCCAGATCTTATGTGTTTCCCTTTACGATTTTTTGAAGGACCTGGTAAAACTGCTTCCGCCATACTATAGAATATTAGCGATTACGAAAAGAAAGTCAACGAAATTGATAAAATACCTTAACAAATGAATATTTCACTTGCGAGTTCTAAGAAGAACTATTTTTTAAGAATATTAACAACAAATAACTATGTAAAATACGGAAATCGACAAAATCTTTGAACAAAACTATCAGTAAACAAATTTTTGACAGAACGAGCTAAATGCGATTATTTTGCCGGTGTAAATGCACACTCGATTTCAACCAATCACAAACGTTTATTTTAAGCCCTATCTTTCCCAATGCTTTATTCTTAGACTGAATGGAGTATAGTACAACAAAACTAATTTATACAATTTGTTCGAAATGACCACCTTCAACTGCAGTGCAAGCTTCTATGCTACGATGCATTGATTGGTGAGTGCATCCAAGAATACCGGGGGTGTTTCGGATTTCTCAGTTCATCAACATTTTCAACGGGAGTCGTATAAACTAGTGATGTAAGGTGGCCCCAGAGAAAAAATCTAGAGAATGTATGTCTAGAGATCGCGGCGGCCACGGTTATGGACCTCCTTGCCCTATCCACCGATTTGGATATGCACCGTCCAAAACTCACCAGTAATTAAACTAAAATGTGCTGGACCACCATTGTGCATAAAATACATTCGCCTTCTTTCAAATTCAAACATAATTGCGACACCCAAAGTGAAACACATTTGACATATTGAGAAAATGTTTTGACAGAAGGGAAATGCATTTTGATACAAATGTGATTAGCGTTGTCGTGTGGGAATTACTTTTGATAAAGTGTGAAACACAATTGATAAACGGCGAAAAGCAACTCGAAAATCACGTAAAACATTATTATGAATAATATAAAAACGTGATTATAATTAAAAAAAATAAAATATATGTTTGTATTTATATCGGGTGTTCAGAGAAATTCGAAGTCAAGTAGGTGTTGAAAAAAAATCGTATGCCCTAACTTAAGCTTATGATTTGTATTAAATATTAAATGTCAATTGTAGTCTGTCAATAATTGTCAGAATCTACTCTATCTCAGAGATGACTTTGAAATTTTCAAGGATTACTTTGGCTTCGAATTTTTTTGAACATTCGATATATATTATCGTTGGGGCGTCTGTGAGTGATCGTGTTCATAGCTAAGCTAGGATCCGATAGGTGGCGTTGTTGTCGAGTTATTAACAAATTCTATATTTATATGTTGATTTAGTGTCAAAAAAGAAAGTCACAAAATCAGGACCCAATAAATAGGTGGGGAAGGTATTCCGTAATTAAAACAAAATGATAATTTACCTAAATTTATTAAGATTTTAACTAGTTTATACCATCAAATTATCTTTTATATTTCAAAATGTAAAAATTGATATATGTAATAATAATTATAATGAAGGAATAACATTAGTTAAAAACAAAAATAGTAATCTATAAATTGAGCCTAATAAAAGTACAAATTTAATTAACGGTACTATAACCGAAACTTAATAACGCTGTGCCTATAAAATATTTTTATATAGCAAATAAATTCTATAAATATACATATCTATTTGTATAATCGGTGAAAATAAATCAATAAAATGAAATATATTGCAAGTTAAATTTAGTTACTTCAAGCCAAAGCCACAAAATGTTAATCTATTGTCCATTAACAATTTATTGATGTAGACCTAATAATTAAGACAAAACTATTATTAAAATCCAAAAAATAATATGTTAAATGCAAATTGTATTCATAAAAAAATGAGGTGTGGCCACCACACGACTTTCTTATACGTATGAAAGTGTTACTTCCGGTCCGAATTTTGAAATTTCATTTATACAAAAAATATTCCAAATCCAACTCTAAATACTTTTGTACTCTTCATAAATGTATATAGAATGCATAATTTACGACATATTTGCAAAAAATCGTTATTCGGTAAGAGTAAAAGTGATACTTCCGGTCCGAATTTTGGATTTTTTTTTATATAAAAGATATTGGAAATTAAGTTCTAAATACAGTCAACGCTCGATAACTCGTACTAAATGGGGCGAAGATCTGTCCGAGTTACGAAAAGTCCGACTTATCGAAAGGAAATAAAGTTGTAGGTACGTTAGGAATTAAAACTAACACCAAATTTTATCTATACAGTAGCAATATTATACTGAACTTTAATACAACAAGGTTATCAATACATATCAGGTAAAACTGAAACAGGTACTATAACTATAAAACTGATAGAAACTGCACAAAGTATACATTAATCAGAGTCTAATTCGGTTGGTGCATTATAGGAACATGATGGCAATGGTGATTGGTCTGCCACTGTGTTGTTTTCCCCAGCAGATACACGTTTGAAAAAGTGCTCAACCTTCTTTTGTGAAAACTTTTGATGTTGCTTGCGAAGAATTATTTCACGTGCAGTCCTAAAGTGTCACGATCTGAAGTAGAGTCTATAATTCCAATGAGTACGTCGACAGCTTCACGAGCATTTGACAGCTTCGATTTAGACAAGGGTTGTTCTTCCTCCTCCTCGTCCGTACTATTCTCGCCCGTGGTGATAGAAGCCAAAACATCGCAAGCGATATCTTCATCAGTCTGGTTCTGATAGCCTGGGTCTCCATCTTCTCTATCTAACCACTCCTGAATGTCCTCTACAGTGGGTTCTGTTTCACCGGCCGCTAAAAGTATCTGATGATAATCATTGGTCTCACAACCCTCGAAATTATACTCTACAACTTTGTCAAAAAAGTTTGTTCCAGCAGTTGACAAGCGTAGAAGTTTTTACTTCATTCCAAGCAGAAGCCCAGTTTAAGATTGCTGACTTGATGTTGTAATTGCGGATGTTCTGCAATGTCCTTAGTCCTCGCGTGTCCTCTTCTTTGTCCTAAGGTTCCTCTAGTACCACCATTACTTCATCGAGAAACTTCCTCTTATACAACCTCTTACATGTCAAAATAATACCCTGATCCATTGGTTCGATAAGCGAGGTGGTATTGGGAGGCAATACCAGGCACTTGATTTTCCCATCTCTGCTACACATCTTCACAGTTGGATGTGAAGGGGCGTTATCTACAAGCAAAACAGCCTTGATGTAATTAGGGGCAATTTTTAGAACTTCGATTTGGAATCGTCGCACTTCAGGAACAAATTGTTTCTGAAACCAGTTTATTGTGATTTCTTGGGTGAACCAAGCATTTTTCGAATTTGTATAGTGCACAGGTAGGGTATCCATTATGTGCTTTAGTACACGAGGCTGGCGTGATTTGCCGACCACCACTGATTTAAGGCGGTGGCTTCCATCTGCATTCACACACAATAAGACCGAAAGTCTCTCTTTGGTCCGAGTTATCCGAAGTCCGAGATGTCGGGGTCCGAGTTATCGAGCGTTGACTGTACTTATGAATTCTTTATAAATTAGTCTAAACTTAGTAATTGACGAAATATTTGCAAATTTCGATGTTTTCACTGAAGTAAACTACTACTTCCGGTCTGCCGATTTTGCTCAAAATCTAATCAGTTCTCAAGAGGGAGATTATATTCGTAAATACAAAATTTGGAATTGATATCTCCAGCGGTTTGACCGCTATCGTGGTCACACACACACACACACACACACAGAGAGAGAGAGAGACATTTTTTTAAAAACCACTTTTTTGGTATCAGGGGACTTCAAAACGTGGACAAAAATCTCGAGGTCGAAAATTTTCATCATCACAATACTTCCTTATACTACGTATAAGAAAGTAAAAGCATTGCCACAAAGCATGGAGTAGGTAGGGGTACGTTAAATGTTTATTTGATATAGAGACCGACTAATATATCTACGTGTTAGGTATATGAATTTACAAAAACTAATATTTGTAATATAAAAATTAATTAACCGCAAACGAATCTATTTTCCTAGTAAATCTGATCAAATACAGATTAATCAATATAAATTGGTCTTATACATTACGTGTACAGTGTGGTGATAAAGTTTGGAAAAAAATTCATAAAAGCGTTCTATATTGTTTTTACAAAAGTCGCTCGAACATTTTAATTTTTGTTACCTTACATAACAATTTTTTAAATGAATGACACATTTACTTCAAAACTTCAGTAGTTATAATTTAGTAAAAATAATAATCAAAAAATCAACAAAGTTTAACATCTTCAAAGTGCCCCCCCTCCCCCCCTCTAACCATATGACATTGACCGATACTAAACAAGTTGTTGGGTTTATTGAAATAAACTTTTGGTTTTAAGTAAGCTCATAGACAAAAATCTAAGGGCGTTAGGTTGAGGGAATGCGCTGGCCGCTCATTTGGTCCTCGCCGCCCTATTAATCTTTATGTAAATGTAGCATCAATGTATCTACTGGGTACTGTGCCAAAATGAGGAGGCCCATCTTGTCGAAACCAAATATTCTGATGAGGTACGTTGCCATCTTCATCATCAGGAAAAAACTGCCAGTGCTGGCACCAAATCAAATTGCAAAAAATTTAAATATCGGGCATCAGTCAGGTTTCCTACAAAAAAGTAAGGTCCTCAAAACGCTCAAAAAAGTGGCTTCATCAGAAAAAAATATGTTTAAAAAATTGGGATTTTGATCAATCACATCGTAACATTAATTCTTCATATAATTCCAACTGGCAGTCTGGATCATCTTCGTTTAACTAGTGAATTAGGTGCTTTTTGTACGTATGATACTTTTCTTTTTCTATTCCGGTACTATAATAGTATATTAAAGGACAAGTTTCATTTTGACGTTTCAAAGTACGAATTCAGAGTTTAAGAAACGAGTGGCGTAGCCACGAGTTTCTTAACTGAATGAGTGCTTTAATGTCAAATGAAACGTGTCTTTTATGCTATTTTTTGCAATTAGTTTTAAAATTTCTCTTTTTGTAAAAGCAAAACGAGAAAAGTTTGATAATCAAGGGAAATTTTGTGGCGGTTGTCACCTTGGTTTGGCATAAGATTTAAATTGACAAGTTAATTTAAAATTGACACATTTTTGATAATTTTCAACAGAATGTTTCTACTGCACACGGTATCACTATCACTTCGAAAGATAATTCAAACGTTAATATAAATGTTTATAATAGTTGTACTATTTCAAAGATTAATTAAAAATATCAAATCTTACAATGAATTTCAATATAAAAACCTCAAACTTGCTTACAAAATGTCATATTGACATCTCCATTTCTGTTGCAATGTGACCAACTTAAAATAAATCTGTTTAAATGTTCCATTTCTATTACGCAACTAGTGCTGTAATAGACCCTATTACAGCACTAGTGAAATAAATGGTATGATTACGGTACTAATTGCAAAAAGTTCACTTTACGACACCCGTTTTGATTGCATAAAGTATTACTTTATCGCACGCTAATTTTATTTTTTTGAAGTTGGTAACAAAAGAAAATGGAACCAAATCGTATTTAAATGTCAAAATATAAGCCTTTAAAGTAACAAAAATGTGCAATAAAATTGTACAAAGAATAAAAAGCACACATGCTAACATTTCACTTACTAATTAGCAATATAAATTGTTAAGCAGAGTTGGATGATAAGTTTTCGGATGCTACTATTGACATTTACTTACTATGTTGAATAGTACAACTGTTATAAAAGTTTTTTTTGATAAATATGTAGAGAGTTTGTGGACGAAAGATTTTGTAAATTGTCTTCTGCTATTTTGCGAATCTCTGGGGGCGTACAGTTATTTATTTCGTCCTTTTTGTTGATAATTTGAAATAATTTATTGTATAAATCAGTCTGAATTTTAAACACAATTACATATAGCACCACCTATATTCAAATATTTAAAACGTTCTACTTAAAAATCAGAGTAATCAACTTCAAAAAAGCAAAATTTCTAAAATATTCGAACAAAACATGTCTCTTATTTTAACCTTTTTTGAACTTTTAATAACCGAAATAGAAAAAATAGTATAAAATACACGTTTCATAAGACATTTTGCGCACTTGTTCTTTAGAAAACTCGCCTAGCGGCTCGTTTTCTAAACTTGAACGCGTGCGCAAAAATCGTGTCTTATGAAACTTGTATTTTAATATACTATTTTTAAATAATTTTACAATATCACTGTACTCAACGTTGTTACAAGGCAAGTTGCCTTGTAGAACTATGACTATGTCCCTCTGCTTCAAGTAACACTTTAATTTAGTTTCATCACCTATTCATGGTGGACCTTTTCGAAACAAGTCTTTTGCACTTCTAGTTTCCATAAATTTGGCGACCAATTTACTTATTGTAGATCTTGCAATTGAAGGTCCATCAGAATGTGCTTGATTGAATAGCTCACAGCTTTCGCAAGGGTTTTTAGCCTATCGCCGTATCCAACCATTATAAAAATCTCTATTCCTTCCGGTTCAGTTAAATGTGCCACTTTTTGTGCATAACTTCAAAATTTTAATTGGCTTTTTTAAATTTAAATAACTGTCAAACTTTTCCCAGTTGATTTGATTTGAATTAAGATTTTTTTCAAATAATTTTTACTTTGTAAATGTCATTTATTCAGATTTTTTTAATATAAGATATCAATTTTCTACGTGACCATTTAAGCAGTCCGAAGGTCAATTAAAAACTAAAAAAATAGTGAGGGTTGTCATTTAAAAAAATCATGATGACGTCACTGTGTACAACCAATGACGTCATGAAAAACAAATTTCATCAAAAGACGGCATTTTAAAAATAAAAATTAACTTCTCTGAGAGATTTTCTTAAAAACATTACAGAACGCTTTTATAAATTTTGTTCCAAACTCTATCACATTAAATTAAATTATTATTGGGGGTTAATATAGAAGAGATTAATTTAATAGAACATAGAACGCTAATCTCTAGGCCTTTGTTTACTCTGTATATGCTTTTCATTGTTCCAATTTCAATTGCGCTAAACACTGTCCGTATCTTTTGTAGTACATTTTTTAAGTTTTGTTCCAAAGTAATTATTTTCACAGATATTTCTTTCGTATTGCATATCCCCCAAAATTATCATAGTTCATAGGTAGGTATTAAGTTATATCAGCGAGCTGCAAAAGTATTAGTACAAAATGTTCGATTCACATTCCGAGAAAATGATTGTCAATACGTAATTTTTAATTAAATATGATTAATGTATAGAGCATCACCCTGTTGATAATAAAGCTTTCCTAAATTCATATAAGCTGATGATAAACATTTTCGAATATTTCTCTTGCATCGTAGATTTCCTTTTCACTACAGATTTATAGTTTGTCATCATTTTAATTTCATTTAGATATATTTTCGTTTATTTATCAACACTGATAAGCAGATTTTATTATTGCATAATTAATAGTCGTACTTATAAAATAATATAAGGAACCTGTTATCATTTTTTATGTAATATTTTTAGCCGTACATATTTGATTTATTATTACTATTGTTACACGTATTAGACAAAAATTAAACAATTGGTTATAAGAATTTTTAATATCCTTTATTTTATTTCTTATTGTATATAAGTAAAAAATATCCGTAAGGTTAGATTAAATGAGGATAACAGCTAGTTGCTTAGTTATCTTCTGTCATCTATTGAGAATAAATTGTATATTTTCAATGTATTACAGAATTTCAAAAAAAAATTTGTGAAATTTATAATTGAGTACTTTTAGAAATTCATCTGTTGAAAGTAAAATACTATTTCCAGTCTACCGATTTCATTAAAAATCAATTAGATCGCAAGAGAAAAATTATATTTGTAAATATAATGTTTGGTATTAATAGCTTTAGCCGTTTGGCCGCTATCGTTTTCACACGCATAGTGAGACAAAGGACATGACCGCCAAAACCACCTTTTGGGTATCAAAGGATTCTAAAATGTGTATAGGTAGTAAATTAAAAATTGCTTATTCACAGTTGACTTGAATATACTGGACGATCCGAAAATGCGAATATATACTGGCTGTTCAATTTAAAAATGTAAATTAAAAATGCTTGAAAATACTTTGGTTTGTACATATAATTGATGTAAGCATCTCTCCTACATTTAAGTAGTTTAGGAGACCTCGAAGATCCATTCACTATATATGGACACCTGTATAATGTTTCTCTAAATTTATTTGTGTTCATTTGTATTACATCTGTTACCGTAATCTATATCAAAATCCGTAAATAGAAATCACACGTATTATATTCGTATTGGCGTTGAACTCGATACGTTTAAAATCACTGATAACAGTATTTATATTTTTGACATTTTTACCACGAAATAAATAGTACTTACTGGTCCACTTAACACTAACTCCTATATCTACATTTACACGTGATGTTATTTATTTATATAGGTTAATTCTGCTTATCGCTTGACGAGTGTAGCAGGAAATTATTCAATGTAACAAATAAGTAACTCACTAGTAAGTAGTATGTATTATACAATATCGTTGTAAATTGCATTTTAGATACGAACAAACGGAACTACTAATGTAAGACAAAAATCGAAACTTTTCACTGCAACTTTTGATCTGATGAACCTATTTCAAACTAAAAATAGTGTAATTTGAAGTTGATAGACACTTTTTCAAAATATATAAAAAAAATTGTAATAAATTAAATACATCCGTAACAAATACACAAAAAAGGTAGATCCTGGAAAGCCTTGGTGTTATAAAACTGAAAATGATTAATGTGATAAACTGTGAAATCAAATTACAGGTTTTTCTCTCAATGGCGTTGAAATTAAATAATAAATAGACCAAGCACAATCTAACGCTTTATTGGAATACAGAAGAAAATGTACAAATAAGTGATTAAGGAAAAACTGAATTTGGGTATTTTATTTTTTTGTGATCATGTCTTATGTTTAAATATTTGTTTTTTTCTTTTTATAACTGGATTTCAATTCACTACCCTTTTAATTGTGCCTAATATATTCATAAGAATTTTTTGCAGAACGTTATCTTTGTAATACTAATAAAGATATATTACTGCTTTTGTATCATTGATTGAAGTATAAGTTTCAATTCAATTTTCATGCCCGAAACCATGAAAATTGTTAAATGCATTCCTGTTTTTAAGAAAGGCGATCGTTCATTGACCAACATTTACGGAACTAATCCGTACTGCAGTGGCCTTACGGCTAATAAAATTCCTAAACCATCAGAATATTTTGTCCGTACATCAATTTGGAATACGGGAGGGGTGGACTACCTTTGACGCTATATTTTTCGTTTTGAACTATCTGTGTGAAGCAATGGAAGGGCAGCAAGATTGCCATCCCCTATTTCGCGACTTAAGCAAGCCTTTTGACTACATGGACCATATGATATTCCAATCAAAGCTTAATCATTATTGTCATAGAGGGTCAATCCTAGAACTCATGCCCGCTTATTTAAGAGGTAAACGGCGAGCAGTACTTTGTAACGACAGTTTGAGAGAAGTGCGTGATATTACATGCGGCCCTTGTTATTTGCTGTCTTTGTGACAGATCTACCAGACAATATCTTCGCCCAGTGATACCACTTGGGTTGCAAGTGACACAGGTCAACAGCAACTCGAGCCCAAATGATGGAAGCTTCCCAAGAAACCTCGTCGTGGTTTGCAGCTATCGTCTCAGTAACTAAGAAAAATTTGAAAAACTAGATTTCACTATCAAGCGCAGGACCAACACTGTAACAGCAAGCGGAATATTTCTTGGTATAACGCCCGACACCAGATTGACATAGAAGCCTCATATAAAAGATCTAATATCGATCTTCTATGCGAACGCCACTTATGCTATTAAACGCCTTAGAAGCCTATTACGGTATATTTCATTTTAAAATGTGCTATGAACAAAGTATGTATGCAATAGAAAAGATCAATGAGGACAATTTTTGAAGTACCACAAAGCACGCATTGTAGGGCCCTATTCAAAAAACTGATTTCATTCTGTATTTGTGCAAGAAACAGAATTTTTTATGTATTTTGTGGCTATAGGCTATACTTCATAAACTCATGATTCGATGCTGATTAATAGCAAAAACAAGATTTTAGAATTTTGGGATATTATCAGAAACTAGTCCTACGTCAGATATTGTAAAAAAGTTACGATCCTTATAATTTCTAAGAAGAATGATAACTGCAATTTTCCTGAAATAAATTGAATTAAAAACTGTGAATTGTAATATTCTTCCAAACAAGCGTCATTAGTTTTAGCGTTAGTTGTCAATTCATGCATCACATAAGAGATTATTAATTAGTTATTTTATATGTAGGGTAACTTAAAAACCATATTCAGATAACACGCCAATCAAAAGTGTACCTTGAACCGCCATTCTTATTGGGTGGCACAGCGCAAAACTAATCCCAAAGTCACTGGACATACATAAGTATATAAATAGCTATTCACATATATATTTCTTTTTGATATTCCAGCTATTCCTTGCTTTCTAATATCTCTATATTATATAATGATATAATTTTAAAATAGATAACGTGATTATCGACTATCTTGCCATTCATAACGTTTGTCGTATGTCTTCGTTGCGTGATAAAAATTAATTACGATCAGTTGACAAATTAATAATAAATATTGCAGTTGTATTATAAACGTTGCAACGTAAAAAGATAAAAAAATATTAAGAAAGGTCGAAGTTGGGCATCTTTATTGATTCGGTAGATTATAATTTATAGAGATCACGCGAATACTTAATTGACTTATGGGCTTCTGATGCATTGTGTTCGTGATTGTTTGCTTGAAGCCTACCTATTATATACAAAAACCTCAATATGAAGATAAATTGTCGAAGAGGCCGCTCGAAACAGGAATATCAAGTTGTCATCTTGCTATACACGCAACTAAATAAAAGAACGCGTAGTTTAAAGATGCAAAGTTATGGGTGAATATAAAATTAGATACCTATTAGGTACATTTCGAAATGAATTTTAAGGGTATCGACAGAGCGTGCGTTCGATAAGTTTCGGCGAACGAGCGCTTTTCTTTCGTATCGAAAACACATTTCGTTACTTGCCCTTAAAGCAACGACGAGGGGCGGCCGTAAAGTTATTATCATACGCCAAATAAATATGCTAATGATGAAGAACATTAAGGGGATAAATAGGTATATCGAAACTAAAACTAAACAATATCAGACAGACTCAAAAAATATAATCTAAAATTTTGCTTTGTTATTTGTCGGCATAGCAGAAATTTAGGATCGGTATCAACAGACACGAACAATATTTTATATAGTTGTTTTGTTTTGTGTGGAACGAAGCTAATAAAGGGATAATCGAACCTAATATCTAAGTGAACCGTCCCCTCCTCCAGACATGACCATGAAAGTAAACGCGTGTAACATTTAGAGTTATTTATAAAAACGAGGTGTAGCTATCACACGACTTTCTTATACGTATAAGCGTTTCATATTATAGAGTCTTAAAATTTTTGTATATAAAAATTATTCAAAATCTTGTTATAAGTACTTCTATTCTCTTAATAAATCTTTCGATTTTTTCACTGAAGTAAACTAACTACTTCCGGTCCGCCGATTTTACTACAAATCTAATCAGATCTCAAGAGGGAGATTATACTCGTAAATATAACATTTGGAATTGATACCTATAGCGGTTTGACCGCTATCGTGGTCACATACACACAGACATTTTTTAAAAACCACTTCTTCGGTATTGGGGGATTTCAAAAGGTGGAAATCTGCAAAAGTCTTGAGGTCGAAAATTTTCATCATCGCAATACTTCCTTATACTACGTATAGGAAAGTAAAATATGAGGTGTGGCCACCACACGACTTTCTTATACGTATGAGCGTTTAAAATTACACAATTTTATGAATTTTTTTATAGAAAAATTATTCAAAATTCTATTCTAAGCACTTCTATTCTCTTAATAAATCTCTATAGAAAACATACTTTGCGAGATATTCGAAAGAAAGTATACTCGCTAAGAGTAAAAGTGTTACCTCCGGCCCGAATTTTGAAATTTCATTTATACAAAAAATATTGCAAATCTAGTTCTAAATACTTTTGTACTCTTGACAAATATATATAGAATGCATAATTTACGACATATTTGCAAAAAATGGCTATTCGATACGAGTAAAAGTGTTACTTCCGGTCCAAATTTTGAATTTTTTTTATACGAAAGGTATTGAAAATTAAGTTCTAAATACTTTTATACTCGTAACGTACCTGTCTAAAAAAGCATGGCTTGCAAAATATTGGCAAAAAACTCATTTTCGATAAGAGTAAAAGACCTACTTCCGGTACGAATTTCGAAAAACTTTTTTAATAAAATTCATCTGAAATTTTATTTTGAGTACATATGAATTCTTTATAAATGTGTATAAACTTAGTAGTTGACGAGATATTGGCAGAATTCAATTTTTTCACTGAAGTAAACTACTACTTCCGGTCTGCCGATTTTACTGAAAATCTAATCAGGTCTTAAGAGAGAGACCATATTCGTAAATACAAAATTTGGAATTGATACCTGTAGCGGTTTGACCGCTATCGTGGTCACACACAGGCACACAGACATTTTTTAAAGACCACTTTTTCGGTATCAGGGGACTTCAAAACGTGGACATCTGCAAAAATCTCGAGGTCGAAAATTTTCATCATCACAATACTTCCTTATACTAAGTATAAGAAAGGAAAAATGAGGTGTGGCCACCACACGACTTTCTTATACGTATGAGCGTTTCAAACTATACAATTTTAAGAATGTTTCTATACAAAAATTATTCAAAATCCTATTCTAAGTACTTCTATTCTCTTAATAAATCTATATAGAATGCATACTTTGCAAGATATTATCAAGAAAGTGCTACTCGCTAAGAGTTAAAAGTGCTACTTTCGGTCCGAATTTTGAAATTTCATATATACAAAAAATATTGCAAATCCAGTTCTAAATACTTTTGTACTCTTGATAAATATATATAGAATGCATAACTTAGGACATATTTGCAAAAAATCGCTATTCGATAAGAGTAAAAGTGGTACTTCCGGTCTGAATTTTGAAATTTTTTGATACAAAAGATATTAAAAATTATGTTTTAAATACTTTTATACTCGTAACGATTTTCGATAAAAGACCTACTTCCGGTTGGAATTTCGAAAAACTTTTTTAAGATAATTTGTCTCAAACTTAATTTTAAGTACATATGAATTGTTTATAAATTTGTTTAAACTTCGTAGTTGACGAAATATTGGCAAAATTCGATTTTTTCACTGAAGTAAACTGCTAGTGCCGATCTACCGATTTTACTGAAAAACTAATCAGATCTCAAGAGGGAGATTATACACGTAAATACAAAATTTGGAATTGATAGCTATAGCGGTTTGACCGCTATCGTGGTCACAGACACACAGACGGACAGACAGACACACAGACATTTTTTAAAAACACTTTTTCGGTATCAGGGGACTTCAAAACGTGGACATCATCACAATACATCCTTATACTACGTATAAGAAAGTAAAAACTAACATTTAATGAAACCAAATACTTCAAATTTGTTGGTGACACTACAGTTTTTCTGTACTGAATTAAATATAATAAATCAATTTTGCTTATGCTGTTTAATTTTTTATTCGCTCAGCTGTTTGCTCAATGTCTACTGACGTTTTCTCTAAGCGAGCCGACCCCTCCTACAGACATAACCATGAAAGTGACAGCGGGGTTGTTCGTTACCATTGCCTGGCGAATATTCGAGAAGCAGAAAAAGCCAAAGCCTATGACGTAGGCCTTTACTGCTTTTGTACACTGAACAATAGTAACATTATATTTGAAAATTAACAAATAAATAGGAACATACTTAAAAAAAAACCTAAACTGATTTACAGTGTCCTTTTGCTGGATTTTTGATTGGCAAAATCGTGAATGAGCCTCGTGAATGAGCCTCTCTTTAAGGACATCGCCTTCAACGGACATCAGCGACAAACTGTTAGATCTTTCGAAAAGCATTGTAGTTCTCAGTTTACTTTTGATTGTTTTGAATTTTGAAAAGGAGCATTCTCAACTGCAAGTTAGTGACCATTATGCATGAAAGGACTGCAATTACTATTTCTATATTAGGAAACGTGTCGTCCATTTTCTTTTAAAGAATGATCACTTCTGAAACATTCATAGCGACTTCCCTTTCAGTATTCTTTACACCATTAAATATGCTGTTGATTGCGTACATTCTACCTCTTTTGATCTAATGTCATTGTGATAGACTGTAACAAACACACCTTGCAGCTGTATATCTTACGGCTTTGTGTCGACTCTTCGGAATTTAAAGATAAGAAATCGTTGAATGATTGGCCTTATAAATCCATTTTCTTTTTGGAGCACGCTGAGGGGATCAATTATCGGGAAAGAAGTTTCAAGTTTGAATTTTTCTTTACTTACTAGCTCTTATTCCTTGAGATTGATGCTTGCATTCAGCTTCTGGATTTTCTCCTTAGCGGGCACAATCAAAAGTCTTTTGAAGATCACAAAAATAGGAGATTTACGCTGTTCAGTATTTTTCATCAGTTCGTTGTAAAATCAATTAAGGCAGTTATTGTGAAGTTGACCTTGCGTAGTCTGTGTTGAGATGACGATAAAATGTTGTCCTTTAATATTGTAGGTACATTATCATCCCCTCCTAATAATTGCGTATACTTTAATCTACGGATAACAGTCATTACTTCATTGGCAGTAAACTGAAAACGAAATACAGGTTTAGTATTCCACAATGTTTTGATATCCATTTGGTCCAGCATATTACTAATCAAGTTCTTAGGCGCAGATTGGAAATATTCGTTAAATATTGGTACCTATCGGCTACGTCATTACAGTCTTGCCACAAACGTTCCACTACCTAAAAGTTTGATATTATTTGTTTTTTTTTTATAATTGCTTATAGACTGCTCCACTAGTTTCCACATAGCTTTTGTTTTATTCCCTACAGACTCTATGAAACCACCCTTAATTTTTTTTCTAGTACTGTGATTGTGTAATTTCATGAGTAACCCATTGTGTCTTTTTTTTTTTTTGGTGCTCTTGCTAAGCTCTTTTCTTCCACGTGTTTAACAAAGTCCCTCTATGGGCTTTTGTTATATCTTACATGCAAGTAAATTATGAAATACGTCAAAATTTTTCTAAAATTGCAAACATCTCGAAAACGATTGAATATGTAGATGAAAAATGCTACAGTAATGTCAGACGGAAGTGATTTATCTTTATAAATATTTTATAACAAATATTACACTAATACCAATTGTAAATGTTGGTAATTATGTGTCCCACAGGGCTGGGCTCCATTCTGGGTTGACCTTGTACATAATGTACACTAATGATTCAGTCCTAACGCACAAAGTAGATACGTTTGCTGATGGCATAGCAACAATAATTCAAGCAGATGATAAAGAAAA
Source organism: Amphimallon solstitiale (assembly GCA_963170755.1). NCBI lineage: Eukaryota > Metazoa > Arthropoda > Insecta > Coleoptera > Scarabaeidae > Amphimallon > Amphimallon solstitiale. Next base: position 61,624,007 of record OY720680.1, read on the forward strand.
GCTGATAAAGGAGATACAAAGAAGCCTACCGCGATCTAGAGGAGTGGTATCAGGCAAATATCAGAAATTAAATGCGAGAAAAACTAAGATTATAAATTTTCATTTTGAGAAGGAAGAAGAAATTGATATACATTACAGGGGAACAGTGCTATATTCGGAAATCATAGTAATTTGCTGGATGTAGCGTTGGATTCAAGGGGTGGATTGGAAGAAATAAATTTTCATTTAAAGAAGGAAGAAGAAATTAACATACATTATAGGGGAACAGTGCTAATATTTGGAAATCATGGTAATTTTCTGGATGTAGTGTTGGATTCAAGAGTGGATTGGAAGAAATAAATTTTCATTTGAAGAAGGAAGAAGAAATTAACATACATTATAGGGGAACAGTGCTAATAATATTTGGAAATCATGGTAATTTTCTGGATGTAGTGTTGGATTCAAGAGTGGATTGGAAGAAATAATTTTTCATTTAAAGAAGAAAAAAGAACTTGATATACATTGTAGGGGAACAGTGCTAATATTTGGAAATCATGGAAATATTCGAGATGTACTGTTGGATTCAAAAGTGGATTGGAAGAAATAAATTTTAATTTAAAGAAGGAAGAAGAAGTTGATATACATTATAATATAATATTTGGCAATCATTGTACTTTTCTGGTTGTAGTTTTGGATTCAAGGATGTATTGGAAGAACCACATTAGTGACCTTTCGCAAGCACTATGCTCATCTGTCTGTGCGCTACGAGCTATATCAGCTTGGCTTACTGAAAGTGCATCAATTGCTTTATACTGTGAGTACTTTTATTCTAGAGTAAAATATGGAATATCATTCTAGTGCACTTCTGTGAATGCGCCTAGAATATTTAAACTCCAAAAAAAACGTGCATACAACCCATATGCAAACTACAACGAAGAGACGATCATGTGTGGAAATCTTCAAAGAAAAACGAGTACTTACCTTGCATCTATATTTGTGTCTGTTTGTGCTCAATATCATGAACTGTTCAAGAGTCATGAAATGGATCGCTTTCATGATGCATGTGGAAAGAGATGAGCGGGGCTTAAAATACCCCAAACAACGAGAGCAGATGTACACAAAGGTGTGGTAACACAGTTGAGAATCACCGATCATTGGCCATCAGTGTGTAAAAAGTACAATTGAAAACATTTAAAAACGTAATAAAGCAGTTTTTGGCAAAGAACGCATTTTATAATGTGCTGCACTACTTATTTTGCTCAAATTTTGATGAACTCTAGTGGGATTTTATATGTGAAAGATCTTGTTCTTTTCTTTTGTATCTTATAATCTTGATATGTTGAATAATTACGGGTTTTCTCGATTCAATAAATATTATTATTATGCATACGTTAGAATTTTCAAAACTTTTAATGAACGGTATTTGTGAAATATCCTGCAGATGTAAAGTAAGCCACGAAGAAATTCATGCTATGCACGGAAAATAATGATAAAATTACCTGTATTATTATAGATATATTATGTCTTCATGTAAACCGGTTGACATGCTCAACTAATTTCCTGCATGAAATAATAATAATGCTAATCATAAATAATTTGAAATTCCCGCCCAATTATTTTCCAATTTGTTATTTTTATCCATTCTAATAGACAATTACGTAGGTACCATTTATTGCTCGATATATTGACATTGGACGAAATCGATGGGTGACAAATATAGTGCACTCTAATTAAACAGTTTCCTTGTCCACTACTATGTACAGAAAATCTGGCGGCGGATCGAACTAGAGCTAAACAGAGAGGGCAATAGGTATTCAATATTCAATCAGGGTCAAGGGTACCGAGTGCTTGCAGTTATATGTATGTGTTTAGTAATGCGATAATTGGTCCGCTCGTCAGTCACAATACACTTATTTGAACTTTACGCGAAATAGAGTCACCGGACTTGCTCAAGCTGAAAACCTCGTCATTTTCTAGAATAAGTCATGCCATTTTGCAATCATCATTCTTTTATATGTATAATTTTTATTTAATTATTTATTTTTTCTACACGTCAGTTTTCTTATGACCTCTTTTCAATATTAGTAGCAAATGCATTATGATTGTATACTACAATATCAATGGAAGAGTATATAAAGTGCGTTTTTTTAACTGTTGCCATAGGGAATTTCATGGTAAAAATTATACCCCCTGCCAACTTATGATGCAATGCAGATTTGGTGCTAATTTTTCTTTTAGTAATAAATCACCAATAAGACTACAGAAGGCATACTATTTGAACAACCACAAGCAATTTTATTTTAGTAATTTTACTCTTCAAACTTGAAGGTAATGAACATACACAACTTGACAAAAAGCCTAATAGGCAGAAGAAAAATTTACAAATGTAATTTAATTCACAAGTTCTGCCAAATACCCGGTTATTGTGAACAATTGTTTAAAAATGTCTGTTTTCACAACTAAAGAACGTGTTGAGTTTGTAATAGCATTCATTAAAGGTATGTTCAGTAGAGAAATCAGCCAGAATGTTGCTGCTACATATCCCGATCGCCCTATTCCGAGTAAAACTATAATACTCAAATATTATAATGCTTTTCGTGCCACGGGTTGTTTAAATCATGAGCACAAAAAACGCAAAAGAAACTCGTATGTTGTTACAGAAGATTTAAGAATGAATATCTGTGTGGCGGTTGAAGAAGAAGACACCACCACACTTACTTCTCTGACAGAAGAATTTCACGCTTCAAGAAGCAGCTGCTTTAAAGCTTTGAAAATGGAAAAGTTCAAGTCGTACAAAATTAAAAATGTGCAGAAACTATTGCCCCGTGATTACTTTCCAAGAATGGAAATCTGAATTCTGGATGGAAAAATTAATGAAAATCGAAATATTTTAAATAACATTCTATTTTCTGATGAGAGTTCGTTCACATTAAACGGCAAAGTTAACAAACAAAACAGACAGGTTTGGGCAAGAGAAAATACCTACAGAACACAAGAAACACATACGCAATATCGTGATAAAGTTAATGTGTAGGTTGGAATTTTAGGGAATCACTTAGTAGAGCCATTTTTTATTGACGTAAATTTGAACCAGCATAAATACTTAGATCTTCAAATGGAGGTAGGCTCGCAGGTGGACGCTTTGAAATGCAACGGAGCAATAATATTTCAACAGGATCGAGTACCAGCCTATTCTCCTGCCATCGTCAGAGAGTTTTTAAACGAAACATTTCCTGATAATTGGATTGGCCAATATGGACCATTTCCTGCTCGAAATGTTACCTAACACCACTCGATTTTTTCTTATGGGGGCATTTAGGAACACAAGTTTACGACCTCATAAGAGGTCAACCAGAGTTGTGGAGAAACTAAGGGCAAGAATAACTGAAGCTTGTAATTCCATTACAGTGCGAACTTTACAAAACACTCTAAGAAATTTGCAAGATCGCTTGGGACATTGTCTAGCAGTCGAAGGAAAACACTTTGAACAATTCCTTTGTGATAATTACTGATAATTTGTGTTAATTTCTGTTTTAATGGTTTCTACGTTTTTTTTTTTTTTATAAATAAATGTTTACATGTTCTGTCTTCCAAGAGCTAATTTAATCATAGCCTCGAGGAGCCTTCGCTCTTTATTTTTTAAAACAAAACCTGCTAGAAATGATAGTGGCAAGAAAACGCTTTCACAAAAATATTTTTTTCAAAACTTTTTCGACAGTTTAGAATATTGAATTGTAATCTGTCCGATAGTTTAAAGAATCTTCCAGCTTTGTTCCAAAAATGGTTTAAATATTTTCATCAGAATAAAAGGTAACACGGGTTGAATTTTTACCATGCAATTCCCTATTGCAACAGTTAAAAAAAAGGAGGTGTGGCCACCACCACGACTTTCTTATATGTATGAGCGTTTCAAATTATAGAATTTTAAGAATTTTTTTATACAAAAATTATTCAAAATCTTATTCTAAGTACAACTTCTATTCTCTTAATAAATCTCTGTAGAATGCATACTTTGCAAGATATCAAAAACGTGCTACTCGCTAAGAGTAAAAGTGCTACTTCCGGTCCGAATTTTGAAATTTCATATATACAAAAAATATTGCAAATCCAGTTCTAAATACTTTTGTACTCTTGATAAATATATATAGAATGCATAACTTACGACATATTTGCAAAACATCGCTATTCGATAAGAGTAAAAGTGGTACTTCCGGTCTGAATTTTTAAAAAAAATTTATACAAAAGATATTGAAAATTGTGTTTTAAATACTTTTATGTCTAAAAAGCATGACTTGCGAAATGTTCGCAAAAAACTGATTTTCGATAAGAGTAAAAGACCTACTTCCGGTAGGAATTTCGAAAAACTTTATAAATAAAATTATTCTCATTTTTAATTTCAAGTACATATGTATCCTTTATAAGTTTGTTTAAACATAGTAGTTGACGAAATATTGGCAAAATTCCATATTTTCACTGAAGTAAACTGCTACTTCCGGTCCACCGATTTTACTGAAAAACTAATCAGATCTCAAGAGGGAGATTATACACGTAAATACACAATTTGGAATTGATATCTCCAGCGGTTTGACCGCAATCGTGGTCAGAGACAGACAGACACACAGACATTTTTTAAAAAGCACTTTTTCGGTATCAGGGGACCTCAAAACGTGGACATCTGCAAAAATCTCGAGGTCGAAAATTTTCATCATCACAATACTTCCTTATACTACGTATAAGAAAGTAAAACGGCACTGTTTAGGAAAACAACTAAGTTACAAAATTATAATTTTGAGTATGAAATTTTGAAACTTTGTAAACATTACTTCTGTTGAAAGGTATGACTACACAAAATCTTATAAAAAAGGTAATAAATATGAAAGGATTATTTTTTGTTGGCTCTTTATCGGAAAAAGCTTCCTACGTCCTTTTTACATTCTTATATGTAGTAAATAACGAAAATTTTTGACCTGGAAATTTCTGCAAATGTACGTGTGTTGAAGTCCCCTAATACCGTCAAAGTGGTTTTTGCAAACATGGCTGTCTCTGTAGGTCTCTCGTTCTCTCTCACTCTTCTCCTCCCCCCTCTGTTTGTGTGTGTGTTTGACCACGATAGCGACCAAACAGGTACAATACCAAACATAGAGATTTATTTAGAGAATAAAAGTACTTTGGGCTGGATTTGGCTTAATTCTGAATACAAAATTTTTCAAAATTCGGACCGGAAGTAACACTTTTACACACAGGTTTATTTTATTCAAAAGATATAGAATTCGAAACTAATTTGGAACAATTTTATATGCACATTTCGGAACGCACTTATAAGAAAGTTGGGTGGTGCGCACACTTTTTTTGGCTTTCTCTTTAAGAAAAACATAGGCGAATCCTACTAAACGTTTTTTCGAATTTGGCGGGTGTTTTCAGTTGGCTACGAAGACAAGCGAATAGAATACAAGTAGATTAATTCACATTACTAGACAAACCGTCAGAAGATTAATCAAAAAATAGAAATAGAATCATTTATTGATATAATGATATTTCTATTTACTAAATTTGCAATTAAATAAAAGCCAGTACAGCTCACAGACTGAGACTTGGCCGATGAATGCTCCTCCCACAAGGTGCGCAGTGAATCCTTATAATATTATAGGATAAGCACGAGCAGTCTGGAAAAATTGTCAAGCGCTACACCTTTCATTCATTTCATTTCAGTATATTACAATTTCTTATCTGCATTTACTCGTTCGTCCGGCTAATGTATGCGATGATGAACAAATGTTATCATTTCTTTTTTCCGAATACTTTCTCTGTCACGCATTGACCTATAAATCTGCGCGGCTTATAGGTCGAGGCTCCTCCCATCGGCCAAGACTCAGTCTGTGTACTGTACACTTCTATGTTATGTTATTCCAGTGCTTCCAATTTAAACTAAAACGCGCAAATTTAATAACGTAGTGTTGCAAAAATAATGCAGTTCTACATTATAGTGCAAAAATGAAGAAAAATGAGTCTCTTAATTTAAGAATTTTTCAAGGATTATTTGTGTAATGGGTCTTGTTGGGAAAGAGTTCTTCTTCTGGTAAAAGTTTGTCAAATCAGTACTCCAGTTTTTGAAAAGCTCGATCCCACTCTATTATCAAGAAAGAAGTATGTTTAACTGATGACGACCATATTTGTTCATTTCATTATGAGGGAATTCGAGCCTTGCTTTTAATGATACTCACGTTTTTAACAGGACTAACACACTGCATTACTATAAACAATTTGAAGAATGTAGAAATAATTTGTCTGTTCTTTTCTGTAATACAAAAATTGAAAAACTCATTTCTTTACGCGTAATTCGAAAACAAAGGAACCCTCTCATCAATTTATTTTAATTAGATGGAAAGTTTATTAACTGTTGTGTCAATGCTAACGTCCCGGAGCCAATACAAAAAGAATTACTAATTGTAAGGTCTTTCCACCGACAGTGTATACGATACATTCCATCTTTACAATTTCACAGACGAACGACCTTTATTTCGTGTTTTGTTTTTTTCTTGCAAGGTTTCTGACACCAACTTTTGATTCACTTATTATTCACCTTTTCACGTGTAGGATTCACGGCATTTTTACGTCACTCGGGATGACTAACAAGTAATAAGAATCAATCGCGGTTGCAGACGATCACTGCTAATTATTTATAAAGCCTCGTTAACATTGTCATTAGTGCATTTATTTTTTTAATTGCTGTACTCTCATAACGAGTGCCTGTATGATATACGAAATGCGATTTAGAAATGTTTATGTTATTAAATCGGCATCTTGGAAAAGTCTTCGTTCAGATTCAAGCGTTAATATTTAATTTACAAAATAAACAATTTTCTAATCATGTCAACTATAGCATTACCAATATAATAAAAGTACAGTAATACCATATAATTTTTATTTCATATCTCGTTAAAGTTGATTAGTTATGTCGACATTTTCAAAAATCAGTTCTTAAAAACCGTTTAATCGCATATGTGATTATAATGTCAAATTTGACAATTATGTTGAATTCAAACAGAGCAAAAATTGTAAAACGTAATAGTATATTACATACCGAGGTGGAAAGTGTTTCATTACTGTCGAGAGATTAAGTAGTTAACCGAGAATACGATATAATTTACAAATTTCTAGACATCTTATTTACTCGTAAATTTGGAATATTATTCTAATAATGCGACACATAGGTACCTAAAATGTATATAAAAGACACGTATAAAAATAATCTAAAATGTTATTTTGACCCAGGGCCTTTATTGACAAACATACTCGGATAATAATAAAAATAGGAAGACAGGCTGTTATTTGTAGCGTATATCAGAAGATCCACAATTTATTAGGGACAACAACGAACTTCATCACGTTAGAAAATATCAACCATACGTTAATTGAACCACGAATAACAAAACATAAAAAGACTTAGTGGCTTCGTTGACAAACACAATAAACTAATAACACAAATAAGACGACATACCGTCATTTGAGGCTTGTTTTTGAATCTCTCTGTATATAGAAACCCTGAGAAACCCCTGGGAAGTATGTCTTTGAAATACGCAGTACTTAGTAGTGGCATATGAAGTGATCAATATCAACATTACTTTATGTTTTTATGATTTCATAACATTGAAAACCCAAAAACATAATCGAAAGCCCTAATATTTGATTAATCTAATTTTGATGAATTTTAATCTACATAGGATACTGGAATGCTTGAAATATAAACACCGAACGTCAGAAAATATGCATTGGAACATAATCGTATAGCAATAAAAACCATTAATTACATTTTTTCAAGTTATTTTTCCGACTATTATCGTCATTAAATAAGTTTAAACGCAGAAAAATATTAAGTACACTTGTTACGTAGAATTTTTTGTCCTTGTATTGGACATTATATTTATCTATAAGTATTCCATATATAGGAATTTATTTATTTTAATATATTATTGATCTTATACTTTTAGAGCAAGCAATTTTTCAAATATTTTTTTGTTGTTGCATTTGCTACAAACAGGAAAAAACACTTTTTCTATGTCTATGTACTGCTACTTAAATTGTTTTCTACATATTTTTCTATTATTGCAGCATACAGATTTCAAGAAAACTTACTCAAGACCATGATACAAATTGAAGACACATTCTTTGAATTGGGGAAAACATGTCGAAGAAACTGCTTGATAATCTGCGACAGGGGAGCAATGGATGCATCAGCCTGTAAGTTTACGATATACATAGTTAATAATATAGCACAAGAGAGTTTTCAGACCATCAACAGAGGGGTATACTTTATATTAACTTAATCTAATAAAGTTTCAATGGAATATATTTCTGTAGCACTATAGTATACCTATCATTTATATATGCGTTTTTTAAGGCAAACATTTAATATACTTAGTAGAATTTCCCTGACCCACTACAGTAAAAACCAGACTAGTATGATTTTACTGCAACGTCATTTTATGTTATTTTTGAAAGAAATATCAAAATGCGCCTGTAGCTTACAAATAAGCGACTGTGTGTTGTTTGAGTTGATTGTAGCACCAAGTATTTTCTATATAGAGCAATCAATATTAAGGTCCCTTCTCCGTTATCCACAATAAAACGTCGAAGTTTGTGTGTTTTTGAATCAGAAATTTTGACAGCTTAATTTTCCCCTTTATCGTCTATAGACATTTTCATTAGTTCATCACACTGATAAGCCCCTGCTAGCCCGAATACTATCACAACCTTCAATAAAAATCAGATAATTAAATTAAATTAACTCGTAGATATTTTATTTACCTTCATTAGAAACTTTTATCGGGAACTTCTCAAGGAAATTGCCCAATTTCTGATTGCGAAAATGTCTTTGATTTTTTTTGCTTGATATCCAACGGATTTTCTCCTTAAATATGCAGTTAACTTGTGAAAATGTTTAATATCAACGTTTTCTTCAGTAACAAAGTGGATTTTAACATGGAGAAAATGCTCCACAAAGTAGAGGATTTATAATTATTCGACTCTAACTCGTCGATAACTTCTTCTGTAACTATTGTTTTTTTTGGAAAATTACACCAATCTTCAAAAAGTACGGTTTCTGATATCTGTCTTTAGATTTGCTTGGTAGTAAATCTTCCATTGCAGCATTGGCAGCTGCAATTATGTTCAATGGACTTCGACATCACTATTTTTTCAAAGACATTCATATTTATCACACCGTTATGAAGAAAGAGCTAGGGAAAATTGCAAAAAGTGATGAAGTTTTATTGTTGTAAACATTTGTTGACTAGTCACTAAGGAAACAACAGAAACAGAACCGACTTGATTTTTGTGATCATTTTTATTGTCAATATTAATTTGTTTTCTAAAATTTAATTATTCGATTTCAGAAATAATAATAATAATAATAACTTTATTCAGTTCATTTTACATATCTAATGTTTGAACACGTCAGTGTATACAATACACATTCAAAAAAAGTGTCTTTATCTGACTCAGTGGTCAAAGTACCTACTCGGCCGCTATGCAACCTCGTTGGGAAACTTATCTCTTTCTTGATCTTTATGTAAATAACTATTGTTTATAAAGTCTTTAGTTAGGAAAACCGTGTCATAAATAGAAAACGTTACTGATAATAAAGGACAACTGTTGACATTTCTTGCTCCATTTTCCTTGAAATTCATCGCAAGTGCGACATAAACAATCTGACGCATTTTTCGACAAACTGTACAATACACATTCAAAAAAAGTGTCTTTATCTGACTCAGTGGTCAAAGTACCTACTCGGCCGCTATGCAACCTCGTTAGGAAAATTATCTCTTTCTTGATCTTTATGTAAATAACTATTGTTTATAAAGTCTTTAGTTAGGAAAACCGTGTCATAAATAGAAAACGTTACTGATAATAAAGGACAACTGTCGACATTTCTTGCTCGATTTTCCTTGAAATTCATCGCAAGCATAATCGCAAGTGCGACATAAACAATCTGACGCATTTTTCGACAAACTGTAACCTTATTTCTAGTAACTAGTCACTAATGTCAAACGTTCCTAATTGTAGCTTCTATTCGGACATAACTTAATATTTTAGTACATATTAGTAATTTTGAAACAATGATGTATTATTTTTGTATAACATGTTCCTTTTGTATTGTAGTTATATCAAAAGAAAAATGGGAAAGACTAATGAAGGATAACAACTGGAACAACGTGGAATTAAGGGACAATAGATATAACCAAATTATTCACATGGTTTCTGCCGCCAATGGAGCTGAAGAATTTTATACAACTGAGGTAAATACAAGTCCTACATTAGAGCAATGCATTCTTTTCATTTTAATCATCAATTCAATAATTTGACTAAAGTTTATTTTGTTTTTTCACGTTGCGGAAATGTTCATTGACAAGACATTCTAGGTTGTCATGGTTACATATCCAAACAAGCCGGCCATATTGAATTGATCGTGTTTAAATATTTGCTATAATAAAATCTATCAATTTTAAATTCAGTTTTTAGAAGCTAGTCAAAAATGTTGGGTGTCAATTTCTAGTTCAATTTAAAGTTCAATATTACAATAAATTGATATATGTAAAACAGGCTTAAAGTTTTAAAAATAAGGAAAACATGTACTTCGCCCACCATATACTCACGTAAATTGCTGGGGAATATTGACGCATTTTTATAGTTGTAGTATAATTCAATAAATTAAATATAGCAGTCTGTTTGGATCAGTAACAACATCAAGAGATAAAGTCCAGACAAGAAAGTTACAGATAAATACTGAGTACGTTAAGAAATAATACGCCATCTAGTCAGTCTGTATATCTAAGAAGATATATTTTAAATTGCATATTGCAAAGTAATAATAATAATATACGTTTATTTGAAATTGCTGTTATTTTAAATTTTTTGACATAATACTTTATTGTTTACATGAACAATTTTACCTAATAAAAAAAATAGTAAACGGACTTACGGACTAAAATATGTACTTACAATACATACATTAGGTACACATTGTCAGCATTTGTCTATTAGTCCATATAATAAATTCAATACAAATACCAATTGTGCAGCGTTCACTAACTAACTAACCTACTTTAAATTATATATTATTATACACAGTGTTTAATGTCTTATTATAATGTTTTTTGATGTTTTTACAAATTTATATATAAAAAAATACTTATATTTCTACTATGGTATTAAAATGATGAGCTTTGCACTAAATATACTTAATTTTAGACTTTCGTGTTTCAAGAATTCGTTGATAACTGGGACAGTTTTTGTCAAATGCTTTATGGTTAACATCCAATTCAATTTTTAATTTTACTACCATCCTCATACAATATGCGCACTTCTCGTCCTCACCAACACCATTAATACAATCAGTTTTACAGTGTTAACCTGCCGCATGAGTAACTGTGCAATCCATCGCAAAATGATTATAACCTGCACAATTACAACACCTTATTGTATTTTTGTAATCATATATATCGCATTTCTTCCATCCAACGTTAAGTTTTTCTTTATGTAGTATTTTTCCAAATATACCCGATTTTACATCAATTATTATGTTACCATAGTTTATTTTGCGTTTGCTGAGATATATGTACTTCCTATTTATATTTACTTTTTCCTTTATATCATTACTTAGTATTTCTAAGTCATTCTGATTAACAATATACGAATAATATCCTCTGACGGCATTTCAATATGTACTATATGTATTTTTTTTCCACTACTACTCCTAGTAGGTAAAATTTAATTTTGAAAATATAAATTAAAAACTTAATAAATACCTATTCGAAACGCCTTGGTGATTAATCACATTCAAAACTACAATTTCATTGCAAAAGTTCAAACTGATATTCTATAAATTTCTCCTATAATTAAATGAAATACAATAGACCGTCTCAACCTTAGTATGCAGTATGTGTCTTATGGAGACAGACAACATGGTTGTCAGTTCGACAATGACAGGTTAGGTTGGTAACTCATTATAATGACACGACGTTTTAAATACTTGTTGGTTAGGATATCATTCTATATTATTATATTATAATATTAATTTGACACTTGACAGGAAGGTTATGTTGTGATACTTACACCACACCGATAATACCAACCATAAACATAATAAATCGAACTGACAACATTGCCTTGAAATAAAAAAAGACAGTTTATTACAAATTGCTTACGGTAGTAAAAGAGGTATACAGAGTGGGCCATTGAAAACGAAACAGCGGCTCTGTAGGTCGGCAGAACCGAGTTATATAAAAACGCTCGGACACGTCAACAACATTTTCGAGGGGGACATCGTTCGCGATGAAATTCACCCGAAATACATTCCATCCCTCGGAGCTGTGACCCCCACCCCTAAATTTTTAAATGGCACCATATGGCAAGTGATACCTCATTTGAAAGGTAGTTTCCTTCTTGATATCAAACAACAAAAATAAATTAATTCTATCGATTCGTTTTCGAGATATAGGAACTTGAAGTTGGGAAATCACTTTTTATTCACTCAATCAATAAAAACAATATCTGATAAAGCAATTGTCGCAATAATTATTATTGTCAATGAATTAAATGTTCAAACTGTCTACCACCCATTTCCATACAATAGTACAAGTTCTGTTCAAAATGAGACCGCACATTTCGTAGCATTTCCGGCGTTATTCGACGGCATTCTTCAATAATTCTACGTCGTAAATCTTCCAGAGATTCTGGTTCGGTTGCATAGATTTTGTTTTTCAAGTGACCCCACAGGAAAAAGTCGAGTGGGGTTAAATCTGGAGATCTGGCTGGCCACTCTATAGCGCCTCTTCTTCCAATCCAACTTTCAGGAAACATTCTATCCAAAAACGCCCTAACAGGCTGTGCATAATGTGGAGGTCTTGTTGAAATTTCAATTGGTCTTCATGGTAACGATCGTCATTTTCAATGATGTCTACTAATTGTGGATAAACAAATTGATTCAATAATTCCAAATAAGTTTCTCCTGTCAGGTTACCGTCGAGAAATACTGGTCCAATCAAACGGTCCCCAAAAATACCGGCCCAGACATTGAGTTTTTGGGGAGTTTGAGTATGGACTTCGTGGAAAACATGTGGATTGGCATCTGACCAATAACGACAATTATGACGATTCACAGTCGAATTCAGAAAGAATGTAGACTCATCAGAAAAGCAGATGTTGAAAAGGAAATTCTCATCAGCATCTAGTATTTTCGTAGTCATAATTTCACAAAATTCCCGTCGCCTATCAAAATCATCTTCATTCAATTGGTGTACCAAATGTATTTTGTAGGGGTGGAATTTATGATGTTTCAGGATTCGGCGGATACTGGTTCTACTGATATTGGTAACACTAGCCAATTTCCTTGTGCTCAATGTTGGGTCTGCATGAACTTGTCCTAAAAGTGCAACTTCAACAGGTTCATTTCTCACCGGAAATCCACGTTCTGGGTCTCGTTTCTTGTTGGCTACTGATCCAGTTTGACGAAATTTTTGCACTAATTCTAGAACGTATTTTCTAGCAACAAGTTTATCTGGATGCGTTTCATTGAACAAATTAGCTGTACGGTTACCGCACTCATCATTCTTAAAAAAAATTGTTATTATTTCAACTCTTTCCGCGATCGTATACACCATTATTGAGGAAAGAATTCAGCAGCTTTAATCAAGTAATTCACTCCAATGTCGTTCAATCAACGATCAGTTTGACACTGACGTCCACACTTGCGATTTGGCGAAAAAAATTATCTCATACATGTTTTTGTTGTACGCGCATTGGAGTCGAATTCGAGAAAACGTCTTTTTATCGATTCTCACGAAACCTTAACATTTTGAACAGAACTTGTACTATTGTATGGAAATGGGTGGTAGACAGTTTGAACATTTAATTCATTGACAATAATAATTATTGCGACAATTGCTTTATCAGATATTGTTTTTATTGATTGAGTGAATAAAAAGTGATTTCCCAACTTCAAGTTCCTATATCTCGAAAACGAATCGATAGAATTAATTTATTTTTGTTGTTTGATATCAAGAAGGAAACTACCTTTCAAATGAGGTATCACTTGCCATATGGTGCCATTTAAAAATTTAGGGGTGGGGGTCACAGCTCCGAGGGATGGAATGTATTTCGGGTGAATTTCATCGCGAACGATGTCCCCCTCGAAAATGTTGTTGACGTGTCCGAGCGTTTTTATATAACTCGGTTCTGCCGACCTACAGAGCCGCTGTTTCGTTTTCAATGGCCCACTCTGTATATCCCATAAGAGACTGTACTGAATACTAAGGTTGAGACGATCTATAGTAGTTTTACTTATTAACATTAACCCTGAATATGTTACTCCAGACATGTCCACGTCTATGGCTGATACTGGTTTCCCTCTAATCTATTGAACTTGAATAAGTGAAGGTACAAATGTACGACTTAATATATGTTGTGTTCTCCTGAAGAAACAATAAACTATTGCGCAAGCTTGGATAAATGTTTAAAAAAACTGTATTACAAGTATTTTGTCCAATAATCAATTCAAAATTTCTAGTAGAACACTCATTTTTTGCATATATTTTTTACAATTATGAGCTTTAAGTTATCTACTTGACGCGAGTCTCTTGCAAACACGTAACTTCGCAAAAGTATATTTTTAACACTAATGAAACTGCGGAAATGTCTAATTACAATGCAAACATTTTGTTATTAGCAAGTTACATACACTTTCGCAGCTGACACTGATGAAAGATGTAGCATCGTAAGCAATTTGAGCCGATGCCAGATTTCGTTGTAAACTTTGAACCTTGCTCTGCATGTTAGCGGTTTTTTTTTTGTCTAAAAAGAAACTATTAAGGGCTACCTTCGGTGCAAAAGATACGACTGTGAAATATATGTGTAATAGAAATGAGACGTTAAAATTTATTATTTGTAATGCAATTGAATTAAATCAAAAACTATGTACTTACTAAACGAAATTTCAAAGAATTTTGTAACTAAAATAAGTGAATTATAAAAATAAATATGTACGTAATTTTCACTGTGTTCGGTTAAGGATGACAAACTAGTTTAACGTTTTGGTTGCTCATAAAATAACAAGTTCATAGATCCTATACGTCAGATCTGTATTTGGTAAATTTATATGAGATTGCACCACAGTTCACTACTGTAAACTTACATAAAATATCCACAGCTGCAATAAGGTAAGTGCGGGTAATAAGGCCCAGCAGGTAATAAAGCCCAGCCGCCATTTTTCCTAGTGGCGTTAAGTTATAATACTGGTACCGGCACCTGTTTACTATATTACGTACAACATACTGGGTGGCATGTTCCCACACTGCAGAAATCGTTTTTCCCGAGTGTTATATTCAAAAGTGTTTCTTCGTTAAATTTTGCTGCTTCAGTTATAAAAATTGCGTCGTTTTGTCGAAGTTTTTTCAAGGGTATTTATCAGCCAATGACCACATAATTACAGGTACGTTTAAGTACATATGTAGGCAGTGTATTGCCAGAAACTTAATGATTTTGTTCAATGCATGTGGGACCGATAACCTAAAAATGAAGGAAGTGATGAAACATGAAATAAGGCCCACCAAAACATTAACTGGGCCTTATTTCTTGTCGTTGCTGGGTTACATTTTTTCATTCGTTTTTAAGGAAATATGGGTAAACCGTGTCGAGGTATCCGTGCTAAGTGGAGTACAGAAGACATGGATGAGGCTTTACGACTTCTTGGACAAGGAAAGTCACAGCGATACGTTGCACAACGTTGCGGCATCCCTCGTCGCACATTGAGGAATCATATGAAATCTGGGACAACTTCCAGATCATTAGGAAGACCACCGGTGCTAACTCCTCAACTGGAAAATGAGTTGGAGAAAAAAATTGTTCGATTTGCAGAAAGAGGTTTTCCGTTAACTCCGAAATCTTTACGGAGATGTGTTTACTCTTTCGTAGATGAACAGAAAATTCCAAACAAATTTAACCAAGACAAAAAATTAGCAGGAAGAGAATGGTACAGATCATTTTTGAAGCGCCATAAGAAGCTGTCTCAAAGAAAAGCACAGAACATGAATCCTGCACGTGCTCAAAAACTTAACAGACCCATTGTAGAAGATTATTTCAAGAAGTTAGAAGACCTGCTCAACAAGACAGGATTGAAACATAGCCCAGAGAAGCTGTGTAACATGGACGAGAAAGGGTGTAGACTCACCCTGCATCACCAGCAAAAGGTTATTGCAAAAAAAGGAGCAAAGAGGGTTCATTTAGTTTCCCAGGAGCATGCCGAAAATGTAACTATCGTGGCGTGCGGGAATGCTATGGGGCATGTTATCCCTCCAATGATTTTGTTCAAAGGCCAACGAATGAAACCAACTTTTTCCGATGGACTTCCTCCTGGTTCTGCTGTCCACATGACACCTAAAGGGAGTATGACGACTGAGGTTTTCGTAAAGTGGCTTGATCATTTCGCAAAGTTCATGTCAGCTCCTCCAGTTATCTTAATTTTTGATGGAGCTTCTTGCCATCTCGACTTATCCATTGTAGATAAGGCTGAACAGTTAGGTATCCACATGTTGTGTTTACCTAGTAACACAACGCATGAATTACAACCTATGGACAAGGCTGTATTTCGATCCTTCGAACATTCCTGGGATGAAGAACTTCTTCAATATTGGGAAAACTATCCTGGAAGAAATTTAAACAAAGAAAGATTTTCTGACATATTTGCTCCTGTTTGGGGAAGATCGATGACCATAAGCAACATATCCAGTGGATTCAGAGCAACTGGGATTTATCCTTTTAATAAAAATATTATCCCAGACTACGTTTACGCACCTAGTCTTCCCACCAACAGAGAAATTCCAAATGTTAACAGACAAACTCCAGACGTCGGCAGAATAAGCCCACAGGTCGAAGAATGGGAATCAGAGGATGAGCAACCATTGAGTCTGTTAAAAGAAAATTTGCAGAGTCAAAATAAAGCAGCTACCAATTCATTTTCAACAGTGTTAGTAACCCCCAATACCGAAACGTCAAAGAGAGCCACAATGAGGAAGAAGGCTTTAAACTATAAAGCCCAGGAGGTTACAAGAGATCTCTTCCAGGACAGGAATGACACTGGAAAAAGCTCCAAACCAATCCGCAGCAAACAAAAAAACACGCAGCTGTGAACCAGAACCGATTCCAAGCACTTCACGAGAAAATGTCGAAGAAACTTGGTTTTGCAAATTATGTGAAACGCACAGCATAAGTGACATGCGTCAGTGCATTATGTGCCTCACTTGGGTGCATGAGGACTGCGTAGGGCTCACAGCTGAGGATGAGGAAGACTTTGTTTGCCCGGATTGTACACCTTAAATAAATGGGCCTAATTACCTGCTGTACATGAAATAAGGCCCAGTTACATGTTTTTTTTTTTTAAAATTAGAATTTTGTTTTTGTTTCTTTGTTATAATTGGCACAATTTATAGTTCACTGATTATATATTCCATTACAATATAAAAACTGTGAAAAATATGTACATTTGTTTTTTTTTAAATTTTCAATCCTTAGGTGGGCCTTATTACCCGCACTTACCTTACTCAATTTTTCAGGCCAATTTGTTTTTAAAATATACTGCAATTTGACAATCATTTACCATAGCAGTTACCCATTGTGAATAGATAATTTGTTGTGAGTAATGTGTTTAAACCCACAAAAGTATAAACTTGTGCCTGAGTGCTTTTCAATTGCGAATACCTTACCTTCAAATACTTTCCTTATTAGACGGCCATGCTTTTTTTTAATGATTGGTTATAGTGGATAATTTTGACTATTCAATTCACCTGTCATTGTTCAAATATGAACCAATAAAATAGCAAATATTTACTTTCGTATCATAGCAACAGGAAATTTCAGCGATTATATCTTCCTAGAAGGTATTCAAGTGGATATTTTAAACAAGTGAAAGTTTTTATTAATGTAACTCATTTACTAACAATATTGAAGGTACAATTAGAAAAACTAACATTACTGCAGTGCTGCAGCAGACATTCTGGAACAGAGCTATCACTGGGAGTACCCGAGGGAGTACCTTTCTCTTGTAGCTTAATACCGTCACTATTACTGACAGATGTCGAAGTTGTACATGACACATTTGTTGTTGTAAAATTTCTTCGCATTTTGGTGATAATCGACTCGTGGTGCTCATCATCAAGCTGCAAGTACGATTTTATGGAATTCAGATTTTGGTGTCCCGTTATTTTCATCAGTTGTTGCTCTCCGACTCCAGCTTTCGCCAGAGATGATACAGTTGAAGAGCGTACCGAATGATTTGATATCTTCCTTCTTTTAACATCTAATCCAGTTTTTTCAGCTAATAACTTCACCCATTTACTGATCTCACATATACCAACTGGACTGTTCTTATACCACACCGCATTCTCAACTTTATCCCAAAACGGATTCGGTGTCAAAAACATCCTTTCTGTTTTCACATTTTTTCCTCTCTTCGATTTCAGTAGATAATACAATCTAAATAACAGAAGAATATTAATTATACCGTCTTGAAATTAAATATAAATAGGTTACCTAACTGGACACATATCGGTATTGCTTTTATTCTCTATCAACCACTTGCTGCCTGTCAATGATTTAGTTCCCCCCTGCGCAGTTTTCGAAAATACTGGATTATACTCAATTCTACCAGTTCTTCTTCCCTTGTTATCGAGTTCCTCCTTGAAGTAATAGGTGAAACAGTTGCTCCCTTCTCCTCCCCGCCAAGCTAGTTCGTAAGATGCTATTAAGAAAAACTTTTTCTGTAAACCGTCTGGGGTACTCTCATCTAATATGCGTATCATATTTAAGTATTCTGGTTCTGTAAGTGCCGCCGCGTTGCTGGTTCTTTTTTCAGGACACGCTTGCAGTTTTCTTCTTGTAGCATCCCTGGCGTCACGTGCTGACTTAAATATTGCATCAGAAAACGGGTTTACGTTTATTTTCCACTTATTGAAGAACATTTCTTGAACCATTTTCGCCGTCACGTTCCACATGTGCTTGATGACGCCTTCTTTATAATCGGACCCATCTTTTTTCTTCATATTACATGCCCACGACTTTAAGATGACATTTAAGTCCACAGGAGAAGTAGATTGATCCAGTTTATAGCCTTTTGCTGTTAAAAATGTACTAAATTGTCTCCATACTGAATCTTTGGATTTCTTCGTGTTCCAAGGGATATTTTCGCAAATTTCAGCATCGATTTCGTCTTCAGATTTCGTGCCAAATCTTTTCTCAGTTCCCATTATTTAGAAACACCAGTTTTTATTCAACGAAACGAACTAAATAGGAACACGATTCCAAAAATTTTAATGACAAACATAAATGTTTTTTTTGTTGACATGGAAACGTAATCATGTGTAACTAAATTTTGAGTCATTTTAATATGAAAAATTGATTTGGTTCATTGAATAGTCTCTCGAATACGATTCGTAGTCAAAGTTGAGTCTACTATTTTTGTGGTGCTTTACACTCATGTCTTTCATAATTGCGAATACTACTCGTGCTCCGCACTCGTAGTATTTAAATGCAATCATGAAAGACATTCGTGTAACCACCACAAAAATAATCGACATAACTTTGACTACTCATGGTATTATAAGTGATAGTTTGGTTATGCCATTATAATAGGCGTCTATAATTTGAATTTAAGTATGACAACTATCAGAATTTGAAGTTTCCAAGAGATTAGCATGTACACCAACATTGATTACTTAAAATGCTTAAAAACAGTCTACGGTAATGAGGAGAGTATTTGAAGGCACGGTATACCTACTTATGCCTATTCAGTATAGAGAATAAATTAGAATTCTAAATATACGAGATATGATCAATACAAGAGTGGACTGTTGTAATAAAAACTTGTCGCCTTCAAAATAATTTTCATCGCTAGCAACTCACGGCTCCCAACGTGTTTGCCAACTTTGGAACGCTTTCTGAAGCATTATTTGCGAAATGAGGAACAACTTTTTCGTTGATTTTTTTTTCTGTATGTCTGCAAATGTGTAGAAACGACGTTCTTTTAAAGTAACTTCAACCAAGAAAACGGAAAAGAGTTCGCAAAAGCCAACATTGGAGAGTAGGATGAATGGGGTACAGCAGTCCTTTGTTTTTAGCTAAATAATTCCACACAAGGAACAACGCACTGAATCAATTCAGATAAAGTGGCTATAAAATAGAGGTTGATTCTATCTATACCAAAACTAAGACAATACTGTGGCAGCATAGGCTGATTTTGAATTCGTAATTTATTTTTCCCAAAACAATCGGATTATTTTTCCCAAAACAATCGGATTATTTTTCCCAAAACAATCGAATTTTTCTAAAAAAAAATTTACATATTGCTAAAGTTTGACAAAAACTTGTTTTTTGGGTCGACAATTACGAATCTGAATTTTAACAAAAATAAAATGGCGGATCCAGTATAGCCTATTCCAGGGGAAATCAAATAATAAATGTGTATCAAATCCGTTCTTTGCGGATTGATACATTTGAAATTATTTACAATGACAAGTATCATCACCACAATCGCTGTCACTCACTTTCATCATTGTCACTTGTATTTTCAATAAAACTATAGCTTCTTCTGACATTTAACTAATGAGGAGTGGAGAGAGGTAACGATACCTCTCTCCACTCCACAATCAATGATGATTTTATGAACACTTGTCAGCATGTAAAATCACAGGTACAGCTTTACAAAAAGTGAAGCCGCAAACTTATCAAATTTCTCTATATTGACTTTTTAACAACTTATTTTATTATTATAGTGTAAATATTTATCTTTAAGTACGTAACATTACTTTGAGACTCTCTGATTGTAATCAGCAACATATTTTCTGTAACTAAATACTTTGTTTATTAACAGAATGTTTTAGTGATTGTCCCAGATAGTTTAATATTTCACAACAAGTATGTTTGTTTTGTTTTCCTAATCGAGACATATTCATATTTGCTTATTAATAATCTACATTATAAAACATCAATGTTTACCTTTTCGTCATATTGTGCCATACCTACATACATAAATGAAATCAGTGAACAAAATAAATAATACACCTTTATAAAGTACTGTATGTATAACACTAGATTGCCAGGCGTTTTACTCATGCGTTTACATGGCCTATTCTATGTTGTTTGCGTAAATAGTAACAGTTTTGCCAGAAAGTTCATTGTCTGATGTGCACTGTTATAAAGACGATAAAAAAATAATACCACACTTTCAACAAGAGCATGGTGATACTGCAAACTGACAATGCGTGACAATTCTCTGACGTCATTATTGAAAGTGCTCATGGTTAATAATCCAAACAAACCGCACTGTCATTTTTCTCCCGTGTAAATCATATGGTGTGAATGTAAGAGAGTATTTCTAAGTATATTAATAAAGAGAGCCTACATAAATAAGAGTGTCTAATTAAATAAACAAAGATATATTGTCTGTAAATCTAAAAATACAAGTATTTACTTTGTTAAACTATAATGAACGTTAGAATACATTTCAAATATCATACCTATATAACTCCAAAAAAAGTCAATCTATGTAAACACCTTTTATAAACATTTCTTTGAAATAGTCTCTTCTTTAACTCCATATACATACTTTACATGCTATAAAAAATTCTCCCATTCATTTCTACCATGCCATTAAATTTCGAAGGAAGTGTCAAAATTTAGACGCAACAAATTTAGAAATGGAATAACACCTGAGGTCAAAACATCGTACCTTGTGGAACACCTCCGCAAACTTCTATCATACGAATATATTTAATAGTTTCCGCCTCAGTACAACAGGTACGATCATATTGTCCCGCATAAGTTGTTATCTGTTGTCAAATTTTTAACTATTTTGGTGTAATTGTTGATTTAGTCTGACAACCAATGCCGTTGATTTACCTAAATACTAAAATAGGCATCGGCAGTCAGTTACATATTTTAAATTTTATAAAGAAAAGCAGGCACTGTTACAACACAGTTGTTTTTGTCATATTTTAGTTGTCTATAAAACATGACTCATAATATTACAATTAAAAAACGTCAGCATATAAAGTAAATACAAATCACTGCAATAAATAATAAGTAAGAAGTCGTAGAATTTAATAATAATAATAACAATATCATGTATTTATTCCAGAATAAAAATTAATATTTAATTCATTCTCACAATTATCATTAAAATAATTACAAGATAAAGCCGATATCTTAATTAAACATTCGTTCCCTTCAAAAATCAAATACATTTTGAAAGCCAAAAAGATTTTTTTCTAATAAATCAATGTTATGCTATAAGTCATTTTCTATCTACCTATATGGGTAACCTTCTTAATATCGAAGATAGAGGATCGGTTAAATTACCAAAGTTGGAATTTGAGGAGTATTTGATAGTATTTTCAGATTTTCAATTTTCAATATCTTCAAAAGTTGACAAGAAATTTTAAATCTGAAAAGACTATCAAATACGCATCAAATTTATTAACAACTTTGCTAATTTAACTGATCCTGCATCTCCAATATTAAGAAATGGGCACCATATACTCAAACTTTTGTATTAAAAAATTTAATACAATGTCTTTATTTGGTGTTCAAACTTACTAGAGTAGACAAGGCTGGTCTTAGGCCACGAATTGTGTGTTGCCTATTTGCCATTCTATCAGTGCTCAATTTGTCATCAAACACAGTATGTTTTACATCAGTTTAAAAAAAAATCCACTGCATTTTGACTACTTTTTTCTACTCCCATACTTTAATTGTATTATTAGATATGCCGAACCTGTACTTTAATGATGTCCATTAAGATACAGATTTTCATTAAGATACAGATTTTCATTAAGATACAAGTTTATGTCCAATAGGAATACAGACTTTTCATTAAGATACAAGTTTATATCTAATAGCCTTCGGCTCGTATTGTAATTTTCTTACTCGTGTCTTAATAGCTATCATTAAATGCTCATTGCATAATATACTGTTTTCTACTCCCATACTTTAATTGTAGTATTAGAAATACTGAACCTGTACTTTAGTGATGTCCATTAAGATACAGATTTTTCATTAAGATACAAGTTTATATCCAATAGCAATGCGACATTTCAATGTTCATCAATATTCAATATGGCCACTTTATATCTGACAGATATAAAAATTAATTAAATTTGACAGTTCTCTGCAATTAATATTAATAGTTAAAATTTGTGCTTTTTTGAAAATATAAACGGTAAAAATGAGGGATAATGACAGTGAAATGTAATATTTGACTCCACCAGAAATTATGGACAAGCCTTAGTAGCCACGAACAATTTATTACCAGCTAAATTCGCAAAAACCAATGGAAAATTTTACTGTCAATTTATGAAATGGAATGTTCAAAAAATATGTTTTATTATGGTGTCGTAGCATTAAGACACTCATATTCATTACAATACGAGCCGAAGGCCATCATTAAATGCTCATTGCATAATATACTACCTATTTAATATAATTAAAAATTTAGACAATGAGTCACAAGAACAAATATTACTTATTACGTTCACGTAGTGTCAAATTTTCCAAATTGTCTTTATTTTTGTGATTTTTGAGTGGAAATTAACTATTCTATGCCATACGCCAATCAGGTAACCCCTCCTCCCCCTTTAATGGACGCCATTTTCATCATAGTCTGTCTATATATATATACTTATGTTAAAATTGATGTTTTCATTGTTAAATATGTGCAAGAAGTGCCTCGTTATGAAAGTTTAATTGATTTTTATTTTTATTCTAGGACCATTCTTGTAGATCAGAAGGTGTCGAATTGGCTCGTGAATTGGATGACAACGCGGCAGCTGCTTGGATTGGACATCCGTATTTCGACGTGATAGATAATTCAACGGACTTTGAAGGTAAAATGAGAAGAATGATAGGATCGGTCTGTCAAAAAATGGCAATCGACACCGGCGATAGATTACTGCAGAATTCCAGAAAACTCAAGTTTCTCGTCAAAGGTCCACTGCCAGCAGACGAGGTATTCCCGCGATTCCAGGACTTCGAGGTGGTCCACACTTACTTGCACTCTAATTCTCCGAATCAAGTGAGATTGAGGAAAAGAGGCCAGAAAGGTGAGAAAAAGATATACGTCGCGCGCGCCATCTGAGTTCATAAATTCAAATTTCGACATTATCAAGCATTATATCTCAATCTCTCTCTGTCCTACTTTTGTTTGGTCGTTGTTGTGACTTATTTTTTGAATATTGAAATAGTATTGAATTAATTTATTTTTTGTAATCACTATTATCAATTTGTTATAGTTTGATTTTTTTTTTAAATTAAAGTTGGGCACTTTTAAGTTGGTCTTTTTCTTTAAATTTTACTAAACATTCTAGCGTTACTAATAAGCCTACCTGCTTCAATAACAGTTATTGCAAATGGATTTTTTAAGATAATCTAATAATATAGTTAAAATAAACACGTTTATAAGTAAGTTGGGTTTGAAATTACATATTCTCAATTAAAGCTAAGAAGTAGAATCGATTGAATATCCTTTGCAGTTTTAAACGGCTTCGTAAGAAAGTTATCTCAAATTCGACATTATCTTATTTCCCTGTCAGCATTTTTCCTACGTAATAAACTTTTTTTTGTTTTGGAATTTTCTGGTGCAAATCCAATTACGACATAATCACGTTTATTGAGAGACATTTACAATTCTCCAATATCTGAAAGCTTAAATGCTTTTCTTTTGCCACAGATCGTATATTTTGTCCATTGAGAAATGCTTTTACTGCCCTACTCATTTTTCTACTGAAAATTTTCTGATGATATTATTTATTATTAGATTACGTGGAGGATTATTAGGCATCGTGGTTGTAGATTAATGATTTTCTATTTTTATTCCAAACAATTTAAAAAATCTACAGTAATGAAAATGCAAAGCTAGATTATACAGAGACAACGCAGAAGCAGGTGGGTAACACGGAGACGTTTTAAAATTTTCAGAAGTAAAAAATTATTCCAACCATAATATTTATTTATTTATTTAATAAAACTATAAATTATTCACCAAATATTTCAAAACTTAAACTATAAACTATATTGCTTGATAAATCACAATCACTTCAAGAAAGTGTTGAAAATTACTTTGTCTCTCCAAATCCATTAGCACCTCACAACTATTCAAACTGTGATCCCACACACTCTAAAAGTGGATATACCGACTACTTGCAAGGTTAAATATGGTTTACCCAAGTTATCACCTGTGTGAGAGAATTATAGTAGGTAGAATGTGTTCAAATGTCTCAGTGTTACCCACTCTCCCCTAGTTGGTAAAATTACTCTAAAACAATAAGCCACCATTTAATTAAATTTCATTGTTCAATATACATATACAGTGTGGGAATAAAGTAGCGAATAAGGCCATTCACTTCATCAATATTAATTTTTCGAAGGAAAATCCCGAAGAGGTATAACGATTTTAACTAAGGGGAATATTTTCATCACATTTTCAGTTTTTTACGTCATTTATTTTTCGTGTTATGACGCCACCGACTTTTTTTTTTAAATGACAACTGTACCGACCTCCTCAACTTAGTGCCCGTTATTGGTGATGCTCATAAATATTAATTTGAATATTACTCATTTATGTTTAAAATAAAATCAAAATTAAATAATTCTCCCTGGCTCTCTTTATAAACATGAGATTCGTGTTTTTATTATCTCAGGACGATCCAAATAGAGAGATATTTGCCTTTCCAAAAAATACTCCTCGGACATTAAACGGTACAAAGAAGAAAACAAAGGTACTCTAATTAAGCGACATCTGTATTATAAACTAACACTATTATCTGCCAGTACAAATACAAACAACATGTGCAAAAGAATATTAAATTCAGTTTGCTAATAACTTCAGAATTAATTCAATATCGACAAATCAGTTGCAAATATTTAAATATTGCCGATTCTGCAAAATAAAACAATATATATTATTTGTTCTCAGGTGCCTTTCCGTACATATATAAATATAAACAACATAGGCATAAATGAGAAAACAAATTAGGCTCAAGATAAACATACAGTGATAATAATATCAGACCGAATTATTATCGGCAAGTCATTTACAAATACTTAAATATTGCCGTCTCTAAGACTATTATATATATTTTTTGTCCTATATTGTCATACGATTTGACTAAATTTCTAAAGATTTTCCAGCCGTCGATCCGCTTATTGAGGGACAATCCCCGACGGTAAAAATACTGGTACCTTCGTTAATCGCTGTAGCCCCACTTATAAGTTCACCTACTCTTTTTCTATAGGTGAACGTGCACTATTTCAGCTTTCAATAAGAATATATATTAACTTATTCACACTTAAGATTTATTAATATAATTCGGGAATCTTTCGCCGCTTTTTGCGGTCTAAGATGCTGTTGACCGCCTTACATGAAGATTCCCGGTCGACTTTTTATATAAATCGGGAATCTTTTTTAATTTTACGGTCCAAGCTACTGTTGGCCGCCTCTTTTGACGATTTCCCGACTATTTCTTTATTCATTCCCTCGTTTTCATGGTCGTACCTGCTACCCCGTTCTTGTCACCTTCCAGTTCACACATATACTTGCACATTTGAACAGTCACAAAAATCAAGCTCCAAAAATCCCAATCATAAGCAATTATACTGCGCACTTAGTCTTAAATTTAATACAAATAGTTTCTAATCTAGATAATGTGTAACATATACATAGGTTGATATACATTTAAATAAACAACTTAAAAAAACTAATATGTAGTCAGTTTCTGACACACATGTCAGCAAAAGTATTTTTTATTCGTTTTTCTAAATGTAAAATATTTGAATTTTGCTGTACCGTTTTACACAATCTATATTTTTTTTAAATTGATTTTGGTAGTACTTTAAATTCCCTATCCAACCGTGTAGAGAGAGTCTTAAAGTTCAAATATTAAAAATTCATTATATTGGCAAAATGAATTTAGTTATCAGAGCATAAAACAAAAAAGCATTAGTTACGGCTGTCAATTAATATTTATTTTTTCAAAAAATTAATTTTAACGAAGTTAATGCATTTATTCGATACTTTATTTCCACACTGTATACAATGCGTATAAAAAAGGAAATAAGTTTTACAAAAAGAGAAAAAATATATTCTAATAATCCGACTACAAATCAAAACAACATTGCATATAACTAAATAACAATAAATGACAGTTACGTATGCTCAGGATTCATGAAAAAATCAAAAGCTGCCTTATCGAGGAGAACTACAAGAATTATTTAGAAATGGCAAGATCAATCACGAGGTTCCAACAGTTCTTAATGAAATGATAGGCGCACCAGTTCTAGAACTGCAGTTTCGAACAAACCTGGGTTTATTTTATATCTGTTAATTAATTTAACTAGAAGTTGACAGATATAAACACTACGTAAAAACTGGACTTGGTTTCAATTTTGACCAATATCTAGAAATTAAACTTAAGATTGGTAGACGTAAAACGAACTTGCTCATACTAATAAAGTTGTTGCATGTATTGGTCATTTTATAATAAGACTAGTTGATTTACATTGCAAGTCCGTTTAAAAGCAACATTAAAAAAATGGGTGTGCTTCAGACCACACGGCAGAAGTGAAACCTTCATCAAGGCGAGGTTAATAATACGAAATAAACCTTTTTTTTTCGTTGTATATTACATTTAAAAAATATATATTTATTATTATTGTGTATACATTATTCTAGTACATTTCGCTCGGTCTGATCAAGTTTTCACTTCAAAAATTCATACGTACGCATGTATATATACAAATATGATAATTCTCATACGAGTACCCGCGCTGGTCTAATGGTAACGTGCCGGCCTTACACCCGGGCGGCTCGGGATCGCATCTGCACGCGGACAAGAATTTTTCAGAAAATAAAAATACAAATTTTCGCGTATTTATTCTAAATTTCAATTTAAATGAAATTAAATACCGCTAGTTAGTGTTATAATACAAAGCCGAGCGCGACTCGAGCCGAACGAGCGTTACATTCCGAGCGTGACGGCTCAGTCTCTTTCAGTGCCCAACAATCAATGCATCAACGCGCCCATAGAAGTTTTCACTTCAAAAATGTTTCCAGTAAAAATGGCGACGCAACGTGTAGGGACATCATCGCCATATTAGAATATGGCATTTGACATCTGCAGTTTTTTCCTTGTGGTTATATTTGAAACTGCTTTGTCACTAGCAAATTTGATGGAGTTAAAGAAATATTACGTCACATTAAGGTAGAAGAGTTCTTATATCATCATACGTATGTTAAAAGAGGTTATAACGAATTGAAATTAGACATCGTGAATTTGTAAACTTAAACTCCGCATGCTTTATATTGACAATAATAAATATTGAATTTATTGAGTACTTTTCGTTTTATTTCGTATTTAAATGTATTCCAAGCCTCATCCGTGATATATAAATAAAGATATAAGTAATATACTCATTATAAAACTATTTTCTCATTGCTATTACTCGGTAAACTTGTTTAAATTAAACGAAAAATAAATTTTATTTAGGATACTTCAGCTATATCCATACAGTGCGAAGGCAAAGGCAACCTGGCGGCCAAGTGGTTGAAGTAAAAACGCAGATAAGTCACAGGGACTACATCAACTTGTTGGCGCAGAAAGATAAATCTCACTTTACAGTCTACAAAAAAAGGCGATGTTTCTTGGTGAACAATCAGTATTTTCAGCTGGATATATATGAGGAACCCAGCCATCCAAGGTATTTATCTTTTCTTTCTAATATTTAAAATTTAAACTGTCAAGTGACTGTAAATTATTGAATTTTTTCTATATGATTGACAACACTTCTCAAGCTCTACGTTGGCAGTTCTAATTTTAAAATTCGTATATGTCAAAACCGGCAAGTCAAATATGACATAAGACACGTCAGCAATAGTTAGGTGCGTTTAGAGTGCGGTTTAGAGAAGGGTAAAACATTATTTCAGTAAGCGAGTGCTCAGTACTCGAGTGTGTAAATAATGGAATTGTCATTGCCCGGTATACATTGCAACTGGCATAGCCCAAAGATTGCTTGCTTTAGAACCATCTTCTTGTATTTGTTATTAAAAATTGTATACAAAACCCAAAGCATATTTTCAAAATTATAAATACATATTTTTATATATTTCTTTATGTAAGAAAACAATAATATTAAAGAACAATTAAGTAAAACAAATGTTTGGTGTACACATTTGTTTTACCTTACTTCTTACTAAAAATTGCATTCATGTAACTGTTTAATTTTGTCAAGCACTAATCACTTACAATATTTACCTACCTCATAGAAGCTTAACTGAGATATATTGTCTAAAACAAATGAAACATTATTGTCGTGAAGTAAAAATTTCATTTACTGAAATGCAAATTCTATTTTTTTTTAATTTATAAAAATAAATACTCCTACTTCTTCTATAGGCACATATATATTTTTATATCTTAAATTAATTGAATAAGATTATTTTGGTTTGTGAGGAACTTTATTTTCTTGTTTTCATGTTTCTACAATAAATTAAAATGTTAATACTAATTTAATTTGTAATTATCATTCAATTTAAATTATGTTTTTCATTAAAAAAAAACTTTTTTGAGAATTACTTTGTCACGTTATTTTTCATTTGAAAAAAATCCTTGAAATTTCTGTTTTAAAGCAGCAAATAACTCTTAAATGTGGCATGCCTCAAATAAATAATTAAAATTAAATGGAAGTAGCGCCATCTTGTGACGTTTTACTTCATCAAGTTTAAAATCAATAGAGAAGGTGATATACGATTTCGCAGTTTCTAAGACAAAGATAAGTATATTAATATAGGAAAGGGTTGCTGTGAAAAAGTACGGAAATAACAGAGAAAGACAAGAATCAAACAGATAAATAACGAGTTGACGGCGTTAAATGTTGGTAGTGTCATACAAAATTTATATCTAATAGCCATTTCCTAAATATGTAATATACTGAACATTGCGACGCCAAATTCAAAGATAGCTTAGGCATTAAAAATCATAGTAATCATACTGTATACCGTAGTCGACATATTTTAATTTCTGATACGAAAGTAGAAAGAGAAAAAGAGCGCGACGAAATAAACTAAAGATAAACATATACGAGGCTGCCAAGACAGTACACTCGACAAATGTTTCCTATGAAATGTAAGGCGTGAGGGTCTCCCGACACTGCGTTGCTCGCCCACCACTGTTAGCAAGCAGGCATCGCTGCATATTATAAGGTCATCTTCTGCATGGCATAGAAGTATAAACCGAAATTAAAATTTGACGACTACGGTATATATATGAACGTTTTGAGTTTAATATTACAAAAATCAGTTACAATAAATGTTTAAACGGGCTACTTCATTTTCGATCTATAGAACCACTTCTTGGTTTAGGTTACTGAAGGCATTTCTTAAACACTATGGTCATATATTAATTATTCCTAATGGTAATAAATTAGTTATTAATGTCTAAACATTTGTATTAAAAATTGAAGTACATTTGATTCCAAAACTTGACGTGGTAGAAATAATACTAAAAAACAAAAATATATTGTATAGAAATATTGAAAAAAAAATAATTAATGTTCATAATTAAATTACAAAGTAATGTTTCTATATAGTCTAAATTAGAGTATATACTATAAGTGCAATATTTTAACTGTGATTCCGATTCGTGAAAGTCGATATCCTGAAAAACCGACATGCGCCAGTATTTTAAAATGGCGTAAAATTTGGGATGTTCCAAAATGTTATCTATCAAGTAATATAACCTACAAACGCCATTTCAGAACTGTCATAAATAATAATATTCAAAGGTAATATAACGAGAGCTTGACAAATAGTCGACTATTTCATTGTGATCAATTTTTCGAGTGTGCGCTACGGTCAATTTGACGAGACCAAAATTGGCATTAATAATTTGACTAGAGCACGAGAGCTTTAGCTCGAGGGCTTTAGTCTTTAATTATTAATGCCAATTTTGGTTAAGTCAAATTAGGAGGCACACGAGAAAAATTGAAACAATGTAATAGTCGACTACTTATCAAGCTCGAGCTATATTTGTTAAGATTATTTCCTAAACGAAGTTTCATAATAAAAAATGAGTTGTCAAATCGATGTGATTATCAATAATTTCATCCGAAACATCGCTAAATCTCTTTTTGTCGGACATTTTCATCTATTTGACACGTTTGCCACTTAATGAAAAAATACATACCTGATTTGTTACCTACATTTGAATAGTCGATTTGTAATAGTCGCTGATATCAAGAACCGGTACCTTTCATTGGTTAATTTCAACTTCAGTTTTGATTGTGATTGGACAAAATTTAAATTTGACAGGTGAAGGAAATAATCATAGTAATTCATACTCTTTTTGACAGTAAACGTAATTAACTTTTGACGTATGTTATAATTGTTATCCAAACCATATAAAAGAAATTGTGCCCAAATATTAAACAAAAGGTATACAAAAGTAATATTTAATATAATAACTTTATTTATAATATTCAGTTTGTAACATGCTTTCATGTTACGTAGAGGAAGCTATATATCCGGAAATATTAATTAATTTGTCTTATTCTTCTGAATCTTTCTGGTGGATAGGAATTCGTAGTGGTAATTGAATCGTCGTCTTTAGTTCGTACTTTGGCCGCATCGGTGGCCAAAACTATTCAAGTATACAGCTCGGTTAAGACCTGATGGCACTTGCGTGGATGACAATTTTAAGACAAAAAAGGAGAACGCAGCATGAAACGTGAGATATAGACATAGATTTCTCTACATATGAGGGGTTAAAGACCGACTTGAAAACATTAGTCGGTATTTAATTTAGTTGCACTTTGTCTACCGTAGTGTATTGCTTTCGATACCGATGTTTTTAACGCACATGATACATATTTTAGCCACACCTCGCGCACCCTGAGTGCCATCAGATATTAACCGAGCTATACCAGATGTTTGCAACCAAAATGGCCGCTTTCAAGAAACGTTTTTATTAGCTATGGAGTGTGGAAGAGAAGGAGAACGATCGCCTTGTTGTGAAAATGGGCAATATGTTGATGCTTGACGTTGGTGGCGCTTGCATCGCTGTTTAGGCCAGAATTTAAAATTTTGAATGGTTACAACGTTAGAAATATTAATAAATATGTAATATGAAATTCAATAAAAATCAGCTCCATTGTGTACTCCCGGCTTACTTCTGTACCCTATTCCTTTCTTATCTAAAGTAATGTGTGCAACATTGTGATATTCAATGAAATAAATAACTTCCTTTATACGTACAACTTTCGTAAGTACAGTTGTAATTAATAATACAATTCGTAATAGTTTCAAAAGTTAATATCAGTAAAATGAAGCAAATTAATGACAAGAAAAGTTTATTATTATTATAGGAAATTTACGAGTTGTAAAATGAATAATGGTTTGATTTATTTGAAAAAAAATTATGTCATGTTGGACTTGCCATCAGAATTTGTAGCTGTACATTTCTAAATTAACAATATACATTGACAAAAAATATTTCTTGTAGTAAAATTTATTTAATTAAACAGATTCAATGAACTTGCTCAGCTTTTGTCTTATGTTGATAAAATATAATAATAATAATTATAAATTTCTGACGACAATAATGCTGGAATATTTTCAGAATTAGAATCAGGACTGACAGACATGTCGGGCTTCACAGTTTATATTATTTTACACCACTTTTAATTGCAGCGTAATTGTAGTAAAGTCTTAAGCATTTATTTAAGAAATTTCGTTACATAATTCAATATTGGCAACCACTAAGGATGCGACTGGCAAATAATAATTTTACTAATGCTTTCTTGAAAATGCGGTAATTTTGTATTTAGTAGTGGAAAGCTATTATGAAATAGGTAGCGTTTAAATTAAAAAATATGTATAAGTCTCTGGATGGAAATAAAACATAAACAATTAGATATTTATTTATTTATAAAATGTAGTTTTACATATTTGTTTTATATTAATTTGGCTGCCTTTCTTTTCTCTTTTCTTTGGCTTTTTTCAATACTATTCTTTTTATTCACTGTTTTACAAAGAAAGTGCATTCGCATAATTAAATAAAATCGAACTACTTTCTGTGTTAAGATGACACTGTGTTTATGACACCCAATCAAAGAAAGCTCTTTACAATTTAACAAACATTCTGTTATTTGAAACAAAGTGTCCTTATTCACTCCTTTACTAACAGCACCTAAGACTACCTCTTCTAATTGCTTAGTTAAGGAAAACAATGTCCCAGAAGGATGCATTAGGCCTCCTTTATTTTTAATATCTATTAATCTGTGCCTTTCTGGATGGCTTACATTTTCAGGTAATTTTAAGGAGTCTAAACATCCCTGGCATACTTGGCTTTTTCCATTCTCTTTAAATTCAATAAATTTGCTAATTTTCTTCCCGACATAACCAGCTAGATATGTCATAATGTAATCAGATACACTAGATTTACAATACATATGCTCTGATAAAATTAACACAGAATGTTCCAGTAGTTCTAAATTCTTCCCCTTATCTATAATTGTGTCCACCTGTGCCACCCACTGTTCTTTTCTTTCCTGTGTATCTTCAATATCACGGACTGTTAAAAGTACTTCCAATATCTCTTTTCCCTCAATATTACTTCCCTTAACTGGCTTTACTAGGGAGTAGGTTGTTGCCAGCCGATACATTTGTAGAAATAATGTAGAATCAGGGTGATCATTGGACCCGCAAACATTTCTCATTAGACCAAAAAACCGCTACAAAATAAAAATTTAAGTTCCGAAATTAAGAAGAATTTTTTTATTAAGACACACCTCCAAAGCATCTTGATTCAAGCGAGCAGTCATTAAATATCTATAATCACATTTGCTTATTAAAAATTCACATAGTTCCATTGTCGCTTTTAAAGAAATGGCCATTCCATAACTTGTTGAATTGGATATAAAGTAGTACTTATTGTTTTTTGCCTCTCTTTCCCATACTTCCAAAAATTCAGAGAAGTCCTTAATTGCCTGAAAATTCCATTTTCTGAGTAGTTTGTATCAAAAACAATTGTATTAAGTATTTACCTGCCAGTGTTTATTTTTTAAATTTAAGCTTCCACAAGGAGTTCTAGAATCCATTGCAGTTATCAAATTCTTTATGATTTTACAAAATATCTGCGTTCCTTTAGAATCTTTTAAATCATCTGCATAATTTTGTAAGAGTTCCAAGGACTCTGATACATCAAAAAACTATGAAAGAAAATTATGTAAATATAATAGATTAGTCAAACATTATTATAATTATTGAACCTGGTAGGCCAATGGTACATTCATTTTTTGAAAATATTTTGGCATCAGATGGTCTTCTGTTAATTTATAATTAATTTGTATATGAAAAGGCCCCCTCATTTTCTATAGCAAGTAATGTACGCCAGTGCTTTAATTTGAGAATACCACAAGGTGTCTGAAAATGTTAAGATATTATGAATATGTACATATAGTAAAATATACACTTGTTTTACCCAAGTTTCATCATGTTTAATCAAAAAATTTCGGAGATTTTTTATTAAATGGGGGAAATCTGATATAAACCACAATTTACGGGAAGAATCTCTTATGTGTTCAACACTACAGTTTGAACTGTCATTGTTCAAGCCAAATTTGCTCCACATATTTCGATTCCATGTAGCACCATCTGACACTATTCCATCCACATATAGTCCTGCATTTTCTGTGAGTAGGATAGCCTCGGCTAGAATTTGGTGTAAAACAGTACCACTTGCACAACCTTTGCTTAAAAAGCAACCTAGAGATTGAACCCATTTGCCTTGAAAAGGTTGATACATTAATACCAAGGCGTGATCTCCTTTTGCGTTTTTTTGGTGATGGGGTGTGTACTTCCCCAGATTTGTAAAGCCCTGTATTTCTAGTGTATTTTTATTGAACGAAATTCCTTTTGAGAGTTTCATTTCGTCAACTAATAATACTCCTAACCACAAAAGTAAAATTAAATGCAATAAAATAAGCAATTATATATATATACCTCTTTTTCCTTGGGATGACATGTGTGCCACTTTTTTCTTAATTATCTCAAATGTGTGATTCTGAAAACCATAGGTTCCTTTTATATTTCTCAAGTATGTATTTAAGGTATCAACACAAGGCAAAGGTAATATATTATGATGTCGAATATGCTCATATGCTTTTCTACTCTTTATTCTTAATAGGAGGCATTCATATATCCACTGAGTAGTATAGCGCAAATTTTTTGAATTATTCACTTTAGAAAAATTGATGCATGTTCGCACAGCTTCCTGTTGGGCTTCAGGTAAGTGTTTTATAGACTTTTCCACTGCTTCATATTGAACTTTTGCACATTTTTGCATCATTTTATGCACTTGAGTCCTTAATTTCACTACCTTAATAAAAAAAAATGTTATTAAAAAAGATAATGCTGCTTTTGCTTATTGTTCTTTATCCTCACCTTAGATTTAAGTCTTAAGTTCTTTCTAACAACGTTTCTCAACTGTCCTTTTAATTGGTTCATATTATTACAGTTCTTTTCACTTTTTATATCAATCCGTTTATTAATCTGCATTAAATGCTTTCTATATTTTTTACACATCAAGCATCTACTCGGAAATTGTGAATTGTATTTTGAAGGTATAGAATAAAAAG
The DNA here is from genome assembly GCA_963170755.1 of Amphimallon solstitiale. Classification (NCBI taxonomy): domain Eukaryota; kingdom Metazoa; phylum Arthropoda; class Insecta; order Coleoptera; family Scarabaeidae; genus Amphimallon; species Amphimallon solstitiale. Next base: position 61,659,710 of record OY720680.1, read on the forward strand.
TACAGTTCTCTGCTCTAAAAAATAATAGATATTTTATATTATAAATAATTAAAAACATTATATCATGCCATTTACCTAATTGTTTCATTGGCTCCAAGGCAGGGTTTCAATTCTTCTACCTTTTGCAGTATATTCCCAACATCAACATAGTTGTTAACTTGTTCAAGTTCATTTATAAACACTTGAGTCTCATATACATAAACCTAAAAAAATAATCGGTGTACAATATGCATTTCCTTTTTGAAAATGTAAATTTACCTTTATTTCTTTATGTCCAAATAAAATTACTCTTTTATTTATTTTAGATAAATCATCCTCCCAACATGTGAAGCAGAATACATTTTTTATTTTACATGATGACCAATATGATGTAGGTAGTTTTATCGTGTCTATGTCAAAATGCAGAAAATCATTTTCAAGGAAACTTGTTTCAAAAGTTTCTTGTGTTGTGGCATTTTCATGTATATTAGATCTCTTTTTTTTAAGTGTGAGAATTGGGTTTCTAGGTGCAGGTGCTTTTCTTTTTTGGACTACAACATTTGCATAATATTTTGGATAATTATTGAAAATTGAAGGAATTGCTCCAAATTTCAGATTTGGAGTGCCTCTCTTCAATTTAAAAACTGAACCATCTGGCATATGTGTAACATATTCTCTTTCAATATCATCATCTTTAAAATGCAATTCACAAACCACGTTGGTTTTTTCCATTCGTTTGTCAATTCGCCTAATAACTGCTTCCCAGTTCTTCAACATTTCGTTCTTGGGTAAGAAATCAATGTATATACATTATAATGTATAATATAATAATAGATATTAAATGTATACTTACAGAGGGAGGGCGAAACACACTGGGATTTTTTATTCCATGTTTACGGTTATAAGCTTTTAAATTACCGTTGCCGGTGGTACATCCCGGTACAAAGCAATTGGCAGACATCCTACAAATTTTAAATAATAATAAACAAAGTTACTATGATATTTTGACTAAAAAATATACCTACTCTATTCTATAAATCTCTACCAAAAATTCATTTAAGAAATGTCAAATAATTGCAACTAACAACATTGGCCTAGTTGGGAACACTAGCGCCACCATTCGAACTAAAATCCAGGCATCAAATTCCTGCCCATTTTTACAAGTTATATTCCGTAAGCGATCGTTCTCCTTCTCTTCCACACTCCATATTATTAGCAAAATTAGAATTTGACAGATTACGAGGTTACGTTTATATTTGTGTCACTGTGTGATGACTCCTAGGACCAAAAAAGCATTGAATATTCGAATAAGTATTATCTATTTTGAAATTTAATAATTGAAAACGTTTGAGTATTTTTAAAAAAATGTGAACAACTAACCCATAAATCTAACCAAACTGTTCCTTTAACAGAAGTCGCAGAAGTCCGTACAATATCGCAGTCATGATTATAGTTCATGATTTACAGTATATATTCTTAGAAAACAATTTACCCTATAAGGAATAGATACAGACGTCTATGTTTAGTGTATTTTATTGTCCAACAAGTAAAATATATCACCTTACTGTATTTTGTCATTGTTATAGGTGTAAGGGATTGATACTGTTAGAAACTTACGCGGCATTAAACGGAGCAAGTCTTGTACAACGCCTACCGCAATTCATAACGATTGAAAAAGAAGTAACAGGAGATCCGAAGTATTCAATGTATAACCTATCACTGCGAGAAGATTGGGCGAATTCGAAGAAATTTTGTAAAGATCTCTTTGTCATGAAAGTTCCAGAAGAACAACAAGTACATGAGTCGGAACATAAAAGCCATCATAATGGAATAAGTGGTAAGAGTTCCATGGTAAATGGTCATATAGAAGATGTACAGATGAAAACGAATGGTATTAAAGAGAATGGAACATAAGCTGTTACACTACAATAAAATTCTAGATTTAATTAAATACCAGTCCCTTGGTGATAATGAAAATTGTTCTTGTAAATTGATTAGCAATGGAATATATATCTTTCACAAATGCATTCGAATATTAAATAAATATTGTACGAAATATCTACTTCTGTTAAATTTAATATATTCCATTACTTTAACCAATTGACATAACAATTTCTATATTTGATGTATGTTTTTCTCTTTCTATTCTTATGTAATTTTTGTTCGAAATAGGGTTTAGATACTTAAAAAGCAAAATAGTTACTTAACATTATTTCATTCATACTAGCAAACAAATATATCTTATCACCTTTAAATGCTATTTTATACCTATGTCAGATGAAATAACTTAGTAGGAGTATTCAAAGTATATAATAGCAATAGATTGTACTATTTAGGAAAGTAGTGCTTATAACAAAAAAAAATGGTGAATGACTACATTTTGGTAAATAAAACAACAAGAATAACATAACAGTATTACAATAACATTTTTAATTAACAAAAAAAGCTGATATATGAGATCTTTTCTTAAGGTTTTTGTTCGAATATTTTAAGAACTGTCTTTCATCATTTTTTACTATAGATTTCTTAAGAGATATCTTCAAATGTTTATTCATATTTTCAGAAATTAGCGTATGTACTTTATGTAAAAGTCTTTATTGTATATGTAATATATCTACACAAGAAAGTGCCACCGGTCCAGGAAGTAATTAACGAACAGGTCAGTTTCAGAGGCAAGGAAAGTTGTTGAAAAAGTAATGTTGAGTAGACACTTTTTTAAATTTATTTAGAGAAAAAGTACACTATAAACACTAAAAACTTTAAAACACCTGAAGGGGATTTATTTTTAGGGGATAATATCCCCTAAAAAGATAAATCCCCGAAACACCCCACTTCATAAAATCCCATAAATCTAGGGGGAAAACACCCAAGTTGCCAACGCTGCGCGACATCTACCTTTTCATATAAAAATTCCTTAACAGAGTGTTTCCATGAGCAACTTTTTAATTTGTTCCTGTGTTTTTAAAAAAGAGCGCGTAGTTTGAAATCAATTAACTACAATCCCTCAATTATCAGTTTCAGAAACTGTAAGGTCTCAAAGATACACGAAACAATCCACTTTCGTCATCAAAATCCATGACGTAATACTTTTAGTTACAACTACCACGCGATCATTTAAATTCTAAATTATAGCAGGCGGGATTTTTTTTATTAGGTTGTCCAGAATGTCAATTATTGATTAATTAACATTTTGAAACGTCACTTTGACAATTCAAATTGTAAATTAGTACTTATATACCAACTTATTTAAATTTCACAGCCTGCTCTAATTTAGAATTTAAATGATCGCGCGGTACTATATAAAGCATAGCTGACTCGTCCGCCATTTTGGAGATAATTTTAAGGCGGTAAATATGTATGCTAATAGCAAATGTTGAATAGAACTTCGAATAATTGACTTTATTAAGCCAGTTTAGGACGTGAAATAATGTAGGTATAATTTTTTACAATAGTCGTATATTTAAGAAATACCCAGAATATATAATAATAACTAAAAATAAATACGTAATATGACTGACATTTATCTCCAAAATGGCCGACGAGTCAGCTGCCCTAAATATAGTAGCTATACTTTTAGTAGGTCTCTGAGAGCATTGCGATCAATGAATAAAATATATGGTTTGTGAAGTTTACTACAGCTGAACGCTGTAAATTTGCTGTCAAATGTTTCACTGGTTTCACTAGCGAACTGTAAACGAAGTCTCATGTACGCCAACATCCGATATTAATATGTATAGTAAAACTGGTGGAAGTAACGCCAACATTATTGTTTTTTATTAATATTAATCATTGAAGTAATCCTGTAATTATAATTATGTACATATAATTGTACTAGATGGATGAAATTATAAATTTAGTAATATCTAATGTAATTATTTTCGTTGCTATGTGATTGGCACTTCAGACGTCGTTATTTTTCATTTTATCGTATGACGAAATTGGATTCTTTCGTGCGTTCTACATCTCGGTCAGTCAGTCGTGCAATTTACATTCGGTATTCGGTGAGACTTGCATGAATTCGACGTTATCGATTTGGACATTTCTCAAGAAGTAAATAAAATAAAAGATACATAGATTAACCGGTTTCTGTTTTCTTTTTTTTTTAGTGTTTCTATGCATAATATATTTATCTTAATAATTAATACTGTATTTTTGCTAACAAATAACTTAATTAATATTTACATTTTCCTCTGATTTAGGATATTGAATACAATAAATACTTTTTACAATTTGAATATGTCCTAGATAATATTTGACCATTTTATTCTGTAGTGAATATATTTTCTTTTAAATTATGGCTTATAATAGATTATAATTCATTGTATAATTGTAGTAGCATACATAGTAGTAGTGTACCAAAATTAGGCAACTATAGGAAAGTTGTATGTACTTTGAGGATAAACAAAAATGCTGCAATCATAATTTATGATGAAATTTCTTAAATTCAGTTCTGTGTAAAGCTATATGTTATTGTATTTCTCTTGTTTTCTTACTCACGTTGATGATGAAATGAATATAAACATGCTAATTTCTTATACAAGATTCATTAGAAAAGACAGATAGATGCACAAATATTGTATTTCTATAGTTCTCTAGCTCTTGTATACTACTATTTGCACATTAGCAATAGGTAGTTTTACCTGAAAAACAAAATAGAGGAGTTTTGAAAATTGGCAATTTTACTCAGTTTGGTTGGCGACCGAAACAATATATGTACTAGATTTGCGAACTTGACGGGTTGCCGCTGGCTCCGCCATATTGGAAAATGGCGCGCAAAATACGATTTTTTGAAAATATCGCCCTTCCAGAACATCCTAGACAAAAAATACCTATTAGAAAAATTGTGGTGTAAATTCCATATAATTTTTGCCTGTAGTTTTTGTTTTGTGTGAAATAAATGGTTTTTGTAATAATCTTATTTAAAGTGCAGTGTATTTTTTAAAACAACATAAATGCCACGTCAGCCGAAATTGTACTCACTATCGGTTTAATTATTAGTTTATTTTGGTGTCCCCAGAAGGCCTAATTCACATAATTGCTTTGAGTTATTGATGTTTATACCTTGGATGTGCCCACGTCTACGTCTGTAGTGTTTGGCTGAGTGTTGTCCTTCTCTTTTTTGATCTCGTCTTTGGAATAGTTGTCCTCATTGTTTTCCGTATGCTGTTGAAGACCTATTCGATGTCTTCGAATTCGTCTTCGGTGTTGATCAAAATTTCAGTGTTTTAGCAGGAAGCCCCGTTACAATAAACGCGAAGATATCTTTAAACCTGCTTTTTTAGCCACATGCTGAGCCTCATCCTTTTTTGCATTTACAGTACAGGAATTTTAGGAATACTTCAGAAGCAAGAAGCATCAGTTGTTCTGACTGGAGCAATACCAATATTACTTCTCTTTCATCCCCATTCTTACGAATTTCTGAAAACACCGTACCAAGGTCTGAACTTGATGATAGGTTCGGAGTGAATGTGTGCGTGCTGTTGCAGCTGTGGGTGGGAGTGAAGCAAGATTCAACTTACTTTATCTCGCCGATCTGGCAAAATGGTGGTACTGGAGAGAGTTCAAAGATATGTTTTTCGCAGAAGCTCCGTAGAGCGCGAGTAAAAATTTTTGCTGTAACAGCAATGTTGTTGGAGTTTACACTTCCTTGTTTGAACACTTGCACAGTCTGATTTAATTCATCGGGATTTTTATGCATCTTCAGGAACTTCATTCCTTGGTCGAAGATTGCGCACCATCTTCCAATATGGCGGAACCAGCGGCAGCCCACCAAGGTTGCAAATCTAGTATATTGTTTAGGTCACCAAACTGAGCAAAATTGCCAATTTTCAGCACTCCTATATTTTTTAAGGTAAGGCCTGTTTTGGCTCCCTGTTGCTTGGCCTACATTATATATTTACCAAAGTATTATAGTGATTCTTACTTGTCACTTTCTTGTCTTTCATCTAATTTCAATTGGAAATATTTTATTTTAACGATTATTTTGATGATTTATTTAAATATTTATTATCTGTTTGTTCTTATACTCCCCCAATTAGCAGACAATACCACCAAAGTAAAATTGTCTTAATTTGCAAGTGTATAATTTGTACTGTGATCATTAATTCAAGCAAGAATGCATTAAACAAATTAAATGAATTAGCATGTAACGATAACTGATATTGTCCACTCCAACTAAATATAGGAAATATTTATATTAAGAAATCCCTTTTTCACCTAATATTTAATTGTACCTGAATTTACAAGGTGTAGACAATTGCAACATTGTATATTCTGTACTTAATATGGTAAAGAAAAATAAATACTATCGGGCACTATTTTTGTGCAAACTCAAACACTATATTTTTGCATGAGCATATTTTATGTAAAAATATTTATTTAAGTACTTACTTATTGTCTAGTTTGATAATATTTATATGATCATATAAATTATTAGTCAAAACATGCATATAAATCTGTGATTTCATATTTTATTAAGGTAATTGTTTTTTCTTTTTTAATTTCAATTTGCAACCTTCCCATTTAATTATTTTATTATGTTTAAATTTTAAACCATGGATTTTAATGTAAGTTTCTAGTAGTACCTATCTCTATTAATGTGTCTTTTTGCGCCTGTATATGTGATATTTAACTTCAAAATATACATAAAGAGATTGGTAAATCATCTACATGTATCAAGCCATTTACCTACTAAAATAAATAATATTATAAGTGAATTGTTTTTTTAATGCGTTACCTTTGTACATTTTCGTCAACTTATCTGTTCAGAATGATTATTAATTTATTTAACCTCGACATTGAAAGGTGTAAGAAGGCAAAGTAATCAAAGAAGCAGAAATAATCAAACCTGACGAACAGCGGTAATTCAATTTTTTCTGAATTAATCTGTGGGTGCTATGGTATATTGGTATTGTGTACTGTCACTATCATTTATCTATAAACAATATCAAATTTGTTAAATTCTATGACGCAAAACGATGGTGGAGAGAATAGACTGAGAGAGCATTCTTGACATAAGTGACGCCACAGGGGGTATTATTTATTATTTTCTCCTAATTTTTACATTTACTCTTAATTACAAACATTTGCGTCGATATTATTTGTGTGGTAGTGTTAAATACATGTCTGATGGATTTAGGCCGTTTGATGATACTGCATGGGTAGTAGCGACTGTTCTATGCTTAATTTTCACATTTTCACATATTTTACACATTCGCATTTACATGCTGTCTTTGTTAGTCATTGAAATTTTTATGACGGGTGGCTTTCCAATTGTCAATTTGTTATTAATTACGTCCACACAAATAATATTAAAATACAAGAATATCAAATAATAGGCATGTAAAAAGCTTACATTTTGCAGAATCCAATATATATGTAAATATATACCGTAGTCGTCAAATTTTAATTTCGGTTTACACTTCTATCCCATGCAGATGATGACCTTATAATATGCAGCGATGCCTGCTTGCTAACAGTGGTGGGAGAGCAACGCAGTGTCGCGGGACCCTCACGCCTTACATTTCATAGGAAAGGTTTGTCGAGTGTACTGTCTTGGCAGCCTCGCTTATGTTTCTTTAGTTTATTTCGTCGCGCTCTTTTCCTCTTTCTACTTTCGTATCAGAAATTAAAATATGTCGACTACGGTATATACCGCATGTGTAAAATCATATTGGGGATAGGATATATACTGGAGACGCGTTAAGTTCAGTTGCATGTCATCGATGACGTTTACATGTTGTCATAACTCTATTAGAGAAACTAAAAAAGGTACTTTGTTAAATTATACTTGAGGGCATTTATTTCATTAGTTTAAATAGAAGATTTATAAATTGATCGTAATATACGCATTCATGGCAAATAAACACATAATTTCCTTTTCAATATTAAATATCTTTATTACATATTTTTAATAGACTAATAGTTCAATTCGGTGTTGACAGATAAATCATATCTGTCAAAAAGACGTGCGTTGTGTATATTCTTCAGAAGTAACTGTTACACCCCTGGCCTCGTTCATTTTCAAAAACATAGAGACTGATGATTCTTTGTACCGAAATAACCGCCCAGGGGCTTTTGGTGTTTTGATTTGGGATTGTGTGCTTCCCAATAACGATAATTATGTCTGTTAACGTGCTCATTGACGTGAACAGGAGCCTCGTCTGAAAAGAGAACATTGTTCAAATCAAACTTTCAAACCGCTCCAAGTTTGTTTCGACAAAAATGCGGCGTTATTGAGATCATTAATAATAGTTCAATTCGGTGTTGACAGATAAATCATATCTGTCAAAAAGACGGCGTTGTATATTCTTCCTGTCAAATTTTTCATGTTTATTTTTGCTTTGATATAAATTGTTTAAAAACAGTGCTTCTTAGAAGTGTATTTATTATTTATTTGCGTCCATTGAATATAATTCCGAAAGGTTTCTGTAAACATTCGAGGCTTTTCACAAACTTTTCTATAATCATGTGTTAAATTTAATGTGAATAGTGTAAGTATTGCTTATTTTAAATTATATTATGGATACGTAATGAAACATTTACAATCTAAATCAATATAATAAATAAGTTGAGAAAAACTGAAGTCTTAGAGCATTTCAAATACTAAATATATTACGTTACAGTTATTGTATTGTGAATAATTTTTTTCTTTGGTTATATCAAATGTCACTGACACAAATAAAAATAGATCCGGCAACATATACAAGGCGAGTCGTCATGGATCTAGTTCTAGTATGACGTGCAATTCAATGCATAGCGTGTCCACCATATACTACCCATATACTAGGCACACCGGCAACAACGCCCAATCGTAGCCCTAGTCATGGTACAAAGAAACAAGGTATGCTTTTGCGCATCTCTGGATGACGCGCATTCGACCTCTAGTACTACCAGTTCAATAAAGTTGTGAATTCACAGGACACTATTTCAATAAAGTCCTTTTTAACAGAAATACAATACAACACATTAAAAAAATAAAAGCACAATTCTAATTAAACATTAATTCTTAGTAAATTATCATATAAATTTATTAAAAACGGAATTCTAATGAAAATAAAAAATATACCCTAAACAATACTAAAAATAAAATGTTATTGCATAGGTTCAAAAATGCCTCCTTCAGCAGCAAGGCATTGTCCGAGCCTATCATAAAAATTTTCTCGCACAATATGAATCACATCGACTGTTACGGATTCAAAAGCCTCTATGATCAGCCTTCTCAAAATATCTAAGTTTTCTAGCCTGCCAACTTGTGCACTTTATATTTTATTTTTGATGTATTCCCACAAAAAGAAATCATTTGGCGATAGATCAGGAGATCGCGGAGGCCAACGAATGTTTCCTGTTCCACTAATGAGACGATCAGGAAAAGTATTCATTAAAAAAAAAATGCTTTACTCTGACCGCATTATGTGCAGGACAACCGTCCTGTTGGAACCAAATAATATCCCGATCTATTCCGGTATTATCAATAGCGGGAAGTATCTGATTCTGTAGCATATCGAAGTATTTGTCCGCATTTAACGTACCATCAATAAAAAAATGGACCAAGCAAATGGTTACTCAAAATACCTGCCCAGACATTCACTTTCTGGGGATATTGGGTGTGTTTAACATAATATCTGTGCTGATTTTCCCGAGCCTAATATCGAACAACAGAAGGATTGTGATTTCCATTTAATGGAAATGACGATTCATCTGTGAATACACTATTTGCGATGAAATTCTCACTTTCATTTGTCTTTTCCATTACGGTTTCACAAAACTCCATTCTTCTAAAATTGTCATCGAGAAATATTTCTTGCGTTTTCGAGTATTTGAAACATTTTAATTTATTTCGCTTCCATATGTTCACGACGGTTTTATTACTCACACCCACTTCCTCAGCAACACTTCTGGTAGATACCGTATCCTCTACTTCGAGAGTGCTACAAATCATTATATCCCGCTCTTCTCGTTCCTCAGCTTTTAGTGGGTTTACGTCTCTAGGATTACACTTTGTGCAATTATTTAAGCAAAGACATTTTTCAAAGCTATTCAAAATATGTAATATGCTTTGCTCACAGGGTACGGGTCTGTCTGCAAATATTTGCGGAAATAAGTTTATGCAATCCTTTGCAGAATGACCACTATAGTACCATTTAATAATTTGCAGTTTGTCTTCTGGTGTGTAGCGAGGCATTGTTACCATTGACCCCTCCTCTCACAAACACAGAACGACGCTGTTCGACACGATCTCCAGATACAATTTGAGTTGTTAAAGGGAGTCTTGGAAAATGCTTTCTGTCAGTGAGTTCAGTCTGTGACTTCTGTCAGAGTGGTCAAGTGACATTTTTTTTTTTTTTCGATAAATGCGCGTATATCCAGAGATGCGCAAAAGCATACCTTGTTTTCTTGTACCATGACTACGGCCACGATTGGGCGTTGTTGCCGGTGTGCCTAGTATCACAGACTAAACAATCCAGACCGGCAACTTAATCCTAGATTTTATCCAGAGTACTCATCCTTGTTTAGCAAGCGTAAATTTCAATACTCTACCATCTTTGTCAGATTCACTGAACTTGGAGATGAGATGGCGCTAGCGTCAATTGAAATTTTTGTTATGCTGTGGTTATATGTCATTCAAAACTACATTTGAAGTTTGACAGACTTGACGGATAAAATCGGAGTCTGAGAGTAGACACGAGACGCATCGGTTGTGTTTTTGGTGTATAGTCAGTGCCGCACGGTCTACTTGATTTTTTGGTACCCTGTGGTAAGTGAAACACCTGTGGCATTTTCCTATCCTATTTCTGTATACTTCTTTAAAATAACGAAATTACGTACATATTATTAATTTTAAATTATTAATGTCTAACGATCAGGGGGGATTTTTATCCCCCCAAAAAAATACTGAATTGATGGATATATCAGGCCCTCAAGAGAAATTATACTTTGAAGACACAATCCCGTTAATTCAATGTTTAGAATCCCGTATCAAATCCATATCGGATTTAACGTTATTGTCACAAATAGACATTCCAATTTCGATTCTTCCCGAACTACAAAAAACGGTAGAACAAGGTTTTTATATTAAAGATAACACCACGTGCGAGACAGATCTTCGAAACGCTGTTCCTCTTAGCAAAGATGTTTTAAACTTAACATCAAAATTATTAACAGACCTCAAATTAAAAGCCACACAAATTAACTCTAACTTTACAGTGAGTAAATTTCACGTAAAAGATTTACCCCCCTTTGTGGTATATATTGAATCAGTTGATAAAAATGTGGGGCAGTTAAGGGATATGCAGATCGGCAGGCTGTTCCATAATAACAATATACAGGGTATTAAAAAAATTGAAAAGAGAGGCAAAAATAAATTAGGCATTGAATTCACTTACTTAAAACATGCAAATGAATTTTTAACATCAAATTTTGCAGCGAAAAATAATTTTAAGACATATATTCCTAATCATCTTGTATCATGTAAAGGTGTTTTGAGACAAATTGACCCCTCTTTAGATGTTGAAACCATTTTAAAAAACCTTAAAACTTGTGACAACAGGGAAATATTAGCTGTTAAACGTTTACGCAGACAAGAAAAAGTTGATAACAAAATTAATTGGGTTAATTCTGCATCTATTATAGTTACATTTCGTGGGAGGAATATACCAAATTTTTGTACACTTTTTTATAATGTTCGCGTTCCAGAGATGTATATACCGTCGGTAATTCAGTGCAGAAACTGCTGCCGATATGGTCACGTTTCTACACAATGCAAATCAAAAAAGAGATGTCCCGCCTGTGCCAAAGAGCATGCTTTAACTGAGTGTGATATGGCCCAGTCTCCTGCTTGTATTTTCTGCCGCCAAAACCACGCCACCACGGAAGAAGGAACAAAATATAGAGACAGAGTTTGTCCCGAATTTATTTATCAGGGACAAATTAGGCTGTTCATGGCAAAATATAACTATTCATTTTTTGAGGCAATTTCGATATGTAAAAGAGACTTTGGTTATGATACTGATAAACAATCACAAATTATCCAATTTGACGAAGTTAACTTTCCTGATCTGAATAGAAAGTCACCCCCAATAAATATCAATTCATATCTACCGACCAATACAAACACGTTTTCCAAAATTGTACAACAAAAAAATAATTTTACCTTTAGCAAATCTATAAATAAATCACAAGCTCAATTGCCTATTAAAAGAAAGAACCCGTATGACAGCGAAATGTATATGAATAGGAATGGTAGGGTTAGAGAATATTCTTCTGATAAAACCATTCTGGATGGAGGCGTGAGAAAGGTTATCCCCTCTTCCTCGTCTTCAGCTACACCCATAGCGGATATTTCTGCAAACACTGAGCTAATTAATTCCCTGAAAAACGCTTTCCTCTCTAATAAGGATGCTTTATTCAATTTCTTAAAGGAATTTATACCTCCTTCTCATCACGATAAACTTTCATGGATAACAACAACACAGGAAGTTCAAGCAATGATTCATTAAAAATCTTTGTCTGGAATATTAATAGCTTTTCTAAAAACAAAGCGAATTTATTTGCATTTTTAAAAACTTCTAAGCTGAATCCGAGTTTTATAGTTTTAAATGAAACTCGTTTAAGTGAAGGTTCCTTTATTACTACCCCTGGATACAATTCAAGCCATAATTGTAGAGATAATAAGAGTGGTGGCACTTCTATTTTAGTCAGGAAGGGTATCATATTTTCCAGCTTTATACCTGACTGTAACTTACCTGAAAAATGTCAGTTTATTATAACCAAAACAAGTAAAATAACTATTGTTGCTGGTTATATCCCTCCAGATACAAAATTTACCTTACGTAATTGGACAGATATTCTGTGTGCTGTAGAGCCCCCATTTGTTGTAGTGGGGGATTTTAATGCTCATCACCATTCTTGGGGTAGCTCGATAACCAATCAAAGGGGCAGAACCCTTTATCAGTTTTCTGAAGACATGAACATAATTAACTTAAATGATGGTGCCTCCACCTTTCTACTTCCCCCAGGTTCTGGCCCCAGTGTGATTGATTTAGCTTTCTGTTCAGATGACATAGCGCCCGTAAGCTATTCCTATACACATGATGATGTCCTGGGAAGTGACCATTTTCCTGTGATAGTTAACATTCTGTACCCAAATTTAGTGCAATCTTCCAGCACATTTTATCATAAGAAATATAAATATCAGTATGCCAAATGGGACACATTTACGGAGTCAATCTCTGAAAATATCACTGCCAAAGGTGCCTCCTCATACCAGGAATTTGTCTCATATATCATAAGTGCTGCAGACAAATCTATTCCTAAAAGTAATCACAGGCATAAATATGATCCATGCCCATGGTGGGATTCAGAATGCTCCAGAGTAGTCAGACTGAGGAGCCAACTAATTAAAAAATTTAAAACAACTGGCTCCATGGAGTCCTTTATAATTGCAAAAAGATATATTGCAATGTCAAAAAGAATATTAAATAAAAAGAAACGTTCACGGTTTAGAGCTTACTGCGATTCACTTGACCGTAATACAAATATGAATGAAGTTTGGAAATCGATTAGAATTTATTCTAGGGCAATCTCTCCTTCCGCGAAACACCCTATACCAAACGATATAACATGTCAAGAGCACTTTCTTTCCTCGCTTGCGCCATGTTTTGTTCTTAATAAACCAGCAGATTTTAATATCCATAATAATAGCACACGTACTATGACTCAGCCTTTTACACTTCTCGAATTGCAAACAGCCATCGCCCAAGCGAAGGATACAGCTCCGGGTGTTGATAGGATCTCAAATACTATGATTAAACATCTTCCTATAGAAGCACAAAACTATTTGCTCTGTATGTTTAATAACATGTTATGTGGACAACGGATTCCCTCCGACTGGAAGCGTATTTTGATATGCCCTTTTTTGAAACCTGATAGAGATCCGTTTGATTATAAAAACTTTCGCCCTATTGCTTTACTTCCATGCATAAGGAAACTATTTGAAAGATTAATTCTATACCGTATGGATTGGTGGTGTGAACGACATTACATCTTAGACTCCTGCCAGTTTGGTTTTAGGAAATCCAAATCAACCACTGATAGTTTATGTATCTTAACATCCGATATCTTGTCAGCATTCTCCAAACAAGAGGTCCTCTTTGCCGTTTTCTTGGATGTGTCTAATGCATATGATAATGTTGTTATACAAGTTTTAGTGGACAAGTTAAAACAAATATGTTTGCCTGATAGCATAGTTTTTTGTATTTCTCAACTTATCACAGAAAAGATCTTATCAATAAAAACATCTGATATTTCTAGAATTTCCTATAAAGGCCTCCCACAAGGTAGTATCCTAAGCCCAATTTTATATAATATCTACACGGCAGGCCTCGAGAAATTTATTTCTCCTCATGTAAAATGCCTTCAATATGCTGACGATATAGTTATTTATGCGACAGGTAAAGATATTACTTCAGTTTTCGAAAAAGTACAAACTGGTTTAAATGGGGTCAATGAATGGTTATCGGACAGAGGATTGGCACTGTCAGCCACAAAAACTAAATCTGTTTGGTTTTCAAGGAGAAGAGTGGAGTATGCCTTTCCTTCGGTTTCTCTGGCAAACGAAAACATCCCAATTGTCCAAACTTTCTGTTATCTCGGTTTATGGCTGGACTCTAAACTGAACTGGAAGGTACATGTGTCACATGTAGTCAATACATGTAATAAAGCTGTTAATGTTATTAAATCCCTGTGTAGTAAAAAATGGGGATCTGATCCTAAAACATTACTAATATTATATCGCTCTTTAATTAGATCCAAACTAGAGTACGCCTCCAGTCTATATGCCTCCTGTGCAAAAACACACCTTTATCGCCTAGATAGAATTCAATATAAGTGTTTAAGGATAATCTTAGGCGCACTTTGCTCCACCCCCACCAATGCTTTACAAATAGAAGCAGTTGAACCCCCACTGATACTCAGATTCATGTTCCTCACAAAGAAATATTTATTGAAAATATTCAACTGTGAAAATACTCAAGTTATTAAAGCTATTGAATCATTGGCCCATAATACGAACAGACAACGCCGAATCCCTATCGTGATATCGTGCCTATCAGAAATTAGTATGTTTAAAAACCTTTTGGATTCCAACAAACTCCATGATATATATAGATTAGATTACTCATTCCAATTTTTCAAACCAAAGACTACATCTTTTCAAACATGTACCACCGATAAAACATCTATACCCGGGAAGAATATCGATCAACAATTTGAGGAATATGCCTCACGAAAATGGTCCTCTCACAATCGCTATTTTACTGATGGATCAGTCCATCAACAGCCTGCCTCAACCTCTGTCGGCATATATTCCCCTACGACAAATTTTACTTATTCAGCTTCCCTTAATCGCTTCTCGTCTATTCTAACTGCAGAGTTGGTTGCTATTTATATATGTGTTTTATATATTATTTCAACTAAGAATAGAGACAATGTGATATTCTCTGATTGTAAGAATGCTATTTTAGCTATTGAGAATGGTCTGAATAACAGAAATAACACTATGGTATGGCGCGTTAGGGAGTGCCTATGGAATGCTGGGAAAAATGGTGTAAATATTGCGCTCTGTTGGATACCCAGTCATGTGGGCATCAGATATAACGAGAAAGCGGATGAGTTAGCCAAATTAGGAAGAAACAAACCTGAATATAATATAAAAAATTGTTTCAAGGATTTCATCCCCCATCTTAGAACGGATCTGTTAAATAAATGGAAGGATTACTGGAGCTCCTCCTCTCACATAAAAGGTAGATTATATGCTCGGACACAAGATTCCATTCCCAGAGTCCCATGGTTCGTACAAATGCCTTTTAAATCTAGAGCTTTCATTACCACAATGTGTAGAGTAAGATTTGGTCATCTTCTTACCCCCCAACACCTACACCGTATCAATATCGTGGAGGATCCCAGATGTGAGTGCGGTATGGTGGGTGATATTAATCATCTTTTCTTCAATTGTCCACTCAAGCATCTCCAGATTAATCGTCTCATAGAAGATCTCATAAACTTAAAAATATACCCCCCATATAATATTTATACAATACTACGTCTTAATTCTTTTAAAGTGTATTTGTGTCTATACTCCATTCAGTCTAAGAATAAAGTAGATGGCGCTACAATTTGAGCACAGTTTACACACGATGAACTTTGTATTTTGAAAACAAGTAAAACATATGTTTACTGTCAGATGGATAGCAGGGATATACATATCTGATATCATTATATTTTGACATTTACGTACATTTTTGTACAAGTTGGTAAGTCATTCCTCAAGAAAAAGGAATGCACATGTCGTCTAATTGTACTTTTTTGTGCTTCATCCAATTTATTGTAAGTATGACGATAATTTCTTTTTCTTGGAGGAGAAATTGGAACTCCATATAATTCCATTTCTTTAATAATGCAGTACATTGTATTCCTATTAATACCCACTTCCTCTGCTGTTTGATTGACTGCAGCTGTTTTAGACATATTGTCTTTATGCTTAATGTACACATTATAAGCCATTTGCCTTTGTCCAGATCTTATGTGTTTCCCTTTACGATTTTTTGAAGGACCTGGTAAAATGCTTCCGCCGTACTATAGAATATTAGCGATTACGAAATAACGAAATTGATAAAATACCTTAACAAATGAATATTTCACTTGCGAGTTCTAAGAAGAACTATATTTTAAGAATATTAACAACAAATAACTATGTAAAATACGGAAATCGACAAAATCTTTGAACAAAACTGTCAGTAAACAAATTTTTGACAGAACGAGCTAAATGCGATTATTTTGCCGGTGTAAATGCACACTCGATTTCAACCAATCACAAACGTTTATTTTAAGCCCTATCTTTCCCAATGCTTTATTCTTAGACTGAATGGAGTATATATACCTATCTAGAAAAAAATAAAATTCCTATCTAACTGTTAATCCCAATGTCTATTCCCTCTTTGTGTAGGTATGTTCTGTTCCGAGGCTCCATTTCGGGATGTGTAATGTGTCGCCGGAGCCCCGGCACGAGAAGAGTCTATATTCTGTGTTTGTGCACCTCCTTCCTTTTAAGTTTTAAATTCCCGCCACAGGGTGCCAACTTGTGTATGGTGCATGAAAAGAATCTACATCTATTTTACTATGTATTGTATAAGTATATGTATCAATAAAAACTATTATTATTATATCCCTATGTTTTCCTTGACAGTTTTCACTTGATTATTATATTTCTTTTAATCTTAGTACTTTATTGTGTCTAATAGGTCACCGTAAGAGCGATGTTATAATACATGTAAGTAAAAGATTAATATTTATATTTCGTATCACATATTTAATATGTAGCACCACAAAATTACACATAAGATGCTCAAACTATGGCTATAATTGTTACAGTAAGTAATATTTATTACCATAGTTTTAGTAACTTTTGTGTATGTTTCTGTTATATAAATAACGTATTTAATAAGCGTATTCTAAAAACAAGTTCATTTCAAATTCCGCGCCAATATGCTGCTAGCGCCATCTTCGTACTAAGTTCACTGGTGTGTGACAAGGATAGAAG
The DNA here is from genome assembly GCA_963170755.1 of Amphimallon solstitiale. Classification (NCBI taxonomy): domain Eukaryota; kingdom Metazoa; phylum Arthropoda; class Insecta; order Coleoptera; family Scarabaeidae; genus Amphimallon; species Amphimallon solstitiale. The sequence goes on from OY720680.1 coordinate 61,677,285, forward strand.
ATCTTGGATATTTTTTTTTCAAGTAGTTGCCGGTCTGGGTTGTTTAGTCTGTGCTAGTTTACATACAGAGATATCAACAATTCCTATAGACCACGTGACTACCAAATTAGGCAACCCAATTAACAGCAGTTGGTAGTATTGAATGTTTTATGTAAAATATGGTTAAAAGTGTCAACAATGACAGCAGTATTTGTGAATAAAATGTACGCTACTGTCAAATACTAGCGATACGCGAATCTCATAAACGTATGAACACGAAAATCACCAGATTTTAGAAAATTACTGATCACGTGGTCTACAATCTTTCTCGATAGCACTGTATATCCCATCCTATCCATGTCTTATCCCCAATATGATTTTACACATATTGTATATCGTAAATGTCAATTTCATACATAATTAAAATAAATATATCATAGTTATTAATTATTACAGCTACAGGATAATACATAGAACAAATGCCAAGCACTTTAAGGTATACAGTATTGAAAAGCACAAAGCCTAGAGCCTAATTTCGTAATTGTAATATGTATAAAAAATATATCGAAGAAAGCACAAAATGATTCTATTTCCTATCAAGCAGAGTTGTATATGACTTAATACAACAAAATGTTGTAGTCATTTAATGAATTTTGCATTAAATTATTTCTTAATAATAATAATTAAAGTAAATCGTTGAATTTCTAGTATGCTACATGTTTCTTTAATATAAGTGTATTAAAAATTCCAAATTTCACAATACTTTATGAATGTATATTATACCTGCTTTATATAAGGATACATCTTTTCATTTTATCTTTCATCTCGAGTAAATAATAATGTTCATTTACATGAAAATATTTACGTTTCACAATATTTCTTTGTAAATGTCTAAAAAAAAATAAGCCATCCCCTGAAAGGTGAATCATACAGTATATCAAACATCTGCCTAATTCAAATTTTATTACTGGTATGTTACATGCAGTAATCTATTTCAGTTTGATACTGCTATATTCGAAAAGAATATAGCAACCTCGATGATGTTTGTAAAAACTTAATCGTGTCTGCATCTGTACAATAACTTACTAATTGAGATTTCTTCTTCATTTACTTTATAATAGCACACTATCAGATGTTCTTCCATATTTTTAGTTATCATTGGTGATGGTACCAAGAGGCTTCAAAATTTATATTTTTTTTATGTATTTCACAACATTAGCACTAATAGCACAGTATAGTACCAATATATATATATATATATATATATATTTCAAAGAAAATATTTATTTGCCGTCTAATTAAATATATGTGTGGAGGGTGTTGGGGAGTCCGGCAACAAAGACAACAAAATGGAAGTCTATTAACTTTATTTTCTCCAATATTTCGCAATTACATTATTGCTTCCTCAGGGAAAACTAACGGCAAGAGAAAATACAAATAAAATGAGATATCACAAAATAACTTTTTACAAGGTGTATACTTTTTACAAGGTGCGACTAAAAAGAGTAATATGTCCATCATATGTATATGTAGGGGTTTTGTGTGTTGTCAGTCGCTATGTGAACGTTTAGCAGCATAGATAAAGTAAAATTGTTATTGTCGTTTATATTGTGCCTGTTGTCTTGCTGCGGAGTGTTAAAGTAATTGTTTTAAATTGTTAATAAATATAAAATGTTCAAAATGTTATATGTAAATGGGAAAGGAGAAAGAACTATATTGTTTTTTTCTTTCGTACATTAGAACATACGAGATATGATAGCGTTACAATTTTTCCACATAGAAGTCGAAACTGTAAGTACTATACACCTTGTAAAAAGTTATTTTGTGATATCTCATTTTATTTGTATTTTCTCTTGCCGTTAGTTTTCCCTGAGGAAGCAATAATGTAATTGCGAAATATTGGAGAAAATAAAGTTAATAGACTTCCATTTTGTTGTCTTTGTTGCCGGACTCCCCAACACCCTCCACACATATATATATATATATATATATATATATATAATTACAATTGGTTATTTCTTTGCCGTAATTTCAACAATACCCAAGAAAGTATCTTTTGTATATATATATGTATATGTATCTTTTGTATATATATATAGTTACTATACTGTGCTAATAGGTACTTCAATCATACTATATAGTATAGTTTTATAGTATATAAAAAACTAATAATTAAAAAACATACAATACACCAAAAAATACTTTTATTATATCAATATGTCATCAATAAATAAATATTTCAAAATGATTTTATAAAATTACTTACAGTATCCTAAAATATTATTTTTTCTGAATAAAATAGTTTTTCATAACTTTTTTTCCTGGCACAAGGCCCTGAGAGAGTCCGGGTCTTTTTCTTTTTTGAGCAACATTTTCTTGTACTATTTGATTTATCTCATCCACAGTGGGCTGTGCTAAAGGTTGACTTTGACATAAAACAGTTTCTTGCAATTGATTTTCTGCATCTAGTTGTTCTTTAGTTTTTTGCAAATCTGAGTCGTGTGCATACTTGCAATTGTGGCCAAAACGACACCTGCCTTTACGATAATTCCAGCAAATCTTTTTTCCATTTATAAATTCACTTTTGTCACTGGCGTTGACCATTTTAACGTGTTTTTCAAGAATAGCCTGCTTGGCATTTTCAGCTTCTGCAAATGGATTCTTAAAAACCGATGTTGTAAGTAAATTTTTTTTTTCTGCAGGATTTATAAAACCCGGTGTAGGTAATTTGACCGTATTTACATTAATTTCAGATCGTGTTTTTTCGTCACTAAAAAAAATATCTGGGAGATTTTTTTGTAAAGTATGCAAATATTCGCAAATTTCCTTCGATATTTTTAAATGAACAAATCAAAGAAAACATGTATGATTTTACCTAGCTATTTTATCATCAAATTCATTTTCTGAATCAGTACCGTCCTCGGATGATGTATAGTCATAATCAGGTACGAGAGACATTTCATAATTATTTTTACAATAAATTATTCACAAACACATCAGCCACTTAACATTCATAGAGGTTATGTTGTTTACATTAAAACCAGCCTTGTTCGAACTCAAAAATGAAAAATCCCTATCAATTATTGTAGAACTCCCCCATTTATTTAAGATATTTTAGGCCCATTACATAAGTTAATGTGTACATTTTTTAATAAATCAAATTACCAGAAACTTTAAATATCTCATATTTAGAATACACAAATTTTAGAAATTCCGTTCTCATAGAATTGCAAAAACAATAAATAAATAAAACATTATTATTACATATACGGATACTCCCACATATGATATATTTATGTGGCCAATTTCCATTTTGTTTTCAACCGAAATAATTAATTGGTAAAGTTTATACATTCGTTGTATTGATGACATGCAGAAACAGACACTTTAGAAATATGTATCGTTCATTACGTTCTATTAGTGCTTTGTCATAGACGCCATTTTTTTGATGTAGGTCGAGATATTTAAGTTAAACAATGACAAGATGCATTTTTCATAAGTGGAAGCATTCCGTGCGTTCAGGGAGTTACGGCGCTGGAAGCGTATACCGCTAGAGCTTGTGGCCAGCGCCTGAAGTCATTGAACGGGTCATAGTAGTACATTTTAAAATTGTTGCTTGGACATGCGTACTTTTACTACTTCTGAAGTCTGACAGCGGCAATATGGCGTTCTGAAATTTATTATTATTTAATTTAATTATTATTATTATTGTTTGAAGTATGAAGACGTGACATACGTACTTTTAAAATCTAAACTAAAAATAAAGTCAACGTATTTGGTGTGTAACTAATATATGATAGCAATATAAATCCTTATTTTAGAATTGACAGAGAAGATGGTAAATTATTTATTATAATATAAAGTGTGTCTAAATATTTAATACTACATTTTACACTGTATTATAATATGGATTATGTGGAAGTTTTCGATGAAGTTGGTGTAATCTATTATCAATATTATATCAGCAGTTTTGGTTGATATATTTATCGGCACTGTGAACAGTATTCATTTCAATTTTAATTAGTTGATGAATTTTCTGAATGCTAATGTTGCAGTAAGAGTAGGTATAACCACAGAATTATAACGGATACATAAATTTATTACAAAGAAATAACTTTGTGTATTTATTTTATTACTTACCTATTGAACTTATTGAAATCTGATGTTAGCTAATTCGTTGGAATGTTTTGAGGTTTTAGTTGAAGATGATGTAACGATTAACACTATTATATTAGCAGTGTTGGTTGAGATACTTATCGGCACTGTGAATAATTTTAATTAATTGATGTATTTTCTGAATGCTGCTTTGTAATAAGTGTATAAATAAATCGCCTATCCTATTGATAAATAAATATGACATAAACTGATAATATTGTGTGGTTGTTTTATTGTTGTGGTTGAAGAAGCAATATTATTACAACATTTATCGTACTGGAATCTGATGGTAGATCTTGTGTAAAAGTCTTAAGTTACGTTACCTAATAGACTATGTAGCTATCTATACTTATGCATGCAATACTAATGTATTTTAGAACACGAAAATATAATAAGAAGATAAGGCCCAAAAACAAACAATATTACATAGCTCATTAGTTTCAGTAGCAGCTCTTAATATTTTTGATTAAATTTAGTGCCAAATTAGAAGGAATTATGCTGTTTGACATTACTTGTTAGTTATATCTATTTCAAAATACATTTCAATACCTATATAAACATATTCACTTTATATGCAAACCGAATATAATAGTACTTATCAACATCTATTTTATATGATAAATTTACCTATAACTTTCGCATAACATTAAATATAACAACAAGTACAACAGCAACCGTAAAAATAATATTTACTACTACAATTAATAAATTAATATGTTTATTAATCCGTGGGTTTGAATTTTTAAATTCATATTTGAATATTCACCGCTTATCCCCACTTCTTTCTAGCGCCGCTAGGTCATCGAGCGAAATTTATTTTCGCTAGGCAAGATGGCGACCGCTAGCTCGAGCGCCGGCACTCAGCAGTCGCGTTCAGGACACCGCTCGACCTAGCACAGCTCAGCGCTAGCGGCGCCGTAACTCCCTGAACGCACGGATTGTTACAACATATTTTTTTGGTATGATTGCTACATCTTATAAGGTTTGTATATGTATTCCTAAATTATTATTTTATATTTAAAGTAATATATCATTATGAAAAAATAGGCATACAGTACTGACGAAATTTCATTTATCAGAACCGTATCAATAAATTGTAGATATATAGATTTTTGCAGGTACAAAGACATTTTATATTCTTTATGAAAGCATAATAAAAATTATAACGATAAATATTGAATTGGGCACTTTATTTAGATATGTACAAAATTACAAAATTATAATAGATGCAATTACAAACTAAAAACATCAATCAAACCATTCCTGCGTCACTTATAGATACTAAACATTTAACATTTGGCGTAATTTCATTACTCTTTACAACTATTATTTCATATTGTTCAGCCTCTGTCTTTACAAATTTTAATCTCGTATTAGCAATACCTTGCCAGTATTTCCCCGAAGCGATTGTTTCCAATAAAAGTTTGTCTTCGCCTACGGCGCCTTCATACCAAGTCGTAATAACATTTGTGACGACGAAACACACGTAATATTCCGAAGCTAGAAATTTCATGACGTTAATGAGATGATTTAAAATAGGGTTGCATTCCGAAAAATTTTGAAATTGACACACCAACGCAGGCAGTGAATCGATAACCATCAGTCTGACATTGAGCTTGTTATGAAGTTCTTCTTTAATCTTGTAGAGTGAATTAATCAATTCGTATAATGTGGTGATACGTTTGACCAAGATCTGTGACATTATTTGGGCTGTTTCATTCTAAAAACAAAAAAAGAAATTCATATATTGGAAATAATATAGTAGAATAATATAAGATGTACATTTCTATAATTACATATTTTTTGTTTAATTAATAACATGTACCAATAGTGTACAAATGGCAGTAGGAAAATAACTGTTTTCAAAGATCGTATTTGCAAAATTAAATGCAGTACATATAAATCATATTTTTGTTTATATTGTTCACACTTGGCAAAAAAACTTTATAATACAACCAGAGAATAAGAAGCAACTAAAAGCGACAAAGACATAAACAAGCCTGCTTCGTCGGATTGCTTGGCGAGCATAAAAAATCTGCAAGGTCGTCTGACTAGACGAGATGATATTTTAGTAAGAAGGTATGGTGAAATCTAAATTTAATTTCTTTAAAATGTGAAACCAATAAAAACTTGATCAAATTGAGGAAGAAAATAGATCATGTTATAAGTCAACAAGTTCTTGGTCAAGTCGACTCGACAAGTCATAAGGCAGGATCTGGAGTCAATTTTCGTGTGATCAAGAAGATAAAACAGCCTGTATAGTACGCTCAATGTCCCCTTTAGTAAATTAAAAAATCAGTAAGCAATATAAACGTAAATTTATTGCATAGCCGAGACCATGCGCGAAACAACCAAGCCATCACTTATTCTTCTTGTATCATTGTTAAAGTAATATTCGTGATGATAATTTCACCTTTTTCTGGACTGGATTTTTTTTTACCTGCACTTATTAGAAGTTGATCGTAGATGAGCACAGCAACAACATTTAAACAGATGGGTTATGAACATTCATTGATATTTGGAATGGATCGTAAGATTTGCATACCTACTTTAAAAAAATGAAAATCAGAATGATGAAAATATAAGGTCAACAATACAACAAGCAGCAGATACAATAGAAATCACAAAAAAAGGGAAAATGAAGAGTAGTGAATTACGAAATTAGCAGAAAACCAAAGATATGGAAAAGAATATATAAGCACAAAGTGCGATTTGAGACTCAATATGGGAAGAACAAAGAGAAGACTCAAGACAACGTGGAGAGATTAAATATATATAAACATCAGACTTTTTCCTTTTATAACTCATATGAATAGAAGTGATATTGCTTATTCTGAAAATGTAAAATTAGATGATTACTTAATAAAAACGAACAACTGATACGTGTGTATATGTATCTGTAAATAAGACATAAACTCGAAGAAAGTTTTATAATACCTTATCCTCGAATGTACCGCACCACATCTTAAAACCTAAGCTTACTCTGATTCTTGCAGTGAGACTAAAAATCTTTTGAATTTGCTTTGGTCGTAGTGAATGGTGTCAGGTCTACCAATTTTTCGGTAGACCAATCATAATTTCTACTTTGATTCACCGGTCTAATTTCAGTTCTGCACACATAAGACAAGTCGACTTTTTGCTAGATTAAGAACTGAAATAGGCAGATCCATAAATCAATGTAAAAATTGGTAGATCTACCAGAAAATCGGTAGTCCTGGCACCACTGGTCTTATAATTGGAAACGGGAGAACAAATTTATAATTATTTCACTTCAGAAAAAGGGAAACGCAAAGTTCTTATAAATGTTGAAGTGATATTTGATAATAGACGTGAAAGGAAAGCAAATATCATAAACCTAGAAATAGACAAATGAAGAGATGACATAGGAGACTGGAGGAAATGCCAAATGGATAACGAAAAACAAAAACAAGAGACCAACACCGATACACTGGAACAAATGGATTTGAAGAGGTCATTCGAGCGAACATAATTCCTCTAGGTATAAATAACTGATATGGTAGTTAATGTCGTAAACTATTACCTAAGAAAGTCGTGTGGTTAATAAAGGGAATAAGTTTAAAAACGCGAGAAATTTAAATTTTGAGGATTATAGGAATGAATTATAGGGATTCCTAACCATAAGGAATATATTGTATTACAATTATTTTGCGTCATGAATAATTTCAAAAAATTGTAACCTGAATTTCGAAAATGATTGGTGGACGTTGTATTGAATTTATTGGCGATGAATTGCAAAACTATTAATTCTTGAATGTTTGTTCAAGATTTAAAGTTACTGTATCAATGATTAATATAGCATCCATTGTTAATTGGAAAAACACAAATTTTAAATAAGCCTCTTACGCAGTGCTCTTGTGCGTTATCTAGCATGACTTTAATTCTTGCTGCATTGAAGTCTCCTTTACAATCGAGATAGTATACGTGTTGTTTCAATTTCTCAACTATATTCTTCGTGATTGTTAAGCAAAATTGCGTTTTCCCGGATGCCGGCAGACCGCATAATTCATAAATGTGTCCCGTCGCCAATCCACCATTTAAAATTGAATCGATGCTGCAAAGAAAGCGTTAATGTTGCGAAATATGATGCAACTGGTTGAGTTATAATAGACATACTTCGTTATTCCAGTTTGTAACAATGCGCTCTTACCCAGCCATTCCCTGAAATCTTCCAAACCGTTTTTCCTAACCGCGGCATTCTTATTTACGATATGTTTTCGGATTGTGAGTATATTCTGAAAAAAATTTATATACATATATTTCATGTTTTCCGTTGATTAGGATTACGTGGTTTTGTAAGACAAGCTACCTTGTACGTTAAATTCGTTAAATTTGCTAATTGCTTAATATCTCCTTCAATAAAGTCTGTATTTGTAAAAATGCGTTTGGTAAATAAAATATCAATAATGGATTCAGTTAAACGAGGGTGAGTTTTAGTTGATAAGCGAGACATTTTTATTATTTTTCCGGGATTTAGCGTGCAGATCTTTACACTTTAGCGGTTGTCATGCGCAATATCGATATGCGCATGCGTTCGGTATTAGATATTCATCTAGCCGGCTGCTGGGCGTATGTTCGACATGGAAAGCAAAACGAATGTCGCCATGTTTGGAAAGGGCGCTGTGTCCTTGATGTGATCGCGTAAAATGTTGAAAATATCCTATATATTTTGTGACTGATTGTTACGTGGGGTACCCAATTATTCTACGAAGTTCGATTTATATGAATGTGATATTTTCTTCGACGGATGAGTTATTTTCGCGTGTAAATTTTGTGATTACATGATGGTAAGTTTGCCCGTTTCTAGCTCGAGGCTTAACATGGCGTCGCGCAAGTTTCTTTGTTCCTCAGAAACGGGTCCGGTCAACACAATCTTATTGAATAAATACCACTCCTTCCCGGAAATGCACTATATGTTGCACCGAATGATTTATTCAAATAACTTTTTGTTCATAAATGTCTACTTTTCCGTAAAAAAATAGTTATGTTCGGCTACGCACGCACCAATGTACTTAATATGAAAATTTTACGTCATAGGTATATTGATTCCGTTACTGAAATATTACGCTAGCCTTCCAAACGCAGTAATTTTACCAGTTCTATAAATTGTTGGGAATATTTATGTTAATAATTGTAATTTTTATCAAAAATATAACAAATCGTACCCTGCCAATATTTGGCGCGGTTTTTTTTAATAGGAACTATCAAAAACTTATTTTCGTAATGTTTTTTTCCCACTCAACTAATGCATAAACATTAGATAAATGTACCAAATGTATGTTAATGTATTACTAGGCTATTATTTGTATTATTACACAAATTATTATCTTGAATCGTATCACCTTTCATTCATTATAATTGTTTAAAATGACATTGGATTTTGAATGTACTGTTTTTCTTTTCAGAAGTGCAGACGATGAGTGACGAAACTCTGGGGGCAGGACAAGGTGCTTTGCCCCCGAGGGAGGATTCTGCCTCTCGACCGACCGTAAGATATACACAAGTTCCAGGTGGGCAGTATCTTTTCACTCAATCACCACATAATTTACCAGCTATCCAGGTTAGTGACACTTTTACTTTATTGTTATGTTAAATCACAAGTGTTTATAAATTTATATCTAACTTACAAAATGCTTATTGTCATTTTTCTTATACAATTTGGTTATTTGCAACAATAACATATATTTTCTCTAATTAGAAATAACTTTTAGGTATTTCAAAAATATATACACATAATTACATTAATTATATATCTTTAAATTTTTCTTCAACGATATTTAATGAAAGAATAATAGCTCCTTTAATTTTTTCTACACTATTTTAGGTGCTCTTATTTTTTTTAAGAAGTGGCTTGACAATGACAACATAATCTGGCTGATTTTATAAGGTGTTAAATGACTCATTTAGTGTCGATGATTCATACGAAACAAGTTCTGTGTGTTTTTAAATTTTTAATTATAATTTGTATTGACATTGATGTAAACATTGATTATCACAATATGTAGTATTTAGATGAAATTTAAAATTTATTTATTGAAGTGAGAAGAAAGTTTTATCCATTTATGTTTGATAAAACACAGGAAAGAAGTTGAATGTATTGTGGTTTTTGTTAAAGAAATATGCATAGGTATTGATAAATATTGCATTTTTCAATAAACGGGAACTATTTTTGCTAGTAGAGTGCTTACGGGTTTGAGCATTGTTGTATTATTAAAATTGTAAAATTGCTTATAATACCACTTTTCTAAATAGGAATGTAACATATCAATTTTATTCTAAATCGAACTAACAGTGGTGGAGTTTTGCAAAACATTTTAATAATGTCAAAACTTGCAATGATATAATGGGATGGCGACATTGAATCCTTATTTTGCTTTATTCTAACAGTCATAAAACAACCTGCTTAAATAAAACAGATTATACCTGTCAAGTATCATTTTGTTTATTTTTTTGTATAATAAATATATGATTGCAACTTTTCTCGTTTAAGAAATTTAACAACTACGTTATTAGATAAATTACACATAACCAGGAATAAATAATTAGGAAAATTAATAAATCATAACAATTAAAAAGTAAAATAAATAGCTTAGTAATGTCACCCATACATTATGTAGAATTCTCTCAATTTAACGCACCGCGTCGGAATTCCCTCGAATGTTAGTTTACTGAGCGCCGCATGGTTTAATCAAACTTGCAACACTGTAATACATAAATACATGAAATTAAAATTTTATGATAATTGTGTCAGATTAGATTCAGAGGAAGAAAGCTAGTTGTATAAAAATCATCCATTGTCTGCCTGATTGTTGCGTAATATTTCTGGTACTGGTAGATGTGGCGTGCCAAGCATCTTAAGTAAATTATACAATTGAACATAGACACTAATTTTTTTTTGTTATTCAGTAACGTTGATTAGTCTTATAACTGGTGTCTTGTTTTGGTTATAGTTTCCATGATCAAATGTATTATATTTTGACATTATACGGGTTCCCGCTCGTGTTTTAAAGTTCATTAAAAAAAAATGTTAGGGTTTTTAAATTAAACATATTCATAACTTCTTCTATAAAAGAACTAGCAGCACATCATTTCAACAAGACGCTTCTTTTATTATGCAATTCATGTTGCTCGTTCTCATGTCTAATTAATATTTCGCATGAAGAAAGTTTCCCATACAGCGGACTAGAACGTAATTCATAGAAATTGTAATCCGAGTATTTGTTTTTATTTAATTTATGAAATTAATGAAATAAGATTCAAATTAACTCAACAATGCCACGCTTAAAAATATACGAGTTTGTAGTAAAACTGAAGAAATTATTTGAAATAATTCCGAGATAAACATAAGTTTAAGTAAGAGAGCGTGTTCAGAAACAATTAATTGGATAGACTGTAGCTATATGTCTGATTTATAGAAGTAGTCTCTGAATGCTTGGTAAAGTGATCAAGGGATTTCAAATTCAGACATTTAAATTTGAAACTTATCTATAGTCCTTGTTTATATTCGGCGAGATAGGGGAATACGGTTCAGTTTCACTCAGACTAGACCGACTCGTGTTTTGTCCGCTCGGGGAAACCGGCAGGTAATAGGTTTGTTCCAACATACGTTTGAATGGATCCGTGATTGTACGGAGCAAGCGCAGTGAATAATCACTGTTCCAACAACGCGAACTGCAAATCCGGGATCAATTGCAATCTGTTCCAACATAACATGGTCTAGTTTGAGGACTGTCAAAACATAGTCCGAGCGGTTTGCTGATCTTTTACAAATTGAAATTTATGGATACTTAGCGCATGCGCACCAATGCCAATTGTACTACGATATCTCTAACGCTTTGTATTGGTAAAATAATTTATTACTTTAGGTATCTACTGCATTATTTGAATGTTTTGAATGAACGATAAACATGAGTGATAGTGACATTAGTTTCGACACAATGATTCTTCTTTACTTTCTCAATTTCTGTACGTATGTAATACTAATTTTAATGCTAGTTTACTTGAATTACGACTAATAATCTTTTATGTAATCATACGATTCATCAAATACTTGTCAATCACTGAACAAGTACCATCTACCCACAAATATGTTAACTAAAAGGCTAAAATAGTGTTCCAACACACTTTAATTGCAGTTTGGTCGGATACTGGTTTCTGATAAAACATGCGCAATTGCAACAGTCATAGATCGATCCAAGACTGGTCAGTGATTTCTTTGTTGGAACAAACCTATTCACAATCACTGATCTGTACAATATAAATTTATATTATAGAGATCTGTGTAGGTAATACGGTGCCCGAGAGCCGACAAAACACAAGTCGGTCTATTCTGAGTGAAACTGAACCGTATTCCCCTATCTCACCCATGTATTATAGTTTATATATGATATGGTTGTGCCCACATTAATTAGTTGGTGACATAGGGTGTAGTTTTCATATAAGCTGCCCAGAACGTCACGAAAAACTGTACAAAAGAACTAACGGTTTATTTTTGTTATATATATTAGATATTCTACCGCCCAAGTGTTAAATTTATACATTGCCTAGTGACGTCATTGTTTTTCTCTAAATAAACGAGCTCTAAACCCACTAAAACAAAAACAAATTGTATTAACTGCGATCACCAGATAAAAGCACACAAATTTCAGTAGCAAAGCTCCCTTTTCCAGCGGTAGATCAAAGTTTTGCAAGTCGATAAAAGAATTTTAATATCTGCCATATACTATGCCATTTTATTTATATAAATATATATTTTCCTGGGTTAGGTTAAGATACAAATGTTACATAAATTGTAATCATGTTGAATGATAATAAACGCATTGAAACGAACATTAAACAACCTAGTTTTCTGAAACAGGACAACTAGTACTAAAAATTTTGCTGGAACGCAAAAGAGGGGGCAGATATAGACTGTTTATTTATTTAATGACACATAATGTGTCGTTTCGTTTAAATGGAACGCAATGAATTGCGTTCTGGTTTATTGGTGCAGTTCGGAGCATTCCTTTATGACAAACCGAAAGCACTTGTGGTTACAGATAACTTAATGCATAGGACGTGTAACGTAATACTATACAGCGTGTGTATAAAATGTCGCAAAAACTACACGTAGCGACATTCTTCGTTCGGTTCTGAATAAAAAAGTCTTAATGTTAAAATGTCGTATTATGCTTCGTATGTGTTCAGGAACCATTTGAAAGAAACATACATTTGGCAACACTTGCAGCCGCATACTATTGTAATTGTAGATACCGCAGTAATTTCTGTATTTCGATCTTGGAACACATTTTACTCGTTATTAGTATTTTCCTACGAGGAAAGAATAGAACAGGAGAGATAATAAAGTGGTGGGGGAATAGGTATTATTTAGACGGAAGTTACCACTTTAAGGCAGATCAGTTATTGGTCAAATTGACTTCTTTAGTGCTTTTATAATGGTGAATTGTGCGGCTTGTGGCCGTTCTAAAACGACAAGAACGAAGAATCTCACTTTTTCTCTTCATCGGTGAAGTTAATTTCAAATTGGCATTCAACATACGCAATAATAATTTTAAAAATAGGTGTTTTGATTAACTTGTCATATGGCTGACATGTTTAATTATGTGTTCAGTGGCGTAACAATCATATCCTAGGCATGTTTTTTTTAATGTTTTCTTTAATACAGTTAGAATAAATATTACTATATTAAACAGAATAGAAAGACAGAAAAAATAATGCACTCACGATATTTCTTTAATTATTATTGGACTAAAAACCTCTTTTAAATGATTATCGAGAACATACAAAGTGTACATATACCCTATACAAACTACATATTTATGCACGCCTATGCACTGCGGCGGCCATTTGAGTTACCACTTTGGACAAATATTATTTTTAACAAGACTATCCTGTTCTATTCTTTACTCGTAGGTATTTTCCATTGAGAAAGAATAAGTAGGGAGACGACGTCACGTCATCAAACCGGGTACAGGGCCGCCATATTGATACTGCACTTACGTCAAACAGGCAGTGTTGGTAAAAAGTGGAGTGTTTGTTAAGTGCATCATGTATTAGAGTTATATAATAAGTTAAATACTAAAACACATTATGGTTTATTGTGCTCTACGTAGCTGCAACAGCAGAGACGGCGTTGATAAGAAGAATTCGTCTGGAATAACATTTCATAGGTTAGTGTAGGCCTGACAGGTGTGGGATGACAGATTATAATTTTTAGTAGTCCGGACTAGGTGAGGCAGCCATATTGGTCCCACACTTAGCCCCGCCCAATGCTCCCGGTTTGAGAGTACAGCAAAGATGCTTCACAGCGTCTCCATAGTATTTTTCCTCAATGGTATTTTCTGATGAGTAAATTCTACACATTACGCGAGTGCTTCAAATTAGTTATTGTCAAAATAATACATATTGAAACATGTTCAATTACAAAAGGATTAGTGCTTTGTCTGGGTGTTTATTTGACAGTAAATCAGCGATACTATTACCTATGTAATTGTTGGAATTGAAAATATATGTCTCTAAGCATAGTTGCAATTAAGAGCAGTGTGACCGTTTCGGGGTGTGGCATCTCTTTCCAGCGCGAGGCGTTAAATGTACAATTTAGTACATAAAATATCAAAAACGGTCACGCTGATTACGAGGTATCCCTTATACTACTTGTTCGAGTCTTTCTGGTATAATTTCCAATACTACCGCGTTAATTCTGTTTCTGACTTCGACAGCGTTTTGAGGCATTATATAAACTTTCTTCTTATTGAAACCCAAACGAAAAAGAGATTGGGAGATTTTGCAGAAAATAATTAATGGAAAACCTCCATTGGTGACTATATTCTCGAAATGGTTATTTAGGGTTGAAGCTAACTGTCGGGTACTAACGGAGGATCTTCTTGTACTGCGTCTAGACTTTTGCTCTTCTAGTTGTATTGTACGCCTTTCTCTTGGTCCAGAACCAGCTTCACGTAGACGTTGATCCAAACCTTCGAAATACTAGGATGTCTCCGATTGGGTAACGTACCCGATATTTGCGTTCTGCCATATCAGCATTTCCACTACAGAAACCATACACTATGTACATCCCGGCATATTCATTAAATGTAAAATCCATTATGAAGGAATAAAATAACAACAAAGAAACGATAAAACACAGTAGCACAACAACTAATAAAAACAATACAAATAACCACGAAGAAGCAGCGTTTACCCAAAATGAAACACGGTAGTCGAATTAAATACACAGACAAATGTCAAAATTTGGCAGTAATTATATTGATTGAAATCACATTGAAATACAAACTCATTGTTCTACAACGTTGTCAAATATGTTTTTAGTGAAAGTACGTTAATGAAGAAATGTTAAAAACAAACTTTATTCATAACGAAAACGTTTACGAAATAATACTATAGTAAAAATTATCCTTAACTAAATTGCAGCTGTCTCTTTTAACAGATATCGAAGAGTACGAGTTGGTTACGCACTAAAAGTCTGAACTTCAAGAATCTCGTGAAAACAAACGAAGCAGGATACGACATTTTAACATTAAGATTTTTTAATCAGAACCGAACGAAGAATCTCGCTTTTGTGTAGCTTTTGCGACAATTTATAGAGAAGTTGTATATTAAAAGCTTGTGTTTTTCTTTTTTGGTATTTATATGCACATTTTTTGCAGAATAGTTAAACAATATTCAATAAATAAGCAATTTGCATTAAAGGTAATATAAAGTCATTGTATTTTAATTCAGAATATTACAAAAATAGAAGTCTATTCAAAAAAGAAGCAAAGCACAACTATAAACCTAGCGTCGAATGGATTACGCCATAAGCGAAGCTTTCTAGATAGTTCATATTTCCATACTCTGATACCTCTATATTTTCTTGTCTCCTGTCTTTTGCTAGGTCAACCTTGGCCTTTCTCGTTTCCTTTTACTATATGATCTCCATTCTATCATTATGCAAATATTTACACTTTCATCTGCCCTCCATACATGTTTCAACGATTTTATTATTTGCTTTTTTATTTTCTTGAGTATGCTTTTTGATTTCATGTTCAGTTCTTCTGTATTTACTTACCTTCGGATTTTTTTTGTCGCAGTATTATTTCTAAATTTTTCACTATTGTATTCTCAGCTGGTGTTTCCTTATCATTGTCATAATAAACCCGAACATGTTCTGGAGATGAATTCCAATATGTGTTAACTCTGTTCCTCAAGCACATACCGTAGTCGACAAATTTAATTTCTGGTAGGAAAGTAGAAGAGGAAAAGAGCACCGCGAAATAAATATATAGCGAGGCGGCCAAGTACACCCGGGGCGAACGTTTGCTATCAAATGTGAAAATCCTCCGACCGCGTTGCTTCTCCCACCACTGTTGGAAAGCAGGCATCGCTGCATATTATAAGGTCATCTTCTGCATGGGATAGATAGCTAGTATAGAGCTGTAAACAAATTAAAATTTGTCGACTACGGTATACGAACGCTACAGTTCGATTTCGTTTCGGTCCTTCGTCCCGGATTAAATCACTCAGTAAATAGCACAATGAAACATCAAACAAAAGTGGGAGTATTCATTTTAGGTACATCTTATGACATAAATCTGTTCAGAGAAAATCCTTTATTTTTTAAATTATATAACGAAGATATTGAATAAAGCAATAAACTTCTATAACACTCCTTTACACTTCATTATTACTTGTAATTTTGCGCATGCCTGGTTAACAATTACTAGAGTGTACTTCAACTAAATTTGCTTAAGAAAAATTCAGTAATATATTTTGAGTTATGTTTTATACTTTATTCTTGGGGTCTTTGCAGATAACTGGAAGTAACGTGACTGGTAACGCAACCTTAACACAAGGTGGAGTAACACGAATAATAAATTTAAGCCCAGTTAGGAATCAAACATCTTCGATTAGGCCAAATCAAAGTATAGTGAATGCCCTAACCAAACCCAGAACGACCAACTCTAACATTCGCTTGCAAATATTTTCCGGTGGAGATGGACCGCCCCAAAGCGTTACGCCAACGGCCAGGTCGCCAGTCAAGCGTTCCTTATCTTCCACGCCAGAGAAGAAGGACACTTACTCTACGAAACTGCAGCGGGTAATGAATCACAGAAATGTTCGGTCGAAAATAGTGAAGGAGAAACATAACGAACATTTGTTGGAATGCCACTATTTAGAAATCGGCGGGAATATATTAGATCTTTATCAATACGCGAAGAGACCGAAAACGCAACAGTTCCTCAACTATCTGAAAGAAAACGCTATCGATCCTAAGGAGCATATCGAAGATGTTCCGAATCCACCGAGCGTTATGCCACCGACAATTACTACTCCTTCCGCTACTTCTGCTAGTTCCTTGCCCGGAATATCTCAAAGTAGCAATACGAATACTACAACTGTTCCGACAACAACGCAGCAGACGTCTCATACACCTCAAACGGAAAGCACGACGACAACACCAAAGAATTCAAATAACAACAATAACAAGAATAAATCCTCCAGTTTTCCAAGTGGCACTAATCAAGAGCATATTGTCGAGAAAGCGAGGCAGGAAGCATACGTAGTCCAACGAATTAGCGATTTGCAAAAGGAAGGATTATGGTCGGAGAAAAGGTTACCAAAAGTACAAGAACTGGCGAGGTCGAAAGCTCACTGGGACTTTCTTTTGGAGGAAATGGTTTGGTTGGCGGCGGATTTTGCGCAGGAACGCAAATGGAAAAAGGCCGCTGCCAAAAAGTGTGCCAGAATGGTGCAGAAATATTTCCAAGACAAGGCTCTAGCCGCCCAGAAAGCGGAAAGAGCGCAGGAACAGCACATTAGGCGAATAGCCTCTTTCTGCGCTAAGGAAATCAAGACCTTCTGGAACAATGTAGAAAAATTAGTCGAATACAAACAAAATACTAGGTTAGAAGAGAAAAGGAAAAAGGCTTTGGATCAGCATTTGAGTTTCATTGTTGATCAAACCGAGAAATATTCGCTGTTGTTGGCGGAAGGTATGAACAAACCTGGACTGAACGCTAATGAATCAGCTGTACCTCCAAGTAATGCTTCGTCGAGGTCGGAATCAAGAGCTAATTCAGACGGTAAATATTACTTTTCTATTATATATATTTATATATCGGCGAATTAATTAATTATATTAAAAAGTAAATGAGGTAAATGACCCAAATCAAAGACACTTAAAGATATCCGTGAACAATGTCCAAATAAATTGGATGTAACGCAGTGTAATACATGAAAGTTAATTTTAAAATGAAATAGGAATATTTCATAGCTATTTATTTATTTTTTTATTCGTTGAGCTTTATGGATGAGTCGGATTTTTAGGACAAACGAGTGCGACTAAAAAGGATATTGGCAAGTTCATAAGCATCATTCTCTATGATTTACATACCTTTTTGTTCGACCATATTTCATTGTGTTTTGGCTTTTAATTAACAAATTTTTCATACGTCAAATTATCATTAAGAAAATAACATTTTCGTAATATTGCTGAAATTCCGTAGAAGAATATTTGGAATACGTACGTTTGCACAAATTATAAGAGATATCTCTGTGTAAACGTATAGCCAGATTATATTTTTTTGGCTTTAATATCTATGTTTTCTTGCTCTGTAACTTGTGTTTTTGGTATAGGAGTTTGTCTTAAATGAAAATAAATAAAGTAGAAGTGTGCATATTAATTAATCCTCTCTTCGTTTAAAAATTTTTATCAAAAAAACGATTATTTTTTATGAACAAAAAATATTTATTTAAAATAAAACTGGTAATAATTCAATTTTTACTGACAAGTAATATTATTATTGCAATTGAATAAAGTACAGTAAACGCCAAATTAGATGGCGAGCGGTGGGAGTAAATACGCGCAGCATTAGCAATAGTGGGATAAGTATAGTCCAATAGTCTGACTACTATTTCAGTAAGTGGTCGTACGCGTTTTTAAAAACACTACAGCGCAACCCCACAGCTGGCTATCTAATTGGCGTTTACAGTATAAAAATAAATGCAGCACATATACACAATATTTGAATGACTTTATTTTGCTTCTCGCGTTTCGAATATAAGAAAATCCTGTTGTCTCTTTGTGCTTCAAGACAGTGGTAATATTTTACTAATTTTACAAAATTTTCTGTAGAACTATTAATTATATTCGAAAATTATACACTTTTCCGATGGGAAATTTGAATTTCTTTTCCCGTTATATTAAACCCTTGTAAGGAACTATTGACACGTTTTTATCAGTGCAAGAGAAATATTTGAAAATCATTACCTTTCCAAATAATATTCTTCAGAGTGATTTTATTATAAATTCACATCTCTACATTGCCGGTTCCGTGCCGTGTCATTGCGCTGCTAAAGCTAAAATTCCCCGTTGTAAATGCAAGGTTGTGTACATTAAAACTACATAAATAAATATAATTGTCAAAAAACTTACTCGGTATGTCCCGTAGACGTATTAGACTTGCGATGCATATTTTATTTTCCTCGACAAGGTTGATACCACCACATATGGTTGGAAAACTTATTGATCGTTGTTGTGGACAACGTTCCGTCTATATTTTCGTACGTACGTTAGAAATAATTGATGATTAGTAGTATTGTATAAGCTCCAGTAAGTATTTCCCTTTTCAGATTTTTGCAAGTTTAAATCTCGATTCCGTACATCGAAAGATACGAACGTTTGAACCAAACTTCGTCGCAAATAGATGTAATAAAAATACAAATATCTTGAAATGATTCTAGTTTTTTGACCGAAATTTTCAGTCAGTGGTTAAACCAAAATATTTTTAAACTGTAAATTGCAAGAGACTCAGACGGTTATGTTTTAAATTCATGTTTAGCATTTCTATTCAGATGATATGTATAATAACTAATTCAGTCAGTATAGGATAATCATATTTTTATAGAAATAGCAAATATTAGTATCCTAACCTTTTTATTTTTAAAGACTTCGCCATAGTTATAAATGGTATAAACTGTCTCACCCTTAGTATTCAGTTCAATCTCTTATAGGATATATACACCTCTTTTACTATACCTTGTCTCAGAATAAGGAGTGATTCAAATATCGCGCCAAAATGGCGTATATTTTTAAGGTATTTCATTGGTTCTTGCGTAGGCAAGTTTAACATGGGAAAATAAGTTTGACAAAACGTCATTTTATGTTTATAGTCAAGCCATAACCTAGTCTCTTACATTTTTACTTCGGTTTATTATAGTTTATTGTGTTATTAAATAAAATCCCTACTTTTATGTACAACACGAGCAGGAGTTGGTCAGACGGCTTAAGACCTAAGGAACAAGTGATCAGGCATTTAAAACTTTGAATTTGATGAATCTGTCAAAAATACTGTACGACAGTGCAAAAATCAAACGTCCAACAATTAATATCATTGCAAAAATAACTATAGATGAGTTCATACCATAAATGAACTGAACAAGTCACATATATTCTAGAATTGACGCATTAATTTCAAGTAAGTGTTAATTAAATACTAATTATATTACCACATGTTCATATACATGTTATATTTCAGATATGTCAAACGTAAAGAAACCTGTACTAATAGAAAAAGGTGAAAATATCTGGTGGAGAATATTTGGGAAAAAGTTTGGATTGCCACAAGTATAATGAGTGCACGACAAGCTTTGTTGAAAACCTGTAGGATTAAAAAGCCATACCGATAAAGATAGGCAATTAAGAATACTTCATATACGTTCTGAATTGATACATAAGGTGAAGTTACTTCAAAAAAAACCCCTTTCAGAATATCAGTTATTCGAGAACTTTTGACAGAAGCAATTACAAATGTTACAATAAGTATTTGGAAAAATTGTGCCGACCATGTAAACTTTTAATCTTGTGAACACTAAATTATTGTTAATTTCCAATATATAATAGAAATAAAAATGTGTTATACTTTATATATTTTCAAAATACATCAATTTTAATAGAGAGGAATAATTAGTACCTAATGTGTAGGTATATGTAATTATTTTTGCAGGTCGTGTAAACAACTTCAGCCGATGTAAATTTTTCAATTTATTACTGTTCTATGTAAGCTTCACATTTTCAAGAGTAGTTGCTTGAATTTACCTCCTCAAGGTTTGTAGCAGTAATACGAATGATTTATCTGTACAAGTTCTTTATTGATATTTACAATAGAAACTAATCAGCATAAACTTTTTCTGCAAGTTCTTAAGGACGTTTTGATAAAAGGTGAAAGGTTTGATTCATTCTTGCTCGCTGATACAAATATTTAATAATAAATAGACTTGATTCAAAATTTTCATGTTGATATCGCACATTCACTAAAATGTGCAGTAATTATATATTTATAATGGCAATCCTTCTCAAAACGCTCAGAACAAAGTCTACTCTTTTCATTTGTAAATTGGGCCTATATCTTTATCCATAGATTCTTCTAATGATTTTTTTTGAAAAACTAGAATGACCAGATTTGAATGTTAAGAGATTTATATTCATCAAATTATAGATGTATGCACCTACTTGTGTTGATAACTTTACTCTCACTTGTGTTTATAACTTTACTCTCCTCTTTCCAATTGCTGTGCACTCGTATTGCTGCTTTGACTGGTAGAATGAAAAGCGGCACATCCATCTATTTTAATGAAAGTAGTAAATGAAACACAAAACAGCTAAATCCTTAGTTAGTATTAATACAGTTCATCTAACCTCAATTGTCATGATGTCATATCAAATTGTCTATTAAATTTTAAGCTATGTGTTCCATGTTTTGGCGGGATATTTGAATCACTCCTTCTTATTCTGAGACAAGGTATACCGTAAGCAATTTGTAATAAACTGTCTTTTTTATTTCAAGGCAATGTTGTCAGTTCGATTTATTATGTTTACGGTTGGTATTGTAGGTTGGTGTATGTATCACAACATAACATTCCTGTCAAGTGACAAATTAATATTATAATATAATAATATAGAATAATATCCTAACCAACAAGTATTTAAAATGTTGTGTTATTATAATGAGCTACCAACCTAACTTGTCATTGTCGATCTGACAACTATGTTGTCTTTCTCCATAAGATACATACTGAATACTAAGGTTGAGACGGACTATAGATATAAATTTCCTAATTTTTTGAAAACATTAATAAGTAACATGTGAATGTTTAAAGTCAGAAGCACATTGTAAGACTATAAAGAAATGAGCACTACATATCCTAATTTTTATTCTAGTAAATACATATTACATGATATCAGAAAAAAATGTTCCCAACATTCTAGTGCTTCATAAACAGACTACAGCTTGATATTCTCCTGTCGACTTTTTAAGAGGTGTGCTCCAAAAATTTAAAGATGTTTTCTGAGTATTCATTGTAGGTCATGATGTCTTTTATAGGGGCGTGTTTTTGGATTACATTCAACGTGTTAGTATTATTATTTTCTTATAAAAGAGCTGCTAAAGCCTGTTTTACATTTGTCAACTAATTCATGAATTCATTCATGAATTAGAACATGTTCTAAAATATCGTCAATTTTCTAGTGAATTTTAGTAACTTTTACATTTTTATGTTAGATACCAACCAGCACCACTATTTATTTACGTCCTAAGTGATTTAAAATTTACTGTTACAGGTGATTACGGTTGGTCATCATGATATTCATGAACGAATACATGAATTTGTTATTAAGTGTAAAATGATTCAAGATCATCAATTTATTTGTATATAAATTCATGGATTAACTCATTAATAAATTCATGAATTAATTGACAAATGTAAAACAGGCTTAAGACATTATCCTTGAATTATAAATAGCAGATATAAGTCAGTAAAACTGTAAAACAACTTATTATTTGCTAGGTAGTCTAATTATTCCAAATGTAAAAATTACCGAACAGTGTTGACTTGAAGGTCATTTATCTTATTTGTAACATATTTTCAATGGTGTTGTTGTTTTATAGTGCATAGCTATTTTCGACGTCTTACGAGTTCATGCTACCAGACATTTAATTTTCGAGCTTGTAGAAAATATAAGTTCAGTGCCAGCTGAGTAAACACCAAGCATGATCAAAAAATACGGTGAATGTTTCCGCAGAGTTTAATGCGAAACTCGACAGTGCATGCTTAGTAACAGTGTGTGACAAGTTTCAAAATATTCGGCGCAGTCAGTCCGTTGTTAGTAGCTTCTATTGTGATAAAGCGTGTTTTCAAGTGTATCCTAAAATTATGATCACGAACAATTTATTAACATGAAAATTTGTTTCAAACTTCAAGTTAAAGACGTGAAATATGACAGTGTATGGTGATGCTGCAGTGCACTGATGACTGTTTACAAGTGCTTCGAATGATTTCCTAATGGTTATGACTCGGTTGAAGAGGAAAGTAGTCCGTACGCGAACACGGGATTGATAATTAGGGTAATATTTGAGAATCTAAACATATCTTATGGTTCTGTTCACAGAATTTTTACATCACATTTGTACATGAAGCGAATTAGTGCTAAATTTGTTCCACATATTTCGAGAGTTGAACAAGAGGGACTCCAAATATCTCCTACGTTGGAGTTTCGGTAGCGATTCCTTTTTGCTGGAAAAAAATCACGAACTACAAAACTTGGATCTTGAAACTAAAATTAGTCTCTCTTTTTGCCGAAAGAAAACCCGTCAATCAAACATGAAAGTTACGTTTGTTCTGTTTGACGACCTTCATGGATTGCTAGAATTCATTTGTACCATGCAACACTAACTGAGAATATTATAAAGGAAATGAAAACAGCAAGAGGTAAATGGTTTCATCCTCCAACATCACGCTTCTTGTTATCTTCTGGTAGAGCAACATTGTGATTCTAAATTATTCATTAGTGAACCTGAAAAACAAAAGTTTTGAATTTGAATTAGTGAAGAGACATCATCTAGACGAATGCCATTACTGTTAGAAAGTTTTCACGAGCGACTGGACGAATGTGTATCTAGGGTAGTTTGAACAGTCATAATTCTAAATAATACTGAAGTATACTTTTGTTTACTGCAACATTCACCGGATTTTTTTGATCATATGTTGAATGTTGTTGCTTCAGCTGTCTACTGTAATTTTAACTTGCTCTGTTTTCACCACATGTAGATAAATTTTGCGTCATTTTTTGGAGACTATGACAAGATGAAATACTATATTTTTGCATAAATTCTTTGTGCTAACATGACTTCCAAATTTATTTTGTATTTAATAACAGTAAGGAAAATGATGATTAACCGGACAAAAAAAGATAATTGATATCCATGCAGTTACATGGTAGTATTAATGACAAAGTAGGTGGTGATAAGCAATAACAAAATGTTATTAAGTAGATATTAGTGTTAAAAAATGGTTTGCGAAACGACCCAAGCAGCAAAATCTCAATTTTAGAGAAGCATGAAAATATATATTCGCTAATGTAGGACAAGTGTGCATATAGTGATTTTACTGCTAGGGGAGCGTTATTGAGTCAAGCAATTTATGAGCAAAATACAACATTTTTAAAACATATATTGTAATTTTTTTTTTCTACAACACAATTATATATTATTTAAAAATATGAATGGGTTAATACAAATCTTGACAATTCATGACAGTCTATATATCATAATTGTTTAACATAATGCTCTTGACAAACACGTTCTTACAAGTGAATTCTGAATATATACATTTATATGAAGCTATATAAATAGATTATGGCCAACTGGATCTCACTATAACTTCGCCACCTAGTAGTAGAATAATAGATCCAAAAGAAGTGATTTTTCGATTTTTGTTAGTCCAGTAAATCGTAGTAATCTAAGCAGCAATATGTCACATTTACCAGTAACGAGCTGCCCGTAGCCCAGCGTTGCTCGGCCACATTCTATACACAAATTAAATCTTGCTTTGTTTTTACTGCCATTGACCAATATGAAATTGTTGTTCATTCTCTAACTAAACGATGATATTTTACTATAATCAATCTATCGCTCCGATGCCTTTGGATACACAATATTCTTCGTTATTCCATCTGATGCTAGTGTGTATGATGCGCCGACTATGTGTTTTGTTTGAAAAAAAAATATCACCTTCCACACAACATAAGGGACACAACATTGTATCAAAATCGATTATGTAGTTTGCGAGTCAATAAAGAATAAATCAAATGTTTTGATTTTTATACATTAGATAATGTTGTATGTGTCTTTGTCTTTTAATGAGGTCGGGTTTGTCATAAGAAGCCGATTATTTGTTGCGTCGTTGCGTTTGTAGAGTGTAGTGTCAAGAGCGTTCTGCGGAAGATTTGGGCAAGCTCGTCGATTGAGTTTGTGTTTATGAGTCGTGTTGTGTCGGTGTTGTTTCGTTTGATTATTCAGGGATTTCGTGCGGGGATCGGTGCGTCTGTGTATTTGTTGTCGATTTTGTTGTTGGGATTTTTGGGGCTGATTTTCAAGGTGGATAAGTGTTACCACCACAGTTTGCACACTTTGGTGGTGTCGTTTTGGATTTGGTGTGTTGAGTGTCCGCTGCCGCATTTCATACATTTATAATAAAATTAATGTTGCAATATGTCCAAAAAATTGTCATTTGTGGCATTGTACGATATCTATTCGTTTTTTGAGTGGTTCGACTGTGATTGCAGTCGCAGCATTCGTGTATATCGTAAATTGATTTGTATTGTTGTGAAAGTTCGATTAGGATGAGGGGTGCAGACAATTTCTGTTTATCGTACATTCGTGTTGTTTTAAGTGTAGGGTAGCTGTTGTCAGTTAGGTCGTCTTGTATTTCGGTGACTATTAGGTGCGTAGGTGCTCCGCGAATAACTACTTTTAGTGGTTTTTCACTTCGTAATTGAAATGTGTTGACGGTAGTTGTTTTCAGTCGATGGTTCTACTTGTATGCCTGTTTTAACTGTTTTGCTTTTTGTGATTGTGATGTTTACTTTGATGAGTTGTTGTACTTGTGTATATTTGTTTGTCTCAGTGATAATGATTGATGGGATTCTGTATTTTTTTGTGCGTCAGTGTTTTGTGTTTTTGGTTTGTTTAGTTGTGTTTTTTGTGCTGTGTCAGTTGTTTTTACTCACCTTAGATACGTCCGTGGATGTTGAGAGCTGTCCGCGTTCTTCCTCGATATTCTGGTCCATTTTTGTTTCGATGTCGGTGTCGATTGTAAGAACATTGTAGGGGTTTTCTAGAGGAACTGTGTCGTGTGTTGTCTCAGCTGTGGTGCTGTGTTATTTGGCTGTTGTAAGTCATCTTCGCTTGATTTGTAGGTGTTATTTCTTTCGAAACGATCGTAGTGGTGGGCCGCTGTTTGATAATGCAGTGCTAATAGCTGGTCACGATCCATTTTGTCCAACATCGCTAGGAGTTCATCTCCGTTTTTAGCGTAGATTTTCTCGTCGTCGTCAGTTGTTGTTTTTTTTACCAGCCATTTCTTCTGAGTTCGCTTGCTGTAGGCTGCCCTTGAAGAAATCTATTTCGTCTATGTCGCCGCTCGAAGATGCAGTATAGAATGAGATAATGTTAGACAACATGTCCCTAATAAGAGGGCTAATTGCCTTATAATAAAGTATAAATAGTATAGCGCCATCTGGTATGTGGTGGCTTAGTATTTTCTTTATTTAATGTAGTCTCTATAGTTGGAAGATAATTTTTTTCTCAGTAGAGGAATTTATTTATTTTGCACTGAGCAAAATGTTTAATTTCATGTCAAAAATGAGTTGCTTTATTCACATAATTAAAAAGTAAATATACAGTTGCATGAGAATTAAATATCGTCTTTTAAAAAAGAAAATGTAAGTTACAAACATAAAACATCATAGCATTCACACATTATTTTGGTATCTTCTTTTACCGGCCGCATTGTCTAAGTTAGTGATGTCATAAGTAGTAATTTCAAACCCAATCCACCTTTTGAGATAAATATCATCATATTATCACAAAAAATAAAAAGGATCACGCCTAATTTTTTTATAGCTAACAATATGGCATATAGAAATAGTTTTTCATACATACATGTAAGAAAATATCACTTTGTACCATAATGAAATTTGTAAAAGAAATATGTACACTGTAATGTACTGACAGTTAATAACATAATAATTATAGAAAAAATTAGTATTATATATACATAGTTTCCGAGATTTTTAGTGAAAATTGATAAATTTCTGCACACTTTTGGTGCGATTGGAACGCAAAATTGGACGATTGCGCCAGCGCAGTTTCATGAGTTTGATCCAAACTGAATTTTTGTATTGCCGGTGTTTCCCGGTTAGCAACTTCTTCCTCTACATTCTAGAGCTAAATGTTTCGCTGGAGCAGATTGTATAAAATAGTGAAGCTGTTATTGATACCAACATTGCAAGTAATTTCAAATAAAAAAATACCTGTAAATTATTATTAGGTTTCATGATGAAATTTCAATTGACTGAGAATATGGTACATCCATTCACATCATATTCACATTTGATCGACATTGAGGCATTTGTCTGACATTTTACATGACGAAGTTGCGATTCCTGTCTTACCAAACAAACGTTGAGATTTTATTTTTCTTTCAGAGGAATTTCGACCAGACAGCGAACATAGTACAGATGATGAGGAAACCATCGCTCAAGCGGAAGCGACCAATAAGGAGGAGGAAAATGATGAAGTTGCTGCTCTACAAAGAGAATCTGAAATGGATTTTGAATCATTTTTAAATGAATTACCAAAGGATTATTTACAAAATAGAGACAAAATAAGACTTAGCGAGGATGAACTCTTGGTAAGGTTAAAATGAGTGACTTTTGTCCTGTTAGTAATTTAGATTATTTTCGCATTGATTGTTCTACCAGGTAGATGAAGAAGGTGATGCACAAAAGGAGGACAAGAGTATTGACAAGAAAAGCAAGAAGAAAGACGACGACTTTGTGGCAGATACTTCGAGCGGCGAAGACAACGAGGACACCATACAGGAACAAGAAGAGGCGGAAGGTAGCCAGGATCATCAACAGGAATTGGACGATCTGCAAGCTGAGAATGAGATGAGTATAGAAGAACTTAGAAAAAGATATTCCAGTTTGCCAACTATATCAGAAGACACGGTAATGTCCACGTCCTCGAATGAAGAACAGAAACTCACAGAAGATGAGGACGACGTTCAGGAAGAGAATGACGGTGATGTTGAAATGTCGAGTGATGATGGAAGCATTGATGAAGTAATGTCCAAGGGAAGTGACGAATTAGAAGATGATAATGACGAAGATGACGATGAGGAAGTGGAGGAGGAGGAGGAAGAAGAAGAAGAAGAAGAAGATGAAGTTGGTTTGAAATCGTTGCTGGGCCATGACGACGTTGCTGCTATTGAGTCTCAAAATGAGGGAGAAGAAAAAAAGACTGATAATAATGATCTTATTAATGATGCAGCTGCAATCGCCGAAAGTATACAACCTAAAGGAAATACCTTGTCTTCCACCAGTGTAAGTGATTTTATTTTATTATTATTCTGTCATTTATAATTTCTATACAGACACTTTGTCTAATAATTTAAGTTTTTTAAGTGTTGCTAGCAACAAACTATTTGATAGATTCATTTTATATTTAGTGAACATACTATACTCCATTCAGTCTAAGAATAAAGCATTGGGAAAGATAGGGCTTAAAATAAACGTTTGTGATTGGTTGAAATCGAGTGTGCATTTACACCGGCAAAATAATCGCATTTAGCTCGTTCTGTCAAAAATTTGTTTACTGACAGTTTTGTTCAAAGATTTTGTCGATTTCCGTATTTTACATAGTTATTTGTTGTTAATATTCTTAAAAAATAGTTCTTCTTAGAACTCGCAAGTGAAATATTCATTTGTTAAGGTATTTTATCAATTTCGTTAACTTTCTTTTCGTAATCGCTAATATTCTATAGTATGGCGGAAGCACTTTTACCAGGTCCTTCAAAAAATCGTAAAGGGAAACACATAAGATCTGGACAAAGGCGAATGGCTTATAATGTGTACATTAAGGATAAAAACAATATGTCTAAAACAGCTGCAGTCAATCAAACAGCAGAGGAAGTGGGTATTAATAGGAATACAATGTACTGCATTATTAAAGAAATGGAATTATATGGAGTTCCAATTTCTCCTCCAAGAAAAAGAAATTATCGTCATACTTACAATAAATTGGATGAAGCACAAAAAAGTACAATTAGACGACATGTGCATTCCTTTTTCTTGAGGAATGAGTTACCAACTTGTATAAAAATGTACGTAAATGTCAAAATATAATGATATCAGATATGTATATCCCTGCTATCCATCTGACAGTAAACATATGTTTTACTTGTTTTCAAAATACAAAGTTCATCGTGTGTAAACTGTGCTCATATTGTAGCGCCATCTACTTTATTCTTAGACTGAATGGAGTATACATAAATAACTATATCCCTTCCACATTTTAATATGACTTTTACTCTATTATTTGTTGTTATTTTGACAGGTTGTCACTCCAGTTCCTTTTTTATTGAAGTTACCATTACGAGAATATCAACATATTGGACTTGATTGGTTAGTTACTATGTTTGAAAGAAAATTAAATGGAATTTTGGCAGATGAGATGGGCCTAGGAAAAACTATCCAAACTATAGCGTTATTAGCTCATCTAGCTTGTGAGAAAGGTATCCGATTGCAGCCATTTGATCTTTCAATATTTTAAACGAGATTTTTATCGCTTTTAGAGAATTGGGGTCCACATCTAATCATTGTTCCTACATCTGTCATGTTAAACTGGGAGATGGAGTGTAAAAAGTGGTGTCCCGCTTTCAAAATTTTAACTTACTACGGAACGCAGAAGGAGAGAAAACTGAAAAGAACAGGTTGGACGAAACCGAACGCATTTCACATATGCATAACTTCATACAAACTGGTCATTCAAGATCATCAAAGTTTTCGAAGGAAAAAGTGGAAATATTTGATTTTAGATGAAGCTCAAAATATTAAAAATTTCAAGTCGCAACGATGGCAATTGCTACTGAATTTTCAGACGCAACAGTAAGTGCAAATTTGTTTTTAGTATGTATGAAAATATCCGTTGTTTCATGAAAATATGATGATAACAAAATAGTCTGAGAGCAAGGTATCCATTCAAATCTCTGCTTACTTTTGAAGACTATGAGGCATTTGTCTGATATATTTACCAGAAATCTTTATATCATATATAGCGTTAGACAAATGTCTGATTTCATTTGAAATACATTATTTCCGACCCAAGTGGACGTTCGATTCAAATATAAAGTCTATGATTGTATATTGAGTTAATGGCCAAACAAGTTATTAAAATTCAAATATCAGTATCAAAAATATTCAATTGTATACAAACGTTTACCAACTCTCTATACCGTCAACTGCTTGTCTACAAGGCAAAATAGCATGACATCCACTAATGATAACTTGATCAAAAATAGTTCAATAGTTTTGGCAACCGACACGGCAAAGTTCGAATTAAACACGATGATTAAATGCCTCACAAATTCCCATTGACTGGAACAATTTCAGAACAATCAAATTAAACAATTAATTAATTTATCAGGATATATAGCATCTTGAAGTAGACAATAGTAAGTTATTTGAAAGATACATATTTATAATCTATAGGTTGACAGTTTATGTTTTCTATACTCTTAAGAAGAATCTTGAATTTTATTCAAAATTTGAATTTTCCAAGCTTTCAGTGAAATTGGCAATTGTTACCAATTGTCCCAAAAAGGTGTGCAACGTTAATTAGATTTTGTTGTAATTTATTATAACCATATGGGGACAAGAACATATTCACATGTTCTAAATCAAAGCGATATTGCTCAGAGATCGGAGACGAGCGGCCGATGCCACATCGCCCACGGGCGCACTATTGAAATTTTGTATTTTTAAGGAGTTTTTAATTTTATTTATATAATTGGATAACAAGTGGGTGGTAATCTATAAAATACAAAATACGTTATTGCTTGTTTATTGTGTAGTAATCGAGTAAATTCTCCCTACTTTATTTATCTTACAAAATATAAAGTAAATAGAATGAATTTTAAAAACTCCTCACCCTTCTATCTACGTCGATGAAGAAAGGAATTAAGCAGTAAAATCGGCTTTTTTACTGTCCGTTTTCTTGACGAAAACAGATGTTGCAGTTCACTATATGAATAGGTCTATTCAGTAACTGCCTGATGTTATACATTATTTCTTTTGTCCGTCGTAATTTAATAACAGTCAACAATAATACAGTCACTGGTAAATTTCTAAGTTACAAGTTAAAACTAATGAAATGAATTTCGAACTAGCTTTTGAACAATATTATTCGTTATTTTAGGCGTCTGCTATTGACCGGTACTCCTCTGCAAAATAACTTGATGGAACTATGGTCTCTGATGCATTTTTTAATGCCAAATGTATTCCAGTCACATCGTGAATTTAAAGAATGGTTCTCCAATCCTGTTACAGGGATGATTGAAGGAAATTCAGAATACAATGAGAGTATTATTAAGAGATTGCATAAGGTAGTTATCACTTTAAGTATATCTTGTTTGTCTTGCAATAAGTCTTCTTCTTAAATTCAAAACCTAATCATAAAAAGCCATTTAAATATCGAAAGTTTTTATTTTGATGTAATATAAAGTGTATACTTTTCTTTTTCAGGTATTGAGACCGTTTTTGTTAAGAAGGTTGAAATCAGAAGTAGAGAAACAAATGCCAAGAAAATATGAACATATAATTATGTGTCGGCTATCAAAAAGACAAAGGTTCTTATACGATGATTACATGTCGAGAGCAAAGTATGTGTCAATTTCATTTATAAGGTAACATTTCCATTTTATATTGTCATAATTTCCAGAACGAGAGAAACTTTAGCCAGCGGCAATCTACTGAGTGTCATTAACGTATTAATGCAACTTCGGAAAGTCTGCAATCATCCAAATTTATTCGAAGTCCGGCCTACTATATCTCCATTTCACTGTGAGGGGATTGTCGAACATGTTCCTTCTATGGTGTATAATATTTTCGAATATGATCCTTTCCGAGTAAGTATAGTTTTTGAAATCCTTGTGATTATATATTGTAATATATGATGATATCCATACAAATTCTGAGAGCGAGGCATCCATTCAAACCTTAGCTTATTTTTGAAGACTATGAGGCATTTGTCTGACTAATTTTCTTTTTAAAAACACTTTACAGCGTATGAAAATAGTAATCTTAAAAGAATAATGTTTTTTTCAGCACATAAATCTGGAATCCATAAATTTAAATTTGTTGCAATTGGAGTTTGGTTTAAGCGCTTACCAGTGTTATAGAACGCGACAGTATCAAACGCCGAAACGTTTAATAGAAGAAATTATTCTTGGAGAAGTGGAAGAACCGTCTTGTCCACCTACTAGATTAACAATAAGAGTTCGTCGACTAGATCCCCCAAAAGAAGTTAAACCTGAACCAAAAGAGGATTCTAAGCCAGTGAATACAAATATGAAACTGAAAGTCGGACCGGGGGTACAACTAATTCAACAGGGTATGCTCTTTTATGTAGCTTTTATTAATAATTTAATTTAATAGTAACTGTCTAAATGCACTACAGCTTGTTCTATGCATAGATAAATAGGTTAAATTTAAGTGACAATATTCTTTGTGCGTAAATTAAATATACGTACTTGAGTTTGAGGTGTGCAGTGTAAATTGCAAGTATTTTCTACCCATGCGATAGAGTTTGATTGTCATTTATTTATTTTACTTTCCACGGAGTTGATGCACAATAGTTCCTTCCACTTTTAGTGTGAAATTTATTAAAATCGCACAATTGCTTAATTTAAACGCCACTTTGATTACTGTACCGCGATTATGATATTCTGCTATTATTGAAAGTTGACTTTTACATATAACAGAAAATAATTCATTTTGTAGGTTAGTTGTGCATGTTTGTGTATTTAATAGAAGTAACAAAACGGTTTCAGTTAATATCCAAATGCAATATAAGCAAAGACGTGATTTTTCCATATACAGATAACATTTGAGTTGAAATATAAAAGTGTCATAATGCTTTTATTGCTTGAAATAAACGGTGTTGCAATAATGATTATAATTTTCTGTTTGAAACTTATTCGTTAGTCAGGTGTCCTATCCACTGAATCACAAGGGGCTTGTGAATACGAATCTTTATACCGCATGTGTCAAATATCATTAGGCATAGGGAATGAATGTATACGTATACATGTATGTACGATGTATAGGAACCGCGCTGCCACGTATTAGATGCATACATACATACATACGTATACATCGTACGCTAGGAGAAATAAGTAACTAGACACTTCGCGGAGATATAAGGTGGCATGGGCGTGTTTATTATGCATTAGTATATGGCGAACATGCCCATACCACTTTATATCTTCGCCATATGTACGGTTACTTATTTCTCTTGGTGTACGTATACACTCTATGCCTAATTGACACATGCTGTTATAGATATCTGCATTTCATCAGACAATGGATGTTAAGAAGGAAGTCCGTATTAAGGCGTATTTACTATATAAATAATGAAATTTTCTTAGTGTGCGAAAATTAAATAATTTCCTGCTTGGCACTGCTAATTCCTAGCAGGAAATTATGATTATAATTTTCAGACACTGAGAAAAATGAATTTACAATTTATTAATTATTTAAGTTTACATTTGGTGTTAACATTAAGTTGGGGCACAGAAATTGAGAAAGTGATTTATGTAAAGTAAATTTGATATTGACAATTATTAGAATATTGAGAAATGCAGATGATTTAAACCAATTTTATCAATATATTGTAAAATATTATCAAATGAGGCCTAATTTAATCTAAGAATAAATATCATTGATATTCAATTCAGTTTTCTTATGGTGTATTCCTTCACATCTTCATTAATTTTACTCTCGCTTTCTTGATGCATACAACTTGTCTTGACTTCACTGACCCTGGTTTCCTAACAGGACTAACACCAATCCCTACAGCTGAATAATTCTGGGAATCTAATTCTTCTTCTGCAAATACAAAATCTGCATCATCCACACCATGGGAGACTTTCTTCATGTCCAGGTAGTGTTATTTTTGATATTACGTCAAATCATTTAGAACACAATATCTCCTCATTACTGGACACATCTTCACTTTGAATCAAGACGCATTAGAACCAAACCTATACCTCCGGCCAGGAATTTTTATGAACAAATCAAAAAATGCGGATTCCTTAACATTTTCTTTCTGAATCTTCAAATTCAAAAACGTCTATTATTAGAACTTGTACCAATCTCATCAACTTACTGCCCATTATCTTTAATGCTCTTAAATATTAATTCAAATATTACTCATTTATGTTCAAAAATAAAATGAAAACTAAATAATTTTCTCTGGCTAGCTCTTTATAAACATAAGATTCGTGTTTTTATCTCAGGATGATTCCGGTAGAGAGATACTTCCTTTTCCAAAAAATAATCCTTGCACATTAAAAGATACAAAAAAGAAAACGGTATTCTTATTAAATAACATCTGTATTAGAAACTAACAATTTTGGGTTCCAATCGCAGCAAAAGTGTGCAGAAATTAATCAATTTTCACTAAAAATCTCGGAAACTATATACCGGGTGTCTGTTTAAGCTCGGCCACCGGCCATATCTCGGCAACCGTTTATCGTACAACCTCGCGGAAAAAATCTTGATAGTAAAATGGATGACGGGAAGTACAACAAAAATACTTTTAAGTTTCCAAAATGATCGCAAGGGGGCGCAATTCTCAATATGAATTAATAATTCGATAATTTTTCATTAAATTCTAGATTAAGATAGATTAAAAAATTTCCTAGCAAAATTTTTAGACGTTTTTATACAACTTTCATTTGAAACGTTTTGATCTAATTCCCTTACGAAGGGGAGAGGGGAGGAGGGTGTATGTCTGCGCACAAAAGTTGGTATAACTTTGGTTTTCCCCAACGGATTTTAATGTTTCTG
Organism: Amphimallon solstitiale; assembly: GCA_963170755.1. NCBI lineage: Eukaryota > Metazoa > Arthropoda > Insecta > Coleoptera > Scarabaeidae > Amphimallon > Amphimallon solstitiale. The sequence continues at coordinate 61,712,401 of OY720680.1, forward strand.
TGCTCATTAGATAGAGAATTTAACAAAGAATTGAAGGATATGTAGCACAATATTACGTGGTTGTCAAAGAAAATAACAGGGGGCGCTGTTCTCAATGTATGTATATTTCTTGTTTTTTCTTTAAAATTTCAAATGGAACGGTATATTTTTAATATCGTAATATTGAAGCACATAAAAAACTGAAGAGAATGATGATAACCGGAAGTTGCTATCTTTTTTGTTGAAGAAGATAGTCATACGAAGACAATCCAGAAAAATAAAACTCTTTAAATATAAATTTATTTATTTATTGGGAGTTATAATTTTATTTTAATTATAATAGGGTCTCTAGACAGTGTATAGTACGTTTTCACTTGAAATTTCATCATACTCTTCGCTAAACGTATTTATTTCAATCTTACTATCGATTTTTTAATTCATTGCAAATGTTACGTTAGATTCTCCTTTTAAATGTTTTTAAATACTCTAGCTATTATTTTTTAAATTAGCTATTATTTTTTAAATTAAATATCATTTCTTATCCTTTCCAACAGTGAAATAAAATAATAATAGTGAACAGTGTAGTTTGCTTTTTTTTTTTAAATTTTCATCATACAACATGGCATGCACAGTAATACTAAATTACATTATGATGAGTTTTCCAAGGTAGGCCATGAAAATCGAAATGCAAAGATATTAGAGTCACTTGTAGTTAAACTTTTTGTACGTATTTAGCAAATTAAGCCTTTTTGGACACCTGCACATAATTATTGAGTTTGTAAAATGTCGTATTCTAACGTTGAAGCTTGTGACATGATCAGAATGTATTTTCAATGCTGTGAAAATGCATTCTTACTTCGGGGAAATATTCCCTAAAGTATCCCGAAGGAAGACATTATTGAGTTTTTATTCACCTTGCCAGATGTTCTTGATGTTTATTTATGGGGCAGAATAAAATACATAGTTTATCACAAAAAGCCGAGTACAACAATTGCTGCCTCCGAAATGGAAGTAACTGCTCTGTAGTAATCGACAAGTAAACGGGTATTGAAAATGAAGGTGAACACTTGAACATTTGTTAAGTTGAAGTTTTTTCTTGTTTTTTTTTTGTACTTTCTGATTTAAATATATTTTCTTTTCCATTATATTACTTGGTCAATATATTTTCTTATTTATGTTTAGGAACATAATAGGTTCTTTTATTTACTTTCATGTCAGGCGGGGATGATTAGATATCAATTTGTGTACCCATTCGTTACTAATGATTTGATTATAACTAATGCATTATGTTATATTGTTTTTGTTTCTCGTTATTGTCTACTTAGTTCATGAGTTATGGAAATTATTTTTGCTGTTTTCCTATAATTAGATCTACCTATATCAGTTGGGTGATAAAGATATATTATTATTATTATTATCATTATTATTATTATTATTATTATTATTTTATTTCAATGTCTAAAAAGGCAAGACATGCAATTTAAAAATAGCTAGAGAAGTTGAAAACATTTAAGAAGAGAATCTAATGTAACATATGCAAGAATTAAAAAATCGGTGAGAAGATGAAATGAATACATTTATGGAGGAGTATGATGAAAATTCAAGTAAAAATGAACTATAGACTGTCTAGTGACTTAAAATTAAAATTAAATTATTACTCTCAATAAATAAATAAATTTATATATAAATTTTTTAATTTTTTTTTTGGATTGTCTTCGTATGAGTATATCGTCGTCAAGAAAAAAGGTAGCAACTTTCGATTTTCATCATTCTCTTCAGTTTTTTATGTGCTTCAATATTACGATATTAAAAATATACCGTTCCATTTAAAATTTTAAAGAAAAAACAAGAAATATACATACATTGAGAACAGCGCCCCTGTTATTTTCTTTGACAACCACGTAATTTCGTGCTACATCTCCTTCAATTCTTTGTAAAATTCTCTATCTAATGAGCCCAGAAACATTAAAATCCGTTGGGGCAAACCAAAGTTATACCAACTTTTGTGCGCAGACATACCCCCTCCACTCTCCCCTTCGTATGGGAGTTAGATCAAAAAGTTTCAAATGAAAGTTGTATAAAAACGTCTAAAAATGTTGCTAGAAGAATTTTCAATCTATCTTAATCTAGAATTTAATGAAAAATTATCGAATTTTTAATTTACCTTGAGAATTGCGCCCCCTTGCGATCATTTCGGAAACTTAAAAATATTTTAGTTGTAATTTCCGTCATCCATTTTACTATTAAGATTTTTTCCGCCAGGTTGTACGATAAACGATTGCCGAGATATGGCCGGTGGCCGAGCTTAAACAGACACCCGGTATAATACTAATTTTTTCTGTAATTATTATGTTAACACTTGTATTTGTCAATACCAATACAAACAACATGTGGAAAATAATATTAAATTCAATTAAAATAAACACATAATGCTAATAACGTCAGAACTAACTCAAATCAGTTGCAACTATATATTTAAATATTGCCGCCTCTAAGACAAACTATTATACGAATATATATTGGGAATCTTTCATTACTTTTACGGTCCAAAATGCTGTCCATCGCTTTGCTTGAAGATTCCCCGCCGACCTGCTACCCCCTTGTCACTTTCATTTAATACAATATTTTCTAGTCTAGATAATGCATAACATATACATAGGTTGATATATTTAAATAAATAACTTTTAATAAGGTAATTAATAGTTAGTTTCGGCCAGCAAAAGTATTTTTTACTAGTCTTTATAAATATAAAATATTTAAATTCTACTGTACCGTTACAAAATATACATGTTGATGCATTGACGATCAATCTATCAATTTTCGTATTTTGTAGTTGGCAGATTTTTGCAGCAATGCTAAATTACGATATGCAAAGGCCAGCAAGTTTTGTTATTACTACATATATGAAACTCTCTAGAACCTTGCATACAAATTTTTCCATGTGCATATTTGTAGATACAGTAAGTAAATACAAGCAGTATATTACAAAAGAAGAGCAAGCTGGAGCGACGACATATGTGTTATTTTCTTAATCAAGATTTGAAACAATACACATCCTATATTGGTATATATTTGTACTTTTTATGTTACAGGTATTCAAGTTTCTCAAGCATCAACTAGTCAGTCAGCTGGTGCTAATCTAAATTTGGCAAGTGTCTTAAAATCATCTGACAAAGTCGCCGTCCCAACGGCTTTTGCCCAACTAGTTCAAACCTCAACAGGAAAGCACATTTTATTTACGCCATCTTGTATCTCAACATCGAATTTGGGAAATTTATCCGGAAACACAACAGGTTCGTAAAATTTTAATTTAATTTTGTTGTTGTATAATAGTATTCTTTCTATGTTGTATTGTATATTTTAAGCAACTACTTTGTGATTTTCTTAATGTTATAGCATGTATTGTAGAGGATGGTTAAGAAGTTAATGCAAACAAGTAAAGTTTTTCAATTTAGATGTTGTGTATACATTCTTAATGCATGTTTATTCGTGAATCTTAATGAATTCGTTTTATATCTTTTTATTAGAAATGTATGTTATTGATGCATTGACGATCAGTCTACCAATTTTCTAATTTCATAGTTGTTAGACTTTTGCAACAGTGCTATATTGTGATTTGCAATGGCCAGCAAGTTCTGATATTATCACGTGTGCAGAACTCTCTAGAACCTTGCATACAAATTTCCTGTGGCCATATCTTTGCCTTCTCTCATTTATGTCTTTTCGTTTTTTTTTAGTAATGACATCAGGTGGACAAAGGCTAACAGTTCTGTCACAATCGCCAAGCACGCCAGCAAATAATCAACAACAAACTGTAACAAAAGCTGTCGTTAAAGTTCAGTTAAATCCAGTCCCTGCTGTGGTGTCTCCAACAATGGTATTTAGACTTAAAATATTCAAAAAACGATTTTATTTTGAATTTTTAATAATTACAGAATTCAACGTCAGAAATTAAGTTCGAAGATAGGAATAACGTAACCGCGAAAACTGTAACGTCAAAATATCTAGAGAAATTGTACGCTAATCAAAGCACTAAGAAGGATCTGGATGTGCGGTGGTCAAAATCTGTTATCGACAAAGAAGAAAAGAGGGATAGTCAAAGATCTGTGAGTTGACTTAAGATAGGTAATAGCATTAATCACCTTTCTATATCCAAGGTAGAAAAGACGCGTTTGTCTTTCTATCATTTAATAGAAAGGAGATTAAAATTGTGGCGTACCAACCAAATTTTTATTTACAATTTTAAATTTGGGTAACAGGCTCACAGACAGTTCCCCTGTAACTAAAAGATAGTGTAGATTTGGCCTCCTGTTTTGAAGAAGTTTCTATCTGTTCTTTTAATTTTATATTTGTCCTTAAGGGATGCAGAGATGTTCCACCTAAAGTGCAATTCTCAATGTGTGGAACTACCAAAACTTGGTTCAAATTCTTTATATGCTACAAATATTTTTGAATTTTCATTGTGTCTGAGCTGTACCTAACTTTGGTTTTATCTAAATAGAATACTCTTTAAGGTACTTAATTTTTAACATTGACTATTGCCATAGAGGCAGAGTGGGACCGTTTCTGAATATTTCTTTTTCATAAAGTTATCATATTTTGGAAAGTTTGTAACTTTTTACCACGTCAATAATATTGATCACTATTCGTCTCAATATTGTAAATTGCAAGATGAATATGATTCATGAATATATTTTTTTAATTAGAATTTGACATTACTTACTTCAACTTTAGAATTTATAAAAATTCAAATCCTTTTGTAATGGTTTTTTTAAAAACATGTTCTGCACAAATTTTTTTTCTTCAAAATTCATGTACTCAAATAGTTTCTATTCATTTATTTTGTTTTGAAATATATACTTATTATAAGACAATATTTTATGCTTTATAATTATAAAATTTAAAATAAATGTAGTTATAGGACATTCTAAAATATGTTATTCAATATTTAATAGACTACTTTAATAGCTATATCTAATATTACCAAATAACATCACAGGTAAAAATTAATTTCATTTCCTAATATACTTATTGAAAATTAAATACTTTCATATTAATATCCATAATATTTACAGCATTTTCTGATAATTTTCTCAAATATGTACTAAATATTATATCTTCATGGTAATCACTAGACTTTAACTTAATTATTAGCAATCTACTATCAGTAAACCTTTCTTGTGGTCATATGTGGACCAAAACAAAAAGTCAAAAGTGCCCGATGGATGTTTCAAACTGAAGTTTCAGCAGCATAAAATATTTTTTATTACTGAGCTCTATATGGCAGGATAGTTGCCAAATATCCGTACGTCTCCTATCACTAAGACTTTTGTTTCATATCAAGTACTTATAATAATAAAGTAACGGGTATTTGTAATTGGCTTTCGCATTTCGATTTAAGAATTTACATTTTAATAAATGGAAACGTTTTCTACCTACATCTGCTGTACCTCCACAGCCCTGCTGAAATATTTAATTTATACAATAAACTTCATTTTATAGTTATAATCATGCATACATGCAACTATCACCAATATGATGAAATAAAAAGTAAAATAGATAACCAGTAATTTTAAATTCACAGTCTATTATAATGTAACGGAACGTGATTATTTAAGAATCATGCGTGAATGCATGAATTTGTGCCGAGCCTACGCGTGTGTCATTTATTTTAACTTAACTATGCAACATTGCAAAGTTAAAAGCAGTTTGGCATTTTGAAAATACATTTCATTGTTTTATCAATCGGTAATTGATATACGCCGCCGCCATTTGCATTTTAGCGATTTTTACGTTTTGCAATTTCCATGCCTAAAGAGATGAAAGAAAGCGTTTCCAAGTTGCCGATTTAATTGGATGGATAACAATTTCTAAATCGCATTTCATAATCCATTATCTAAGGAGTAGCTATTACACAATTGAAACTAAAGTGTCTCATATATCGTGACTCCTTAATTTAAATTAGTTTTCTTGGCTTAACTTGATCTCTTGTATAGTTGTCAAAGTATCGTAAAATTTCGAAAGTAGTACAAATGACATTGAGGTACGCATACTATCTGGAATACGCTGTATACACCTCATACTGTGTCTGTGTATTTTGATTTTTAATTGTTGTGGAAAGCTTGTATTATTATTTAGTAATTTTATGTTCAGTAGATTTTATCTTTAGCTACTCTTTTTCCTAAAAACCTCTTTTAAATTAGTATACATTTTTTGATTTTTTCATGTTTATATAACCTTTATTGTGGCAATAACTTTGTTTTTCTTTTCTTTGTATATTGGTTTGGGTTTTGATGGTCATTTAGGGGTCTCATAAATCTTCTTAGAAAACCATGTTTAGAGTTGTATATTTGTATTTGTATATTGTCTTGAATCATGAGAAATCAAATGAAATGAATAAATACTCTGTCCAGTTTTTCTAACATCGCCCAACTCGTCTCATATAATTTCAGTGCAAGAGAGACGGATAAAGCCATGTACAAATTTGATTTGTACATGGTTTTAGATTAGGTTTGAGATTTGTCAATTTAGTATATGAAGTATAGAAATGTGACTTGCGGTTAAAAAGATATACAAAATATTTACAGTCGTAACTTGTTTTATAGGATCCGTCATACTGCGGAAATAATACGATAATCAATAATTTTAATTATGTGTTAGCATATTCAAATCAACATTTTATTGACGTTTTGTTAAACTATTAATCTTAACAATTTACAAATAATTTTAAATGGATACTCAAGTTCCCTTGCCTTAATCACTAATTCATTCACAGATTTGATTCACGACAAAGAAAAACTTGACAGATAATACATACTCTAATTTAAATTATGAATATAGATTGTTTTATGAAATAAGTAACAGAAGTGATCTGTATAGCTTGTTCAGAGTGTATCACCTGCACCATTTATATAAGACACTGATTCCGATTGCTTCAGAAGTAATTTCACAGTTTTTAATTTAGAAATATTTTGATTCTACTTAATACAAAGTCTTACAAGATTTTATTTGTCAGGTATTGTAACCTATAAATGCCATTTCGGGATTGTCATAAATAATAATATTTATCGACGACTACACAATAAAGTAGGTATTATATTAATCGCTATTAGTTAATAATAGGACTCATAATACCCAGTGGGAATAATGAGACATATACATCTCTTGACATTTGTCACAATTACCTTTGACATTTGTTATAAACGATATAGATTTGTCAGCAATGCTTGCCTACTATAGAGAGTAGCCAAGTTTTAAATAACATATAGATATGGAAAAGTAATATTGAATAACTTTATTTATACTACTCAATTTGTAACTGGCTTTCATGTAATTGTATTTTACTAGTGGAAGCTATATATCCTAAAATATTAAATAATTAGTTTAATTTACTTGTAGGTACTGAAATTGCTCGGGTGCATATGAATTGGTAGTGGCTTTGAATCGTTGTCTTTCGTTCGTACTGTGACCGATTTAACAATAGTTTACTTATTTCATAAAAAAAATCTGCTCATGATAAAACTTTCTTCAAGATCTTATGATGTTTTATATAATAAGTTACAAGCCAGCTTTATTTCATTGTCATGAATAAATCAAACAATATTACCTTTTAAATATTTAAACGTGATATGTCTTGCTTGGAAAATTGACTTACTATATATTTCAGGATGACATGAGGTCTAAAGTAGATCTAATAACAAGGATAAACGCAAAACGTTGTAACACAATGCCGTTATACGGTGAAGATTTTAGGAAAGTAATTAAAATTGATAGCATATCGAAAAGTTTTTCCTGGAGTAACGGTTACGTGTATTGCTTGAATGTGCAATTGGGAAGAGCTTTCAGCGAAACAACCAGTTGTCTAAGCGAACTAGTTTTCCGTCCCGCCGATAGGATAGAGCAATTACGCGATATTTTCAACAGGTACATAGTTTACGTGCCCTCGGTGCATGCACCGGAGCCGGAAATACAAGTGTGGAATCCGCCACCGAGCACCTACTGGGGGAGAAAGGAAGAAAAACAATTGTTTACGAAAAATCTTCTGGATCCCACTACAATTCTGCATCCTATAGTGTCTGCAATGGTTACTCAATTTCCAGATCCACGACTTATACAATATGATTGCGGTAAGTAATATTTTATTTTAAATAGTGTCGTGACAAAAAGTACTGCTTGTGGAAAGTTAGGAGTGGACATTAAATTATCAGAAATTACAGTTACAAAGGATGGAAGACAAAATAAAAAACTGTTTGTATGCATTTTTAAGCTTTCAAATTATTTATTAATTCTTCCTCAGAAGGATAACAATCGCAGTTTATAAATATTGTAATTGTTTTTCCAGTCCCTCTGTGCTTTTTGGTTGTGGTTCTCAATAATTTATTATTAGTTGCGATATTAAATCTGTAATACAATGGAAATACAAATATTACGTAGTTTTTGTTTAAATATACCAGCATTATCATCAAATTACCAAACTATATTTTTTTGTTAAAACATATTTCTATCAGTTATTGCTAGCTCTGTTTAACATCTTTTTACTTATTTTAATTTTGTACATTTATTTTAACATGCAAGACATTTGAGTTAGAGTAAATTCAAGTAAAACTAAACTTCAGCTGGTGATCATGCAATGTATACTTGCCATAGTCTTGTATCTCATTTCTGAGTCTTGGTTTTACTAAGATTTTCCAAACTCCTTGGCGACTGCGGAGAGGCAGTATCTTCTAATCGCTCCACAAGCATCTAATAATAACTGATAAACTGATAACTAACAAATATCTTTGTATTTGACATTGAGGTTCTGGGATATCTTGGGACGAGAGTTATTGTTAGTAGTATCTATTATTATTATTATGCTAAAAGCAGAATGATAAATAAATAGTATTAAAATTTGTCTGGTAAGAGGATCAGAATTTCTATATTTGTAACTTAATTTAAGATTACTTATTGTACCATTCAGCTTTCTATATCCAAGGTAGAAAAAGGCCAATTTGTCTTTCTATCATTTAATAGAAAGAGATTAATATTAGTGACATACCAACTAAATTTATGTATAATATTAAATTTGGGTGCATGTTCACATACAAGTTTGCAAATAATCACCAGTTAATTAGTGTTTAAAGTGTTTCTTATTTATTTCAATTACAATATGGGTTCTTTTACATTCTCGGTGCTTCAGACTACAAATAGGTGCAGAATCTCACATGATGTCTGACTTTTAGATATTTTGTAAAGGTATACATTTATTTGCGCTACTTATCCAATAAACATCCTTGCCTTTATATTATTGTAAAAACATTTGAAAAACCGATTACATATAAACATTGTGATTGTAAATTTTCCTTATTCTTGGTTCAAAGTTCTGGTTTTGATTGTTTTCTTTGAAAAGTGAAGTTTTTAAGGCTTGGTGCATATCAATTATACAAAATGATTGACAAATAATTTATTTGAAACCATTATGCACCTTAATTTGGTATTTATAATTAATAAATATACGAGGGGGAAACCACTACTGGATATTTTTGTACAGACCTGTGGAAATGCTTGGAAATATTAAAAGAGAGTTTATATTTTATGGGCCAGTCAAGTTAAGAGGATCTCATCCCTATTACTTAAGTAGGGTCGAAAAAGTCACAATTACACAAAAATATAAATACATCAAAGAAAATTAAGGATTTCATATAGCCTTCCGCTGTAGCTAGAAGACGCTAATTATGTTTTGGTTTGTTATATATAAGTATATTTAACTTTAGAATATATACTATGATTTCGAGGAGTACCTGTTATTTTTTTTATTTTGAAATGTATTTTTATGTTTATTATACCTTACTATATATGTTTATACACCTTTGTGTTTTATTTTGGATATGTCGTACACCATCAGTGGTAGTGGTTTCCCCCTCGTAAATATATTAGCATTATTAACTAGGAATTTGCCGAAAATGTACTTAAAATGACATTTTGTTTAGTGTGGATCTCCTTCAAACATTTCCATATAAATTAATAGATGCTGAAGTACTTCATTTTCTTTGACAAACATATTGTTTTTAATAATTGATGTACGCTCAGTCTGTATTTGCTATTGTTTACAACCTTATCCTAGTGGCTATTTAGTGCAGAGCATATTTCCAAAGGTTACATCTAAATGTTATGTTTAACACTCTTCTTTTAATATGTATTTGGTTGTTCTCATTTTATTGTAAGAGAATTTTTTATTACAGATCAGCTGTATGATCGTTTTTCAGATTGTGAAAAGTTTATATTACCGGCGCTTTAATTAATAATTGACATATTTTCATTTATTTTCAGGAAAATTGCAAACTTTGGACAAATTATTGAGAAAATTGAAGAGCGAGACCCACAGAGTATTAATTTTTACGCAAATGACGAAGATGTTGGATGTTTTGGAGGCTTTCCTGAATTTTCACGGCCATATCTATCTTCGCTTAGACGGCACAACTAAAGTAGATCAGAGGCAAATCTTGATGGAACGTTTTAACGGGGACAAGAGGATTTTCGTGTTCATTCTGTCGACGAGGTCCGGTGGCATTGGGGTTAATTTGACTGGGGCTGATACTGTGATATTTTACGATTCCGATTGGAATCCGACTATGGATGCTCAGGCGCAGGACAGGTGCCATAGGATCGGACAAACCAGAGATGTCCATATTTACAGGTGTGTGAAATAAATAAATTACTGACAATAGTTATGAGATTTTCTTACTTCTACGACTACGACGTAGTATATGGAAGTTTATGCGCTCATGTTATCATATATCGTATGTTCATGGTTAATATTCAGTATTATGACGAATACTATACGTGATTCAATAAATTTTCAATTTAAGCTGACGGATAGAATTTGAACGTACAAGAGGCGTTTTCGTAAAATGTATTGTATTTAATTGACAGCGGTTAGAAAGTACCTGTCAGGTTTACAAATTTTCCCCGAACGCAATTTTCGGTCATATACAGTACCGTCACGTATGCGTAACCTATATTCATAGTTTAGAATCTGTACCGGCAGAACGAAAGAAATGGATACTACAGTGAAAACTTCAACTCCAGATACTTGTAAAATAGTTTTATTAGCAAGTTCGTTTATTTGAATCTCACGATGACGATGATACTATACTCTGTATGCAACTCAACGCAAAGAGGAAAATAGTTTGCATTAAAAACTATGAAGCAGTCGTCGTAAAGTAAAATAATTTTTTTATTTTTTTTTTAAATATGTTTTGTATCAAAAAAAAAAGTTGTGGGGGGTCCACACTAGAACAGTTTAGTCCGAACGAACAGAACGAATTGAGCGCGCAGAGCAGAACGAACAGCATAGGATGAACAGAAGTTCGTCGCGTTTAGTAGATTCGCCGAATTATTGTTTTTCCAACGTCTTCGAACTGTTCCTAGTCTCTAGTTTATTCTTGTAAATAACAGTCTTTGTATAGTAAAAACAATAGAAAATAATGAATTCTGATATTACGGTAGCACTTGTTTTTTTTAGTAATCTGTATGAAATGGACCGTATTATTTTTTTTTAAGAATGACTTCAGAAAACAGTAAATTAATAAAATCATTCGCACCTATAATTGAAATAAAAGACGCCACAGCTCTCTTGAGAATCACGAATACTGCGAACAGTACTAACTACTACTAACGGTACTCATTCCCGGCCAGTAAAATATTCGGCGAACAATAATTTCTTTTGAGCAAGTTCTATTGCTGATAAGCTCCGGAAAAGATTGGTGCGTTTGGTTTGGCCATGTCCGGCCGATACGATCATACTTGGCGAATTCTGCTTGTTCTGTTCGTTCGAAATGAACTGTTCTAGTGTGGACCCACCTTAAAAGTTTTGTCTATTGACGTACGGTAATGTCCGGAGAGGAAATAAAGCAATCTAGACTACCCTAATCACGTAGCAGGGTTATGAAAACCGAACACCGGGTTGTTAAACCCGGTTATTTTTTTTACAAACACTGTTATTTTTACCTGACCAAATTAACTAAAACATATTTGTGCTAACCCTGTTGCAACCCCAATGCCCGGGCTTAATTTCCGGAAACGCCTAATGTTATCTAATATGCCGACTGGGTCCGCGGTCATCACAGATCAAGCGATATCAATAGATTGGCATCTTGAAACAAGCAAGTTTTTACCTGCGGCTTCGCATTGGCAGTGAAGTAGCTACGGCGGGAAAATTTGTCTTTTTAATCATTTCATTCGGAAATTAAAAATTTTTGAAGATATGCTTTTTATATGCCTAAACAGCATTGAGCACATAAGAAACAGTAACACTTGTATAAAGTATATTCTGGTATTTTGATTGCGTTAAAACTGCTGTCTTGTCAAAAATTTTTTTATTTGCAACTACAAAGGCTGAAACTTCATTTTAATGCTTAAACTTACGTTTATTAATTACCAAATTTTTTGTTCTATGTAATGTGTCTGTTATTGATTTACACCATCGCCATTTGCATTCTAGCGATTTTTCCGTTTTACAATTTCTTCCATTGCTTGAATTCTAATTAATTGTAAAATTTGACATTAGACTCATATGAGTTATTTAAAGGGTTTTCCAATAGTGACTTTGAAAATTATCAGTATAACCTATTCGACTTTACCATGATATGAATTCAAAATAACACGTTATTAGTGCTATTTAATCATATTGGCAATGATATATAGTTGCATGTAAGCATGATCATACTATAAAGTAATGTTATTTTGTAAATTAGTATTTACAATGCACACAGCCAAAATTGTCACTTTTAATAGGAAACTAAAATTTCTAAGGTTGTTTTACATTTATCAGTTTTTTTATTCAATTTTAAGTATGTACTTATTGACCTTAAATTAATGTTAAGTGTTTACTTTTAGTACTTACTTATGCCGATTAAATTTTCAGCAAAATTGGCTGACCGGAAGTAGTAGTTTACTTGAGTGAAAAAATCGAATTTTGCCAATATTTCGTCAACTACTAAGTTTAAACTAATTTATAAAGAATTCATATGTACTTAAAATTAAAATAGAATAATTTTACTTAAAAAGTTTTTCGAAATTTCTACCTGAAGTCGGTCTTTTACTCTTATCAAGAATCAGTTTTTTGCGAATATTTCGCAGGTCATGCTTTTTAGACAAGTACGTAACGAGTATAAAAGTATTTAGAACATAATTTTCAATACCTTTTGTATAAAAAAAATTTCGAAATTCTGACCGGAAGTACCACTTTTACTCTTATCGAATAGCGATTTTTTGCAAATATGTCGTAAGTTATGCATTCTATATGTATTTATCAAAAGTATTTAGAATTGGATTTGCAATACTTTTTGTATATACGAAATTTCAAAATTTGGACCGGAAGTAGTAATTTAAAGTGTTATTATAGAAGGCTATTTTAAAATCCAGTTTCTTTAAAACATTACTAATTTTCATACTTATACTACCTAAATATGGAATTTTAACCCATTGTTTTAATGTCAAGTCCTGGGACGGGGGAAATGCTGATTTTAATGTAATTGATTTGTTCATTCTATTGACTAATTTATCTATTAGAGATGAGTTATAACTCATCTCTAATAGATAAATTAGTCAATTATAACTCATCTCTAATAGATAAATTAGTCCAATAGAATGAACAAATCAATTACATTAAAATCAGCATTTCCCCCGTCCCAGGACTTGACATTAAAACAATGGATTAAAATTCCATATTTAGGTAGTATAAGTATGAAAATTAGTAATGTTTTAAAGAAACTGGATTTTAAAATAGCCTTCTATAATAATAACACTTTAAAAAGTCAATTAACGAATAATAAAACAGCGAATCCTAAACTAAACAAATCAGGAATTTACAGAATTAATTGTAGTGATTGTAGTAAATTTTATATAGGTCAAACAGGGCGAAATTTCAAATTAAGATTCTCAGAACATATGCGAGCCGTTAAATTAAATTATGAAAATTCAAGTGTAGCTAACCATGTTTTAGACACGGGACATCAATTTTCAATAGACAATTTAGAAGTACTGTATAGTTTAAATAAAAGTAAAAAAATGAATGTTCTAGAAAGTTATTTTATAAAAGAAAGTTTACTTTTACAACCAGGCAATGTTCTTAATGAACAAACAGAACTCATAAATTCACCGCTAATAAACCCTAGCCTTGTAAAAACGGTCTTTCCAGATAAGCCATGACCCTTTCTTCATAATTTTCTATTTTTGTACATTTTTATTTACATTTTTGTTAGAAGTAGGTAGTTACAGTATATTAAATTTTACTTTAGTTTCTCGAGAACTCCTGACGATGCCGCAAGGCGAAATGTGCATCGAGTATTTAATTATATTTATTTGTGAAACAATACCAAGTGTGTTTTTTGTTATTACTTGCTTATATAATAGAAGTACTTAGAATAGGATTGTGAATAATTTTTGTATAAAAAAATTCTTAAAATCCTATAATTTGAAACGCTACATGTATAAGAAAGTCGTGTGCTGGCCACACCTCATTTTTTTCAGTGGCATTAAGCTATTGGTAAACGTTGAGATATCCATTATTGTTACTACTATCTATTATTAATTATTATATGCAAGTGATGGCAAAGGCAAAGGAGATCTACTACTTGATTTAAAATAAGTTTATTCACCTTTCTACATCCAAGATAGAAAAGGCCAATTTGTCTTTTTATCATTCAATAGAAAGGAGATTGATATTAGTGACATACCAACTAAATTTATGTAAAGTATTAAATTTGGGTGCATGTTCACATACATTTTTTTTAAGTATTTGCCAGTTAGGGTTAAGGTTAAAGTATTTTAACCTTAAATGTGTAGAAAACATATATTTATTATGCATATATTTATAGGTTGATTAGTGAAAGAACAATTGAAGAAAATATTCTCAAGAAAGCTAATCAGAAACGACTCCTGGGTGATTTGGCAATAGAAGGCGGCAATTTTACAACAGCGTATTTCAAAAGCGTATGTATTTAAGATAACTTTATTAGGTATCATAACAAAAATTATCTATCATTACAGTCTACAATTCAAGATTTATTCAGTGTTGATGCAAGTGAGGGAACAGCAGCTTCAAGAATGTCTGAAGTTCTGGAAAGCAACATGGAGAGAGAACGACATCTGAGTGCGGGAGAGAGCAGTAGTTCGGTGGCCATACCAGACGATAAAGCTGCCATGGGTGCTTTGGAGAACGCTCTGGCTGCCTGTGAGGATGATCAAGATGTGCAGGCAGCAAGAACGGCTAAAGCCGAAGCCGTGGCAGACCTCGCCGAATTTGATGAAAATATTCCGCTGGATGAGCAAGAAAAGGAGAAAGAACCAGAGATGAGTAAGGCGGAACAAGAAGTTGAAAACCTAATTAAACAAGTAAGTTGTAATTTTGTTACATACTACTCTATCAGACCTGTACAATTTATTTAGTTCCCTGGAATTTGCATGCAGTTTTTGATAATATGATTCATTTTAAGTTATACATTGTTGAATGTTGAATAGGAACTGTTGTAGGAATTTAAAATCATTATGTGCTTAAGAATTTTCATTTACATACATAGGCACAACATATAATATACATTGTATAGGTGTTCTGCCTTTTGCTAGCACATTCGTTGGGAAATTGGGGAGTAAAATTCATTGTTCTTGTTCCATTCTTTCTTTAAAAAGGATAAACTTATTGGAGCACCAAATGTATATATAGAGAAGACGCGTTATATGCAATTGTACGTCTTGATGACGTTTACATGTTGTCATAACTGTATTACAGAAACTAATGGTGGAATTCTGTAACTTTCTCGGAAGCTCCGGCTATCGTAGGCCCTGGCAACGAAGTGACGTTGCGATGACGATTCAGAATTTTTGCAGTTAGTGACGTAGAAGTGTCAAAACGTTCGTGAGAAAAGATTTTGTTAGTTATATTGTGGTTATATTATTATTATATAATTATTGTTAATATACTGTTCCTGTTGTTATATTTATAGTTTCTGTTAGTTTAGTTGTTATAATTATTATTGTTTTATATTTGCAAATATGAATGGCGCTATAGCATTACTATTAGATGAAGATCACAGCAGGTACATAGGTAATCGATAATATAAAATATATAGAGTATACATAATATTCTCTATTTTCCTTATTTTAGAATTTATATGCGTATATTCCGAAAACGTTTAAGAGATCACGGAAATCCTTTTGAAATACCAAACAGGCATTTTAAACAAATGTTTAGACTGAATAAGGACACTGTTCAAAACCTGATCCAGTTATTGGATGGACATATTGAACAAACAAATATATCATTACATTTGAAAGTTATTATCATAAACATCACTTGAAATGCATATTAACTTTGTAGTGCACATTATATATTTGTTACAGGTCTTAACAACATTAAATTTCGTAGCATCAGACAGCTATCAGAATAGTGTTGGTATTAATAGCTTTGTTTCTCTCAGTCAGAGTTCAGTAAGTCGAATAGTTCATCAGGTCTGTCTTGTAATATCAAACAATTTATTCCCTGAATGGATAAAATTTCCCAGTGATTGTGAATCGAAGAATCGTGTCAAGCAAGGGTAATTATGTTGTATCAAAATATTCTAAAAATAATTCTTTATTTTGTTTTTATGATAAAAGATGGGAGACCGGAGATGTATTTTGTTTAATCGATAGCACCCAGTTCATATATTTACCAAGGGTAATTAAGGGTATCTTTTCTAAACGTTCTAAAAATTATTCTTCTGTATAGTTTTTATGAAAAATGGGGTGCACGAGATGTAGGTGTAATTGATGGCACACATGTTGATATACTTGCTCCACCTTTAGCCGATGAAGAACACTCTCCTTTTGTATATATATATTTTTTATATTCACATACTGTAATTTTTTTTCTAAATTTCAACACTACTTTTATGGTAAGGTTAATAAAACAAAATATATTTGACAATAAAATGTGTTTTATTTTTCAATATTTATACGAACAATCTCTATTTGAGTTCCTATTATTCAAAGTTCACATTTCTAGTTCAGCATTATTATTTTTCTTTTTGATCTTTATTGTTAAGATTTAATAGTAAACATATAATTCATATCCAATATTAGTATAATTATCCGAGTCAAATGTCTTCTATTGTTTTATAATACTTGCTGGTAAATTTATTAAACAATAATTTTTTACATTCTTTTGAGTTGAAAAAGTGCAAATTTCAGCCTAATGAATATTACTCTCCTGTAAAAACTGCAAATAAAGAACTTTCAATTACTATAATTTCAGAGGCTCGACAACAAAATCCTGCAATAATATCGAAAGATTTGGTGTATTGTTGTACCAAGTACAACAATACATCACAGGATTGGTCAATTTTCTAAATACAAAATCATCTATATCCTTCAACCATTTATATACTTTGGCCTATGCTATTAAAACTTAATGTTACCTTTTTGGAGCCCAAAACATTAATCGTTCAATATAGTTACATATTGATAAAATCTTTACCGTTTGACTTACAAATTTTAATAAAGAAAGTCATTGACTAAACAGGTAAATTTCCTCTTATCTTCTTCAACATAATATTAAGTTAAACATCTTCTCAATTTGATGTAGTTTTATTATTAGAAAATCTTATGAAAAAGTCAACTTTAAATTGTGAAGTTATTGTGAACACGATACCATAATATTCATTAACGAACATTTAGTTTGTGCACATTTCACATGCTTTATGTTGTGTGGATATTGTCTGCTAGGTTTATGTATTTTTTGTGTTTAGGTACTCTTGTAAGAAAAACAATGTCCACTTTATAGGGATACCTGTCCTTGTTGGCTTTATAAAAAAATCACTTTTCATCATCCATAAATGTGCCTGAAAAGACATTTATCTGCAAATTCACTATACACTAGTGCGATACTACGTCCTTTGAAACTCTCCTAATGATAACAGTTCGTGTTGAAATTTTCCAAAGTGTTTCGTGCTATCTTGGCAGCAGTATAAACATATGTTTATACTGTCTTGGCATTACAAAATGTTCCGTACATTTTCTTTAAAAAAAAATGTTAGCAATCGCTATATTATATTTCAACCAATTTTCTTATTAGTTAAAATTTTATATTGAAATATTTTGGTATATGTTTAGGAGATGATATGTCTGTTTACATGTTAAACATAAAGGTTATGTACAAAAAATCGTAAATTGACACTTCTACGTCACTAACTGCAAAAATTCTGAAATCGTCATCGCAACGTCACTTCGTTGCCAGGGCCTACGATAGCCGGAGCTTCCGAGAAAGTTACAGAATTCCACCATAAAAAAGTTACTTTGTTAAATTATATTTGAGGGCTTTTATTTCATTGGTTTAAATAGAAAATGTATAAATTGGTCGTAATATACGCATTCATGGCAAATAAACACATAATTTCTGTTTCAATATTAAATTTCTCCCGTACATATTTTTCATAGACTAATAGTTCAATTTGATGTTGGCAGATAAATCATATTTGTCAAAAAGGCGTGTGTTTATTTTTGTTTTGATTACGTTATGAAAGACGGAAGTTGAGAAGGACTGAAGTCTTAGAGCACATTTCAATTACTATGTATATTACGTTATAGTTACTGTATTGTGAATATTTTTTTTTTTGTAATATCAAACGTCACTGACAGAAATAAAAATAGATCCGGCAACATAAACAAGACGAATCGTCACGGATCTATAGACCATCTCAACCTTAGTATTTAGTATGTGTCTTATGGAGACAGACAGTTCGACAATGTCAGGTTAGGTTGGTAACTCATTATGATGACATGACATTTGAAATACTTGTTGGTTAGGTTATTATTCTAATATATTATTTTATTATAATATTAATCAACACTTGACAGGAAGGTTATGTTGTGATACTTATAACACACTGATGATGCCAACCTTAAACATAATAAATCGAACTGACAACATTGCCTTGAAATAAAAAGACACAGTTTATTACAAATTGCTTTCGGTAGTAAAAGAGGTATATATCTCATAAGAGACTACTGAATACTAAGGTTGAGACGGTCTATAGTATTACGTACAATTGAATGTAACCCGTTTCCTCTATATGTTGTTATGGTGTGAATATAGCTCGATACGTCTAGTGATTTAAGGGGCCCACAGACTGCGCTTTTGTTCGACGGACATAAACAGCCCGAACCAGATTATTTTCAGCAGCTTTGTACGCGAGCATCAACGACGCTTTTCGACCCTACACACATCGGTTTTGCGTCAACAAACGGTCGAACAAAGACGCAGTCTGTGGGCCCCTTTATGCGTGATGCGGTTAGATACATACACGCGAATGTTTTTATATATTAAAACTAAGTGTATGTTTCTGTATTAATGTAAAATAATTGTATGAGTACATTTTCAAGCCACGTTGCTAAATAAATCAGCAATTCGCACGTCAATTAATTAATTAGAAAAGTGAAAATATAGATGTTAGATGTCCACCTAAGTATATTTTAATGCAGTTCTGGCAGAAGTAGCCACATAAATGAATATGAGAATCGTCATAATTGAAAATGTAACGTATTAATAATTGTACCACTCCACTTTCTATATCCAAGATGGAAAAGGCCAATTTGTCTTTCTGTCATTTAATAGAAAGAAAATTAATATCAGTGACATACCAACTAAATTTATGTAAAATTATTAAATTTGGGTGCATGTTCATGTACAAATTTTCAAATAATTTGCCAGTACATATATTTTTATAGTTAATTCAATCTAAGAAAGAAGTAGATGGTGTTGCAATCTGAGCAGAGATGATAAATTTTATATTTTGAAGGCATGTTGCATACATATTCTGCTGTCGTATGGATTTTATTATCTAAGACACATACATATTTAATAATATGATTTTTTCTTTCACGGGTGTTTGTCGACATATTTATTTCAACAATGCTTACATTAAATAATATCAAACATAACTGAGTTGAGTTGTTATACTCTGCTCATAAAAAAGGCGGATTATCTATTGTCTTGAGTTTTTTTTGAAGGTTTTTTAAATCATTATTTATTTTTAGCAAAATTAGATGTTCCGTTCATTTAATTTACTTCCCAATGCTATATTTAGTGATCTTAAAAGTAATATCCTGAAAGGCTTAAATGATTGATGTAAAATCAATTATTTTGTATCTTTCCAACTATGTATTTGTGGGAAGATTTTTCTGAAAACACTAATTTCTCTGTTTCATTAAGTACCACTCAACAAAATTTGCCTAAAAATAAATGTTTACTGTATTATTACTTTTTAAATCTCTTTTTTAGCTATCGCCCATAGAAAGGTACGCAATGCGCTTCATAGAACAAACGGAGGCCGCTTGGTCGGCGGAACAACTGGCACACCTCGAGAGAGAGATCGAAGAGAAGAAGTTAGAATGGGAGAGAAATCGTTTAGCGGCCATGAAAGAAGAGGAGGAAAGGAGGGCGCGGGAATTGGAAGAGGAAAGCGAGCTTCTCACTTTCTCCAGAGAAGACGCTACTAACCAGGTCAGCAATAGGAATAAAAAGCTATCTCGCGATCGCGGTTCAACTCCTATCGTAAAACGCTTAAATAAAAAGACTTCTAATAAGTCCTCCACTTTAACAAGTAAGACGGATAGGGCCAACAGTAAATTTAATAATAGAAGGTGTTATCCAACGCGGCGCAGACAGTCTTCCATCAACAAATCTAAGGCAATAGAAGGTGAAGTCGAGGAAACTACAAATGACAGCAAGAGTTCCATCGATGATTTAAGGAGTGAAGTTGATCAGTCTTGTGAGGATGATAAGGCAGTTAATAATAGTCAATTAGAGGATTTTGATGATGGTGTAGATGATGATGATGACGACGACGACCATGATGATGATGAATGCAGCTTGGATTCTGAAGGCGAATCATATAAAACTTCCAATCATGTTGATCATAATTCCCCAAGAACAAGATCTAGAGGTACTGTTGCAATAGATTTATGGACCTTAGATGTGAATCCACTACTACCAGGTGTAAAACCTGTTAAATGTACGAGCACACCAATTAATCCTAAGAGACGTGGCAGGTTGCCTAAAAAATTAAGAAACGATTCCGAAGGGGATAAAAGTGAGTCTAATAAAGTTGAGAAGGCATCCAAAAAGGCTAGAATTGAATCAGAATTTGATAAAATTGACAATAGTAAAGGGAACAAGCAGCACAAAGAAATCATCAACAATGAGGAGGATAAGTGTGGTACTAATAAAGTTGAAATAACGTCAAAAGGATTTAAGATTGAGTCAGAAAATGAAAAAGTAGATAATGATAAAGAGGAAAACAAGCACAAAGACATCAACAAGCTTGAGAATGAAGGTGACTGTAACAAAGATAAAGAACCCTCGAAGAAGACTGAAATTGAATCACCAAATGAAAAAATGGATGATAAAAAAGAAGATAAAAAGCATAAACTTGAGGCATATAATACGGTTGAGCATGTAATTGAGAAAAAAATTAAATTAGATGAAGGTGTCGATCATAATGATAAGACTCTTAGAAAAACGAAAAGAAACTTGCATTTAGATCAAAATAATATAGATCATAATGTTCCTTGCAAAGAAGAAAACGATTTAGATAGTAAAACTGACAATAGTCAGTTAATAAATGATAAAATAGAATTAGAAAGCATATTGCCTCCAAAAGAAATTATCGCGGATGATGTAAGTATCGAACAAATTAACTCTGACGAAACAAATAATAAGAATTCAGTAATTGAACCAGAGTCCAATCATATTGATTCCGAGGATATTAATACAAGTGTAAAATTTAAAAGAAAATTAAGGAAAGATGACAGCATTGAGAATGAAGATAACACGAAAAAGTTAAAAAAGAAAAATGGTAACAACGACGCTCAGTTGCAGGAAGACGTAGAGAAGCTAATTATTGAGGACTTGTCCAAAGATCCTCTGGACAAAACTGAAGAAACAGTTTTAAATACGATCGCTAATGTAATCGAAGAAGTTGATAAAAATGGTAAAGTAGGAATCGATTATAATAATAAAACTTTCTCCAATAAAACGTTGAAAGTTATATTATCGAAGAGAGATGTCGATAAGTACCTCACAGAGAAGGAGAGTAGAGCAGAAAATAGTGTAGATCTAAAAATTAATGCGAGTGATTCCCCGAATTCTCCGACAGTGCTTCATGATAATTCCAAAAAAGACGCACAGCACCAAAAAAGTAGCGTATCGAATATTAAAAATTCAAAACGCATCGGTCCTGCCTCAAAACTTGCTAGTAATAAAAAGACTGTCGATTTGAAGAATTCAACGTTAGACGCTTGGCTTATTAAGTCACCGACAAACGAATTGAACGATCTATCGGAAATTGACAATAGTATTAGCTCAATGAACGATTCGGACACTGTTTTAGAAAATAAAGTTCAATGTGAATCTAATAGGACTAGTAGTTGTAATGAATTGACTACAAATGAATCAGAAAAGTAATAGGCTGTTCGTTTATTATAATTAGACGTTTTTTAAAACTTAATTTATTTAGTAATATTAAACAACAAAAAAAAAGGAATACAGTTTCTTTTATCTGTATTACATGAAAGAATAAACTATTGTGATTTATAAATGAATTATAAAAATAATTAAAAATAAGGAAATCGCGCCCCGGCCCCCCGATATCGCACTTGTAAATATACTATAATTAGAGTTCTAGTTTTTTTACTAAAGAAATATTTTGTGTATAACTGTAAATTATATTTGTGTATGAATGGACTTTTGTAATGTTAGAGTATTTACCTCTTCCAAAAAATGAAAAAATTCTGTTTTTTTTTCTCCCTTAACTATAATGTTAATTTGTCAATTTGTCATTTTATAATATAGTTTTTATATATTCGCCAAATTACGCATTTTTCTATTAATACTCAGTTTAGGGTTCATATTGATTTATAATTTATTAATAACTTAATATGTAGATCAATATTGGTTAATATCATTTACATTGAAAGAAAATAAGAATACCTTCTTGTGGATACGTGATCAGAAATGTTTGTATATATAATACATACTTGCTTTATTGGTAAACAGTCATCCATTCATCCATTTTTCATGAAAAATCAGGTGTAACATTTATGGTTTCTTTTTAATTTTCAGAATTTTCTTTTTAAATTCCGTGTTGTTTTATATTTTGAAGTTTTCATGTTTTAATTAAATTAATTTATTACATTTATTGCATTAAATATTACACTTAAAAAAAATCTATTTACAATTAAAGAAATCTTTTTTTAAATGATTATAGTTAATTTTAGTAGTAAATGTCATATGAGGAAAATTCATTCTATAAAAATTTAAATTTAAACCATTCTAAAATATAATCTAAATCAATGGTTGTTTATATCCTCTCCTTATTTGAACTGTTTTGTTTAAAATATCACACTTCAATTTTTAAATAATATAATAAATATAAATTAGAGACAGTCGTAGTATAATTATTTGTGATTTCATTCTATTTACATATATACATTTTACAAAAAGTATGCTTAATTTAAATTATCTTGTTTTATAAATAATACACTTTCAAATTAACATATAAACATGTCATGCAATAATAAAGAAAGTATTAGGCTCTCTCATTTATCAACTTAATATTGCTATATTATAAATCTATATTAATAATTATGAATTTTAGTTAAAACTTATGATATCATTAAGACGTTTATAACCATATGCAATTGGATCATCATAATAACTTATGTTGTTTGGATCATTGGTATTAATTGTATTCCTTTATTTAAATTATCATTAAATTCACAACAGTATGAATATGGTATTTTAAATATTTATGAAGTTAATTTCAATATGATCCAGACACTTTTTTTAAAACAACATTTTAAAACAGTTATTCAATTTTGACTGATATGTTAATTTTTCTTGCATGTACGTTGTCTTTGTAAAATGAAATGATTTCAAAGTATTTTCTTGTAATGTTTTAATGGTATACTATAAGAATGTTCGCCTGTATTGACTGCTATTCAACGAGTGATCGATATGCGAAAAGGTCTTGCACTTGTTTTCTTTTGTTTTCAAAGTTCGGTTTTAATTTTATTTCGTTTTATTTTTTGGAAGAGAACCTATTCTTGCATTTTGACTGTGATTTATTTTTTATATATGTACACCTAATATTTTAAATATGATCGAGAGAAGAAATATTGCGTGTGTGGGAGGTACTGTGAAATTTTTTACTTTTAATGTGAGGTTTAAAGTGTGAATGGACAAGCGAAAATGTTAAATTGGGGTGTGTATGTTGGTCAAAATGTGTAGAATCGAAACTTACGCGTATATAATCTCAAAAAAAAAGTGCTATGTTGTCTTAATTTTAAGGTATCGTTGTACATAAAAACAAAAACTAAGTAAATAAAGAAGTTCTCTTGCAATGCTGTGTTTTTTGTGTATTGGCGGGGTAGAGGCGTAGGTTTTGGTGCCATCTTGCTCCGGCGTGCCGCAGCGGGCACCAAAACACTGCCCCGCTGGACACGAGCAAGAGGGCTTCTTTTATTGAATATATGGACAAAAACCTACGCATTCAACCCCTCCATCAAAAAAATTCTAAACCAAATCAGTTCATGCAGTAAAATGATGGTACATGTAACCAATGTTGTAATCCTAAATCATTCCTTCTTTATTTTTATATTTCGGTGTAGAGTAAATGCTCAGTGCTAAATTTAACAAGATTACCGTGCTCAAGTACATAATACAAGCAAGCAATATTGAAAAGAGTCTGTAAATTATACAGGCAAATGAAGAGGAGATAAAGAATAATTGTAAACACTTTCTTAAACTAATATCCTGTCTGAATTTTTCCAATTAATAAATCTACCAAATGCTTAATTTTTCTCAGAAGTAGTTCCAAATCACTTTTATTTATACTTTCAATAAATCTCTAGGAAATGCATGATTTGTGAAATATTTGCAAAAAATTGATTTTCATGAAGAGTAAAAACTTTATTTTCGTTTCGAATTTTGCCACTTTTTTTTATACAATATTTGTTCTAAGTCACCCTCTAAATACTTCAGTACTCTTTATAAAACCATATAGAAAGCATGTGAGATATTCCAAAAAACAGAAACTGATTTTTTAAGAGTAGAGGCATACTTACCGTAGGAATTTCAAAATTCAAAAAACTTAAGTTATTCTCGTATTAACTTAATTGATTTTTTAACTGAAATACACTCTCTTGCGAGGAAGACTATTTATACTCTGAAATATAGTTTGGTAATGATGGTCTTAACAGTATGGCCGCTACCTTGGTCAGACACACAGATATACAAGTTTGTAAAACCAGTTTCGTTATAGAATGACTTCAGAATGTGAAGGTCGAAAATTTTACAATCATATGCTACATATAAGAAAATTATCAGCACATATTCGCAAAAGACGTAATCTTTGAAACCGTTTTCTTACGCAGTTGTTCTACTGCTGCTGTGTTTCCTTTCTATATTTAGCTCTGCCATTTTTTTAGTACCTCTGAAATTTTAATATAAACAGTTAATGTTTAAACAAAACAATATCAGCAATCTGGTTAATCTTCTATTGTTTACAAGAAAACATGTAATTATGACTTTTTAAACTGGGTAATATTCACGATCAATCTCTGAACAACATAATTTACCTGATTAATTTCTTCAATCATATATTATTGCAACAATTGCATATTAAAAACGGTAGATATATTTTATTTGCAACTGTTATAAGAATTATCTGTAATATGTCGTTCTACATACAGTATTATTTCATCTCATGCCCTGATAAAGAACGAATTATACATCACTACTACTGAGCACTTCTCTGATTTATCCTGTACTATTCAATTTGCAGAATGTATTTTCCAATGATTCTGTTTAAAAATTTTACGTTTAGTGTTAATAATGTCTTTTAAACTGTTGGATCAAGCAAGTAAAAATATATATTTTAGTTTATATTTCTTTCCTGAAGTTGTTGCATTTTGCTTGGCTATTAACATGACATTTTACTGTACACATGATGAAATTATGTATAAAATATTGTTTGAGTTACATTAGCATTTCTCCAACAGTTTCAAAAATTTATTTTGATTCACTAATATATAGAGTTTTAAAATTAATTAAAGAAAAGTTTGTGTTGTGGTTATAATGCGTAGGTATGTATGTCCGCTTAGTCTGCATTAGATTTGAAGTTCCTTTAGTGTTAAAGTTGCTATAATAATTACAGGTATGGGTATCGGACAATACCATGGAACAAATGCCGGTAAGTAAATTTTAATATCTAGAATTACTAAGGCTGGACTAAAAGGCACCAAAAAAACAGAAAAAAGTGACTTAAAATGCCATACAATTTTGACAAAAAGTTTTTATAAATGTATTTTTGATGAAAATAAAATGTTATTAATGGTTCTCGGGATTAATCGTTTTCCTTATAGAAACTTGTTTACAAATAGTGATTTTTATGCCTATTTTGAAATTTATGCATTATTAAAAAAATATACCTTCTAATGCTTCTTTTTTGTCAAAATCTTATGCCTTTTTAAGGGTTTTTATTGTTTTTAGCTGCATTTTAGTCATGTTTTTAAAATTACCTAAATAAATAAAATTCTTGGAAAATTGCGGCAGTTTAATTAAAATAAAATTGATATTTTTATTATGTATTCTTCAGAAACAAGAAATCATCCTAACATCTTTTTTATATATTTACGGGACTACATCCTTATGTAAAGCTCGCAGACTGAGACCTGGCCGATGAGATGCCCTTCCCACAAGATGCACAGTGAATTCTTATAATATTAGGATAAGCACGAGCAGCTGGTCATTTCCTTTTTCCGAATACTTTCTCTGTCTCGCATTGACCTATAAGAATCCGCTCATCTGCCAAGACTCGGTCTGTGTACTGTACGTTCATTGATTTATCTTTTGTCTATTTATTTTGTTATACCTATTGACAAACATTTAACACACGTCAAATAAATTTTCGATATGTGAATCAAATCAGTACTCATTTATTGGCCTGCAGTTTTTGATATAAGAAAAAGGCCCGCAGTTTAAAATACGCAAACTGTTAATTACGTAATATACATAATCTCTCATCGTTGCTTTAATTAGGTATTAGAGGTATGCTTGTGCGCTCTATACAACTCTTAATTAAATCATACCAAAACAATATTAATGTAATAGATAATATTTTACATAATTATAATAAATTCCTCTTATTTTGTAATACTCGTATTATTGTGTTAATATTTTTTACATTTTAAGCAGTGTGGAAATTATATAATAAAAAGTTACTCTAACACAAATATGTATTACTAAGTAATTAGATTCATATTTATATATACATTAATACAAACAAATATTTTCAATTTAACAGATATACTAACGTTATTTTGATATATTCATTGTATGTAATTTACATTATATCCGGTTTAATTCATATTTTTTTATAGAGTGTATAATGATTGGTTTTGAAAGAAACATTAGTTAACGTAATACGGACATGGTTACTTATCAAAAGTCGATCATACTACTCTGTAAGACCAATTATTAATGAAAAACAAATTAAAGAGTCTTTTATTTAACGAAATAAATAACGAACTACAAAGAAAATTAATGTTTAAATAAAAAGCAATAACTTAAGGCACATAAATTATTATATTAGGGGACTGCAAATAAGCAGGTATTAGATTTATATTTAGCATATGTGTATCTGGACAGATTCACTTACCTACACTACTGTTCCTAAATGTTTGGGCACTCTCAATAATAACATAAATCATAAAAACTTCCTATCTTTGTATTGATCTATACATGATGTATACAACTACTATTATGTGACAACGAATAGACATGGCCTCTAAATCATCCCTTAACCATCTCCATGCTTCACGGTAGCGTCAATACATTCTTTTCTGGAACGTTCACCGACAAATCTCATGAATATTCGTCTTCTGGTATAGAACATTTCAAATTTGGACTCATCTGTCCATAAAAGGTTGTGTTTTTACTCATTTCACTATAATCTTTTAACAAGACATAACTTTATTACCTACAGTCTAACCGACTGGTAAATTTTCTAGGAGATTCCTACAGATTACTATTGTAACTACACCGTATTAAACAGTTGATGATGACCCAGCCAAGGACAGGTAAAGAGTACTAAAACTAATCTGATATAATGGATGTCTTTGTATTGCAGAACAGTTTTTCATTTTTTTTCTATTTTTTGGTAAACATAATACTGTATCAATAATACATGAAGCAAGAAGTGCCCAAACATTTATAAGCGGTGGTATAGGTATATTGAGCGGACACTGATAATGTGCACAAGCGGAAACTACATAAGTATTAGTAAAAGAAAATTGCGATAAGAGAATAGATTAGTTAGTGTCTTGACCAATGGGAGAAAGCGCAATAAAATATAAAAATAAGAAATAATGAGTATTGAAGAACGTAAATATGATATCTAAAACTAATATTTGTATCAAATATCTTGTAGGTAGTTGGAAGAACAAAGTCTTAGGCTGACAGTGGATGACAACACACAGTTCAAATTTGACCGCTTATGGCTGACGTTAATGTGACGTTGCAGTACAGCTATTCGGTTTTATTATAAATTCTTTGTTCTACCTTTGTAACATCTTTGACATTTAATAATTATAGTAAATTGATATTTGTTTATTAGTAATAGTAATGCTGGTAGGCGTTTTTAATTCATTCAATCTTTTAAATACAGATGTGGTGCCCACCGACTCCACCACAACAAGACACCGACGTTTACATAGATCAAACAATGACTTTCCTATATGACATGAACGTGATGACGGAAATGCAATTACCTCCTGTGTACGTTAAGAAAGAAAATAAACGTTCGCGTCACGAAGCCGGCTTAGTAGATAGTCGTAGAGCCTTGAAAATACATCGTAAAGACGATTCTATATACGCTCCGAGATCATTATTTGAAAGACCATCACCAGCTCTAGTAAAAATCCGTCGAGATTTAAAATTACAACGCTACAGGGGTATAATCCGAACACCAGTGCCGATACCAGGTGTTAAATTAGCCGTATCGAAACCCACTTCTGAACCGCCTTGCTTTCACAACTGGACCATCCACGAAGATCTGGCTCTCCTCAAGGTAATACAATCCTTCCAAGGACTTCCCCTGAATCTCATGGTAGTAACACCGGGACACACGCCCAATTGGGATTTCGTCGCTGATTACGTAAATACGGTATCTATAACTTACAGAAGTCCTAAACAGTGTCGAAATAGATACGAGACAGTTTTAATACCGCGAGAGGAAGGAAAGCAAGTATTCGACGCATCGCCGAGAAAGAAGAAATTGAAGGGCAATTTGCCGTATAAATTTCCCATGCAGAACAAATCTGGTAGACCGATGCGTACATCACAATTGTACGCGCAGGACAATAATTCGAGTTTCTCGCAGTGTTTGCTGAAAAGATACGATGCCTTGAAGTTAGTCGCTAATAAGAGAACGTCCGGTACTAAGACAATCGTAAACAATCCGAACTTGAAGAATCCCAAACACGCAGCCGTCTTGAACGAGTGTGGTATCGATCTGGATCATCCCGTTTTACCGGTCGAGGTGGCAGCTAGGCGCGCTGAACGTATCGCTAGGGAAAAGAAGGCACCCGAACAACAACAATTAGCTGCTCAGAGGTAAGTAAAGAAAAATGTATTATTCAAAATTTGAATTGTCTTAAGCTTGTTTTACACTTATTATTATCATCACGATACGATTGCAAGATATCGAGTGCATTGCATAATTACTGTGGGCAATTTTGGAATATTTACGTGAATGTAAATACTAAATTGAATTCATAATTCATTAATTATTGAACGTACGTTATCAGTTGTTTGTTAAAATTTCTACTTTCAACTCACAAAATTCATATTTGGCGGCAGCTGCTTTCACATTCACTTTAATAATTTATAGATGTTATTAAACTAGAAATTAGTAATAATAAAATTGTGCATGTATTTATAATCAAAAATAAGTTAAAATCATACAAATAAATAATTCCTAAATATGTACTTCGAATTTAATAGCCGTGAATAACTTCGATTCAGGTTTTGTAGTCACTCATGAGCATACGTACAATATGCTCGACAAATATGTAGTAATCCAGTAATATGTTTTTGTGTTTAATACGGTAAATATTTAATTACAAAAAATAATCGAAAAGAAAGCTCCAGAGTGTTTGAATTAAAAAAAATTCTGTATCTGTGTTTTATTAATCCAACTGCGTATGATTTACGTCGATTGCATTGCGAAACTAACCATTATGCTATTTAACGAATGGATTCCATAGTAGCAAAATGGTGTTAAAGTAAATTTTAAAATTTTAATTAGAAATTGTTTCAAACAACTCTGTAATTTATTGACGAAGAGTGAATGATTTTTAGGTATCAATTTAATTTTATTCCAAGTTTTTGAAAGCCAACTTAAAAAAACTGTAACTATTGCTTCCAAGTTTTACATATCTATATATGAAGAAACTAATAAATAATGTCTTGCATAGGCGGTATATCGGTCACAACAGTAAAAAAAAGTTAATGCCTGTATAATTATGTAGTGATATTGCACGCTTGTACCCGGCCAGGCGCGTTTTGTCACATATGGTATATGATAAGTATTAGGAATGCTATTCGGCCAGTCTGAATGCCAAATATTTCATTAAATAAATTGAAATCATACTATAATCAATAAAATCCTCTTAATAATTTTGTTAGCTCCAGTTATCCTTCTTATACAGCGAAGTTCAGAAAGAGTCAGTTCAATATACATGAGGAAGGGGTGTGTCGTCTTTTTCAAATAATGTTTTGAAGAGTTGCAATACAAATCTAAGAATTCAACCACACAGCTACCTGAACGGATCCCAGATAAATGCTCATAATATTTGTCAGCATGTGCGTAAAGAGGTGCTTTAACGGCGGGAGTGTTAGTTTTACGTCTTGGCAAAACGAAAGCCTCAGATGATCGCATTAGTTGAGAGTGAATTGCAAAATTATCCTGGAAAGCAAAGCAGATGAGTCTATTTTGTTATTAATTAAATTAAAAAAGAATTTGCACTGCTAATCCTCATGTCAGTTAAAGACTGGAAGGAGTGTGTTTAAAGTAGAGCAACGTAGTGTCGATACTTCTAGGAGGATGAATGCTATCAATTATGAAACTAATATATGTCAGGATATGCCTTTGCACTCGCTCAAGATTATTTCTCTACTTCTAATGAATGCGTAATAAATCGACCTCAGAGGAGCCTTACAGATTTGGTCGCCGCACTACAAACTGAAACAATATGTTCCGTAAATCGGAGAGTAGAGTCGAAGAGGACACCTAAATCATTTAAATGCGTATGCCTGGATATTTTAATTCGATTTACATAGTAATAAAAGAAGAAGGTGTGTGAGACTTTAGAGTACGTGACTATTACGCATTTTTCTACATTTAAGAATATTATATTTTGTAGACACCAATCATAAACTATCTGGTAATTTGTCTTGAAGCAAAAGACAGTTTTCAACAATTATTTTCATGAAGATCTTTAGGTCATCCACATATGCAAGGAGAGAGCAGTCAAGAGAATTCAAGAGATCGTTAATAAATATATTGAATAGCAAGGGACCAAGGTTTTATCCCTGCGGTGTACCAGAAGTAGGTGTAAAGTGGCCAGATTGCATCCGTATAGATAATCTCATAGAATTGCTGACATTCATTTATGCGCACTTATGACATTAGTCTTATCGATACATTTAGGAGATTATACGAACAATATGTGGTATTCTTAAAATTTGTATACAGAAATATTCAAATGCCGTTTCAACAATACATGACAAGTCATAACCCATAATGTGTCTCGTCTTTTTCAATGTTTTCAGAAAGTTGATAAATATATTTTCTACATGAGCAACTTACTCTAATTACTACTAATTAATTGATGTATTTCTTTGCAATGACTTTTTACTTTCTTTCATTATTATCGACATTTTAACATGCATCTTTTAATGACTATTAGAATAACAATGTTTTATCTTACTTCCGGCAGTATAATTTTATTACAGGATATGCAATCACGAAACACGACTTAAGTTCGTACTATGAGCAATTTGTGACAAAAATAAATTTCTAAATATTTTATTATCATGTAAAAAATGCCATAAATTCTTAAAATGTGTCGTATATTAACAATGCGGAAATACCCCATCTTTTTGAATTTTTCTTTATGTGCCAGAATGACATGGCTTTTTTGTAGTCTTTATATTGAAGAATAAAAGCATTTTTCCATAACTATTACTAAGATGTCACATTCTACTTATTAGTCCTTCTTATCCAGTTATTATAACAGTTTGTGTGTATCTGACTATATTTCATATGTAGATTTTAATTAATAAGTACAGTAATTACTAATTATGATAACTATAGTTGTACTATATTATTTTTCTAGATTACTTATCAAAGGAACTTTAAATACCAGTCAAGGTGCATCAGGTATTCAAGGAGGGAGTGTTGGTACGTCCTTATCTGGATCGACTGTACAGGTTGTTACATCTCCTCTTAATCAAGTGACATTGGTACAGACTACAACAGCCGTGACAACGGTTACAACAACAGTAATTACGACACCAAGTACTCCTCCAAGTAAGTTTATAATGAATTTTGTAATGCTTTTAAAACTCGAATATCTTTAAATGAAATTGCCATATTTCCTAAACTTGTCTTACAAAAATCCCTATAATTTATATTCCAAAGAATTTGAAAAGTATGTAATAGATTTATTTAAGAATAGCTATTTTGAGAGGTTATTATAATATTTGTCGTTGCAGGTTCCATTAAAACTCAAAGAATCGTCGCTTCACCAATGCAGGGTTCCACAGTGTCCGTATCCGGATTATGTCCTACACAATTGCAAGGCACTCAAAGACTGATAGTAACCGGAACACCCGCACAAGCGAAGGCAGTTGTAGGCGGCACCGCTACAGTTTCCGGAAAGTCCATAAGTCCATCACAACTTCAGATGTTACGTCATACGAACCTGAAGCAACACATAGCAACCATGCGTTTACAGAATGCCGGTATAGCCGGAGCGCAAATAGTCAAAACCACGACCGTATCAATAGCTGGCCAGTCCACACTCCAATTGCAATTTACGCAAGCACAACCCCGTGCTCAAGTTAATGTAAGTAGACTTAAAGAGATATTTGATTAATAATTTGTTTTTGAAAATGTTGACTAATAATATTACGTCGCAAGGTCGGATTTGAATGCGACGACTGGTAGTAGGACAATAAATATGCACTGCTTGCTATTAAATTGATGAACACAAGATATATCTAAACTTGCACAAATGCTGAATTCAAGTGTTATCATATTTTGGGTAGTCCGACAACAGTGAATAATAATATATTGACAATCTAGCACGACAAAAATATTTCTCCGATGATATGATTTATTTTTTGTTGTTCCTTTATTTCTTACCACTGCATTACACAATTACTTATAGTATTATAGATATTTAACTAGTAGAATTTGTCAATCTCCTCGAGCTTTAACCCCGGCTCTTTTACTCCCCCTTACAGCTTTATTACAATTTCGTATACAACGCGAGCATTGCCATAATGCATTTTATAATGTCCGATTTTCTAAACTTTTGACGCAGCCTGTATATACGTCAAATTTAAATTTCAAAAAATTTCGGAGAAAATATTCCCATGTTTAGTATTTGGTGGAGCATATAAGCAATCAATTACCGGATCTGAAGTAATTAATAGTCTGATACTACATAGGCTATTAGTTTCAAGTCTTGAGGTTTCTCTTATATAGAGTTCCTTATACTGCCTATTATTTTTGTTCCTGGCTCCTTGTGCTTCTTCGGATAACTGGCCTATAGGCAAAATACTTGTGGCAATTATATTTTTTCCGTGCCAAAGTACTTTATACAGTGCGTTCATGATGAAAGGAACAAATTCGTCTAAAATTCAGGTAATTATTTTGCAGAAAAACGCTCGGACAGGTTGACTAGTATTTTTAGTTTAGAATTTTTTGACATGAAAATTATATACAGGGTGTCTAAAGAAGAACATATGCAGCAATCATTGGTTTTTTTAAATTGAACATCCTGTATATTATGCCATTTTTGAATTGTAGGGTGAATTCTAAACACATTAAACACATTTTTGTGTAACATACCATATCCCCAAAATCAGCGGTTTTCGGAATAACGAGTTTTGTGATAAAATACACTTAGGTAATGAAATAAAATGTTTAAATTGAACAAGGACACCTTGAACATTTTTTTAAAAGCCAACAAAAACAACCTGGTATTGCAAATTTTATCTTCAACAAAAAACTCTACTTCAAATTAATCGATTTTCATGTATTTTTTTAAATTTATCACATTTCAAACGTTATTATTCCGAAAACCGCTGTTTTTGGGGATATGGTATGTTACACAAAAAGTGTTGAGAATTTACCATACAATATAAATATGGCACCATACAATATAAATATGGCATAATATACAGTATGTTCCATTAAAAAAAAACAATGATTGCTGCATATGTTCTTCTTTAGACACCTTGTTTATAATTTTCTTATGTCAAAAAATTCACAACTAAAAATACTAATCGACCTGTCCGAGCGTTTTTCTGCAAAATAATTACTTGAATTTTAAACGAATTTGTTCCTTTCATCATGAACGCACTGTATACGCTCACAAACATTGAATACAATGAATGAATATTCTTTGAAATATAGTTCTCGAGTTTTTCGGCGTACATATCAAATTCTTCTACATTCATTGGAAGTCCAGAACTTAAACATTCCAATATGATGCGAAAGAGTTTTATTAATTCCAAATAAGACTGGTTATTTCGGCCGTTTTTTCTACATTTCTAAAGAATGCACAAGCAGTATTGCCGTCATTAGTGCTGCCACTTTGTTGCTTAGGCATGTCCACTAATAAACCATGTTCGGCCTAGCACTTACCTTGTATATGAACTTCTTCCTTTCATCTACTTTTGTTTTATTCTCTACCCCTCGCACTTGCTATAACTTGATCTCAAGCCAATAGGAAATGCGGAATTGACACTCGAAAACACGTATCAACGAATGCAAAGGCGATAGTCCAAACGACAAAAAATTTTGATCAACTAGTTTATGTGAAATAACATCTGGATTGTTTATTTCACAAGGCTTTGCTCTACATAGGTGAGACGATTGGGCATTACAAACTTTGCCATGCACCATATATTAAACCATCAAAGGTTCAAAACAGAGTTAATATTTGTTTATCTATTTGCTAGACTTCCGAAGTAATCGTCGCAACAGTCTCTTTGGCAAAAATTAACTTTATGGGGACGGCAGTATTTAACTGATAAAGGTGCGGGGTTTTACGAGGTAATATTCTTAGAATCGCCCTCGCTATAAATCTGTAATGGTAACATGGAGGTGCTAAATAAATTTCGCCTGTATATTTGACCCTGTCACTATAATGATATTATGTGCTAACTGAGACAGGCCCAGTTTCTGTCGAATGTATTCTACAATTGCTTCGATCCTTTAATTCTTTGACATCGTGCGCGCCATAAATCAAAAATACATTTTCTGGTATTGGTCTTTCCTTTAGTTTTTTGTTTTAAATCAAGTTTCTTTCATGTCTTTAGTTACATTTCTTGAATATTTCTACTCACTGCTAGCTACTTTTCGTAAATGGCTGTTTTTCTTGCTTGTTGCCTTCGTTTAGTCCGTCTTTTCATGCCCGGACTAACTGCAAACTAAAAGCAGAACTATGTACATAGGTATATACAGAAAAAATGTTACATGTCATTATTTGTCTGAAATATTTTTCTACATTTTGGATAGGTAAATGAACTATGTTTAAATTAAACATAAAAGTAATGCTGTATAAAACTGTATACAAAACAAAAACCGTTTCTACATTCGGAACGCTATGATTGAAAAACGTATTGTTTTCTAAATTTATTACAAATAAACAACATATCTTAAAGAGAAAAGGATGTTGCAAATATACTCTAAATAAGTAATTAATAACAGAAATACAGAAAAATCGCTACAGTATACTGGTAATCACACAGTTCACGTATCAACTTTAGAAAAGATACGTTACGATTAAGAGGAGGTACTTGATCTTACCTGCTGTACTTATTATTGAGTCGCCTTATTAATCTTAAACTAATGTTTCCAAGTATTATGGACTATCAGGAGTTGATATATTAGCTTATTGTAATTATTCAAGTAGTTCGTAAAAAGTCGTAATAGTATATTAAAGGACAAGTTTCATTTTGACGTTTCAAAGTACGAATTCAGAGTTTAAGAAACGAGTGGCGTAGCCACGAGTTTCTTAACTGAATGAGTGCTTTAATGTCAAATGAAACGTGTCTTTTATGCTATTTTTTGCAATTAGTTTTAAAATTTCTCTTTTTGTAAAAGCAAAACGAGAAAAATTTGATAATCAAGGAAAATTTTGTGGCGGTTGTCACCTTGGTTTGGCACAAGATTTAAATTGACAAGTTAATTTAAAATTGACACATTTTTGATAATTTTCAACAGAATGTTTCTACTGCACACGGTATCACTATCACTTCGAAAGATAATTCAAACGTTAATATAAATGTTTATAATAGTTGTACTATTTCAAAGATTAATTAAAAATATCAAATCTTACAATGAATTTCAATATAAAAACCTCAAACTTGCTTACAAAATGTCATATTGACATCTCCATTTCTGTTGCAATGTGACCAACTTAAAATAAATCTGTTTAAATGTTCCATTTCTATTACGGAACTAGTGCTGTAATAGACCCTATTACAGCACTAGTGAAATAAATGGTATGATTACGGTACTAATTGCAAAAAAATCATTTTTGTCCTTCTAGATTGTCAATATATCGCAGTGTGCGCGGTGCGGATGCTGATATAAGAAAATTGTATACCTTAGGTATTTCATTGAAATATTAGGATTAGGATTAATATTATTACAAATATATGGGAAGATGGGTTAGTTAAAACACTAACCCATCTTCCCATATATTCTCCCCTTTTAGTGTTTCATATTACTATTAATTTTTTGTATGCATAAATTGAATGACAAACAGTCGTATAGGTTATGTTTTGATTACAAAAAATGTCACATATTGAACAGGAACTGTAACGACATTATACAATGCGACGATATGGCAACCATGAAATCAATTGTCATAAGACCTGTACTGCATAATGGGGTTGAGACGGACTATAGTATTATGTTCACGATGCCGGCACGATGTGGTTATATGCATTTGTTTATGCATGCATATACAAATTAGTTCGGGTATGCATTTAGTTATTTTATTTTATGTACAGTAGTTACAATTACATTTAGCGTCATAGGTAGCTCATTCTCTTAAATTGTTTTTCAATTATTTCTAAATTCGGAATCCCTGAAATTTCTAATTATTTTTAGAAAATGTAGATTCTGAACAGTTTGGACATTTAGAACAGTATATTGATTTTCTTACCTTGCAAATCTAACTGTATCATTAAATATTTTTAATATTTGTTGCATGCCCCATGGAAAGATACATGGGTTTAAATAATTTCACTTTTTATTAATGACGCTAATTTATTATATATTTGTGTAGAGAATTAAATTTTCATTATTCTTTTTTTTAATTTTTTCAGTATGTAAAGCCTGGTACTGTAGCCATAGGCGCGAAACAGGGCATCACAAGGACAGTAACCGAGAGCGAAATGAGCCAGTACATCAAACAGAGACACCTTCAACAACAGAAAGCCCTGGCGGCCGTTGCAGCAGCTGGTACCGGACAAGCCACCACCATTCAAAGCCTTTCACCGCAAGGATTCGTCCAGACAATACAGCAAGCAGGAACATCGGGAACTCAAGTGGCTACCTTAGTGAAAGCCGTTTCTAGCAGCGGAGTCACGCAGACCGTGACAATACCAGTCACAGGTGTGACTTTGGGTCAAGTAAAAGCCTTAGCACCCGGAACGACTATAAAGACAACCACACCGCAACAGATACGTCAAATACAATTTCAACAACAGCTTCTTGCGCAGAAGAAGCATAATCAGAAAATAGCGGGAATAGCTCAAATGGGTAAAGGTGCAGTCGCCACTCAATTGATAGTCGGATCAAAGCCTTTTCAAACCCCTATCAGTGTACAGCAATTTATAAAATCGCCGCTTACCGTTCAGCAAGGAAGCATTCAGTCAGTCGTATTGAAAGGAAGTCCTCGAGTGATTCCTGTGAATACGGCACAAGGAAATAAACCTACTATCCAGGTAAGACAGTTTAAAGTGAGGATTTTTTTTTATTCTCTCCTTCACGTAGAAACTAGATTGACAACAACACATACAGGAGACAAATCATAGCATTTTTGATGTCCCTTATATCTTCATAGGCATAGAAGTTAAAATGGATTTATAATGGGCGTTACTTTTTAAATATATCCAAAAGAAAATTAACCTCTTTTTAAAAAGAATAATATACGTTGTAACAAACTTTGGTTCGTCACATATAAAATGTATTTTTGAAATATTAATTACAAATATTTTATTTAATATGTAGACCATTTTTATATGTATGTATCTCGTTTGATGAACTATACAATTTATTCCGTAGTTTCTAGAGTAGAGACTGCATAAATTATTGAATATTGGTCATAATGTAAAAGTAATTATAAACAGTCAAAATTTGTCTTTTGTTAAACGATTATACGTATATTATTGGCGTGAAAAATTCCCGAATCGTCGACGTCAGCAGGCGTATGTGACCGTAGCTTTCTAAAATGCACGAGGACACGGGCTGTTTGCCGTTTTTAATGCATACGTCACTAGTCAATTTGCTATAAATTTAGTGATATTCAACGAGAGCGCGACGTAGGAAGGGGGTTGGTAGGCTCGCGCAGATCCCGAAAGCAGTAAACATTATTCTAAGTCCCCAGTAAATATTTATACTTTTGTCTTATGTTATTTATCTTACTTAATTGATGTAAAGTTTTATTTGACAAAATTGTTTTCTTTCGCACGATGTACAATATGGGAGGATGTAAATAAGTTGTTGAAGATGTATGAAATTTCATGCATTTGTTATGTCTCTCCCTGCTTGTTTAATAAATAAAGATCTAAATTAACTAACGCACCTTCTAAATGTATTGATTAGCTTCTCCCTGGGTCCGTGCCGGTCGAGCTTCATAATAGTAGATGAGCATTTATTGCACAAAGAATCAAATTCTTTTATCACTGTTAATAAACAAAGTTAATGAGCAAAAGACGTAGTCATGGTAGACACAGAGGCCTGCTAGTATCCGAGATCCCTGAAAGTGGACAATTCTTCCCGCCCATAAGGGTGTTGGTACATCTCCAATCAAGATTGTCAGATACTTAGATTTCTCCGTTCTTCCGTGCAATATTATTAATTAAGTAATTTAATTTTACAAAGCCGCTGATGTCAAACTATGTAACAAGCTTCCATTATTACAACGTTTATTTAGCAATTGATATTATTTTACATGATAATAATAATAATTTATTATCCAACAGTATAATTACTATTTACATCTTACTTACATATGTTGTTTACATAAAACAATTTCAACTTAAAAAACAGCCTTACAGAACTAATATACATACATTACATATATTACATAATGTCAGCAGTTGTCAATTAATTCAATAAATTACTTAAGGACAACATGTATAGTGCATAAAACAAGTGCATGAAACACATATCTTACAAATACCAATTATGAAAAGTTTAATATATGTACCTTTTACATGACTATATAACCTACTTTTAAATGTATTTATAAATACACAATTTCTAATGTCTACAGGTAAACTACTAACAAAAATGTTTTTTTGATTGTAACACGTTTATAGGTACTTCTATAAAAATTATTTGTATTCCTAGTATTACAATTATGAATGTTATGAATTTTTACAGTATCACTATATACGAGGGAGGATCAATAAATACCCGTGTTAGGAAAGAAGACGCAAGTTTTTCACATTTTTTTTTATTTTTCAACGTAATCACCTTTTAGTGCAATACACTTTCCCAACGTTTCTGCCATATCTTTAACCCCTGCAAAAAATACGATTTATCAAACTCTACAAAATACGCTTCTGTCTCGACGATAACCTCCTCGTTTGAGCTGAATCTTTTTCCCCCGAGCCACGTTTTCATGTTGGGTAACAGAAAGAAGTCGCAGGGAGCCAAGTCAGGCGAGTACGGTGGGTGCGGCAGCAATTCGTAGTGCAGTTCATGCAACTTTGCCGCGACAATTCTGGATGAATGTGCTGGTGCATTATCGTGGTGAAACAGCACTTTTTTCTTAGCCAAATGGGGCCGTGTCTCCTTCAATTTTATATCGAATCGGTCCAATAATTCACTGTAGTACTGCCCCGTAACCGTTCTTCCTTGCTGCAAAAAGTCTATGAGGATTATTCCGTTGGAATCCCAAAAAATCGTGGCCATGACCTTTCCGGCCGATAGGACCGTCTTTTCCTTCTTCGGAGCAGAGTCGCCCCGAAAAATCCATTGTTTTGACTGTCGCTTGGACTCTGGCGTATAATAATGGATCCAGTTTTCATCGACGGTGACGACTCGACACAAAAACTCCTGCGAATTTCTCTTAAAGGGGTCCAAACACTGCTTCGACACTGACAACCGTATCCGCTTGTTGTCCACCGTAAGCAATCGCGGCACCTATCGGGCCGACACCTTTCTCACCGATAACTTATCATGTAAAATATTAATTGCCGTTCCGTACGACACGCCTACGGCCTCTGCTACTTCGCGCACTTCCGTTCGGCGATCAGCGAGAATCATGTCGTGGACCTTTTCAACGATTTCCTCCTCATCAAAAACAGATGTACGACCACTTTTAAATTCGTTGAACCAATATCTTACGGTTGTCATAGATGGTGAAGGGTCCCCATAGACAGCATCCAACTTCGCTTTTATTTCTTCGCATGTTTTTCCATCCAAAAATAAAAAGCGAATTACGGATCGATATTGCTCTTTTTCCATTTTATCGAGAAACACGAAACACGTGTGATACAACTGGCTGCCAAATAAAAACTAACCTATGAATCAGTCTGAAATTTATTATGGTGTTGTCTGACAGATGGTAATACACGACGGTAATGCTAACTTGCCTCAGCAGCGCCACCTGTCTTCAAACACGGGTACTTACTGATCGTACCTCGTATACTTAATCTTGAACTTTGGCGTTTTTAGAACACGTTAATAACGCGGAGAGTTTCTATGGTTCACATTTATCTACTATTCTCATGCTATTTACACAGTGTTTGTCATCATTATCACTATTAGCACATTCACTTGGGCAGTGTTCACCACAGTCTTGCCGCATGCTACTGTCTTTCGGCTTAAGATCTAACACTTGATATTTATTACCCAATGTCTTTTTCATTTGATTTTTTAATTTTTCTCTGAAAGTATTATCATCGCAACTAACCAAAATATAACCTTTGCTTATATCTTTATTATTATTATATTGTTTGTTATCTATATTGTTTCTGTAAAGTGCGGTGATTCATGATCATACCAAGTGTAAGAATAAGTTTTCTGTCTATATTCTGTTAATGCTTGTTAACTAGAAGGATTAGTAATTAAGTTTAAACGTAAATAATTTCGTACCACTGTGAAAATCCATTAATATGACTTCCGCCTATGCCAGGAATAAGCATTTTTGCTCAACCGTTACGAGTATTAAAATGAAACGGCATGTTAATACTAAATTATTTCTTCTTAAATTACAGGTTGTAGCTGCTACATCTCAGGGTATAACAACAACAATACGTCCTCAAACTGCTGCGTCGTCATTGGCGGGGGCATTAACTAGCATTAAAATGCCAGCGAACGTCACTTCTCCTAGTCATCTTCTGTCGCAAGTTTCGGCGGCCTTACAGGGTCAGAATGTGGTGCGACAAAGCAGTCCGATACGTATACAAACAGGAACTGCAGGTACGGGAACGCCAATAGTAGCGGTATCCGTCCAATCCGGGACAAGTAATCAGTCTACTGCCTCGCCGCAAGCCAGTGTCGACAAGACCGATCAAGTAAGTAGGTTATTGAAGAAGTAAGTGTTTTCCCCACTTGATACTCAGTGTTTTTGATTTGGATTAACATGTATAGTGCTAGAAAAAGTTTTAGAGCTGGTGCATTTGAAATTATTTTTATTTTGATAGACATTAAGTGTTACAGTTTTCGGTTTCATTTTAGAACAAACAAAAAAAAAAAAATAAAATGGAAAAATTAAGCAAAAACAGTAATATATAAAAAAATTATTAATTTGTTAACATCCAGAATATTTTAATGTAATTTTAACACATCAAACATGATATTATTGGAAGTTTCTTTTTCTATTTCCTGTATTTTAAGTGTGATTAAATTTTAATTCATTTAACAAATAAACCCACAATAAATATGCATATAGCCAGTATTCGACTTATATATATTCATAAAAAATATTAAAGATATATGGTTCTGATCACTTATATGTAATCACATATTATTCAGTATAATTTATGCTATGTAATTACTATAGTGTAAAGTTCAGTATGCAATTTCTAATAAAATATTGTTAAAATTTTAACACATAGAAACTTATATTTTTGGGTCCGTTAGTTTTTATTGTTCCAGTCATCGAACTTTACTTATAACTATTTAACATTCTGTAGTTTATGCCTACTCTATTTTCAACATTTATTAAATGCTAGAACAACAAAAATACTATTAATAAAACTGTGTTATAGCCTTCAATATATTTTATAGATATAAATAATAAGTAAGCTGATACTCTTGTATTGCTTTCTTGGTCTTCATTGTACTAAGATTATTTTAAAATTATAAACACAGTTTTTGCAATTAGTACCGTAATCATACCATTTATTTCACTAGTGCTGTAATAGGGTCTATTACAGCACTAGTTGCGTAATAGAAATGGAACATTTAATAGTTATTTAAGATACAAGTGTAAAAAGTCATTCTTTAGTGCACGAGCGACGTAGTTAAAAACACGAGCGTAGCGAGTGTTTTTAAAGTCGTGAGTGCACTAAAGAGACTTTTTACACGTGTATTTTACAACGTTTTATCTACGATCATGCCAATTTTGGTCAGAAATAGTCAATTTTTATGAATACTTGTAGTATATCGATCTTTTAATAAATGTCACTTTGACGGGTATCGTATTATTCAAGTACTCCTATGCTATCATGTAGACTGTCATGTTGGATGTTATTCTGTCACTCTATTACCTGCTATTACTAAATTCTTATTAAAAATTGTACTAATTGTAAAGTAAATGTACATATTTACAGAAATGAATAAAATATCTTACTGATATTTTTCTTATTATTCTATTAGTTAAAATTGTGCAATAAAACCCGTGCAATAATAGTATATTATGACACTAGTGCATAATCAAGCTTTTAAAGCACGAGTAACATTCGCGTCGTGGCTTTAACGTGACGAGTGCTTTAAAAGCTAATTATGCACTGTGTCATACGATATTTTTTAGTATAAATGCAACAATAATAAATCAATAATTCCAATACATATTATCGAGTG
Source organism: Amphimallon solstitiale (assembly GCA_963170755.1). Classification (NCBI taxonomy): domain Eukaryota; kingdom Metazoa; phylum Arthropoda; class Insecta; order Coleoptera; family Scarabaeidae; genus Amphimallon; species Amphimallon solstitiale. The sequence continues at coordinate 61,756,026 of OY720680.1, forward strand.
ACATGTACCTATATGTCATTTGACATTTCCTGACATTTCAATGGACTATTAAACGCTTGGGATTGGCTGTTACCAAGCAACCTTTATACGCACGCCGTGCGATAAAGGACCGATTATGCACGCTTATGGGTGTGCTTTGATTGGTTTATGATGCATGCATACTAAAAAAACTTTTATTGCACGGGTTCAATAAATGCTAACTTTTTACCCTAAAAATCATGCAAAAAGCTATCACTTTTTACATGATCGTAGATAAACAGATTTATTTTAAGTTGGTCACATTGCAACAGAAATGGGGATGTCAATATGACATTCTGTAAGCAAGTTTGAGGTTTTTATATTGAAATTCATTGTAAGATTTGATATTTTTAATTAATCTTTGAAATAGTACAACTATTATAAACATTTATATTAACGTTTGAATTATCTTTCGAAGTGATAGTGATACCGTGTGCAGTAGAAACATTCTGTTGAAAATTATCAAAAATGTGTCAATTTTAAATTAACTTGTCAATTTAAATCTTGTGCCAAACCAAGGTGACAACCGCCACAAAATTTCCCTTGATTATCAAATTTTTCTCGTTTTGCTTTTACAAAAAGAGAAATTTTAAAAGTAATTGCAAAAAATAGCATAAAAGACACGTTTCATTTGACATTAAAGCACTCATTCAGTTAAGAAACTCGTGGCTACGCCACTCGTTTCTTAAACTCTGAATTCGTACTTTGAAACGTCAAAATGAAACTTGTCCTTTAATATACTATAATGTTAGATATAATTTTGCTACATTTTATGTATCTTCATTTTCTCAAGTGTTGTAGTTATTGGTTGTAAGATTATTTTATTTTTCTTGCGATTTTAATTTTATAGATAGATACAGTAAACGCCAAGTTAGATGGCGAGCGGCAGGAGTGCGCCGTAGTCGTTTTTAAAAACGTGTACGCCCACTTACTGAAGTACAGTAAACGCCAAATTAGATGGCGAGCGTGGGGATGCGTCTTAGTCGTTTTTAAAAACGCGTACGCCCACTTACTGAATTAGTAGTTAAGCTATATTTGTCCCACTATTTCTGATGCTGGGTGGACTTATTCCCACCGCCCACCATCTAATTTGGCGTTACGGTAGATAGGTACATATTTTATTAGTTTGATATATCTGCATTTTGAATAGTAATCCATGAATTGACATCTCCCTGCAGCTTTACGCCAATTACTCGCTGGTCTATCGGCTGTATGTGGTTAGATGTCTCATAGTGGCACCAGATCTCTAAAATACTTTATTGTATGATATTTAATATGTCTCACTGGCAGGTATTAAGGCATAAAGTATATAGTTTTCTTTTTTAAAATCCCCAGTATGCAGAGCCTTGCATTATTTATGTAGTTTAATATTTTTTCAATAATTATAATAATTATCCTGTATGACAGAATACTGAATCTGACATAATTTGAGATTACAGTATATTGAACTTGTAGTTTTGTCACTTTGCTTAAAAATAGAAGAAATTAAATAATCTAGCAGCAAAATTTCGCCTGAACTTTTCCAATATTGCCACGTTGTTAACTTCGACAATAAATTTACAGAAAAAAAATATTTGCAAATCTAGGATTAGGATTGTGTCACATGGGCCTTATACATAATACTTAATAGTAACCTGACTCATTCTTTTTATCTTCATCAGTATTCTGTTGTTGAATATACGCGATATCAAAAGAATATTATCTCTTGTTCTAATATACATATTAATATTTTGTAAACGTTTACAGATATTTTCAATGTCATAATTTCGAATTTTATAATTTAAGTCTGTCAATTTAGGGAATCTGATAAAATTTATAAAATATTAGTTATATATAAAATCTATTTAATATAATAAAGATATACCTATGACTAACTTAAGGGCAAAAGCATGACAAACAATGGTCGCATTCAGAAGACTCAACTGTTGTAGATTTGTACAGGAAATGTCAGCTGGATATTTACACTACATCGAATTACGTGAAGATTACATCGACTATTTTATGGAAAGCCTGAGTTTTTGTAGAGCTTTTCTAATCGCTACGTACCGGTAACATATTCAGTAAACATGGTGGACGAAGACTGACTAGAAACTTCTAATGGTTGAGAGAATTTGAAAGTATTCGATTCTGGCAATAATATTAAATTGTAGATATTTTCCACAAGCATACTGTAAACAAACAACGTCCATTAAGTAACTTGCATTTGAAAGTATTGGTAATAAGTAGTGAAATCATCTAACAACTGAATTTTTAATTATGATCAGCTGTTTTGTTGGTTCGAAGTAATTTCTTCTGCTGAATGTATAGATAAGTTATACATAGTAGACATATCTCTCTTATTGCTTTCAGGTACTAAATTAAATGGCGGAGAATCTTGAAATTATGTATAGGACAATACTTCCATTCAAAATTAATTGCTTTATTTTCAAATGTTTTTTTGTATTGATGCATATACACACCTATTTTAAAGAATAATTAAACTATATTTAAGCGACGAACAATGTCCGTTAACGTAATCTAAAAGTAAACTCATACATTTACAAAATGCCCTCAATTCAATATTCTTAGTTGCAGTCAATAGATCAGAATATTACTTCCAAAAATCCAATAGTCTTTATTCAAAAAAAAGAAAATAGATAAATACCATAAAATACTATACACAAAGCAAACACCAGAACTAACCACTTGCGTTTTATACTCTTATTATCTTATATTTTTCCATTTCATTTTGTTTTCCGCATTTTCCTACCAATTTTTAACACCTATAGTATCGAGATATTTCATCACCTCAGTCCATGATGGTCTTTCTTTTCTGATTTTACTATATGTTCTCTATTTCACCATTTAGCAAGTATTTACATATTCTCCTGCTTCCATACATACCTCATTCTATTACTATTTCTCTTTTGATTACAGTGTTCTTCATTAGTCAGTCTTTTGTATTCACCTTCTGATTTTTTTGTCACTGCTTACATTTTTTATTTTCTTCTTCCTAGCTACTGCTTCTTTCTCATTGTTATAGTTTTTGCTGTAAAAATTGCACGTGTATTTTTTTTTAATACAGCATGACACATGATAATAATGCGTGAACGTTTTTAGGGAATAGTGGCTCGCGTAAGATTCTTTGAATTGGACAGTATAGCATTGACTGCAACATCGCAAAATACTTTACTGCCAGTTGTTTTATAAGAAAATGTTGGCACTATTAAACTTCAACTGCAATAGAAACAAAATTAACCAAATGAATGAAAGTAACACTAATAATTACAAATTAGTAAATTAAAAGTCATGAAAACTTTCACTTAAATACAACAAAATATTAAGTAAATGAAAATTTATTCGAAACTGGTCAGTTTAAAGTCAAGTGAACTACATCAGTTAATTAATTAAACAACAGATAAAGACGGTAAAGTATAGGTAGCTAATTTAGTAATCTACAGACAAGTACTACACAGAACTATCTAGTGAAGTTTGCAAGTACTAAATACTATATATACAATGGTTTAATTTAAGTTACACTTCTGTGGCTGAATGCGACCAATATTAGTTTTTCCTCATGGTCGACTTGATTAAACTGCGCAGGTGTAAATTTATTGGGCAAAGAGCGGAGGTGGGATTATGGTGGAATATTTGTTAAATTAGTATGTTTTACACAGGTTATTTACCGCTACATTTTAGCTAATATCATTGCTTTGGATAGAGCATGCGTAGTAAACACAAAGTTTCCTTAAGAAAAGGCTAGTGTGACATATGCAATGGTAATTCAGCTATTGGATTTAAAAAAAAAAAACGTCGTTTCAAGCAAAACAAAATTTATTTCTAGACGTGGTACACCTGTAACTCAATAAATTTTGGCCGACTTTCTCCTAAAATTTTAAACTGCCAAAAAACAACTTGTCTAAACCTGAAAAATACTGGTTTACAGTGTCTTATATCTCGGCATTTGACCCATATTTTTCTCCTGGAAATTTTTTCAAATTGGGGATTAGAAAAAAGTCGTTCGAGCTAGATCTGACGAATAGGGTAGGTGAGAAGGCAAATTTAATTCCTCGAAAGTCTTTGCATGAAACAGTTAAATCAAAGATTTATTGTGGGACTATTTGTTAAATGATGCTGATCAATAAAATCATGTAATTCTAATTTAAATGAATAGTGCTTATTTTAATCACTACTTTATATTCGGGGTTTACTAGTATCATTCACACAATTATGTATTTGAAAATATAATTATTTCACTTTATAATTAATATATGTAACTTATTTGCAGTTGTAAATAAATGTTTGTATTTGAAGAAGTAGTTCTAAGTTATGAATATATTCACATACATACACACACACATATGCACCAACACTATTACGAAACAGTATTAGTTTACCTTTCGTTAATTATAGTTTTTCATATTCATATGAAAGTAGCGTTCTTAAGCAGTTAACATTCTTCTTCTCCATGTGTTCAGTTATGATTAATCATAAACTCAATTATGTTTCATAATATTTCATTCTATGTAATCTGTGATATTCCATCAGTGAAGGAAAAAGTGTCGTTATGTACCTATTTAGAAACTGTGCAAATGTTAGCGAAAATTAATATGTAGGAGCTGTCTATTTTTTAGTTTCTTTTTCCTCTAATATGTATATTTTTGTAAAATGTGTAAATATCTGTGTAAAACTAAACTACCTTGTTTTTTTATAAAAATAAATTATGATTTTTTGAAATAAAACTGCTTGTGTTTTTATTTTTTTCTAATTACAGTGTTACTTTGTTTTTTATTATCCCCTTCCAACTGGTTTTCTTGAGAACATTGCATGCGCTTATTTGACTATTGTCATTTTGCTTATTGCAACATAAACTTGAGAGAATATGGAATTATTTTTGCTTTCAGGGATAAACAACTCTACGGATTTCGTGTAATATAAAGATGTACATTTTGTAATAAAATTGTTAAACAGTTTTATGGGATTTTAATGTTTTGCTATCGAATCTTTCTTTATATTTTCTCCATTGGTTCATATTAACGACAAAATATTGCCGACTTTGTAGCTTCCCTATTTATAGGGGTTATCTACCAGTACACCTTTCAGGGAAGTACCACGGTCGCAAGTCGGCTTTGGGGTGGTTCTTCAGTGACCTGCCATCTTTGCTTACTTAAATTATTGGGTGCAAGACACTTTTAAGCATGCAAGTATCAATTCCCCAAGCTTAATATAAATTTATAAAAAACGTATGTGTTGATGTATTAATTATAGTTAAATTATATGGGATATATTTTACACATAAAAAAATTAAATATTTCTCTACTTGACTAGAATTAAATATTTATATTGTATAAACTTAATTCTAATATATTGCTCCAAACCAAATTCAATTATGTTGTACTTTTAAATAAAATATAAACTGCAACGTGTAAAATAATAATATATTTAAGTGAATTGACAAAGCAAACGATAAGATCTATGTTACATAAGTTCGAAAACAACATTAGTGACTAAGAAAGCATATATGACAATTGAATAAAATATTTAAATTCTCTCACTTTTAAAAGTTACTTTAAGAACATTTGAAATTAAATAAAATTCGAGACAACTTATAACTAGCACGAACTTAAACCAATTATCAGTTTTTTGACAAATTATTATTTTTTTGTTGGTTTAGTCATTTGGAGAATGAATAGCACCGCTTGAAGGTTAGTACTTATTGGCGCCGCCGTTATACGAATATCCCTTGAAAAAACTTATTATCTATGTACCTTAAATCGCTTTGGAAAATTCCACAATATATATATATAATATACCGAGGTCGTCATATTTTAATTTCTGATAGGAAAGTAGTAAGTGGAAAAGAGCGCGACGAATTAAACTAAAGATAGACATAAGCGAGGCTGCCACACTGGACATTTGTAAGGCGTGGGGGTCCCCCGCCACTCCGTTGCTCTCCCTCCACTGTTAGCAAGCAGGCATCGCTGCATATGATAAGATCATCTTCTGCATATGATAGAAGTGCAAACCGAAATTAAAATTTGACGCTTACGGTATTTAAAAGAACAGTCGTATCCTTCAAACTTTCTATTAATAGTACGCTGTCGTCGGTCTTAGGATAATTATAACAAAATAAATAAACATGTAATTGTCAGTTTTTATTTTGTTATAATTATCCTAAGACCGACGGCAGCGTACTATTAATATACATATATATATAAAAAAAAAGGAAATAACTCGGATACATGAAATAACAAGAAAGAGAATAATAACAGGTAAATTCCGCTGTAGAACAACCGTAGACACGTGTTTCTGACTATTGGTCGTCATCAGTAGGAGTCTGTCACCTGATGGTCTTCCGTATAGCTTACATCTCCAAGGTTATCCCACCTTATTCCTTGGCTACACCGTACTGATGACGACCAATAGGCAGAAACACGTGTCTACGGTTGCTCTACAGCGGAATTTATCTGTTATTATTCTCTTGTTATTTTATTATTATATATATGGTATCGCAGGTTTTCGCGGGTGTAATGTGTAATCGCGTTGTTTCGGGTTTCTCGTTTATTCCCTCCATCTACACCGCTGGAGGGAATAAACGAGGACGCTCCCCCACCACCGACTCGACGACGCGGCATGAAGAGTGGCACCCACTCCAACGCAACTATACAAATAAATGTCGAAAAACGAATAACACGCAGTCAGACGAAGATCGTTAGAGAGTAACATACGCCTGAAGATGATAAATGAGATTTTATCGAAACGTTGCACCGGTCCTTCTTAGGACGCCAGAACTTCCACGTGGGAAGAAACCCGAAACAACGCGATTACATATATATATATATATATATTTATAGAAAAGAACTAGCGTCATACTTCGATATAGATATAGTTCGAGTGTTTCCAAACAATTTTTAATGATCTAAAAAAATGTTGATACAGAACGGTATATCATTAAATTTAAGACCACATGGTCTAGATAGACGGCATTTTATATGTACAGACTCAAACTTTCATGATAATACTCAGCTGTACCCCGACGCCCGTCTAAAGAACGACTACTACTTGTACATGAAATTTCTATGAATTTAAAATTTGGAAACACCACAAATGTTAAAACGCTACAATGTTTTACATAATTCACTTCAGGCAGAATACTTAATTCTTATACATTTTATAAAAAATTGTACAATACATATAATCAGTAATAATGACAAGGGTAAGAAAATTAACTTCATCGAAGAGTTTGACCTGCCAAGGGACTTGTCATCTTTGTATATACATACCTGCCCTCTTAGCTCAGTTTTATCGCTTCTAATACGGGACGATGTAGCAAGATCCAACCTTGTAAATGACTGCTTTTACGTAAACTGAGGTAATTAGTAACAGGTGTCTGTAATTGACTTACGCAATGCGATTTAGAAATTTTCATGTTTTAATTTGGCAACGTCTCCCTTCATTTGTTCCGCCCGATACAAAGATTATAAAGTAAACATCCTTTTATAATGATGATAATGTACTATGGTGGACTCCCCAAGGTGGACACCTAATGTACCCTGTGTAACAAGTACTTAATACATTACATTGGTATAAGTCAAAGTGACACAACTGACTGAAACGCCACTAATTGAAACCATATTTACAATACATAAAAATAAAAAAAATACTATAGCAACTAAAAGGTGTCCACTTTAAAAAGTCCACCGTTGTACATATGTCGATAATTTTAAAAATCGCTGCTAATAATAGTTATTTATTATACAAGGGAAAAAAGTATTAGATTTTAGCTCTAGAGCTAAAATCTAATTTTTTTCCCGTGTATAATACACTATTTTTTTCTATGATGGGAAAAACGGCGATTGAATATTGAAAAAATCACGTAAATACTATATATTGAAGTCAGAAAATCAATCGATGTGACATTTCAAGTGGCATTACACCTGCGTTGCTAATGGAAACCTGTAAAATAACCAAATATCTGTCAATTTAAGCGGGCAAAAAGTAAGCACTTTTTTCCCCAGGAAGAAAGTGAGTACTTTTTTCCCGGGTTGATAAAGTGACATTTTATTACCTGTCAAGTTTTCCTGTCACAGAAAAAAAACCTTTAAACTGCACTTTTGGGGTTCTAATGTAAAATTTGACAATCTGAATTAAAGCAAGGGTGGATATTGTAAAATATAAAAATCACTTAAAATGCAAATGGCGTATACGTCTATCAATTAAGTTTCTAGTAATTGAGTAAGCAAAATGAATATTAGCTTACTCTAAACCATTGAGAAAGAATAGGTAGGGAGACGACGTCACGTGATCACACCGGGTACAGGTACGTCATATTGATGATAACACACTTACGTCAAACAGAGAGTGTTAGTAAAAAGTGGAGTGTTTGTTGAGTGCATCGTGTATTAGAGTTATATAATAAGTTAAATATTAAAAGACATTATGGTTTCTTGTGCTCTACGTAGCTGCAACAGCAGAGACGGCGTTGATAAGAAGAATTCGTCTGAAATGACATTTCGTAGGTTAGTGTAAACATGACAGATGTGGGATGACAGATTATATATATAGATATATTTTGAGTAGTCCGGACTAGGTGAGGCAGCCATATTTGTGCCACACTTAGCCCCGCCCAATGCTCCCGTTTTGAGAATACAGCAAAGATGCTTTACAGCGTCTCCATAGTATTTTTCCTCAATGCTCTAAACACTCTAAATATTGGTTCAATAATCGGTTTAAGTGAAACAGCAAAAAGTAGGAATTGCTTAAACTGTAACGTCATAATTGTTTATATGATGTAGAAACTAATGACATGTGCATTTAATGACATGTAGAATGAATTAACATGTCCTATATACAGGGTGTTCCTAAATATCATGTACATAAGGAAGGGGGTAACTATTTGGTTTATTTTGTGCCTAAAATTTCATATAAACATAGATCTGCAAACGCTTCGTTACCAATATGCAGGGTGTTGAAATTTCAAGAATTTTTCACTTTTTACTGTATAGCTCCTGCAGTTTTTTTACGATTTCTAATGTCAATTGTCAAATTAATAAACTCAAGTGATTATCTGAATAAAGCCAGAGCCTGCTAGACCATTTTAAAAAATTTAATTTTCTCTGGCGAATTACAGAAAATTGTTTTCTATTTTTTTCTCGATAACGGTCAGAGATAAGAAAAAAATATAAGAGATCAAAAAGTTTCTAAACAAGACAGAAAATTTATTGCGTATTATAGAATCTAGCAGTGGCGCATCGCAAAAAAGTTCAGGGTGAGAAAAGAGGGCATGGACCCCGAAAAAATTATTACCCTGTAGATTTACATAATCATTTGGCATGGCTAATGATGCAGGCCTTATAGCGTAACCTACCTTCCAAATTTGAACAAAATATCTTGTTTAGGCCAAGCCAAAATTAACAATAATTATTTGTAATAATTTCACAATCTTGTAAAATGCAATTTATATCGCACAGTGTAGGTATTATTCGAAAACGCCGAACAATTATAAAACATACTAAGGTTTAACTATTTGAACATAAATGCATTATTTGTGTACCAGACGTATTCTCTCACGATCATAAATCATGTAAAAACACTCGATTTTAAGTGGTGTATTTCTTTTAATATTAATATCTTATTTTTGCGTGCTCGCATATGCAGCTGTACAAACAAGAGATGTGGGAATTCGTGAAATGAACACACATATTTATTAAAATTATTAACATTTTGAAAGTGAAACAAGACGGTCGATAGCATTTAAAAAAGGGTACATTTGAGTTCACGAAATTCTATTCCTTTCGGTAGCAACGAAATTAATACCTACAAATCGCGATTTGTCTGTTTTATTATTTGTTAATCATAAGAAATTAATTCAACGTTATCTGTATATTTAAAATAAAGTATCAATTCAACAAGGATAAACTGTTTGTGTAAGTGTTTCCTAACCACGACAAATACATGGTGTATACCCAAAGTTATACTGGTCCTTCGAGAAATAAAAAACAAGAAACGAGCCACCACTAAAAGCATCAGTGGAACCGTTAAAGACTGTCAGGTCGCAACATTTGGTCCTATTCGAGCCGGATTCAGCTACTCCATTTCAACAAAGAAAGAAAATAACACAGGTTAGTGGCATTTCATAAGTTTCCTTATAGTTGATCCTTTCATAACATATTCAGATCCTCATTTATCCCATAACAATGGCAAATATAGAAACAGAAATCAAAGAATTAAAATTAAAACGTACTGCATTAAAGTCCAGTCTTACCAAATTTAGTAACTATGTGAATGACATCAAAATCGAGTCAAACTACCAAACACAATTAAAAATACGGCTAGGTAAATTATCAAATTTCCTTAATCAATTTTCTGAGATTCAAACCAAGATTAGTGTGCGAGAAGAGGAGGATAACTTTGATAACGAAGTAGATCCTGTTGAAGAAAAGTATTTCAACATTATCACAAAAGCTCAAGAACTACTTGAAAGCAAACCACAATCGGAATCATCAGAAAGGCAACTCAATATAAAGGATCAAATCAATTTACCGAAAATTTCATTGCCTCAATTTCACGGCGCAATCGAAGAATGGTTTTCATTTCAAGAAACATTCAAGTCTATTATACATAACAACGAACAACTTACGGATACACAAAAATTCATTTATTTAAAATCATGTATTCACAAAGATGCGGCAAACATTATCGAATCATTAGATACTACAGCGGATAACTATTCAATAGCATGGGATATGTTAGTTGAGCGATATAACAACAGAAAACTAGTAATTCAGAGGCACATAAAGGCTATTCATGAGTTACCTAACATAGGAAAAGAAAACAGCTATCTTTTACGAAAATTAGTAGATGGCGCACTTAAACACATGCGTGCACTCAAAGCATTAGGCAGACCAACGGAACATTGGGATGATATATTAATTTATATTATTACAAACAAATTAGATAACCTAACATGTAGAGAGTGGGAGTCAAATGTAGATATAGATGTAGTACCAACATTTAAACAATTAACAGAATTTCTTATCCGTAAATGCAACACATTAGAAGCAATATCTAAGCCAATCACTACACATAATAAGCCCTGTAAAAATGTATCAGTACACGTAACAGCGCAATCAGCCAGCTGTGCTATGTGCAATGAAAATCATTTAATATATTATTGTAAGCGACTATTAAATATGCAACCAGAAGAAAGAATGAAGAAAATTAAGTCATTACAGTTATGCATAAATTGTCTTAAACCAAATCATTCAGTTTTTCAATGCACCGCATCATCTTGTAAAAAATGCAACGGTAAACATAATACGTTGTTACATATTACGCAGCAGACAAGTAATAATCCACCAGCGCAGCAGCCAAAATATAAGCCACCATTGCCGGTAAACGATGCATCGTCCTCAAGAGACGTGATTTCGTCAAGCTTATCTAATTATTCCAATAAAAATACCACGCAAGTATTATTGTCAACAGCAGTAGTGGATATTAGGGATAAATTTGGAAATTACATCGAATGTCGCGCACTACTAGATTCAGGATCACAATCAAGCTTTATTAGCGAAACATTAGCTGAAAAATTACAGTTGCACAAACAATCCACCAATATATCACTAATAGGGGTGAATCAAGCAAAATCCGTCGTGAATGAAAGCATGCAAATCAATTTAAAATCTAGATTCTGTCAATTCACAACTAGTATAAATTGTTTGATACTAAAGAACATTACACAACCTCTTCCGGTATTATCTATTGAAAGAAAATTAATCCCTATACCTAAAAACCTAAAACTGGCGGATCCTGATTTCAATACTACAAATACAATAGATTTATTAATAGGCGCGGAATTATTTTGGAGTTTATTATGTGTCGGGCAAATTAAGCCAAACAAAACAACGCTTTGTATGCAAAAAACTCTGCTGGGATGGATTATATCGGGTGCAGCACCTAATGCAAATTTATCACATACACACATTATTTGCAATTTCGTAATGCGAAATAGCATTAATGAACAACTGACAAAATTTTGGGAAATAGAAGAAGTCATTTCAAAGAATTCATTGAACATTGAAGAAAAGAAGTGTGAGACACATTTCATAAATACTTATCAAAGAGACGAAACCGGTCGAATTGTTGTAGAATTGCCTATGCGCGAAGGGAATCAATTAAAGTTAGGGAATTCAAGGGATGTCGCATTGAAAAGATTTTACACGGTAGAAAGCAAATTACAAAAACAACCGCTACTCAAGGCACAGTACACCGCATTCATGCAAGAATATGAAACGTTAAATCATATGCGTTTAGTCCGTGACCCTTCTCACAAAGAACCACGGACTGACTTTTACTTGCCACATCATGCTGTAATAAAGGAAGATAGCATGACTACAAAACTAAGGGTAGTATTTGACGGATCAGCAAAATCGAGTACCGGAGTTTCCTTAAATGACATTTTAATGGTGGGACCCAGTGTTCAACAAGATCTGTTCTCCATCATCTGTCGTTTTCGCACACATCCCATTGTAATCACAGCCGATATCGAAAAAATGTATCGTCAGATAAAGGTGAACGAAAAGCACCATAGTCTACAAAGAATACTTTGGAGAACTAATATACATGAAGCAGTAAAAACGTACGAGCTAACTACTGTTAGTTATGGAACGGCCAGTGCTGCCTTTTTGGCAACACGCGCTCTAAAACAAGTGGCATTAGAAGAATCCTCGCAGTATCCATTAGGTGCATCAATTATTCAGCGGGACTTCTATGTTGACGACCTACTAACAGGAGCATCAACAATCGAAGACGCCAAGGAGTTAATCCATCAAGTAAACAAGATCCTGCTAAAGGGCGGATTTACTCTACGAAAATGGGCTTCAAATACTCCTGAAATATTAAAGGATATCTTTCACGAAGCAGAAGATACATTGCTAACACTATCAATGGAGTGTACAATTAAAACACTCGGATTGCAGTGGAGTTCAACATCTGATACATTGCAATACAAAATCTCAGCCTCAATGGATGGAAACATAACGAAGAGGTTAATTTTATCATGCATATCTCAAATTTTCGACCCTCTTGGTCTATTGGGACCTCTAATTATCAGGGGGAAATTAATGATGCAAATTTGGTGGCAACTTCAGATTGAATGGGATGAATCAGTACCTATGAATATACACACGGCCTGGTTAGAATACAAACAAGATTTACAAGAAGCAAAGAAAATCAAGGTTCCACGATATGTTGTGAATCAACGCACCTATAATGCATTAGAGTTGCACGGTTTTAGTGACGCTAGTGAAAACGCTTATGGAGCATGTATATATATACGCTCAATTACACGGGAACACGTAACATCTAATCTGTTATGTTCAAAATCTCGGGTCGCTCCTTTAAAGGGCATAACGATACCACGACTAGAACTATGTGCTGCCGTATTACTCTCGAATTTAATGGACAAGGTAAAAAACATATTGTCCATTCCGATTCATCAAGTATTCTATTGGACAGACTCCACAATAGTTCTTGCCTGGATAAGAGCTACTTCAAAAACCTGGAAAACATTTGTAGCAAATCGAGTAAACGAGATACAGGAATTAACGAATATAAATGAATGGCATCACGTGGGAACAACGGAAAATCCTTCGGATCTAGTTTCACGAGGTTCTTCAACAGGGGAATTAATCACTAATGATCTTTGGTGGATGGGACCTTCCTGGCTGAACAAGTATGAAGAACTGCCAACAAATGCGTTCACCCAAGAAACCATAGTTGACATTCCGGAAGTTCGAACTAAGGTCATAAGTAATACAGCAACAATTCAACAACCATTTGACATATTTACAAGATATTCAAACTTGCACACATTACACAGAATAACTGCTTATTGCCTTAGATTCGTGAATAATGTGCGAGCTAAGTGTACACTCAGTCACTCAAATGCAAGCTATGGCGTTTTAACGGTTAGCGAATTAGAACTCGCCAAAGCACGGTTACTACAGAACTTACAGCAATCATGCTTTGGCAGTGAATACTTAGACTTATTGAAGGGTGTTGCTGTTAATAAGAAAAGCAAATTGCTGTGTCTAAATCCATTTTTGGATGAAAGCAAGCTAATCAGAGTCGGTGGTAGATTGCGCAAGGCTGACTTGTCCTTCTCTAAGAAACACCCCTTGATACTACCTAGCAATCACATTTATACAAATTTGATTATCAAGCATACACATGAACGCCAACTGCATGCGGGGATACATGGAACGTTAGCAGCTGTTCGAGACACCTATTGGCCGCTTGCAGGAAAAAACTCAGTCAAACGAGTCTTAAGAAAATGCATTGCGTGTTTCAAGGTAAAACCAAACACGTATCAATACATCATGTCTGACCTACCCCAAACACGTGTACAAGAATCTCGACCATTCATCAATACTGGTGTCGACTATGCTGGTCCATTATTGATACGAGAATCACGTAGAAGAGGAAGTAAACAGATTAAGGCATACATTGCATTATTTATATGTTTAGCAAGTAAAGCTGTACATATCGAAGTTGTCTCAGATTTAACGACGGATGCATTCCTAAATGCTTTGAAAAGAATGATTGCGCGTCGTGGTAAAATTACTAATATATATTCTGACAATGCTACAAACTTTATTGGCGCCGATCGAGAGTTACAGACATTATACACAATTTTCCAAGGTCAAACAAACAAAGGCCTGTATGATTTCCTATCAGCACACCAAATCAAATGGAACTTTATTCCTCCACGATCACCGCATTTCGGTGGCATTTGGGAAGCTGGAATTAAGTCACTCAAATATCATTTAAGACGTACAGCCGGAAATGCAGTTTTGACTTTTGAGGAACTTACTACATTGTTAGTACAAATTGAGGCCGTTCTTAATTCTCGCCCTATATGTCCTATGTCATCCGATCCTACTGATTTGTGTTACCTAACTCCTGGTCATTTTCTCATTGGAATGCCATTAACTTCTTACGTAGAACCCACCATCACACATTTAAAAATCAATCAGCTGTCAAGGTATCAGCTTATTGAGAGCATTAAACAACATTTTTGGTCACGCTGGTCCAGGGAATATTTGCACAGCCTACAAACCAGAACGAAGTGGAAGGATAATCAAGACCGACAAATACAGCTTAATGACCTAGTTCTCATCAAGGACGACAACCGACCCCCATTGCAATGGACTACGGGCCGCGTTCAAAAACTACTTCCTGGTGATGATGGTGTTGTGAGATGTGTGACAATTAAAACTTCTAAGGGTGAATATACGCGAGCAACATCACGTTTATGTATTTTACCTGTCTACGAATAGTATCACGCGAGGCATTGGGTAGTACTTAGTGTGATTTTAGGGACCCTTAAGTATAGTAATACAATTTAAATTCTAAGTACAAGCCACTATAAAGTTTTCACTTAATGTTGATTGAAAGTCAGGGCTTTCAAGGCGGCCGGCATGTTTAGGCCAAGCCAAAATTTAACAATAATTATTTGTAATAATTTCACAATCTTGTAAAATGCAATTTATATCGCACAGTGTAGGTATTATTCGAAAACGCCGAACAATTATAAAACATACTAAGGTTTAACTATTTGAACATAAATGCATTATTTGTGTACCAGACGTATTCTCTCACGATCATAAATCATGTAAAAACACTCGATTTTAAGTGGTGTATTTCTTTTAATATTAATATCTTATTTTTGCTTGCTCGCATATGCAGCTGTACAAACAAGAGATGTGGGAATTCGTGAAATGAACACACATATTTATTAAAATTATTAACATTTTGAAAGTGAAACAAGACGGTCGATAGCATTTAAAAAAGGGTACATTTGAGTTCACGAAATTCTATTCCTTTCGGTAGCAACGAAATTAATACCTACAAATCGCGATTTGTCTGTTTTATTATTTGTTAATCATAAGAAATTAATTCAACGTTATCTGTATATTTAAAATAAAGTATCTATTCAACAAGGATAAACTGTTTGTGTAAGTGTTTCCTAACCACGACAAATACATGGTGTATACCCAAAGTTATACTGGTCCTTCGAGAAATAAAAAACAAGAAACGAGCCACCACTAAAAGCATCAGTGGAACCGTTAAAGACTGTCAGGTCGCAACATATCTCAAAAACTGCAGGAGCTATACAGTAAAAAGTGAAAAATTCTTGAAATTTCAACACCCTGCATATTGGTAACGAAGCGTTTGCAGACCTATGTTTATATGAAATTTTAGGCACAAAATAAACCAAATAGTTACCCCCTTCCTTATGTACATGATATTTAGGAACACCTTGTATAGCAAGTTTTGTGCTTGCTGAATAGGCTTCGGAATCGTGGCGATACCTCAACATTTGTTATACTTTCAGCTGTCAGTTTTGTTGAATTGTAAGTACCTAAAATAAACAATAATAATACTGCACAACAGTTAAGTTTGGGTCTGGTAAAGGATAGTAATTATAAATCGACAGTTTTGACTCCTGACACATCGAAGAATGAGTGCTCTTTGAGATGCCTTATTAAAGTAATTTATTTGGCGACGAGAAGGTACTTACAGAAATAAAATAAACTAACAAATTATACGATCATGTTTTGTTATTTATGGCTCTAGCTCGCAGGAAGTCTAATTGAATTGTAAATTATCCTATAAAAATAGAATTACCGAACAGATGCAGTAGCAACATTGCGTTTTTGTAATAGCTTAAACGGGCAAATGCGCTGTTGCTACTGCATCTATTCGATAATTCTACGATCATTTTTGGCGTTACCTACATGATACTCTAGGAGGTATTTCATATTGAGTAAAGATTTATTGTTTCTCAACATGATCTTTCAGATTGACTTGTGGAGTATAGAAATTGAAATTCTTTGATCAACATGAGCTTGCAGATTTAAATGTTAGTGTTTTTTTTTGTTGATAAAATTAATAGTTGTAAAGGAATAAATTATTACCGAGGTCAATAAATAGTTAATGCAAATGGACTATTCAGAATCACTTGCAAGAGATGAATTAGTAAAGAGAATAATATGTCCCATATTACTTTATGTATAAGATAGGCCCACGATATGAGAATAAAGAAAAGTATTTCAAATATAAGTGGCTTTTCCATGTAAAAGAAGAATATCAATTTAATTGAAAAGTATTTTGGTTGTAGTCAAAAATAAATATAGAATTTTATACAATTATGTTGGTATCTTAGTCGTCTCGGTGCCGAGCGCTACTGATTATTTTTTAGTTTCAGCTTTATGTAATAGAGGGCGCGCCAATGTAATAAATTATTTGCGTACTATTTAGATAACCAACTTTACTTCAACATGAGCATTGCATTGACCGAACTGAACAGTTTTCGGACAGCTGTTGTATGTATCATACGTCGGTGCGAGAGACCTAACCTTAACGTGCCGTGTTGTAAAGACCGTGTGACAGTTCTAAGTGTTGTGTTTTTAACTGAAACTCCAGACTATTCGACGTCATTTGAGTAACTGATTAATGAGAGGCACCAACCAATGTAAGTACTTCAATTTCTTAATTTGTTTGTACAGCCGAATTGTTTAGATAATCTTCCTGTTCGTCTTGATATGTCTTAACTCGCATACTTGACTTACGGTTTCCTATGTACCGTATTATTTACTTATAACAGTGTTGTGTTATAAACCTATTTAGAGCAATTAGGTACCTACTCGTATTATTGAGCTCATCAATAGCCGGCTTATGAGTAACGTTAATGTAATAACACCTAATGAATTTCGTGCGAAAGTTCACAACGTAAAAAGTGAATGAGAATTACAAGAAAATTTAATTGTCATGCCAATAAAAACTGAAAGTAAGCAAAAGTGTACTTATGTAAGAAACAATTAAAGTCAATATGTGAGGTCATGAAAGTTTTGTGTGTTAATAAGTTACTTATCTTTATATTTGATTTTTAATATCTGTTTATCAATAAAAGTATCTTTAATTTAATGGAAAGGTTTTACCTAGGTATTTTCTTAATGAGAACTTTTATTTAGTAACGAAGTTTCCCAGTTTTTATAAAACCTGCATTAATAACACATTCAAAGTGCCAGAGAAGACTTCTGTTGTATTAAAATCACGCTCCAATTTAATATTCCTTTTTCACTTGAATCTTTTTTGTGTACCTTGAAAAGCAATATACTTTTAATTATTTAAACGATTCCTTAGCATGTACATACAGTGTGATGCAATGTATATAGTCTTATTTATTGTTGTTTAGTTTTAGAGAATGACTCATATGGAAACATGTAGGTAACTAAGAATCACTAATTGCGTTAAACGTATTAATAAACATAATTAGATTATAGTTAATTAGTTTGATTAAATTCATACCACATGGATTACAGATCTTATCTCGTTGTTAGTTTGTTTTAGTAATACATACACTGTAACTTAACAGTTTATTTTACTATATAAATTTACATCACATATTGTGATTTATCAGAGAAATGTAATTATTCAACAAAATGGTATAGGCACTATCTATCCAGCAAATAGGTATATAAAATACTTATTTTTTCGCTGGGAGTAATATTGTTTTTGTACGCTTTTTTTGGTCGTGCTTACCTATCTACATATATTTAGCGATTGAGCGTTTCATGGAATTATACGGAATTAGTATTTATTCTTTTTTACGAAACATATTAAATAGTATAATGTTCAAGTCTGAATATTCGTTTGACATTATTTCTGCCAGTATTTGAAGTAGGAACTTCTTCCGGAATATTATACCATTTATATTTGATTAAATATGTATTTGAAGCGCCGAAGATTGTCGTTCTTCTAAGTACATAGGGATACTTCTAAATTCCACATGAAATGTTTCCAATCAACGAGTAGGTACTTTGAGGATGTTCAATTGCTGTGATACTTGCAAAAGTACAGTTTTGTCATGAAAATATTGGTAAACAACTTAAAAGTACAACACATAAAAAATATGCAATCAAGATTATGCAATTTGAAATTTACTGCCTCCTAATTCTATCTAAAAAAATTAACGAATAACAATGGTCCTAACATTATCCTTGCGGCACATCTACAGGTAGGTATCCAGAAAGTGCTTTCGATCAACACGAATCTTGACAAATTGTAATCTATGCACCAAATGCGATACATTTTAATAATAAATACAGTCTTTATTCAATAAATACATTGTAAATGTGTTGAATACGTCAAATATAAATGCTATGTATAATTAATCACAATAAAAGGATTAAATATATAGCTAGACCACAATTTAAAAATACAAGAATTTTCTTATGTGGTAATGCTCACTCTGGCATTATTAGTCCTAAGTTTTGCCTTATTTCTATCAACTTAAAAATACACATACACGTATATAATACATATAGACATCCAATAAAAGTATTAATAAATAAAAAAAATTACAAAAAAAATCTTACAAAAAATATCATCAACACGATAAAATGTTTTATCTATCAGATACTCCTTCAATTTGGTTTTGAACTTTGTTAAGTGTAGGTTTTTAAATTTTGCGGCAAATTATTGTATGTATTCAAACATCTATACAATCCACTCTTTTGCAGATGTGTTCTCGGGGGTAGCAGATGATAGTGAGCTATCCCTCTGGTATCATGATTGTGCTCTATTTCATAGTACTTAAAAAGTCTACGTAATTTAGTTTTACAAAAACAGCAGATTCGATAAATGTACCTGGCAGAGTAAGTATACGTTATGTTCTAAATATGTATCCGCATGATTCCCAAGATTTTGGATTAAAAATAGGTCTAATACATGATTTTTGAAAGCGAAATATTCTTTCTGCTTCTATTGATTGCATCCAATAGATCACACCATACCGCAGGCATGGTATACATTTATAGCCGCACTCTCACTCACGTTTCGTGAAATTGTGCGCAAACAAAAACAATATTTTCCCAAAGCCGATGCCAGCTCCTGAACATGTGGCCCCCTGGAAAGTTGAGCATTCATGTTCATCCCAAAAAAATTGGTCTCGCGATACTGTATGAGTTACTCCCCACCATGCACTACTTTTAGATTCTCCGCCCCATTAATTGCCAGAAGTTTGTTTGTTGATGTTCAATTTAAGATTGTTTGAACAAAGCCTGGTGTTGGAAACAACCAAACTATCTTTAATCTTTTTTACTAATGCCTCTGATATCACGTGTGACTAAGGAAGAATTCATCAACAAACATTACGACGAGGTTTCCGTGTGCCTCCTAAAGATCGTTAGTATAAAAAACAAACAACAGTAGTCCCAGAATTGAGCCCTGGGGAACACCAAATTTCGACCTAACTTCTTATCCAGTGCTAACGGGTGCCAAAACACACGGTTTCATGTCCGATAAACACAACCCAATCCATTCTAGTCCTACATCCCGAAAACCCAACTTCTCGAGCTTGGAATATAGTATAGCATGATGTAGGTACATAATCGAATGCCTTTGAAAGATCCTTTAAAAGGCAAGTTACTTTTTCTTTGTTATTTACGCCACCGAATATATCTATTATATTAATATGTCTTCTATTAATTGGAATAATGATCTATTTGTAGATCTTAATTTTGTGTATCTATTTTGATTTTAATCAAATCTATAATAAGTTACATCTGTGTAATTTTTATGAATTTCAGTTCATCATTTGAGCACGGGGAATAGGTACTATTAAGTTTTTAATTGTTATGTATGAATAAATAATGAATTTATTGCAGTACATCGTTACCAGTAGCACACACTTTAAAGACATCTTGTGTAATAGAAGACTGGACTTTGGCTTATTTCGAAATACATATGCGATAAGTAAAATTATTAGTAATTGTTCTTAAAGTCGACATATATTTCAATTGTTAACACCAATATTTATCAACCACAATATGAAACCTCTGTAAATTAAAAAAAAATGTCTTGCTTTCTGAGATATTTATTTTCTGTTTTAAGAAACTGGTCGTCTAAACGCGCACGTTAAAGCCATACCTGATAAAACTCGTTTTTTTAATATGCTATTGTTTATACTCATTGACCAATCGGTCTTTTCCATTCTACTCTTACTTTGTGTAGCAAAAATATACAAACGACGTTCAATCCATCTCATATAAATTCAGTTTAAGAGAAAAGGATAATACCATAGATATATAATTTAAAAATGTATGTCTATTTTAGTGTTACCCTATGAATTGAAGTAAGGAAATGTAATCATTTAATCATACTATACTCTTATATGTGGGCTTTAGCACTCCTTTATTATCATAAGAAGTTTGTAATTTAATACATCCTTTTTTAGGCAATCCACGTGCCAATAAAATTTATGAGATTTTAGAATATGTATTGTGATGATGAAAATTTTCGACCTCCAGATTTTTGCAGATGTCAACGTTTTGAAGTCCCCTGACACTAAAAAGTGGTTTTAAAAAAGTCTGTGTCTGTGTGTGTCCGTCTTGTTTCTGTAAGCCACTGGCGGAATATCTCACTTGTCATCCACGCGTTTGAATTACTCTTATATGTCACTGGTAAGGATGCTCCTCGAAAACACCGCGGATTTGTAGATTTTCCTATCTATCAATTTCTATTTGTCTGTACCAAAAATTACCAAAACCGCAATACGCTCTTTTTGCTTTTTTCCCGATCCATGTGATTCATTCTTAAAGACCAATGAATAATTTGGTATAGCTCTAAAATATAATCTGGTTTAAAATCTCTTAAAGCTCTGGTAAGAAAGCTTCATTTCAGTTTTCTGCGACTGGGCTATCAGCATCTTTTATTTCTCCGTGAAGTTTCTTATAGACAGTATTGTTTCTTTTTTTACAACGACTTAACCACCTATCTGTGGGCTTAAAAGTTACGTGTCCTAACTTTGATGCGAAACTTGCTGCTTTCTCCATTAAAATGCCACGAGTGATGGGTGTATTTGGGTTCGCACATTTATAAACCATTGCAAATGGGCATTTTCTACTGCAACGTCCTTTCCATCCAGTCTTTGTTTACGCTTAGCATTTACATTACTGGCACTGTCTTCTTTAATTTTTGCCCGATTTAGTAGAAGTCTGCTTAGTGTAGATTGCGTAATTACAAATTTTACCGCAGCACAACGTTGACTACACGGTGGTATCGTACTTTCTGAACATTTCAGATTTCTCACGAAGACTAAAATTTTGACGCTGCGTTCCTATAGGCATTTTCAAGTATGTTGTACGCACGAAAGAAGCTCAAAAACGTTCACCGCATAATCACCATAACTCGTCATGTCCACTGCAATTTTTCAACACCCGTGATTCCTGAAACAAATAGACGATTTACTCGTTATATACACATGTAACGGAAAGGTCCTTTATTCATTCTTGGGATTCCCAGATCAAATAAACAAAGCTACATACATACAGTATACAGACTGAGTCTTGGCCGATGGGAGGAGCCTCGACCTATAAATCGCGCAGGTTTATAGGTCAGTGCGTGACAGAGAAAGTATCCGGAAAAAAGAAATGATAACATTTGTTCATCATCGCATACATTAGCCGGACGAACGAGTAAATGCAGATAAGAATTTGTAATATACTGAAAGAGATACATATATGTGTAGCGCTTGACAATTTTTCCAGACTGCTCGTGCTTATCCTAATATTATGAGGATTCACTGCGCACCTTGTGGGAGGGGCATCTCATCGGCCAGGTCTCAGCTGTACATACATACATACACATAACCAATACAAGACAAATATAAGACTAATCATCCGAGTTTTCACTTGCGCCTACCTTATACATTTTGCTTTCGTCGTCATACTCGTACTCCTTAAGTTCTAGTTCGCCTCCGTCTGTAAAGTCAAGCAACATAATCATGCTCTAGATTGATATGAAATCAGAAGAGGATGTGAGCTCTGTAGGAGTCTATAAAATTGTCCTCATTGATTTTAACGTGGTTGATTGTTTGCGTATGGTACTTCGTTACGTCCTTATTCTTTCGCTCTTAAGCTTCTTCTGATAATTCACCGATAGGCTATAGAACTACTTTAATAATTGCAGCACCTTAAATAAGAATTCCGCAGGTAAAATCAAAACTTTTTAATTACCTACACTATAATCTTCCATTTCATGGAAAATTCACGCTCTAGCAAGTACTAGCATTTAACTCTTATAGGATTATAGGCAGCCAATGTTACCTGGAAGTAAAAACACCTTCGTAGATAGTAATAGTGCCATTTGAATCCTTAAAGTAACTACTTTCACCTGTAATAATTACTTTTAAATCGACCAAGATGCCTGGGCTCAGGTAATAACAAACACAATTTAAGTTTCGGGCACTAAAATATACTCTATAGAAATATTGTTAATTTTGCAGTTTCTGATAATTAATATCTTTGGCTGGCACAAAGATGAAATAGCAATTCTTGGTGAAAAGTTGTATGATCACACGTACAAATAAATACATAAGTTACAGCATTATCAAAAATATTAACTTTAACACGTTTTGGTCGTTTTTTACCACTGTACGACATGATATAACTTATACAATTATAAGTATTATTTCAATAATTTCATTTCACTGGGCATCCTAATTCTGAAACTCTATTTGCGGTGGTAGATTAGTCCTGTTTGTAATTGTGGTTTTGTCAATTTCGCCAGTTATCGTTTCTGTTAGTAATTTATTACGGGGTCAAGAGAGATACGACAAAGTTTCAACCGTTTGGGAGGATTAATAATTATAACCAGAACTTTGCCACCTAAAACATATGATGTAGCTTATGGGATTAGACAAATTGTAATTATCATTTTATGAAATACATGTAAAATTACATTAAAATTCTGGTAATTGTGCTTAAAGAAGCGGAAGAAAAGTTTTGCGTTTTGTAGTGATTATTATATACGAGGTAGGCGCCATAAATTCTCGGCCTGATATACAAAAAAGAAACGTGGAACAATATAAGAATTTTTCTTTTTCAATGTAATCTCCCCTAACTTCTATACATTTATTACAACGATTAATTAATAATTCGATACCCTTGTACAAATAATCTGAAGTTTTTCCGCCAAAATGTTCTATAACAGCTGCTTGCAACCAAGTTTATTCCACTCTTGCCAAAATTGCCAGACTAATCAAAATCAATAATGATCAAAATAATACATTGGCTTATTGTGATTGTGGATAAACCGTTGTATTGCAATTCGTGTTTCAGCAGCATTCTATCCACTTAAAGAAAGTTGACATTCTTTGCGTAGATAAAAGGCTATCTAAAACACTTATGCAATAAATAACTATTATTGTGACGACCGTTTAGATTAGTTGCATTTTGAGTTTTTATACTTTACAAGCCTTAATAGTATTTTAACTTTAATAATCATAAATGTACTTTGTACCTTTTCTACGTGTCAGTATTAAAGTGTAATTATTTAGTCATTTTTACTTTCTTATACGTAGTATAAGGAAGTATTGTGATGATGAAAATTTTCGACCTCGAGATTTTTGCAATCTTACATTATACTTTTAAAAAATGTCTCTCTACGTGTCAGTATTAAAGTGTAATTATTTAGTCATTTTTACTTTCTTATACGTAGTATAAGGAAGTATTGTGATGATGAAAATTTTCGACCTCGAGATTTTTGCAATCTTACATTATACTTTTAAAAAATCTCTCTCTCTCTCTCCCCCCCCCTCTCTCTCTCTCTCTGTATTTTGGGTGTTATTCTTGTGGCAATTCAATGCAATGGTGCATCCACTTTTGGACTGAGGTAAGTTGGGTTAGATCGCCCTCAGAAATGTGTGGTAGCGTTTTTTCCGTACCTTTTAGAGACACCCTGTATACAGGAATTTTCAATATGAATTAAATAATTATTTGCATCTGTAATAGTTAGGTGATATATTGATTCCATATTATACTATCATACATATTTTATGTATTAATAGACAAATGCTTTTACTTTCTTATACGTAGTATAAGCAAGTATTGTGATGATGAAAATTTTCGACCTCGAGATTTTTGCAGACGTCTACGTTTTGAGGTCCCCTGATATCAAAAAAGTGGTTTTTAAAAATCTCTCTCTCTCTCTCTCTCTCTCTCTCTCTAATTAAATATTGTACTGTATTAGTATATTACATACCCAGGTGGAAAGTGTTTCCTTACTGTCGAGGGGTTAAGTATCTATCTCGAGACAGGAATGAAACTTTTCACCGAGGTTTGTACGTATACTATTTTATTTACAACCTTAATTATTTTATTTATTTGTAATAAAAATTCCGGTGAAAGTTTTGATATATTGAATTGTCACATTTGTGATGTTCTAGCGTAAATGTCAAATAAATGTACGTCTTTTCGGTGAAGAGATTATAAAAGAAATGTTGAGTAGTAAAGTCTTCAAGCACTCCACTCCACTGAAACTGAGGGAAACTGTCCTCCCGTAGCAATCCGGATATCTTAGCTCGAATGAAAAAGGAGAAGAAATCACTATATCATCATATCAGCAATAGCAGGGCGGTCTAATCTACATGGGTTCAAGCTGCCAATAATTCTAATATATCAATTAATTTTATTTACAACCATACAATTAATAATTATTTGTGATAAAAATACCGATAAGGTTTTGACATATCGAGTTGACAGTTTTGTGATTGACATTGAGGTTAAGAAACGAGGGCAGTAATAGAGGGCGGGAAGTAAACGAGGGCAGTAATAAGAGGGCGGGAAGTAAACGTGAACAAAGTCACACTTCCCAACTTTTAAAAAGTCAGAAATGCCAACATTACGCGTATGGTTGTAAATAAACTATTTTCCATTACCACGGAAACTAGTAAATGGTACGCAATTTGATTACAGTGTTGTGATCATGTATAAAACCCTAATTTGTAATAAAATAGATTTTGAATTTTCCGCTACCAAATACATTTTGAAATGCCCGCTATTTGCTTGCTTTCATTGAAAATTGTAATTATTGATGTCAGCGCCATCTATATTTGAAGCAACGTTTTCAACAAATGGTACAGTTTTGTTTCCTCACAAAATTGTAGATGTTGGTCAAAGGATAATCCAAATTTTAGAATTAATGTCCGAAATCAGCGATATCAAAACAGCAGTGTTTGGTACGGAATGTTATTAAACAGAATCATTGGACCCTATTTTTACTTTCTTATACGTAGTATTGTGATGATGAAAATTTTCGACCTCGAGATTTTTGCAGATGTCGACGTTTTGAAGTCCCCTGACACTAAAAAGTGGTTTTAAAAAAGTCTGTGTATGTGTGTGTCTGTGTGTCCGTGTGTGTGTGACCACGATAGCGCTCAAACCGCTGTAGATATCTATTCCAAATTTTGAATTTACGTATATAATCTCCCTCTTGAGAGTTGATTAGTTTTTCAGTAAAATCGGTAGACCGGAAGTAGTAGTTTACTTCAGTAAAAAAATCGAATTTTGCAAATATTTCGTCAATTACTAAGTTTAAACAAATTTATAAAGAATTCAAATGTACTCAAAATTTAATTTGAGAAAAATTGTATTAAAACTTTTTTTCGAAATTCCTACCAGAAGTAGGTCTTTTACTCTTATCGAAAATCAGTTTTTTTCGAATATCCCACAAATCATGCTTTCTAGACAGGTACATTACGAGAATAAAAGTATTTAAAACATAATTTTAAATATCTTTTGTATAAAGAAAATTTCAAAATTCGGACCGGAAGTAACACTTTTACTCTTACCGAATAGCGAATTTTTGCAAATATGTCGTAAATGATGCATTTTGTATATATTTATCAAGAGTGCAAAAGTATTTAGAGTTAGATTTGCAATGTTTTTTGTATAAATGAAATTTCAAAATACGGACCGGAAGTATCACTTTTACTCTTAGCGAGTAGCACTTTTACTTTCTTATACGTAGTATAAGGAAGTATTGTGATGATGAAAATTTTTGACCTCGAGATTTTTGCAGATGTCCACGTTTCGAGGTCCCCTGATACCAAAAAAGTGGTTTTTAAAAAATGTCTGTGTCTGTGTGTCTGTGTGTCTCTGTGTGTGTGTGTGTGTGTGTGTCTGTGTGTGTGTGTGTCTGTGTGTGACCACGATAGCGGTCAAACTGCTGCAGATATCAATTCCAAATTTTGTATTTACGTGTATAATCTGCCTCTTGAGAACTGATTAGATTTTGAGCAAAATCGGCAGACCGGAAGTAGTAGTTTACTTCAGTGAAAAAATCGAAATTTGCAAATATTTCGTCAATTACTAAGTTTAAACAAATTTATAAAGAATTCATATGTACTTAGAATTAAGTTTGAAACAAATTTTCTTAAAAAAGTTTTTTGAAATTCCAACCGGAAGTAGATCTTTTACTCTTATCGAAAATCAGTTTTTTGCGAATATTTCGCAAGTCATGCTTTTAAGACAAGTACGTTACGAGTATAAAAGTATTTAAAACATAATTTTCAATATCTTTTATATAAAAAAAATTTCAAAATTCAGACCGGAAGTACCACTTTTACTCTTATCGAATAGCGATTTTTTGCAAATATGTCGTAAATTATGCATTCTATGTATATTTATGAAGAGTACAAAAGTATTTAGAGTTGGATTTGGAATATTTTTTGTATAAATGAAATTTCAAAATTCGGACCGCAAGTAACACTTTCATACGTATAAGAAAGTCGTGTGGTGGCCACACCTCATTTTTTTATAATATCTTGCAAAGTATGCATTCTAGAGGGATTTATTAAAAGAATAAAACTACTTAAAATATGATTTTGAATAATTTTTATAAAAAAAATCTAAATATTTTATAATTCGAAATGCTCATACGTATAAGAAAGTGGTGTGGTGGCCACACCTCATTTTTTTAATGGAAATTTAAATCAACACAATTACACTCGAATTCAAGAAAGATGATCCCTGCGTCACTAATATATACTTCTATCAAGGAATTATGTCTACATCCAAATAAGAAATAGTATCTACTTGTATAACAAGGATAGCATATGCGAATGCATGTGTTTCCAGTGCGATGCAAGCACGACATACGATTCATAGAATTTATTTGAGCAAGACAAAGACGGAGTGATTACATGCGCTGTATTATTTCGTACATTTCCGTTTAGCGTTTTGACACGGCTTGGCTTTGACATTGACGCTTTGACATTTCTAGTAGTTTGATTTCGTTTCACAATTTGTTATATACATCACCATACTCTTTATTAAACCAGAATGTTGATAAAATGTTAAAAGAAAACATGTCTGCACACTTTATTTTAAAATAAAAACTAATTTAGAAAAATGTAGTGAAACTTCTGTCAATTGTATCCAGTGCCATTTGAAACAACATGTATCTTCGTTAAAAGAAAGTAATAAATTTTTATTAGTATTACAGAGATAATGTTTTGCTCAAAATTCTTATGAATGTGTAAGTTACAAATGAAAAGAAGTGTAAATAAAAATATTGTTATATAAAGAAAAAGACAATAATTTGGATATAAGATTTTATTTTTGAGAAACATCCAAAAGAAAATTAAAATAATCACTGAAAAACAGTCGTACATTTACTCCAATTAGGTACTGTTGAATTAAATTGTTATGTCCTTATTTTGCGCGTTTTCACATGGAATCTATAAACTATAATATGATTATTAATTACCGCCAATTACACAGAAAAAGAACAGTAATCAGTTTATTATAAATTAGTTTAACAAAATATTGTAAAGACATTTTAAACAGACAATATTCGATTCGTATATTTTATTTAAATAATCATGTGCCAAGCAGAAAATTATAATTATAACTAAAATTCAGTTTTAACTTAATTGATTTGGGGAACAAATCTTTGATTTGACTATACAGTTTATCACATCCCCATATAATACTGAGATTTCCAGGCTCTACCATTTCTGTTGTTACGGATGTATTTAATTCATCTAATGTGTTTATTTATTGTTTATAAGTGTAGCTCGACAAGTGTTTACTCTTCATATTTTCATAATGGATATTCCATGAACACTTTATTATATTAGGAGAATCTCTGGTGTAATTCTTCACCATTATGTTGTAAAGATGCAGAGAAAGCAAGCTACAAGCTGGGCCAAATATTTTACACCTAAATAGTAAAATCTACCTCTTATATTTATAGGATGTAAATTAATTACATTTAAACATGTATAACAATTTTGATCGCATTTATTTGATGTACCTAACTAAATAGTATTTATTGTTTGTTTTGTACCCACGTTATTTCTCAATAAAGTTTTATTATCATTTGTATTTTGGCATATGTTAAATATAGTACATTAAAAGACTATTGAGTTTATATTACATATTTTTAATGAAAGATAAAGTTGATTATCTAATTATACATAACTTAAAATTAGATCGATCAATCTAACCGGAAGATTGTCATCCTTATAATTTCCATGTTCATTTTATGGTTTACAATACTTATCATGATGGCGAAGTATTGATTTGAGGGCCGGTTTATTCACCTTCGGATAAAGTTGCAGGTAAGTATCTGTAGGATAAATTTATCGGGTAGTAGATAAATTTGTGGGTTTATTCACCAAATTTTATCTGACAAATAACAAACTAACAGATTCTAACGTTTTCAGGTGGCTAGTATAGCGACGGATAAAGATGAAGGATAGACATATGCACGTCTTAATGAGTAAGACAAGCACACACTTGCAGTGCTTGATTTAAAAATTCGAACATAACCTAATATTTTCATGGTTTGTTTATATTTTGAATTCACTTTGTTTATTTTTCAATGTCTTGTAATATTTCAATGTCTTGATGTCTTGTAATAAAATGTCTAGTGACAATAAAAGAAAAAGATCTACAAATTTTAGTAATACTGAAGTAGAATTATTAGTTGATTTACTTGTAAATAAATATGGGAAAGTTATTGAAAATAAAACTACTGATTCAGTGACATGGAGAGAAAAAGAAAGAGCTTGGTCGAATTTGTGTATAGACTTTAACGCGCAATCAGATATTAGCAGAAACGAAAAAACATTGAAAATGAAGTACGAAGGAATAAAGAAAAATTTAAAGAAGAAGTATGCTGCTAATAAATTTGAAATATACAAAACTGGAGGACGAGAAGCAGCTACAGTCGAATATACAAGCTTTGAATCGAAATTAAATTCGATTTTGTCAATAAATATGAAGGGCTTAATGTGTAATGTCGACAGCGATAGGTTCATAAGAAATACAGAAACAGAAGGTAATGTTCTTGTGCTATTTATATGTAATTGCTCATATCTATCTGTACAAACATGTTTATTTTATAGAGCCGCAATATTACACAGACGAGAACAGAAACACACTAATCTCTTCAGAAGTATCTATGTCAACTAGTAAATTTTTAAAGTAGGTACCTATTTTATGTATTTTTCTCACATTTATTTTGTAGATACAGTGTGTGAGACAAATAATACTAATGAAATAGATTCTGGAACTTCTGAATTACTTGGTAAGCAATGTCTATATTCCAGTATGATTTTATTACTCGTATATCATATAATATAGTATTTTTATCTTACATATTTTTGTATATGAATATACATAATATATGTTCATATTTTCAGAGATAGAATTAGAACAGGTACAATTGGAAAACAACATTGCAGGCTCAATAGAAGCTGAAGTTCCAATTGTAAAAGGTAATTTGTTTCTTTTATTTTGTCTGTAGTTAATGTATGTCAAGAATATAATTTTTTTTTATAATATAAATATTGATTCTTTTATGTCAAATAATAAGTATTTCAAGTTTGGTGCTTGCAAGGTAGAAGAATAAAAATGTTGTATTTTTTATACGATCTAATATTAATATGTTTTCCAGAGAATGAGGAAAAAAGGAAAATCTTTAATTGGACACCACACAGCTTGAAAAGGTCAACAACCAAAAAATTACAGGTCCAAAAGCCTAAGAATCAAATAAATGACAATTTTTTTATGCTAGCTGACGGGCGATCCGAACTTTTAAAACAGCAATTAATAATTGCTGAAAAAGAATCCAAGATAAAAGATCTTGAAATCAAAATTAAGGAACGCCAATTGGAGTATATGGAAAAGGAGTACGAATTGAAAATTAAAATTTTAGAAAAGGAATACAACATGTA
Organism: Amphimallon solstitiale; assembly: GCA_963170755.1. Lineage (NCBI taxonomy): Eukaryota > Metazoa > Arthropoda > Insecta > Coleoptera > Scarabaeidae > Amphimallon > Amphimallon solstitiale. The sequence continues at coordinate 61,787,113 of OY720680.1, forward strand.
GCTATTCGTTAATATCTAATATTCTTTTAATATTTGCTTTTATTTGAAAATAAAATATTTAGTTATAATAGTAGTTAGTTAGTAATACTTGTAGTTATTTTTTGATTGAGTTTGTATAGAAAATAATAATGTTAGAAGATAAATATATTTATATAAAAAAAACAGTATTGTTTTATTATATACAATTTAAATTAAAAAAAAAGGTTTTATACTCTTTTTGCAAATTTATAAACTAACAAAGGTATTAATAATTAGTCAATATAATATATAATCATTGCTTACAAATTGGTGAAATAATTAATTAGAATTCTTCTAGTGAAATCATTTTCATTTACATTAATATTTAATCTTCCAGGATCTATCTCGTCTAAATCAAAGTTCATTTCATTTTCTTCATTTTCGGGTAATTGTTCATTATTACTACAGGCCATGTTATGTAAAATAGGTGTAGCCACTATAATTTCTTGTGTGAGACCAACATGACATCTGAGTCCCACTGAGAGGACAGGAAATCTTCGTTTCAAGATACCAAATGTTCTCTCGATCACGTTCCTAGTACGTATCTGCGCTTCTTGAAATAAATATTCTCCTGCTGTGTTGGGATTATTTAAGGGTGTAATTAAATATTGTCTGGCTGGATAACCACTATCGCCAAGCAGAAGTCCATCACCCATTTCATTATTTTCAAACCTCATTCGTAATCTAGAGTTTTCAAAAATATTGGCATCATGAGAGGAACCAGGCCATCTTGCAACAAGATCAAATATTTGGTTTTTTGGTCCACAAACCGCCTGAACATTTATTGAGAAAAAGCCTTTCCTATTTCTAAATACTTCCGCATTATGCCCACCTACAGAATGTGAATACCATTATAAAACAATATTGATAATGTACTTACCTGGAGATTGAATTTTAATATGAGTGCAGTCTATTGCACCAATTACTCTTGGAAACCGAGCTATTTCATAAAACTTTCTTTTGATTTGTAATAAATCTTCATTTTCCACTGGAAACTTAATATTGTTACAAACATTGCAAATTGCTCTAGTAACCTTTTTTATTATTAAACAACATGTGGACTTGTGCATTTTACCAAAGTCTCCAATGACTATATAAAAAGAACCGGTGGCATAAAATCGAAGTGTTATAAGCACTTGCTCCAGAGATGTAAAAGGATTGTTTCTAAAAAGTATCATTTTTTAAATAAAATTTAACGTAACCAATACATTTCTTTACCTATTTGTTCCAGTTTTAATATCCCCTTCAATACTCTGAACAATTTCCCTTACAATTCCTTTACTTAAGCGAAACCTTCTTTTAAATTCAACATCATTCAGGCGGTTGAAATGGTCTGCGTGTCTCTTTATACGATTTCTTGTATTATACGGTTTACGATTATAATAATTTTCTATTAATTGCACCTCCTCTGCGATAAAAACATCTTCAAAATCTTCAAGAAACTCCATATTTATATAGGAAAATAATAGCCTAATATAAAGTAAGGTTATAATTTTCGCAAAATATCTCTTGGGTATATCTTACCGGGCGGTTTTATCAGCAGATAAATTAATCTCTCTGGTAAGAACTTTATCAGTAACTTTTTATCTATCCCAAGAGTGAATAAACGCTTTTTTCTATTTATCCGTTAGATAGTGTTATCTGTTAGTTTATCAGAAGGTGAATAAACCGGCCCTCAATCATATAATATTAAAATATCAGGGATCACCCTTGCTGAATTCAAGTGTACTTGGAAATGCTTTAGAATTTTTTATTGCTATCACTTGAGCAAGAGGAATTGCGACGCATCTACTTCCAACAAGATAGGTGCCCGGTTCATGGTACCTTGATTGTAAGAGAATTCTTAAATTTACACTTTCCTAATATAGATGGATTGGACGACATGGACCAATACATTGACCAGCTCGGTTACCGGATTTAATTCCTATGGATTTTTTTCTTTGGGGTTACCAAAAGCAAAAAGTGTACAGAGAAACAATGGAAAATGATTTAAATTATCTAAAATGTTGACTACGGAGGCTGTTCGAGAAATTAATGTTGAAATGTTCAACAAAGTTTACAAACAATTTAGGAAAAGAGTTGAAGATTCCGCTGGATGTGGAGAAGATTATGTGGAATAATGTTAGAATTTAGTGGCCATCCTTTTTTTACAAACACAAAAGTTTTATCGAAATGACATTCGCCCTTTGTCTAACATTAATAATGTAATATAACATATTTAAAATCAACAACTCGACATAATTTCAAGTTTTTTATCTGATCTTAAATGATTACTGGTTTTTTTTATTTACCAAAAGGGGTTCCGATACAATCAAATATTTTTATAAAGAATAAGTTTTCACCCAAAACTCATATTAAAATTAAAATATTTCTCCTATAGGAAACCACATCACTCTACAAACTGTATATAATATAACATTCGGACTTAGTCTTATTTAAAATCAGCAAGTCGACATAATTTCAAGTTTTTTTTCTGATCTTAAATGATTACTGGTTTTTTTTATTTACCAAAAGGGGTTTCGATACAATAAATTTTTTTTATAAAGAATGTTTTGTCCTAAAACTCATATTAAAATATTTTTCCTATAGGAAACCACATCACTCTACACACTGTATATAATATAGCATTCGGACTTAGTCTTATTTAAAATCACAACTCGACATAATTTCAAGTTTTCTATCTGATCTTAAATGATTACTGTTTTTTTTATTTACTAAAAGGGGTTTCGATACAATCACATTTTTTTATAAAGAATAAGTTTTCTCCTAAAACTTATATTAAAATATTTTCCCTATAGGAAACCACATCACTCTACACACTCTATACACCCTGTCCAGTTTAAAATGCAGTACATGGGGATATTGGAAACCGTTGGAGATACAACGTCGATTAAATGGGAGAAAAGTTGCGTATTCATTTGTCCATGAATAATTCGACAACAGATTTTGAAATTTTTGTTTCATTGGGCAGATACAGGGTGAAAAAGAAAAAAATGCATTTTTGAAAATCTTGCATATTTTGTTTCCTAGAAGAGATAAATTTACAAAAGTTGTAAGCTAGGGATAACAAGTCATGAGGATTTTAAAAATGATTAAAAACAAAATCTAGGTCTACTAGATTTTGCGTGACAATAATCAACTTTTGTTTTTCTTATGGCAGCCATATTGGATTTTGACATTTTTAATATCTTCAAAAAAAATGCTATTCAATGATGTATAATATGTTTATGTTCAAGACAGTAAAAACATGAAAAATAGAGAAAGTAAGATTTTAACATAGTAGGCCGTGATAATAAATCTGACATTTGTATTAAACAACTCTAAAAGCTGTGAAGTTTATTCTGAACTGTCAGTAATCTTATTGTTAATCTCATTGTATTGTTATAAGTATCTGTACTGTGCAAACCTAAGATGGATCGTTTTACAAATAGTGACAAATATCAAATGCTGGAGTGTTTTATTTTGTGTGGAAGAAATGATGAATTGGCTGCAGAAATGTATTTCGAGAGATACCCTGAAAGGCGGCAGCCAGAAAAAAGCGTTTTTCGCCGATTGCGTGATAATTTGATAATGCATGGAAGTTTTGTCAAACCCAAAAAAAGGCAAAACAATTGAAAATACACTTGGCGTCGCTAGGTCAACAGCTGGTGCCATTTTAAAGCGTGCCAAATTTAAACCTTATCGTGAAAGAGCCAGTCAAGGGCTTCAAAATAGTGACGAAATACGGAGAGAACAATTCTGTCATTGGTTCATCGAAAAACATAATGAAAATCCAAACTTTTTTGCGAAAATTTTATGGTCTGATGAGAGTCGATTTGCTAACTCTGGAATGTTTAATCGTAAAAATACTATCTTTTGGTCCAATGAAAATCCACATCTAGTTCGTGGCATTAAACAGCAAGTCAGATGGGGATTTAATGTCTGGATCGGCGTTATTGATACCCATGTTATCGGTCCATTCTCTTTCAATGAGAATTTAAATTCTGAAAGGTATTTAGAACTTTTGCGCACACATGTTGCTAAACGAATTGAAGAACTTCCACTTGCCACATTGCAAAATATGTATTTTCAGCAAGACGGAGCGCCTCCAAACAATTCCTTGTTGGTTACAAATTATTTAAATAATCAATATTACAATAACTGGATTGCTAACCGAGGACCAATAGGGTGGCCTGCTAGGTCCCCGGACCTCACACCTCTTGATTTTTTTGTATGGGGCTATCTGAAAACCAAGGTGGATTCGAGATCTTATGAAAATGTGGAAGAATTACATCAAGCAGTTGAAGAAGCCGTGAATGGAATGACACCGAACATGGTTAGACAATCTTGTGAGGCAGTACTAACACGATGTAGATTGTGCATACGAATGAACGGTGGCTTATTTGAACAGTTGTTACATTAATGATTCAGCTACCTAACCACCTTTATTTAATGAATACTAATAAATAAAATGTTAAAGATATTTTAACAGTACTTGGAGACTTGTTATTTTTTGTTTTTTTATCAGTATACACTTAAGATATCCACAGTTCCGTGGCCTACTATGTTAAAATCTAACTTTCTCTATTTTTCATGTTTTTACTATCTTGAACATAAACATGTTATACATCATTGAATAGCATTTTTTTTGAAGATATTAAAAATGTCAAAATACAATATGGCTGCCATAAGAAAAACAAAAGTTGATTATTGTCACGCAAAATCTAGTAGACCTAGATTTCTTTTTTAATCATTTTTAAAATCCTCATGACTTGTCATCCCTAGCTTACAACTTTTGTAAATTTATCTCTTCTAGGAAACAAAATATGGAAGATTTTCAAAAATGCATTTTTTTCTTTTTCACCCTGTATCTGCCCAATGAAACAAAAATTTCAAAATCTGATGTCGGATTATTCATGGACAAATGAATACGCAACTTTTCTCCTATTTAACCGACGTTGTATCTCCAACGGTTTCCAATATCCCCATGTACTGCATTTTAAACTGGACACCCGGTATAATATAACATTCGGACTTTGTCTTATTTAAAATCAACAACTCGACATAATTTCAAGTTTTTTTTATCTGATCTTAAATGACTACTGATTTTTTTAATTACCAAAAGGTTTTTTTATTTGCCAAAAGGCTTGTTAAAATGTGCCATTGAATACTTCGCGCGTAAGCCGTTACAGTAATACTATTATTTGTGCCTTTTTATTACTTTATTCAGACAAAGAAAATAGTAATATTCACTAGGAAATAACTTATTAATTTATGCACAAACGCATTGACTATTTCTGTGACTATATTTACAGTTGCACACCATATATGTTATGCACGTTTATGTGAATGGCTCACGTAAAGGAAGCCCCTCTAATGAATGTATTAGAAATTATAAGTAGCGGTATAGATACATCTGAAAATAGCAATAATAACAAACTTTCCAAAATAAACCAGGTGTCATTGACCTTCATTGATTATTTTTGTGCACAGCAATATGAGCGAAAGATAACATCGCGTATCTGAACGCATCTGTGTATTTTGAAGTGTGTGTGAGAGTATAGTAATAAAACGCCTATAGGCGAAGTGAAATTGGTGATCGACTGTACCGTCTACATTAAGGTCTTGTTATGACGACTAAAGCGGTGACAGCAATGCACATTGCATAAAAACATCACATCTTGAGAGAAATAATGCACTAATTTTAAAATGTTATTATAAAACTTTGCTAGTAGATAAACAATAATATGTATTGTATTTAGAAAATTGTTATACAGACTTTTAAAAAGAAATAGAAATAGTACAAAAATCTTGGCATAACAAATACTTGAATGTTTAATTAGTATCAAGAATACAAAAACACTAGTGCACATAAAGGAAAATGGCTAACATATAAAAGTTTTGCATAAATAGAGGTATTTCTTCCTTTTATGTTGACCTTTGCCTTCTCTAATGAGGAACCAGCAAAAATCTCCCACCAAGACGGAATCCCGCCTACCTTGATATAGTTTCTCCATTTATGCAATCTCTTGATGGAACTTTCCCCCTGTTCATCACTCGTCTTTCCTAAATTAGCAGGAAGCAATTCAACTGTGAATGCAAAAAATGAACTTTGACCGATATTCGGCACCCTAAATGTTTATAGTTTTCTAGGAAATTAACCATGATATTTTGGTGGTTTTCACTCTTTTGATTTCTTAGAAAATATTTGCAAACATTTTTAAAAGAGAGCTGGCAGCTCTAAATTATTCATGGTAAGTTCAAAATTTTTCTTCCTAACTTCAAAATTAGCTTCCTAACTTGTGGACCTTCCTTCGTGAACTTTTGCATCAGACAGCTTTGGAAACTTATCCCATAAGTATTTAAAGCAGTTGCCTTCTTTTTCTAGTGCTTTGACAAACTGTTTAATCAATCCTAATTTAATCTTTAGAGGGGGTAGAATCACTAAGTTAGAATCCACTAATGGCTCACATTTTATTTTAAATCCTCCAGGAACAATGCTCGTCCGTGGCTGTCATTATTTTATTTGGTAATGATGCTGAACTGCGACTATCCCACAGATACAAAAAACAACAATATTTGGAAAACCCTCCTTGCAGTACGAGTATTAAGGAAATAACCTTAAGGTCACCACAGATTTGCCAAAGATGATTTGAATATTGAATTAGATTTAATATAGTTGACGTATTGTCATACGTTTCTTTTGTGTTTGCAGAATGAGCCATCGGAAGTGATGGTTTCGAATCACCAATACCAAAGTAAAACGGCTTTGAGACTTGTCTTCAACGAGTCGATAAACAGTCGCCATTTAGCAGTGTTATATTCAAGACACTGGTCTTCCTGACAGGACTTCAATTTTTGTTCCCCTGAGTTAATTTAACATAACACGAAATACAGCATATATGTGGTACTCATGTCTTGTCTTGATTTTTAATTTTGAAGCGAAAATATTGTTTTTTTGCGATTTTGTAGCATATAATCCACAAACATAAAAAAACTGGCCGAAGAATGTTTACACCCCCTTGCATGGTTTTCCATTCTTGAAAATCACACGCAACACAACTTGTTCACAATTCAGTGGCATTTTGTTTGTTTCTTGCCAGCCCGCGTCAACAATTAAAGAATGAATGAATCACTATGCCGCCTGCAACTAGCATATATGCACGTATCGATTCCAGAAGTTTCAATTTTAGTATATTCCGCTATGACTAATATATTAGGATTCTCTATTTCTCTCTGGAATGCGTGACGTGGTATCCTTTCTAGTTGCCGTTGCCTTGCATGTTATATCCGAGAACATGCTCGAGCTTGTTACAACCCTTTTTTAATTTTAAATTTTACGTTAATCATAGTGAAAAGAGATAAAAATTTTATTTTGGAAATGTGTGACTATGTTACAACAAAATTTTTACGTATACAGTGAAATTTCCCTTCGCGGACACCCCTCTTACACGGACACCTCCCTTAAACGGACAGTTTCTCATGGTCCCGACCGGCTCTTATATAATTTCCATTGTACTAACTCTTTCTTGGACGGACATTCTCCTGAACGGACGCGGACACGAGAAAATGTTCTCTTAACCGGACAAAAAATAAAATAAAAAGAAACGCCTTATCTTATTTTTGTATCCAGAGTATTGCTATTGCATTTCTCAATCGCGCCTCGCGCCAATTTCACTGGGACTTCCCCGAGTTGGTCGGGGATTTACCGTTCTTATTCTTTGGGTGCACGCTTTCGATTGAATCTGCATTCAATATTAGTCTGATGTCTATGCGGAAAAGACACAGTGGGCGACACATTCATTGTAGAAATGGCTCCAAATAGAAAAATTCTCACGCTTAAACAAAAAATTGAGATTGTTGAAGTTTTACAATAAAGAGAAATTAAGTGTAAGGAACTTATCCAAGCGTTTTAATATTGGAAAAACACAAGCTGCAGATATAATTAAACATAAAGAAATCCTTCTAAACAAATGGATGTCGAACAGCAATTTGAATGAAAAAAGAAGCTTTTTGACGGGTGATGGTGCTAAAATTGACAAATTGTGTTATGACTCGTTTACAGCAGCTCGCCATAAGGGGATTCCTTTAACAGGTATGCATATGATTTTTTTTAGATAAGGTTTTCTTGTATTGATGCGTTGATTTTCTTTTCATATTAAATTCTAAAATAAGTATAGGTTCTTTCGTTTGTTTTTCGGTGTACTGTAGTTCGTGTTACAATACACTACAATTAAAATACACTAAAAAAACACCTGATTTTCGGTGTATTACACCATGAACACTCGTATGTGGCGGGCGGCGTAAGTTTAAAAGTGAGTGTATTTGTTAGAAAAGTTTTGTGAGTGGTTTAGTTGTACACTTCATAAAGCCTTTTTTTAATTCTATACTGTGTACCTATACATAATGGCGGGCTATATGTGTGAATGTAACGAAAATGAACTTTCACAAAGAGGCTCATATATGATACTGGCATACTGGACATTTTAAATATATTGGATCCTCACGAAAGTGATGCTGATATAGCAAATATAATTTCTTTATTTCAAAAATATTATGTCCCTACTGTGATAATGGTCATTTGACACACAACCAAAAGTTATTTAACCAGAAGCTGTCTCAGGCAAGGGTGGATATAGAGCACACTTTTGGCATTCTTAAACAAAGATTTAGACAGCTCTATTATTGTAAATTAAAAGGCATTGAATATTTATGCCACTTTATACGTGCTTGTTGTGTGTTATATAATCTATGTATGCAGAACATGACGACATACCCAACGAAGTGGAGGATTCGATAGCAGGAGAACAAAAAAGAGACACCATTGCAGCAACATTAATATAACAAATTTATTGTAATATAAATAAATATTCCAAATAAACTACAATTTACATAACAAAAATAAAAAAGTATTATCATTTGACATATAATGAAACATAATTAAATAAACTAAAAAACAATTCACTTCAAATAAATGGCACTCATATATCACAATTAATAAATTTATTTAAGATAATTCTTTTAAAATGTCAGTCCTTCCTGTGTATGCTTTTAATTTTGCTTCTTCTAGCTTAAGGATATTATTCATAAATTCTTCCCGTTTCCTACCCTCTTCGGTGATCCTAGAATTTTCTTTTTCTTGTAATTCTCGAATCTTTATTAGCTCTTGCAATATTGACTGTGAGGGTTTTCTTCTTGGGTTTCTTTCCTTCGTAGTTGCTGGAATATCTTCTATGTCATCAGTGTTTCTTTCAGTATTTAATGCACCCTCAGCTTCTACTACTTCTTTCACATTTATTTTCTGAATAATGTCTTCCCTCCTTTGTCCACCACCTTCGGAATCTGATAAAAATTCTGGGAAAACAGACCTTCTCTCGGAGTTTATTCCAACTAATTCTCTGGAAAAAAAATGGTAAGTATTTTCAAAACACAGATAGTAAAACACACATACTGTTCAAATGAACATTTAAGTTTTCCCCTGCCACTTCGATTATTATTTGCATTTACATCTTCTATCTAGGGTTTTATATCGATTTTCTATTTGTATATTGCTAAAAGTAAATCCTGTCTCTCTCATCTTACTTTCAATCAATTTCCATAGCAATTTATTATTTTTCAGTTTTATTGTTTTTCCAATATTGCCAATATATTCCTTGTATAACGATAAGAGGAATTTTGTGGCTTCATAAGTCCAGGTGTTTTTGAAAGTATCTAAGACAATAAATTAATAGTTTTGCATTTCTACTTGAACTATTTTGGAACAGCTAATGTTGGCATTTAGTTATGTTATTTAAATTTTATTATAAGACTCTTACTAGCTAACTGTCCAACACTTGAAATGTTCTTGCAATGTTAAAATGAAAAAAAAGACAACCTCTTAATATGTATAAAGAAACAAGAATTTAATTTCTGTATTATTTTGATGCAAAACTTCTACAACTTCTGTTTCATGGGTCTCAGATATTCTCGTAATTTCTAAAATTTCTGGGTCACCTCGTAATCCGTAGGGAATTATTTTATCCTCACGTAATGCTTTATGGAAGAATTGTATTGCAAACTGATCATCTGAAAAAATTATTCAATAGTAGTAGAATACCGCAGTGATAATCGAAAGACTTATTATACCGTTTCTATGTCGATCTATTACTTCTACATGATCTCTTAACGAGATCACAACGCCTTCTATAATGAATTTTATTTCTCAAAGTTCCTCCATTTTCATTGATAAAAACATAATAAAACAAAAATAAATACTGGCAGAATTAAAACAAAAATCGATTCATACCGTTTTACTTAACCTATTCTTGTTTTGGTTTCTATAATACGTGATAAAACTTATTGCGCATGCTCCACGAGTGGCCACCTTTTCCACCGGCTTCAAACCAGGTGTATAAATTGTTGTGAAATTGTACACTTTTACTTTCTTATACGTAGTATAAGGAAGTATTGTGATGATGAAAATTTTCGACCTCGAGATTTTTGCAGATGTCCACGTTTTGAGGTCCCCTGATACCAAAAAAGTGGTTTTTAAAAAATGTCTGTGTGTGTGTCTGTGTGTCTGTGTGTGACCACGATAGCGGTCAAACCGCTGTAGATATCAATTCCAAATTTTGTATTTACGTGTATAATCTCCCTCTTGAGAACTGATTAGATTTTGAGAAAAATCGGCAGACCGGAAGTAGTAGTTTACTTCAGTGAAAAAATCGAATTTTACAAATATTTCGTCAATTACTAAGTTTAAACAAATTTATAAAGAAATCAAATGTACTCAGAATTAAATTTGAGACAAATTGTCTTAAAAAAGTTTTTTGAAATTCCTACCGGAAGTAGGCCTTTTACTCTTATCGAAAATCAGTTTTTTGCGAATATCTCGCAAGTCATGCTTTCTAGGCAGGTACATTACGAGTATAAAAGTATTTACATGAAAATTTTAAATATCTTTTGTATAAAAAAAATTTCAAAATTCGGACCGGAAGTACCACTTTTACTCTTACCGAATAGCGGTTTTTTGCAAATATGTCGTAAATTATGCATTATATATATATATATTAAGAGTACAAAAGTATTTAGAGTTGAATTTGCAATATTTTTTGTATACATGGAATTTCAAAATTCGGACTGGAAGTAGCACTTTTACTCTTAGCGAGTAGCACTTTTTTTCGAATATCTTGCAAAGGATGCATTCTATAGCGATTTATTAAGAGAATGAAAGTACTTAGAATAGGATTTTGAATAATTTTTGTATAAAAAAATTCTAAAAATTGTATAGTTTGAAATGCTCATACGTATAAGAAAGTCGTGTGGTGGCCACACCTCATTTTTTCACCCAAAAATTAAAAACACTCAAACAAACGAATGCGTGTTATGACATAAATGTAGTGCACACTTTACGCACCACAACAAACGAATGAACAATCATTAAAAATGTGTAGTTGGTGTACAACGGTGTACACTTTTAAAACAAACGAAAAGACCTTATGTGTGCATAAAAAGAGTGAGATTACCAATAGAGGTTTGTCGTGACAAAAACGCATAAAATTTTTTTTTTTTTTAGGTCCGCTAATACGATGTAAAGCAAGAGAAATAGCCGCTTCTTTGGGACATTCTACATTCAGTGCTTCTTCTAGTTGGCTCAATAAATTTAGAATCCGTCACAATATAAGTTTTAAAGCGATTTCGGGAGAAGGAGCTTCGGTTAATGCTGAAGATGTTTCATCGTTTTAAAAAAAAAAAAGCTTCGTTGATTAAGGGATATTCACCGAGAGACATCTATAATGCTGATGAGACAGGCCTTTATTTTAGGGCTCTACCCGACAAAACGCTCACATTAAAGAAGGAAAAATGTGTTGGGGGCAAGTATCCCAAAGAGAGGTGTTCAATTTTGCATTGTGCAAATATGGCGGGTGAAAAAGAAAAACTCCTAATCATTGGTAAGGCAGCTAAACCCAGAGCTTTTAAAAACATTAACATAAATAACCTGCCTGTAACTTGGAAATACAATAAGAAAGCTTGGATGACAGGACAAATTATGACAGAGTGGTTGCAAGACCTAGATTGGAAAATGGCTAAAGAAAAAAGAAACATTTTGTTATTTTTAGACAATGCGGGATCTCATCCGAAAGACGTTCGCTTAAATAATATAAAAATATTATTTTTACCCCCTAATTGTACATCAGCTTGTCAACCACTTGACCAGAGGATTATAAAGAATTTTAAAACTTATTACCGAAGTCTAATACTCAAACATCTGCTAGTAAACATTGAAACTGCGGGTACAGCTTTTGAGTTAATAAAGAAAATTACACCACTGGATGCAATTTATTTGGCAAAAACCGCTTGGGACCAAGTAACCAAAGAGACAGTTCAAAATTGCTTCCGCAAAGCAGGATTTAATCATGCAAATATGCAAAGTGAAGACCAGAACTGAGGCTGATACATCTGGCCTAGAAGATGATTTGCCTCTTAGTGTACTTTCAGATATCCTCAAAAATAAGAATTTATTGAAATTGACGGATAATGAAAACCTTAATGATTTTTTGAACGTAGATGAAGATTTGTATGTTGAAGATCCAGATTCAGAACAAGAAATTGCAAATCCAGTTGAAATACAAGAACTTTCGGAAGATTCTGATGTCGATGAGGTTTCAGTGCCAACAGAAGCTATCCAAAATTATGGTAAAGCTATTACCCTGACCAAGCAGCTCAAAAGTTTTGTCGAAAATCACGGAGATACAGACTCTTTGGAGCTTCTTTCTAAATTAGAAATACGATTTCAAGACGCCATTTTAAAGAAAAAGAGAAGACAAACAACAATATATGAATTTTTGCGTCCTTAAAGTTCATTTCACTATTTTGTATTACATACTACATCTATGTATCTATGTACATATGTATTATATTATACTTTGTATATGTATATCTAAAGGAAATAAACTTTTTTTTCTTAAGTTTAAAGTTTCTTATTTATTTTAAAAACATTTATATAAATATACGATTTAAATGTCCCAGTTTCTTTAATACATTCATTTTTCGTTAAAATACGATTTTTGTTGTATCTACTACATATTTCTTTTATGCGGACACTCCTCCTGAACGGACGTCTTCAGTTGGTCCCGTTGGTGTCCGTTCAAGGGAGATTTCACTGTGTATATATTTCTTTCTTTACCACTATTCTATATAAAATTATTTTCTTTCTTGGGTTTGTGGTATGCCTTTTAATTAAAACTAATATATTTTACTAACTTTTCGATGTATTTAACATCTTTTTCAAAGTTTACACCTGAGCATATGGAACAATTAATGATGATTTGCTTTCATTTGACGTGAACAGTGAACAGTCAGAATGTGTGATATGTTTTATTTACTTTTACTAGGTAAGTACTTGTTTCTGTATACGTGTTTTGATTCATGATGTCCTCGATGCGCCCTTAGAATTGACGTCAAGTAAACCTGACATCGAATCCCTACTTATCACCCATGCACTAAAAAGAATAAGTTTCAAATTATGCGTATCTTATTACTTCTTCAATCGGCATTCGATCTGTGATCTACCGTTTATAAAAGGCGATTTCGTCCGCCAAAAAGCGCGAAGTGTAATAATTTAAATCCTTTTCGCTGGAGATACGATGCTAACACGATTTGTGTTTATTAAAGAGCATGCTATACACCCACATTCTTCACCATCATTGTTAAGTTATTGTCCATTAAAATCTTATCTTCTGGACCAAATATGTACATAATTGCTGTACCCTGTATATTTAGTGATTTTCACATTTACTCGTATCCTCAGGCACTTGAAGAAACAAACACACTCTCGTGCATAAACAGTTATAATATGTACAATTAATTTGTCATATTCGTGTATGATTATGTGACAGAGGCCCACCATCCGCATTACGCCCTTGTGATCGACTGCAACACGGGGGGGGGGGGCTACACAGTAGAACAATTGAGCGATTTCGCTGCGAGGTCGGACTTGGGCAGAAATTAATTAGTACGGTACACTGACTGTGTTAAACGATTTGAAACGCGTGTAATTTTTTCTTTTGACGTTTCGACCCCGTCCTCCCAATGGTATCAATGACATGCAGTCAGTCATGCGTGTGCGAGATTGAAATTGTATCAGTTTCTTTCAGCGATTTATAGATTTCCGCTTTTAATTACGAATGATGAATGTTTGCGTGCGTATTGGTATGGATTTGAGTATTTTATTTTCTACGTCACATGATATTTTATGTTTAATCCAAACAAAAATATTTGGATTATCTGTTAGATATTCATTCAATATTCTTTTTAAACATTGTTATTATTTAGGAACCGTAAGTCAGCAGTAAATGACGTCAGTGCCAGGGGTGCATCGATAATATGATGAATTCCTATTTGAAATTTTTCACATTAAATACATCTTCTCCAGAAGCTAAATTGCAGGATTTATAAAACACTATCTGGCCTGCCAGTCGTTGTTCTACCCTTCCCAGTAGATGGCGCAATGAGTTTGATTTGCTTAGAGTGCCTTTATAATCAGAGTGGTGACACTGATGAGTGTAGTTCTGATAGGTTCACGAAAATTAACCCTACATAATGGCGTCTTTTGCAAAAATGTATTTTACAGTTACATTTACGTTTTTTTTAAAAATATATAGCCATTTAATATGCAAATTATTAGGTTATTATATCAATCCATATTTAATAATACTGAATTATTATTTTACCATTTGGCAGGTACTCATAGTTACCCACATAATGGCCTATTGATTTCCTATCTCGTGTCATCACTCTCACTATAAACCGCACTTTAGATTTGCTTAAAGTCCTTGTATAAGATGGCGCGATTGAAAGCCGAAAATGTATTAATAATTCGACCACAGCGCCATCTATCGAGTCCAGATTTTGTGATTTTCTTTTTTGGCACTAAAACAACATATATTGTGAATATGAGTCGTTTTGGTCTCTTTATATGTACGAGGAAAGAATAGAACAGGAGAGATAATAAAGTGGTGAGGGAATAGGTATTATTTACACTGAAGTTACCACTTTAAAGCAGGTCAGTTATTGGTCAAATTGACTTCTTTAGTGTTTTTATAATGGTGAATTGTGTGGCTTGTGGCCTTTCTAAAACGACAAAAAAGTAGAATCTCACTTTTTCTCTTCATCGATAAAGTTAATTTCAAATTAGCATTCAACATACGCAATAATAATTTTGAAAGTGGGTTTTTGAATAACTTGTCATATATCTGACATGTTTAATTATGTGTTCAGTGGCGTAACAATCATATCCTAGGCATGTTTTTTTTAACGTTTTCTTTAATACAGTTAGAATAAATGTTACTATATTAAAAGGAATAGAAGGACTGAAAAAATAATGCACTCACGATATTTCGTTAATTATTATTGGACTAAGAACCTATTTTAAATGATCATCGAGAACATACGAAGTGTACATATACCCTATACAAAATATGTATGCACGCCTATGCATTGCGGCGGCCATATTGAGTTACCACTTTGGACAAATATTATTTTTAACAAGAAAGTATGTTCTAGATCTATATGGCGGATGGCTACAGGCAAGTTGTCAGTTGTTTCTATACAAGACGACGCTGCATTATTCAAATTTAGGCTGAAAGAATGACATGCGCAGAGTACATAAAGCGCCCTTGAAAATTCTATTTTGTACACTTTTTCTTACTCCTTTCATAGTAGCGTCGTTGTCCTCGAAACTCTAAGCCACTTTAACTCGAAGCCTAATTTTCCCAAATCTGTCAGATTAACTTCTGTCAACCCCGTCTGCTTGAATCACTAGCTTCAAAAAACCAATAATTAATTGAATTTTCTATTGATTGCGAATGGGATTTAAAGTGACAACTCTGATTATTCGTGATAACTGTTCATATGTCATCTGGGTATGCAGTTTTAATCATTTCAAAAGTTTAAGTTGTAGTTTTACTCAACCGCAAACAAAATTTTATCGCATATCTTTGCTTCACTCTTATTTTTTCCATGGGTACGTCAAACACTGTAATTAATTTGTAATAAAGGTCAAAAGTTAAATCAAAACCTACTTTCGGATAACTTCGTTTGAGATGGGGTTCAGTTGATACACGAAAAGTTAAGCATTATGAAACTGATAGACTAATTATTGATCTTCAATTCTGAATTTTTATATTTATAATTCGTTGATATTCAGCGTCAATAGTCTTTTTCTGCTTTAATGGAATGTTAAATTTTTTCCATGTTCTAAAAGCATTTTTGTGATTTACAGACTTTTCGTGCATAATTGGGGCTTTTATAAAGTTCGTTTGAGATGGGGTTCAGTTGATACACGAAAAGTTAAGCATTATGAAACTGATAGACTAATTATTGATCTTCAATTCTGAATTTTTATATTTATAATTCGTTGATATTCAGCGTCAATAGTCTTTTTCTGCTTTAATGGAATGTTCAATTTTTTCCATGTTCTAAAAGCATTTTTGTGATTTACAGACTTTTCGTGCATTATTGGGGCTTTTATAAAGCCTCCCGGTCATAACGTTTTTGGGCCAGCCACTAATAGTAGACAAATTATAAATTAATATACAATACAAGCAAAAACGGCATTTTAACAGAGCATGCATGTGTAAAAAACCCATAAATTGAAATAGTATTGTCACTTTGACAGCGAAAAAAGTTTACTTTAACTTTTAAGTCGACAAAAAAGTTGTTTTTCTTTGGTTGACCCGACAATTTGTATTTTGTTCAATCCTGCCTTTGAAACACGTTGTTTCTCCACTGGTTGCTAAGCCCGAAAGCGTCTATTTACCTCACTCGGAGTGAGGTAATGCGTTTTCGCTCACTCATATGTCAAATTTGACACTTTAGTTTTCAATATTTTTAGATAAGAACTGCAAGAGTAGTATTGAATGAAAGGTACATTAGAATAGAATTCGTATAATTTATTCAAAACATACAATTAACTAGTAAGAAATATTGAAATTAACAGTACCTACAATTATTAAAAATATTATTAGATGCAATGGCTGTATGGGTATCTTTCACAAAATCAGTTTTATTTGTTTGTGCTTGAATGTTTTTAGTCGTGCCCTCTTCACCAGTAATTAATTTTCTTGCAATTTTAATTTTATTGCTCTCTGACTCTTCTACATATCCTTCTGCCACAGACGTCGATCGCCAACCTCCGTGCCGTTTAAGCGTTAAAATATCACCTGAAACGTGGGCTAGTAATGTTGCTGAGGTTCGTCGAAAGGAAGGTCCTGTATATAAATGAGCATCATTCATTCCCAAATATTCTGCCACTAGTCTAGGTATCTTTGATGTCGTGTTTATACCTACAGGTTGCACTGTACATTTACCATAATAGTAACTCAGGAAAAATCTTCCCTCACCAAGCATTATTGAAGAACGTAACGCAGCATATTTTCTATATATTTCTAAACCATTAAAACCTCCTCCTTCAACATCGGTAATAACAAAAGAGCGAGGTTTATAATTTTTGGTTTTCAAAATATTAACCACCACTATAGATTGTTTATTTACTATATCCGTCATTTTGAGATTAACTAGCTCATCGCACCTACAAGCGCCCATAATTCCCATAACAACAACAATTTTCATCAGCAAGTACTTCTCATCGGGGGCTTCGTTTAAGAACTTCTGTACATCTTCATACTCAAACACTTTTGCCTTCTTAGGTTGATATCCTTTAGATTTACTTTTCAAAATCGAAAACAATGTCTTATACCTATAAATTATTACAAATTTAGATCAAATAAATCAAAAAATATGATACTATAAACTTACTTACTGATATCTATCTTCTCAAAAACAAATAAAGTAGATTTCAACATAGAATATGTGGACCACAAAGAAGACGGTGCATACTTCTCTAATAATCCGTTAAAATACGCTAGGAGGGAGTACTTGCTCCGTTATAAGAGTAACACTTTTTCTATTCATCCACTCATGAAATTTTCTTAACTCATTTATATACCTTTAGATTTTGGCGGCAATAAATTGAATACAACAGCATTCGCTTCATTTACAACATCTCTTGGTACAGCTTCTTGTTCCATATTTTTGTTAAATATTGAAATTAATGACAAATTTACTCTAAAAAAAGCAAAAATAAAATTTTGTTGACAACATAGCTAATTTTTATTTTATCGTAACCAGGTAACTATACCAACGGTAAAACCCGCTATCTATGCTATATTATTTGATCACAATTAATATTGACATGAATCAACATGAATGCAATATGAATGATATTATAACTGTCAGACAAATTGAAATTTTTAATCTTTGACACCTTTAGATAGGTAATTTAGCAGGATTGAACAAAACGCTATACAGCACTCGTGAAGAAACTACATTCGCTCACTTGTGCGTCTTGACACAATCTGACGCACGCGTGAGCGAAACGAGTACTTTCTTCACTTGTACTGTAATATACTATTGTTGTATTGTCATATAATCATCGAACTATTGTCAAAATAAATTTCAAAGTCGACACAATAGTATCTTTACGTATTGCCTTTGGTTGATCCGACATCAATTTGTTTACTTTATCATCATAGTGTTCGATCTGAAGTGTTGTTATGACATAAAATCTGCAAACTCATTGTAAGTAATCTTCACAAAGTGTGTTTTTAATAACTGTATTATTAAATAATATAATTACTATGTAATAAATGTTTCAGTAATTCTTTACACAAGGCTCTCGAGTAATTATAAGTGAGTAAAAATCAGCCAACTTTTCTCAACGACTTCGCAAATGCTTAACACTTTCAAGTCTTTTAAAAGACGAAAATCTACGTCTTCCTTTAATAGTACGAAAGCTTTCTGTAATGCAGTATCATAAGGAAGTTTGATTTACTGCTAGCTGACATTGTTACTGCTATGCTTAGCTTTCTTCCTTGTTCCTCTGTGTTTAAGCTTTTATTTTTAACAATTTCAAGCAGGGGTTTTAATTAAGAGTGGTTCAAAATTTTATTTTGATTTCGCTGCTTATGCCGCCTTTTTATGGGCCAACCTGATGCGGTCGTCGCTTTGCATCATAGGACGACATGGCTCTGGTGAAGAGTATAAAACCCCTTTAAAAATTTTCAACGACTCGACGTGCGGCACAGAAGGACCATTTATGTCAGTAACAGCTTTCACCTAGTGCACGCTGAGTACACAAAAGAACGTCTGTACATATTTATAAAATTTTTGATAATAACCAAATGTTTTTGAGGCGTGTATTTTCCCAGGATGAATTGTCAGAGTAACCATAAAAATGTTGCTAATGGAAAGCCAAATGATATTATAAAAAATACAATATGTGTTTTCGCACCATTTTTATGTAACACGAATTAAAAACGAAAATATCAAGCCAACGTTGGAATGAACCCATAAAACGTGAAGTAGCTCGTGTTCGTGTTCGAAATATGCTGCAAAACAGATGTAGACAGAAACAGTCTTAGTCAACGACTAAAAATAGAATATGTAGCAAGAAGTAATGTACGCTATGAGGATTCACTGAATCCGGTGAGATTCAATTTGGTTTTGCTGAATATTTATAGAATGAAATAAATACTACTGTGGTAGGTAGGTCGATTTTTTTAAACAATAATATATTATCTATACTGGTAGAAATTCATAAACATTGTTACATTAACAGATACTTCTAATCTAAGAATATTATATTAACTAAACATGTAAAGAGCAAAAATTAAAACCCCTGTTTCAATTGTTAACAGAGTATCTTAAAATAAAGGGAAGAATGGATAATACTTATAATAAAAGGTGACGGATGCTATATGTGGAGTGTATTTATTTTTAAATTGTCAGAATGACGAGAAAAAGTTGAAAGATGTCAATATTTGAAAATTTAATACAAGGAATTTAAAACAAAATGTAATTGAAAAAATTTACATTTTAAAATACGAATTCTAAATTAATATTGTTAGTTTATTTCCAAATAGCAAGCATTTATTTTGTTTGTATTCCAAAAAAATCCAAATTTAAAAAAACAAAATGACATCTGTAACATAAATTTAACCGTTGCGCGTTGATGCTGTCTAATTTGAATATGATGAATTTGATGTTAATATCTTGCTCATGAAAGAGATGCGGCAGAAGGTAGGTAGATGATTGTGAAGTCGGGAAAAAGGGGACTTTCTTATACGTACGAGGTAAGCGCCATAAATTCTCGGCCTGACAGGCTTATACAGGTTCAAACGTGTTCAAACTCCGTCACGTCTTTCGATAGAGTTTACAGATTTTTCTTTGGACTTTTTCTATTGTCCACCATCACATGATCTGAGCTTAGCAGAAGCATATTAAAAGTGTCATACATTTTTCTCTGCCGCACTGTATTGAGTTGTGTTCCCTAGACCTTTTGAAGTTCTTGTTCCGTGCTTCTTAGAAGTTTGTGATTGTCCTGCTGCCTTAAGACTCATTTGTGCGGCATACCTTAAAACAGCAATAGAAATGGATTCCCTCAGTAACTTTGTCTTTAGCCGGCTTAGTTCGTTCTGCACCAGTTTCGAAAGCAACTTGAAGGTGACCTCTACGTTGCCGTTGCCGTTTTTCTGAAGGAAAAGATATCGATGTATTCAGCCAATCTTTATTTTGTAAAAGAAACCTTTCCTTCATTCTAGAGGCCTTCGTCCAACGTGCTCTAAACTGTGAGAAGAAGTGAGCTAAAGTTTTATTTAAAACTTTTACATCCTCTTCCCGACAATTAGTTCGAATTTTCATTTCCAGTATTGGTGAAACTTGTCATGATGTCGAATAGTTCTTGTCGACTTAAAAAAAGTTTAGTTGAGGCCGTTCCTGTAAATAAAAATTAATAAATAGTTACATATCTAAAATTGTGTTAACTTTCGCAAAATTCAGTATCTGCAAAAAATTTAAATATTCTCGAAATGTGCCAAAAAGTGCAAGTTAACGTATGAATGATATATAAAGTCCAATTATTAATACAGCGTTAGTAAAAAGTCCCGGAACGGTCGAATAACTTTGTTATTTGAAAATTATGATTTCTGAAATTTGGTATGGGGGTATAGTTAATATAAATGCATTTTATGCAATACAGTTAATATTTTTTTCACTTCCGGTTTAATCGGCAATACGTCCAACTTTTTTTTTTTAAATGGAACGCCCAGATTTTTTTAACACTTTTGAATGCAAAATAAAAAACTACGTTCAGGAAGTATTGTTTATTTTTATTCACAAGAAAACAGTTAAAAAATTAAAAAAGTGTCCTAATACAGAAAAATCAGGTACCTTTGAAAAAAGTTGTTGTTTAGTGTTTGCATTCTTTTTGCCGTCACATTTGACAATTTTAAAAGCGTTTTAACTTTTGCATCGCTATTAATTTACTTATTTTAGACATTGACACATTTGAAAATGGCAGTAAAACTTACTGAATCAGAACGAATTGAGATATTAATGATGCGTGGATACGGTGATCGTCAACGTTCTTTTGAAGAGGTTCGTATTTTGTTTAATACTGTTTATCCGGATCGTCACATTAGTAAAAGTACGGTATGCCGAACAATTCAAAAGTTTGAAGTCTTTCGTCAGGTGAAGGATTTACCTAGAAGGGGACGTCCATTAACAGCAACAGATGAAGAAACTAGTTTGAATGTGTTACTTACAGTGGAAGAAAATCATCACGTGTCCACAACAGAATTAGGTCAAATTCATGAGATCTCTCAAAAATCTGCTCATAATATTCTTAAATCAGCAAGAATGAAAGTCTATAAAATGTATCCCGTCCATGAGTTAACTGAAGATGATCCAGATCGTAGACTACAATTTTGCGAAACAATGACGGAATTGATCGAGCAGCAGCCTAATGTTTTAGATCACATCATTTTTTCAGATGAGGCAACGTTTTGTCTCAACGGCACTGTGAACAGACATAATTGTCGCTACTGGTCAATTGAAAATCCGCAATGGATTGAAGAAGTCCATACACAGCGTCCTCAAAAGGTGAATGTCTGGGCTGGTCTTGTTGGAAACAACATCATAGGACCATTTTTTATAAGAGAAAATTTAACTGGCAACGTCTACTTAAATTTATTGCGAAATGAGGTTGTTCCAGCACTTGCGGCCCTCTTTCCAAATGCAAACATAGGTGATCACCCTAATGCACATTTTTGGTTTCAACTAGATGGAGCTCCCCCCCATTTTGCCCATAATGTCCGCGATTATTTGAATGAAAATTTTCCGGGACGTTGGATCGGACGTAGAGGAGCAATCGAATGGCCAGCACGTTCGCCAGATGTCTCGCCATTAGATTTTTTCTTTTGGGGTCACTTGAAATGTCAAGTGTACAAAAATCGTCCCCATAATCTTGAACAATTGGAGAGAGAATAGTTCAAGAAGCCAATCGCATCACTCCAGAACAAATACAAAATTCAATAAGAAATTTTACTGACCGTTTACATTTTTGTCAAATTGTAAATGGAGAGCATTTTGAACAATTATTGTAATCGCAACCTGAATAGACAGGTATCTTGATTTTTCTGTATGAGGACACTTTTTTATTTTTTTAACTGTTTTCTTGTGAATAAAAATAAACATCTTAATACTTCCTGAACGTAGTTTTTTATTTTGCATTCAAAAGTGTTAAAAAAATCTGGGCGTTCCATTTAAAAAAAAAAGTTGGACGTATTGCTGATTAAACCGGAAGTGAAAAAAATATTAACTGTATTGCATAAAATGCATTTATATTAACTATACCCCCATACCAAATTTCAGAAATCATAATTTTCAAATAACAAAGTTATTCGGCCGTTCCGGGACTTTTTACTAACCCTGTATAAAACTTAAACTAAAACCGTGGTCTAACTTGATACATAACTATTTTCATGCATACTTTTTGCAAATATGTATCTACAACTCAGTATACATTTACATAAGCCATTATTTACAACATTTTATAGAATCTAAATGATTTCTATGGCAATAAATGTTTGTAATCTATAAATACATACATGATATTGAAGCTCCATAGCAAAAAACTCATATATTATAAAAAGTTTCACTACAATAAATTCACAAACACAGGGCAAATATAACACAATTACGTAGACTTCTACATTCTTAAGCAGTTAGCGAGAACTAGACCTGTACTGTTGAGTAAAGGTACATTTAAAATACCCGTAATCCTGCTTTCTAATAATGCATAAGATAGTGGTAATTAAGAAAATAATTGATGGAGAGTAAAGACGACATTTTATGTTTTGATTTTTTGCCAGGTAGAAACCCTGTTTGCCCCAATGTGGCGCGTTTACGGTGATTCATCTCCTTCGTATTCAACTGTAAAAAAGTGGGCAAAATGTTTCCGTTTAGGACGAGAATCCATGGAAGATGCTGATCGGTCAGGTCGAGCAATTGAAGTGATAACACCTCAACAAATTTCAATTATTGAACATTTAGTGCTACAAGATTGCCGTTTGAAAGTGAAGGAATTAGCAGTGTTAATAAAGATTTCCGAAACAAGTGATCGCCGAATTCTCCATGACCATTTGGGTATGAATAAAATTAGCGCTAGATGGGTACCGCGACTTCTTTCTGCTCTCCAACGTGAACGTCGAGTCGAATGTGCGCAGTCGTTTTTAAACATCTGTGGAGACGACCCAAAACCGATTTTGGAGTCCATTGTCACAGGGGATGAAACAATGGTTCTGTTTTACGATCCTCTATCGAAAAGGAGGATCCATGGAATGGCGGCAACCTGATGAACCTCGTCCCAGAAAGGCGAAAGTCGTTCAATCAACGAAAAAGGTGATAGCCACAATATTCTGGGATTGTGAGGGCATTTTGATAATTGACTTTAAAGAGCGCAAATACAGGTGTGAACGGCACATATTATGCATCTTTATTGCATAAATTAAGGGACAGTATTCGTGCAAAACGTCGTGGAAAATTGACAAAATGTATGCGATTATTGCACGACAATGTTCCCGTCCATACTGCCGCCATTTCACAAGCTGTCATCCGCGTTTTATTTGGTATACCCCTGATTTATCAAACTGTTCAGTCTTTTCTTTATTGCTATCGTCCATACGTATGCATGTAATGCATGCGAGTCCCTATGGCTAATGCTTGTTGACACAACCGGTATAATCTAGCAAAACTTGTATTTTGCGTAGCCCCACAGATCATTATCATTATATACCCGTCGTCGACATGTAATTTTTGGCAAAATACGAAAAATAAACTGAGAAAAAGAAGAAAAAATGTAGGGATGAAAGACAAAACGCACGTACGGAAAACCGAAATTACATTTCATTTCATTTCCCAACTGCGACATTCCTTCAAAAATAGAAGGCGAGTACGTGAGGAAAGCAGGAAATATTACGTGAACAGAGAGGAATGGGGGAAAACGGTTTATATGTTGTGTCGTCGTAGCTGATGCTACCTCTTCCATCGACTAAACCAATAAAACGTTTAGTCAAATATGGCGACTGCGTTTCCCGGAACGCGAACATCTCGAGATAAATCGGAAAATTGACAGCCTTTATCGTACTGCTTATATCGGGAATGAAAGCGGAAAAAACGAAAACTCCCAACAAAACGTTGGGAATTTCAAGGTAGGCGATGAAAGGAGGATTGTGGGGGAAAACCAAATACTGTTTAATGTATCCGAAGGAGTACCTACGGGCTATAAGAAACGGAATTCATTCTGTGGCAGAGCGAAAGGGAGATCTTTCATTTTATCCTTATCCCCGAGGGGGTACGTATTCGCGTAGATAGGCACGAAAATGAAGTCTCTCGTAAAGATGAAGAATTTAGTATTTATACTAAGTGCATTTGATGTGGGAATCCTTTTTGGACGAGCAGGTACCTGTTACAGTCTCTGCCGATAATTTTATGAATATTAATGAAGCTCGTAATTAAAGTCAAAAGCTAATTTACTTGTGTTTTTTTTTGGCTTTCTTTGTCAGAAATGGTGAGTTTTATCGAGCTTTTTCAAGTTGTAATATGTCTGTTGAGCTGAGTTAGTAATGAAAGGTTTTCGTTTATGGAGGTAAACTGTTGAAAGTCTTGTGGAATTATTCAATTCAAATTTATTTGCAATTCAAAAACAATTACAATTGTCAGTAAAGTAAATAAGAAGAAATACAAAACTACAGTAATACATATAAAAATGTACATAATTTAGTAAACACGAAACAACTGAAGGTTATGAATTAAAACTAAAACGTAAAAATTCTTCTGAGGTGTAAAAGGCATCTATCATAAGATTTTTTTTAATAAACTAATAAAAGTTTCGATCGTCGAGGCTTCTTATGGACTCCCGAAGGTGGTTGTTGAACCTGATACTGTGGTAATTCGTTCCTGCTTTGGTCGTGTCCAGGTTCTACGTTAGTAGCACCATGTTATTCGGATGTCTCGCAGGGTAGGGATGGATATCAGAGTGCCACTGGTATTTGTTTTGGGATCCGTGGACATAAAGAAGATAGGAGGGTAAGGTTAAATGTCTCTACAGTTGTATCTGTATCTAGCCCCGGTTAGCGCTCTTACTGCCTCTTTCAGCTGCAAGAATATATTCAAGGCCGCCCCAGGTGAACCCCACACTATTATCTCATGCGAAGTGTTTGATTTGGTTAATATTTGCAGATGATTAGTTCTTATTGTTTTGATTTTTAAGCTATTGCAGCCAAACCATTCTTGCGCTTCTCCCATGGCGTTCTCTGTTTTCTCCCATACCTCATCCGTGGTCTTTACTGAAGTCAGTATCGAGGTATCATCTGCAAATTGATTAACCTTTTTCGCCCGGATGCTGCTTGAAAGGTTATTTACAAAAATTGTAAACAATACTGGTCCCCTCTGGAACTCCTGTACTTATTGCTCGCACTTCCGATGCAATTCCATTCGACACGGCCATCCATCACGACATGTTGCACAAGTAGGACTATAAATTGCAAATTGTATGTTTATATACATAGTATAAAGTCTAGTAATTCTTCATATAACATTTCCTTGCATGTATTAGATAGATAACAAACTTAACTGAACACATGTAACAAGGCTTGCTCCGAAATAAAATTTACAATTTACAGAATACGACGAAGAATTAGTATATTATGCAATGAGCATTTAATGATAGCTATTAAGACACGAGAATTAAAATTACAATACGAGCCGAAGGCGAGTATTGTAATGAAAACGAGTGTCTTAATAGCCATTAAATGCGAGTTGCATACACTATTTTTTCTACGACCACATAATAAAACATTATTTTTTGAACATTCCATTTCATAAATTGAGCGTAAAATTTTCCGTACGTTTTTGCGAATTTAGCTGGTAATAAATTGTTCGTGGCTACTAAGGCTTGTTCCATAATTTCTGCTGGAGTCAAATTTTACATTTCACTTCATTATCCCTCATTTTTACCGTTTATATTTTCAAAAAAGCACAAATTTTAACTACTTACTTGTAAATTGCAGAGAACTGTCACTTTTAATTAATTTTTATATTTGTCAGATATACAGTCGGCATATTGAATATTGTTTGAATATTGGAATGTCGCATTCCTATTGGATATAAACTTGTATCATAATGAAAATCTGTTTCGTAATGGACATCATTAAAATACAGGTTCAACATATCTAATAATACAATTAAAGTATGGGAGTAGAAAAAAGTATTAATTACACCAATGTTTTAAACGAGTGCTTTTAATTATTTTTAAATACTGAAAATTAACCTTGAATTACCACGATAAAAATGTGGTTTAATAAATTAAACTAAACATTTAAAGTAGCAAATAGAAAATCTGTATGATTTAAATATTATATCAAAATAGCAGTGATAAGCCGACTTTTGGGCCACTCTGTATACTTAACTTACACTAAATTATACATAAAATTTAGTAGAATACATTTGGATGTATTTATTAGTTATTGTATAAGAAGGAGGATTTTTGTAGCATTTAAAGCATTTTACATTAGAAAGACTTTAGAATACATTACTATAATTTTGCTAGTTCTAATTTTAATAGCCTATTTCCAGATAAGCTTTACCTAAACCCATAAAACGAGATAACAGGATACTTTTACGAACTATTATAATCCCATTAAAGTTTTAAAGTTTTGATTTCTAGTTAGAAAATTGGGGTAATCATTGTTAATATGCATTCATACGTCTGCTATTTTATTTCTTGCCCAATACTTTATCACTAGTAAGATAACGTTATCACAAATTTCCCTTACGACTCATTTCTTAATTCTTGGTTGGTTTAGTTTTTTATTTGGTTATTGAAATAGCGCTGATAATTTAATACGTGTACATAGATTTGTTGCTGGGTATTCAAAATATTGCTTCGTGTTGTTTGTCGACATTTTCGACATATTGCCGTGGTCTCTTGCATATTAAAAATAATAATAATAGCATTAAGAATTAATTTAAGTATAAAAAATATAAAAGAGACAGTAAGAATCAGTTTTTATTGTATTCAAAGTTTTCAACATAAGAGTATACTAAGTTGCATACATTTAAGTATAGAAAACACAGACATAAAAATGAATTTATTTTAACAATTTAGATATTAAACAGGTACAAAATAAAAGACGAGATAAATTTAAGCTATATATATATTTACTTTATAGAAAAGAGAAACGGGATGTATGGTTTGTGTATAATGAAAAACAACCTGACTTTAAAAAATGCGTGAAAATTGCACTGAACATTTTGAATAATGGACCGTTGTTTAAAAATAAAAGAGAAATGAAAGCAAATACCCGAGAAAGGGTTATGCTTAAGGATGGAAGTGTGAAAAGAATTAGTCATCTAAATGCAATAAGATTGTATGAAGAAGACAAGATCCGATATGCACGGGAGAAAAATATAATTGAATAAATTATGTAGACTTAAAAACGTGCATAAGGTAATAAAAACTTTATAATAGAAATTAAAATAAGTCATGCTAAAAGAATAAACTTTACCTTCACCTATAACTATATGTAAATAAAATAAAAAAAGGATATAAAGTTAAAATATTCCGAGACCATACAGTCAGTAGTAATGTTTTTATAAACAGCCGCTGAGCAAATAATAAAATACATTCATGAATTCGGGTGTGTAGCACTGTGTTTCATTGACTGTAGAGAGAGATTTGTACGGTTTTAAGACTTACAAAAAGAAAATATAGTGTAAACTTTGTTTGTAGTTTTTTACAGATAAATATATCACCATTAGAAAAATCTTGGATCGAAAGTAGCAATGAAATGGCAGGTCCGATGGGTCGTGATGTACGAGCAGCGAACGTTGGAAGAATACCTGTTATTTATAATATATTTCCAATTTTACCGAATACTGAAACAAATAAAAGAAAAATAAGGATCGTGTTAGCGAACGGAAAGAGGAAGTATGTGGCAAATAATAAAGAAGGTAACAAATTCATAAACAAATATAAGGAAGAATTATACTAATACGAATATACCTACATTGGAAGATACTGGATAATTTAAGTGAGACTCCTTTTTTTGAAATAAGTGAACAATTCTCAGTGTGACGTTTAGGTGAAGGAACTGTCAAAGACAATAAGTGCGTGTGTGTGTTCGTATCACGATGGCAATTTGAGGGCAGAGATATCACTGAAGACGCAGGGTGACAACTTAAATATTAGTTCCAAGGATGGCGTTGAGAGCGGTCACGTGTCTTCCCGGGTATATAAATTGAAAAACAAGAATGAACAAGATTATTAGTTAGTTATTTGGAGAGAGATTAAAAGCGACTTAAAAATGACATTAAATCGTAGGGTCAGATACACCACGATTATATTCATTCATTATTTCTTGTATTAGCATATTAATTTTATTTGTATTTAAGTTTCATTCATTATAAGAATTTTCTTTTGTTAATAATTTTTTTTTGTATAAAAAAAAATGGAGTTTGAAGAGTTTTTCAATGATTGAAAGTAAGTTTTAGATACAAAGATTTAACAATGTTGCTATGCGTATATTGTAATATAACGTGCAAATCTATATTCAATATAACGTTGTGCAACAGGGATAATAGATATTGTCCTGTAATAATATACATTCATTAGTTTTAACAACACAAATAGAATTATTAATGGTGTTGGGTGTTAAGAGGATATAACGTGCAAATGTATACTTTCTGGCACTTTATAGGCATTATTAATTCTCAAAATAATTTTTTTGACTATTCAATTCACCTGTCATTGTTCAAATATGAACCAATAAAATAGCAAATATTTACTTTCGTATCATAGCAACAGGAAATTTCAGCGATTATATCTTCCTAGAAGGTATTCAAGTGGATATTTTAAACAAGTGAAAGTTTTTATTAATGTAACTCATTTACTAACAATATTGAAGGTACAATTAGAAAAACTAACATTACTGCAGTGCTGCAGCAGACATTCTGGAACAGAGCTATCACTGGGAGTACCCGAGGGAGTACCTTTCTCTTGTAGCTTAATACCGTTACTATTACTGACAGATGTCGAAGTTGTACATGACACATTTGTTGTTGTAAAATTTCTTCGCATTTTGGTGATAATCGACTCGTGGTGCTCATCATCAAGCTGCAAGTACGATTTTATGGAATTCAGATTTTGGTGTCCCGTTATTTTCATCAGTTGTTGCTCTCCGACTCCAGCTTTCGCCGGAGATGATACAGTTGAAGAGCGTACCGAATGATTTGATATCTTCCTTCTTTTAACATCTAATCCAGTTTTTTCAGCTAATAACTTCACCCATTTACTGATCTCACATATACCAACTGGACTGTTCTTATACCACACCGCATTCTCAACTTTATCCCAAAACGGATTCGGTGTCAAAAACATCCTTTCTGTTTTCACATTTTTTCCTCTCTTCGATTTCAGTAGATAATACAATCTAAATAACAGAAGAATATTAATTATACCGTCTTGAAATTAAATATAAATAGGTTACCTAACTGGACACATATCGGTATTGCTTTTATTCTCTATCAACCACTTGCTGCCTGTCAATGATTTAGTTCCCCCCTGCGCAGTTTTCGAAAATACTGGATTATACTCAATTCTACCAGTTCTTCTTCCCTTGTTATCGAGTTCCTCCTTGAAGTAATAGGTGAAACAGTTGCTCCCTTCTCCTCCCCGCCAAGCTAGTTCGTAAGATGCTATTAAGAAAAACTTTTTCTGTAAACCGTCTGGGGTACTCTCATCTAATATGCGTATCATATTTAAGTATTCTGGTTCTGTAAGTGCCGCCGCGTTGCTGGTTCTTTTTTCAGGACACGCTTGCAGTTTTCTTCTTGTAGCATCCCTGGCGTCACGTGCTGACTTAAATATTGCATCAGAAAACGGGTTTACGTTTATTTTCCACTTATTGAAGAACATTTCTTGAACCATTTTCGCCGTCACGTTCCACATGTGCTTGATGACGCCTTCTTTATAATCGGACCCATCTTTTTTCTTCATATTACATGCCCACGACTTTAAGATGACATCTAAGTCCACAGGAGAAGTAGATTGATCCAGTTTATAGCCTTTTGCTGTTAAAAATGTACTAAATTGTCTCCATACTGAATCTTTGGATTTCTTCGTGTTCCAAGGGATATTTTCGCAAATTTCAGCATCGATTTCGTCTTCAGATTTCGTGCCAAATCTTTTCTCAGTTCCCATTATTTAGAAACACCAGTTTTTATTCAACGAAACGAACTAAATAGGAACACGATTCCAAAAATTTTAATGACAAACATAAATGTTTTTTTTGTTGACATGGAAACGTAATCATGTGTAACTAAATTTTGAGTCATTTTAATATGAAAAATTGATTTGGTTCATTGAATAGTCTCTCGAATACGATTCGTAGTCAAAGTTGAGTCTACTATTTTTGTGGTGCTTTACACTCATGTCTTTCATAATTGCGAATACTACTCGTGCTCCGCACTCGTAGTATTTAAATGCAATCATGAAAGACATTCGTGTAACCACCACAAAAATAATCGACATAACTTTGACTACTCATGGTATTATAAGTGATTATAAATTAATAATTTAAATTAGATTTTTAAGAAGGGAAGTGTTTCTGGGTGGCGGATTTTGAGATGCTGGACACAATACGTGTGAATGGTTGTAGCCAGTAATCAAAATCAAGCTTTTTCTCCGAACATTGACCATTGCCAAGTTCTAAGTTTATCAGAGCATTACGTGCGAATATAATGTTTCTGATGGAATAGAATTAGCATAAAATATCAATAGAATACTAACATTAATTGAATGTTCTTTGTTTTGAAACAGGACAATATTTTAATTTTATTTAAGCATTAGAAATATATTCGTTCTATAAAACATTACAACCTAGAACACGGTACAAATGTTTCCTTTCAATTATGTTCTTCTTTTATAATTAAATGGTGAATATAGTATAGAGATGCTATCTATTCTACAAAAAAAATAATGTTGAATAAATTATACAATTATGTTTTATATGGTTTCTGATTTTTATTTAAAATAAGCTATAACCTTATCCCTATAAAAAGAAAAACAAGAGATTTGACGAGAGAAGAGAAATTTAAATACACTGATAGAATTCACGTATACTTATAAAGTACGTGCTGTTAAGAAAATAAATAAATATACTAAGGATAATAAAAATTATCATATCTTTATTAGTTATGTTGCTGGAACAGCACACAGCATAATCTATTTGGCAATGCCTAACGTATGGCAATACTACAATTATTTTATTCCAAATAATTATGTTGCCACATCATAATTAATGTATGTTTATAAGATCATATTTCATGAAAATAATGTTGTCCTAGAATTTCCTATATAATAATAATAATATTTTTATTAACTTTTAGGATCATAACAGTCTAAGTTTCGTCTATAAACAGGTAACATCTCTTATTTAAATACAGTGATATCACTATTCATATGGTGAACTGCACATCTGTTTTCCCCCAGAAAACGGGCAGCAAAAAATTTTGATTTTACTGTTAAATTCCTTTCTTCATCGGCGTAGGTAGAAGCATCAGGAGTTTTTATAATTTATTATATTTCATAAGATAAATAAAGTATGGAAAGTTTACTCTATTTGAACTACAAAATGAACAAATAATAATCGATTTTGTATTTTATAGATCACCACCCACTTGTTATCCAATTATATAAATAAAATTAAAAACTCTTTTAAAATACAAAATTTTAATAGTCGCCCGTGGGCGATGAGTCATCGGTCGCTCGTGCCCGGTCTCTAACCATTACCCCCATTCTCTCTTTTTCAAATTACTCCTTTTTTGCCGAATACGATTGCAGTTAATATTCCAAATACGGTGATACATAATATGCTGAGTGTTTCTATCAACTGGAACTCAAAATATTGAAAAAAATATAGGAAACATTAATACAAGATGCGTCAAATGTTAAAAAAATGCAAGACTATAATAGTATATTAAAATACAAGTTTCATAAGACACGATTTTTGCGCACGCGTTCAAGTTTAGAAAACGAGCCGCTAGGCGAGTTTTCTAAAGAACAAGTGCGCAAAATGTCTTATGAAACGTGTATTTTATACTATTTTTTCTATTTCGGTTATTAAAAGTTCAAAAAAGTTTAAAATAAGAGACATGTTTTGTTCGAATATTTTAGAAATTTTGCTTTTTTGAAGTTGGTTACTCTGATTTTTAAGTAGAACGTTTTAAATATTTGAATATCGGTGGTGCTATATGTAATTGTGTTTAAAATTCAGACTGATTTATACAATAAATTATTTCAAATTATCAACAAAAAGGACGAAATAAATAACTGTACGCCCCCAGAGATTCGCAAAATAGCAGAAGACAATTTACAAAATCTTTCGTCCACAAACTCTCTACATATTTATCAAAACAAACTTTTATAACAGTTGTACTATTCAACATGGTAAGTAAATGTCAATAGTAGCATCCGAAAACTTATCATCCAACTCTGCTTAACAATTTATATTGCTAATTAGTAAGTGAAATGTTAGCAAGTGTGCTTTTTATTCTTTGTACAACTTTATTGCACATTTTTGTTACTTTAAAGGCTTATATTTTGACATTTAAATACGATTTGGTTCCATTTTTTTTGTTACCAACTTCAAAAAAATAAAATTAGCGTGCGATAAAGTAATAGTTTATGCAACCAAAACGGGTGTCGTAAAGTGAACTTTATAGCACCGGAATAGAAAAAATTAATTACAGAATAAAGCGATACCAAAAAAGTTATATAATATGGTGATATGCATTTAAATATATCAACGTACAATTGCAAACGATAGGGAATGTTAAAGCCCAGATTAACGCCTGGCTAAATTTCGGAACAACATAATTTCAGTACATTTCTGGGCGGAGGTGAGCGTGTTTCTGTTGACTCTCAACTACGGTTGTGTCCTTACTCATGCCCTTCCGACGTAATATTCTGTCAAGCTTCCGCTTAGTAGCAGTTAAACAATGAATGAATGTCTTCAGAAACAAAATGGAGTCAGGTATATGAGTGGATAAGTTAAGGTTTGTTTTACCATGTAGCACTATTACTGCAAAGAACTCATTGAAACTACAGCTCTCAGAGCGAGACTTGTCTGGTGAGATGCTCCTCCCACAACGTGCGCACTTGATACTTATAATATTACGATAAGCACGAGCAGTCTCGAAAAATTGTCAAGCGTTACACTTACAAGTGCAGTATGTTTCCTATATATGTATCTCTTTTCAGTATATTACTATTTCTTATCTGAATTTACTCCTTCGTCCGGCTAATGTACGCGATGATGAACAATTTCTTTTTTCCGAATACTTCTCTGTCTGACACTGACCCATCTTCGCGCAGCTAGGGACTTCTCCCACCGGCCACGACTTATTCTGTGTACTTTACTGCATACCATAACCTCAGTTTCTTTGTTACTATAAACAACTTATTTATTTAAATTAACAATTGTACATTGGCTTAAATAATTTGTTCTACTGCTATTTTTGGTGAGATATCTCATTCTTGTCACAATAAGTTTGAATGATGTATTGTATAATAATAAAACATGTGTAGGGGGTGCGGGCGATGGTCGTTTGTTTGCGTGTTGATGTGGTGACCGCTGCGCTCGCCTCGCGTGATGAACCCCCGGGACATCCTGCGGCATTTACTGCTTGGGGATGTACTGGATTAAGGTGGTGTGTGTGTAGAAATCATATCGGTTCATTTAAAAGAAAATTAAAAGAACTGAACAAACTCCCTGCATCTTTCTTTTCTTTTTTTTTTCTTTCATCAGTCAAAATGCCTGTTTATTGCTGGAGTTGTTTTCATTAATTCTTCTGTGAAGTAGATAGCCAGCTATCCTTCCATCTTTTGGTAGGAAGGGGGGTCTTCCAATGGATCGCCTGTCATGCGGTTTGTTATTTCTCACGATCTTGCCCAACCGATCCTCCGTCATTCTTGTCAGACTATTGTGAAGGGATAAATGTCATATGCCATGTAATTTTACTTAATAAAGATTATACAGGAAAATATTCTCTTTCAAGTTTTTCAATTATTGCCGGTGGCATCGACCGAAAATTCCGAAAATCAGTTTTATACTTCATATAAGGTGTCGTCCTTATTTCTATAATTATTTGATAAATTATTTTAACTCTTTTTATATACCTTTTAACTTAATGATTAGTATTACTTTTACTACTTATACTTAAATAAATAAATAGTTGAACTATAACGCGTACACTATAACTAACCTAATTCTTAACACAGCATATTTTTAATCTATTTTATTTTTCTCTTATTTTAAATAATTCATCTAATTACTTTTACTATTATTTAAAATGTAAGGTTCATATAGAAATACGTATTTTTAATTTCCTTCTTAACAAGTTTTTTACTCCACATTATATGTTTACTTTAGTTTTCATTACTCCGGATACCAGAGGAAATTAATTTATTCAGTGAAAACAAACTGACAATATATCACATTACGCAAACAAATTTTTTATGTGACGCCTACCTCTACTTCCATAAGAAGTCTTTAGACAGACCTGGAAACCCTCATTACGCCGACTTTACGTTTCTGTTTTCTGTTTCAAGTTCAAGCCGACCGTCTGCGGAACTGGTTTCCCACACACACACAAAAAACGGTGCCTCTCTCTAATGTCTAGGTTATCTCTGTTTGTCCGACAGCCAAGTCTAAAGTAGGTCCTTAATCGAATCGCTGGAATGGCGCAATTTAGCAGAAAATAAAAGAAGGAACCAGAGATCAACTCGTCGTAGACCGGCCGAGCCGTGTGAACACTGTATTTCGAGTGCTACTGTGTTTTCACTTCAGCCACGACAATAGCTCGTCCCTTATTTTTCATTCCACACTTTCGCTCCCTTTTTTTGTTCCTGTATCTTCTTAAGTTAAACCTACTGTTCTTAATTGCAACGCTTCAAGTTCTTTTGTAAGCGCAGTGAAAAGATTGGTTGATTAAAAAAATACATTTCGTTAATCTGAAAGTGGCCCTTAAAAAGTTTCATATATTCTCCATGATGTCTCATTTTTTCGGTACAAGAAAATCATGGTTGTATTACTTCATAAAATTTATATTTTAATGATGGCGATGATAACTAGGGCGCGGACATGACCGAGTTAAACTACGACGAAGTTACAACGGAACAAAGAAATAATGAAAGCAACACACATTTACTGAATAGACCTAATTCATGGTGAACTGCAACAGCTGTTTACGCTCGAGAAGAGCCCGAGAATGAGATCAAAAAATGGCTATAAAATAAGGAATTTATGAGTAAAATTCTTTCTACATCGGCATAGATAGCCTGAGGGGTTTTTAAAATCTATTATATTTACCTTCCCAAGAGAAATAATGTAAATATGTATATACTTACTGTTATTTAGTTTCAATAATATACGCGTACATTTTTAGTTATCATTTATTTAGATCTAGAACGTTGTTTATGTTACTTTTTCTAATATGGAAATGAATTGTCAGTGATTCCGAAATTTATTACAAAGTCTGTAAAATATCGTTACAGAATGCCAACATATCGCACGTTCGTCACTTAGCTTTGCTAAAACATACACATAAATAGTTTTTATGCAGAGAATTTCGATAGTTTACAAAATTCGTTACATGTTTAAATGACGATGCTCGAAGTATTTCTGAGTGCCAGAAATTAACACAAATCCCAAATTTAAAAAATCAGTTGTTATTTTTTCAGGAACATTTGGAAATTTTCCTAAACTAATCACATGTTTTGAAAATCGAAATCTCAAATTAAAAGATGGACTAATCACATTAGACGTGGGCTATTAATAATTTCAAAAATATTCCAGGTGACTTCGGACGTGCCTTCGGCAAAAATTAGACGCACTTTTTCATAGAAATCCAGATTTAATAACATTGCGGCAATTGTGTATGCTAATTACGCTGAAATAAAAGAATATTTCCAGTACGCACATATAACCAGTTGCGATGTAGAAAGGACGTTTTCTGTCTACAAGGATGTTCTTAATTCAAAAAGAACAAGTCTTACAGAAAAGAAAATGAACAAATAATAAGGTATTTTGTATTTTATAGATCACCAGCCACTTGTTATCCAATTATATAAATAAAATTAAAACCTCTTTAAAAATACAACATTTCAATAATGCGCCCATGGGCGATGAGTCATGACTCGCTCGTGTCCGCGCCTTATTGATAACTTTTTAATTTTATCTTTCTCTTAATTTTTTCAAACAAAAGAATTGACAGTCTGTTTGCCAAGTTTGACAATTCCGATTAAAATTCCGGTTAGCGTAATCATTGATTAAAACATTAGTAGAAATTTGTGTTTTTTCTACACCGACTAGAGCTACTCATTTGATTAAGAACGTCGTTAATCGAAGAAATTTTAACCGGTGTTTCGAGTACCTGATAAAATATTAAAGAGTGATTATTATTACTTACTCATGCGCACAACCTAGGAGATTTAAATTTTTGTTCTTATTGACAGTGGTTATGCTTTCATATGCATTTGCTAGATCTACTGTATGATAGTATTTTGTGGAATTAATTAATAATTGTTTTCATTAGTGATTTGTATTGCTTCTTCTATAAATCAAATGAACAGTTTAATTAAAAATAAAAACAAAATAATATTGAATATGTGTAAGTTTTAACTTATTAGAGATATATAATTATTTATTAACCGCGAATTTATTATCTTTTCTGATGAGAACGATTCATTTTTCGAGGTTTTTAATAATATGATTCGGGGACTCACTTCGTGAAAATCCTAAATTTTCTGTGACAATTTATACTTGCGTTTGGTCTTTTCCCCTTTTTAATTGCATTTAACAGCACCTTGTTAAACCGTCATTTTAGTCGAACATATTTTGAACTCGGTCTAGATATGTCATTAACATATTAAACTAATAATGGGTGGACACTGTGCCTCAAAATCTGAAACAAAATGCAAAAGAAAAAATCCCTTACCACAAAAATTAAAAAGATATAAAGAATCTATATACGTATTTCGGCAGTTGTCATCTTCAGTAGAAACCTGTAGAAAGACATAAAAGAACTCTTTTATGTTTAAACGTAGTGTTTTTGGCTAAGGTGTAACCTTAGAAGATATGCGCTTTACCAAATCACCAGTGGGATAATACGTTTTTACTCTTTTCTGTTTTTCTACTGTTTAGTATAAGTGGAAAAAAGGTAGTAATTGCTGCCACTCATTAATATACCTGGCAATTGAAATTTTATTTTCCACATAGTGTTGTCTTTTGATATAGGGTTGCAATTGAGTTACCGTCGCTTCCTGCAAAATATGTTTTTATCTTGTTTTTGTATGTTCTTTCCGTTAAACTAGAGTTGTAAATTTATTCATTAGTCATTTAGTTGTTACTGTATAATCTTATTTCTTTGCCTTTATTATTACATAATCACTTGTTTTGTTCTATTATCGCAGTCATCGATAACATATTATTTATGTATTTCTTGTCTATTTTGTTACAAAATTTCATTTGCATTTAATATTATTTTTAATTCTCATTGCCACCTTTTGGATGAATAATGAACATGCTTGTAAAGTTGACCTGTAGTTACATTCTACACTAATATTTATTAGTGGTACTGACACGCTCACTCTGGTTCCTCCAGAATATAACATTTTTTAAGTTGAAATCATGTAAACCAATTTGGAAGCAAGGTTTTCTCAATCAACCTTATTTCATTAAAGGAATTTGAACATAAAATTAGTTAGAACATATCGCTTTTAGTAAACAGCTGATATATGATCTTACAGTAAAAACACGTAAGGTAAAAGTATACGGCCATGGAACAGACTGATGTTTGGTAACTGAATGTGTCAAAAAAATATTTAAAGAACATAACCTTACATATTTACATTTAGTCCTGCCACCTTTCAGCCGTCATTGGCGCTATATAGTTGTCACCCCCCTCCCTCACTCCATCTCGTCGTAATTTGTTAAATCATGGGAGTAAGTTTTACACTTTAACAGACTGCTTAGTTATTTCATGAAATGGCTGGGTATTCAAGGAAACAACGGATTCCATAATTTAACAATAACATAACCTTTCCCAAATGTATTCATGAGCGTTTCTTGGAATAAGTGGAATTCTTAAAACGTATACGGCACCTATATAACCTTATTCAAACAATCCCTTTGAATAAATAGCACATATCAAGGTGTATTATTAAGGTTTCACTTCCACAAAGAAAAATTCCATTATCGCGCCCATATTACCGCTATGCAAATGTAAATTTCGTAGAATTTCCTTCCTCCGAATTGTTATGTTTCAATTACGATCCGTTTCACACGGGCACAGTCATCGCAGGGATGGAACCGTTTCCACGACAATGAACGTAACAATTTGAAGGCAAATAATCCCAACAATTATAGGTGACTGAATAGATTGTCGGTGTTTTGGTGCGTGAATAACTGCACAATTACGGACGCAGACTATGGTGACGGCGCACCAGTGCGTGTGTCCAAATATGATATGTATTTGGAAAGAGAAATTTTATCTGGTTTAAACATGTGTTTAACATGAATACTGTTCCGTTTCCTAGGAATATCTAGATAGACATCTATTACCATATATGCATATGGAGCAGCAGGTGGTTTGATATGTAATGAATGAGTAATTGTGCTGGTACCACATTCCATTTGGTGTATATACCTACATCTACTGCTTAATATCAAGTAAACTCACATACACTGCCGGTTCATGGTAGTTTGGTCAACTAGACATACTGAGAAAAACTAAGAACATATAAAAGAAATGAAGCTCAAATTTAAAATTTAAGCAATATTGTATATCTAACCTTTAAATATTTTTGTCGGCGTGCATATATGCGTTTTCATAATACATGTAATTCCTTTTTCTGTTTTAATATTGCCTTGCCTTACATTCAATTTATTACACGATATTTCTAAATTTTAAAAGTTTTAACATGATTGTACTACGACTGATAGAATAAGCTGTCTACTGTGACTCTTCGTTTTCTTAAAACGCCTCTAATCGTCTGTAGGTCACAAATTGTGCAACTAATAACATTTGCCGATATAGAAACTTGGTGACATCAAGGGACAAGGTCTTGTTATTTACACATCCAATAAATATAATACTTCCTGACTGTGCTGACCTTGTTAAGTAGGTTAATTAATAGTAGAGTACCTTAATTAAGTATTATAAATAGTTAGTAAGAACATTAGATAAGTTAATATAAGTCACTATCAGATTAGTGTAAGTCTGTGTATCGATAGTTATTGTACAATACTTTCACGAAAAATCGCTACGACAAATACAAGCATCACGTCAGCTTGTCAGACCTCTTCAACATATGAAGCAGAGGAGGTAGAAAACAAACCCATCTCCACTCGATAACTAATATAACTAAGGGGACACATGATTTCAGCAGTTGCAGCTAAGAAGTTTGTAGGGTAATTAATCTGAAACAGTCTTAAGGTGGTTTAGTTAACCAAATAGGTATAAGTTTTGAATGTTTGGGTCCGGGCACGATGTTGTTTGCCCTTTCTAATGGAATCCGAGCGTACAAGCTCTGGATATTGAGATAGCGATGCCTCGCAGGAGCAGTTTCAACAAACCTTGTGTTCTCCGTCAAGTTTGACATTCCCAACTCATATTAACTACAGAAAGGTAGTAATTGCTGCCACTCATTAATATACCTGGCAACCGAAATTTTATTATCCACATAGCGTTGTCTTTTGTTATGGGGTTGAAATTTAGTTACCGTCGCTTCCTGCAAAATATGTATTAATGTTTTTATCTTGTTTTTCTATGTTCTTTCCGTTAAACTAGAATTGAAAATGTATTCATTAGTCATTTAGTTGTTACTGTATAATCTTATTTGTCTGTCTTTATTATTACATAATCACTTGTTTTGTTCTATTATCGCAGTCATCGATAACATATTATTTATGTATTTCTTGTCCATTTTGTTACAAAAGTTCATTTGCATTTAATATTATTTTTAATCCTCATTGATTAAGTAATATTTGTATTTATTATTATTAGTAATACCTGTGGGGGAACAGTTTGTATCTGTGTTTCTGCTTCAAAAGTTAATAAATAGTGTTATTATTTATGAGTGTTTCTTTGAGAGTAAGCTTCTGAACACTTCATTGATTTTCCACTTTATTCAATACAGTTAAAAACAATTACGCGGTTACGTCACAAAATAGGTAGTGCCATTTCGGGTTTATATTTTTTGTTTTAACACAAAGCTCATGTTCTTTTTTACTGAGTGATAAAGAAAAAAGTGAACCACTATAATCTTGCCGTCAGCTGATCGGAAACTACAAAGACGTCACATAAACTTTGAAAGGCCATAGCAAGCTGAGAGTTTACAGCAAGTGAATGTTTCTGGCATACACTCTTTCTTTTGTCGTAAATTCGGATTAATTATTTAATTAATCCAAGGATTACCGACACCACGGACATGTTCCGGGAATTCATGTTTTTGTTGAACAGAACAATAAAACCTCGAAAGTGGGTAACGATTTTATAGATAATATAAGTTTGGGGTTGTTCCTCATTTTTTCAGGGAACTTATTTTGCAAAAACTATGTTTCGTAAGTTATGACTTCAGAAATAATTTATGAGTGTAAACCATAATAAATAAAAGCTCTACATTTTTATATTTTCATTAATAATAGATTTGGAGCTAGGACATCTGCCAACACGTCATCCAATTGTATAATAACTATCACGAACAGATTACATTATCACAATCAACTTGTATAGCAAAGATATAATTTGACATAATTTTACTAAAGATATGCACGTAAATTATGGCTTAAAAATATCTATGAATGTAAACAATAATAAATAAACTCAGTAAAGTTTTTATACTCTCATTAATAATAGAACTGCTTCCAGGACGTCTGCCAAAAACCCATTGAATTGTATCATAAAATACGTTTGAAATATCAAACAAAGATTAGTTTAGTACTCATTTACTATAAGAACAGACATATTAAAGCATAAACAAATAATGTTTTTGTGTCTATTTGCAATTAAATTTGCCATAAACGAAAAGGATGAATCACAATTTCATACCATGTTATAGGTCGTACGTAACAAATTTAAAACTTGAGAATTACGATTTGTGTAAAAGTGGATGCTGTAAGACCATGTTTTTAGAACAGATTACAGCTTCACTAATATTACATTATCTTTGAGTAACGTTTGGAGTTTTAGAACTTCCACGTGGTGTTACTTCCGGCCAGTGCTTTGATTGAATTTGCGTGACTGTTTCACATTAAAAGTCAGGACAGTTGAAATTAACTATAAGAAAACTAACGAAGTGCAGCATGATCTCAATAACTTATGAAAATGTATGGAATAAATCCGTCATTATAATCGTATAGAGTATATTATTAAATAACAATACTGAGATTATATCGTCAAAGATATTAATATGTATAATGTAGTTATTTGTAAAATTTCATGTTTAATTTTAATATAGGGTCGCTGATAAGGGGCTATTATTAAGTGGTTTTTACGTTGTAGAGTCGTTACTTAACCGGAAAGTATTGTCAAATTATGCGTTATTATGTTTCAATGTATTATTGTATCATTGTGCATAGCCTAAAATTGTTGTCAATTATTTTACCTTAAAAATGCTCTTCAAATAGATTTTCATAATTTGACAATAATTTGAGAAGATCGACGTTAGTAGCAAATGAATAGACTTGTATGACATTATTTTACTAAAAATACGCAGGTAAATTATGGCTTAAAAATATTTATAAATGTAAACATTAATAATAAACTCAGTTAAGTTTTTATACTCTCATTAATAATAGAACTGCTTCCAGGACGTCTGCCAAAAATTACATAAATTGTATAATAAAACACGTTTGAACTATCAAAGATTAGTTTAGTACTCATTTACTATAAGAACAGACATAATAAAGCATAAACAAATAATGTTTTTGTGTCTATTTGCCAATTTGTCAATTAAATCATCCATAAAGTAAAAGAATAAATCACAATTTCATGCTATGTAATAGGTCAACAAATTTAAAACTTGGGAATTACGATTTGTGTAAAAGTGCATGATGTCAGGCCATGTTTTTAGAACAGACTACAGCTTCACTAATATTACATTATCTATAAGTAACGTTTGGAGTTTTAGAACTTCTATGTTGAGTTATTTCTGGCCAGTGCTTTGAATTTGCGTGACTGTTTCACATTAAAAGTCAGGACAGTTGAAATTAACTAAGGTAAGTGCGGGTAATAAGGCCCAGCAGGTAATAAAGCCCAGCCGCCATTTTTCCTAGTGGCGTTAAGTTATAATACTGGCACCGCCACCTGTTTACTATATTACGTACAACATACTGGGTGGCATGTTCCCACACTGCAGAAATCGTTTTTCCCGAGTGTTATATTCAAAAGTGTTTCTTCGTTAAATTTTGCTGCTTCAGTTATAAAAATTGCGTCGTTTTGTCGAAGTTTTTTCAAGGGTATTTATCAGCCAATGACCACATAATTACAGGTACGTTTAAGTACATATGTAGGCAGTGTATTGCCAGAAACTTAATGATTTTATTCGATGCATGTGGGACCGATAACCTAAAAATGAAGGAAGTGATGAAACATGAAACAAGGCCCACCAAAACATTAACTGGGCCTTATTTCTTGTCGTTGCTGGGTTACATTTTTTCATTCGTTTTTAAGGAAATATGGTTAAACCGTGTCGAGGTATCCGTGCTAAGTGGAGTACAGAAGACATGGATGAGGCTTTACGACTTCTTGGACAAGGAAAGTCACAGCGATACGTTGCACAACGTTGCGGCATCCCTCGTCGCACATTGAGGAATCATATGAAATCTGGGACAACTTCCAGATCATTAGGAAGACCACCGGTGCTAACTCCTCAACTGGAAAATGAGTTGGAGAAAAAAATTGTTCGATTTGCAGAAAGAGGTTTTCCGTTAACTCCGAAATCTCTACGGAGATGTGTTTACTCTTTCGTAGATGAACAGAAAATTCCAAACAAATTTAACCAAGACAAAAAATTAGCAGGAAAAGAATGGTGCAGATCATTTTTGAAGCGCCATAAGAAGCTGTCTCAAAGAAAAGCACAGAACATGAATCCTGCACGTGCTCAAAAACTTAACAGACCCATTGTAGAAGATTATTTCAAGAAGTTAGAAGCCCTGCTCATCAAGACAGGATTGAAACATAGCCCAGAGAAGCTGTATAACATGGACGAGAAAGGGTGTAGACTCACCCTGCATCACCAGCAAAAGGTTATTGCAAAAAAAGGAGCAAAGAGGGTTCATTTAGTTTCCCAGGAGCATGCCGAAAATGTAACTATCGTGGCGTGCGGGAATGCTATGGGGCATGTTATCCCTCCAATGATTTTGTTCAAAGGCCAACGAATGAAACCAACTTTTTCCGATGGACTTCCTCCTGGTTCTGCTGTCCACATGACACCTAAAGGGAGTATGACGACTGAGGTTTTCGTAAAGTGGCTTGATCATTTCGCAAAGTTCATGTCAGCTCCTCCAGTTATCTTAATTTTTGATGGAGCTTCTTGCCATCTCGACTTATCCATTGTAGATAAGGCTGAACAGTTAGGTATCCACATGTTGTGTTTACCTAGTAACACAACGCATGAATTACAACCTATGGACAAGGCTGTATTTCGATCCTTCGAACATTCCTGGGATGAAGAACTTCTTCAATATTGGGAAAACTATCCTGGAAGAAATTTAAACAAAGAAAGATTTTCTGACATATTTACTCCTGTTTGGGGAAGATCGATGACCATAAGCAATATATCCAGTGGATTCAGAGCAACTGGGATTTATCCTTTTAATAAAAATATTATCCCAGACTACGTTTACGCACCTAGTCTTCCCACCAACAGAGAAATTCCAAATGTTAACAGACAAACTCCAGACGTCGGCAGAATAAGCCCACAGGTCGAAGAATGGGAATCAGAGGATGAGCAACCATTGAGTCTTTTAAAAGAAAATTTGCAGAGTCAAAATAAAGCAGCTACCAATTCATTTTCTACAGTGTTAGTAACCCCCAATACCGAAAGTCAAAGAGAGCAACAATGAGGAAGAAGGCTTTAAACTATAAAGCCCAGGAGGTTACAAGAGATCTCTTCCAGAACAGGAATGACACTGGAAAAAGCTCCAAACCAATCCGC
The DNA here is from genome assembly GCA_963170755.1 of Amphimallon solstitiale. Lineage (NCBI taxonomy): Eukaryota > Metazoa > Arthropoda > Insecta > Coleoptera > Scarabaeidae > Amphimallon > Amphimallon solstitiale. The sequence goes on from OY720680.1 coordinate 61,831,766, forward strand.
AGCAAACAAAAAACACGCAGCTGTGAACCAGAACCGATTCCAAGCACTTCACGAGAAAATGTTGAAGAAACTTGGTTTTGCAAATTATGTGAAACGCACAGCATAAGTGACATGCGTCAGTGCATTATGTGCCTCACTTGGGTGCATGAGGACTGCGTAGGGCTCACAGCTGAGGATGAGGAAGACTTTGTTTGCCCGGATTGTACACCTTAAGTAAATGGGCCTAATTACCTGCTGTACATGAAATAGGGCCCAGTTACATGTTTTTTTTTAAAAATTAGAATTTTGTTTTTGTTTCTTTGTTCTTTGTTATAATTGGCACAATTTATAGTTTACTGATTATATATTCCATTATAATATAAAAACTGTGAAAAATATGTACATTTGTTTTTTTTTTAATTTTCAATCCTTAGGTGGGCCTTATTACCCGCACTTACCTTATACGAAAACTAACGAAGTGCAGTATGAACTCAATATGAAAATGTATATGTATGATAAATCCGTCATTATAATCGTATAGAGTGTGTTATTAAACAACAGTCCTTAGATTGTATCGTCAAAGATATTAATATAATGTAGCTATTTGTAAAATTTCATCTTTAATTTTAATATAGGGTCGCTGATAAGAAGCTATAATTTAGTTATTTTTACGTTGTAAACCTAATATCAGGGCAGTAAGTAGAGTCGTTACTTAACCGGAAAGTGTTGTCAAATTATGCGTTACCATGTTTGCAGTGTATTATTGTATCATTGTGCATAGCCTAAAATTGTTTTTAATTATTTTGCCTCAATAATACTAATACATTTTCATTTTTTCCGCTTGCAAAATATCACTTTCATTGTTGTGCAAATTCCTCTTAAAATATACATTGTATTTAGAAAAATGGTACGTTATTGTAGATATATTTGTAAATATCTTGCACTTGCTATTGTTAACATTGCGCGTGTGTTTGTACACTGGCTGCTTTAAAGTGGGAATAATTGCGGTCTCCTGTATTGTTGATTTTATCAGGTTAGTTAAGTTTGAAAACTAGTATTATTTATAACGTTGATTAATTTGCAATTTTCAAAATAAAGCAATTGTCTAACGCTTTTTGGAGAGAATTTCAAATTTCCAGAGGTTTAAACAAAATTAGACTTTAATAACGAAGTTATGACATATTTATTTGTAAAAATAGGAAATGACATAGATAGCCGTCCAATTTACATGTAACGGTCATCCCAACGACTAGTTTTTCGTCGTCGTCCTTCTCCAGTTCTTCTAGAGTACCTGCCAGTTTCTTGATATTTATGCCATGTTCTGCAGATAATCGATGGACTGGTTTCTAATTGATAGGCGACATATCGATCATCTTCAAATAAAGCAACCACACTCGCGACTTCGATTTCACTTAAAAAAAGCCATCTTTATCTTAACAATAATTTGGCACTCCAAATTGACGTTAAAATGTCAACAAACTTAACTTAAGAGGAGCGTTTACCTATCGAAAACTAAGACATCGCCGTTTTGCGTTTTTTAAATTCATTTTGTAATTTTAAAATCTCAAATTTGGGTTAGTGATGCAAAAGGCGTAAATTTATAATGTCAAGGCCAGTTTTTGTACTAATTTATTTTCTTAAAAAAAGTTATGTGCTTTAGAAATAACCACAAAAAATGCATGAATTTGATTAAGGCTGGACGCCCGCTTCAAGCTGAGTTCGATTTGAAATAGGCGTACCACTGTTTTCTTCGTGCAAATGTAATAAAAGACAAATGTTTAAGGGTCCGCGTGCTCTGTCTTATGCTGAGGAAAAAGATAGAGAAAAGAACTTGTCACCTAATCTAATCTGCCTGTAATTTATGGCTGCGTTGTGGTCTCAGATAATCGCCGGTTGGCCGACACGTTTGCAGTCGGGAAGCAACCCCCCCTAAATTAGACAATCTATATTTTCTCAAACACACAAAAAAGGTGAAGCTGAATATGTAAAATCACCTGCCGGATTCAAATTTTGAGTTGGAAAATAAAATCGAAATCGCAAAAAGGTCGAAAAATCGTTTTTTTGTGTAAATTTTAAAATTTTCATTTTCTTCAATTTTTAATACTTATCTCGTGATATCTTAGCAATGCAGAGAGCTAGGGATCTGTTTTTTTTAAAGGTTATACCCTAAAGTATTTGGATGATACTAGTGTTTTCGATTTTTCTTTATGGTGTGTAAATTTTATAAAAAAAAAAAAAGTTTTAGTAGACGACCAATTTGTGTAACGTATATTTCAGCTATCGAGTAACTAATCTTATTTTTCAGAATTTACCCATATATATGTGAAACAAAATAAAGCCAACATTCCAAAATTATTTTTTGTGCAAGAAATAAATTTCTAGATCGTTTCAGAAGCAAATTATTGCGAGTCAAATATAATAATTATACTCCCAGCCCGCAAGCCGTGTGAGTCCTAACATGCGCTTCTAGCAGGTATAGCGTTAGGGACGGGAAGAGATATTGCTTTTACTTTCTGATACGTAGTATAAGGAAGTATTGTGACGCTGACATTGTATATGTACACTATATTGTAAAGAAAATATCAACGGTTTCGATAAAATAATGTCCGAGTAACGATTACTTTCTTAACAAACACCGATCTCAGAAGTATTTTGCAAACTGCGTAGAAACTGCCCGAAATGGTAGGCGGAGCTACCTCTCGACACAATGTGCGAGCGTACCACATACTCTATTTGATTTCAGTGAATTTCGCCCAAATTTCAAAATTTTGTTTTCCGTTTCGTGACCTTATTTTTAAAAATTAAGAAAAAATAAAATTTATGTATTGCTGTTGAGTGTTACATAATGTTAAATAAAGGCTTGTTTTTTGAAATTTCTTACATTTTTATTTTTATTTAGGGCCCTTTGGACAATTTCGAAGAAATTACGATTTATCCATTGAAAGGCGTTGTTTTCTTAAATTAGCGTGTAAATTCGGTAAGATTTTCATGAAAAATACGATTAGGAAATGGGAAAAACGATTTCGAGGCCGGGCGTACAGCCTTAATGTCTACTAACTAAGGCTGGTACACAAAAGAACAACCTCTACGCGCCAGCTGCACATTTGATGAACGATATAAAAAAAATGTTCATGTAATTATTTTTGAAGATAAAAAACATTAAATAGTAAACAAGACGCAAATCTATCAGAATCGGTCGGCTATTCCAGACTTAAATCCAAGTGACAGTTTGTAATTAAAAATAAATGTCATATATACCTATAATATTCGAGTGTATAATAATATAACAGTTATGGGCAAGCGAAAATTGGCTTATTATAAAACATCAACAGTTCCGTAAGTACTCATTCTTTATACATTATGTTTCCCATGTATAGTATTCCTTTATCTATGACAGAATCTGTGAATAAAACCGAAGCGCTGTGATCGAAACCGAATATCGTCTAGCTCCACCTACCCACACCCCCTTGCGTCTACCCGTCCCGCGAGTAATATAAGTTGCATAAGTTTCTATTTGTTAGTAACGCCCCTCTCAAATGGTTTTGATTGTTTGTTTATGGAGCAAAAATCATTTTGTTATGGATATAGTATTTATTCTCCATTTCAACATCTAAGGAGAAAAAAAAATGTGTTAACGTAATTTTCCTTTTTGCTTAGCTAAAACATTCCAACAATAATAAAAACATGAAAAGAAGTCGTCATTTACTAACAGAAGAAAATACAGGCGTTCAAAGTAGTGTTCCGCTAATTTTGTTTGAGCGGTGTATAATATAGGTAAGTGAATAGTATATTTTTTCCTATTTTTATGCATGCGTACTTCATAGTTTCTTTTCTTTATTTTTCATAAACATTCATTATCATAATTACATTTTCTTTTTCTTCTTTAAACTTGTTACGCTTTGTTTGTATTAATAATGAGTTGTAATTACAGCGCTTTGGAGAAAAAGTAGTTATAATTTGTCACTTTTACTTCGCTCACTTTACCTCATCTGTCTTCTTTTCTTTGTCATAGACACTCATAGTACAAACTACATATATAAAAGTGGATGTATTTATGTTCCCTATAGACTCCGATGAACCGATTTTGATGAAATTATCAGGAAAACTCTGGCATAGTCTGGAGAGTGTTCCTGTGAAGTTTGGTGTTGATCGGACTAAAAATAAAACCAGAAAAACATTTTTCAAAATTGCTTTTTAATAGTATTCATTTTTGCAGTAATAGTACAATGGAAGTTTGCCAGACCATATAGGATGATCAATTAGCCAATGAAATTACGCAACCATATAAAATTTAACAAACGTATCGTTTCTTTCTGCATTCTTATTTACCTGAAACCTGTTCCGCTCAGATACACAAAATTCGATGGAGTTTACTTTTTCTTGATTTGATATCAGGTTAAGGCACACATTATGTATATTTTACTCAGCATAGTTTACTCTTAATGAGACTTTCCCACTGACAAAATTGTAATAATATACTTTTTCTTTCATCCGAGGCAATTAAAGGCAATGTTTTCGATTTTTTTTTCCGTTCAGATTGTTTATTGGACATTTAAACCGGTTTTTATTACGGATTGATCTGCAGTTCTGTGTGTACAACTATTATTGTCAGACGGTCGGCATTAATTCCTCTTTATAACCTTTTACGGTCGTGAGCCGTGATGAATCACAATGTTTTGTTTTCCATAATTTACCAAGCCGACGGGCAGTGTTCTACAAGGAATGCTTGTGCGTTAAATTTATGTCGGAAATTCAAACGGAACGATGTGCTTTTTCAGATGAATGACATGAAATTCTATAGGTTCATAAATTGTTTATTGTGTCTTGATATTCAGTAGATAAAATATTATGACTAACATAAAGAAGACGGTCTTTTAAGACTTCTAGGAATTAATTGGTAATTTGTATTTATAAAAAATACTATGCACGGAATGAGTTAATAATAAGATAACAACGAAATTGGCGTAGAAATATGTGATAAATTTTAAGAATATTTTAATGAAAAATGGAATCTTTCACTGTGCTTAACGGGTAGGCATAACCCTGGAGTTAAAAATACACGCCGATTTTCAAAAATGTCTTCCGACTTTGGTATTGAGATGATAAAAGTCGAGTACATAGTCTTAGAATGCTACATTTTGTTTTTCATTGCAAAATGTACACGAACAGGATAGTTATTGTTATTTAAACATGGTGCTTGTAGCCACTACATGGGTCGTCCCCTCTACACGAATCCATTGTTCCGTCAACTGGATGCACCTAAAAACAAAAATTGTGAAAGCTACTGTCAAATTGACAATTCCGGCAACTGGATTCATCTAAAAACAAAAATTGTAGCATCCCCATTTTTTTTTTTAGGTGAATCCAGTTGCTAACAGAGTTACTGTCAAATTGATAGTAGCTTTTCCAATTTTTGTTTTTAGATGAATCCAGTTGCCAGAATCATATAGGGGGGCGACCCATGTAGCGGCTGCATGGGTCGCCCAGTGGCGGCGCGTTGTTCAATACTGTGGGGATGCACAAAATTAGAATAAAATAGTGTAGTTGGCAAATCGCCGGAGGCGAAAATTTTGTTTTCTTAATAAATTAAACATTAATTTAGCAGATAGATGTGGTTTTGAATGTTGATGCTTTTTAATTTTTTCTGTTAAATGTACTAAATCTTTAACTCCATATTTTGTCTATTCTGATGCCTCATCACAGTCATCACTTCCAAATAATAAACAAAGAAAACAGTAAAGACTATTACTAATACCACACCCGAACAACCATTCAGTTTTTTCGTAAGTTTCTATTTTAAAAGTTCTTTATAATCACGACGTTTGCATTTGGTAACATTCGTAATAAACAGAGTTGGTTTTGGACGACCGACACTTTTGATTTTTATTTTTCTTCTAGTGAAATCGAAGAAAATTTAATTGTCTTTAAATGTTGCACGCTAACACTAACACTATCAGAGTTCGAAAATTTGGCCATTCTTGCAATTCGTGAAATCAAAATAACACGACCTCCCGACCGAAGTGCACTGATTACATGTGCATACAGAGCTGCTTAAATCATAGAACGTCACCGGACTATCGCGGGGAAGAAAGAGTGCGGGCGGCAAAGATTCCACCAATTATATTTAATACTCACATGTGCACTGAACGAAACGATTAGGCGACGTAGTGGATCGATATGAAAGGCTCGCTTGGATATTAGTTAGAACAATTTACACCTCGTGTTTTAATTTCTGATGTTTGCGTCTTTGACGAATTATAAAATTATTTAAAGAATGATAAAATTTAAATATGTTTTTTTTTTAATAAGAATACACAGTTAATTTGGGAGTGCACGTGCACCTGTGCACTTACAGAGGAACCGCCACTCGACAGTGTCAATTCAGTGATAAAGTTACAAAACCAACACCACAAATTTAGAAAATTGGGAAAATTGTAACGTTTCCAAAAAGAAGTTCGAATTTCGACCAAAAATGGCAACTTTAAACGTTTGTTATTACTAAACCGAAGAACATATAAGAAATCATTCTCTCATTTATTATTGATTATGTTAAATACTATGCCCAGTCATAACCGCCAGTTGCCAAACCTTTGCAGTACTTTTTCCAACTTTTCTTGTCTTTAGCAAAATGTTAGCCTCTTTCCATCAACTTCCCCGTTCCGTTAGTAGTTGAGCAATTGTCTGGTTCCAAGTTCTTCTTTGTTTTCTTCCTCGTGTTTCACTCTTCACTCACTCTCCATGTCAACTCAGCTGTCTCTCTTCTGTTTTCCCTTATGATCGGTGTCACACCAAGCCTTTCCTTCATTTTGTAATTTCTTATTTTTGACTTTAAACTTTTAGAAACATTTTGATTAAAGAAATGAACGGACTTTGTTAGTGAAGATAAAGTAAATGGAGAAGGTAACGTCAAATCATAACAGAAGATGATGAGCTGATTTTCTGTGTATATTTTCTTATCAAATTTAAATCGGAATAATACAGTATGAATGATATTAAGAAAATTTTATTAAAGTTAATGATCCATCTAAAAGACGAAAATCAAGCACGTACGTTACATCTCAAGCTTTCCGGTATTCTTGGATGGTGAAGTGCCTACCGCTACGCACCTAACCGTTTATTACCTTACAGTGTGACCTTTAAGTACTCATTTTCAATACAATCTAAGTCGAGCTGAGTCAGGAAAAACTGTAGATGTTAGTAGCCTCACCTGTCTGACTAATGAAAATAGTTTTCTAATATATAAATATGTATATATTTTATTGGCAATACTGCAGACAATTCAAATAATTATTACATATTTATATTTCCTCATTTCTGCACTACTTAAGCCAGTATTGTTGTTTTTAAAAATAAGAAATTTAATCATATAAACAAAAATTTTACTTTTAAACGATGTAGACAACGTGGTTCAATATTTGCATGTTAACCTGATAAATTATCTGACCCATATATTTGCATATATTAGATACGCAAATATCAACATCGTGAGCATATGTATGGTGAAATTAATTACACACACACAGGTCAGCGAAAGTTGTTATAGACAGCGCGGAAATCACATACTTGAACCATCTTTTACAACTTATTAATATTACTTCCGATTCTGCCGATTCTGTTCATTTTTAATTGGCTACACATTAATTGTTTTTCTAACATTTATATCTATCATTTGATTAAGCGTGTAATTAAGTAGTTTTATTGAGTTTGCAGCATGTTTTAACAGTGGTCTGTTTCTTTGATGTACTATCTTAAACTTTATATATAAATTTAACTAATTTCCGACAAAATTTGACAGATTTAAGAGCTACATAATCCACCCTGGGGATTCGATTAGTTCTTTTGTGTTCTTGTCACTTTCATGTTCTCATTTTCTCCTTACTTTTACTTTGTCACTTTCGTTATACTTTGCTGAATCAAATCAAACATGGCTTCATTAACTAATAAGTAGGCCCTGATACATAAAAATACAATCGAATTTATTGCCACTCGTACGTATCGAAATTTGGTAAATAATTTAAAAGAATATGGTTCGTTTTACAAACCTACTATAAAGCCGAAATTAATGAATGAAGATGTAGAATTGAATGTATTCCGCAATTTGTTATTACTGGTATTTCGAAAACTATAGCACAAAGAATTTTAAAGTATCTCAGATACCACCCGTATAACAAGACCATTCCACTGGGGCTTAGAGATGGAGATCAAGAGAGAAAATTACAATTTTGTCAATGGTATGTTATCCAATGTCAGAAGAACAATAATTTTCCTGCTATGATTTTATGGTTTGACGAAAGCACATTTACAATTAATAATCTCTTCAGTAGACACAATGTTCACTTTTGGGACAGACAAAATCCTCACGTTGTTAAGGAAAGTCGGCATCAAGTGAGACTTTGTTTTAACGTCTGGTGTGGCGTGTTTGGCGCTAAACTTATTGGGCTCATATTTTTTAACGAAGCACTAAATATGGGTGTATATAGGTATTTGAATTTACTACAAACTGATTTACAAAATAGACTTGATGATTTGCCTTTGCTTGAGAATATTACCATCTGCTTCCAACAAGATGGTTCCCCACCCCACAATTCAAACATAATCAACGAATATCTTAATACTTGGTTTCCAAATTCGTGGATTGGTAATTGAGGAGCGATCTAATGGCCACCTAGATTGACTTATCGCCATTGGATTTTTTTGTTTGGGTATACGTAAAAGATCAGGTGTACGTGCAAGCATTTGATAATACCGAAGATCTTCGTGAAGCTGTTTTGTAGTATTTGGTAGCATGAAAAGGTAAAAACTACGCACTGCGTTTTTTAAATATTATTATCGTTATGTATTATTCTTATTACTTACTTTTATTATTGTTATCTATTACTTGTCGATTTCTCGTGTATGATGGCCTAGTTATTGTTGTGTGTTTAATAAAATACATTGTTTAATAGTTTCTTTGTTGTTTTTTTAAAATAAATAGCACATACATATATCATTGTAAAGAGGATAAAAAAAACAGGTTCAATTCATAAAATTAAACCTGTTTTTAATTCCTAAAATTAAAAAATGTAAAGTGCAAGAGAAAATCCATGTCGATATTTAAATTCTGCATAAAAGTGCCCCAAGAAAGTGCAAATAAAAATTATGTGTAAAAAAGTTATTACATGTGGAAAAGAAATTTAACATTTTTCTTTTTCTTGCTAACTCCTAAAATACCTGGAAATTTGGAAATTGAAGAATATCGTATAATTTCATTAATTCTTAGGAATAATTCATCTAATTTAACCAAACTTAATAAGCTGGAAATGTTATCTGGGGCACGTATACATATATTTTACATACATAGAAAAACAAATGCAAAAAGGAAAATACACACGTTATCAGCGGCATAAATAAGTTTTGCAGATGTATGACTAGAAGTACATGATAAAAAGATAAAAGCAGCCGCACAGTTTTCAAGCAATAAACTCTTGAGGTACTTACGGCTTGTGTTTGGTTTAAGGTGGGTAGTATATCAGGTAACACAACATTGTTAAAATATCACAATAAAATTATATAAGAAAAGAGAAGTACTCAGAATAAAATTTTGAATACTTATTGTATAAACAAATGGTCAAAACTACAGGTACAGTTTTAAAACTTTATTTAGAACAACTTTTGTACAATTTGAAACGCAAATATTTATAAGAAAGTCGGATGGTGGCCACACCTCAGTTTTTTGTATTCGCACCAAACCGGTTTGATATATTTGGTAGATTTCTGTGAGAAGATCACAATTATTTAGAAACTTAACTACAGACAAGTTGGCTATCTTAAATTTAAACTTACTGTTTTACTCTGTTTTTTCATTGTAGGTCAAATATTGTGTTTAAGCTTGTTAAAATTGATAAGATTAATGATTTGTTATATGAATAAAAACACACTAACTTTGAATGTCAAGATTAATTTGATTCTCACAATTTCATACTTATTGCCTGTAAACTAACAAACCGAAGAGTCATTCGTAAACGTAACTCCTTGAAATTTGATGCAACATCACGAATGAGTGAATGAATACATTGCAACAGAGCCAGCAGTTGAACTAACAGATAAAGTAGTAGATGTAACTGGTGAAAACATCGCCGATAAAATAATTTGCGTCACGTAGTAGCCGGGAACCCTTTCATACAGTTCATATAGACCAGTGGTTCCCAAACTTATTTTGCCTACTGCCCACTTTGAGAATAAATTATTTTTTAGCGCCCCCATTTTTTCACATACTCAAAAACCACTATAACTTCAAATTAAATTAATTATTGTGAGCTATATTAGCGGAGATTAAACATTCATTCTAAACGAGACTTTTACTATGGGTTATAGTAAAAGTCTCGTTTAGAATGAATGAGTTAACTTGAGACCTGAGCGTAGTAGGTAGTACACAACGGCGCTCAGGTCTCAAGTTAACTTTTACGGGCTACACCTGCCAATGAGAATGATTATTGAAACGCAACTTTATAGTATTCAGACAAAGTATCTTTTATTCAAAATTCAAAATAAAACAAACATAATCGATTCTAATATAAAAACTAATGTGAAGGATGAATCTGATGCTGTTTAATAAGTTTGTTGATATCAGGTTCCAATTTACTCAAGAACAGCCGCAAGTCACCACGTTCGGTAACATGCAAACGATTTCTCTTTTTAGTAAGCAGCGTTGCTACAGCACTAAATCCACGTTCACACAAATATGACGATGGGAATGCTATCAAGAATCGTTGAATGATTGACCACAATCCAGGGTACAATTGCGGGATCGGTTTTTGTAGCCAAAATTCTTGGTAGCCATTTTTGAACTTGATTTTTATTTCCTCGTTCGTTGTCAATTCTATAAGTTCTTCTTCCAGATGTGGTGATATTGCTGTGTTGACATTTGAAAACGGATCCAACACCCAGTCTGGTATTTCCAAGTTCAAAATATCCTGGTATCGTTCGGTGAAGTCAATGTGGAGCTTTTCCAAATGTTGGCAGTAGGCAAACAAGTCGTCGTTACTGCAGGATACTGATAAATTCGGAAAATTATGAAACTCACGTCTGCCCATATTCTTTTTATGTAGAAGCAGTTTGGCTGCGAAAGCAGCAACGACATTTTTTGTTTTAATTAAATTTAGTTCATCGCCTTGCAGTTGGAGATTCATGTTGTTGAACAATTTATACAGGTCTGTCATGTAAGCTATATCATTTTTTGATGTAATGAGCTTGTTGCGCAATTCTGTATCTTTAGTTTCCAAAAACTCTATCACAGAGTCAAACAGGTTGTAAAATCGAGTCAGACAATTGCCTCTTGATAGCCAACGAACTTCGGTATGAAACAACAAACGGTTGAAATCTTCGTCATTAGTAACACAAAGCTGATGAAATAATCTATCATTCAAAGAGCAGTTACGGATTTTATTGACTGCTTTGATGACATATTGCAGTGATTGAAATAGTCGTTCACTTAAATTTCTAGCAACCAAATGTTGTCTATGAATAACGCAATGTACAGCAAGGACATCTGGAATTTTATTTTTTACGTACGCTATGAAGCCTTTATGGCACCCTGTCATAGCCGGAGCGCCATCCGTAGCAACTGATATAATATTTTTCAAGGGAATCTCTTTCTCATCACAAAACTTTTCCAATGTATTGAATATGGTTTCGCCTTTTGTATCGGTCTCTAAATTTCTAGCAAACAATAGTTCTTCACATATTTTCTCATCTTTAATAAACCTCACGTAAGACAGCGACAATGCTTCATTAGTTGGTAAAGTGGACTCATCGAGCTGAATTGAGAATTGACTAGTCCTCAGATGATTGCACAATGATTCTTCTATGTTTCCGGCCATTTCATCAATTCGTCTTTGCACAGAATTATTACTCAAAGGAATTTTTCCGATAATATCTGCGGCCGGTTTATGAAGCACAGTAGTTATTACTTCCTTTATTGCTGGCAAAATTAACACTTCTCCGATGTTGTGTGGTTTGCCTTTTTGAGCAATTAACAAAGAGATGTTGTACGAAGCTCGAAGTCCGTCGTCATCTTGCTTAGCAGCCGCCGAAAAGAGTTTTGCTACACTTGGCCGAGTATTATGCTTCTTCTCTAGGTCTTGAAAATATGCTACATTCTTGTCTTTCTTATCTGGATGCATTTTATTCAAATGATCTTGAAGTCTTGAAGGCTTCATTGCTTCATTCGAAAATGTTTTTAGGCATAGAAGGCACAAAGGCGACGATGGGTTTGTAGGATTTTCAATGAATCCGAATTTAATATATTCCGCACAGTATTGCCGTCTCTTCTTTTTTACTTCCGACATTGTTTTGTTTTGAGAAATACGTAAGTATAAGTGTTGAACTTAAGTACTGCTTATCTATTACGCGCGAAACCGCAAATGAAAATAAAATAAATATTACGTTGTTTATATAGGATTGCATAAGCAGCACGCACCGACAGGAATAAGACAAACATGCATAAACTCGTTTATCTCATTCGACGCTCAATCGTACTCAACAAGTAAGAACAAGTATTCTATGAACCAGCCGATTGATACAGTTGCCTTTTTATTTGTTTGTTTGTGTCTCTTTTCGTTTCGAAACGGAGCGACCGATTGATATGTTTTTTATTTTATTTATTCAATAAAACAGGACAGATATATGAACTACTCGGAGAGAAATATCGAACCGAGTTGGTTTGAGCAATCTCTTAATTAATATTAGTTGATGTTCACAAGCTGTAGTCGAGAGTAGGGATGGGACATCGGTGGGTAAACATCGATATCAAACATCGATGTTAACATCGTTGATCAACATCGATGGTTGCAAAATATCGACTACCAAACATCGATGTTTTTAAACATCGATAATTATATTTATAGATTTATTTTTTGGCAGTTTAACAAAAACTTTATTATAACTTAATTAATTTATGTCCTTAACAAAATGATATAAAAGATATCACTATTCAAAAAAAATAATAAAAGAAATATATACATTTATAATATGTAGTTAACTTTAGAAACTACTCAAAAAAAACTATATAAAAAAACAATATTATGCAATTACGCATGAAACAACCACATGACTTAAATCGTCTGATACTTAAAAAATATATACATTTACGTGTATCAAAGCTTTTTAAGAGAACGATTTTTATTTGGGATTTTATAGTCTTGCATTTCTTTTTGACTACGCTGGCAAATACCGAGATACATATGGATATGGTTTTATATTTCTGATGTGTCATCTTGCATTTAATACGTGTATCGTCGTGTATGATTGTACGCACTAGGGAATTTCCCGAAGAAGTATACATCGGTAATGTCTATCTCCCTTCTTTTTCTATGAAAATACGTTTACCTCCTTCACTTATTCTGCATGCATACATAATTTAACTTTTATTCTGCACATTAAAAGTACTATAAATTTATGTATTTAATTATATATTATTTAAATATTTATACTGAGTAATATTTAAAAGAGCCTAAAATGAAATATTCGAATTTATATGATATAGCACTGTGTAATTTAAATACTTCTTTTATTCGTAGACAATTTTACATCCTCGTAGCCTGTATGTGAGCTGTTAATTTGGAAACATTTTTGTATTTGTCAACAGAGGACGCTGTTTTATTTTGTGATTAGTGCAAATACATTTTGTCAAGCTTAAAAGTTCGATGTTCACTATATTTCTTCTAACATCGATAGTTTATCGATAAATCTAAATTGCAAACATCGATGCAAAAACATCGAACATCGATCCTAAAATATCGATGTTCAATGAACATCGATGTTTATCGCCCATCCCTAGTCGAGAGTCGAGAGCTCAGTCGGTGTCTAAGAGTCCTCCTAGATTCTAGATGAAATTACAAATCGCCCCCTAAGCCTTTACACAACGCCCCCATTTTTTTTCTGGGTCTCTTACCGCCCTCCTTTAGACCTGCAGCGCCCACAAGGGGGCGTTATCGCCCACTTTGGGAACCTATGATATAGACAGAGCGCGCTGGTAGTAGTAGTGGTTTCAACTATCACAATCTTGTCATTATTACAATCATTACACTTGTGGCTTATCGGTGTTTACCTTTACTTTCTTAAACGTAGTCGAGGAAGTATTGTGATGATGAAAATTTTCGACCGCGAGATTTTTGCAGATGTTCATGTTTTGAAGTCCGCTGATACATAAATTGGTTTTTAATAAATCTCTCTCTTTCTTAAAGTGTGTATGTGTGACTACGATAGCGGCGAAACGGCTAAAGATATTAAACTTCCTCTTCAGATCTGATTAGATTTTCAGTTAAATCGGCAGACTGTTAAATTCCCACTAAATTATTTCTATCTTTAAATATGAACTAAAGAATTGTGAAAAGAGTTGTGGAATAAGATACATTGCTGGATTTGTTCTAATAAAAATCTATTATGAATTTACGAATAAAGCAGTTTGCACTTTTGTTTTTTCATATGCCATATACCGTGCCTTCAAAATCTTACGTCATTGAAGTAGGCCGTTTTTATGCAATTATAGTCCATTCATTTTAAGAAAACAGTAGTTAACGCTGCGATCGGCGACCGTATCACACCGAAAAATTTTTGTCTGTAACATCAACTGTCAGAAATTTTTGACATACAAATACATTAACAAATATTATGCGATACATTTTTTATCATATCTTTTTATTTGAAAACTAAAAAGAAATTTTACACATAGTTCAAAAAATTGAAGACTCCAAGGGATGAAAGTGTAGGTGTGGAGTAAATTTGCCTGGGCTATTAGCCAATCAGAATCCAAGAAATAATCGCCTATCTTACCTAACACTGTTTTCTTAACGTGAATGGAGTATAAGTAATCACTGCTGGTGTACATGCTAAGCTTTTGAAAACTTCAAATTCTGAAAGTTGTCATACTTAAATTCAAATTATAGACGCTTATATTTTTTACATTATTTTATTATTATAATGTTAGAGTTACAACATAAAATATTTATTAATGCAAGTTACTATAGAACTGGTCAAAAATTAGAAAATTGAGATTGGGTTTATTCCATTAATCAGTGCGTACAGGACTTCCTGTAACAATTTCCTAATCTGAGAGTTACTTACGCACAACTGTAAAAACATTCATGCTTGTGTTATGAAATTTGGTGGAAAAGGGGCAATAACTCGAAAACCTGGCGGTGGAGAAAACAGGATATTCAACGTCGAAAGGACAACTCAACCAAAAAATCAATAGCAAAGCTCTCTCCAAAAGTTCATCTGTCAGTGGGAACATGTCATACTATTTTAAAAAAGGACTTTAAGTTATCTGCATAAACTTCAAGCAATTTGGGATCTCAAACAGGTAGATTTTGGTACGAGAACACAGTACTGTTAATGGTTTTTGAATAACATAAATAATAATGACATTCTCTACAAATGCTTCTTTTCGGATGAGGCTTGGTTCCATCGTTCAGAATATTTAAGCAAACAAAATATGAGAATTTGGTCTTCAGAAAACCCTGAAGAATTTGTGGAAACTACACTATTTCCACAAAAAATCGGCGTCTGGCTAGCAATTTCAAGAAGACGAATTATTAATCCTATATTTTTTAATGAAACCAAAACAGCTAAAAGATATCGACATGAATTATTATAGCCTTTTATTAATGAACTCCATGATGAACTTTCGGAAGGATATTTCCAGCAAGATAATGCACCAGCGCACAAACCACGAGAAACAATAGCTTTTTTGCAACAATTTTTCGATACAAGAATTGTCCTTCAAGATCTCCGGATCTGACAATTTTAGACAATTTTTTTCCATATTTAAAGAATACCATTTTCAGGTCGGACATTTCACAATCGAAGAACTTCGTAATGCTATTGTGAATTCTTGTGCTGACATAACCCAAGAAATCCTAATAAATGTCTTTGAAGACATGAAGCGCAGAGTTCAACATTGTCTTCAAAATAATGGTCAACATTTCCAATATCTGCTTTAGTATTATTTTCTTTTAATTTTAACTATTGTAGTACAATTTTTAAAAAACTAAATTACTAATTATTTCACACTTTACATGACCATAACCAGTCTATGAAAGTTATGGGTTTGTATCTGATTACATGCACTGTCTCCAACCATTAAAAAAAAGAACATTGCTCTCAGGTTTGAATAGGTGTATAACTATCTATTTATCTTTTCTAATGGAAACCTGTATTACAAAATTTATTTCATTCAATACATACATTACAGGTATAAAATATCTTTATGACTGTACGTGATCATATTCCCCACCATTTACGGCAGTCTCAATCTGAATCTTCGAAGTGAAGGTGAAACACATGAAAATCGTTAATGCAATGTTTAGGACCTGGAAGATAAGAAATGCGATTAGTGAGTGAAGTAACTTAAGATTTTTTTAATAATACACCTGACAAAAAAAGCGTATCTAGTAGTAAACCCAACTATTTTCAAACCAAATTTTGCATATGTTCGGCTACAAGAGGCTGTCACTTAAAGGCAAAAATCGTTTGCTGATGATCTAGTCCAGCGGTGGCGAACTTATGGCACGTGTGCCACAGGTGCACGTATAAAAATTCATATTTTGAATTGAAGAACATGTTTAAATCTTTCATACATATATCTATGACTTAAATAGTTCAGAAACAATTGAACATAACTAATATGCACATGCACATACCTCCAGACATCTAAGGATAAGGTAGAATATGTCTATTAATGTATAAGGTCGCATGTTGTCGGACATCTCTGTTCTCCGTATCAAATAACACAAGGTAAGTACCAATAGGCAGATATTCTGTGAACCAAAAAAAAAGAAAACATGAATTAAACTAATTCATTAAATAATTGTATTTCAGTTCTTACAATGATTAAGACAGTTCGACTCCTTTTTAAAGTTCCAAAGATTCCAAGAAAATGCACAAATATTAAATGAGCGCCCACAATGATCGCCAAAAATATTTTAGAGTTGGTAACTGATTTTGCTGTACTTCCTGACACCAGGATAATTACGCCAATTCCAAGTAGCTGTTCCGAAAAGTAATGAGCTATTAATTATTTTTAGCGATCGGCAGCTTACTAGCTGGTAATAATTACCAGCTAATAAGTAGACTTTATATGTTATACAGGGTCCGGCAACAGGATTGAACGGTTTTTAATAGGCCACTGTTCAGAAACAAAGAATATATTTGGACTTATTATTATTACAACTGAAAACACATTTCGGAAAATTTCTTATAACACTTTTAGGTTCGCAAAAATCACATCCCTAAGATAACCACCGTTTTCTTCTATACATTGCTGCAATCTGTTTCTGAAATTGACCATAACGCGCCTGAGTAAAACTTCGTTTAAATTTATTTCCTCACGGTTTCGCCTCTGCACTATCTGTACCTTATATGGATGAAATTTCAATTCTAGCTTAAAAATTGGTCGCACACTTCGCTCTGAAATTCGCAGTGCAATTGAATGCCGAATTGCAGAACGTGTTGGACTCTGTTCAACGGCTATTCTGGTTCTTTCAATATTATCTTGTGTAAGAACTGTACGTGTACCTACGACAAATTTTGAGTTTACATTGCCTCTTTCGTCTGCATCTCTTACCCATCTCAAAAATTACATTTCTTGATGGCATTGCAGCCTGTGCACTGGCAAATTAAATTCAAGGCGAAATTGCGTGTGGGTTGTTAGGATGAACTGGGTCAGGATAAATAATTTTACAGCAGAGATCCGCAGATTAACAGGCTAATTTTCAATTGTAACACAAAACCTTCGATAATAAAATACAATTTGACGTCTGTCAAATAAACAGTATTTCAACAGCAACCTTCTCAAAACCATTCAATCCTGTTGTCGAACCTTGTGGTTATATAACATATAATTTTATAACATATTAATTCTGGCAATGTACCCCTGACTGCCGACTCCTAATTAATTATTATAGTACATATATATACAGGGTGTCCAGAAACTCTCCTGACAAACGAAGACCGGAGATTCCTCAGATAATTTTAAGACAATTTAACCCAATTCACCCTAGTCCGAAAATGCTTCCTAAGGGAGCTAGAGCTATTTGAAGATGGCGCCTTGTAATTATTTTTTTTTAATATCTCACGAAAAAAAAATAAATTGAATTTTAATGACGAAAAATTTTCAAATCGATTTTTCTAGAAAACGGTGTATCCTACCGACTTAAAGTAAGAGTACCTTTTAGTACTAGAATACCTGAAAATTTAATATTCTAGTGTCACAAA
This sequence comes from Amphimallon solstitiale, assembly GCA_963170755.1. Lineage (NCBI taxonomy): Eukaryota > Metazoa > Arthropoda > Insecta > Coleoptera > Scarabaeidae > Amphimallon > Amphimallon solstitiale. Next base: position 61,849,997 of record OY720680.1, read on the forward strand.
TGCTTAAAAGTTAAAGACAAAAAAGTTATGCGTTAAAATAACCGTTAACCTACCCAAAACGGACGCCTATGACCGGTACTAGAAATTCGCAATTGATGGAATCGATTCATCTCTGGAGGATAAATAAGCATACCAGTTTTTGTTTTTCTAAATAGAAGCGTTCGGGAGATATTAAAAAAAACTAATTACAAGGCGCCATCTTCAAAGAGCTCTAGCTCCCTTAGGAAGCATTTTCGGAGTAGGGTGAATTGGGTTAAATTGTCTTAAAATTATCTGAGGAATCTCCGGTCTTCGTTTGTCAGGAGAGTGTCTGGACACCCTGTATAAGACTATTACAAACGTAATTATTTTATTAAGAATAAAATGATTTACAAGTATAGTGATTTAAAAATGAAATCAAAATGAATCCGAAATAAGTGTAAAAAGACTAATGTATTTATGGTATAACTGCATCTAATTGATTTTATGCAATTAAATTATCGATTATTAACTAAATGTTATATGCGTTTATTTTTTGTTGATGAAATTTTTTGGTACGACTTAAGGGAATTGGTTAATTATATCAAAACCATAAAGATAAAAAATGGAAACAATAGTTTTCACATTTTCGATTTAATCACGTTAACGAATGTTATATCTAACACGTAATAAACATTGACACTAAATTTAACAAATAAAATATAGCAATACTACTAATTAAAAACTGAGGTGTTGGCGCCACACGACTTTCTTATACCCATGCACTTTTTTAATTATACAAAAGTTGTTCTAAATTAAGTTATAAATACTTTTCTTAAAAAAATTAACCTGTAAGTAAACGTGTTACTTCGGTCGGAATTTTGAATTTTTGTTGTACAAAAATTATTCAAAATCCTATTCTAAGTACTTCTAGTCTCTTAATAAATCTCTACAGAATGCGTGTTTTGTGAGAACTTGCAAAAAAGTGCTACTTAGTAAAAGTGTTAGTTCCGGTCCGAATTTTGAAATTTCTTTTATACAAAAATTATTCCAAATCTAGCTTTAAATACTTTTCTACTCTTGTTAAATCTATATAGAATACATAATTTACGAGATATTTGCTAAAAATCGCTATACGTTAAGAGTAAAAGTGTTACTTCTGCTAGGAATTTCGAAATTTTTTTATACAAAAAGTATTTAAATACAAGTTTTAAATGCTTTTATACTCATGATGTACTTGCCTAGAAAGTGTGACTTGCGAGATATTCGTAAAATCTAATTTTCGAAAAGAGTAAAAGACCTACTTCCGGTAGAAGTTTCGAAAAACTTGTAGAAATTTTGTTTTGAAATTCACTGTTGAGAACATTTGAATTCTTTATAAATTTAATTTTTTTCCTGAAGTAAACTACTACTTCCGGTCTACCGATTTTACTGAAAATCTAATCAGATTTTACGAGGGAGATTATACTCGTAAATATAAATTTGGAATTGTTATATTCAGCCGTTTGACCGCTATCGTGGTCACACATACACAGGGAAAGCCGTTTTTTAAAAACCACTTTTTCGGTATCAGGGGACTCCAAAACGTGAATATCTGCAAAATTCTCGAGGTTGCTACATATAAGAAAGTTAAAATACATAAAACATACTGGATTTGGTTTTAATTGATTAAAGTAAGAAAATGTTGCTTCAAAATACGTTCAGTGTAAAGTATTCAAACAAAGTTTACATTAGGTAAGGATACATCAGAATTGCTACTTACCATAAATATTACATTTATAACTATGACACATACTCGTGTAATTTTAGAGCAATAACTCATTTTAGAATAAGACGTTTTTCTCACTGCTATACTACTAACTAGAAGTATGGTTCTACTAATGTCTATAACTATTCAAATCAAATAAAATGATGGCATATGTACAATATGTATGTGTCCATCCAAAAATAGAGGGGAAGTGACGCATAGAATAATTAATTTCTGCGCCATCCTCCAACCACAAATTGAATTTTATGACTACCTTGAGATACCTAATATAAAATGTGGTGGTATATATCTGAAGTAATAACTAATAAGACTGTTCTGTCTTTATTAAATAAACATTTTAAAATAGTATAGGAATATGAAAGTTATGAAACTGTTCTTAATTTCAATTTTTTATTCGTACAGTTTTACTTATTATTTTCATTTTGCTCATTATATACTTCCACATTGCCAAAAAAAAAAGATATATTTAGTATCATGCAGAATTATTGTAATTTGAAGCAGCATTGATAGGTGAATGGAATATATCACAATGCGAGGAAATCTTATTAAAATGAGAACACATCACGTAAAAAGAAGAGTTCAATAACGCTTTGTGCGCACAAATAGTGGTAAGTCGAAGAATCTGGAATAACGGGCGCCGAAATGTGGAACGTCAAAATGAGTGAAACTGGAGAGTCATATTAGTTGTGACACATAAGTTAACGGGAGGTTTTGCTTGTGGAAAATTATTGAACTCTGTATGTCAGATTGTCTGAAACGTACTAAGACCAATGATATGAAGCCAATGCCTTGTCAACTGGAAAGCAAATAAATTTCGGATATTAGTCTTCTCTATTTAAATTTATTGCCTAATAATATTCATGTGTCTACTTTATTCGAAGTTTTTGTTGCTGTTTCTTAATATTTCAATATTTTGTGTGGCCAATATTTTTAAAAAGAAAAAGAAATCGTCCATTGCTTTTATCATAATCTTTACCGTTTTAAATATTCTCTGCGAGCCAAGACTTCTGTTTGAAATATGTAGATGATGTTTCAGATACAATTTCTGATCCACTACTGTTTTTCGAGAATTGCTTTAAAAATCATTTAAACATATTGAATTACGATGCAGCAATACTAGATTTTATCCCTTTGAAAAATTACTGTTTGAGCAGTAGTTTTTCTGAAACAGTTTGCTGCCAGTTTCCGACTACTTCTGTTACTGTGGCAAAGGCAGAAATGTTGTTTTTAAAAATGAAAAATTTCAAAAATTATATCTGGAGTGCAATGCGGCACGGAAGATTGAGCTCTGTAGCTATAATTTCATTCCAAAACGACCACGAGCAAGAAAGCTTGATGTACAGAATTTCGTGACAGCATTTGCGAATGCAAAAATTCGGTGAAGAAATTTCTGAAAATAATCGAACATATGTGGGTGTCACCTCTGAATAAAAAATATATTTTTCACTTTCATATATTTTTTTTTTATTTTAGAGAGATCGGCTTTTTCCTGCTGTCCTGTTTTTCGAACATAGTTACGCTACTTACCTAGATTAGTCGCTAGGGGCAGTAATGTTGACACGCATTTTAAGAGAGGGAATAAAAGTCAGTTCAGAGCATGGTCGAGTTTTTTGTAGAAAATAATTATTATAAAATGAGGGAGAAAACGATTTGAGATAGATTGACGGCAGGTGAAAACCGCTTTAAATACTAAATAAACATTAGGTGTCTGTATTAATAAATTAAATTTGAACTTGTAAAATTTTAAAGTAATATTTAAAGGGACTTAATAATTCTCAAATCAAATAAATGTATTTTACGTGCAATTAGTAGTAAGGCAAACGACACTGAGGAACCAAAATATTTTTATTTTAAAACACGATGGTCCTACACTACGTGTTATAGTAAAACATTTTGGAATTTGTAATAGTTTTTGTTTTATATAGGATAAAAGACTTATTTTATTTTTGTATATAAAATACACACACGCGATGTTGACTATATGTGGAAAAGTCAGAATTACATTTTTATTTATGCGCATTTTCTTTGTAGAATTAGTATTGTGAAAAATAGTTCAAATTGTTTGTGAGATGGAAGAATTTAACGAACTATATGAAGAACTGAGGTAGTTTATATGTGTTTTCTTTTATTTTATGTACAAAGTGTTTAATTATTTTGGTGTGGTGATTTATATTGGAAATAAATGAGGTTGGTAATTTATCTTTTAATTAAAGAATATATTCAAAAGTTACACAATTAAGCATTTAGATTTGAATATTTTTTTTTATAACATTCGAGGCTGGACGCGTTGTTGTGTACGTTGGTGGTGTATTCAATGAGTAATCTAATTAATTGACGCATAGAATAGAACCCTGATTGACCAATAGACGTGAATTTGTTTTGAGAATACTGTTTAGAAGCGAGAAAAGGCATTTGGGCAGTATTAATATCAGAACAAAGTCCATGTTCCTGTGTGTGTACAATCATAACGTTTAATGAATTTTGGATTTGTAAGAAATATTTTTTTTTATTGTTGATTGCATTATCATTATAAATAGAGTAAATGCAAGCGCTTTTGATAGGATGTTTTAATTTTTTTATTATTATTATAATTACATTATTAGAGTTTAAGTTTTTCTTTTATCATAACATAAAATTGGGTTATTGAAATGCTTTTATTTTGAATATATTTTTTGCTGTTGTTTACTCTCGTTATTTGTATATATATTTGATCTTAGTATGTTTAATAAATTGTATTATAAGATATTTCTGTATTTTATTTAATATATATGACCTGTTAAGAACTAGAGAGCACCAACTTTTGGAGAAAGAATATTTCTGCCCCTGAGAGAAAAAGATAATTAGAGTAACTATTAACTGAGTTAGTGAAGTGCGAAATTGCCTAACCCACATTGCTGCAGAAATTATAAAATCCTAGAGTAGCATAAGGCTAAGTTTCTGGGATATATGCTTGATCCTTCTTGAATTTAAGAATAAAGAATTTTAATAATTTCACAACCTTATCAATTTACAAGGGTCGCAGCAATATGTATTTGAATATGTGTAATCCATATACGAAGGAAACTTGATCTTGTATAGCTTTGGTATTGCATGAAGAATTTAAATGATTTAGTAAGTAGCTATCGTTTATATGTGTGTACGCTTAGTGGCAAAAAAATTCCATTAACCGCATTGCAGGGGTGATATTCGAATTTTTTTTGGAACCTTTTTTTGCAACTAAGTGTGCATGTATACAGTTTTTAAGTGTACATGTGTACACTTAATTGCAAAAAAAATGTACTGTAATTTCGAATATCACCCCTTCAATGTGGTTATAGTGAAAACTTTTTTTTACCCCTAAGTATACATAAATATGCATACCAAAAATGTCAAAATATTTACATTTGATCGTTCAGTAAGTATCTGTATGTGTACGTTATGTGCTCTCTTTGTGTATATGAGAAGAAATGTCATTGACCATCAATACGTTACGATTCGTGGATGCTTGTGTATGTATGTATTGTATGTATACGTTCATGTGCGTTCGTGAATTCGATATAAATATGTCAAGTCTTGCCTGCCGCGGGGAGAGACAGATTTATGGGGGACAGTAGATATATATGTACATATATGTATGAGTGGTAAGTTCATGGTTTGCTTTTTGCCGGCTTTCAATGGCAAGTTCTCTTTCCCGTTCGGAATCAACTTTTTTCTTCCTTTTTTTTTGGGTTTGCCTGAATGTCGACAAGCCGTGGTCGCCGAACGGGGATATTCATTTGACGGGATTTTTCCGACGAGGATATGCCGGGCTGCTTAAAAAAAGAGACATTCGGATGGAAAAAGTGACAGATGGTTGTTTCTGAAATATGCAAGTTATCTCGCTTTGTACGATATATCAAAATATTGACATAGCATTTGATATCCAGATATTAGAAATATTTGTCATTTATGTTTTAGTTGTTTATTTACACATCTGATAACAAATTAATTTCGATTTATCTGAATTCGGAAATAATGGTCTGGATATTTATGGATACGTATACAGTGTTTCTATATATAGATGTAATTTTGATTTGATATTATTTTTTGCGTTAAAACAGTTTTTACCTTTTGTTAGCCCACGTAAATATAATATAGATCATTACTGTGACTTACATATATACCTTTATACGTAAAACGTATATGCATATATGCATGTGTTTGAGATACACACATACATTAAGTGCTATTGTCGACAATCGAACGCACAGACACCGGTGTTTCGACCTATGAGGTCTCATCAGTGTGCGTGGAGATTCTCGACAATAGCTTCAAGACTTAAATCGCTGCTTATGTCACTTTAGCGTGTTAAATGCAGTGAGAGTATCACAGCGACATCTAACACCCAAAAGATGACACAGAACAAAGCGATGGCTTCTGACGGCATGTTCTGCTATACAGAGGCCTGTATGTTAATAGTGTATCTCATCGCTTTGTTCTGTGTCATCTTTTGGGTGTTAGATGTCGCTGTGATACTCTCACTGCATTTAACACGCTAAATTGACATAAGCAGCGATTTAAGTCTTGAAGCTATTGTCGAGAATATCCACGCACACTGATGAGACCTCATAGGTCGAAACACCGGTGTCTGTGCGTTCGATTGTCGATAATAGCACTTAATGTATGTGTGTATCTCAAACACATGCATATATGCATATACGTTTTACGTATAAAGGTATATATGTAAGTCACAGTAATTATTTACTGCTTGATGTTAGTTTTAACATCCATGTGTTAACACTTTTCATTTTCGTTTTGATCGGTGACGCCACCTAAGGCTCTATTACATGAGATACACTATTAACATACAGGCCTCTGTATAGCAGAACATGCCGTCAGAAGCCATCGCTTTGTTCTGTGTCATCTTTTGGGTGTTAGATGTCGCTGATACTCTCACTGCATGTAACACGCTAAAGTGACATAAGCAGCGATTTAAGTCTTGAAGCTATTGTCGAGAATCTCCACGCACACTGATGAGACCTCATAGGTCGAAACAGCGGTGTCTGTGCGTTCGATTGTCGACAATAGCACTTAATGTATGTGTGTATCTCAAACACATGCATATATGCATATACGTTTTACGTATAAAGGTATATATGTAAGTCACAGTAATTATTTACTGCTTGATGTTAGTTTTAACATCCATGTGTTCACACTTTTCATTTTCGTTTTGATAATATAGATCTTTTAACTAAACATCATAAACAACGTCAAAATACACAATGCGGGTATTTTCTGTTGACGTCACTATTATCCTAGGTCAAGGTTCACAATCCAAACAAATCGAATACTTTTTTTTATCGCGCATAAAGTATATGGAGTTAAAGGAGAGACTATTTCAAAGTAATTTTTATAAAAGTTGTGTACACAGATTGGCCTTTTTTTGGTGTATTCTACCGATTCATTATAGTTTAACACATAAAATACTTGTATTTTTAGATTTATAGACAATATATCTTTGTGTTTACAATAAACAGTAACTGTTTTTTCTTCATTATTCTGTTGAAAATCTTTACGAAGTTGCAAGTTAACAATATCAGTAATACAAAGCAATATACTTCAAGGAAGGAAACAATTTTTGAATTGTATATAACAGATAAAGTTATTTTAAAAAAAGGTTTTGCATATACAAGTTCAGTAATATTCTTTGATAATTATAATCTCATGTTTTTTTGAGGAATCTGCATGTGGAAATATTAAATTATTTACTAGGTAGGTATAAATAAAATCTTCCAGAAAAAACAGCCACAGTTTGTGTAAACACAATGTATTTATGTCTATAAATCTGAAAATAGAAGTATTTTCTGTGTTAAACTATAGTAAATCGTTAGAACACATTTCACACATCACTAAAAAAATCAATTTATGTAGGCACTCTTTATTAAAATACTTAGAAATACTCTCTTATTTTCACACCATATAATTTAAACGGGAGAAAAATGACGTCAGAGAATTGCGCGCATTAGGATTCCATGCGGTGTTTGATAACTTACTCTGGTAAACTGGAGCTTATAAATATTTCGTGAAATTTTCTTTTCAATATAAAAGCAAAATATGTTTATCAGAAATTATTTATATTTATATTAAAGAGTATTATAAATATACAAAAATTGGCTTTATGTATCATTAACTATGGGTATCCCCCAACAAAAGCACTTTAGTTTTATTAAAATGTGTTCTATTAGTTAAAGTTTAATTATGAATAGCTAATTTAAATTAAAAACCAGAAATTTTATTTTAATGGACAACTGACTACAACGTTTTTATTATTCAGACATAAAATTAAAAAAGTCTCAGAAAATAATTAGAGGCAACGCTCGACTTTTTTGTTTACAAGTAACATTTCATAAGTAACAACACACAGTGCAACATTCTCAATTATCTATCGCTATATTGTATTTATGTTAGTGTACTCCTACTTCTAGCTCCTACACTCTATGATTTTCATCACTGATATGTCATCGTGTATATTGACTTCGTCGATTTAATTCTGCTAAACTTTAAAACTTTAAAACTTTATCTGTTGGAAGGAGCCTTCTACAGCATTAACGATTTTATAGTTTGACAAGTGTCATATATTGTACCTGATCTGTGTATTTTTTTTTAATGACAATGTCAATGTTCTTTTGAATTTATGACAATAAAGATATTATTATTATTATTATTATATGCAGATGACATTATTGTCTCTATAAATTAGAAAATAACTAGAAATGTATTATATTAATTAATTATTTACTTAATTAGAAAGATTTTTATATTTAACAATAAATAAGGCTTTTTTTTACAGTTCCTCTGTTTTGGGTGAGGAAATCATCGACACCTGGCTTCAACAACGTAAGTATATTCTGTAACTTCATTTAATGATTTTGTACGCATTTTGTAGCAATTGATTTGCGAACATACAGAATATCAAAGAAAGATATATCTGTTTATTGTAACGATTTTTGAATGTTACCAGCGTTTTTTCTTTATATTTGCTTTTATAAATATACGTGGTCATTGAACATGTTGTTTCAAATTAGTTTAATAGGTTAGCGAATAAAAACAAGCTGAAAAGCCAACGTTTTTACTTTCATATAGGTAGTATAAGGAAGTATTGTAATGACGAACACTTTTGACTTCGAGGTTTTAGCAGATGTCCACGTTTTGAAATTTTCTGCAACTTGAATGTGGAAGTTATTCTTCTCAGAAAACGTATCATTTTATGGTACTGATCACCAGTCATCATCAGTCAGACAATCAACATTTTTAGAATTGGAATTTTTGAAAAAAATGTTGTTTTGATTTTTCAAAAACAAATGAAAGGTAAGTATGAAGGACAGTAAGAGAACTAGGACACATATTTCCAAACAGAGGATATCATTTCAGAAAAATATTGTCTTTTAAATACAAAATATCTTGAACGGTTGCAGAGATAGAACATTTTAAAATTTTGCCGACGCAAGTGAGAAATGGCGCCCGAGCCACCATGGGTAAAATTTTAATTTAAAAAACCTATCTAATTAAATAATTATTAGTGCTATAAAAAGCAGAAAATTATAATCAGAATTTTCAACACTGGGAAAAAAAAGTAATTTAAAATTTAGTACAAATTTCGGACTGGCGACATTATATACTCCATCTGTTACATGATATAATTCAGTACGATTTAAGAACTCTAACCCAGGCACCCGCGGTAGCGTATTGGTAGCGCGACTAACTGTCGGTAGGTCTTTGGTTCGAAGCTCAAAATTAAAAATTTACCCAATTAAATAAGAGTATAAAATTATAATCAGAATTTTCAACACTGGGAAAAACTAATTTTAAAGTAATTTAAAATTTAATGCAATACCCGAATGTAAGTGTAAGCAGAATAGCATTGAAGAAATTAATCGATAAGTTTGATGAAACGTGATCCGTTTTCGACAAAAAGAAGCCTCGCGGAGCCTACAATAATGATGATGTTGTGACCATTATGGCTATTGAATTAGTTGCGAAACACCCTAGGTAGGAGTTCTTTACGCCAGCGAGCAAGTGATCTCAATGGTAGTCATACATTATTGCAAACAATTTGTAAAGCGATTAAAATTTGTCTATATAAACCATGATTTAGGTAGATAGATACCTTAGAAAATGAGGATTCGAGTTTTGTTTATGGGTTGGTGAGAACACTAAAACATTGTGAAGCTTTTCCAAGTAATTGTGTTGATTTAAACTTCCATTAAAAAAAATAGGGTCCAATGATTCTGTAAATAACATTGCGCACCAATGACTTTTTGATATCGCTGATTTCTGACATTAATTCTAAAATATGAATTATTCTTTGACCAATATCTACAATTTTGTGAGGAAACTGTACCATTTGTCGAAAACGATGCTTCATTACTAAACATTAAATTCTGATAAAAAAAAGGCGATGTTCCATACTGCCATCGCTTGAGCAAGAGAAATTGCGACGCATCTACTTCCAACAAGATGGGTGTCCAGCTCATGGTAGCTTGATTGTAAGACTTAAATTTACTAGATTGTACGACATGAACCAATACATTGGCCAGCACGGTTACTGGACTTAACTCCCGTGGATTTTTTACTTTGGGGTTACGTAAAGCAAAAAGTTTACATAAAAACAATGGGAAATGATTTAGATGATCTAAAAATGCGGATTACGGAGGTTGTTCGAGAAATTAATGTTGAAATGTTGAACAAAGTTTACAAACTATTTAGAAAAGAGTTGAAGATTGCGCTAGATGTGGAGGGGGGTTATGTGGAATAATGAAATTACAAAAGTTTTATCGAAATGACATTTGCCTTTTGTCTCACACTAATAATGTAATAGAACATTCTCATTTAGTCCGACTTAAAATCAACAGCTTGACATAATTTCAAGTTTTTTTATATTATCTTAAATTATTGTTGGCTTTTTTATTTACCAAGAGGGGTTTCGATATAATCAAACATTTTTTTTTATAAAGAATACGTTTTTCTCCTAAAACTCATATTAACATATTTTTCCCTATAAGGAACCACATTGCTTTACACTCTAAATACTAACTTCAAAAACATTTGAGGCTATCTAGATCAGATTTTTTCTTTGCCTGCCAGAATTAATATGAACTATACCATAATTTTTGCCAATAGTAATTACTACTAATTACTATAGACCGGACGCTAGAGGTTGATGACTCATCACTATTGAAATTTGTTATTTTTAAAGAGTTTTAATTTAATTTATATAATTGGATAACAAGTGGTTGGGTTGATTTTTTAAATGTGGGATTTGTGTTAGCTCCTTGCACTCAGAACTACTTCGAGCATCGTCATTTAACATGTAACGAAATTTTGTAAACTATCGAAATTCTCTGCATAAAAACTAGTAGCTTCCAACCATGTTCCCCATCTAGTTATTACTGGCGAGAGTGGCAGTGACAAAGATGGAAGTTTTTCACTGTAAAGAGCTACTCTCAATGGTGCTTTTCTGAAAACTTTTTTGAAAGCGGATACACGTCTATCAAGTTCCGGATAGGTGTCTCTGATATGATGTGGAGAGCATGTGCTACACAAGTAATATGCAGCATATAAGGATATGTTTTCTTTAATAGTCTGCCTGTTTTTAACACCTATGCGGCACTGTCACTAACAAATAAAAGTATTTTTTTCCTGTACCTGTCGTCCGAATGTAGCATTTTGTGCAAATTCTCGTCAATGGTCTTAGCAACTGTTTCCGCATCAACTGTATTTATAACTTTAGATGCGTTATATGGATGTTAGTTGGATGTAGTACACCACCTATACAAAATTTACCATACAGCGTCCTAATCAGTGGCGGCTCGTGCTAAAAATTTTAAGGTGTTCTGCAAGGGTTACAAAAAAAATTACCTTGCACGGGCAGTAAGAGGTTGTCTCCCATCGATCTTATCGTGCTTTCTTCGCCTTCCGCACTGAAGTAATGGATTTCTGGAACGATTGTCAATTGTCACAGAAAAAAATAAGAGTCACTAAGCACTACTTTACTAACAAATTATTTCTTATAAATTAAATCTATTCTACGTTCTTTTCGATTTGCAAATTTTGTTATCACTTTGTCATTAAAATTGTCTATTTCGGAGATAAACTTTTTTTCGATAGATAGCATGGAAAGAGATGTTAAACGATCTTCGGTCATTGAATTTCTGAGAAACGTCTTAATTCGATTTAGTGTTGAAAAGCATCGTTCGGCCTCTGATGTTGTCATGGGAGTTGTTATTACAATTTCTAATAATTTTCTAGTCTCTTTCAACGTATCTCCCAGATTGTTTTTTATTAAAAATTTTAGAAGAGGTAGTGCGCCTTTTAAAGATCTACAATCAGTTCTTGAGTAAATAACAGACAATTCAGTTCGTAATCTTTCTTTATCAAGGGTGGGATAATAGGAGCATGCGGAAGTGAGTTTGTCCTCAGGAAATTTACTGCAATACTCTCCAAAGCATTCCGAAAAAAAAAAGTGATGCCACTACTAGATGCTCTTTAAAATGAAATCGATCTTTTGCACAATTTAGAATAACATCACACACCTCTAAAGCCGAAATTCGATGATTAAATCTGCTGTTATTTGGACGTTTGCGTTTTTCTGGTGGTGGCTCATCGCTTATTAAATCTGATGCTTCACTTATGATGTTGTCAATATTATTTCGAACTTGGCCTATACCGCGTTCAAAATTTTCGATAGCGTCTTTTACTAGAGTGGGTTCAATTTTTCTTTGCTGCAATTGATTAAACAGGATATCTACATGGGGCATTACATGATGGTAAAAAGTCAGCCAAAAATTGAAGATCGGATCATTTAATGTACGGCGAATAGAGGCGGCTGCACTACAGACTGTGTTGTTGGAGAATTGTTCTTCTATTTCTTCCATACACTCAATGAGAGAGGCCCTATTTTCGTACACAACATTAATGGTCCTGATATTAAAATTCCAACGGGTTGTAGCGCCGTGGGGGATCCTTCTGTTTACAATCTTGTTTAACACTTCTACTCGTTGGGGTGAATTATTAAAAAAGCCGGGAATGTCTTGTAGATTTCCAAAAAATACACGTACTTGCGAATTTGCAGAAGCAGCTTTAGACATAATTAAATTTAATTGATGGGCATAGCAATGTACATAGTGCGCAAAAGGGTACTTTTTTTTAATCAATGCTTGAACGCCTGCGTGTTGTCCGCTCATCACCGCTGCTCCATCGTAACTCTGTGCAATCAGTTTGTTAGGTGAATTTTGAATTAAAGGATCTATAACACTTAAAATTGTTTTGCTAAGTGTTTCTGCATCACATTTTTCAGGAATGACGTAGTTCCAAAAACGTTCAATTGGCTCACCATCACGAACATATCTAAAAATAACTACCATTTGAGTTTTTGCAGCAACATCCGTTGTTTCGTCCGCCATGATCGCCAAAAACGGAGAATTATTAATTTCCTCAATTATTTGTTCTTGACAGACTTCAAGTATGCACTGTAACAGATCATTCTGTATTTCTTTGGAAGTGCCTTTAAATACCGAACAATTTTTTAGGTGCTCACTTAGAGTTGCATCTAATTCAGCCGAAAAATTAATAAGTCCACGAAATATCCCCGGATTCTCGGAAGTATCGCTCTCATCATGTCCCCGAAGGGCCAATTCAAAAGCTCCACAAAATTTTATACAATTAATAATTTTTGATAAAATATACCGATTCTTTGACACATTTTCATTATGTCTCTGTATATTTACCCAATAAGCAGAATCTAGTTGAGCCATAATATTAGTTGACCCTAGTAACGCAAATTCCATAGAATTATGAAGATGGCTTTTAGAATTCTCATGTCTTTTTATTTTCAAACTCAAGTGCTCTAGATCCGTGACCCCTATTTCAGTCCAAGCTTTATCACCACCAAAAAGTAAACAGGGAAAACAATATAAAGCATTTTTTTTGTTGCATCCACAAATCCATTCGTTTTTTGAATAAATATCGCTACTAAATTTACGTGTATAATTTTTCCCTCTACTTACACCAGTTTTTTCAATAGTGATATCTACTAATGGCCTGCCTCTTGCTTTTAATTCTAACTTTTCTTCGTATGAATATTTAAAGAATCTCTTCACATTAATTAAATTAAAGACCACCTCCATAATACACAGAGTTTATATAAATTGTCAACAATACACAAAAACAGAAGCACGCGCACTCTAATATTTGTTTTTATGTTAAACACGCCGCACCGACTTTTGTCGCGAAAAAATTAAATAAACCGAATCATGTGGCCGTTCTCGCTGCACTCAATGCAGCGAATTTGTCTGGTAAAATCAGGCATTAGTTTTAGACAGCCGCGGTGGTAGCGGGGTGGCGCGCGGGTGTCTGTATGGGCTCTGAGCGCCCGTTCGTGTGGACCAGATAAGGAACAAGTGAGCGATCGCGCGAATTAGATTGGTTATTCCACTGGTCGCCTATTGAATATTATTTGTACATTTTATGTTGGAATTTCCGAAGCGAATATCTCGGCTTCTACTGATCGGATTTTGATGATTCAGATGTCAAATTGTAGGGTTTGATGTCCTCTACAGGATGATGTAGAAAAATATGCAAATTTTTTGATATACAGGGGGAGAATTTTCACAACAATATGTTACGCTTTTATAAACATCAGAAATGTCGGAAAAATTATGTAAAAGAAAACTAGTTATAACTAATACAGGTTCGCCCGCCCAATTTTTTGGGAGCTCTGCAGCACTGCAGCGCTTATGCGCCAGCCGCCACTGGTCCTAATATATCGACACTTTCGTCGGCACTTATCCATATGTACTGCTTTCAAAGATGAAGCACTTAGAAATATAATATTTGCGTAAGGTGGATTCATCAGGAACATTTCGACCAGTATATTTTTGGAGAAATGTTCTCAAAGTGTGATTGTAAAGTTTATTTAATGGGATATTAGCCACCATTAAAGCTTCACAAAGTTCTTCGTTAAAATTGTCGGCTTCCAACGGGTCCAATTGTCGTGTATGTTTTAGCTAAGTGACGTACGTGCGATTTTTGGGCATTTTGTAATGATATTTTACATACTTTACAAAAAATTTCGAAATTACTGACAATGGACATACAATCAGTATGACCCTTAATCTAACTCGCCATTGTTTCACGATGTCATTCTCGACGTTCTTCCATATCATACAGTAACAAACAATGTTCTAGATCAAAATAAATGATAACTAAGAATGTATGCGTATGTTATTGAAACTTAACAAAATCCAATGCACATTACGTCAAGGTAGTTGGGAGAAGTAGACTCAATGAAACGGTATTAAATAGGAACTATTACAACAATTACGAAGTATGTAATTGACAATCAAAACAATGAAAAAACGAAATTATATTTTAAAAACCCCTCACGCTTCTACCTACGCCGATGAAGAAAGGAACTTTTTTTGCTGTCGTTTTCGGGAAAACAACAGATGTTGCAGTTCACCATACGAATAGTGCTATTCAGTAAATGCGTGTTGTTTACATTATTTCTTTGCTCCGTCGTAATTTAAACCTGGCACGTCCGATCTTTAGTAATAACATATAACATAAAATTTTCCATCTTTTAAACGACTGCCTTGCCCACTGTATTATCATAATAGTCCGTGAGTTAATTATAAGATGTAAATACATCAGAAATTTGAATTAGTTAAATTTGCTTTTTATATAAAACCTACCGAATTTGTTTCATGCTGTAGACATATTTTCAAGTTTTTGGTCATAACGCTTGAATAATTTTACTTTGAAAATCCCATTTTTAGAAAACATCAATTTTAAATGACGAAACTTTTATCTGCCTACGTTATTGTTTGCGAAAAAGATTGAAATAATGTAGCGTAGCTTGCCGATAACGGTAATACACTGGTCGAAGACGAATAATAGGGCTGGGGGTATTCGTTTTATTAAATTTTAAATTTCACCTGTTCTTTTCTCTGAAAGTCCACGGACTACGGCATCATTCCATTAAAATTTTAAATCATCCGTTTCGAGAGAGAAAAAAACGCGATATATACATAATTCCGGTCCAGTGCCTCCAGCTTTTTTCCTTTGTACTTTTATGTACTGACCGTGGTGGACGTTTTGCAGTTTCAGCCGTTGCCGTTGCCCCTTTTTAGGCCGAATTTCCACATTATTGTCCTTTTATTTCCTTTTGTGTTTCTTCTGCCGAATGACGCATTGAAAATATTTCTTTTGTCCAAGCTCTCAGTACATGCGTATGTGGCCACCACCACGCACGTGAATCGTGCGGAATAAAGTTCTGGCACGAACCCTTGTGGTAATGGATTGCTTTGTGTGTTATTGGGGTTTCTCCATTTCCGAGTTTTTGTGCTTATTTTTTGTACTCATTTCTGTTTGTTTTGTGTATAATAGGATATAGTGTTAATGTCTTACCTTAATTAATATCTTTTTGTAATACATTAATTAAGAAAGTCGAAAATTAAATATCTTAGAATCACCGGAAATACGCTTACAAAGGGACTCTTCTAATCTACTTAACTACAATACAGATTTAATTTATTTACCACTTTTTGAACTATTGGAATAACACCTTAATAATAATAATAATAATAATAATAATAATAATAATAATAATAAATATCTTTATTGAAACAAAAGGAAGAGACAGCTAAGGTAAATTAAATGAAGTTACAAATAAAGGTTAAGTACAACTTTTTTTCTGAACCAACCCCAAAGTAATATACAGTGATATTCATCTCCAAAAATGGAAGAAGCAATACGCCTGTTCTTTAAACTAAACCTTGAAAAATATTATAATTTTTTATTTATACAAGAAAAACTTAATTATTATATAAAAAATAAAAATACTGGAATACAACTAATAATAAAGCTAAACACTACTACGCGATACGCCCTTGAGCGATCCGAGAAGCACGCGAGAGCTTAGAAAAGAAACCATATTAGGTGTTATATGACTTATATACCGGTTGTGTAATGCAACACTTGATATAGCAAGTCCAAAATCCATCAGAATTGCAAGGTCGCGGACTCTATCCCCGCTGGCAAGATAGCATTTATCTCTACTCTCTCCTGTCTTTCGTCGCGCTCGCAGTACGAACAAAGAATACGACGTTGCAATATTTAGCTGGTAATATCAAGTGTTTCATTACACAAGCTGTATATGGTAAGAGAGGGAACGCTCAGAAAGCGCTGTTTTATGTCGGGGGACCGAAATTAGATTTTTGTGAGGCTTAAATTGTGCGAATTGTAGCGAAATTCGATTTTATTAAATAAGTTTTTGGGGGGTTTAAATTTAATAATTTTATAATAGAAAAACATAGATTGCACCCTTCTACATGGACAACCGACGAATATCTGTAACATGTGCGACACTTGTTGAAATCTTCTAATGCCATATACATGTCTCAGGCAACAATTTTGAACCCTCTGTATATGATCAGAAGTAGCGATGTTGATCGCAGGATGATATTCCGGCAGACAATAGTACCTTTTTAACCAGTGTTATTTGCAAATATTCTATATTACTTTTAATAAGTGTACATGCATCAGTTTATTGTAATATTTGAGTATATGTACTGGACAACAAAGTTATTTTGTCCTAACAAGATCATTTAGTTGCGATTCTGTTGAAGAAATGTTTCCACATGTTAGGCTTTAAAGAGGTGCAAATGATACTACCGATGCCAGAGTGGCTGAATATTTTATAAGGCAAATATTGCGATGTGGAATAGTAAAGCTTTAAAATCTTCCAATACAATTGAAAGCGTACGTTAGTACCACATCATTTTTTAAAATGCAAGAAGTCATATAGAAAATCCAAACAAGCACTTTATAATGTAATTGTACCCAAATTAGTGTTTCCTTTTGAATTGTTATAAAAAATTAGAAAAGCAAAATTGTTATTCTTGACACTACCCAACAATTTTATTATCAGCAACACTTTTTTACTTTTATTTCGTCCTCTTTCATTATTTTAAAATTATTAATATTACTTATTGTAAAAATATTGTTTAAAGTCTTCTTTTAAAGTTTATTTTAATAAAAATTCAGAAACTATTTCTTTTGGGTACTGCGAGATGGCGTTACATAAGGACCAATAATTTGTTACCAGAATCAAATTCATCAATCTAAATGGAAGTTATGTGACGGCCTTATATCGCGCAGCGATAGCGAGATCAGTTGGCCTTGGTGATGTGAGATAATGATGCCATCTGTATGTGAGAATGGTTGTTGTATATAATGCAATAGATACACGTGGAGCATAGAAGTGTAATGTGTAGATAGAAATAAGCGAGAGGTGATAATATAAGGCTAGGAATTGCAGTCCAGTGAAAGACTACTATAGTGCGAAACCAAATGTTACTGAAACAATTTAAATTAATTTTCAAAAATTTTAGCCATGATAAGAACCATTCATTATAGGCGGTTAATACGTTGTAGTGGAGTAGAATTTTGAATATTTATTAATAAAAGAAATTAATATAATATTTGAATGTTAACATGTAATAACTAAAGACCGGACTAAAAGGCACTTAAGAAGGCATTAAAGTTCGACAAAAAAGGCATATTTTTTTTAAAAAGGCATAAAATTTCAAAATAGGCATAAAAATTAGATAAACAAGGCAAAAATTGATGTACCTAACTAATTACATTTTATTTTTGTCTAAAATATATTTTCTTACCACTTTCATAAAAAACTTTTTTGTCAAAATTTTATGCCCTTAAATGCCTTTTTCTGTTTTTACGTGCTTTTTAGTCCGGTCTTTAGTAATAACGTTGATAATTACATATATTTTCTTCATTTGCTGGTGTTATTTGTGTGTCATGTGAAGAAGGATGTACAATTGCTTTCTTTTGTAATGACCGGTCTGCATTTAAAAACGCTGCGCATATCTTTCGATAGTCACATTCTAATTATATGGATGTTTGGTTGCCACACATAAATATACAAAATAATATCTCTCCAGAATATTTATATTTGTTTGAATGCTGTTCATTGTATAATTTTTTATTTAAATTCCTTTCCTGGACTTACATATTATTTCTTAAAATATGAACGAATTAGTTTAGCTTACTGAAATAATTTAAATAACAAGGTAAGAGGTATTTACCCAATTTAGTTTTGTTTGCTTAGTACAACAGATAATCTACATAAATGCTTTTGAAAAATATCATTAGTTTTATTATTACAATACATATCTACATACCTTATTTTTAAATTATTTCAAATAAAAAAAAATTATTGAGTTTAAACAATATTTGCATTTTACTTTCTTATTCGACCTCCAGATTTTTGCAGATGTCCATCTTTTGAAGTGTTCGGATACCGAAAAAGTGGTTTTTAAAAAATGTCTGTGTGCCGCTATAGCTACCAATTCTAAATTTTGTATATACGAGTATAATCTCCCTCTTGAGATCTGATTAGATTTTCAGTAAAATCGGCAGACCGGAAGATAAAATCGAATTTTGCCAATATTTCGTCAACTACTAAGTTTAAGCAAAGATATAAAGAATTCATATGTACTCAAAATTAAATTTGAGAAGAATTTTATTAAGAAAGTTTTTCGAAATTCCTACGGGAAGTAGGTCTTTACTCTTATTGAAAATCAGTTTTTTGCGAATATCGCGCAAGCCATGCTTTCTAGGCCGATACGTTATGAGTACAAATGTATTTAAAACATAAGTTTCAATACCTTTTGTATAAAAAAATTCATAAAATTGTTAATTTGAAACACTCATACGTACTTATAAGAAAGTTGTGTGGTGGCCACATCTCTTTTATTACTTTCTTACAGTGTACTGTGATGATGAATATTTTCGACCTCAAGATTTTTGCAGATATATATGGTTTAAAGTTCGCTGATACCGAAAAAGTGGTTTTTGCAAACATCTCTCTCTCTCTCTCTTTCTCTCTCTCCCTCTCTCTCTCTCTCACTCTCTCTCTGTGTGTGACTACGATAGCGCCCAAACTGTTACAGCTCTTAATACCAACCTTTATATTTACGAGTATATCTTCCTCTTGAGATCTGATTAGATTTTGAGTAAAATCGGTAGATCGGAAGTAGTAATTTATTTCAGTAAAAAAATCAAAATTTATTAATACGTCGTCAACTACTAAGTTTAGGCAAATTTCTAAAGAATACAAAAGTACTAAAATGTGAATTTTAGAAAGACTTTTCTCGAAACTTTTGCCAGAAGTAGGTCTTTCTATCTTAGCGAAAACAGCTTTTAGGAAATATCTTACAAATTACTCATTTTATACAGATTTAACTAGAATACAAAAATATTTAGAACCCGAATTGGAACAAATTTTGTATAAAAGAAATTTTAAAATTTAGACCGGAAGTAATGCTTCTACTCACCAAATAGCAGTGTATTGGAAAATCTCACAAATTCTGCATTCTATTCAGATTTATTAAGAACACAAAATTGTTTAGAGCCGCATTTGGAATAATTTTTATATCAAAATTCGGAGCGGAAGTACCACTTTTACTTTTATCGTATATCAGTTTTTTGCAAATAATTCTCAAATTATGCAACATCTAAAATAAATACAAATCACTCCCAGAAATAATAGTAAGAAGTCTTCAAATTCCAGAAAACCGAGATTTGAATAAAACAGTGGATCTCGCTGTTGAAATTAAAATAAAGCCCTAAAGAATAAAATGAAAGCCAGAAAACATTCAGGAAAATAAAAATTATTTTTTCCAAGAAAGTAGCATGAATGTTATGAGGCAATAAATTATAAATGAACTCAAATAGGCATTCAAAATATATGTGTTTCATTCGTTACTATACCGATAGGTCCAGATCGGAACGGGCCATAGACAGCAATGAGTGGCAACACCGAAACCCCTCTACCCGCAGCAGCAGCACATTGCAGTTAAGAATTTAGTAAGACTTAAACCGCGCAAGGATATAGTCGTTTGCATATTCGTTCTGTATACGTAATTTGCCCATTTTTTTCAGACATAATAAGGTCCAATTTATTATTATTATTGTATTCTTAGCTGCCACGGAAAAGTAATTTTAAGTAATAAAAAAACAATAACGTTTTCTAAAAGATAAAAGTAAAAAAATCAATAAATCTACAAAATAAATTCAAATTTTAAGAAAGTCACTCAAAATAGGAGCACGCGGAGTGGTATCGTACACACGTTGCCACATAGCACGTTCCATACGTATATTGTTGCTTATGTATGGCCCGTCGCGGGTTGGACCTATCGGTATATATAAGATATTCGCCCAGATTTTGGAATAGAGTATTTATAAAACTACCCAATATATAAGCGACTTTGATATTAAGTACACGACGCCTGTTTTTTGCTTGTCGGTTCTTAACTTCCGAGTAAACAAATCGAACAATAGAATGTGACGATGTGGTACTTGCGACTCGATGTTCAATTTAGACCGGCCATTTCAAAAGACAGCAATTGTACATTTAAGTATAATTGAATAAAATGGAAATAAGTTAAATGTTAAGAGGTGAAAAATATAGAATTACAAAATAAAATTTGTAAATATGTAGGTAAATATTGTAAAAGAAAGATGTAAATTGAATTAATAATGTATTATGTTTCCATTTAAAACATATGAGGTTCAGAAATAAATATGCCGTGAAGATTAGAAAACAATAGATGGCAAATAAAACGAAGCCATTACGAAAAAAATTTAAAAATAATCGGTGCTGGAAAATTCTCATAGCAAATGTTGATATATATTCAATAAAATATTGCTAGAAGATACTATGAAGTTCAAATCTGTTCAAACCATTTCATTACTAGTAGTTCCCCATCAAGCAATTATTTATTATCGTCAAATGGATTAGTGCAATAGAAACCGTTGTAATTTCTTTTCTAATAGGCTATAGATAAGTATAATCGATTCCGATTATATATTTTTAACTTCTTATCTATGTGGTTAATTGATTAGTTCAAGTTTTATCGATTGATTAGTTAAAACATCAAAGTTTTATCAAATCTGTATGACCAAGAAATCTTTATGTGATAGCACAAATATTTATGTAATGTGACTTTAGTTCTGCGACAATTTAAATGAATAAATTATTATTATAATTATGGTCGATATTTTCGACTTCCAAAATATTTTTTCAATTAAACCATTACACCGTACATACAGTGAGATGAGAACACCAGTAGGAAAAGAAAATTTTAAATTATGCTTTAAGCAGTTACCAGAATGGGGTGTCGGAAAAAAAAAGGTTGAGAATAAGGTATAATACATAAATAGTTACATACATATGAGTACATAATACCAATCTAATTCTAACACTACATTTATCGAGCATCATACTCTCTTTTTAAAAAGTGAAATCGTTTATATAATTTCTTTTAAATGTCTCAGGGCGTTTTGTAAAATGTTTAAATCTTTTTTTTTTAAGTAAACAGCGCTGATCTATATGTATAATTAAAAGGGAAAAGTAAATTTATAAAGTTTGATTAAACATCAAAAATTCTCTATAATCTAAAATATATACACTCTGTCCCAAAAGAAACTTATTATAAAATTTAGAACCTACCTCATGTTAGGTCTTTAAAAACATACATACACAGGGTGAGTCATCTGCGCGGAGAAGGCCGGTTATCTTCCTAGATGGCCACTCATTAGGAGCACATTTCAAATTTATTGTGTATTATACAGAGTGTTCCATAACTTGGTGGCTGACCATAGTTATAGTTTTTAAACGATACAGCCTGTATATTATTACATTTTATTTTTTGGTATAATTCTTAGTCAAAAAGTAATAAGATAGTATAAGCCTAAATTTAAAGTTTTCGATTGTTACCATTTTACTAAAAAATTCAATGTTTTTATAAAATTATATTTCTCGAAAGGACGTATTAGATAGACACTATCTTTGGTAATGTTATAACAGGGAATCATAGTTGCAACAGCAGAGGCAAGTGCGGGTAATGCTTCTTGATGGCAGCGTAATTAGAGTCACTCATCTTGTTGCTGAACGTATGTATAATAAGACCAACTACTAAGCCTGCTGGTGAGTAGTTTTCGTGTAAAGTGTTTTGTGTAAAGAGTCCATCTTATTTTATTTCCTTAGAGCAATCCAACACGTTTTTTAACATATGCAGTTAATTTTTTATTTTCTGTAATTCCGAATTTCTTATCGCTTCTCTTTATAACAACAACAAAGAGACGTTTTAATTTACATTAATAAAGTTGATTTATCGAAATACAAGATTTAGTAATAGAGAACTGTACCTTTTGAAAAATATTGGTATCAATTTATTAGTTGTGATGTATATAATCCGATATTGTACATAAATATTAATAATAACTACATTTACTTTACTGTATTTGATGATTCAGTTAGTTTCTTCTTAGTGTATCAACACTATAATGTAAATATACGAATTTTTTTATTTGTAAATATTCTAACCTGTCAACCATGATGTTAACATATTGAAATGATATGACTGGGAGTTTATTATGGTGAGATTGGTATCACGAATTATAAAATTCGTATATATTTCCGTTGTTGGACAGAAATTTTATATGAAAAATTATCTATAAAAGACTGTCCAGGTAAAATTTAGAGGTGTCTCTTAGGAGCAAACCAGCAATTAAATTTAGAAATAAAACTAAGTGTATGAGGTATTAGACATTCATCACAAGTTGTACTTAATGTGTATACGGGGACTAGCCGAAAGGTTGTAATTTAGCGACATTGAATTTATTCTCAAATGTGTATATAATTCTGGTTGAGGATAATAGTTTGTAAATTAGTGTAATTTAATTTATAAGGAATAAATGTATAATATGGATACACTAGGGTTTGACGAAATGTATGAAGATACAAGGTAATTATCTCTTTAAAATGAATAATTTAGGGCAATTAGCTTGATTATTTATTTAATGATTTAATTTTTCAAAATTTTTGTTTGGAGATATTATTTTAGAGATTTTATGTTTATATTATTTTCTGGAACACACATTAATTGTATTAATTATACTACTGAAAGATATTTACTAAACAACCTGTTAGAGTACAAACCCTTTGCCTAATTACAGACAAATTATTGCTTGTACAATGTGATCAATCTCAAGTGAAGGTTGCGTGGCCTACATTTTTAAGTTGGCAACGATGACTAGTTGGTAATATTGAGAAACACTTGTGTGTAGGTTATGTGTACAGGCGTGTAATGGTTTTGACAGATTTGTACATATTCAAAATAGGCACCTGTACGCATCTGTCTAACAAGAAAATACCCTAATCTAGGGATTTTTAAGATACCACCACACTTCACTCAATTTCGATATTTTTATTTTAATTTTTGGATATCATAACATCAAGAGAAAAAATTCTTTTGAACGGACACCACTATTAAGAGGACACAATTTCGGCGACCGCGCCTATGCGGTTAATAGAGGATATACACTAGTATACAGTACTGACATTTTATTTTATAACTATTACCAACATATAGTACCTTATTCACACTGTTGCGCAGTTTATGAATACGATGTAGATAGAAAGGTTGAATATAAGATATGGCACTGTAAACATGAATGTAAAGTTCGATATACGGATTACAACACATATAAATTGATTGGAAGTTGTTAAGTTCGGAAATATATTGAAGTCTTTTGCCAGGGGTTCTTATATGTACGGTTCGCAATCAGAGTAATTGTGTGTACTGGAACAATTTATTCTGTTAGAAAACATATGAGGTGGAGCCAATATTTACTTTGAACCCGCCGGATGGTAAACGAAATACACACTGATGATACTACCCGTCTTTTCAATCTGTATCTAGCCGTTCCTGCTGTAGAGACCGAGCAAGTGGTAAACAGTGCATGGTGCTGGCGTACACAACGTTAACGTAAATTCTGTGGCACGGCATACTCAAGACGCGCAGAAATATTTTCAGAGGTCTGAAAACATTCGCATGTCACATGCATCAACGAGTTCGCCACTTTTACTCGTTTTCAGATCTGCGAAATTGAACAGGAGGAGCGACTCCCGTTTAATCAGACACGGAATTACAAAAGTTGTTTACCTAACTGAAAAGGGAGTGGAAAATATGAGTGAGTGAAAAGAGAAGAATAAAGAGGAGTGCACAAGTACCTTCTTCAGTTTGATTTTATACAGTTAACGGTCCTATATAGTGGATCGGAAATTTAATATTGGTTGCATAGCACACAATTTAATAAGCCAAGGATGTCCGAGTACTTATTACACATAGGGAATATATAATAAATATTTGAAATAATAACTCAATATCTAAGCGAATAAAAATTCATTTATGACCAAATATTTACACATTTGTAACCGCGGGAAAGATTTTTACTAGAATAACAATTCATTGTAATGTGGGTTGCCTAATTTTAATTTATTTTACATTCATTTAAAACAAAGTAAAGAATAGTTGAACGAAAAATAAGTGCAGAGCGGGGTAGCTTTTTATTCAATTTATAACGTGAACCCAAGCAAACAAATCTCCTCCGAAGGATTTTTGAGAAAACTTGTTTTTAATAATTTGACATATTAAATAATTTTCTTTAATCCGATAATTTTTTTCTAAATTTGATTTTTCAGCGGGGTACATTACAAAATTCTTCAAAAGTTGACGTTGAAAGGTTTTCTCCAAATTTAAAATCAACAAAAAATCTTGTATCTAAAATCTGCTATTTTTCCATTGTTGACAGATCCACTATATAGGACCCTTAAGTACTTTTTATTTACAGATTGTGATTTAACCTCGGGTTCTCGAATCGCTACGATACCTACCAACTAGATGACGTTTTCGATGAAGATTTTCGGAACTTTTATGCTTTAAAGACGTAGAAATGCCTTAAAATGCATCAATAAAGAAATCTCTACAAAATTGTATTTTATATCTATTATTGTTCTCTTTGCAAA
The DNA here is from genome assembly GCA_963170755.1 of Amphimallon solstitiale. Lineage (NCBI taxonomy): Eukaryota > Metazoa > Arthropoda > Insecta > Coleoptera > Scarabaeidae > Amphimallon > Amphimallon solstitiale. Next base: position 61,875,634 of record OY720680.1, read on the forward strand.
TATGGATGGCTTTAGAGCATTCTTGTTAGATGAAGTTCAGAAGAGATAGGAATTCATCTAAGTCAAATCTATAGAATGTAAATGTAATATATTCTCTATCTTCTGTATAATAGAAATTATATGGGCATTTTATGAAAGAAGTTAAAGGATCAAGAAAATCTCAAACAGACATTTAATGCTAGGAAAAGCGTTCAGAACCTTATCATGTTAATGGAGAGACATATTCATTAAAGAAATATACAGTTAGTTATATTTGAAGGTTACGTGAAATGCATGTACCTATACAGTTTACATTATATATTATTATTATTCAGGTCTTAACAACATTAAGTTTTTGGATACTTCTTATCATCGGGCAGATTCATATGATTTGCAAACATTGATGTATAAATATGGCACCTGGTACAATGCTTAGGTTGTGCTGCATCACAAAGGAGACTGAAAGCATGTACTTACATTTTTAACGATTTTTTTTAACTAAACCAATATATAGTGTGAATATGAATCAAGCTGGTCCATAAATATAGAATTTGTTAATAACTTCAGCGCCACCTATCGAATGATCTGATTGCCTAATTTACGCGTATGGACGATATTGAGCCATTAAAAAGTTATTAAATAGCGTACAGACGGCCCAACGGTTATATATGTATATAAAGATATGGCTTTGCTGTCATTTACATATATCTCATGGGCTTGTTTATTTTACTATGTAAATGCGTTTGATTGGGGGCTTTCGGTTATTCCTATACCAAGTGCTTGCCGGCAAGCTGCGGATGTATTTACTGTGTGATAAAACGACGACACCGAGAGTTTGTATGAGTTAGTACGAGAAAGCAATATACAAACAGTTCTATTGGTCGAGTGTAGTAAGGCTGACTGACTCGCGTTTAGGATAGCAGCTGCAGCTGTACTTGCGCATTTCATTTGAATTTTGTTAACGATCGGGTAGATATCTAATCGCCTGCAAGCACATTTTTAAATCGCGTTTCGTCCATCTAATTTAGAACAATTACGCGCCAAAATTATTGAATTTTCGAATCATGTTACCCCGGAATGTTAACAACTGTCCGTCGAAATTTTTATAATCAGCTGGGTTACTGCTCAGCTCAAGAGGGAGGCTTAAGCATTTAATAAATAATTAAGTACTTGTAGAAATTCATTTTTCTTTAATAATTTCATTCTTAACTTCCAATTAAATTCATTGTTTCTGCGTTTATACTTTATCTTACTGAAACATATTGTTTAGTTTCATACAAATTTATTGTCTTCTTTCAGAAGTTTAGTTTGCTTCCTTTTCTATTATACAATCTACGGAATTATTTACTTTTTATCTTAATAAGAGTTTTGCTATTGTTCCGTTTTCGTTTTTTATGTCAGGTATATTTCTTATCTATGATATTTTAAGAAAAAAATTATTATTTTTAAGTTTTTAGAATCCATGATCATTTCTTTTATTTACTCATACAATTTGGGTAGCTGTGATGAAATCCCTTACTAAAATTGTCTACTGCGATTATTTGTTGCTTCAACAAGTTTCTACTTATAAATTATCCAGGTAGTGATTTTTTATTGATTAATATTATTTCCATCTTCTCTAAAGCAGTACAGTAAATGACTTTATTCATGGTTAAAGAATTTGTTATTAACAGTAACAGTAGCAGTTTTCACGGACTAACGCAGTAACGATTTCTGCGGTGTCGACTTTAACGTATCTCTAATGTTAGTAACACAGGCTACCCTCTTATTCTCCCACTTATAGTCGACCAGCTTGTTTAGTATATTCATCCGCAAGTAGACCGCGTGCACACTGTATATATTTATTTTCTAGCTACTGTTTATTGTGCAAAGTAAACATGTTTTAGTTAAGCAATAGTTGTCTTTTTTTTAGATTTATTGTTAGGGTTTAATAGTAAATATATATTTCATGTTTAGTATTTATCTCCAAGTCTTCTCTAAAACTTCTATTGGCGAGTCAATACAAGTTTTTGTCGGCCGTGGACAATTTTGGTGCCCACGTATGCAGCGCGTTCGAGTGATTCATTTTTAGCACAGAGGACGAACGAATGTTATAATTAGAGCACCATTATATTAACTCATATGACCAAAAAAATGCAGATATTTTGTGTTCTGAACCCTTCCACATTTAATTCTTTGTCTACTGCCATGCCATGGCTTTTCTTTATTTCTTCTCTGTTTGATATAAAACGCCCCATCCCGAACGTTTTATTATCCGATTTCAATAAATATAGAAAGTATAAAAATGGTTTGACAAACTCTATAAACTGGTCCTAATCCCAATTTTTTCAACACCTGTTTTGAATACGTTACGATAGTCAACTTTTTTTTAAATGGACACCTGACATTTTTTTCTTTTAGTCTGGTAGATAATTTTTTTTCTGAATCTAGTAATGTTGATTTAGTTATCATTTGGTTGATATTTAATTAAAGAAAATTGCATTATCTGCAACCTTTCTTCACTTACTATGAAATTTTCAAGCGTGCCATGAAAGAAGAAACAACACATATGCGACAAATATGTCACTCAAACGTCTGTCATTCGAAAATTACTGTACCTGGCAATTTTTTTTTCAGGGCACACTTGAAAATTTCATAGTAAGCGGATAAAGGTTGCAGACAATTCTTTTTTTTTTAGTTAAATATCAACCAAATTATAACTAAAAGAACATTATTAGATTTAGAAAAAAATTATCTACCAGACTAAAAGAAAAAAATTACAGGTATCCATTTAAAAAAAAGACTATCCTTACGTACTCAAGACAGCGTTGAAAAAACCTTTTTCTACTTTTTCTTATTTATTGAAATCGAATAATAAGTAAAGAAGTTACGGGATAGGGCGTTTTTGTTGCCTAAATATTTAGATGTTAGTCCTTTATGTACTATTGTGTGCACTGTACCATACTATAATTATTGTCTTGTCCTGTACATGGATTTTGTCTGTTAGACAATAAAGTTTATTATTATTTATTATTATTATTAAACATGAAGGTTATGTACAAAAATATCAAATTGCAAATTATAGATCTTTAGTTGCTAGGTTACGTTGCTGACTTATTTCTCGTATCTTACGAGAGTTGTAAGCGTTCCGAAAAATGGCAACGTGTTACCCCTACTGTCCGTCACCAATGCCGACAACAACTGACATCACAACGATATTCTCCGATCCCGACCCAGATTTTGCATTCAATGTTTAGGTGGCGACACGTTGTGGTCCCTGGCCGTCTTATTACTGGAACGGGTAACATCAAATGGCCTCCGCGATCTACTGATCTCTCTCCAAATGATTTTTTTTTGTGGGGATATTTAAAAAATATTGTTTATACCCATGTAGCTGGTAGAACAGAAAACATAGTTGCCTTGAGAGAAAAAATAATTGAGGCTGCTAATTCAGTAACTGCTCACATATTAGAAAACGTAAGAGTAAATTTCTACGACCGCCTAGGGCAATGTCTTGCTGTGCAGGGAGGAATCCTTTTTTATTTATTTTATTAGGGTTATTTTTTAATTTTATTAGAATTACGCTTTTGTTTGTGTCATGCAGCGTGAACGTAGCTTAATAATTCTCTGCATTTACTAAAAGGAAAAAGAAAAACAAATCCTTGCAACTCGTAAATATTATTTCTGAACGCATTAGAAACACACGGGTCGGTGGTCCAATGGTTCCTGCTAAGTGCTAACTTATATTTGCGAGCATGTGTCGGTTGTCGCGTCGCTGGCATTGCAAAGGAAAGTAGGGATACCACGTTGCAACATATTGCATGGATTGATCGCCTATGGCTAATGAAAATTGACACATACGGTATACTACCTAAATCTAACGGAACCATAACGATACCTTAAGCGTGACAGAATAATTTCCTAAAATTACAATAATCCGTACAAGCAGGACTCGGGTATCGGTTCATTGTCAGAATTGATTAACTTACATCTATTTCTATGTATATAACACTTGATTTTTCCGGTCTGTTGTATCTGAAATGTGCAATGTGTTCTTTGTAACGAGTTGAAATTGAACGCCTAGTTTGCCCTACATATTTTTGATTACAATCTTTACAGGTTATTTCATAAATACCAGATTTTTGATCTACCTCAGTATTATCTTTAGCGTTCCCTAAGAGTGATTTTAATGAATTGCCCGATTTAAACGCGATTTGAAGTTCCTGTTCTTTAAAAATGCTGTTCAAATTTCGTGTGACTTAATGATACGGCAAAGAAACAAACATATTACCAAGAGTTTTTTGATGTAGCAAACATGTAGTATCCTGAATTTGTTTCTTAAATTTATGTTTATGTTATGAAGATGGCAACTTAGGTGCCGAAATACGTATATAGATTGTTTATATATTTTTTGTGGTAAGGGATGTTTTCCTTTTGCATTTTATTTCAGATTTTTAGCCACAGTCTCCATCCATTACTGGAATATCGAGTCAGGATAACCAAGACCTTTACGACTGGAAGAGGTCGCGTTGCTGAAGAGGCACCTTTATGGAGAACTTCAAAAAGAAGTAATTGGACGCGAAGAAGCGATCAAACTCGTAAGGAAGAGACCATGTTACGATTTAAACCCAGAAGTCAAGTAATGATAAATACCATTTCATGTATAATAAAGTTGACCCCCAGTATTGCTATATGTTATTGATAATTCGTATATCACATTTGGGAAAGTGTACAGAATATGGGAATGTAATTCCAATTAATATCGCAGATAAAATCTATAATGTAAGTTCATGCTGAAACATCCTGTATGTATATCTATACCTTTCCTGTAATATATATTATAATTTACACCTAGACTGCTTTGCTGTAAGTTTTATTTACGACTGCATCAATAATAGGAAAACAATTGTGTAATTTAGTCGATAATTCACACATCAGCAAAGCAAATTGATATACCCCGTTTTGTAAATGTGTTACATAAACGTACGTTAAGTGCACGCAATTAAAGTGATTTTATAAGGATCCGCATACATTGGCGAAACAGCGTGTGAATACGTAATATATTGCAATCGGAAAAGGCAAGGTGATCTTACCTTCCCAGACGAAGACGATGCAGTACGTGACAGGCGTTTCTGACATTCAAGACTGCTCCGGCGTCTATAGGTACGTAATGTTTAGAATGAACCGGATAATCTGCTTTAAATTAAGCAAGAAAAGTAGTCCAAACGTATTTGTTGGATTCCTTTCTTTTCGCTATTCTATCATCAGGATTCCAAAAAATTAAAAAACTGGGTTTGTTGAAAGTAACGGTACATACAGGCGCTATCCCTAATTTTACCGTTAAAACGTAGACTACAGTTATTCGTAGTTTACTAACTAAAATATTCATATGAGAACAATGTTATACGAAAACCCCATAACTTACAATTCGATAACACTTTCGAGTTAGTGCTAGTTAGAGATTTTGATAATTTTTTTCTGTTGACAGAAGCACTCTATTGATATTATATTAAAAACCCTCCTTAAGTTCAGATAAATACCTTACGTGTTTCCAATTATAATTAAATATATATTAAGGAATGGAGTTTAAGAGTGTTTAATCCAACGTATTGTAATGGCCTCTATAAGCCATGATTATATCCGTGGTAGAATGGTGCGTTTAAATACTTACATGTTCATAGTTCATATATATATATATATATATATATTAGATATAATACGACGATGTAATAATAACTTTTTTAAATTATAATTTTATTTGCTATTTATATCAAGAATTGGGACACTCTCCTAACACTAACCTATATTAGCAAGGTTGACACAGTGCGGGATATATTGCGTTTACCTCGCCCATGTTATTGAACAGGAGTTTACTTGCACATTCTGTAACATTATCCTTTACTTTTGTTAACTCTGTGTTTATATAATATATCATATCGCTCCACTATTACACAGTTATTTATCTTTATTAAACAAGTGGTATTATCGTCATCTGAATGTATAGTATGCCGTACAGATGAGATATACGTATATATGCACATATAATTAATTAAATAATTTCGTAATTAAGAGCAAATGAGTACTTAAAATTCAGAATCATTAATTACTTCTTTCTTATTTCATAATACTCCGTGCATGGTCAACTTAATGATTATGCGTTGTAAATAATTACTGTAATAAAAACATTGACGTTTCTATTTACAAAGACTCACCATTATCATCGGCATAGAAATTTTGCGTTGAAAGTAAGCTGCAATGGTAAGAGTATTCATTAGGGCAGAACCACGTGCCTTGGGACAGTTCATGGGACAGCAATAGTTACAGATTTCTACAATGTATTGAAATGAGTTAGAAATAGTAGTTAACCACTTTTAATACAGCTTAACGGTATTTACATGAAAGTTGTAGTTTTCGAATAAAAAAAGGAATCTTTGTTGGGGGATATCGGATTGCGCTATCTTGAAAGTAAGGTATGTATTTTCTATATTTATGTATTATTTGTTAATATGCAATATATGTTGCTTATTTATCATATTGTAAAACATTTTAACCTTAAAGTGTTCAACGTATTTTGTCTCTAAGCAAAGTGTGGTATTTACGTACCTCGGGACATAGATCAGTACGTACCATAACACATGTCCCAAGGTACAGTCTTATTTTTTGGGGTGCAATGTTTCTTTGTTTTTTCCTGACATTAACTTTACGAGAGAAATTTCTTTCCATGCAGATGCCTCGAAGCAAGAATAATGTTACAAGGTGGAAACCATCTGCAGAAGCAGTTGTAAATGCTGCAAATATGGTATTATCAGGACGGTTGACATTAAGAAAAGCAGCGGAACAATTTGGTATTTCGAGGTCTACCCTAAGCAGGCATATTAGAAAGTATAAAAGTAGTGGTAACGAAGAATTTTCATACGAAGCAAGAAACGATACAAAATTTTTTTTTAGTGAAGCGAATGAAGAAGAAATAGTAAACTATTTAAAAATAGCGGCAAATATGCATTACGGCCTTAGTTTAAAAGAAGTTCGCAAATTGGCTTATTCTTATGCAACTGCTAATGGAATAAGATGTCCTCAAGCCTGGATTGAAAACGGAATAGCTGGAAAACGCTGGGTAACTTTCTTTATGAAGAGACATGGAGATTTGTCTTTTCGTAAGCCGCAAGCAACAAGTCTTGCCAGATCAACGGCATTTAATAGAACAAATGAAAATTTATTTTTTGACAAACTTGATGAAGTAATGGATAGATACAAATTCCAGCCTAATCAAGTTTACAACCTTGATGAATCTCGACTACCTACAGTTCATTCTCCAGTAGGAATAATATCAACAAAAGGAACGAAACGAGTAGGTAGTATGACCTCCGGTGAGGGAGGATGCAATGTGACTATGATATCTGCAGTTAATGCGATACGTAACTCCATACCGCCCATGTTTGTGTTCCCTCGGGTACATTTCAAGAATCCAATGTTGAAAGGTGCTCCACCGGGAAGTATAGGTTGCGCCAGAATTAGTGGTTGGTCAAATACAAGCTCCTTTTTGGAATATCTTAAACATTTTATTGCACAATCTACACCAAGTGTAGAAAACAAAATACTATTAATACTTGACAACCATGAAAGTCACGTACCGCTAGAAGCTATAGATACAGCTAAAGAAAATGGCATAACATTGCTTACTTTTCCCCCTCACACCAGCCACAAGCTGCAGACTTTAGATAGGTCAGTTTTTGGCCCGTTAGAGAAATATTACAACACTACGTGCCATGAATGGTTACTCAATAATACTGGAGTGCCTATGACAATATATGATGGTGCTGAATGTGCAGGAAAAGCATAACCCTTAGCATTTACACCATATAATATTCAATATGGATTCAGAGTTTCTGGAATTTTCCCTGTCAACAGATATATTTTCACAGATGATGAATTTCTAACATCATACGTTACAGATAGGCCACATGATGATTCAAATAATATTCCTAAGGAATGTGCAACTCCGTCAAGGGACTTACCAAGCTGTTCATGTACTCACATTCTGAACTCAGAAGAAGAACCTGAAACCCACGTAACACCCGAAAGTATTCGCCCTTACCCCAAATAAAAGCCCAGGAAAACCAGTCAACGCGGTAGATAAGGGCGATGTCGCATAGTAACAGACACACCCGAAAAAAATGAAATAATGATGAAATTCTGCTAATAACAATAAATATAGTAGCACTAATATTAAAAAGCAGAAGGTGATGAAAGTAATAATGAGAAAAGATTCTACAAGTTCAGAGGAAAGTTTGCAGCTAGTAGACTCTAGAGTCATAAATGAGGAAATCACTGCTTCTGAATCTTTTAATGTAAATGATTTTATTTTGGTGCAGCTTAAAGGAAAAAAGTCCATTATTACGTATCTCAAATTATTTCTGTCGGTAAGGATGTTCTAGAAATAAGGTACCTGAAAAGAGTTGCAGAATCTACTAGCAAATTCACTTACGAAAACGACGAAGTCTATGAAATATCTATGAACGATGTCATCATAAATGTACCTCACCCCAAATTAGCTGGTAGTGCTGCCCGTAAAAGTAATCAGTTTGAATTTGGCATTGATTTTTATGCATATAATGTTAGTTAAGGTTCATTATTTCATGCTTTAGAATAATATTTCTTATGTCCCAAGGTATGTGATTACTCATCCCAAGGTACGTGCCACTTACTGTACCTTGGGATATTAGACACGATAAATAAAATGTATTAATATCACATTGTTCTACAAAATTTAAACTACCTGAATATTGTATTTTGTTCATTAAAGTTTCCTTGTATATCCTCTATGGTTGCATTTTATTTGGTTGAATGTATATATTTTTAGCATGAGAAAAGTAAAAGTTGTCCCAAAGTACGTTGTTCTCCTCTACTAATCGACTAGAGCGGTTTTTATCTCAAGAAAACTAAAAGAAATATCAGTAATTCCAAAAGTAATTTGTACTGTTTGCCTGTGCTACTACTTCTGTTGAAACTTCGTCCTTGTAATATATACAGGAAGAAATGTTAAGGGTTTATAAATTAACGAGACAGAAAAGCATCTGGTATCTGGGATACTACTATAAGTCCTAGACAGTAGAAGATTGACACTGTCATTTTCACAAATGAAATTAGAATAGATCTGAGATCAAAAAGCTGCCGAATTTAGGTTCTCAAAAGGCCAGATTGTAAATTGTATTTTCGTCCACCTGATGAAGCCACAGTATGGTGAAACATGTGATACATTACAATTTTTGAAACTAAACAATTGTGTTTTATTATATATATAATATTAAAATATTTTTCTGTCTTGGCCTTAATATGTTAATAATTCAAATTTTTTTCTTTGTTTGGGATATAGCGGCCAAAAAGGGAATAATAAATACAATTACACCATTTTTTGTCCAACGTTTCGGCAACTATTATTACCTTCTTCAAGGTTTACTGAAACCTAATACAACAAATGTGTTAATTTTATGTTTTAAAAACATGGTTGTAAATTACTTTTTTTTACAAATATTAAAAAAGTTTTTCTGTTTCTTGCACTATTTTGTTTAAATCTTAATTTAAGTAATTTTCGTAATTCTGTATAATTATACTCGTCTAAATTTCTGCTTATCTCCTGGAAGGTAAGGTTTCCTATTTCCGTTTTTTCACCCATGGGTATTTATAATATTAAAATATTTTTCTGTCCTGGTATTATTACATTTTTGTATTTCCCGTATAATTTTTAAGAAAAAAATAATTATTTAGTGTAGCCCTAAAGTCTAAAGTTTAGACTTATTCCCATTTTTCTGAAAAATTCAAAGTGTGTATAAAATTATATTTCTCGAAAACGACGTATTAGATGGACACAATTTTTTGTTGTATTGTTCATACTAAGAGGTCTTAATAGAAGCATATTTAATTTTTTTTTCATTTGCTAATGGTATGTGCAGAAAACTGGATTAAAATTACATGATACGTTTTTGCATAAAAGTCAATTTTTTCAAATGGAACATCCTGTATATCAGTTTATTTTTGAATTGCTGATTAAATTTCACATCAAAAACATGTAAGACGTTAATATTTTAAAAGTGACTATTACAGAACTATTGTCATTTTTTGATATAATTTTGCCAACTCCATGTTTTTTATTTGAATACAGTATAGTGAGCCATGATATTTGTTGCAACATTGATAATTGAATGGATGCCATTTAATAAGTTGTTACCCACTTGACAACCATGATTTTATAATGAATCTTTCTAAAAATTTGCTTAGAGATGTGATTTTAATACGTATTGGGGGATTGACAAAAAAATCTTTACTAATAGCTTAAGATTTTGAGTTCTTTATAAAACTGCATTCCAAAAATATATAATATAACATTACTCTTCTTTTTTCTTTTACTTCTGTATTCTTGGTAAGTCTCTCATTTCTATATCTACATATTTATACAAAAATTGGATATATTGTACTTACAATACTCTCTATGTCAGGAATATATTTCATAAAATATATAGAATATGTTACAATAAACAAAACAAATTAATACCTTAATTATAGTAAGTGTAGAAATAGGAATTAGGAGGTTATATCAAAGGTAATTAGTGAAAAAGAAACTGCAAAATAACAATAAAAATGTAACATTTTTCTTGGAAAATGGATAGGTCGTGGAAGCCCTATTCGCTGGCCTGCTTGGTCTCCGGATATCACAAAATTAGATTTTTTTTATTGGGGCACGTAAAAGAGCAACTATACAGAATACCTGTAACAACAAAAGAAGCAATGCGGGAACATATTCGAAAAATATTTAGAAATGTAAGTCCTCAAGTTCTTCTTGACAGCTATCTACTACGGGGAAATGGGTGTGTTCTATCCAGTGTTCGGCAAAGCCTATGTTTTTTTCACTGCATAGTATTGACTTTTTATGTTCTTTAACTCGGTTTTTAATGGCTCGCCCACTTTACCCGAAATAGATAGCTTCACAGTCTTTACATTTGAACTTATATACAACTTACTGGTGAATTTTATCTGTTTTATATTTGTTATTGCTAATCATTGTTCGTAATTTGTTTTGTTTACCCAAATTATGTTGAATTCTAATAGTCTTACTCAAATAATTTGGAAAATTAGCCGTCTGCCCATACTAAATTTGATTTCTTTTGAGTTTTTCACACAGGTACATATTTACAATATTTTCGGACAGTTATAACACGTGTGTACACTTCGATCGACATCAAGCGATCAATCATTAGTAGGGCGCGGACACGAGCGAGTCATGACTCATCGCTCATGGGCGCACTATTGAGATGTTGTATTTTTAAAGAGGTTTTAATTTTATTTATATAATTGGATAACAAGTGGCTGATGATCTATAAAATACAAAATCCCTTATTTGTTAATTTTCTCTTCTGTAAGACTTGTTCTCTTTGAATTAAGTACATCCTTGTAGATAGAAAACGTCCTTTCTACATCGCAACTGGTTATATGTGCGTACTGGAAATATTCTTTTATTTCAGCGTATTTAGCATACACAATTGCCGCAATGCTATTAAATCTGGATTTCTAATAAAAACTGCGTCAAACTTTTGCCGAAGGCCACATCCGAAGTCACTTGGAATACTTTTGAAATTATTAATAACCACATTTAATGTGGTTAATCCATTTTTTAATTTGAGATTCAATTTTCAAAATATGTGATTAGTTTAGGCAAATTTCCAAATTCCTGTAGGAATAACTGATTTTTTAAATTTGGGATTTGTGTTAGTTCCCTGTACTCAGAAATACGTCGAGTATCGTCATTTAAACATGTAACGAAATTTTGTAAACTATCGAAATTTTCTGCATAAAAACTATTTATGTGTATGTTTTAGCAAAGCTAAGTGACGAACTTGCGATATTTTGCCATTCTGTAACGATATTTTACAGACTTTGTAATAAATTTCGGAATCACTTATTCATTCTGATATTAGAAAAAGTAACATAAACAACGTAGGCGTATGTTATTGAAACTAAATAACAGTAAATATATACATATTTACATTATTTCTCTTGCGAAATATAAGGTAAATATAATGAATTTTAAAAACCCCTCAGGCTATCTACGCCGATGTAGAAAGAATTTTTCTCATAAATTCCTTAATTTATGGCCATTTTTTGCTCTCATTCTCGGGCTCTTCTCGAGCGTAAACAGATGTTGCAGTTCACCATATGAATTAGTGCTATTCAGTAAATGTGTGTTGTTTACAGTATTTCTTTACTCCATTGTAACTCCGTCGTAGTTTAACTCGGTCATGTCCGCGCCCTAATCATTAGATAAAAATCATTTGCATTTATGCACGTGAAAAAACAGAACACTTCATTTTTATCTTTGTTTTCTTTCTCATCTCATGTTTTGTTGTTTCGGTTGTTTCGGTGTATATACGTTTTTTTATTTCTAAATGTAGTACAAAATTAATTATATGAAATATCTCTGAAGTACTAAAATGTTGCATTCATCCAAGACATTTAAATTTCTCTCAGATCAATATTTCGCTCATCATTTATTAAAAGATATACGTACATATACGAAGACCTCTTTCATTTAGAAACAGTAACATGCAAATTCTGCTTTTAAAATTCGCATAAATATTAATATCTCATCCAATACACATTATAACGTCATGTCCAAGTGGTGCTTCACGGTCCCGTTGCGACCAGGAGTCGATGGATCAAAAGCTTTCCACCTCTTGCCGTACGAAACGATTCTTCGAGCACACTCCAGAAACTTTCATTCGGTTATTTCATGAATATTTAAGCGTAAAGACCGGCGTCCATTAAAATTTCGACGATGCTCTGCGGGCTCGACATATTACGATTCCTGCCTTGCCTCGACCGACGACGACAACCGCCACCACTCTTCGAAACTCCTCATTTCCCGGACACGAGCCATAAACTTCATTTATGGATGCCCCCCACATGACCGTGTTTTATATTCTGAAGGACCTCTCCCGTTCTAGATTCGAGTACCGTTGGAATCGACCTATTTGCCTAACTGGGACGTTGACAAGAGCGAGAAAGAATATAATGAAGATGGACTTAATAAATATTAGATTAACTTTTGTCATTTCAAACGGAATTAATTTATAATAATTCCGTAATGCGGATGTCTTGAAGTGGACGGAGTAATATTTTAATTTATCTTAATGCAGTTAATAGTGAAGTGTGACTAGGAATTGATGGCATCTGTTTATTCCGTGATGTTGCATTGTACCGTCATCGACTCTTCTTTCAAGAATTTCATCTGAAATAAGTGGCGGTATTTATTACAATTACACAGGCCAACAATTGTTTTAGTACTGGGGTATTTGGAGCTGATTTCATACGAATTTGATTCCCTGAATAAAATTATGGCATTAATTTTTGCCTAGGCGCTTAAAAATCTAAACTGTAATATTTTAGTGAAATATACATTATTTTAAGTAAAATCCGTGGATCAAATAAAAAAAAAACTAATCTTAAAATTTGTATTATTACCTATATTGTACAAACAAATGTATTTTGGAGCAGTCCCTTTTTAAAGTCCAGCATTAAGCTGCCATATCATTTGCGTATCCCATCTTCCTTGGTAGTGGTCCTCCATAGTTTTAATATCCTGGTGAAATCTTTTATCTTATTCCTCACTGCTGTCACCTAAATTGTCTAGAAAATAGTGTACCTTAATGCTCATGTTACACCTAAGGGATTGGAAACTGTTAAACATCTCGTTTACCAATTCAACATAGTTTTCTGTGTTTGCCCAGAAAAACTGCAACAAATGAAGTCCAGACTATTCGCTCAGTCTCATTGATCGAATTTACGAAGGCAGGATCCTTAGTAAGGTGTCTTATTTGTGGGCCGTCACATATTGCTGTCTTAATTTTGTCCGTACTCAGCCGAGGCAAGAATTTCATTCGAATTAAGTGGCCATATTATTTGACAATTACACAGGCCAACAATTGTTTTAGTACTGGGGCATTTGAAGCTGATTTCATACGAATTTGATGCCCTGAATTCAAATATGGCATTAGTTTTTGCCTAGGCGTTTAAAAATCGAAGCTGTAATATTTTAGTGAAATATACGTTACACTATTTTAAGTAAAATCCGTGGATCAAATAAAAAAAAACTAATCTCAAAATTTGTATTATTATATTGTACAAATATCATCGATGAAACCAACTAGTTACTGAACAAATGTGTAGTGTGTTTTCTTTCTGCTAACCCAGAGGCAAGAAAAGCAACGATATTTGGTGTCGCCACTTTGCTGTCCAAGGAGAAAGTTGACCATATTTAAGTCCACTCAAATCTCCCATTGATGTTCATGATCTTTATGTTCTCCAAGAGTGAAGCTATAGTGTTATATTATTCTTTCATTTTCGTTGTCCGAACAATTGGTATTGAACCATATTTGACCTGTTAATAAATCATCTAGGAAATATTCAGAAAGATCCATTTCATTTCTTCGAGGATTTCTCTGATTTCGTCAACAAAAACAAGATTGTCTCCTTGGTTGAAACGTTGAGGAATTGATGACGTTCCGTCATAATCTTTTTCACCTTTATTATTATCAGAAGGGTTAATCAGTGGGACAATACTCGTCCTCGCAGAGCTCTGGTAGCTGGCGAAACGTTGGGATCGGCACTTTATCTGAATGAGTAACCTGGCGTCTTGTAGAGACTACATAAGGATAGGTTCACTTGCTATGGTTGTTTCGACTGATTCCAGTAATATTTACTAGACAGAAATAACAGTCGTTGAAGTTGTTTTTTGGTTCTCTAGAAACTATCGGTACGCCAAATTTCAGGGATTTTTCTTTTCCCGGCAGTTCCGTAAATAGTTTGTGCAAGTTTTACAGACTTCATGCAAAGCTCATATTTTATCCTGATAACCAAGCCCAGCACCAAAGTATCTAAGATAACAAAATATTTAACCTGAAAAACACTTTAATGACCATACCAGAAAGCTGGTTTAGCTCATGAATATTTAACACAAATTACATGCAATCATATATTACTCCGGGGCCTGGTTTATGCATTCTGGGGTTAATCATTGCACGAATCGACGAGAGACGAAAATTGGCTAATTTAAAACAGTATAATAACTATTTAAAAATCATAGAAGAGTAATATAAATAAAAACCAGTATGGCGACTTACCTATAAAAAGTGATAAAAACCGAGAAAATCATTAATAAGGAGTAATGTATCCAAAAATCCTGTCTTAAAAATATTGCAAAAGCTATTTTTACATCCACTACCTAGCTAAGAGAGTTTCAAATGAACTAGGCCGTAGATTATATTCACTCGCAATATTTAATCGTTATAATTCCTCATAGTAAGTAAAATGTGTGTACATAATGCTTTCGTTATAGTTGTAAATACATTAAATAATATGTTATGTTTCATTATTCAGTCGTGTCAAAAGGTCTAATAAGTACATGAGATGAGATAAAACCCAGTTATTTATTATTAGTGCGTTTCCTTATGACTTGCAGAATCTATTTTTAATATGAACACAAAACAACTCATTATTAACACCTTAAATGCGAAACCAATTGTAGTGTAATATATCAATATAAATAAGGAACTACATGGTTGAGTTATAGTTTATATTAAAAATCTAGAATTTGTTAACATTAACATACTATAAACGAAAGAGTAGATGTCCGTGGCCGTTTTCTAATTTTGTAGATCTCGGTTTTCGGGTTGGAACCGTATGAAGTTTAGGGTAGATACCGACGTTTTGTCCACAGTTTTAAGGGTCATATTCAGAGCTGGACGTACATGTTTGTTGAGTTGCTGTGGCATGAAGAATGCTAGGACAGAAATCGCTTCGTACTTACATAGGAATTGAGTTAAATGGCGACCTTCTATTGGCTGGAGCCGTTCATTCTCATGCCCGTCCGACGCATGTGATTCGCTAAAAGACGTTTGCTAATAGCAGGCCACCACCTGACCCGATTCCTATACAACTCCGGAGCTATCACTGTCTTAGCATCTACTACAGCCCTAAAGATGTCTCTAGCAATAGTGGAAGAAACGTCAGCATCTACTTCAAACTTGACGCGGCTTATTTGAATACTATATTACCATAAGAATGTGGACAGTAGAGAAAAAATGTTCTAAGTAAAATTTAATTTACTTAAGCATTATTATGTAATATAACATTTTGGCACCCAACATAGGGGCACATTTATAGGGTAAGTCCGGGAGAGATCGACTACCGGGACAGTCCGACCAGTACGGATAACTCAAGAAAAAAGCAAGAGAGGGCCCTGTGTCTCACATATTCGATGGAATTAGTTGGGTTTGTTGCAACCAACGTGTAAACACGGGCTGTCACATCAGTGTGAATTTATAAATTAAGTTTTAAGCTTTTTACGAACTTGAAAGTTTTTTGACTTATTTACTGTGTTAGTGATATTTTAAAGACGGGTAAGTTTATTTAAACTATTTCGATACTGGATGATAAAATATGCATGAATCTGCAACATAACCTCAAAAATGTAGTCGTTCTTCGTTTTTGCTCCAGTTAATAAGGTGGTCCATCTCTTCCGTGTCTTTGGTAGAGTTCGACCACATTAATCCGGGAGAGATCGACCACGAAAAAAAAAATTAAAAATTTGATTTGAAGTATATTAGAGATTTAATGAAGCCCAATTTAAACAGTTAAATATATTGTAAAATAATATTCTTATAGATTAACAAAAGTCTCCACAATTTACAAAAGAAAAAATGAAGAAAGAACTAAATGGTGTGCCGATTCTTTAAGAAATGCAATTGAATGTGTACAAAATCTTACAATGGGTGTAAATGAAGCCGCCCGAGAGTTTGGGATACCTAAAACAACTCTAAAAGATTATATTAAGAAGTCGGAGAGAATTAAACGAAAGAGACTGGGTCCGTCATGGGTATTGGTAGATGATGCAGAACTGAAATTGGTGCGACATATTAAAAAAATGCAAACATTTGGATTTGCACCAGATCGGTAGTCCGCCAGAATATGAGCCTTTCAACTTGCCGACAACTGAAATTGAAGCACACGTTCAAGAAAGAAGAAGGCAAAGCCGGCTATGATTGGCTTAACTCTTTTTTGCGACGACATCCAGATATATCAATTAGAAAAGCCAATGTGACACACTATTTTACTATTTTACCCTATTAGACAATATTATCACTGATAACCAACTCCATGACAAACCTTCTAATATTTTTAACATGGACGAACGCGGTTTGCAGTTGAACAATAAACCAACTGAAGTGTTGGCCGCAAAAGGTTCAAAAAATGTTTCTTCGTTGACATCAGGCGAGAAGGGCGAAACCATTTCTGTCATAGGTTGCTCCAATGGAGAGGGAATGTTTCTCCCACCTTACGCAATATTTAAAGGAAAAAATGTCAGTTAAATGGGCGTATGTCAACGCTACCATTTCCAAGGATTAGTTGGAATCCCATTTTCTGCTACGAAAACCAGCAGCTTAAATCGCAGAAATTTGAGAATTTCTGCGATTTAAGCGGAAAAATGAAAAAGAAAAGTAGTAAAAACTAATTTTGTTTATACTTTCCTATTATACTATTATTACTATTATGCTGTTCGAAGATATACGTTTTGTTATTTTTTGAAGTCGATCTCACCCGTAGTTGGTGGTCGGTCTAACCCAGATATCCGGGTGAGATCGCCCAGTTGCAATGTTTGTACTTTTTATTCAAAATAAAAATGTATTTTGCTATGATATCATAAATTATATTTTATATAGTCTCTAAAACCTTTGGGCAATGCTTTGACGGTGTAAAGAAAATTTTATCTCAGAACACAAGCAAGTTTTAATTTTTTTCCCAAAAAGTGGTCGAACTCTCCCGGACTTACCCTATGCAGAATATATTTTTATAAATTGACGTAATGTGTTCCTTATTTGTCTGATAGTTCGTTCATTTACTCTTCAGCGATTGCCAATTTTGCACATCTACACAACATGGTGAATACTAAAAGACAACGCTAAATTTGCATAACACGCGCCTAATATTAAATCATGACCGTTAGCTCTCCAATGAATTAGCGTAAAACTGTAATTGTTAATTCTCGTACCTAATATTATTTAAAATGCAAATACCCAATGCTTTTGCAAAACGAATAAATAATCTATCTATATATTACTACATTTGCAATTGTAAAATTTGAGAGCGTATATTTCTCATAGGCTATAGTGTCTGAACACATTTTTCACTATTGAATAATGCAGGTTTACACACACCACTGAAATTCGTTTACTTTACAATTCTAGTTCGACGTATTCGTTGTATTCCGTATATTACATGCTGTTGGTAGGATTACGGGTTTGTTACGAGTGTGCGGTAAAAATCTCCTATAAAACATCGAATAGTTCGTGTCTGAAAACAACGTGTAACGATAAACGGATTAAAATGCAAATTAGTTTAACTATTACATCATATGTATTCACTTTTGTATGTAGTGGCGTCTAGAGTCAGAACGTATTAAAATAAATGAATTTGCTTTGAGGTCTTTTCAATGTAAATAAATTGTATCTTCGTGAGCTCTGTTTACATAATTATCTGTGCTTTCTTATTTTTATTTCACGTCAAATTATTTTTTCGATTTTTCCTTCATAGTTTCTAAGTATCTGATTTATTTTGACTTGTTACGCGGAATGGTCAAGAAATTCGCTGGAGAGGATGGTAAAAAATGGAATTGGAATTGAACATTCCACTATATTATATTTCTTACTAAAACACAAAAAAAAAACACCAAAGGTAACTTTTATGGTAACGATTGCCAAAGCAAAATCATAACTTGCATGTTGTATGGTCCCTTCGTGGGGGCTCTGTATAATGAATAAGACGATGAAGACGTAACGTGTGTTTTAAAGTATATTTGCAACAGTGGAGTGAATAAGATCATTCCGAAAATTCCGAGAAATAGGAAGATATCGTATATTCAAAGGAAGGCGTTTTTTGGACCACTTAAGGACGAATTCGAATGGTAGGCGATCATTCATTTGACGAGAAAACTCGAGAATGTACTAAGCATATCCGAACTGTTGATAACTTTAATAGGTATTCTAACCACACATTAACTAGGTATTTCTAATCATTATAAATGCTAAGAGGACTTTGCTCTGCTATTCATACTCAGTTATTCCGTATATGTAGGTAATGATTTGTTTTCTTATCAGTCCATTTTTTATTTTTGAAATTTCAATGCTACAAAAATTATACATAAACACAATTGCGAGAAAGCCGTAATAGGAGTAATATATTTAGCGAACTATTAAAATGTATAAATAATTTAAATTGGAATAGTTAAGTACACGAGGGACATACGAACATATTACATATTATTTCTGTAAACAAATTATTATTTGTTTTATTTAATAATTGTTAGTTCTAAACATTTTCTTAAAAGATTTCGAACACATTCCATTACAATAATAAACAACTTAGATTTTTTCGTTGAAAGTGTGGTTCCTTTCTATAATCTAATTCAGACTATACGTCTTTCAATTTGAACGCCTTTTTTGAAAAATAAATAAAACCCAAAATTTGCATTTATTTTCAAAAACTTTTATTGGCCAGTCTCTTGCTGCTTCACAGCTGCTAACACTTTTGTTAACATTTTCTATTACATTTTGACATAATATAGGATCTATTTTACTAATGACACGAATGTGTCATACAAACCACAATCGATTCCTGAATTAAAGGAAGAAACTTTAGCTCAGGAATCGATTGTGGTTTGTTCCTATAGACGTGACTTTTTACGTAACCTCAAAGAAAATAGTCCAAGCGTGTTAGATCACAAGTTCTTGGTGGCCAATTAACGTCGCCATTTCTTGAAATAATTCTTACAGGAAATTTTTGTCTCGATAAAGAAATTGTTTCATTAGCAAATGAGGTGTTACACCGTTTTGTTGAAACCAACTATCTATCCTCTAGGTCAATATCGTTCAGTTCAGCTGACAAAAATTCAGTTAACATCTCACGATATCGAACACCATTTACTGTTACAGCAACACCAGCAACATTTTGAAAGAAATATGGTCCAATTATACCACCTGACCATAATTCACACCAAACAATGACTCGTTGAGGATGTAAAGATCTAATCTTTCTTGAGTCACTCGTGGATTTTTCTCACACCATATAATCTTTCGTCAGTCACTCGTGGATTTTTCTCACCCCAAATTCGACAATTTTGTTTGTTAACAAAACCACCAATTTCAAAATGTGCTTCATCGGAAAAGATAATTTTTTGTGAAAAATCATCTGGTTGTTCTTTATTCCATCTGACGAATGCACGACGTTTTGTGTGGTTCACTGGCTTTAGTTCATGTATTTTTTGAACCTTATATGCCTTTAAAGCTGCATTATTTCGCAAAATAGGCCATGTTGTTGATTCACTGAGTCCAACTTGTTGTGAGCGTCGACTAATGGACATTTCAGGTGCTTCGGCAACACTTTCACGAATCCAATCAACATGCTCTTGTGAACGACCACTACGACTGTGTCACTGTATTTTTCTCGTTTTTGATCTTCCGCCGAATCGGTCTCTTGAAATTTTTTAATAATACGACCAATAGTTCTTTCAGATGGACGATTATGTAAACCATAAAATTCACGTGATTTTCTAAAAACATTTATCACAGAATGCTGATTTTCATAAAATAATTGAACTCTTTGAACGCGTTATTGTATCGTGTACGAAGGCATTTTTATCAATGTTATACATCAGACTTCGTAACTGTCAAAATACCCAGACTTCAGTCCGCCATCTATATTTTACTTATTTTTAAAATAAGGCGCACAATTTGAAAGACCCATTATAAGATATTAATTAAAAATGTTACGTATAACAATAACATTCACCGGTTGTGAGTAGATCGCTACATTACTCAGCTTAATAACGCGATGTATTCAAATAATATTAATGTCATCCTATGATTATATTTAAATATTACATTTTTATATTATTCACATAGGAGTTTTTCACATACTTTGATAACCAACAGGTTGTTTAGCATAAGAATATATATTAAACAAACTTATACAAGCGACCTAAAATGTCATCTTGACTTTGTGGCTTATTTGATAATCATTGTAAACTAATAAAAAAATAGGAAGAAAAATTGGCATTTTAAGCTTTTGCCTGAAGGTCCTCAATATATTGGAGACAACAACAATGTGGTAGTATTGCTAACCTCTAAATGACTCAGAAGTGATAAAACATAGAAAGATAATAACGCGGAAATGCGTAAATTAAATATGAATTATTAGAAGCTTCGGATATAGTGCAATTGCAGGCACGTGTATCAGACTTGTTAGTCTTCACACGTACCGTTAACCAAGAAAATGTAGTATAAAGTTTTACCACTTCAAAAATTCTAACCATATCTGCGTTTACATTAATTATTCTTGTATTCTGATTTTTTTTGTATTGTTTCAGGTAAGTTCAGAATTTTTCTATAAAATTGTCCCCTATGGGTAAGTAAAACAATTTGAAGGCATTTTTATTTAATATCTAATTAAAAGTGAAACATATACGTTCCATACATTCTTACATATTATATTTCCATAGAATCTACAAAATTAATAGTCGTTTATGTTCGTACTTCGAAGTTCAGGTTAAACTATACAGACATAAACCAATGCCGCAGTAAATGTCGTCTGCGGTATAAATCAACCAAATTATATTGCGTTTCTTTTTGTCGTTCCTTCAGGGCGCAAATTTTAATGTAATTTTAACGATTACCGCGCAATGCAATAAACGTTCGCTTCAATTTACTTGTTTGTTTTGAATCAGAGGAAACCCGGAGCAGCAGATCATTAATGTTTTGAAAGAATCTTGACTGTGGAGTTGACGTTCTTTCCACGAAGAAGACCGTACGTTGTTAGTTAACTCCAGAATGTTTGATTAATCTGATTTACAAGCCGATTTCGTTCGAATTGAGTTCGTTTGCTCTCGTCGGCGTTCCGGCAATTTTATTGTTGAAGTAACTTTCGGTAGTCGCTTCTTACTTCTTATAAGTTAGCTCTTGAAACAGTCCACTATTGGACGATCCTTCCATAAGTTGTTTCTGTTAGCTGAGTCGTTAACTTGTTCAATTTTCTTTCAAGCATTCCTTCTAAATTCACAATTTACTTTATATCCGTGTCATTTGCAGTGGTTATTATAGTAGTTTCTTTTTAAAACTGCCGGCAAACGAATACATATAACGTCTGCTCGCGTGCAAACTTTTATATTTTCAAACAAATTATATTGGGAATATGGGAAATTATATGTACGAAGTCATTCATTATAGAATTAGAAATTTTTTGATATACAGGTTGATTCATCGATCAGGTGTATCAAATTATAGTTAAATAGAAATATTTATATTAGTGGTTTTTCAGTTAATATCAATATGCAGCGGTCGTATTCGATCGCTGTTTTACATAAAAGGACATATTTTTCATATTACGTATTTTATTAATCGCAATCCATTTTGGATTCAAGTTATTCAGAAAATAAATGCAAATCGGAAAATGTCGTGCAAGTAATAAGAACTATTATTGTTTAGCGTACCGCTCTAATATTATCAGTTTAAAATGTAGGTACTATTGATTGATGAGAGTATAAGGGCTTTTGCGTAAGTAACAGAACGACGATAAAAAACAACAGTGTCACTTTGTAAATTTAAAAACATAAACTATAGAAGTAAGCGTAAAACGTGTACTGATGATTTAGCATTTGTGCTTGTCAAAAAAACTTTCTGTAACCAGAGGGAAATGTGCAAACAACAAACGCATTCAAGGATTGGCACGTACAGAAAGAAAAATTTGGCGATTCTCAATTATATTTATATGAGGTGAACAACAATTTGTCAATTTTTTCACCCAGAAGAGAAGCCACAAAAGCAAAGCTACTTACTATGGGCATTAAGTTTTATTGTTAAAGCCAGTCTTCTTAATTTTTTTTTTTGTATTTACCGCCTGTAAAGTGACATTTCGAGCATGCATTGCTCGATCAGCAACGAGTGTTTCCCGGTCGAATCGACTGTAAAAATTGGAAAAAACACTGGCTGTTTGGAACAAACACAAATTTATCTTTATAGTAATAAAATTTAGTCTATAAAATACTACTTCCCTGAATTTTTCCTTATTAAAAGCTAGGGAAATAGGAGTAATTCCTAAAAATTCTTCTATAAAATTTGTAAGCGCCATCTATTTGACAATCTCTCAATCAACACTGACAGTTAATTGTAATCAAACCCAAAAAGCGGCACCAGTGTAAATATAAGAATAAAAACGTCATGTGTAAGAATGTAATAACTTCAACTTAATGGAAATGTGAGTAATAGGTACGTACCATGAAATGCTTAAATAATTAGGTAATCTATTTAAGGTTACGTATGATACTAATCACTTTAATCAATAATATTTTCTTAATTTAACGCTCGCACAAAAAATATTACGCATTCGCGCAATTGTAAGCACTCGCTTCGTTCGGTCGCTCGTGCTTTTAAAATGCGCTCATGCGGGAACATTCCCGCACTTGGTTCGTAAGTAACTATTTTGGATTAAAGAAGTTTTTATCCACAATTTTTTCAAATGCATATTTCGAATATCAGCTGGCCGCCGATGGGTTTGATTGTTGTATTTTGTATATCGAAGTGTTAGTGTACAAATAACATTTTTGTAAGTTATTTTATAGTTAGCTACAATGAAACTTGAAATAAGGTGTGTTACATGAAGCTCAAAATTAAAATAGGATATTTGTCACATACAAAAAATGAAATTTGTTTGAGACATTTCAAAACTTGTTTCCTACAACACGCAGAAGCAGAAGATATTGTAAATTAGGTATACTGCAGTAACTGACTGTAAATTAAATTATTTTTTAATGCTTGTTAGTGACGGACCAAATGAGAATAAAGCAGTTGCATATTATTAATAATGCGTTTCTAAAGACCTGATGTATGTGAAAGTGATGTTCTTGATATTGCCCTTTGAAAATATACAGATTACACCGGAACTTTATTTATTGGCAGATACTCATTCATTATATGTAGACTATTTAGAAGGAAAAAAGAAAAAGAAAGGGGGAACGGTCGGAAAAAGGAGACTTCAAAAAACAAAAAGATAAAGCAATTAACGAAAAAAATTCTAAATTTAGGAAAAAGAGAGACATAGATTACGTGACTCACAAAAACACCTAAAAGAGTTACGAAATCAAAAAGCTACAAACAATAGAGCTGCCAAAGAACTTTTAGATGAAGCACAACAAAAACAATCAAAAGCAAGAAGGAAAGCTGCAAAATCACGCAAAACATATTGCAAATGTGAGCAAACGAACATCATATTTACTGGATTAATTTTTGAAACAAAGTAAGGGTGCATGTCTGATGAAGGTCTTCATTAAGATGTTCTTTGTAATTTTTTAAACCCTATTTCTGCCATAATGCCAGTTGCTTTATTTGATATATTATTAGTAACACACTGAATTTCTTCAAATATTTACGTGACATATAGGCTAAATGTACTTCAATAAAATTATTAGTGGTTTTTAAATCATTTTTTACAATTTTCATATTTTTCGATATTATTCGTTTTAGATGGTGAAGTCATCTATAACATAACAAAACACAACAGATATCTTCAAGACACAATCACACACAGCACATTTCCACTGCATTATGAAATTGTGCCTCTGTTAATCTTCACGTAGTGGCTTCATTGAAAAATATGGTAAACTAATAACAAAATAACAATAAGGAAAGCAAGCCACCATATGATGGGTCTTTGGTGCATAGGTCTGGTAATATATATATACATATGTATGTACATATCTACATGTAAATCTAGCGGATTACAACGTATTGACAAACTTGTAAACATGTAAATCCCGCACGTGCTTTGCCATAAAAATCAATCACTAACTCCGCCGATTAACAAATGTCACCAATATGAAACCTTGCACGTTCAATCCGAGAGTGTTAGTCATTCGCCTCTAAAATCCTCCGTGATTAATGTCACCCCAGCATGCATCCCCTCAATTCGGCTGCCGTGCGTGCAGTACAGATGCTCTTCCAGGGGTATAACCATCAATTTGTGCAGACGATATATAGGACAAGGTTGGAATGTAAAAAAAAGAATGGAAAGTACACTATAGGAGTAATAAATACCGGCTTTCGTGCTCTAATCTGTAAACGTGTATTTTACCCAAAATGCATTCGGTTGATACATCACTAGATATACAGGGTGCGGCATCAAAAACGAAACGAGACGAACGAGACTGAATATCTCGAAGGAGAACTCTTTTGTGAAAAAACGCAAAAACATATTTCTAATCCAAGGAGGACAATTTTCCATCATATACTCAACTGTGATACGTCATTCCCCTCCCTTCCATCACTTCAACCATTACAATTTAAATAGAAAAAGTACTAAATATGATACATCATTGAAAAGGTAATTTTATGGAGAATTCAGCTGGTTGCGTTACTTTTGATTTTAGCGCCCTCTAGCGTGATAAAATACGATTACGTATTCCTAAATGTGACATATTATTTGAAAGCTAATTTTATTAGCAATTTAATTCAAACTTGAGAAGAATATTAACTAAAATAATTCTACCCCCTTCTGAATAGAGTAAACCATTTTATTTTTTATTTGTTAAAATTTGATTCAATTTTAACAATAGTGTGTACTTGACATTGATGACAATTAAATGCCAGATATTTCTGGCATTTAATTGCATTACTTATGGCATTACTTATTTAGTTGCTGATGAAATTAGCTTTCAAATGACGTTTGACATTTAGGAATAAGTAAGCGTTTCTTATCCCGCTAGAAGGCGTTAAAATCAAAAGTGGCGCAAGCAGCAATTACGTTGCTGACTACGCCATAAAATTAGCTTTTCAACGATGTATCATAATTGGTACTTTCCCTGCATTAAAAATTTACCTGTTTTTGTGTTTTTTTACAAACAATTTCTCCTTCGAGATATTCAATCTGTTTCGTTTTTGGTGGTGACCTGTGTACGGTATTTGGAGAAATCATTACAAGAATCATATGAACCAATGTATGAGATTTCTTTGTATATATATATATAATAAATAATTCTAAATTTTTCTTGACCTTATTCACATATTCATGTGCATATATATATAATTAAATTTCTTGGACGATTTAGAGGTCATACTAATTTCAAATTAATTTAAAATTAGTTTAATTGTTAATTAGGTAATTTTTAATATCTTTAAAAATTACCCAGCGGTCCAGGAATCGAACCCGAAATCTCCCGATTACTAGTCAGGTGTGTTAACCGCTACACTACCACGGGCTTCGGTCTCGACTACTTTAAATTGTACTGATATACATATACATATACATATAGCAAGTAACAGATGGAAAGTATTGCTGGTATACCAGCGTATATAAGCACCGAAACGTCCATGTGCTGTATATGATAAATAATTCTAAATTTTTCTTGACCTTATTCACATATTCATGTGCATATATATATAATTAAATTTCTTGGACGATTTAGAGGTCATACTAATTTCAAATTAATTTAAAATTAGTTTAATTGTTAATTAGGTAATTTTTAATATCTTTAAAAATTACCCAGCGGTCCAGGAATCGAACCCGAAATCTCCCGATTACTAGTCAGGTGTGTATATATATATATATATATAACCTTGTGTAATGTGTTTCGGGATGATGTTATTCGTCCTGCATCTCAGTAAGAAACTCCTCCTGTTCTTCAATCTTGCAATTTTGTCCGATGTTGTCAACCATTTCTTCAGCAAGATGGTTGTGTGTCTGCCATAGTTGTTAGTAATATCTTCGAAGTACCCCATTCTACAATTAAGAGAAAAAAGAAGTCTTTGCCGTTAGAACACAGGAATAATGGGTTCTTGCAATGCGACCTGTTTGTGTGGGCAATATCACATGATACAAAGTGCATGTTTCTTTAGGATTGAGTTTTATTAACATTATTGGTCTTAACAGTGGTTATGATAATGATGTTCACAGATTAAAATCCATTAAAAACTTTAGACGGAACACAACAAAAAACACGTTAACATTATTCTGGTTACCTCGTTACATTTTTAAAAAATTCGTGTTTGGAACTTATTGGTTCTCATCAGTGTAGTATGTACCCAAGGAATAAGATGGGAAAAGCAACAATCAGTCTTATTTCTATTATACACACATAATCTCATACACAGTTTTTTTTAAATCAATTTGTGTTATACTTTCCTATAATTTTTTACTGCTATTGGAAATTTAAAAAAGTTTTTGCACGGGTTTTAGGTGTATTTACTGAGTTTGTGTGAATTTTTAAGTTTGTTCCTTTCCTTGATGATAGCTCTTATCAGTAGTATTCTTCTTGTAATCTAATTATAAGGGGATTTTTTTAAAAGAATTGTAAAACTTTGTTAGTGTTCAATTCTTCTGTGATTGTTGGATTTGTTGTAGTTTTTTACACTCCTTGTCGAATGCATAGAGAAATTCAGTTATAGTACAGATGCTGAAACAATAATTATAATAATTATTCATGCCTCTTATAATCCCCTGGAATTAGCGCAAAGCTGTTGGGGGATATCAAGTCATGAATGATTATTACTATTTACCGTTTTGCTGAAAATATGTATTTTATCTTGTCACCAAATTATTATTAAATCTCACTGCTTGTGCACCGTCTGCACCTATTAGTGACGACATCTTTAGAGCTGTGACGTCAAACGCATTTTTTTTAATGGAATGCTATATTTTTTTTTTATAAATTCGTAGATAGTACTATTAAATACCTTTTCAATGAACTTGCACTAGTTAACTTTATTTTCAACTGTTTTTGAGATTTTTACATTTTTACGTTCCAACCTCAACAACAACAACAATTATAAAAACGTCAAAGTTTACTTATTCTTTTTTGATCAAAGCAAAATTACTATTTTTATTGTATTTTACTATCGTCAGGTGCTATCAATTTTATCACACAGTTTTTTCGTGTTTTTTCTTTTTGATTTTTTTTTATATATATTGGATATCATGTAGGATTTGTTACAAAAGCTGCTAAAAGTACTATCGATAACTAAAACAAAAATTGTTGCAATACATTAAAAAAAAAATAGTGTGACGTCATAGTTCAGAAATGGATGACGCCATGAACAAGTGTAACAACTCTCAATAAGTATTATGATAAATAAAAATTGACATGTTTCAGCGTTTTCGATAAATGCCATTAGTTTGGAAGTTACTGAATTTATTCCATACTTAGTTTCCACACTGGTTATAAACTGCAATAAGTAATTTAATAGATTATACATATTCAAAATCAATAGGAATATACACTGACTATATGATAAAGTTTAATAATTTAATTCAATTTAATATACGAGTACATTAACCTCTTTGTATAAATAACTTATGAAGCGATTTTTGATCCATAATATTTATTATTATTAAAAGTTGTTGAACAATTATGTTTTAGTTTATGTAAATATTTTAACGTTTTAATTAGTTAATGTTTATTATTTTGACGAAGATAGTATAAATATTAGCCAAACGTGTTTATATTTCTTTGAATTCATTTATCTAAACCACGAATTATGACTTATCTATGCTAAGAATTGTTATCACTATTTAATGTAAATAACACTACAAAATACAATATTTTGAAATTGGGTATGGAATACTGCAAGTATTATCATTTGGCCTAATTTTATTCACTACCAATTTACATCAATGCTCCTACATTATAAAGTCATTGGATGATACAACAATCTGTGGACCGGTTTTAATTCCTAGCAAATATTTCTTTATTCAGCACTGAAGTATTAACGGCACATCATTTTTTATTAACGTAAGGGAATTTTCAATATTTGAATATATTTTATAGCATTTACCTAGCATATATATGCAAGGAATAATATCTTCACTGAAGCGTTTTAACTTATTGTTTAAAACTTCACATAGTCACCCAACAATTGCACAATACAAAATGCCCAATTACTCCGTTTATTGTCGTAAATTAAACTTGATCTACAACGGAAAGTTTACTACAGCAGAGAACGCGAAATTTTACAATGGGCGAAATTTATCAATACGGTTTGTTTCTCTAACTTCAACAATTGTACTGTTTATTGATTTAAGTTCGCTATCGAGCTGCGACAGAATTTCTATTATTTCGTTGTGTATACATACATTCAGCCTCTGTGGGGTAAATTGGGTTTGCATTCTACGAATTCAATACTAAATACGGCATTGAACATTCACTCATATACATAAATGCAAAACGTGCTCGGCATCATTTAGTTTTCAAATCAATGCTGACCGGTATTTGGCCATACAAATATTGAATGATATTGTTTATAAGTTAAATGTTTAACGGCGAATAAATTAACAATGTACAATAAGTAAGTGAAGGCAAATAGAAACTGCTTTATGTGAAAATATATTTCGAAGCGGTTATTTCCCTATGATAGCCGTTCATTAGGAGCACCTATTAAATATATTTTGTATTATACAGAGTGTTCCATAATTGGTGGCCGACCATAATTATAGTTTCCGAATGGAACAGCCTATACCGGGTGGTGCAATAGTGTGTCGGCGGAGCTTAGTGTGAAAACTAATAACGCTGCAGCAATGAGACTTTACGTACGTATGTAGTATGCGACTGTGCATTTTCTAATTTTATTTACAAATATACAGGGTGTTCCAAATTTTCGCAACCACATTCAACTTTTTTATTTTAAATACATTGCTATACTTTCTAGATATTATAATGATAGCCATTCAAATTATCTTTGCAATGATATATGGATATGTGCACTTCAGACTGTTGGTTTTGATTTTATTGATAATATTGTTAAAATCTTGACTGTTGCAACATCTAACATTTTAAGCTGTAGTCTGTAAATGGGTAGAATGCCTCACGTAACTCTTGTGTTACTAATTTATGGACTAACACGTTATTTGTTTTGAGGTTGAACAAAGTGAATAAATATACAGGGTGTTAAATATGTCATGTCTAAGTTATCGATCTTTATTGGTTATTTTCTCGTTTTTTTTAAATCTAACCTATAATATTTTTATAAGTCAGCATATTCCTTGTAAAATCGCCTTTAAAATGGTACCAATAACATAGTACTTATTTCTAGTATTTTCAAAGTTATAACCCTTTAATGGGATATACTCATGTTTATAACATGCAAAATGCGGGGCATCTAATAGTTGGTTAGCCATGAAAATAAAACAAAGTAATTTTAACAAACACCTGTTTTTTAAATGCTTTATCATTAGTTTAAGAAATACATTTTGAAAATTTTCGATAATAAAACAATCTTAATTTAAAATGTGTTCAAACATATTTCCATTCTGTTCTACACATGCTCTCAACCGTCTCTGTATCGACAGACTTACATTCTCAGCTAAGTTATTCTCACTTAATTGAAGAAAAGCGTTTCTTATTCGTTGCTGCATGTTCTCTGCCGTTGTAGGAGGTGTTGCGTAAACAATGTTTTTTACAGTTGGCCACAGAAAGAAATCACAAGGTGTGAGATCTGGTGATCGTGGTGGCCAGCTTATCAAACTTCCTCTCCCAATCCACTTATTGGTGAATACCCTATCTAAATGTGCTCTTGCAGCAGCACCATAATGTGCTGGTGCACCATCATGTTGGTACCACAATCTCCTGATGACGTTATCTGGCAGGCCTTCTAATAGCAATGGTAAATTATTTTGTAGGAAATTTGTGTAGATTGCACAATTTAAAGTATTATCAAAAAAGAATGGACCAATAATAGTGTTTCCTATGATGCCTCCCCATGTGTTAACACTCCATTTTTGTTGATATAAAATGGGCTGAACAAAATGTGGGTTTGTAGTGTCATAATAATGGGTATTTTTTCTGTTTGTGGTTCCACAATTAGCAAATGTTGCTTCATCTGTGAAAAGCACATGATCTAGAAAAGTTATATCGTGTCGTAATTGTAAAAGTAGCCATTCACAGTACACTAGTCTCCTTTCAAAGTCCGTTTGTAATAAGCCTTGATGATTTTGAATTTTGTAAGGGTGAAACTTATGTTTTTTTAAAATCCTTTTTACAGCAGTGACTTCTATCCCGTGTTGTTTCGAAATTATCCTTGTAGATACGTGCGGATTTTCCACAATGGACTGGACGACTATCACTTCATTATCTTCTGTAATCATAGTCTTACTTCTTTCATGTTCGACGTAATTCACTGAACCCGTTCGAAGAAACCTTATTAACAAATTTTCAAACGTTTTACTATCCGGTGCTCTTCGGTCGGGATATTCCATCGCATATGTTCTTGATGCTAAAAATGGATTTCTGTTGCTAGCGCCAAGAGCAAATACCATGTCTATGAGCTCCGCTTTCGAAAAATTCATTTTAAAGCAAAAACAACAATAAACTATTATGGTATCTAAATGATAAATAATGTCAATAAAGCGATATAACTGATAACAAGGTAAATACAACACGTAACAACTACTATAAAACAAACGGAAATTAATAATTCACTAGCCGAACTTAATTTATAACAACAAAACGCAATTACAGAAAAGAGAAAATACAGAAAACGACTTTTTATGGACTTTTGAAGTAGAGATTTGACGTTTGGTTGTACAGCCATTTTTTTTTAAACCAAGGCCAACCAACTATTAGATGCCCCACATATTGCATATTATAAAGATGAGTATATCCCATTAAAGGGTTATAACTTTGAAAATACTAGAAATAAGTACTATGTTATTGGTACCATTTTAAAGGCGATTTTACAAGGAATATGCTGACTTATAAAAATATTATAGGTTAGATTTAAAAAAAACGAGAAAATAACCAATAAAGATCGATAACTTAGACACGACATATTTAACACCCTGTATATTTATTCACTTTGTTCAACCTCAAAACAAATAACGTGTTAGTCCATAAATTAGTAACACAAGAGTTACGTGAGGCATTCTACCCATTTACAGACTACAGCTTAAAATGTTAGATGCTGCAACTGTCAAAATTTTAACAATATTATCAATAAAATCAAAACGAACAGTCTGAAGTGCACATATCCATATATCATTGCAAAGATAATTTGAATGGCTATGATTATAATATCTAGAAAGTATAGCAATGTATTTAAAATAAAAAAGTTGAATGTGGTTGCGAAAATTTGGAACACCCTGTATATTTGTAAATAAAATTAGAAAATGCACAGTCGCATACTACATACGTACGTAAAGTCTCATTGCTGCAGCGTTATTAGTTTTCACACTAAGCTCCGCCGACACACTATTGCACCACCCGGTATATTGTTACATTTTTGTATTCGCTATATAATTCTTAGTCAAAAAGTAAAAGGATAGTATAGGCCTGAAATTTAAAGTTTTCGACTTAGTACCATTTCTCTGAAAAATTCAACGTTTTTATAAAATTATGTATCTCGATAACGATATATTAGATGGACACAATTTTTGGTAGTATTGTTCATAATAAAAGGTCGTAATACAAGCATATTTTATTTATGACTAATTACCTTGCTTTTTAATTTACACTTCAAACGTCTATCTTTCCTGAGTGCTGGAAAATAACCAAACTATTTCCAAAAAAAGGTGATACAGCCGTGATCGAGAATTACCGACCGATAGCTATTCTTAACAATTTTTCCAAAGGTTCGAAATGTGCCTTTACACAAATGTTTGCTCACAGATTCGGTGTAGACTTTCGGAGGACCAGCATGGTTTTATGAGTAAAGAACTTTCTAATTGACAATGCATTCTATTCCCTGGACGAGTTTCTGACTTGCTGTCTTTGAAAATTAATTAAAAGTATTTTATAATTTAAGTAGCTCTTCGAGTACAATTTGAAATTTTAAAATGTTGGTGTACATGTATTAATTATTTTACCTGTGATATGTCTGACGTGTTCTTACTAGCATACTTTTGTATCATAGAACGAATAAATTATCTATCTATCTAAGCGATCTACGACATCCAATCTTGCGGTGTTAACTCTATACCGACTTCTCTAAGGCTTTTGATCGTATCGATCACGCCATATTGCTGCGTAAAATAGATGCTATTGTTTTTTCAACTCAGTTGAAGTCATTATATAACACTTAGCCGATGAATAGGGTTCATTACGTTAGTTATGCTGGTCACAAATCACCTTACTTTACTGCCACCTCAGGACTTCCACAGGGTGGCAATCTAGGTCCCCTATTATTTGCAATATTTGTCAATGACATCTGTTCTGAATTGGGTTGCCGTATACTTTTATTTGCTGATGATGTCAAGCTGTTCCAGAAAACACGTACCATTACGAATTGCTTGTTTCTGCAGAGGCAGGTGGATGTCTTAGAAGCGTGGTGTACTGTTAATAATTTGTCTCTGAATATATCTAAATGCAACGTATTGACTATCATTTGGAAGCAGGAGCCTCTCTGTTTCAGTTACGCCTTTGACGGGATTCCTATTTGTTGTTGCACAGTGGTAAGGGATTTAGGCGTTCTTTACTATGACTCTAAATTAACGTTTTCTGACAACATCAATAGCACTTTTTTATCGGCATCGAAAACATTGGGATTTGTCAGTAGAAATACCAGTAGTCAGTTTGTATCTATAGATGCCATCACTACCGTTTCTT
Source organism: Amphimallon solstitiale (assembly GCA_963170755.1). Taxonomy (NCBI): domain Eukaryota; kingdom Metazoa; phylum Arthropoda; class Insecta; order Coleoptera; family Scarabaeidae; genus Amphimallon; species Amphimallon solstitiale. The sequence goes on from OY720680.1 coordinate 61,909,271, forward strand.
TTTTTTTCGCTCTCGCCTCAAGTATGCTTCATTCGTTGGTTACCAATATATAAAACTTATTCAGAAGTGCTCGAGAGGGTTCAGAGGCGTTTCTTGAAATATCTGTATCTCAAGAGGCGTGGTTAGTACCCCGTTTGGGGACATGCTATGATGTCCTTCTTGAGGAAGTCAAATTTGACTCTTTGGAGATGCGAAGGCATAAAACAGATGTGAAGTTCATTTACAATGCATTGCACAATAATATAGATGTTCCTCCTTTTTTAACAAAGAATGTGTTTTAGTTTTCAACCTCCAGAACTAGTATTTTACTGGAATCTCCGCTGTATAGGGCTTGTAGTTGTTGCAAGGCCACTTGCGGGGATGATTTACATATACATTTTTCTCCACTATCCCAACTAATTAGTAGGTGCCACTGTTGACAACTGCTATGGTCGGTGTTACTTTATACTTATATATTGAATTGACTTTACTCTTTCGTTTTCTCTTATTATTACAGGTGTAGAAAACTGGATTAAAATTGCATGACATATTTTGAGATTATGCAAATGAAAATTGTTAAATGCTTATATGCTAGAACTAACATTAAGAGGTAAATACTATTTTACAATTTTCATTTTGATTTTGATTGGCGGTGCTGCCTAAAGGCTCTATTATTCGGGATACACTTCTAACATGCAGGTTTCTCTTTGGCATGCGATTGCAACCAGAATCCATCGCTTTCGGTGTCGCTTTTGGGTAGCAATGTCGGTCGCTGTGATATTATCACGGGCATTTGCCACGCAAACCGACATAAGTCGCGATCCTAGTTTAAAATTGCCGGCAGTCGCACGTACATGACAAGGTCTTAAAGGCCGAAACACGGTGTCTGTGCATTGATTGTCGGTAATGACACTAGATGTATGTATGTGTGTATCACAATACGTGCATCTGGGCATATATATATATGTAAATAGTATTTTAACATTATATATATCAAAAACAGTAAGGGACCTATGCTTGATCCCTGCGACACGTTCACGTCAACCTCTAAATAACTACAGGCATGTTATTAACTTCAATATAATGATGATATATGGCTAAAATAAGAATAGAACCAGTATTCCAGGCATTATAAATTTTCAAACTTACTTAAATTTTTACCTTTGTACTTTCTTCTAAGGTTGAAATAGATGATATTTCTTTTTTAAAATTATATATATATATATAATACGTTATTTCTTTTGCGACGAAATTCAATATGACATTCTTTCAAAATCCCCACAACGGAATGATACGTATGCTAGTCAGTAGTAAGTCTGCTTTCCGACCATTTTTTCATTAAACGGCGAAAACACTGCGATCCATTTATCAAACGCGCATCTGATCACATCCGCGTGTAAGTGTATTTTATATGGATGTCACTCGGTGCTGGTGGCGAACGACAGGGGAAAATAGAAAAAGAAATGCGGAAACTTTATCTGGAGACAACCGCACCAAAACACACGAGGAAGAAGAACCACGAAACACCCTGGCGAGCGAGAGCGGCACCCGCGCTCGATTTATTATATTTTCGCGTGTGAAACCCCCGAATGGATAAATCTAAAATTGAATGATGGACCACGTCGAAATGGATACGGGAAAGTTGGCAACCCGTGTATTGGCCTGTTTATTCGGTGGAAAGGAAGCCCGGAGATGGATGGGTGGACGGGTTTCCTTTTTTTCTTGCTCTCCTGCGTTGGACAGAACGAGCCGAGGCGAACCAGCTGCCGATAGAGAAAGGATTACTTCACATTTCGACTCCGCGAGGCTTTCCGGGGGTCTGAGTGATGTTTGGAAATACATCCGCTTCATGCGGAAAAATTGATCTGTCCGTTAAACAATTTGTATGCGTGTGAGTGTGTGTGTGTGTGTGTGGGAAAGGAAGAAAGATGCATTTGTGTCAGAAACTGCGGTTTCAGGCGGTATGTTTCGGAAATCGAATGGAATCAATCGAGTGTTATGTTAGAATTAGGTATGGTATTGTGCTTTTTGGGGTAAAAGAGAAATACACGTGTATATGAGGGTTCTATTTATACAGAGTCTCTTAAAAAGGCTTAAACAATTAAATTCCTGAAAAACTATTAAATGATTAATGTCACAAACCATAGAAAAACTGCTAGTTAATTTGTAATGAGTCAATTTTTAAAAAGTACTTTGGGTTGCCTGTTGGCATAATATATACGAGGTAACTCCAGAAAGTAAGTTACATTTAGTAATGAAAAAGAAACAAGCAGAGATACTGGAAAAGTATTGCAAAACAACCTACAACCCTTAAACTCTTTTTCTACATAGTTCCCACCATTTTGTAAGTATTACTCATAGCGTGGCACAAGTTTTTGTATACCTTCTTCACATAAGGTTGCCACCCGTGTTGTCAAACATGTGGTAACATGGTCTTGGCGCTCATCATCGTTGTTGAAGGAACGATTTCAAGTGCAAAAAGATATGAAAGTCGCTAGGGGCGAGGTCAGGGATGTACGGAGGATGGTCAAGCAGGTCCCAGCCAAAGCCCCGTAAGAGTTATCACATTTGCATTGTGCGGCGGGCATTATCATGAATCAAAACAATACCGTTTGTGAGCATTCTTCGGCGCTTATACTGTATTGCGCGACGCAGTTTCCTAAGCGACTCGCAGTAAAAATTTGCATTGATTGTTTCACCTCGCTTCAAAAAATCCATTGTCTATCCGAAAATACTGTACGCATGATTTTTCGAGATGTCAAGGTTTTCTAGGCCTTACTCCTTGGTGGCGAGGAATTGTTCCTCCATTCCATCGATTGTCGTTTAGTTTCAGGGTGTCATAAACAATCCATGTCTCATCCCCGGTCACGGTTCCTAGAAAGTGATCTCCACCATTGTCGTAAAGTGTCAAAATGTCAAATACACTGCCCAGACGTTGGTTTTTGTGTTGCTCTGTAAGTGTTTTTGGCACACAACGAGCACAATGTTTTCGAAAACCCAGTTTCACAATTACAACTTCATGAGTAAGCGATCATGAAATTTTCGGAAATTCAATAGGAAGAGCAAAACTGTTAAACCTACTGTTTACTTTAATCTTTTCTTCATCTGCACGAACTACTTTATCTGTAACAAAAGATGGACGCCCATGTCGTTCTTCATCGTGCACGTCCTTCATTGAACTGTCGGATCCATCTTCCCGCAATTGAAACACTTGTTCCCCCCCCCATAAACCTAACAGGTTTGTCGATGAATGTCGACTTGTTTAATGTGATTCGCATTTAGAAAACGAATTACAGATATAATTTCACAAGCGGCGGAATTTTCAATGAACGCGCTAAGTTCTTGGGATCGCGGGTCCTTTTTAGGCCACTGCACTGATTTGGTTTTTCGACTTTTTTAGCAGTTTCTGGATGATTACTTTGATAGACCTCCCCACCCATGGGTCGTCTTCAAGTGACTCCCTACCTGGCTTAAAGCGACTGTGCCCATTAAAGACCATAGTTTTCCCCTGGTAAGGATCACTGTAAACCGATGACATATCTTTTAGAATGGTATGAACGGACTTTTCTTGTTTTGTATCAAATTCCTTGATAATGGCGCGGTACCCGATTTTTAGCCATATTTAACACTTTCTTCCCGATTAAGTTGTTTGGTCAACGATAGTTTAAAGACCACATTTTGTTAAAACTTTATATTTGTACTAATAATCAATGAATTAACACGTACATAGAACTTTCCCACTACCATCCAACCCCACTATTAATTCAACATTGCTTCTGGTACAGATGAATTTACTGTAACTTGGTAACGTGTGAAAAGCATCAAATCGGGATTCATTATGTCCTCGATGCATCTCTGGTACTAACGTCATGTACCTCTGACTTCCGATTCTCAGTGATCACGCATAGTTTTTGTATTTTCCTCGTTTGTTGCTGCACCTAGTCATCCATTTGTTTGCCGTCGGAGTTTTTATGTAATATAGATATACGAGGATTAAAAGGGATTAAGTATAATACGAGGGATGCTTCCAAAATTCTCGGAATTATGTCCTATTTAAATTACGCAGAACCTAGGCGATGCTATTGGTGATAGACAAGTCTTAACATGTTTATGCAGCTATCGAGTGCAATAGCAATATCGTTCAGTCTGATTCAGGTGTTCGACCGATATAGACGCATTTCCGTAGCACCGTTTGTGTGACCATAGAAGACGCGGCTAATCTCAAAAAGCAATAATTTTTCTTTTGTGGAAAGAAGGTGTGAGAACTTCAGGAATTATTAAACGTCTACAAGGAGTTTTTGGTGAGTCTGCAGAATCTAATTAATCGTTTTAAAAGTGGCAAAACATCATTAGAAGACGATCCACGCAGTGATCGCCCGACCACGTTGGTAAATGAGAGATATATTACTGCCGTGGACTACCTACTGAAAGGACAGACGATTGACTATTTCTCAAATTAGTGTACGCCTAGGAATAGGTACACGACAAGTTCATGAGAGCTTACACGATTGTTTGGGTATAAGCAAGGTCTCAGCTCGTTGGGTGCCAAGGCTGTTGGGATCGGAACAGAAACTTAATAGGTCTGACACTTGTTGTCAACTTCAAGAACTGTTAGCTCATTACGATGATGAATTTTGGCAACGGATAATAACCACTGACGATACGTGGATTCCTTATTTCAATCCTGAGACCAAAACTCAATCCATAGAATGCCGTAAAGCCGAAGAAAGGTCTCCATTTAAGGCGGGTGTAGTTCCGTCTGTTAGTAAGGTAATGTTTGTTATTATCTGGACCACTGCGGCAGACACTTATTAGACAACAGCCAGGGAAGTTACATAAGCGTCTGTTATTGCAGCAGGGTAATGCAAGACTGCACACCGCAAGAAAAACGAAAGATATTTTGTACGATTTACGATGGGAATTGCTTCCGCATTCGCTTTATTCACCGGATCTCACACCGAGTGCTTCTCATCTCTTCCCAGATTTGAAAAAATCTTTACGGAGTGCTCAGCTGACGTAAGACGTGCCATAAATAGGTGGATTGAGGAGACACCGAAAAAATTCTCCGATGACTGCTTAAAAAAATTAATTTGTCACTGGGATAAATGTATTCATTAAAATGGGGATTATGTTGAAAAACTACTGGTAGTATTTATGAAAATTGATAATAAAAAAATTATAGCTAAATTCCCAGAACTTTGGAAACATCCCTCGCGTTTACTTAATTTTATCTTGTAATTTTTGAGTATAAATTTTAAATTAATTTAATTGTTCAGCTTCATAGCAATATGTATTTACTTTCTTTAATTTGTCTTGTACATGGTCTACTGTTTGACAATAAAGTATATTATTATTATTATTATTATTATTATTATTGTTATATTTATTATTTAAATTGCTTTGAAATGAAACTGATATTGCAAAAGTAAATCATCTACCTTGTTTATCTTTTAGGACAAATGCTAGCTAATCTCTTAAGCGTTCAGAATACGTGCTCCGTTGATTTTCAGAATATAATTGAACGGCCAGGAGAGATTCATCGTTGGACTAGTAAAATATTTACTTTGTCTTTCGTCCACTGTTGGACGTATTTATCAAGGGTGTTCTACTGAAATGTAGTAAAACTCAATATATCTCCAGTATCGATTTGGCACGGACGAAATTACAGTTCCAAACTAAATAATATCGACATCGCGTCACCACCTACACGTTTCCATTATTTCGTGGTGGGATGGTGATACGGCCGGGTCTCGTTTAACTTGTCAGATCCCTTTTCAACGTACGAACCACCAATATCATCGCCGCCGCTGCCGCCGTCACCGCTACTGCTCGTGCTACCTTTAAACGTTGAACCACGTTAAACGCCGTAAACGGACATCAGTCGGTCTTTGGTTGTCCACCCTGTCGTCTCCACGCGCGTTCTCCGTCCCTTCCTCCCCACCACTTTCTGCGTCCTCCGTTAGATTTCGGCGTTAAAGCATTTCATCTGGACGACGGATTTTCGAGACCAATTTCACCGTCGTTCGATTAAATTGACAAAGGAGAAAATTGGCTCCCGAAGAGAAGATATCTGTCTCTTCTAATGTGCGAATGTCCAGGTCCGTATCAAGTATTAAAACGGCAAAGATATATTGATGGAATTTATGGGATTTATGTGGCGACATTTCTTTCCTCTGAAGGTTTGATCGTCCGATATAGCATGCTAATCTCCAGAATAAAAATTTCAACAAAGTGTCTTCAGTACAGAATAAAAAATTATAATCAATCTGCAGTGTATGTAACACGGTGTTAAAAGCCTAATTAATTAAGCGTCTAACGTATTATTATACCCAATAACTATGTATATACAAAGGCTATCATATCCAAAATAACTTTAATCATTCTAATTGTAGAAAAGGCATTATTCAAACATTCAAATTCAATTAACTCATATGAATTACTTTTCAAGGAATATTCAAGACTCAAAAAAACATAATATCAAGCTAAAACTAGGCCTGACAGACGCTGTTCCGCCCTTTCTGGTGGGTGACATGATGAGTTTGATTGTGTCCCTGTATAAGAAAGTCTGGACAGAAAAGATCGTCAGGGCGATTGCAGGATAGACATGGGAACTGAAAAATGGCCTATGTCGAAATTCAAAGAGAAATGATGTTTATATGTAAAAATTCAATACTACAAAAAATAGCGCCATCTGTCGAACGGCAGCATATACCAAACAATTTTGTTGACCACGCAAGCGTATTGTGTTGCATATAAATCATTTCTGTTTATAAATATAAACTTTATTAATCACTCGACCACTGCGCCACCTATCGTGTCCAGATTTTGTGATTTTCTTTCTTGTCACTAAATCAACATATATTGTGAATATGATTCGTGTTAGTTCCTAAATATAGAATTTGTTAATAACCTGACTTCAGTGCCACCTATCGAATGTTTTGATAGCCTACTTTTACGCGCATTGACGATATAAATATGGTCTGAGAATACCAAAAAGATTGGTTGTGCCATTAAAAAGTTATTGAATAACGAACAGACGCACCAACGATTATATACAACGTGTTCTAAAATTATCGGAACAGCTCCACACTACGGTTTGAGGTAGCGATAAGGAACACGAAAAACATATTTAAAAAATTCCACACTGTTCATTCTAGAAGATATTGGCCTTTTTGTAAAGGTAAATTTGGCAACACCTTTGATTTATCATAATAATGGATAAGGTTCTAGAGTTGCCTGTATCCATGGCAATAAGAGAGAATAATGAATTAAAATTTTTAATGTCAATGACAAATACGATAAATGTCAAAAGAGTCAACGAGGTGAAATTATAATAATAAATTTATAATAAATGTTCAAAATTATGTCCGTGCTGATCTCTACAAATTTCCTCTTCTAATTATCTTCCCCTGCACTCTTTATAGCATTTCTCCATTTATTGAACGAGCTGCTTTAAATATCCGGTTAGTTAAATCTGCATCATTTAAACTGGTGTTTTGTACACCAGTTGTTTAATGTGACCCCAAAAGAAAAATTCCAAAGGGGTGAGACCGGGAGATCTAGCTGGCCAACGGAACGATCTACGCCTTCCTATTCATCTTTCGGCAAATTGCTCATTTAACCAGTTTCTCACCGGTGCCGCATGATGAGCAGGAGCACCATCCATTTGTAGCCACATATTATTGATTACCATTAATGGAAGTTCAGCAACCAAATATTTCTGCAAAATGGAGGATTTCTTTGTATTTGTTCTAAACACCAGTTACAAAAATTCTCACGACGTGGAACATCGTCAGGTAATAAAGCTTGAACTTTTCTGTAATGTTAAGGGTTAAACCGCTTATTCTTAATAATTCGGCCAACTGAACTGTGTGAGATGTCTAGTATATTACCGAGTTTACGTGTTGATATTGTTGGATTGTCTACTAATAAATTTAAAACAGCATCCTCTACTTCAGGGGTCCTTGTAGTTTTTGGACGACCTCTGCCCCGATAAAAGGCACCTGTTGCTGATACGCTTCCTGTTTCTTCTATTCTTCGGTTTAAACGTCTAAGGACATTACTACTAGAATGTCCTCTCAGACGATACCTTTCGCGATAGATTCTAGCAGTAGCAGCAGCATTGATTCCGCATTCCCCCAGCACCAAATGCATGTCTGCACATTAGTCCTTTGAAAACATTTTAACATAAATTAAAAAAAAAACACCAAGACTCGAAAATTAGCACAAACACTAAAGAACTAATTAACGGAAAATATAGCTAAGAACTTGAAAATCCAAAATGTAAAGAAACTTATTAAGGTGGTAATAGGGTTGAAATAAGCAGCAGAATTTGACAACGCCAAATGGCATTAATAAGCAATTTTGATTTCGATATTTTTTTACGTTCAAGTGGTTTAAGTATAAATTCAGGACGACGTTGCCATATCTTTTTTCAGGTCAAATTAGCGTAAAATGATTTTCTGGAAAAGGTATAATTAGAAGAGTGATTAATTACAAACCTGGTTATAGTTGTTCAAAATTGTTTTCCCATTGACCATATCAAAACCGATCTTTAGAATGTTTTACAGTAATTTAGACAAACGACATATAAAGTGTTAACTTTGAATATTAATTTCTTTGAAATTAACAGCGATGGAATGTTTTCCGTATTTTTCTCACGATCCTTGGTCCTCACATAAGAACGTACCTTCCAGGTGCTCCGCGAATTTTGGAAGACGTCGTATATAAAGATAAAGATGACGGAAATCGGTGTTCAAAAGGTATTAGGAAATTGCCGTCTTCGGGAAGTAGTTAGACAAACATTAAGAGTGGCATACTGTGGCTGCTGTTCATTTGAGGTATCACTATCTGACTTGGATTGCTTATTTCTGCTTTAAGATAGGGTTGTATTATTATTCTCAATGTTGAAAAAAATAATTTTCTATCTGGTAGAATTAATGAGAAATCCAAGTGAAACATAAAAAAATTTCAATATATAGCTATCCTTTATGCTAAACTTTTATCAGAAAATCCGCTCCTAAAAATCATATTAATATAAGATTTTTTTCACCAAAATCAAAGATAACATGTGGTATACAAAATTGCATGTGGAGATTGAATTCAATACTTATCAGATAGATTAAGTGGCTAAAAATATGCTATAGTTGACGCGGGTTGACAACCGACACGACTGAAGTATAAACTAACGACGATTAAACGTCACTACAAATTTCCATCGAATTGTAAAATTCAGAACAATAAAATTTAACTAATTATTTAATGTTTTAAGATATAGCCCCTACTTGTAAAATATTATTACATGAAAGCTAGTTATAAAGTGAATATTTTAAATTAAGTTATTAAATATTTAATTTTTTTTTAATACTTGGCTATTCTGTGTAATAGTCATACATTATTGACAAATTTATATTGTTTGGAAACAACTATATCAAACGACAAAAGGTAATTATGACAAATGTCAAAAAATATAAGAATATTATTATTTGAGAGAGATAAAATTTTGCAAAATTTGAAATTTGACGCTGTTTTAAATATTGGCATATGTTGATTGCCAAAGCTTAAAAAACATCGCAGTAATACAAAACATAACTTTAAATTTGATGAAACAAAAATTTTATACAAAGAACGAAATAACAAAATTAGAAATCTTTAAGAACTAATTCAAATTAAAAAAGCACAACAATACAGTAAACTTGTAATTTTATGAAATATCGTGTCTATTTTGCAGAAAAAATGACATTTGTCATGTGTGGATTGATATAATTGAAGGCGTTTGGAAGATTCGCACATACATCTCCTCTGTAGCTCAGATGCTACGAGGAAAGAATAGAACAGGAGAGAGTCTCCTTAAATATAATATTTGTCCAAAATGGTAACTCAATATGGCCGCCTCAATGCATAGAATATGTATGTTACACCACTGAACACATAATCAAACATGTCAGATATATGACAAGTTATTCAAAATACTCATTTTATAAATTATGATTGGTCAATATTGCCATAACTGACCTGCCTTAAAGTGGCAACTCCGTCTAAATAATACCTATTCCCCCACCAGTTTATTATCTCTCCTGTTCTATTCTTGCCTCGTAGCTCAGATGTGAGAGCACGAGTCCGGCAACTTACTATCTGCGTTCGTAAGTTATAATTAAATTTTCATAATTTTTATTGTTAGTATAATAGAATCCCACTTGTAAACTGGGCTGAAATGGTGAATTTGAATACACTTTTACTGCTTGATTATTATTTTAGTTCATCCTGCCTTAATACAACTCTGGAAACAACCCTCCATTTGGTTATTTTAATGTCGACTAGATCCACACGAGAGCATGTGTTTGATCATATCATAGAGAGCCTGTTGGATGTAGACGGTTTCTCTTTGCCCATTGACAATTCGTCCGTCCGGCCGTTTACGGATGTTTGTTCAGGTGATGTTGATTTAATTTCAACGCCAATAGATAGCGACAAAAGCGGGTGCTTTATTGAAAGATTGAAAATTTCGACGGCCAGCGTTTGATGTATCTTGTACTTGCGCGCTTGGTTGATGTATGCTTACCGTTTGGACAGGATGCCGAGAGAGGCTTCTTTTATCTTGTGTTGTAAATGACGATACAAAAGGGTAGATTCAAAAATTAGAGTACTACAAAATATAATGGATCGACGATGGACGGCAGGAATTTTTTTGTGTAGAGAAATAAATTCAAATTTTGAAAAAAATGATGGATTCTAATACTTGGGTCATGTAATAGCTAGCATACTTTTCGGAAAACAAATAAATAAACACACAAACACACACACATACACATACAGTGACATTTCCCTTGGATGGACATCAACCGAGAGCGTCCGTTCAAGAGGGATGTCCGTTTAAAGAAAATATGAAAAAAAATCTATTTATAATGAAAAGTGTAATTAAAAAAATTGGAATATTTGGGTGCACAGAACAGCGCCCGTAGTTCTTTAATTGACCGCTAATTACTCCTATAGTGATTATCTCAAAAATTACAAAAGATAGCTATAGGACACTGTTAACAAAAAATGCAAGAGAAAAAAAAAGGAACAAAATTCCTCAATAAAATACTGGGTGTTCCATTTAAAAAAAATAAGTTTTTGATATGTGAAAATTTCAGGAAGTAGGCTTTGAAAAAACAAAGTGTTTTGAGGTATTGTCGAGTGCAACTTTACCAAATGATGCAGAATTTTCTTGACTACAAGCACCACCAAAGTTAATGTTTTTACTTTTAAAACCAATGTGAAAATGATTTTTTTCTGAACACATGTTTTGGTCATATATTTTCAAAAAAAATTAATAACTCAAAAACCATTGACTCAATTTTGAAAAAGAAAAAACAGTTAAACAGACAATTTAAAGCAGTACAAGAAAATCCAAAAATATATCGGGGGAGTCGTTTTAAAAAATTACGTTCCGTGCATTTCCGGTGAAACCGGAAGTGCGTCAGAGCTTAAAGTATTTTTACAATATGCGCCACAAGCAATGGATCTTTCAGTAATTATTTTTTCTTTAATTTAAAACACAAAAGAGCAATCGAAGAAGCGGCTACTAATGACTCAGCCTGTATATAGAAAATGTATTGGTACTACCAACAACAAAGAAACGAAGTTAGATACAACAAAAATAGCTAATATCATCCTAAAAAATCACATATAATAACAGTGACCAAAATATAAGAATTATTACCTGAACACATGGAATATAAGTACCACTAAGTACATATAAAATCACACCTAAATTGTATGTATGCTAATATTGCTAATCCAATAAAACATATATAACATTACAATATAAATCAAAATATTTTACTCCCAAATTATATTATACCACCAGGAAACTTAACATCAGGAGTACCATATTACCAGGCGAGTATCATTCTGAACCGTTTTGAACGATGGATACTATACGCATAGAATTCGTTGTTCGTTAAGTTGAAACAATCCTTATAATAGGTCTGAATTGTGTAAAACAGTTAACATTAAACCAACAATTCTCAGAATTTCTCATTGTTGAATTGCACCGTTCGAATACTGTATTGAAATGACTTGCGCACTAATTCTAGATTTGCTGAGAAGTGCAGGTCTGAACGAACTTATATTGTTAAGGAATATTACTCCAAATTAGCGCAATCACTGCCTCAAGTTAACGCGTAGGTAGTTTATATACCAATTTTATGCACAACCTATTTCAATGAATGGTTAATAATTTATTAGTATGTGTGTATGTGTGTGTTAACCACCTACAAGTTTCTAACTGTATTGTACCGTATATTAATTTTCTACCAATACCCTCTGTTAATTTTGCGTTCAATGTTCGGCCTGTGTCTGTGTATACATCAAACATGTAATTTAGACGTACCGGAATTCACTGTCGCGATGCGTATACGTGTCTCTTCGCATTCTATTTAGCATGTCACGGACATTGTAATTAAGTGCAGAGCAAATTGCAGTAGTGCTTGCTCGACTGAGGTATGTAAATATTTCGATGAAATAACTTCTAAATAAGACGGAAATGCTTCGGATTCCTATCAAATTGTTAACGAGCGATAAACTGTGTGTATTAATAATAATTACGTGTTAATTCCCTGTAGGTATCGGGTGTTTTCGTATTAGTTTTTATAGTTTAAATAGGTACGTACATAACTTGGTGTAGATGGTGTATAATTGTTTTTTCTTTTTGTGAACTAAACCTAATAGCACAATTTATAAAAATAACGCGGATAGAAAACTGAAATTATCTGGTAAGTGAAAATAGTTTATTTATAGCTGATATAGCATGTACTGAAAGTGGAAGTCAAAGGAATTTCTTGATAATCCACCAACTACATATAATACTATTAATAATAGTATACTTTGAAGACAATTGTTTTTTTTTGTGAATATTTTTAAACATTAAGTGGAAAAACAAGAAAATGGGTGTGCTTAAAACCACACGGCAGAAGTGAAATCTTCATCAAGGCGAGGTTAATAACACGAAATCCAACTTTTTTTTTCGTTCTATATTACATTAGGGTCATCCTGCATCGACGAATTCAGTTGCTGAGATTTAATGTGCTTCTTTTGACGATATTTTTTTCACGCGCGCATTGGACAATTCCCTTTTTCGTTTTAATTTGTCATCGATTTGATTTTCTTCATCCATTCTGTGTAACAGAAAAGAATTAAATGCTTATAAATTCGTATATAATGAGCAATTAAAGCAATGCTCTATTCTCAACGTTTCTGTTTTGCATTGGTATACAAATTATAGTAAATGCGTGTGGACGTTATTTAACACCCGGGCAGTTTCCGAGCTTACAAGTCCCGCGCTGATCTGATGCTAACGTGCCGGCTTCTCACCCCCGCGGCTCGGGATCGAATCTGCTCGGGGACATGTATTTATATATTCATTTAAATTTCAATTCAATTGAAATTAAATACCTCTATATGATATATTTCTCTCGTTCCGTTAATCGACTCGAGCCGACTTTACCCGAACGAGCGTTACATAGCCGAGCGTGACGGCTCAGTCTTGTTCAGTGGCCACAATCAATGCAACGCGCCCAAAGAAGTTTACACTTCAAAAACCGTAAATTTATAGTAAACCTAATAACGCCATTTACCGGGTACCTAAGCGAAGCGATAAATTCCATTATTGGTATTGGTAATAATGTTGATAACACAACAATTTCTAATACAAAAATTTTATATAATCCATAATAATTTGTTCATCGAAAATTGTACAGCGTATGGGCTCAGTTAGTAACGATATCATTCGACTACATGATTTCAATGTTTGTTTCGATATTCAATAGCAATTTTTTTTTAGAATTACATACTATTCGATGAACTTAAAATTCTTAAAATAAATAACTAAATAAAACAACCAGTATATTTACGTAGTTGTGAAAAGTAGTACTGTTTAAAAATATCTACTTTCTTGTGTTTGTTGGAAATATTATAAAGTTATTGATCATACCTGGATAAACCAGACTACGATTTATAGCATACTTTAAAGTAGTCGTAAAGAAGTTGCTTATAATATTTTCTTTTGTCAAATATCAAATTTTCATAAAATTTTTAAAACTTATGAAGTGACAAGCATGACAATCAAAAATGTTTTTTTTGTTCTGTACATTTTATTTATTAAATTTACGCACGTATTAACAAACTAAATTAATATTAAGTATGTTTTTCATCTTAAAATAAAAATAAAGAAATAAAGGGTGAAAAGCATATATAATATTAGTTTATTTTATTTCTACAGGCCTAGAATTTAAATTTACATAACCTAAATTACGTGAAAAACAATTAAAGACACTTATAAGTGTTCAAAAGCCTTCTTCTTCTGTATACATTTGAAGTCGAGTTTCAAATGACCTATAATCATTTGCTAGAATTTCTTGACTAATAGTTGAAAGTCTATGTGCTTGTATATTCTTTATGCTAAACTTTTTCTCGCCAAATATAAATTATATTTATCAACTTTATTTTTAAATATACTCCATTTTTGCAGTAAAGCAAGTTTTTGTCTTTATTCTAAAATTATAAATGTAAATTTGACGTTTTATCCATTTTTTGACAAACAGCAAACGCGATGTTTTCATTGTATTGCTAATTCATGAATTTTGAAGCTTGTCAGTTAATGCATTTTAAAATTTTGATAATTCCATATTTGTAAATATAAAATATTACAAGCAACGACCACTTTAAGATATGTTATGTATAATACAAGTCATGGCAACCAATATTTTTAAATTAATAATCGTAATTCGGTTTATTCGAATATAACATTCTATAACTTTAGCAATATCACCCACAGACATAAGAAAGGTATTTTTAAATAGTAATCTTTAAGTACTTTTCGCAGCTGTACCATTTTTTTTGTAAGGAATTTGTATGTTCAGGAAATGGTATGTGGTTATAAACTAATGCATTGAAATATGTGGAAACAAACATTGAATTCAAGTATTGGAAATATATATTTACTAATTGACTTTACAATAGTTATCTTGCCGGTCATCGCTATTTCAATGGAGCGCGGATGGTCAGTTATACGGGACTTTTCTTTTATGATACCCTTGAATAGATGAGGGTTATTATTTGGACCGACACACTTCTGATAAGAAACAGCCAATAAATCACGAGTAATATAATGTAGACAAGTACACTATGTCACAATTGCATCGAAGTAATATGAACTCTCATAGCGCAATAATTGGGTTCAAATCGCACGCCATTTCTAAAAGAAACAGTAATATATCACTTGTTTTATTATTATTATTACATTGTTGCCTGTTGAGAGGTCGGCCAAGGGCGGTTAGTTTTTCTTTTCTAGAAGGATTGTGGAGGGTGTTGCAAGCCCGGCTAAAATCAGTTTAAATAATGTCTGTTTCACGTCACCCCCTAATACTATGTGATATTCCATTGAGAAAGAATAGGTAGGGAGACGACGTCACGTGATAAAACCGGGTACAGGTCCGCTATATTGATACTACACTTACGTCAAACAGGTAGTGTTGGTAAAAAGTGGAGTGTTTGTTAAGTGCATCGTGTATTAGAGCCAATTAGAGGTATATAATAAGTTAAATATTAAAAGACATGGTTTCTTGTGCTGTAGCTGCAAGCAGAGACGGCGTTGATAAGAAGAAATTGTCTGGAATAACATTTCATAGGTTAGTGTAGGATTGACAGATGTGGGATGATAGATTATAATTTTGAGTAGTCCGGACTAGGTGAGGCAGCCATATTGGTCCCACACTTAGCCCGGCCCATTCCTCCCGTTTTGAGAGTATAGCAAAGATGCTTTACAGCGTCTCCATAGTATTTTTCCTCAATGTGATATTCATATCAATAATATTGTTTATCGCCAACCGTCAGTAAAGTGATGCGTTACCATAGCGTTTTACGGAGGTAAAGAAACACTTTATCGTACTGTACAATAAAGTACTTTACCTGCCGCTAATATCTGTCAGCGTAGCCATGACTGATGACTTTAAAAATAAATCGTTTGTCACTGACATAAACTGTCAGAAGTTATTATATCTTTATTTCTTAAATTAACAATTTTCACGGTTGGCGATAAAATTTTGTATGCACCACGTCAGTAAAGTACCTTTACCGAACTCGTCTGTTACTCGCCGCGCTCGCTTCACTCGCTTGGCTCGTAAATCAGACTCGTTCGATAAAGTATCACTTTACTGACTTGTTACATAAATAACTATTAACATATCGTATCAACCTTGATATAGTTATAGTAAACAAATTTCCTTGTACTTCCATAACTTGCTGAACAAAAACGATACCACCTACTGTTACTGTTAATGATATTATTAGTATCTATATACATATAAGCATCTTCGCGTGTAAATTCTACTTACTCTTACCTCATCGTAAACTTCTAAAGTGTCGTATAATGAAAGCCCGTAATTACTACTTTGCGTTTATTAAATGGGGCAGAAGGGCTGGATAGATGGGTGGCTGGCGGCTTTCGGAATTTTGCGTCTTAAGAGATGAAAGCGCGGTACACTAAGGAGGAAGTCGATGGGAAACCGGGGCCTTCGCTGTGCCCCATCGAACTTTGATTGAAATTCAATGGGAGAGGTTGACGGTATTATGTGAACGCGAATCCCGTGGGGGTCTCTCTTTCTTCCGCTCCCGCTAAAAGGAATTTTTTAACGAACTGCCAATTACGTTGCGATTTCGTCCGGGTAGATAATATCCGGAGAATTGGATATTTTTAAAGAATGCAGTTATTGAAGTTATTCTGAATACGGCCGCTCTTTATTGAAAATATATTTCTTAAGAAGGCATGCTGCGTATATAAATTTTTGCAGGGCGGATATTTTCATTAAAACTTCAAAATTTTTTACTTGGACGATATAAAACTTGTGGTCTATTAAGGGGAACATATGAGAATTCCTTCAATTTTCCTACATTTCTGATTATCTGTACTAAAAATGCAACTAAATAGAATTAATGCCTGAAGCGGCACAATCAACTCCAATGGTAAAGTTCTTAGGCGTAAAATTTGAATTTCTCCTAAGCTCTACAAGATGTGCATAAATTAATTCGAAAGCTATGCGCAGGTATATTATTCGTTCGGTTCGAAAATCTAAATGTTAAAGTTTGAATCATACACTTCCTATGATTTCAGGAATCACTTGAAAAAACATAAATTTGGCAACACTGTACATGGATACTACAGTACGCACAGTAATAATTTATGCATTTCAATCTTCGAAAACAATTTACTTATGATTATTAGTATCAGATGACAGAATTTCACATTTTAAAATCAACATACCTATTACGCGATATATGATTGGTTTTGAAATTATTTCTTGGAAAATCTAAAATTGCCTTGTATTTTATTCAATTTTGTGTAAGAGATATGAAAAGGACTGTTGTCTCGACGTTTCGACGAGATTATACTCGTAATCTTCTGGAGATGGTCTTACGCTGCGCTGGCTACAGTTGAAGATTATCTGCTGTGCGTCTGCTTTATTGCCACGTTGGAGGGGATCTGCGTTGCCGCAATCTGCCTGTAATTCTTGGGTGTGGGCATGTTCTGCTTGTAGAGTGTTGCGTTTAGCGTGAATCTCGATCTGTATGTCGTCCAGGAGCGGTTTCTAAGTGTACGGCAAAAATTGGCCGCCGTCTCGTTTGTTTAAACACGTTTAGGTTCTAGAGATAGAGAAGAGAACTGGAAGCCTCAATAAACATAATACAGAATTATTCAGGAAGAATATATGTACTAATTTCAAAAATGAGTTTTTTAAAGAGCAGGAGTAAATTTGAAAACCTGTGTGTTTTAAGTGTTACAGTTAAAATGTAGGCAATAATACTTTGTGAGTGATTCTTTGCAGTTCTTGCAAGAAGCTCATATACTACTTTCTTTTCGCTTAACTAGAAGAATATTGAAGTTATGATCATTAGTAATAATAATTTTGTGAAGTGCCTGGTATGAATACAGTTTGCGATTGCAAATTAAAGGGACGGACATTTCATCTTTCACGTTTCATGTTTCAGTAATGTACTTCTGAAACCCGCAGAATTTAACTGCAATTATATCAGAATCCGTAGATTCTATTCACCTTTATCAATTAATTAGAGCAAAAAATAATGTAACAAACTAATCCCGGATTTGTGAAAATTTGAATTTAAAGCGGACAGTGCGTAAACTTGGAGGTTTTGTTAACATTTATTTTAGTGCAATAATCTTTAAGTACAATTCAATTTTTATGGGGCTTCATTTTTTTTTTTTAATATAAGAAGTGAATGCAGTTGTCTAGGTTAGCGTAAATGTTTGCGGTCGGGACAGCGGGTAGATGCTGTAACTTCAAGTTAAAACAGCTTGATAATCCTGTACAAGCAACACAAAAAATTTCTTGTGTAACAATGGACGAAACGTCGGAACCTACGCTTAACCTTGCGCGCTTCAAGCTCAAATCTACATTTTGACAACGACCGTAGAAATGTATATATTAGATTATGAACAGTGAACTACATTGTTTTCAATTTTGCTAACTGGAGTAGTTAATTATAGTAATTAAAGCTTTTAGAAAGTATGAATAATATAAGAAGTGAGTTTTGCGAATTTGCAAGTAAGCAACATGAAATATATATCTTATTATATTTTTAACATTAAGCGACTATAATAATTTTAAAATAAAAGCTCATGAAATAATGTATTTTTATTGCGATTAAGCTAATTTAGTAGGTGGCTATCATAAGACATGATACATTATTGGTAGGGCGACAGTTCAGTTGGTCATAATCACATAATATGCAATGCTTGGCTATCTGTGAGTTTATTTCACAGAAATCAAATCGATCAATTTGTACTAATCAGAAATATATCGAATGCGTAATATTTTATATAGCGACAGAGTTAAATTGCGTATATTTTTGAGATCGATAACGATAGAATTACATTGTGATACAATTGACGGCGATGTTGCCGCTTCTTGGAGGTGACATATCGTGAAACGTGTGTATTTATGTGCATATATCTGGCGGAGACAAGTATTCTGGTTGAAAACGTGATACTAGCGTTAGCGGTATGCGTCTGAACTAAAAGATTGTTTTGTAGGTATATATAGCTAAAATGACCTCCTCGACAGATATAGGCAATAGCTTTCTGCTGACATCTAATAAGCATTGAGAGCAAAAACAAGACGAATTTATTACGTTTTCTTTTTAATTATATTTCTTTAATTAGATTTTCTTCACCGTCAGGCTAGGCTTTTGTTCTTACCATGCTGTAGTAGTGGTTTTGGATAGATGGCACTAATATTCGAGTGTTTTAATTAAAATTTATTTTTGGCAATTTCTGTCTTGTTTTGATTGATTTTTGTTTCTATAATCCTATTTTTAATCATAGTTATTTTTCCTGTTCTATTTCGCCTTTTTCAGTCAATTTTTATATTTATATATATTTTGTTGGTCATTTTTCACACACGAAGCTCGTGGTCAATAGTTTTGAGGTTGAATAGTACTGTTTGCATTTATGCTTTAATTGAAACTATTTGGACTTCGCTATTAATTAAATATCGTTATAATTTTATTATTTTGGGAAAAATATTATATAGCAAGCGGATTATATTTTTTATGTGACAATTTTTCTACGTTGATTTTTAAAACCACGTTGCTGAGCAGCCCGTTTTGAATGATTTGTGTCCGATCTACAGTCCTTAATAGCAGTCCATATATATAAGGCCTAGCGCACACGCATCGATTTTTATCATACGGAAAAATATCGTATGATGAAATTCTGTTAGTGGAACAAGAGCATAGGATCTTCTTTGTTCCACTAAAAGAATTTGATCATACGATATTTTTCCGTACGATAAGCGTGTGCGCTAGGCTTTAGGGACCGACGTTTTTGTTTGTTACGTTCACACGTACCTACATATTTCACCTTTTTTTCCCCTTGGTTGATGGGTGGATGTCGAATATAAGTATTTTTTATTGCAATTGGTGACGGGGTTACTTGCTTTTGTTGCTGCAATGTGTGGAGAGTATTACCTTTAGTGGAGTATTTGTTTGGAGGAACCCTCTTACGATTTAAGTTTATTTGGAGGAGAATTTCCTGGAGGTTCGAAGAATCCAGGAGGTTATATTTTCCGAGGCTTGGAGGTGGTGTGTGAGCCTTGCGAAAATCAGCCAGATAAGTGGTAGTTTAAGTAAACCTTTCGTTAACGTTTGACCTCGGATTTAGTGCAAATTTATTCTTAGAATTAATACTAATAATTAAGGCCCGGATTTTAGGTAGTAAAAATTTTTCGAATAGGTACCTACCTAGGTTATCAAAAAGCTTAAATTAGGTCATCTTAGGTCGAAATTTTGGGAAAATAGGTAAAATAGGTTGCATATTTTTTTTGAATTTTTTTTTATTATGTATTAAAGAAATTGCACTAGAACAGGTACATATTTAAACAGTTTTATGCTATTATAGGAGGTATAAATATATTAGTGGCGTTTGTAAGCATGACAAACCAAATACTTCTCAAAATTGTCTACTGTAAATGAAGTCCTCTTATCAGATAAAATATTTTTTAGCCAAGAAAAAGATCTTTCAACGTCACAAGACGTGGTTGGTGCAAACTTGTAAATTGACCAATCGAAATTCATTTGTAAATTAGAATTACCATTTAAAAGTTTTCTAATACTATTTAAAATTTCATAACCCGGATTTTTTCCCAATAAAGAAGTAAGTTTTTGCATGGCTTTTGCTGCTACCTCTCCATTGGCTGCACTTAGAGCTTGTCTTAAATCATCCAACACTTTCAGCGAATCAGTTAACTGAAGACCGCTTTCTTCGAGCTTTTTTATGCTTACAATGAGAATTTTAAAATGGCTTTTAATATACAGAAAATTGTTTTTTTATGCCATTTTGTTTAAAAGCATTCTGTGCTCTCACGATACAAGCTGCATCACTTGACTCAAATGCTGCAACTACCTGAAAGTGAAATTTTTAAATAAAATATAAATTAATGTAAATATACCTATTTACTGATCTTATTTCTTCAAAATGGTCAGCATAAAATAGTGCTGCCTCCAGCCACGTGCCCCATCTTGTAAGCACAGGCTGTGGTGGCAGTGGAAGATCAGGTAAATGCTCCTTGTAATACTGAATTCGAAGAGGCGCTTTCAGAAAAACTTTTTTTACGTTAGAAATGAGAGCATCTACTTGCTCAAAATTGTTACGAACGGTTTCTGCTACTAAATTAATGGCGTGAGCTAGACAGGTGAGATGAATAACGTCTGGGTAAAAATTTTTTAAATCTCTCCCACATTTGAGCATATAGGCAGCACCATCTGATAAAAATAATTTTACTTTCCCATACCTAATACCATTTGGCCAAAGAATTCCTTAAAATTAAAATAAATGTAGATTAATTTACTAACAAGAGAAACTGAATCTGTTACCCAATGACTCGTTAATAAAACGACAAATGTTAACAGCAGTTGTGTTTTCCAATTGCTTAGTTGCCAGTAAATATGGCACTCCAGGTTCTGTGTCTATCAGTTTACCAATAATCAAATTAGCCATATTTCGACCCATAGAATCTGTAGTCTCATCTGTTGATATCCATATATTGCTATCTCCAATTTCTTTCCTTATCGATTGGATGGTCTATCAAAATAAATTTATTTACAACATTTGAGTAGTGTAGGCACATTGTAAAACCGTTAGGTTATTCACCTCAGTGTAACATTCCACCAGGTAATTTTTTCTTAGTGTAGATTCATTCGAGATTTTTCTTTGACAATAGGTTTCGAGAAAACTGTTCAAGGTAGGATTGTTCAGTTTATTCCATGGAATATCTGCTGCAAGTAACGCTTGGCATAAATCCATGTTAAAACTGCGATTGGTTTTCGTTGAACCAGAAGCCTGCGTCATTGTGGTTTGTCGAAGAGAAGCATTTGAGTTTTATGACTTTCTCCATTTATATGCTGATCAAAATGACTTTTCTTCTCGCATTTAAACTTGGTAAATCCAATATAAAATACACTTTTTTATAACAAAATATATAAAATAAAAGAACCAAAAAACTTACTGTTTTACCGCAAGCTTTGCAAAATACAACATTATTCTGCAGTTGTTCATACAAAGTAGGATCACATTTTCCTAGCCAACTTTGAAATTTAACCTTAATACTCTTTGAAATTTTTGGCATATTTAAGCTTTAATATACAAAAAAAAAAACACAAACTCGAGATTACGACTTACGAGACGAGAGACGAGGTAACGAAATTATTGAGGTTATGTTCTAAATTCTAAAATCTGTCGGTTGACGTTTGGTGTTTACAGTCACAATTTAAGGACTGGTGACTGCGCTTAAAGTTACAACAAATTGACTAAATTAAAATTATTTCTTTATTTTTTTCTTAATTTTTTTTTATTTTCTGGTAAGCTTTATATTGCTTAATTTTTTAGAAATTTTAATTTTTAGGTAAAAGTAGGTGACAAAAAATGAATTTAGGTCGTGGGTCTGGTTATAGGTTAATAAAACAAAAAATAGGTGTTTTAGGTGCTATAAACTTGGTGTCATATAACTGCAAATATCATAAAACGAATTTATATATATGTAATTTTGAAATGCCTTGAACCCATGAAATAGGTATTTTACCTAAAATCCGGGCCTTACTAATAATAGATCACGAGTGAGCTCTTGTATTTTCTTGTAGTTGGACTTCTTTCAGAAGCCATTTAAAGGGCCCTCGCATAAAGATTGCTTATTTTGTACTTGCGTAATGTAAAATTTTGGTTAGTGTAAATTATTCTAATTTTTGAACTACATATTTAGAGAGTTCGTTTTTTTTAAATCTCAGATAGACACTCCGTCTGCTTGTCTGATACGTAGTTAACCTTAGCAGTTCTTATATCATTAGTGTAATTATTTTCTTTAGTATAAATTAAGAGCGGGTACTGATTTTTCTATGTAACACGTTTGTTAACGTCATGTCTGATCAGAGATTACGATTATGACTTTTGTTATAATACTTCTAAGGTTAGATGTTATATATTTGACTGTAGGCTAAAGCCTATCCGAATGTTCAATTTCTGTACCAAAATTTTCATATTGTGTTTTCCTATTTAAAAACATTGCTAAGGGTTATATTTAAATTTAAAATTATGTAAAGTTTAGTGTCAAGTTATGTTAACTTACTGTCTACTTTATTTACCATAATTCTGGACAGGTTCATTTTTTTTGCTATTTAAAGGTGTTTCAAAAGAACTGTATTTATAATATTTGATGCTGCTCCATTATGCGGGGGTTTGTCATATAATTTGTATTAAGATATAGATTTATTATTGCTGCCTCAATATACGGAGGTTTGTCATACAATTTGTATTAAGATATTTTGGATATACTATTGATGCCTCAATACATGGGGATTCGTCATATAGTTGTGTTTGTTTTCTTTGGGTTTACAAAGAGTATTGGGGGCATTTTCGATTTCGTTCTTTTGCAGCCGATTAGCGCTATTATCTTCTTTTAAAGCACGTGGCGCCGAATATTTTTTGAAACGCTCCCCATCAACAAGAGCGAATCACCCATGATCAGTTCCACTGGGGTGACCGGGACAGTAGCCTAATTGGCCAAAATTTCGGATTTTCTTTCGAGCTCTGCAGTAGTATCCATAAAGGGTAAGTGTTGTACAGCCTCGCTGAAATTCTGGGTTTGCAAATGAGGTACCAGTGAAAATTCAAATTTAAATTCGGTAGCAAATTGTTACGCCTTCATTTTTGGAGGACAGAAAGTTATTTGCGGATGCTTCCTATTCTGGGTTTGATTTATCATGCAATTATTAATTTAGGTTTTTCAATGGCGTTATTATTTTTGTGTTTATTAAGGATTCAGTTTAAAAGTAGGGGAAGCTAATTTCTAACTTCTATCTGAACTGCTGTCAGTGAGTTTTGAAATTTTTATTTTTGTAATGTTTTCTTTTGTTTTTTGGTTTTATCTATTAGATTGTCTTCTATACATTTTTTTTTCATGATTTCATTATATTTATGTTAAAATACAAAAATTATTTTATTCTGGTACATTTTGATTTGATGAATAAACGATGTTAGATAATCGACAGAATCCACTGTATATGTTCTAAATAATTATTATTATGAATCGTATCTCTACGAGTAAATTTCTACACCAACATCCAAAAAAATATGTTTCTAGAGGATTTCTCATTGAAAGAGCAAAATAGGAAAGAAAACGAGATTGAGTTTATCCCACTATCAATGTACAAAGAAAAATGAATCCTTTTAAAGCTTAACTGGGATAAAGTTCAAGACGCAGTATGCGGCAAAGCTGGAATCTGTCGACAGCAGAGGCGCAGCAACATCAAGTACAATTTCCCAACGAACAAAGATCGGTATAGCGATATTGTCTTCTCGATGGCCCTAATCCTGTTCCAGTAGTGGTCGGCTGTTACCTGGCGAGATTGTTTAGATTTGGATCTTTATTAATGTTGGAGGTTTTCTGCAGCAGGAGGAGTAGTAGGACGAAATGGTAGGTAAGAGAGAAGTTTTGAAAGCCACTTGACGTTGATGAGGATTTCAACTTTATCGACCTAAATGCAGCAAACAGGAAGTTGCCCGAGAGTACATTGATGTATGAACTGAGTTTAATATAAGTGGACGTATATTGTACACAAATGTATAGTCTCGCATAGAGTCAGAACTATATGTTTGTTGTAGTATTTGGTTTTACGAACATACAATTGCATAAATGTACAACATAATAAATGTGTATATATTGTATGTTTGTTTATATAAGTATATACATAAGGTTTACTAAATCGTTAGAGAAAATTATGATAATAATTTTTTTTTATTCAACAGTCAGCAAGCCAATTATAAGCTAATATTACTTAAAATAAAAACAATATAAAAATTCAAGTACAAACCAGAACGAAACAGTATGTAAGAAATGTAATGTGACATATGATTTAACAAATAACCTACAAAAAATAAATAAATGGGAACAAATCAACAAATGGGGATAATAACTCTTAATACTACTCTGCGTTAATGTGTATAGGCACTGATATGCATGCCCCTGTTCAATATTTTTACATCAAGAATTATCTAGTCAAATTATTTTAGTAAATTTCCGCAGTTACTTTGTGATATTTATATTAAAATATGGCAACAATATTTGGATTTTGGTCAAGGAAGTTAGTTTTTTATGTACATGATATCTACAAATAATACAAGAGATTTACTTATTATTTTAATAGTTTTTCATGTTTACCGAGAGAGCTGACGAATATGTTGCTAGATAATAACAAAAAAAGTAACGTACAAGAACTATGAAAATATTTATACATACATTCCTTAATCAGTATTTTTACTAAGAAAACTTCAAATTATGCACTTGTTTATTATTCCCTCTTACTATCTGTATCACTATCACTTGCAGTTGAAATTATAAATGCCTCGACGATATTCTCAATGAAACCATCTAATAGACTCATTTTTCTTCCACTTTAATTACACATTCTATAAACATTCTCCATTTATCATCATTAAAATTAGCTAATGCGGTCAATAGTAATTGTTTGACTTACGCCATTTTAAAATTTGTATTATGCGCAGCAACATATTTTTTTATTTCGGCCCATACCAATTCAATGGGATTTAGTTCACAGTGGTACGGTGGTAATCTCAACACGTGCTTGTTCTTTACTGTTGCTATTTCATCAACAACATAACGGTTGAAATTGTGTCGATGTTGTTTAATCAAATCCAGCAAATCTGGTCTACTCATTTCTAGTTGAAATGGGTATGTCTTTTGTTTGTAGCCAATTCTGCATGTTCTTCTTTTTAGATGATGTACCGGGTGGCCAACTAAGAATGGCCGCCGGCTATATCTCAGAAACCAGTAGTCAAATTGCTCCCGGGTGAAAAAATTTCAAGTAAAAGTGCCCAAGAGAAAATGCTGGAAATTATTTTGGAGTTTGTAAAATGTCCGCAAGGGGGCGTAACAGTTAGGATCAATGTTAAAATTTAGAATTTCTTCATATTTTTACTAATTAAGGGGTACTGAAAATTTTTAAATTTTATTCCCCTGCACATTCTTTAACACTTTTAGTCTTGCACATTTTTTACTATCTAGTGAAATAAAGTAGTGGGGGCAGTTCAAATGTTTTTTTAAATAAACTAGCATTATTCCCGGTTGACCTTACCGATTTGAATAAGTTTAGTCTCATTTAAAAGAGCCTTATTTGCTCTACAAACTGAACTTGTGTTTTTGTATCTTGGACTTTTGCTGTCACCGGTAGATGGCGTTAACTGAAATGTAAGCAAATATTAGGCTTTTTTTCAAAAAAGTTAAATACAATGATATGTTTCTTTTTACATAAGCTAATAAAGAATTAAATCCTCTACATTTCGGTAAAAAACCAAATTTGTATGTTTTTTAGAACAGGAGATATTGACAAAAATAGGTCAAAATTCATGAATTCTCCTCTTTTACTGGCCTTTTTTTATGAAGCTAACAATTTTGAGCTACATATATTATTATTATCTAATATATTATTATTATCAAGAAAAAAAATTTGAAAGACCCTGTTTAATAAAGCAAGATTATTTTTAATACTTATTTTAATCCAAAAGATATACCATTGAAAATAAAAAAGTAAGCTATGAAAAAATAAAACAATAACTTTGTGTTCAAACGACGAGTTGTGAAAATAATAAATATTATTGTCAGTTTTTGATTGATTCCGTTTACTTTTTTGTGTTTGGGAGAATTTCTTTTTTACTGAGATGCGGTTAGCGAATGAAGAGGAGGCATTCGATATGATTGGTGTCTATTTCGAATGCATTCGAAATTCTACAATTGCTTCCAGAGTGTATGGCTACGCAGTTCCCTGGAAGACATTATGCGAGCAGTGTTTTTCGTAGGTTAGCGGAAAGGCTTAGGACCACCGGAAATAATAATCTTCCGGTGTATAGAAGGCAACCTACTGGCGGAACCGAAGAAAATGCTATGAAAGTATTAGAATATATTGTATTTAATCCACATGTAGTGAACGAAACCACAAGTAGAGAGTTGAGCATTTGTAGAACTACGGTCCAAAATATATTGAAAGATTTAAGTTAAAAATAAAATAAACTTTATCTCGAGATTTTTTTGTAAGGCCTTTGTTAGATTTGCTATATCTCCTACAGTTTGTTTTAATATTTTTAAGCATTATGCATAACAGTTGTTTTTAACGTTCCGTACTCGGTTCCCTTAAGTTTAACTCATACATCCATCTGCCTATTTATTGTCTGTTTACCGGTCACAGCCATTTTTATCCGATACCGTTTATATAGACCACAGTAATACTTTATAATAGTAAGTTACCTAAACAGTGTCCAACAAGTTTGGATAAATTTGATCTCGCAGTTTCGTTCACGTTTGCCATATTATTTTCAGGATGATCCTTATTACATCGTTTTTCATCAAGCTTTAACGGCTGAAGATTTCGATCGCCGGATTGACTACTGACAATAGCTATTAAATATGGTAGCGGAAACCCCCGAAATTCTTTCTCGCGTGCTATGGACGGATGAGGCAACATTTAGTAGCAATGGTGGTGTGAACATGCACAATATGAACTATTGGTCCAGGACAAATCCGCGTTGGATGCAGGAAGTTTAGCATCAAGGCCGCTGGTCGGTAAACGTGTAGTGCGGTATTCTAGGAGGTAAAATTATTGGACCCGTTTTCTTTAACCGACATTTCACTGGAGACGTTTATTTAAATTTTCTTATGAATAAGCTGCTCCTTCTAACAGAAGATGTCCCTCTGGACATTCGTCGTGATAAGTTTTTTCAGCACGATGGGTGCCCGGTGCATTTTGTGGCAAGCGTCCGGGATTTCTCAGATCAGACATATCCTGGCAAGTGGATTGGACGGGGTAGTATATTTCCCAGGCCCGCCAGGTCACCAGACCTCAACATCCTAGATTTTTATATTTGGGGGAGAATTAAGAACATTGTTTTTGAAAACCGGCCTACAACAAGACAAAATATGCTGGAGAAAATTATAGCAGCAGTACGAAACATATCGGAGGAGGAAATTGAAACTTCTGTTTTATCGACGCGGCAAAAGTTGCAGGCTTGCATTAACAATGATGGGCGGCATTTTGAACAATTAGGCCGTAATTAAAAATTTTGCAAACCAATCTTGACAGTAATGTAATTGTAGTTATTTTAGTGTTTAATATTAGCTTTATTCCGATAGTGTTAGTATTAATTGTTAGTATAGTAAATCATAGTATATGAAAATTTTAAATACATGTTTTTCGAACGTTTCCATAAAATTAAATTTATGTAATTTTGGTTTCTTAAACAGGAACTAACGAAGTGTTATAATTTTTTTTTATTTAATATATTTTTATATATTTTGCATCGGTGTTACAGGAATGCCTTTCAAATTTCTTCCGCTTTTGTGACATTTTATTAGTTGGCCTGCGTGTTAGAATTTTACTGAATTTATTATATATACGAGGGAGTATTTTTATGTTACATATATAATAAAATGAAGACAATTAAAACAAGAAGACAATTAAAACAAAAGAATTTATGCATTATCATCTACTTTTGCCAATATCTCCTGTTCTAAAAAACATACAAATTTGGTTTTTTTTACCAAAATGTAGAGGTTTTAATTCTTTATTAACTTATCTAAAAAGAAACATATCATTGTACATATTTAATTTTTTTGAAAAAAGGCCTAATATTTGCTTACATTTCAGTTAACGCCATCTACCGGTGACGGCAAAAGTTCGAGATACAAAACACAAGTTCAGTTTATAGAACAAGTAAGGCTCTTTTAAATGAGACCAAACTCATTCAAATCGGTTAGGCCAAACCGGAGTAATCCTAGTTTATAAAAAAAACATTTGAACTGCCCCCACCACTTTATTTCACTAGATAGTGAAAAATGTGCAAGACTAAAAGTATTGAAGAATGTGTAAGGCATAAAATTTAAAAATTTTCAATACCCCTTAATTAGTAAAAATATGAAGAAATTCTAAATTTTAACATTGATCCTGACTGTTGCCTCCCCCTTGCGGACATTTTACAAACTCCAAAATAATTTCCAGCATTTTCTCTTGGGCACTTTTACTTGAAATTTTTTTACCCGGAAGCAATATGACTACTGGTTTCTGAGATATAGCCGGCGGCCATTCTTAGTTGGCCACCCGGTACTTGGAATGTTTTCATGTTATAAAAAAAAGCTGTGTAGTACTTGTCTTACACCATTTTTTACATTTTCGTCAAAGTTGTTGACTAATGAGCATCTAGCAGAGCTTTTCTTGGGCTGAGTAAGCGCCCCTATTCTTTTATAACTTTAAAAACTGTACTTGCAACACCTGCAATAATAGAATATTGGTAACTTCAGAAACATAACATATAACGTAAGAAAATACAATATTACCTGTTGTGGACACTATATGCGATGCTATTTTCCTTGTACTTTATGTATTTTCAATTTTCAGCTTTTTATAAGTATTGAGATTTATTTGCTTTTCAATAAGGGTCAAGTGACCAAAACGGACGCGTTTCCTCGGTGGAGAAATAGGTAGGTTTCTACTTGTACTTGGCATTGAATCCATGATATATTACGGTAGACACTAAATAAACGGTTAAAGAGTTCTAAAAAGAACTATTTTTGTTGTATAAATACAAGCACAGAGAAAATGATGTAAAAATAGCGTGGAAAATATACAAAATGCAACTGTCCAATGACTAAAAATGGCTGTCAATTAAATTAAGTAAGTGTCATTTGGGCACGAAAAGAACCAATTGAATTGCCCACTTTTAGCGCATTAGTTTAAAGGTGGTCCGCGGAGTTAAAAGACAATATAGTCATCTTGATTTTGTTGATTTTGAAATCTTTTTAAAGAAATTCTCTATATTGGTTTCTAGTTTATCCTTTTTACAACTTTTACATTCTTATTTATATAATAGATTTGATTATATATTTTATAATGGTCACATTATTGAACTTCTCCTACTTCTGGAGTACCTCAGTTCCAACTTAGGCCACTTCTGTTCAGTCTTTCAGTAACTGATTTAGGATTAACGTGTCCTGTCGTCGTGAATGATGATAACTTGAAGAATATGGAATGACTTTTCTACATATCTACAGCAAAGGTTGTCCATTATTGCTGATTGGAGCGCAAGCATAAAAAAATCTAGAAGCTTTGATGTTGTTACCAAAGTTTTTTTACAGCACATATGAATTATCATATTAATATATGGAGTGAAGAAATAACCACACCTCGTATAATTTAAAATAAAGAAAGAATGGATCATTATACTTGAATGATAAGCTCTTTTATGATTTATTTTTATTTTACTGTAAATTAGTGCTTTATCAACAACGTTCTATCTTTTTCGCATCTGAAATATGCTGAGTCATTGGTGCGAATCAATTCCTAGCGTGGATGATGAGTATTTTGTAGCATTAAAACGCAATCGCGATCATAAACAATTGAGTTTATCTGAAACGGCGCGGGCTCCAGTGAACTGGCAATTGACCCGTTACGCGCCACCAGAAATAGTAGTAATAACGGATCGAATCGAGACAAAATCGCTTTTGGGGGAATAATATCCTCTCTCCTTCTCTATATGTATGGTGAAATATTCGTTGATAAATCTGTCGGTTCATTGATCCAATTTATGAGGGATATAGCAGATACAGTCGCGCACAACACGCCGCCGCTTCCACTTCTACTGCGATATAGGCGTCGTCTTATTATGTTATTTGTTTTGCCAATATTCGCGCTCTTCTCCATCCCATACATCACGCTCTTATCTCTGATCGATTTTGTCTGTTTTCCTTCAATTCGTTCAATTTATACGGCGCGGTGTGCGCGCTTGCTGCTGATAAGGCCGACGAAAAACATGTGTGGAAGTGGTGTGTTTTGTGGAAATGGTTTTTGATGAAGCTTCTTGAATAATATTATTAGTCTTTTATCAGCACATTTAAGAAAGAAAACTATGAGGCGTGGGACACCACATGATTTTTTATGTGTCGCCGCTGTCAAAAGTTTTTGTACAAAAGTTGTGCCAAATTAAGTCTTCAATACTTTTATCCTCTGTGCAGAATGTATAATATTTTTAAATAATATTGCTCTCAAATCCACTGTTGAGTACTTTTTATTCGTATATAATAAAACACAATTGTTTAGTTTCAAACAATTTTATTATAATTTTCACACACTACATATTGCTGTAACCTTGCTTTCAAATTAAAATACAGTAATCTTGTACCAGCAGAAATTAACCAAAAACAACGATAATACAAAGCAGCATAATATATAACAAATGCAGAGATTGCGTTGACATGTTAAAAAAAACTACTTCAATAAATTTATAAATTCAATCCCTATTAACATTCATATTATTCTTGTAGGTTCTAGCAGTGATCCTTCCTTTATTTGTCGACAACATTTCTTATTTAAAATTAAATAGGATAAGGTTAATAATAATAAAAAAAACTAAATCTCATAAAACATTTGTATTAAACTCAATATTTGATAACAACAACAGTGAAGAAATTCTTTTGCCACATGTGGCTGTAAAAGAAATTGTCCTTTTATTTTTCCAACCACAAACAAAAAAAAAATTATATTTTTATATATGCGAAAAACACATTGCTTTTAATATATTATATAGATTTAAATAAAAATATTTTTCTTGCTATCTTCAAATTTTTAATATCGTATAATTTCAAAGAAATAAAATTTTTCGTTCTAGATCTAAAATCTCGCAAATTAGAAAACACCTTGATAAGACTCTCACCAATCGTCATATGCAAATATTCACACGTTGTACATACCACAAATTGGTTATTTATCCATCAAAAATGCTTATACCTTTACGTATTCAAATATGCTTGAAATCTTTATTAAATTTTTATCTAATAAATTGTTAATAATGCACAGTAAACATTGCTAGCAAACATTCTCACGTTGTGCCATGAATGCCCTTTTTACATCATTAACAATACTCCCATGATTTGTAAAATTAATCTACTATAGCAAAGAAAATAATATTCTATTCAAAATATTGACGATGTTAAACGCTTTGCTAAAAAAATGAACATTTTCACGTAGCATCTTTAGCATACGCCACACATCACCAAATATCTATTATGAATTTATTTCAAGAAAAACTTACTTGTAATATTCATACACTTTATCAAATTCCTCTTGATTTCTATGTACCATTTTGATAATAAAAAAAAATAATGAAATTAAACAAAGTAACAATGAATTAATTATAATGTGATAAACTACTTGAAATCAAAAATAACTTAATACATTTAACTAAAAATGATTTTATGCAGTGTATCAGTACGCCTGCAATCAATTGAGCACGAAACAAAATTTTTACGTTCGAACAATTCAAAAGATCGGCGGCTTCTCCTTCCCTATCGTCGTTCGCGGCTTTTTATCATCTCGGTCATCGAAAAAACACGACTATTCGTCTGCAGCGCCACAATTCACACACTAATGTTTATGTTGGTATTGTCCTGTTCATATTTCTTTTCTTCAAGTTTTTCCCCAGGTTGAACTATACCTATATTGTTTTTGACAGTTAGAAATTGCACAAAAATATACACACACAAATTGTTTATTATTAAAGTCCGTGCACATTCGCGATTCCTTGTCTTGAGTAGGTATATTCTTCTTCTATTAACGCCATCCCTCATTGTATTTGTAAATGAATTTGTTGCCTCTTTCATCATTGTTTAAATACTTCCTCTTCCATTATTTAACACTATCCGTGTTTTCTTTTGTAGATATCTTCGTTAGAAATAATCGAAAAGACATTGCATACAGATGGAATCCTTCCTTTTATGATTACTTTGTCAGGAACATGGACCTTGACAGCTTTATCCCTGTCTTCGAACCACCTTTTCTCATCTTCGTGTATGTTAATTTGCACGCAGCTGTTAACAACATTAACATTATTCTTTTCTTTGTAGATTTATTCAGATTAAATCAAATTTAACCCATTATTTCTGGAACTTTTCTGGATTAAACCAGATTTATCCTGCTATTTCTGAAGTTTTTGCTTTATTATATCGTGTCGAATAAAGAACACCTTTTTATATATCCTTTTTTTAAAAATACTATTAAGTACAAGTATCAGGTATTTATTGTATTGTTAAGTGTGACCATAAAATGTCTAACAGATAACAATCTTTTTACAAATTTTATTTCTATACCTTTCATATAAATTTATTTCAATTTCAATTACCATATACCCATCATCATAATGTTACGCCGTTGCGGTTATGCAACTCATAATTCATTTTTCAACAATTATGTTTACCACTAAAAATTATTTCCTTATTCGAATACTTAATTGTCTAACAATTTTATAATACCTAAACAATAGGGATCACGGCAATATGTTTCGCGACACTGTGGCTTCATCAGGTGGATTAAAATACAATTTCAGAGTACACATTAGCTCCTATATATATATCAATACAAAAATAATCTCATTCTGAGGGGGTGGACATAGTTGAATTTTAAATTAAGTAGGGGAAGTTATTTATATTTAGTTGCTCATTTAAAATTATACGTAATTTATTAAATTTATTAATTTCTAAACTTTCTAGCTTATTAAGTTTTTTACTTTTTTCTAAAACATGTAAAGATGTAAAATTGGTATTGAATTTATGATTCTGTTCTAAGCAATGATTAGCAAAAGTTGAGCCTGTCTTCTTATCCTTATAACGTCTTTCGTGTTCTTTCATTCTAGTATCGAATGTCCCCCCGGTCTGTCCTACATACACTTTTTAAGTCTTCGCATGTCAACTTGTACACCCCTGAGTTTAATCTATTGTCCATTTTATCTTTATTGTTTTTTTATTGCTTGTTGTAAGGAATTGTTTATTTTGAATGAAATGGTCTCTTCCCTACTTGTTTTAATTAAGTTCCGTACTGTGTTTGAAATTGTACCAATGTTTGTGATGGAATTATAACTGTGGTTTCTATTGTTTTTTTTATTGTGGGGTAAATTAAAGATAGCGGTTTTGATTCCTGTAGTTTTGCTAAAATATTATTACTTACATCTATTGAAAAGCCGTTATTTGGTGCTATAACGTATATTCTGTTTAATTCTAAATCAAATTTTTTTTTACTCAAAGGGACGTTAATTAGTCTATCAAGCATTGATTGATAAGCATAAGATTTTTGTGTAATGGGATGAAACGAGCGTGCGTGTGTAGCTGTGTCTGTATGTGTAGGTTTGTAGTAAATTGAAAATTCATGTTTTTTAGTTATATGAGTTATATAGTGAGATCTAAAAATTAATAGTTTTATTTTCTTATATTTCAATCGTAAATTTGATGTTTGGGTGAATAGTGTTAATATAATTATGTAAAGTTTTTAATTGCCTCTCTGTAGAAGGGGAGATATCAGGGAGTTTTCGATGTCGTTTAAGACAGTTTTTTTTTATTTCATTATTGTATTCTGTCAAATAACAGAGATATGAACTGTATAGCAAATTCTGGAACACCCGCTATGCTTAAATATACGGTTTAGTGTTAATAGTTTAACCATTTGGACGTTGGTCACATACAGACAGACAGGTTTCTAACAATTTTTGTCCTCAATATTTTTACAATGTCCCCGTTTTGACACCCCTTGATAGCGAAAAAGTGTTTTTTAAACCCATGTCTCTGTTTTTCCTTCTCCTAGTGTGACCACGCTAGCAACTACACCGTTAAAGATATCTTCACCAAATCTTTAAAATTTTTACTAATATCCAAGACAAATATCGAAAGAATAGAAAAATATTCAGAAGTGAATTTAAGCACACTTTTATAAACGAGATTATCAAATGTTTTTTTTTTCTTGATATAACTTCTTATTTTCGGTGATTAAAGAAACTGCATTGATCAACACAGCTGTAAGAAACTGTTTAAAAAGATTGACCTTACCAAATATTTTCGTATACATTGTTAACGAAACTTTCTATTTTGAAAGGACTGTCTTGTGAAATAAAACACAAATTGCGTTCAATACACTTTTATTTATATAACCCGGTGTGCACCGGTATAGTTGCGTTTAATCTGTCATCAACTCTTTGACAACCTCACTTCGACCAAAAATAATTACAAAAAAACGCATTTTATTAAAATTGAACATTTTGAGAACAATGAAAAAATGTTTAACTTGTTGACAGTAATGAATGTGTTGAACAAAATTCGGCAAGAAGTCAATCAAAGTATGAAGAGAAATCATGGCAATCGCTTTCGTTCTTAAGTCCTGAACATTCATATATATTTTATGCATATAACTAGAAATATAAACTTTTCAGAGATTTCGTTTTAAGGATTGACTTTTAGTAAAAGAAACTTTATTATCTCTTTATTGAAGTACGAGGGGAACAGATTGAAGTACTTTATTGTTTTTCGAAATAATCACTCTTAAGTTCTATATACTTTTCCATTCGTATAAACCAATTAGTAAAGCATTTATCTCACTCAGAAGCTGGTATGCTGTAAATGTGTGTTTCATACGTCTCAACTGTCTCTTCAGGTGATGAAAATCTCTGTCCACGCATATTATCTTTAATTTTGGGGAGTTAAAATCGAAAAATTTCCTGAAAGTTTGTTAAATTTTGCAAGTTTATTTCGGAAAGTGTAAACGTTAGGAAGTTCTCGTTGCATGTGTTTCTTGCCACGTTACTTGGTAGTACAATACGCACACAGTTTCCCATTTGCGTGGATATTTTCACTTTTAAATGATGTTTGTTATTTGTTTCAATCACAAGCACGTTTATAATCAAATTTCTTCAAATGTTTACTTCATATATGTACTTTTGCGAGTGTATTTCGGAAACAGTAAGCGTTAGGAAGTTTTGGTTGCATGTGCTTCTAGCCACGTTACTTGGTAGTACAATACGCACACAGTTTCCCATTTGCATGCATACTTTCCGAGATAAAATCGAAAAATTTCCTGAAAGTTCGTTAAATTTTGCAAGTTTAGTCATTCGGGGATAGGTCGGAGCTGTAGGGATAATGGCAGAGTATAGTAATTCAGAGTTGTTGTTGTCGGTCAAATAGTCTAATGTAAGTTTTGCGGTGTGCAAACTCGCATTGTGATGAAGTAATATGCGTCGGTTTGGATTGCTTTTTCGCAACTCTGCAAGAACTTTCGCCAAACAAATGGTAGTATACTATTCTGCATTACAGTTCTATGATTTTCCAAAGGAATCATTTGTTTAGAAACACATTGAAATACCCGCACAGCAGATTGGTTTTTTCTTTTAGGTTCATTTGAGTAGATCCATGTTTCATTGCCACTGACGATGTTAAAAACGAGTTTTCATGAACTTAGTGGAAGCGTTTCAGTGTTTCTTTGCACCACTTCACACGAGTTTCTTTTTGATCTGCTGACAGATTATATGAGATCCACCGCGCACACAGTTTTCCTTACATTTAAATGATCATGCAAAATCGTTTATATTGCGATCACGCCAGTGCCTAAGGATGCACGAATTTCATTAAACGTCACATGTCGATCCATCATTTCACGAACGGCATCGACGATTGCCGCAACAACAGCCGTTGAAGGTCGACTTCACGCAATTCATCGCTGAGACTATCACGTCCAAGTTTAAATTCTTAAAACTAGCGATACATTGTAGCTTCTGATAGTGCTTCACTACCAAAAGCAGAATTCATTCGCTGGACACATTTTTGTTGACTTAATCCACTTCGAAAATCATAATAAATCATCGCAGGAAAGTCTCTTGTTAAATTTTGTTACTATATCACTAACTTCAATTTGTCACCGTTAAAAAAAAACTATCTGATATTTCTTGCTTTTGTCACTTGTTTTCACTTACATAAATGTGAAGTTAGTCGAATTTGCATAAATCATGGATCAGGTACCAATTGTATTGCTGGTTCCCGAAATTGTCAGTGTTCCATTCGTAGTCAATAATTTATCTGAAAGTTCCAAACATAACGATTTAAGGACAAACTGAAATTTTAACTTTCGCTGAACATTTATGAATAATCTACAAGCCTAGTAGTTTATTTTACTTTATTTGCGATTACTATGATGATAAATTAATTACGTAAATTTATAAAAATGTTCTCATGGATGTGAATCGAAGTCATGCCCTCCATCGCTAGTCAGATGCCCTCGCCACCAGACCAGACTACTGGCGGTTATGATTTCTAACTAACACGTAGAGAAGTAATAATAATTGTAATATAATAGACAGAGATCAGTATTTAAACTGAGTTTGTATAAGTAAAAAGAATTTGTTCAAACTTTTCTTGTGAAATTAATGTATAAAAATTAAAAATACCATTTAATTTCGTAAGTTTATCCACCTAACGGTAAAAAGTAAGGCAATAATGACTAATTTACCGTAAATATAGCAACTAACCGCAAATTCATTAAAAAAAAAAGTGTAGAAAACGAAAAATTACATCGTCAGTATTTAGTTATAATAGGTCATTTCCCGTGTCCAATTAAAATAAGAAAAGGACGCCGCTATATTCGGCCAAAGAAACATGTGTAAACAATAAAAGAAAAACAGGGTAGCTTGCTATACGAACCACTTTTGTACGGCACATTATGAAAGAAGCCCGCAAAAAATACTGCGACAGGGTCGGAAATCCGTAAAAAAAGTACAGAAGGTACTCCGATATAAATAAAATTACCTCGGAAAATCTAGGGAAACGTTTTTATTTTCAATACCGGGCGAGGAAATTTATCGTTACCGTAAAAAAAAAAAAAGAACGGTCCGTCATAAAACCGACATGTTTTATGTCACCTAGTTCTCGTAAATTGTACAGAGTGTAGATGTTGCCGCACCTGTGTGAGGGGAAACTTCAAAATTGTGTACACGCAAAAACGTTTGTAATTTATGGTAATACATATGTTTAAATCACAAAATGAAAGGCAGAAAAGTTAACAAAAATCTGATCGTGAGGTACGTTACGATAACTATACATGATGTAGGGACCTGCGTTATACATAATTACTGTAATTAATTAGTAATTTTACGCATGAATCTTTAATATCTTGTGAAGTACGTCAAATAGGAAAAATTTGTATGTATAGAGAAAAGATACTTGTATCCGTTATCTATAATATATTCATATACCGTAGTCGTCAAATTTTAATTTCGGTTTACACTTCTATCGCTTTAAGGATGTGAATATAAAAATGTATATGTATACAGCGTAATATGAAGAACGATCATGCCCACTGACATACAAATTTAAATTTGTGAAAATCATCACGTTTACATGGTAAATGCCCGTGAGAATATCACAGCGACATCTGCCACCCAAAGGCGACACCGAAAGCGATGGTTTCTGGTTGCATTCGCTGCCAAAGAGAAAGTGTTAAATACTTAAATGCTAGAACTAAGACCAGAAACTATCGCTTTCGGTGTTGCCTTTGGGTAGCAGATGTCGCTGTGATATTCTCACGGGCATTTACCAGGTAAATTGACATAAGTTGCGATCCTAGTTTTAAAGTCATTACCGCCAGTCGCACGTACACTGACGAGGTCTTAAAGGCCGAAACACGGTGCCTGTGCGTTGATTGTCGGTAATGACACTAGATGTATGTGTGTATCTCAATACATGCATATATCCATATACGTTTGGCGTATAAATGTATACATGTACCTAAATAGTATTACTATAATCATGTACCGTATTTATATCTGAATCAATTTGAATAATATAAGTGACAGCTGTCAATCTGAAAACTTCAAAATCTAATTGACAGTGTAGCAAAGCCATGATTTCAAATGTATCAAGTATCAGAAAATGTTTTGTATGAAATAATGGTAATAAGGGATGAATAAGGCATTCAAGAATATGTTAAAACTAAATTTACTTTCTATACCGGTAGTTTTTTTGTAAGTATATAAAAAGCATTTTAATTATGTATTCACTATATTCACATATTACAATCAACTTTTTGTTATCGTTAAATTATTTAGTTTTGAAAATTTACAAATATATTATCGAATTAACTGGTTCAAACAAAACAAAAAAAAAGATTTAAACAAATTCTTTTTTTGCCAATCCTATCGAAAATGCGCAAATTCAAAAATGCAATAATATACTAGGTGTATCATTTAAAAGATCTATAGTTGTATGTTATTTTGAACAAATTGAATTGCTCGAAAATATTTTAAAATTGTTGGGGTAATAGATTCAAGATTCCCAGTGATTTTTCAAATGTATACTCGTTTCGCCGTAGGAAAGAAAATCAACGCAAAATTAACGAAGAATACCTCGTTCGCCGAAACAAAAAAAATCACACGCAAAAGTAGTATAATTTATTTAATTAGATCATAAATAACTGTCGCCGCCGCCCGTGTGGAAGCTGAGAATCACCTTCCAGCGAATTTAATATACCCGACGATGATGAAGAGCTCTCATCGAAACGAACAAATAAAACGCAACTTGTTCGAGCTACAAAAAAGTCAATATCTTTT
The DNA here is from genome assembly GCA_963170755.1 of Amphimallon solstitiale. Lineage (NCBI taxonomy): Eukaryota > Metazoa > Arthropoda > Insecta > Coleoptera > Scarabaeidae > Amphimallon > Amphimallon solstitiale. The sequence continues at coordinate 61,948,767 of OY720680.1, forward strand.
TTAATCTCGACACCACCACCTCCACCACACACCACAGCGCTACCACCAACGCCGTCGGTGCCAACAAGCGATAGGAGGGTGTATAGGATCTGTATATGAAAAGTTTCACGGAGTCACGTCGTCGGCGAAAGATGCCCGAAGACGTTCAGAGATGTGAAATTATATGAACGCAGGAAGAGTAGCGGTGCGAGCAAGTGGGAAAGAAGAAAAAAAACAAATAAGACAAAAACGCCAGGAGTGATAAGAGCGGAAAACGTGTTGATAATTTTCGCCATCTTTTATGTATAGCACCCAGGGGATGGGAAGACGGTCGCCAAGGTTGGTGCCGGTAATTGCGAGGGCAAGAGAGGAGAAATATGCGGAGAGAACACTGGCCTCGACAGGCGGAACGTCAACGACACATTGTCGAGCGAAGAGAGCTATAACAACATACTGAACGAGGCGAAACGCAAACAGGAGATATCCCATTATCCTATACGGTGGCAGTTCGGGCGTGGATACATTCGATGCGATTTGAGAGAATGACAGAGATAAAAATGGAATTTCATGTTGAAATCATGCATCCAACCAACGTTGATGGTGTGACAAGAGCGCGTTCTTAGTTAAACATGTTTTGCTTGCATATCAGATGAGATCGACGAATTGTTTTGTATTAAAATGTTGTAAAACGGTTTCTTTCTTTCTCTGTGTGACTACGATAACGACCAAACGACTAAAGATATCAATACTGACTTTATATTTACGAGTATAATTCGCCGCTTGATCTGATTAGATTTTCAGTCAAATCAGTAGACCGGAAATAGTACTTTACTTCAGAGAAGAAATTAATTTTGACCAATAAAAATAATCAGCTACTAAGTTTAGACGAATTTCTGAAGAATACGGAAGTACTCAAAAGCAGCGGCGTAACGGGGGGGGGGGGCTTAGGACACTCCCAACGTAAAAAAAGACAATCGTCCCATAAGTCAGTTATTCCTACATTATTTTTTTTTACCAATAATGCATTACTGAAGCTATAGTTGAACTTTGCATATTTTTACATGCCAACAGAAAGACGAGAGTTTTGTCTGGGGTTTTTTTACCGAATGCCGATATTATAAAATTTTAACATCGAAGCATTTAAAAATTGGCAGTTTTATATAATATTTTCCAAATTAAATAAAAAATAAAAGTTAATTTCAAAAGTCTTGGCAAATTTATTATTTTAACACAATCTAGCGGAATTAAATTGAACCACTACCAGCACTGACAAATATGAAAGAAAAACGGATCCGAAGAATGGACGATCATGGCATATTTTTGAAGTAACTCCCCCCATGGTTGAGGTCTAGTTACGCCTATGCTCAAAAGTGAATTCATACCTGAAGTAGGTCCTTTAGTATTATCGAAACGCAGTTTTTTGGTGACATTGTGTAAAAGAAAATTCAAAATTCGGTCTGAAAGTATCACTTCTACTCTTATCCAATAGCAATTTTTTACAAATATCTTGCACATTATGCATTTGATCCAGATTTATTAAGAGAACACCGAGACAACAGTTCATTCCATTTGTACTTAACATGAAAAAATACGTGCCCCTAAACTCCTTGTACATAATTATTACTTCGTAATCAATATTTATTGTCATAAAGTTGCATATTTCATCACATTAAATGAATATATTTTTGTTTGTCATTCAGTGTTTACATTTCAAATTTGTTTTAGCATAGCGTACTTATTTACAGTACATAAATGGTTTTTCGAGATGTAAATCATAAAACTCGAAACCCTTATTTAGTATGAAATAATAGTTATTTATGTACCAAGCCAGTAAAGTGATCCTTTATCGAACGAGTCTGATTTATGAGCCAATCGAGCGAAGCGAGTTAGGCGAATAACGCATGAGTTCGATAAAGGCACTTTACTGACGTGGTGCATAAAAAAAATTATTGCCAACCGCAAAAATTTGTAATTTAAAAAATAAAGATATAATGACTTATGACATTCTATGACAGTGACAAACGATTTATGTTTAATGTCATACAATCATGTCTGTGTTGACAGATATTAGCGGCAGGTAAAGTACTTTATTTAACAGTACGATAAAGTGTTTGTTTACTTCCGTAAAACGCTATGGTAATGATCGCTTTATTGACGGTTGGCGATAAATAATATTGTGGTTTAGTTGTAGTATGTATGTCGATATAATTTGTCAATTGTGAGAGTTATTGCATCTAATTGAAGTAGTTAGCTTTAAACAGTGGTTGGTGGTGGTGTGCAAGTATGTTTATCTAATACAAAGATGAGTGCCATACAAGACTTATGAGGTTTACTTGAACTTATCCAAAAGCTGCAGTTAAGTACTTGTACTATGGTTGATTAGATTGTAACGAAGTTCCTCGTTAATTGTACAAATTAACATTTTTAAGTCCATAATTAATTTATTTGTCAATATTAAATTAAATGTATGTGTGTTATTTTGTTCAAATATTAATATTGTATAAAGTGATTTGGATGGACCTGTATATATATTCAGTTGTAATAATAATTCATGTTATTTACTTATGGAAAAATACCGAATGTCTACGTCATGCTCAAAGTCGCGCGTTTCGCGTCAGTATCGTGTGCAAATTTTATGTTTTGAACAAGTTTTTACCTACCTACGTAGGGGGGTTTTCACATATATAAAGGCCCCCATCGTGCGTGTCTCGTTATTCTGATCGTCAGCAGCCTCAGCAAGCGTACAGAATAGCAGCGATTTTTATATCATCTTTACGAAAGGCGAATCCGGAAGAAATGGCCGGCAACAACTACTCTCTCAGCGACTACTCTCTCAGCGACTACGAAAACGAACCTGCAAGCCCGGCTTTGCTTGCAGTGTTTCAGCGCATGGACAACATGAATAAAGAAGAACTCATCGCGTTTCAACAACGACTTCTACAAAATAATGAAGCATACAGGAAACTTATCGAACGACTAGAACAAGAAAAACAACAAAACACAGAGATCAGCGAAGACGAAGGTGTTTTTAAAAAGCCGAGAAAACACAAACGCCCTAAGAAACATAAGAAAACACAAGAAACAACAGTACACACGGAAAACCCGTATAACGTTCTCCAGACCGCCGACACAATAACAAAAATGGACGAAGATATTGAGGTAGAGGAACAGCAACAGCCCTCCACATCCAAGGACGACAAACCCGGGGTGAGTGAAAAAACAAACATTACACAAAACACACACACAGACACACCAAAAACACAAAACACCGACACACAAAAAACATACAAAATACCACCAATCATAGTTACGGACACTGACAAATGGAACTTTGTACGACAACTTATTAAAACACATAAAATCACAGTCACAAAAAGCAAAACAGTAAAATCAGGCATACACATTGAACCTACAACAGAAACAGACTACAAAAACCTACACACAACACTCAAACAGCACAACATACAATTCTACACATTTCAATTACGAAGCGAAAAGCCGCTTAAAGTGGTAATTCGCGGAGTAGCTACATACTTAACAGACACAGACATACAAGACGATCTCACAGACCAAGGTTTTCCTACACTTAAACTGACACGAATGCACGGCAAAAACAGACATCCTATCCCTCTAATCCTAATCGAGCTTACGAGACAGTACAAAGCCATCTACGACATACACGAAGTTTGCGGACTCGCAGTGACGGTAGAACCACTACGTAAAAGAACGACTATCATACAATGCCACAAGTGCCAACTGTACGGACATACTCAACGAAACTGCAACGTCGACTACAAGTGCATGAAATGCGGAGACGGACATTCGACACACCAGTGTACCAAACCTAGAACGACACCTCCTAAATGTGCGAACTGTAATGGTGAACATCTATCCATCTGGAGAACATGTCCTAAAAATCCCAACTATAAACCGAACACTACCTACATAGACGCTCCTATTCCCAAACAAAATCCCTGGACTGTTAAACGTAATAATACAGACAATACGAAACACACAGACAAAACCGACGAACTAGCACTTATCCTAGGACGAATGCTCATTACACTACAATCGACAAACGCAACACATCAACAGATAACAGACTTCATTAAACAGACACAAAACATCACACAACTCTTTTTTAACAGACCATAAACACAAACACAACACACAGCGCACACACACATCACACGAATTAATTAATTAAACGCATGTTTTATTAATTAATTCCTACACTTCATAAGCACCCGGGTTTAACTGAAGACGAAGAGGAAAAGGAAATCTTTATTTCGACCCTCGTTAAAAGAAACAAAAGACACATTCGGCGTGTCTCGTTCATTTATTTCTCCGGCCCGTCCGCAACCCTACACCTCTCTCTACTCAGCCTTCTAATGGCGTGGAAGAGTCTGGTTCAAATCCTTAGAAACGTACTACTTTCAGGACTTTTGCATCGTGAAATAGTCGTTTCAAAACTCCGCTAATTTCGTCCGAATGTGTCTCTTTTACTCAGACCAGGAGTCGTGGGAAAAGCGACACATTACCGCTATAACCAGTATCCCGTCTAAGTCAGACTTTCGGTGTCGTGACTGTATTAAAATCCGCATTTAATAATAATTCTTTATTTCAGAGATGTTAAATTTCCAATATTATGTGTAAACGCGCCGTAAATTCAAATAAATTATCGCGCTATCCGAACTGCGATAAACGTAGTTGTATTAGGGTTTCACCGTGTAGCTATTGAATTAATATCCGAACTCGTACCGATTTAATAATTTAATTCACGATAAATTAGTAAGATTTTTCCTGCGAGCATGTCATAACATGGAAATAATTTGTATTGATCTGATTGTGCATTTTATCTCAAATTAACCGATACATATCATATTTCTCGTTTATTTTTTGTTTTATATTAATAGATAAAATGCACTGGGATTTGTAAAGAATAGTTCAGGGGCTAAAGTTGTATATATGTTCAGCCTTAATTTTAATTACGATACAAAGAGGTCACTGATGTGAATTTATTATTATTTAATTATGTTAACATTAAGCAAATTTGTGTATGTAAATAAAATTGCAAATTGTAAATAGGAATAAATAAATCGTGTATAAGTTTGACATTGTTTCAGTAATAATAAAGACTAGTTATTCTTACTTTTCTCAAATAAGTTTCTATGCGTGTTTTCTTTTTTTACCGCCCAATAATGAGTAGAAGGAATGTAGTAGATTCAAAAAACATTTGGATACATTAAAACAAAAAGAAGTACTCACGTTTTCCACTGTGTTAGTGGAAGAGCTGGTAGTCTCATGCCACAAAAGTCACAACACTTCAACCGCCATATTTAACAATATTTAAATAGTTAATGCCAACCGGACGAATGTCATTCCGCTAGAAATTCGCGATATTGGTGCCTGAGTATATAGGCAACCCGAAGTGCTGTAGTTTCCGAAATAATTTTGGTGGCATGCAAAAGACTTGTCTTGTAACATTCGCTTGTATTACATGTTATAAGTGAAGCAAGCGAGCAGGTTATAAGATGTCAGATGAGAGTTGTTAAAGTAATACTAATGGGAAACCTACAGTCATAGAGTGGTAGTACCTATTTACATGAAATTGTGTTACATTCACTTCGCATGTGTAAATTTGCTTGTTCAGCTGTAGGTATATGGAATAATAGTTTTTCTTTAAATAAATATACTCTGGATTAGTTCCGTTTTATAACTTTAACTGCACACTTTTCACAGATTTTAACATGAGGTAATTTTAAATATATTTAGATTTCTATGCCTAGAACAGTAGGATAAATAATTTAAAAGTAAACTAAAATGAGATATCCAAGAAAAGTGCTTTGCGTCTACATCTGTATAGTTGAAATATTGAGAAAACCAACTAATTATTAAGTTGTAACACAATGTTGTATTTCCTGGAGAGGCAGTAATGATAATAATAAATATTCCCCCCCCCCCCCCCTTCATTTCATATTAGTCTTTAAGTATAGTTTTGTAGAGTTTATAATAAGTGAATATGAGAAAATGTAGACGCTGCTGACTGGGGGAAAATTATAAATTTTATAATTTTAGATTTTGGCCCTAACGAATATAAAAAAATGGTTTAAAAATTCTACTACTAAAAAATTTCTTTTAATTAATTCGTAATATATAATAAATTTTAAATGACGATTTCAGTAGCATTTATTCGACTTTTCTCACAAGAAAATGGGATAAATAGGATATTTTTAAAAATATGTTTCATCTCCGACATGTATAGCAAGCATTGAAACAGACGAAATACTAGACGTGCAAGTTAAATAAGCATGTCCATTCAATGCATTTATTTAAATATTTACATATGGAAATAAAAACTGTCCTATTTATTTTATATGAAATGACTTTGCAAGAGCATTAAAGAATACGATTTTCTCTTACAGCCCGACTTACACTATAACTCATGATGGTTACTTTTCATTGCACATCACCGTACTAAAATTATATAACTAGTAATTGAGCCCATAATAGGTCTTCCATCATTAGTCGTTATTTCGTAGGAATTTTTCAATACTTGTATATAATATTTGATATCTCAGAAATAGTTGAAAATCGACTAATACAAATCGATGTCAGTTTAATCAGCTCATAAACGGCTGTCATAAAATTTAAAAGCATGCTCAAGAGAACTGGATTTTATTATGGTAAAATAATCTAAAATTTGACAAATACGATTGAATAGGAAAAATTATAGAATTCGTTAAAATACGAATGGCAGCTGTAAATCGATAAAATACACCCATTATATTTGAAGGTTCACGTTGGCTTCACCGCTTGAATGTGTGAAATCGTAGTTTTCAATTACAGCTTAATCGTTTCTACGGTCCTCGCACAGATGTTCTTAATCTCCTATCGTCCCACATATAAACGATACGAAACGAATCATGCCGTCACGACGCAATGACATTTCTCCCCTTCTTTTTTTTGGGACGAAATGATCAGGCTGTCGTCGGATATATATGTATATATATATATATACGTATTTTATATTTTTATCGATAATGTGCCACGTGCATGGTCTTTCTTCGTAAATTATAATACGCTTTCTTTGCTTATCCTTCCCCCTATATCTGAGACCTTCCAGACTTTCGACGTTCACTTCCCCCCGTCCAAAAGTGTTTCCGCTAAGCCGCTGTGCCGAATTTCCGCTATCCGGGTGCTCCACTCATCCACAGTAATCCGCCGCTAATTTCTATTTATTTGCTCTATATCTCCTCAGGCGGTAATTGAATTTTTATTTATGGAGGAATCGCAGTAATTGAATGAGAGAAGAGAAGTAGGAAAGGAGTGTTTTTGGATAGCAACAACTGTTTCGGCGGTAGAACAGGGAACAGTTGGAAAGTTTTTAACAAGTGCAAATTTACATCCACAGTTCTCATACACAGTTCTATCCAAATATGTACAGTGAAAACAGGTATTTTTTTATTGTTGACTGTAATTTCTTTTTATTTAAATGTCACTATTGCACGTGTCCTTTGGAGCATTATTTCCATTAATGAAAGTCTTACGTTGGAAGCTCATCCCTGGCGATTGCAAATGAAAACGACATCAAATAGGAACTTGTGATAACATTAGAAACTATATACAGGGTTAGTTAAAAGAATGGAGACGGCGATTTATTGTCGTTAATATTCATTTTAGAGAATTTTGATCTACATTTGAGAATATTTGATTTTTTTTTTGTTCAATTGTTTTTTAGTTACGCCTGTCCGCGCAGTTTTTTTTTAAATGGGAACTAGTGAATTTTACTCTACCATTCGATAGAGAATTTTTTTCTCTTTACAATAATATTTTTGTTGTTTTAAATTCATTTTAATAACTTTTACAAGAAAAATTAAACAAATTAATAACAAAGTAAATTAAAGTAAGTGTTCAAATTGTCGTCCATTAGTAATTTGACAATGACCCAATCGATTTACAATACCCCGAACAGAGTTCTGTAAAAAATCTCGGGGAATTTCTTGTATCGTTTTGGTAATTCGGATTTGTAAAATCTTCGACGTTATCGGGCTTATCTTCGTAAACTTTGTTTTTTACATATCCCCAAAGAAAACAATCTAAAGGACTTAAATCTGGCGAACGGGCTAGCCATTCAATGGTTCCTCGTCTTCCAATCCATCTGTGGGGAAAAACGTTGTCCAGATATTGTCGAACAGTTACACCATAATGTGGTGGGGCGCCATCTTGCTGGAACCAGATACTGTCATTGGACAGGTGTTCATTGTTTTCATGTGGATAAAGCGTAGCACAAGCAGGTATAATTTCATTTTGCAATAACTGCAAATACAGACCCGAAGTTAAATTGCCATTGATGAAAAAGGGACCGATAATATGACCGCCAAGAATGCCAACCCAAACATTAACCTTTTGAAGGTACTGCGTATGGTGCTCCAAAAACCAAAAGGGATTTTCCGATGACCAGTATCTGTAGTTGTGTCTGTTTACTTCACCGGTAAGGCAAAAAGTAGCTTCGTCAGAGAAAAGAATATTGTTGACAAAATTTTCATTATTATTGCAAATATCTAACATTTCTTCAGAAAATTGTAATCTCCTATCAAAATCATCTTCCGTTAACTCGTGTACAAGGTGTACCTATAAATGAGGATCTTCAGATACAGCCAATAAAATATCCAGTTTGTTATCATCGCTTTTTGCTGTTCTAGGTCTACCACTCCTTGGCAAATCTTTAACGCTACCAGTTTGTTCAAAGCGTCTTAAAGTTTTACCAACAACGGATTTAGAAATTGGATTTCTATTTGGATGCGTATCATTAAATAAATTACAAACGTCTTGTAAACTTCTGCGTCTATCTCCATAACCCAACATCATAAGTATTTCAATTCGTTCATGTTCACTTAAACTCGCCATTATTAATATTAACAGCAACAAATTGCACAAATGAATTATTTCTGTCAAAGATTTGACGTACACAATAACCACTGATAAAATTATGTCGCTCAAGTTTGTTTATCGCATCGCTTCTGTCTATCTGCGATGTACCGAACATCTGTGAAACACTTGAACCGGCCTTTTCTTATAAAAAAGTTATTAAAATGAATTTTAAAAAAACAAAAATATTATTGTAAAGAGAAAAAAATTCTCTATCGAATGATAGAGTAAAATTTACTAGTTCCCATTTAAAAAAACTGCGCGGACAGGCGTAACTAAAAAACAATTGAAGAAAAAAAAATCAAATATTCTCAAATGTAGATCAAAATATCCTAACAAACTTTTATATTGAACATAATTCTCTAAAATGAATATTAACGACAATAAATCGCCGTCTCCATACATTTAACTAACCCTGTATACGTTTTCTGTACGCGCTTAATAGACGCTAATTTGGAAAAGTACGGAAACTGCATTGTTGTAAAAAATAATGAAGCACATGGTATCATTAATATTCAGCTGGGGTGATGGCATTCTCCTTGCTTCATATTAAACAATGTGTCTGACTTTATATCCACACCTTCTGCTGATATAGTCAATAAATGTTTTTGTGAAGGTGTATTTCCAGATTCTTTAAAGACATCCAGAATAATACCTGTGCATAAGAATGGCGATCTGCGAACATCTGCTTTCACAAAGACTTTTGAAAAGGATGTTAACGTAAGGTTAGTTCGGTACATGACCAATGACAATTTGATAACAATTACATGTGAGTTTAAACTATGTCTATGAACAACTAGACAGAAAAATGAAGGTTGGGGGTACTTTCCTTGACTTGAGTAGGGCTTTCGACATTCTGAATCACTCGGACTTATTGAATAAATTACATATATGCTTTGGTTATTCGGGGTGTTACTTATGACTTACTTAAATCTTTTATGACTATGCGAATGTCTACTATGCATGTGACCGGCCAAGTGGATAGATAATGTTGTGGGGGCATTTATTTTATCTCTTATAAACTTGTTTTGTGGAGTACCTCAGGGTTCCATCCTCGGCCCAACTCTTTTTATAACATATGTAAATGATTTGTGTGAATCAATTAAACATTGTACGGTTTCCCAATATGTCGATGATATATACTTCATCGTCTCTCGGCGTATGCTTGATAGTATGTCTCGGGCAACGAAGGTTGCTGTTGATGACTTGGGTGGGTGGCGCGACGGCATGGGTCTTCTTAACGGCCAGAAGACTAGTATTTTACAATCCAAGTTATTTCCTGGCTTACCTTGTAGACTTTATGTTCCGTTTCGAAGGCGATCTTATACCTGAGAGGAGTCAGATGGGATCTTTGGGACTCGACTGGGGGCCGCATTGCCGACAGGTTAAGAGTAAACTATGGTCGGCATTGTACTGAATGTCAAATATAGATTAAGATACGGATTGACTTTCTGGGGTTTTTCGCCAAATTCTGGGAGGTATTCTTGATGTAGAAACGTGTTATTTGGTGCGTTATGGGTGTGTCATCTACGCCATCTTGTCGCTCGCTTTTTCGAAAATTATGTGTATTGCTGTTGATCTCTTTGTATATGTTGGAAGTCTTGACTTGGTTTTATAAGAATAAGTCCATATTTGTCAGAAACTGTGATGTATCTGTCGCGGCGGAGATTCGCTCATCACTGGACCTGCTAGTACCCCTTCATTGAACCTGTCATTTTGACGGGAGCCCTCGATACAGAGCTATTATTTTCTAGAATAGGCTTCCGGATTATTTGAAGAGCGCTGGGTCATCCGCGATTTTCAAGCGTAAATTAAAAGAGTATTTACACGAAAACTGCCTTTATGATTTAAATGAATACTTAAATTAATGCTTATAATGTTATTGATTTGATTATTTGTAATATTTGATATGTTGATGTTTATACATTTGTTATTTATGTTTGTACCCCTTACGTGTGTTTATTAACGTGTCGGTTCACTTCCGAACTTATGACAAAAATATATTATTATTATTATTACACGCAGCACAAACAAAGTTGTTTTTGGTTATTTTTAATGCGGATTTAATGTCTCTATCACCGTTCATTTAAGTCTTGGCGCCCTGCAATTGCCTTTATTTGCTCACAGTTAAAAAAGAAATGCGAGAATGCTGTTTTTCAAGCTGCTAGACGTTAGCTGTCTGTGCAAAAAACTACCGGCTAAGAGCTTGAAAAACAGCAATCTCGCTTTTTTTCTCTAAGCCTGAGAAAAGAAAGAAAAGTTCAGGGTGTCATACCTTTCCTTCAGTAGTACTACTAACATTTGCAGTAAATATGTTGTTAAGTTTAACGAGTGAACAGTATTTTAATTAATTTAATTATACGAGATAGTTGAAAGTAGATACTTAATAATTCTCTTATTGTGTTATAAATTGTACACCCATTAAATTTTATTTTCGGACATAATATATTGGAAAAATAATCTCGATAGTTAATAACAAACATATCAATATGTTGCGAGGTTATAAGTTTAGTTAGCCTTGAATCAGTATGAATCAATATCATAGGCGCACAATATTTTTTTTAATTCGAACAGAAAGTAGTGCGTTTACTTTAATATACAGGGAGAGTTTTTTTTTTTGATATTATCTAGCAAGCTATGAACATAATATGCTATCACGACAATTTTCTTACATGACGTTTTTGTGACATTTTATAGTGTCATTTCGAATTTTAGTCGCTTAACATTTGTTACTTTTACTTTCGTTCAAAGAAGAGAAATTGATACTTGAACAAAGAAGTGTCATGACATTTTTATTAAAAGAATGCAGTAGCCCGGAGAATATCCATGAGAGAATGGTGGTAGTATATGCAGAAAATAGCTCGTCCTATTTCCAAATCAAATTTTGCTGTAAACAGTTCAAATGTGAGAGAGAATACATTCATGATGACTCAACGCGTGGAAGCCTCTAGAAGCACGAACTGAAGAAATCATCAACAGAGTTGAAGATTTGGTGTTGTTCTACTCGTCGGTCAGTTCGACGAGTAGAAGTTTTAGTTATTGCTGGAGAAATAGGATTATCAGAAACGAGTGGTTTTAAAATTCTACACTAAATGTGGGAATGAGCAAATTGTCGACACGATGGATTCCCAGGCTGCTCAGCCCCGAACGGAAATTGTGAAGACGACAAATTTGTGAAGAGAATTTGACTCTTTTTATCTCAAGATGAAGACTTCATATACACAACTGTAATTGGGGATGAAATTTGGGTACACCACTGAGACCCTCCCACGAAACAAGAGTCCATGCAATGAGTGCATACGGGCTCTCCACCGCACAAGAAGGCAAAAGCGCAATTTTTTGCGGGAAAAGTGATAGCCACCATTTTCTGGGACGTGGAGGGGATTCTCTTAATTGATTATATGAATAGCAGTTTTTTGCAAATATCCCCCAAATTATACATTCTGTATTGATTTATTATAATTGCAAAAGCACTTAAAGCTGTACATGGAGCAATTTTTGTATAAGAAAAACTTCAAAATTTAGACAGGCTGTAGCACTTTTATTATTATTATTCTAGTGTATTTGATCTCATTTTCTGTTTTTGTCATCATGGTTCCTTGTGTTGTCATTTTCCTTATTTCTTTATTCCGTATCATATTAGACTTGGTCTAATTCTTCTTAAATACTTTATCTTTATTGCAATAAATTTTGATTAATGTCTTTTCAGATAGTCATGATTTAATAGTTATTATGCCATTATTTTGGTGCACTGATTTATTTCTTTTCTACCGAGAATGGATATTTGTCTCGTGTTGTTTTCTTTTGATTACTTCTGCATCTAGATTTGCATCATTACTTATCACCTTAAGTATCTATACAGTTTCAAATAGTATAAGTTTGAAGGATATTTGAAAGGTAAAAATATATTGAATTAATTTATATTCAAAACTAGCACGCCCGGCAGACGTTGTTCTGTCCTTTCCAGTAGGTGGCGCCATGAGTCGACCACAGCGCCCCCTATCGGGTCTAGATTTTGTGATTTTCTTTTTTAGCACAAAACTAACATATATTGTGAATATGAATCATTTTAGTCCGTAAATATAGAATTTGTTAATAACTTGATTACAGCGCCACCTATCGGATCCTAGCATATCTATAACAATAGCCTCGGGAAAACAAATATATGTTGGTGTAGTGAAATAGAAATAAAAAATGTAGTTATTTTATTTTTATTCTAATTTATTTCGCTACGTGCGCAAATGTCATTTGACAACTGATTATCAAATTGTGAATCAACCAATCGGTTACATAGTAACGAAAAATTGATAGGTAAATAAAAATAAAATAACTACATTGGTTGGACAGATCGCGAAACAACACGAAAATAAAAACAAACGCAATTCTATTTTAATTTAGGCTGGAATGCGATTTTCCAGATTTTTCTCCAGATCTTCCAGATTTTTCCTTCAATTGAAAACATTAAATTGAGTTATTTCCATCCCGGGAGCATAACGAACAAAACAAATAACGAATCAGCCAAATATGTCGCTCCTATCGTCAGTTATGATCGAGACATTGAAAACGAATAGGTAGGGAGACGTCGTCACATGATTAAACCGGGTACAGGTCCGCCATATTGATACTACACTTACGTCAAACAGGTAGTGTTGGTAAAAAGTGGAGTGTTTGTTAAGTTCATCGTGTATTAGAGTTATATAATAAGTTAAATATTAGAAGACATTGTGGTTTCTTGTCCTCTACGTAGCTGCAACAGCAGAGACGGCATTGATAAGAATAATTCGTCTGGAATAACATTTCATGGGTTAGTGTAGGCCTGACATGTGTGGGATGACAGATTATAATTTTGAGTAGTCCGGACTAGGTGTGGCAGCTATATTGGTCCCACACTTAGCCCCGTCCAATGCTCCCGTTTTGAGAGTACAGCAAAGATGCTTTACAGCGTCTCCATAGCGTTTTTTCTCAATGGATCGAAAGTATATACAGAAATTATGATTTTTGTAGTTTCTCCGAGTTTTCCGACTTCCCTTTGTAATTGTCCCAATTTTTTTTCCAGGACCATAACGAACAAAACGAAAAGAAATTACGTATATCTATCGTTCGAATCCTGAATTATTTACTTGAGTTCGTAAGAAATTCTGCAGAAAAAGCACTTTCAGTTTTTCCCGAATTTTCCAATTTTCCGGTCAACTTCTTTCCAATTTTTCTTTCCTTAAATACCTTATTTGGATTATTTTTTCTTGTTCTCAAGTCATGCGCTTACCAATGAACAGCATTTCATTTTTACTTATTGTTATGTATTTGTGATTTAAATAAAAATGAGTCGAAATTATGACATATATAATTTTACAGATATCTAATATTTCAAAATTTTTTGTAATGTTCAAATTAAATTACTTACAGTTATGATGTTAGAGTGTGCTTTTTATGCAGGTATGTTCTTTCCCAAATATCATTCTTTACTTTTTTTGACAACCGTCCAAAATATCCGTCTCTATGGTTACGATAAAAATGTTCATTGCCAACTTGAACTATGTACTTCAAATTTTCATTCGAGTTTTCTGAAATCTGAAAATTGCATTAGTAATGTATTTGCGTAGTTTTCTTTCTTACATCAAATTTGTTTTCTGTATAATTAAGATATGTCTAATTCTAAGCAGTGACTTCAATTATTTCCCTTCATACCTAACTGACTAAACAACACAATAGACTTATATAAACCACCTAAAGAATTTAATTTTTCGATATTAGTATATCGAGATAAAAAGACACTAACGTGAAACAAACTGATATTAGTCAAATATATAATACACTAGATAATATAGATAATTGTAGGTTAATTTTACAAATAATTCCTAAACAATTAAGGATTGGTTTACTTTCAAATTGTTTCTCAAATTTTATTGCATATTTTGTATTTTCTTAAAATATAAAACAACAATAAACACACACACACGCATTAATGTCATCATTGCTATTCTTATATTACACTATTGTGTATAGTAACTTTTTATTTGTTTGTTATTAAACGTAAACGCAAAGTAAGTGATTCAGAATTTGAAAACATGTTCGAAACAATTTGTTTCATTTTCATAATGTATCGTGAACTGAAATTAATGCGTTTGCATTCATAACTGTTATAATTAAACTTACATAAAGTGTTTATCCTCTTTCAACGTGCATATTATATATTGTACACGAACTTGTCTTAATTTACTATTCACACTAAAGATAACGCAGAGTTATTGCTTAATTCTACAATCCATAATGAACATGTAAACATCTATAATGTTAATAATAATAATCTAATTTACGCACATTACATAAATGTTATTGCATTCCCCCTTTAACATCATTCAGTGAGCAACAAGCAAATAATAAACCTGCACTTATGCAACATTGCATGCACGTGTGCTTTTTGTTTGTATAACCTAACCGTGCGAAAATCATTGAATTCGCTCAAATACGTGATACTCCCGGTTTTCTTCTTGATGAATTGTTTTAGTGCTGATGCATTTCGAAATGTATTCCATAGCACGATGTGAAATAATTCAAAATCGTGTCGCACGATATCCTGAATATTAATGTTGCTGACCTAGAATGCTCGACTGCTTTCAAGAATTAATTTAGCCGCTTTATCTGGTGCTTACATTCAATCTAATTTCGGGAAAAAGTTGACTTCTGTTGCGCTTTAAACAGATGTGAATGAACTATAATATATTATCCCATTATTAAATGGTTTTATTTTCTTATGTGGAGTAGCAGGAGGTGTTGTTTGATGAATGTTTTCAGTCTTGATATTATTGCAGATATTTTTGAATTGAAGACACCTGATAACGAGAAAGTGTTATCGGTAATCACGTCTGTCTGTTTGTAATCTTGATAGCGGCCAAACAGTTGTCATACTTAAATTCAAATTGTAGACGCGTACATGACGTAATCAAGCTATCAAAATTATGCATTTTTGTCTGATTACGGGCACTGTCACCAACCATTAAAAAAAAGATGGTCGTCTCTAACGAGGAATGTATTTGAAGGCACGATATGTAATCGTTGGTGTGTTTATACGTTTTTCAGTCACTTTTTAATGGTTCAGCCAATCTTCTTGATATTCTCGTACCATATTTATATCGTCAATGCGCGCAAAATCTATTCTATATTTATGGACCAACATGACTCATATTCACAATATATGTGTTGGTTTAGTGACAAAAAAGATCACAAAATCTGGAAACGATAGGCGGCTATTAATATATTTCATATTTATAAGCAGAACAACGTATGCCGGGCCTAGTTATAGCTTGATATGCTTCCTTGAGTCTTGAATATTCCTTGAAAAGTGATTCCTATGAGTTAATTAAATTTGAATGTTTGAATAATGCCTCTTTTTAAATTAGAATGATTAAAGTTACTTTAGATATGATAGCCTTTTTATATACATAGTTATTGGGTATAATAATACGTTAGACGCTTAACTAATTAGTCTTTGAATACCGTGTCACATACACTATTATACAAATTGATTATAAATTTTTATACCGTACTGAAGATACTTTGTTGAAATTTTAATTCTGAAGATTAGCATGCTGTATCGAACGATCAACCTTCAGGGAAAAACAAACTCAGAAGGAAATGTCGCCACATAAATCCCATAAATTCCATCAATATATCTTTGCCGTTTTAATACTTGATACGGACCTGGGCATTCGCACCTACCGGAGAAGGCAGAACAATGTCTGCGGGCTAGTTCATTATAATAATCACTACTTCATACTTATCTCAAAAAATACACATATGCTTTATGTATTGGTACTATTTTTACCTTCAAAATATCAATACCTAGCGAAATATTTATATTACATATAAATTT
Organism: Amphimallon solstitiale; assembly: GCA_963170755.1. Lineage (NCBI taxonomy): Eukaryota > Metazoa > Arthropoda > Insecta > Coleoptera > Scarabaeidae > Amphimallon > Amphimallon solstitiale. Next base: position 61,965,547 of record OY720680.1, read on the forward strand.
ACTGTATATTTTTTAAATTCAGTTATTTTTTCTACTGCTCGGAACACCACTGACTTTCCAATTTATTTACGGCTTATACAGGATGGCCCAAAATTACCGAAGGGCTTTGAGTTCATTATAACTTTTTATTTAAGACATAATTATTATTATTTTTTTTAAATACAGTACATTAATGGAGAATATTTTTAAGTTAATTATGAAAAATTATATCTCGCAAGTGATGGCCTGCTTCGTATATTCGTGCTCTTTCCAAAATATTTTCTATAACCTTTCGCAAAACTTCAAGTGTTATGTTGATGATTTCGTCGCGTATATTGTTTTTTAATTGCTGGGTGGTTCTAGGCTTATTAATACAGACTTTTCCTTTCAAATAACCCCAAAGGAAAAAGTCTGGAGCGGTTAAATCCGGTGAACGCGGGGGTCAATTAAAATCGCTTGTACGCGAAATAATTCGTTCACCAAAGATGTCGCGTAAAAGAGCTATTGTGTCCCTCGCAGTGTGTGCTGTGGCTCCGTCCTGTTGGAACCATACTTACGGATGGTTTTCCACGGCTGGCCTTAAAGAATTTTCCAACATTGTCCGATATCGAACACCAGTGATGGAAACGGCGACATCGTGTTCATTTTCAAAAAAATATGGGCCAATTATTCTTTACGACGCAACACCGCACCAAACAGTTCACTTAAGTGGGTGTAATTGTCGCTGTTAAACTACTCTTGGATTTTCCGTAGCCCATATCCTGCAGTTTTGCCTATTAACGAACCCATTTAATTGGAAATGAGCTCCGTCGCTCATAATTAAATTATTTATAAAATCATGAGTTTCTTCTGCTTTTTGCCGGAAATAAATTGCATAATCAAGTCGTTGCTGGTAATCTGTCGGTTTCAATTCTTGGACAAGCTGAATTTTGTATGGAAACATTCTTAGTGTATGCAAAATTCTTTGCGGCGACCCTCGTGAGAGGCCAACTTGTGTCGAACGTCTCCTGGTTGATGTTTCTCCATCTTCCCGAATACTCTCCTGTACCCGTTCAATATTGTCATCCGTGTGCACCGTTCATCGTCTGACGGCACCAGGAAGGTTCATTATTGCCCCTTGTTGTCGAAAATTTGCAACCAGACGGTTTATTGTTGAGTCTCAGGGTCCAACCCGCACATTAAAATAACGACGATATGCACGCTGAGTCAAAACAATGGACCGTTGATTTGAGAAATAAAGTTCAACAATTTGGGGACGTTGTTCAATTGTGTACTGTTCCATTTTAAAATCCCCAAGTCATCTTTACAAAATACTGAAAAGAAATTAAAAAAAAATTATAATAAAAAAGTTATAAGGAATTCAAACCCATTCGGTAATTTTGGGCCAGCCTGTATATTAGTTTCACTTTGTTATGCGTTTAACATTTTGCCCAACGGAGAAATTTTACATGTTTTGTTTTCTAACGTCCGAAAAACATGAAATAAAGATGATATATTTGGCATATTTAACCTTCTCAAACGCAACCTTAAGAAAATCAGACTATATAATTTGTAAAAAGTGACAACGTACATAAAAAGAATGGATAGGGTTTTAATAATATAGGAACACAATTGTGTGTAACTTTTAGCACATCTACATTGTATATTTATGTTTTTTAGCAAATATCACCATGGACTTTCTGAAATACCTAAAACAAATATACCTGGAATCATCTCCAACGATAACAAGACATAACCAAATTTAAGTTTTCTAGCAATGTTTAGTAAACCATGGATTTCAAATAATCAAAAGACACACTAGGTCCTATGTACGATTCCAATTCTTTCACCATATAATATTACTTCTAGCTCAACTGATTTCAAAGATCATTATATGTTATGTATTTGAAATATATTTTTTGATGTTATTTGAAAACAAAAGTAAGAGAAAACCGAAAACTGAAACGTAAATACTTTCGCATTAAAATGAAAAGGTTCTTCTTATATTTTCCTTCGTTATTTATAAATTTATACTTGCAGCCGAAAACATCAAAGTGCTATCGGAAAAAAGAGAAAATTCGACTGCCTCTCCAAATAATAAATAAACCCGCACCGTAAAAGTATTACATTATCGTCTTTGCCTTTTTGATTTATCGAAAACGATATGAATCACGTACACCCACCGCCGCTGCCACCACCACGACCGCCATCCCGTACAGTTCACTCGGCTCTTCTACTCGAAGTGGAATGGAAAAACAATAGGCAGAATGAGAGGAAACAATCGCAAAAAAAGAAAAAGAAAGGAAGACAGAGCGAAATCACGGCTTTCTTTTAAGAAACGATTGAATAAACGTAGAGGAAAGAAACCGGTTCCTGTTCGATCTTGTCAGTAGCACTTGTTTTTCGAACGGATAATTGGATGAACGAAGGGTGGCGTTCTGCAATGAAAATTAAATCTGAGAGTGCTAAAGCGGAAATATGCTGAAATGGCAGTCGAAAAAGAATTGCCTTGATTGCGGATTTGTTTATCGATATTTATACGTATAATATATCAAACAAAGATCAGCTAAATAGAATCAATAACGAAACGAAATAAAAAGATTTCTTTTTAAAGCTGAAACACTCGGGAAAAAGGAACACGCGCTTTGCTGACGCATTTTGCCGGTTTATTGGTTTTTGTTCAAATTACTTTAAAAAAGTCAGCATTGTCTCTGAATGTATTGATATTGCTGTAATAACGTATGGTCCCAAAGTTTTCGGAGAAATTTTAGATTATTTGTAGTTGTACTAAATGACGTTTGGCAGTAAGTTGACTCTGGAAGTCATATGTCACAATTAACTTGTTTTAATTATGACAGTTTAGTTTTTGTGATTTGGTTCAGCAAAATGTCTTATAAGTTAGATACTCGTAAAGGAATTTTTGTACTCGCCGCCTGTAAAGTCACATTTGGCGCACGTGTAGCTCGACTGGGAAATACGTTTTCCTGGCTGAGACGACTGTAAAAATTGAAAAAAACACTGGCACTTTGGGACATTTAAAAAAAAATCTAACTTGGTAGTAATAAAATTTAGTCTATATAATGCTACTTTCCTCCACTATTCTTCACTAAAAGTTGGGGATATAGGAGTAATAATTAAAAATTCATCGAAAAAAATTGTGGCGCCATCTATTTGACGATATTTTAAGCGACATCTTAAGCAAGATTCACGCGCCATCTATTTGTACCACATCGACATTCATATTGGCAGTTGGGAATTGTTTGTATTTAAACCAAAAAACGCAATAAATGTACTATAAATTTATAAATATAAGAATAAATACCTCATGTTTGCATTGTGTAAGAATATAATAACTCAATTTTAGGGAAAGGTGAGTAATAGTTACGTACATGAAATGCTTAAATTAATTAGGTAATCTATCTTAGGTTAGGTATGATACCAATGACATTAATCAATAATATTTTTTTAATTTAATATTCGTACAAAAAATATTGTACAAACCACTTGCGTGAAGACATCTTCCACGCATTCGCGCAATTAAAAGCACTGGCTTCCTGCGGTCGATCGTGCTTACAATGTGCGCTCATGCGGGAAAATAGTCATCCCGCACTTGGTTCGTAAATAACTATTACAGTCCAGCTGGGCGAATGCTCAAGCGTGATATTGTTGCCATTTATCGTGAAGAAGACATTTGTTCATCAACAATTTATCAAACCATAAAGGAATGTGAGGAGTGTATACCATGCGTTAATTTGCCCAAAAATGGTCTGTTCAACTTTTCATAGACCACTGTTTTTCGAACAATTTCCTGAAACAACGTAGTATTTCTAAAACGAAGGAAAGCACCAAAATATACTGCGGCCCAGTTAGAAAGAACACCCATGTGCTGTCGTGCGCTAAGACGCATCTATTTTGTGAGTAAACTGATTGTAATGGATGATGAGATATATTTCACATTGTCCCATTCAGATTCAAAGGTAAATCCAAATTTGAGGACAAAATTTTAGTGTGGTATGCTATTTCTGAGGCTGGATTTATCTCGCAGCCGTACATTGGTCTTGTTCGAGGAGAAGCAGCAATGCTGATATTATGTTTTGGCCTGATCTAGCTTCATGCCACTAGACTAGAGTTACTAGAGACTGGTATAACGTAAACAACGTAAACTTTGTTCCTAAATTAGACAATCCTCCCAATGTACCTCAGGTTCGGCCAGTAAAGGAATTTTGGTCAATATTGACCAGAAAAGTGTATGAAGATGGATGGGAAGCTGCAAATGAAGACCAATTACGACGTCGAATTTTTCAAAAAATGCGAGAAATTGAAGCTGCTGTTGTCCAAAGGATGATAGGACTATTCAGAAAAAACTGAGGACGATCAACGATAATGGTCCACTATCAATAATTTAAAGATTAAGTATTTATTGTTAATTGTTAAAATATAATAATAATAAAGTAAAATAGTTTTAAGAAACTTATCTGCATTTTTTCAGAAAACTTTGGGACCATACGTTAGTAGCCTAAATTTTGATTGATCTAATCCAGCGATTGAGCTGGAGCGCAATTACTTTTTCCATATTTTTCATCTGTACGCAAGGGTAGTATCAGGTATAGGACATCCTTGAAGGTGAAAGCAAAAATTGTTCCGAAACTTGGAATTATTTTGCGGTGTTAAGATTATTTTAGCTTGGCCAAACCGTTTTGTTATCATTTCCGAACCGATGAATTGTAATTATTTTAGTTTCGCGACGACGCCATTTGTTTGCGCCCTTGTTGAATTGTCAACTTAAATTCTTGGGGGACGTAGCAATGCAAAGGGTTGTTAACTGCATGTATTTATTTATTATAGCCTTCTCAATATTATTAGTAAACGGTCCAAATATTTCAGGGTTTCTGGAATCGGTTCTGAAGGAAACAAATATAATAACGTTTTTTTATATTTTAATAGACAATATAATATTTTTAATACCCCCAATTAACTATTTTCCTAGTGCATCCGTATACGACTATAAATTTTCAGCCCGTAAATCTACGTTTTACCTTATTTTTCATGTTTTCTAACAATATGCATAGAAAGCAAGCAATAGAATGAAAACATAAAAAGCCCATATACATATTTTACAATATATTATCGCCTACGGACAGACATTGTGTTGTAAAACATCTTTTACAAAATGCAGGATGATTCTGTCACTCTGACTTTTTATCCGTCGCGTTTTCTCTCATAAAAATACGAAAGATCGGAGTGGGACCGACCGGCGACGACCTTAAAATATGTTCCGTGAGTGACACCGGTGTGCGCATGGTTGCACGTTCCATCTGCAAAATTTCCGCCAACTTAGAGAACTTAATACTTACCACTGGATTTGTGCCACTGTTAACGCTCGTTCTTGCTCTCATCGTCGACGGACTGCAGTAAGTTTTCAATTTTCTACGTTTCCGACACCCTGAAAGGCCGTACATTACAAATCGACATTTTCATTTCTATTTCCGCATTCTTTATTGCTCTTTTATGTCATGTTGAATTGTTTGGTTTTGAAAGAGACTACACCGTTGTGAATTCGTTGAAATATTAGTGGAATGAACTATAGATGACATTTCCTGTTTGTATAGCTGCTGCAAAAAAGAAGTTTTTGTTTTACGACAGAGCGTGTCCCTGTAGTATGAACGAATGAATATCAGCGAGCAGTGGACGTTTCTCAAGATCCCCGGTGTAGCATATTCGAATTCTCAATCGGACAGATTCATGGTGCTTTGCACTTCTTCTTTGTGTTACTATTATTTATCTGATATCATCGAAATGGGAGAAGGACAAAATAAAAATAAGCAGTAGACAAATAAAACTAAACATGAACTTAGTTTATAAATATGTATGTTTTCAGTACAGACGGACTCGTGCAAAGATGTAATGATAAGTTTGATGAGTTTGATATAAGAACATGCTACTACCGAAGCCTCATCGATCCTCAATGTATCAAAGGCTTAATGTATGCGACTGTTTATTATCAATATTTCGCATAAATGCTTCAAAATAACTAACTATAATAAACCAATAGGAATATAACTAATACAAAACCGATAAACAGGGTTAGTTTTTAATAGCGTCATTAAAAAAAGGGGGTGAAAGAAAAGTATGAGTAATCCCCGTGCAAAAAAAATCGCCGTCTAATGTGCACGCAGTGACGAGAAACTGATTTTTCTTTCCTCGAGTTCGAGCCTGTCGCAGCTAATATACAAACATAATAATTTTCATATAGAGGAATTTAAGTTGCAAAATAATATACTTCTATTGAACGAAAATAAAACATGGTAATGCACCGAGGTTGTCGACCTTTTCCACATAAAGCCGTGCTATTCACATAAAGAAGATCGCCATAGAAAATCTTTTCAATTGCCATTCATTCTCACAGGTTGTAACTATTTGCATTTTATCGTTTTTTTTTCCGGAAGAACCTTAAACTGCGGTATTTACGTAAATGCGTATAGGATAAATAAAGTTATGAACCGACTTTAACTACATTTTGGCCTTAAAAATTTACAAATTTTTGATGAGGTACAAATAAATTTCTTTTTTGATTTTCAGTTAGACATTTATACGTATTCTTTAGATTCGCATAGCCTGGTACCTATTTAACGGTAACTCTGCATAATTAATGTTGTTACTTACAAATATGACTCCTCGGTAGAGAATATTGCAGAAAAGAATAACATAGATTATATGTAGTTACAGGAAGGATGATTATAATGCAGCAATATACATATAGTCTGTTTCCAGATATAGTGCGACGTCAAGAAATAAAATCATGAATGAACTAGCCATTATGGCAGTCACAAGTTTTAAGTAGGTGCCTGAAAACTATCTGTATTTGACATTTTGTATAAATATAAATTCATATTATAATACTTTTTATAACACTTTATTATTTGTAGTCAAATATTTACAATACGGACCTGTAGTGTGTTTCTCACACCGATTACTTTTATTGCATACCAGCTGCCGTGTTCAAGCAACTTCTTGGAGCTTGCATTTGCACTATATATTGAAACAGACTATATACTTCATTAAATTCTAAGTCTATTGTAACGAAACCAGTCTACATTAAAAAGAAAGGCAAATATTCGGCGCGACTGGTAAACAAGTCGTAAAGCAATAAATCATCCATTTTATATGTAGGTACTGCGAAGAGAGAGAATGACTGCGAAGAGACAGAATGTCTGTCGTATGTTCTACAAACATCGAGAAGAACACTAGCGTTTTTCTGGTGTGTTCCAGATGTTTCGTATGCGTATATAAAAGCAGTTGAACCGATGGATGAGTCATTCCGGAATAAGAAGTAATTCATTCAATAGTCTCCTACGGAACAGTGAAGATAAATAAATAAACATAAATAAATAGTTCCTTGAGTGGTAGTCGAAGAGTAAACATAAATATAAGTAGTACAAAATAAATATAGTGGTGCGGTGTTATATAAATAGAAGTGATATAAATACGGTAGTGTTACATAAATATACGAACTTAAATATTAGTAATAGAAATAAATACCTGTGTTAATTTAAATCGTAATAATTTTAAGTGCGATACATTAGTTTTATATTTTTATATTGTAATTAATTTTACGTGTGTGAATATACAGACTGTTTTAAATAAATAAATTGCACGAGTTGTTTATTGCGAACCCGAAAAGGCAACACTATGTTGAATATGTATTAGGTTACGTATTAAATTAATTGTAAAGCAAAAACGGGATATTAAAAGAACAGGACATTTAGGCTACATATGAATACAAACATGTCACTTGCTTGACATTTAAACACAGACATATCTATAAGTGAAAAACCCAAATCTACTACCAAAATAAGCGCTGGAAAAGACACTATTATTGAAACATGATTTTAAACGTTAAGATAGTATTACTGTTGAGAAATCTACGCTAAAGTTAATTTACGAAGGTCAGTAAGATATTAGTTTTCAGATCTGATATATAAAATTTAAATGTAATTGTCGATAGAGATTCTGGTAAATTTATATATACGAGGGCGATTCGTAAACTAAGTTCCCTTTCCGCCTAGTTGTACACGCTGAAGTCTACTCTTAAACTTAGAAGAGCTATTCAGAACAAGTGACGTGGAGCATTAAGTTCGGGTATTTTTTTCTCCATGCCGCTCGCCCGCATACCGCCCTCGTAATAATCAAAAAAAGAAAAACAATTCACATGAGATAGACATTGCCAATCTGCGTGCCATTTGAGCCAGGAAAGATAAAAAAGAAGAAGAATATCAGGTAAATTCCACTATGGAGCAATCGTAGACACGTCAACATCTTCAATGTTATGCCATCTTATTCCTTGGCTACACTGTACACTGTACTGTTGACAAACAATAAGCCAATCAGAAACACGTGTCTACGGTTGTCCGACTTTCTTCTTTTTCTTGTTCTTTTATGTATCCACGAGAATTCATTTTTTGATTTATTTTTCCTGGGTTTAGATGGCAGGCAATGTTTTCCTCGTTGCGATGTTGGTTGTTTTCCTTAAAATCAAGGTTCTTCTAACATAAGCTACAAATGGCGCTCTGTCACCTGACAGGCTTCCATATATATTTACATCTGTACCAATACACGCTTTATAAACTATACCATACTGAAGAAGACAATAATTTACACATTTTACAGTTATCATGCTTCTATGTTTTACCACTTGTGGTGATTTAACGCATAGGTCATAGGCATTGTCTACCATGTGGTGAAGTTTGGTTCTTTGACAGAAGCTAGAAATAGAAAGACTGTCTTTCTATTTTTATTATTAGTTTACGATATTTGTCAATAAGCCACGAGGTCAAGATGTCATTAAATATTGACGCGAAAATACATATGCGGAGCATTAAATATATACAGAACACAAAACGTCCGCGACACATCACGAACATATATGCTGAATGCTTTCAAGGCGTGCATATTAGTTCTATGCTCCGCATATGTACACATTGAATTCCGCATTTGCATTTGATATAATTTCATTTATAAACGTTCATTTAACAGTATTTTATGAAACAACCATTTCTGTCATTTCTTGACTTATTTGCTTTTTTAGTATTTTCTATATATACAGGGTGTTCCTAAATATCATGTACATAAGGAAGGGGGTAACTATTTGGTTTATTTTGTGCCTAAAATTTCATATAAACATAGGTCTGCAAACGCTTCGTTACCAATATGCAGGGTGTTGAAATTTCAAGAATTTTTCACTTTTTACTGTATAGCTCCTGCAGTTTTTTTACGATTTCTAATGTCAATTGTCAAATTAATAAACCCAAGTGATTATCTGAATAAAGCCAGAGCCTGCTAGACCATTTTAAAAAATTTAATTTTCTCTGGCGAATTACAGAAAATTGTTTTCTATTTTTTTTCTCGATAACGGTCAGAGATAAGAAAAAAATATAAGAGATCAAAAAGTTTCTAAACAAGACAGAAAATTTATTGCGTATTTTAGAATCTAGCAGTGGCGCATCGCAAAAAAGTTCAGGGTGAGAAAAGAGGGCACGACCCCGAAAAAATTATTACCCTGTAGATTTACATAATCATTTGGCATGGCTAATGATGCAGGCCTTATAGCGTAACCTACCTTCCAAATTTGAACAAAATATCTCAAAAACTGCAGGAGCTATACAGTAAAAAGTGAAAAATTCTTGAAATTTCAACACCCTGCATATTGGTAACGAAGCGTTTGCAGACCTATGTTTATATGAAATTTTAGGCACAAAATAAACCAAATAGTTACCCCCTTCCTTATGTACATGATATTTAGGAACACCCTGTATATTAAAATTTCTTGATAAGTCACAAAATATTGAAAGAAAATTATAATGCTCTTTTTAGATTGATATTCTTGTTAAATATAAGTTTATATACATTTTTAATTAATTCCCATTCCTGCAAGGAATATCTAAATGCAAATTAAAATTGCAAAGCAAAAAGAACTCTTACTTATGAACTAGCTGATACCCGGTAATGATGCCAGCCACTCTGAATAAACTTTGGAAGAACCTTTTGTCAGTCTAATCGTTGTTATAAGTTACCTCCTTGATAAAATTACCAGTCATTTCAATTTTAAAACTTCCCGTCGCAGGTTAAATAGAGTGGTAGAGAACGAGTACCAAGGGCGGGCTTTTATTTATTTTATTTATGCCTTGATCTCTGGAAAAACGTCCCGTATTTATCCTGGCCGGATGACCGGCGATAAAATAAACTCTGGCAAAGTTTATATTTGCCATATATCTAGTTTATTTACCTCTGGTGTCATTGTTATTTTATCGGGTTCATTTAAGGGGATGTATCATTTTTATAGCGCGCTTTACGTCTTCATTAATCATCCAGAAAAAGTTCCAAGACTATTCCGCATATAAGTTTGAATTGTCGTCATTTATTCAGTCTAGGAAAAAAAATGAGGTGTGGCCACCACACGACTTTCTTATACGTATGAGCGTTTCAAATTATAGGATTTTAAGAATTGTTTTATACAAAAATTATTCACAATTCTATTCTAAGTACTTCTATTCTCTTAATAAATCTCTATAGAATGCATACTTTGCAAGATATCAAAAAAATGAGGTGTGGCCACCACACAACTTTCTTATACGTATGAAAGTGTTACTTCCGGTCCGAATTTTGAAATTTCATTTATACAAAAAATATTCCAAATCCAACTCTAAATACTTTTGTACTCTTCATAAATATATATAGAATGCATAATTTACGACATATTTGCAAAAAATCGCTATTCGATAAGAGTAAAAGTGGTACTTCCGGGCTGAATTTTGAAATTTTTTTTATACAAAAGATATTTAAAAGTGTGTTCTAAATACTTTTATACTCGTAATGTACCTGCCTAGAAAGCATGACTTGCGAGATATTCGCAAAAAACTGATTTTCGATAAGAGTAAAAGACCTACTTCCGGTAGGAATTTCGAAAAACTTTATTAAAACAATTTTTCTCAAATTTAATTTTGAGTACATTTGAATTCTTTATAAATTTGTTTAAACTTAGTAATTGATGAAATATTTGCAAAATTCGATTTTTTCACTGAAGTAAACTACTACTTCCGGTCTGCCGATTTTGCTCAAAATCTAATCAGTTCTCAAGAGGGAGATTATATTCGTAAATACAAAATTTGGAATTGATATCTACAGCGGTTTGACCGCTATCGTGGTCACACACACACAGACAGACACACAGACACACACACACACACACAGACACACAGACATTTTTTAAAAACCACTTTTTTGGTATCAGGGGACCTCAAAACGTGGACATCTGCAAAAATCTCGAGGTCGAAAATTTTCATCATCACAATACTTCCTTATACTACGTATAAGAAAGTAAAAACGAAATAATAAAATGTATAGTTTAGAAGAGAGGTCGAATGGAATAATTATTTCTTTCGTTGGATAATTAATTATTTGTGTATATTACAACGATGATAATATAAAGACAACGAAATGTTGACTTACGAAATTATGAGATAATAATAATAATAATAATAATAAAATAATAATATTGTTTATCTTTCAAACGTGTTCAAACTCCGCCACGCCATGCATGCACATACGCGAGGTGTACATTATAAATATGACGGTTCGAAGCCTAGTAGTTTTTAGTAACCAGCCAACCAACGTGACTAGCGCACGAAAATGTCTGAAGTAACGAAAATTGAGTATCGCGTGGTCATTAAATTTTTAACAAAAGAAGGGCATACACCTTATCACATTAAACGACGTTTAGACGGCGTTTACGGTGATTCATCTCCTTCGTATTCAACTGTAAAAAAGTGGGCAAAACGTTTCTGTTTGGGACAAGAATGCATAGAAGAAACCTGATCGGTCGAGTCGACCAGTTGAAGTAATAACGCCTCAACAAATTTCAATTTTTGAACATTTAGTGCTAGAAGATCGCCGTTTGAAAGTGAAGGAATTAGCAGTGATAACAAACATTTCCGAAACAAGTGTTCACCGAATTCTCCATAACTATTTGGGTATGAAGAAAATTAGTGCTAGATGGGTACCGCGACTTCTTTGTGCTCTCCAACGTGAACGTCGAGTCGAATGTGTGCAGTCTTTTTTAAACATGTATGGAGACGACCCAAAACCGATTTTGAAGTCCATTGTCACAGGGGAATGAAACAATGGTTCTGTTTTACGATCCTCTACCGAAAAGGGAGTCTATGGAATGGTGCAACCTGATGAACCTCGTCCCAGAAAGGCGAAAGTCGTTCAATCAACGAAAAAGGTGATGGCCACAATATTCGTGGATTGTGAGGGCATTTTGCTAATTGACTTTAAAGAGCGCAATACAAACGTGAACGGCACAAATTATGCGTCTTTATTGCATAAATTAAGGGACAGTAGTGCAAAACGTGGAAAATTGACAAAAGGTGTGCGATTATTGCACGACAATGCTCCCGTCCATACTGCCGCCATTTCACAAGCTGTCATCCGCGAATGCGGCTTTCAAGAATTGAAACATCCACCGTATTGTCCAGATATGACTCCTTATGTTTTTTTTTTTTTTTAAGACCTTAGAGGACGTAGTTTTAAGGACGACAGTGAGTTGCTAGCAACTACATATTATAGAACATTTTGACGGAAAAACTTCAGATTATTTTTACAAGGGTTTCGAATTATTAATTAATCGTTGTAATAAATGTATAGGAGTTAAGGGAGATTGAAAAATAAAAAAAATATATTATTCCAAGTTTCTTTTTTGTATATCAGGCCGAGAATTTATGGCGCCTACCTTGTATTTATCGCAACGGCATACTTCCACCTGTACAATCGGGCTTTTGTTCCGGCTATAGCTGTGAGACTGCGCTCTTGGAAATTACAGATGATATTATTGAAGCAACGGATAATAGCTTAGTGACCTTTTTGGTTCTGTTCGATTACAGCATTTTGAAGAACAGTGTCAAAGGCCTTGCCTTACTATAAAATGTAATTTGTCGACACTGTTGTGACATCACAGTGACGTGGTGACTCGAACAGAAATATATAAAAGTCAAAATGTCAGCAGGCATAGAACCATCGATATTATCCAAGTAGTATCATTAAATGATATTGATTTGTCAAATACGATTCAGCAACAGCACACAATTAATATCGACGCAAATTGCACAATTAATATTACATTGTTGATTTATAAATTTTTAGAATAAAACGACTATCTGCACTGAATGCTGTTAAAGTTGGAATAAACGTGTATTCCAACTTTAACAGCATTCAGTGCAGATAGTCGTTTTATTCTAAAAATTTATAAATCAACAATAAAAATGAGAATAAATAAAATCTTAATATACGTAATGAAAACTATTGTTGATTAGTGATAAGTGAAAGTTATGGAAAAATACATAGGGGAAAAAAACACCACCAACAAGGTTTTACAACCGAACAATATTCCCGCAATTATAAGATTTTTTATATTTCCGAAGAAGACAAAAATAATATGTCGAAACGTAAAGTAAACACAAATTTTATTCTACGAAAATAGTTTTTCAATTGTAATGCCGAAAATTCCCACAAAGAAAAATATCACAGTATATATATATATATATATATATATATGTGTTGTCACTGGATTCCGGGTTTTCTTCCGCGTTTCCACTGCTTGGTCTTTGGAAAGACCGATGCTGGTTTCTTGACGACGTTTCGGCAAAATCACACTTGCCATCTTCAGGTCTGCGATAACTGTCTGCTTCTGCTTCTTGTTATTCGTAAACTGACGTTTTCGGGATTCGGATGGTGGTTATATACTTCGTTAGCGTGTCGGTTGGTTGCCCTTGGACGAGTGTGTGCATGGTTCCGTGTCGTTGGGCTCGTGTTTGGAGTGTGACGGCTGGTTTGCGATGTAGAAGTATTAGTTTGGTGTTCTTTGTTGGTATCTGTTCTTGTTAGTGCTGGTTTCCATGCTGTTGGTAACCTCTGGGTATCATCTCGTGAATTCAGATTGTTCGGATGTTTTTCAATTTCGATGGCTTCCCTGATGATTCTGGTTTTAGTATGTTCGATGTTCGCTAATAGCTTGGTGTTACTGAAGTCTATCGCGTGGGATGTTTCTTTTACATGTTGAGAAGAAACATCCCACGCGATAGACTTCAGTAACACCAAGCTATTAGCGAACATCGAACATACTAAAACCAGAATCATCAGGGAAGCCATCGAAATTGAAAAACATCCGAACAATCTGAATTCACGAGATGATACCCAGAGGTTACCAACAGCATGGAAACCAGCACTAACAAGAACAGATACCAACAAAGAACACCAAACTAATACTTCTACATCGCAAACCAGCCGTCACACTCCAAACACGAGCCCAACGACACGGAACCATGCACACACTCGTCCAAGGGCAACCAACCGACACGCTAACGAAGTATATAACCACCATCCGAATCCCGAAAACGTCAGTTTACGAATAACAAGAAGCAGAAGCAGACAGTTATCGCAGACCTGAAGATGGCAAGTGTGATTTTGCCGAAACGTCGTCAAGAAACCAGCATCGGTCTTTCCAAAGACCAAGCAGTGGAAACGCGGAAGAAAACCCGGAATCCAGTGACAACACATACTACTACCCGCGGGAACCTGAAAGAGAACATATATATATATATATATATATATATATATATATATATGTTCTCTTTCAGGTTTCCGCGGGTAGTAGTATGTGTTGTCACTGGATTCCGGGTTTTCTTCCGCGTTTCCACTGCTTGGTCTTTGGAAAGACCGATGCTGGTTTCTTGACGACGTTTCGGCAAAATCACACTTGCCATCTTCAGGTCTGCGATAACTGTCTGCTTCTGCTTCTTGTTATTCGTAAACTGTTTACGAATAACAAGAAGCAGAAGCAGACAGTTATCGCAGACCTGAAGATGGCAAGTGTGATTTTGCCGAAACGTCGTCAAGAAACCAGCATCGGTCTTTCCAAAGACCAAGCAGTGGAAACGCGGAAGAAAACCCGGAATCCAGTGACAACATATATATATATATATATATATAGTAATAATAAAAATATCGACCGTACTTAATAACAATAATTAATTATTAGGGTTATCGGTCCGTGTATTCTGGTTAAATAAAACTCAATTCGTTCATTCTTCTCTCTATATTTCGATAATGTTTATTATCTTCATCGGGAGAGTGATCAATGAGTTAGCACTGGCAAAGACATCAATATATTTAAAATAATAGTGGAAACATTAAAATGGTAATGATGTTTTTAAAAATTTAGAATTTTCTAAATATTAGTTTCTGTTGATATTTTGGTCGAACTAGTAGAAAACTCCGAAATTACTGGGTTTGGGTATAGGACATTGCTGTAGCATAACATAAATTAAGCATTATAAAACTAATAAGTTATCAATAATCAATAATAAAAGTAGGAAAATTGCATGCATGAATATTCTCTCCAATCAATAATAAAAGTAGGAAAATTGCATGCATGAATATTCTCTCCTTAAGAAAATATGTTTTTGAGCAGATAATTGACGTAATCCAGCCTAACGAGCAGTAATAAATCTAAAACTGGTCGTTGGTTCGACATACAACGGTAAACACATTTTTTCAAGTAATACAGTGATTACTACAAAATAAATAAATTAGAAAACAAATATAAACAAACTGCGATTATTCCATTACCCACATGTCTGACTTTTTGTTATGTTATTTGTTTGTTGGAAATAACGCTTTATTTATGTATTTATGAAAAGACCTAAAAAGTATCGTTCACTGACATGTATGTATCTTTGTTACAGGAAAACGTGACAATAATCGAAAAATGAAGCTTTTCTCTCATATATCCGAGACCTCCCGTCGGTCAACGTAACGCATTGCCGAGTGTCGCGAGGTTTTGGGTCGCTGTCGTGATGATAAGAAGCAGGTGAGTAGGAGAGACGGGTGTGTGTAGGAAGGACGATTGTGCATCACCGACCGATGTTACTGCGGTTCAATAGGGGAAGCCCCCGTCGGGCCGTCGTCGTCGGGGTGACTCTCATCTGCGCGGGCGCTCTGCTGATGCGCTTTCTGTGCTACACGAGGGACGAAGTCTCGCTGGCGATGGTCCACCACGACAGGAAGATGGTCGGCACCGATGGCAAGGCTTACGAGTACAACAGACAGATGCCTTTAATATTTATCGGGGGAGTACCCAGATCGGGGACTACTCTCATGAGAGCGATGTTGGACGCACACCCGGAAGTCAGGTAGGGTTTTACTTCTCTTTATTTGAATAGTGTGTAACCTAGAGACCTAACGACATATTAATATTTAAAACCTAGAGACCTAACGACATATTAATATTTAACTAATTGTATAGTCAAATAACGATTAACGAAAATTAATGCAATTATTAGGAATACTGAAATAAAAAGCTTACAGATAATAATTGCAGCCTTGATACTGCGTTTATTAACAATAAAGAAAAGACTGGGCAGTTGGATAAATCAGGGGTATACCTAATAAATTGTAAAGATTGTGCAGCCACGCGCGGGTTGGAATAAATTCTAACGGGAAGAAAACGGTTACGTATTTCATAACGTGACACATCATTTCAAAGCTAATTTTATTAGCAACTAAATACGTAATAATTATTTGGAATTATACCATTTTTTAAATTCTGTATATGTTTTCATGTACATATAAGTGATTAGACTTATGCGGAAGCAAGCAAGTTCTCAGCTGCCTGTTCTGCAATCTCGCGCATTCAGGTGGTGTACATCTAAACTCTTCAGACATTATAACCTCTTCGGACCCAGAGTATCATATATGATACTTCGGGATTTTATTTTTTTTCTGCCTCACGTTAAGTAATATCGCGATCGGCCCGCCCGTATCAGATACGATGTGCGTCAAGCTATGCGCGTACGGCATTTTATTACTTACAAACTTGTGAGTGCTTGTTGGCATTATTTCTTCTAAATGACATATTCTACGACATGGCGGCTGCCCCAAAGAAGTTTAGGAACACTGGTAAGTACCTAATAAATATCAACTTTAGCTACTGGGATTGTCAAACTTATGTTTATTCTTGGCTATAATACGTCACATGGCAAACATCATCCCATAGTTAAGTTTTTGTTTTCGTTTGAAATGCATGTATCATTGGTGATACATTGGGACTTGGACCATACAAATTATTAATTGCTATTTGAAACCTACAGGTCCACTTTCTGCAGCTCAACTGCAAGAGATTGCTGACAACTTGAACCTTGACGAGTCTGATGTTGACGAACACCTATTGGACGACAGCGAAAGTGAAAATGATGATTTAGGCGAAGACAGTCAAAGCATTGCCGATGGTACCAATCAAACCCCAGTTGAAGATGGAAGTTCATCTGAAGCTGACACATCTTCAGATGATGAGATACCTTTGGTAAATTTTTTGCAAAAAGGAAGAAAGAGAAAATGGAAAAGAACCAGTTTTCAGCCGATAACAGAAAAGTATGAACCACCGGTGCGAATACCACTGGAAATTCTTCCAAAGTCTATCGATTACTTCAAGGAGTATCTCAATTTCGATTTCTTCGATTCCATGGCCACATTCACCAACATGAATTCAGTTAAATTGACTGGAAAATCGATCGATACTTCAGGAAGTGAAATGAGAAAATTTTTTGCATGCAGCATGCTGATTGGAATTTACAATTTACCAAGGATCCGAATGTTTTGGCAATTAGATACTCGAGTACCAATTGTTGCAGATAACATGTCAAGGAATAGATTCTTTACACTACGAACAAAATTAAAAATTGTCGATGACAATGCAGTCTCGAAGGAAGCCCGGGAAATTGACCGTTTTTGGAAAATTAGACCAATGTTGGACAGAATTCAAAACGCTTGCCTGCAAACCGAACGAACACAACAAATGTCAGTTGATGAACAAATGATAGCTTTCCACGGAAAGGTTAGAATGAGGCAATTTGTTCGCGGTAAGCCTCATCCTGTAGGCCTCAAAAACTTTGTAATGACGACAACTACAGGTATTCCTCTTGATTTTCACATGTATGAAGGCAAAGGTCGAACCACAGACTCTTCCTTGATTCCAACACCTGATAAATTAGACGTAGGTGGACGAGTGGTTCTAAAGCTTACTGACACTGTACCAAAAGGTGTCTCAGTGTTTGTAGATAGGTATTTCACTTCGCTACCTTTGATGGACGCACTTTTGCCACGCACAATCTATGTAACAGGCACGCTAATGAAAAATAGAATTCCGAAAACTACCATAGCGTTAAAAACCGAAAAAGAATTGAAGAAATCGGGAAGAGGGTCTTACGACATGTTTGTTACAGAAGATAACAAGATCGCTATGGTGAAGTGGTTTGATTCTAGACCCATACATTTTGCTTCAGCTGAATTTGGTGCTGAACCGCTGGGACAATGTAGCCGATGGTCTGTTCAAAATAAAAAATACATTGAAATCAATCGCCCAGCTGTGGTTAGAAACTACAATGAAAATATGGGCGGGGTTGATTTACTCGATCGCGTAATAGCAAAATATCCAATGAACAGCAGGATCAAGAAATGGACAGTACGTTGCATCTTTCATTTCTTGGATTTTGCATCTGCAGCTTCCTGGCTTCGTTACAGAGAAGACGCTCGGGCTGCAGGTCTTTCCAAACGAGAAATTATGGACTACCTTGACTTCAAATTCTCCCTTGCAAAAGCACTTTTGTACTCCGATAAACAGAACGAAGTTGAGGAAGAATCGGACGAAAGTAATGAAGACCATTCCGAACAGGGTAATTCTAAAAGAAGAAGTGTTTTGCCGATCCCAGACAAGAGAGTACGCATGGAAAAAGCTAAGCATCTGCCAAAATTTATGAATGAAGAACAGAGAACAAGATCAAGATGCCGATACCAAGGTTGTAAGAGCTTAACTTTTGTAAAATGTTCTTCCTGTAATGTTTTTCTATGTTGTAATATGCAAAGAAATTGTTTCTCTAAGTTCCATGAATAAAAAAATTTCAATGTCTCCCAAATTTTTGTATAGGGCAAGGCCCAATGTATCGCTTATGATACATGTTTTTTTCAAAAACCCAAAACAAAACAAAAAAATCTGGACACTATTTTATGTTATTAACATCTAATGTGACAACGTACTGCAGTCAAAACAAAAATCACATGGCGAAATTGCCCGTGGGCCTGAAGAGGATAAATGGAATGAAAAATAATCTAAAAAATACTTGACTTTTAGTTTCAGCATTTATGTCAAAACTTATTTGTCAACATCAAAATATAGCCTACTTATTTGTTTACATGAAGTTTTATTACAAGGGCATTCTTACATATATGAGTAAATTTATTCATAATTATTAAGGTTTTAAGGTCCAATTAGACTACTAGTACAAAAAATAGTATACATACTACGGTTGAGAAGACTATTATTGCCCTTTTGGCTTAAATTCCTCGGCGCTGCGCGCCTCGGAATTTAATCTCGCCACTCGGGCAATAATAGTCATCTTCTCAACCTTGGTATGTAATATACTTTTTTTTTCTCGTTGTTGTCTAGTTAGTTCATGAGTTATGGAAATTATTTTTGCTGTTTTCCTATAATTAGATCTACCTATATCATTTGGGTGATACAGATATATTATTATTATTATTATTATTATTATTATCATTATTATTATTATTATTTTATATCAATGTCTAAAAAGACAAACATGAAATTTAAAAATAGCTAGAGAATTTGAAAACATTTAAGAAGAGAATCTAATGTAACATATTCAAGAATTAAAAAATCGGTGACAACATTGAAATAAATACATTTATGGAAGACTATGATGAAAATTCAAGTGAAAGCGAACTATACACTGTCTAGTGACACTTAAAATTAAAATAAAGTTATTACTCACAATAAATAAATAAATGTACCAAAGATTTCTTAGGGCCGTAACCTTTGTTTGTTCTCTTCATAAACGCATATAGCTTATAAACCCCTTTTTTAATTCTTAGCATTGTTTGTAAATTTTGAATGCATGCATCACAATGTTGACGATTTATAGATAGCGGACTATTATGAAACACAAGAAATTAGATTAATTAATGACACTTTTTAATAATGTTACCTACCACTTCGTTCAAGTACTCAAGCATCAATGTTTCGTCCACCGTGTGTTAGTTCTTCTTTGTCATCCAAGCCAATAATTTCGCATATTCTTCATAATATGCAGTTTTTAATTTTTTGTGGAATTAATTTCAATCCGGCTTGCTCAGCTAATCGTTCAACTTCCGATGAAATCTCTTCACCCATTTTGTACAATGCCAATTCAGAAAATTTTGTAAATCGGTGTCGCTTAATTTGTTTGAAAAAACGCCCTTACAAAAATAGTTATTTATTACATAGCATAAATGCACAGCAATCGTGTGAATACGTAGAGTCATGTGCAGTGAAAAGTAACCAGTTGATTAGTTACAATGTAAGTCGGGCTGTAGGAAAAAATCGTGCTCTTGCAAAGTCGTTTCATATAAAATAAATAGGACTGTTTTTATTTCCATATATAAATAACATGCAATGAATGGAGATGTTAGGTAGGTGTAATTTTGTATCTAGCTTAGACATTTACTGCTTTTAGATTAACTTCGCCGTCCTCGAGAGCAGAACAGCTTTCAAGAAATCATAAAAAGTATATCCGTGTCCGGGCTGTTTTCATATTGCTGGAATAGCCGACCGATTCCGATAAATTTGCGTCTTTGCTAGGACCGGTAGAGATACCGTAAAGTGGGGATAGACGACGCAATTGCTTCGGAAAACACTCGTGTGAAATGTGTGTGACAATGTTTACTATTTAATGTTTTTTATCTTCAATAATAATTACATAATTTTTTTTTAATATCGTTCATCAAATGTGCAGCTGGCGCGTAGAGGTTGTTTTTTTCTTTTGTGTACCGGCCTTAGTTAGTAGACATTAATCAAATTCATGCATTTTTGTTGTTATTTCTAAAACACATAACTTCTTTAAGAAAATAAATTAGTACAAAAACTGGCCTTGACATTATAAATTTATGCCTTGTGCATAACTAACCCAAATTTGAGATTCTAAAATTACAAAATAAATTTAAAAAATGCAAAACGGCCATGCCTTAGTTTTCGTAGGTAAACGCTCCTCTTAAGGCTCCTCGATACTGAAATGGCAATCGCAATATTGGTTGCATAGCACATACTTTAATAACCGAATGATGTCCGAGTACCTATTACACATAGGGAATATACCGGGCTCTTTTTTTATCATTACACATAGCATTTTCCCTATGTGTAATGATAAAAAAAAATTGTCAATGCATTAGCGATATAGTCACTGTATAGTAGACAACCAGTTATACACCAATGAAGAATTTACGTATAGTATACCTTAAATTTTAAATCAGGTTGCCATGACGGGAAAAACATTTTTTATGTCTAATATTTCTGAATTTTTATTCAAACATAAGTCATAAATTAAATACATTTTATTAAAAAATAGATAATTTATTTATAAATCATGGATAAATACAACAGAAATGAAAAGGTGGCAATAGTAATGTGGTACCAGAAAAATAATAGTTTAAGGCAAGTTAGAGACATGTTTTCCGTCAATTATCCAGACAGGCCTATACCTTGTGCAAAAACAATTCTGAACTTTTTTAAGAAATTTCAAGAAGATGGTTGTGTTCTAAATTCTCACAAAAAAAGAAATAGAACCAATCATGTTCGAACAGAAGACATGAAATTAAATATGCTGTGTTACGTAGAGGAACGGTGTGTAGGATCGCTTTTAGATGTAGCTAAACATTTTGGAGTATCGTACAGTTCGGTATACAAAACTCTGAAAGAATTTAAATATAGGCCATACAAAATATCAAATCATCAAGAGCTTTTCGAAGAGGATAAGATAAAACGAACTGAGTTTTGTGAAATAATGTTTAACATGTTAAATGAAAATCAAGAAATTTTAAATAAAATAATTTTTACTGATGAGGCTACATTTACCATAAACGGTGAAGTCAACTCTCAGAACTTTCGGTTTGTACCCTACATTTATCCATGAAAAATTATTAAATTTTCTATCCATTAATCAATTAGGTACTGGTCCCGTACAAATCCTCACGCTCAAAACCTGACCCGAACACAGTACCCTCAAAAAGTTAATGTCTGGATTGGAATAATAAGCGATAGACTTATTGGCCCATTTTTTATTGACGGTAACCTCACTGCAGTGAAATATTTGCATTTGTTGAGAGACCATATCATTCCATCAATTGATATGATAAATGTTGATGAACCCTGGTTCCAAATGGATGGGGCCCCGCCACAATCTACTAACGCTATCAGGAATTTTTTAAATAAATTATTTCAAAGACGGTGGATTGGTAGATTTGGTCCCAAGATCAGCTGATTTATCTCCAAATGACTATTTTCTTTGGGGTTACCTAAAAAGTAAAATTTACAACAATGTACGAATACGCAACTTGAATGAATTAAAAGAGCGTATACGTACTGCATGTAATGGAATAAGGCCAGAATTTATTAGAAATACACTTCGTTGCTTTCAAGATCGCCTTGCTTATTGCCTTGAAAGACAAGGTGGACATTTCGAGAACTTATGATATTAGACTTCACATTTAAGTTCGTTTAATTGTTATAATAAACCAATTATTTTGTTCCAAGTGATATTCTGCATTTTCTTTATTAAAAACATAAACTAATTCTTCTAAGCTTTATTTTGCTGTGTATCGCCTGTGGTATCGCCCAGTACAAGTATTATTGCCGAATCAAATACTTTCGCACTAAATTTTAACAGTTTCGTAATAAATGTAAAAGGTTTTATGTACGCTGCAAAGTTTAATTTTTCCGTACAAATAATATATGGTAGAAGTAAGAGAAACGGATCTCCAGAATATTATTTTATTTGTATCAACGTTACGCGGACAGTGGGAAATGGCGGGAAATCCTTAATGTAGCAATTATGATGTTGACGACGTGATATATTTCGAATTTTAAAATTGTAAGAAAAATTGTACAAAATTAGTTATTTACGATATAATTGTTAAAAGTGCTATTTTATTTTGCGAGTAAGATTTGCGACACGAGGGTGATTAGGAACTGGAGCAATTTAAAATAAGCAAAATAAAATAACATTTTAACACGTGTATCGTACAGTGTTTCTGCTACAAACTCAATTTTTATTTTAAAATTTTAATAAAAAGTTTAACGAAAATTGACTGATAAAAATCTTATGACAGTTCCTGGCTTGTCAAAATACGAGTGTATAACTGGTTGTCTACTATACAGTGTCTATATCCCTAATGCATTGACAATTTTTTTTTATCATTACACATAGGGAAAATGCTATGTGTAATGATAAAAAAAGAGCCCGGTATAATAAATATTTGAAATAATAACTCAATATCTAAGCGAATAAAAATTCATTTATGATCAAATATTTACACATTTGTAACCGCGGGTAATATTTTTACCAGAATAACATTAATTGTAATGTGGGTTGCCTAATGTTAATTTATTTTATATTCATTTAAAACAAAGTAAAGAATAGTTGAATGAAAAATAAGTGCAGAGCGGGGCAGCTTTTAATTCAATTTTTAACGTCAACTAAAGCAAACAAATCTGCTGCGAAGGATTTTTGAGAAACTTGTCTTAAAGATTTTGACATATTAATTAATTTTCTTTAATCAGATAATTTTTTTCTAAGTTTGATTATTCAGCGGGGTAGATTACTTAATTCTTCATAAGTTGACGATGAATGGTTTTATCCAAATTTAAAATCAACAAAAATATCTTGCATCAAAAATCTGCTATTTTTCAACTATACACAGATCCACTATCGAGGACCCTTAATACGAAATAATATAGAAGTGAACTATTTTGTAAATGTAATCTAGTAGATTGTCTAACCAATTGTTATTCATTGAATAAATAGAATTGATCACTTGAATTTATATTCTTTAATGTCAATTCTTCCGACAGGAGATGCATCTGAAGAAGAAATCTTCTCGATCCCTATAGTGCTGTCGATTCTAAAAAGTAATCTGGCTCTTTTCATTATCGACGCTGCAGTTTCCATCTTCAATTCATTAAATCTTTTTTACTCCTGGAAATCAATCTGTTGCCCAGTAAATCTTAATCCGGGGACGAACTGGGTCTTGGAGTCGCAAATAGAACCGTGAGTTAATGCGAAACAGATTAGCATTATTTACAGGTAGATTCCGGTCTGGTCGTTCTCTTTTGCAGATCTTCTCATTTAGGTCGATATCCTTCAGCTTTACTACTACGTTTGCCGGGGCTTTTCCTTTACGAATGCCGACGCAGTGGAGCATTCGGACAACATGAAAAAAAGAGTAAAATCGACCCCTTTGCTCGTAATTTGATTGACAAACGTTGGAAAGCGCTTGCTGAATTTTTTATGCTCTCGCATTTCTTTTAAAATCTTACCGAAATATAAATTTAAACCCAGTTTCATGTTTCTTTGTTTGCTGTACATAAACGGCAAAACTGGAGATTTTCTTAAAATTCGGATCGTTACGAATTTGAAATTCAATTTTATTTCGCTGATTCGATTGTGGTAACGCTCTTTTGTATATCTCCACTGCGTAAGTAAACAGATTACGTATTTTTGTTAAACAAACTTTATAAGTCCGTGTTTGGCTAAGATTCGGAAACGGCATGTAGACATAATTTCATGGGTATTGGGTTTTAGTTTTGGAAAAAGGGTCTTTGTGTTTTGTACTTATTGTATTTATTTCACGCACTATTTACTTCGTGTTACATTTTATTGTTTAGTCTAGCCCTAAATTGAGTTATGTTTTTAGATACCATAATTGAAAAACGCCCACTGACCGAAACATATATTAAATAAACAATAAAAAACGCATACTAGGGCTGTTATTTTTATTACACATATGATGATTCTCGATTGATCCAGTAAGACGCACATCACTCAGCACTTCATTCACATAGTAATTAAAACGTCTATATCTCACTATGATCGGTTTGCACACTATGGACATCGCAAATCCTACAATTTCAGAACGGCTAATTTTCATTAATGTATGAACTTTTCATGAATATGAATTGGTCATCGGCGTACAATACTAATTTAGTCCTACCGTCAAGGAATAAATTTTATAATGCGATCTACCAAATATTTGATATCAGTATACTATTGCAGTCTTTGACAAATGGGAGCCATCACTATCCCTTGTGGTTTAATAGAAACATGTCTATCATGTCCGCTACTTCCTAGTACCTAGAAAATATGAGACTAGATAATAGATGTTCGTTCTATTTTAAAACTATTACAGAAATAGAAGTGTCGGATGTAATTAGAAATGTGAAAAACAAACAAACCAGGGATGTGTATGACGTTACAACAAATATCATTAAAGAGGTAGAAAATGAAATAACACCTGTTCTGACAACAGTTTTCAATAAGTGTGTCCGCGAAGGTATCTTTCCAGAACAACTGAAAGTAGGAAGAGCTGTTGCAATTCATAAAAAGGGAGATCAGAATGATTGCAGCAATTACAGGCCCGTCACTATTCTGCCTGCAATTTCCAAAATCTTAGAACGGTTGATAGTAGATCGTCTACTAGAATACTTTGAAAGAAAAAACTATATAAGCAAGCATAAAAGCGTGAATACAGGAAAAACAAATCCACAGTGACTGGAATACTGGAGGTGATGGAGACTATAATTGACGCCTACGATAATAATGAACGATGTGAACTGACATGTTGTGACCTCAGTAAGGCTTTCGATATGGTAAATCACCAAATTCTCCTGCAGAAACTACACTAATATGGTATTAGAGGTACAGAACATGATCTACTTGCCTCTTATTTAAGGGGAAGATGCAAGAGAGTGGACTTAAATGGAGAAATATCAAATACCAGACCAATTCATAATGGGGTACCACAAGGATCGATATTGGGACCAATTTTATTTGTTATGTATGTTAATGATTTACCAAAAAGTATAACACCTAAACAAAGCTGTCTTTATACTGATGATACATCTCACGTAGTAACTGGAAAGTCGTTTGACGAAATTGGAAAAGAGAGCAAACGGGTAATGGAATAAATAACAAAATGGTTCCAAGATAATGAACTAAAATTAAATGGAGAGAAAACACAGCATCTCTGTTTCTCAGCAAGAAATGAACAGTCATCCCACGCCATTCGATATCTGGGGCTCACGATTGACAATAAACTCACTTGGGACATGCACATCATATCAGAATTAGCTAACTCGCTAACGATAGCTGTATATACTATAAGAAGACTGACGACTATTGCTACCTACCCATGCCGCTGCAAAATCTGCCTATTTTGCGAACTTCCACAGTAGGATAAGCTACGGAATTTTGTTTTGGGGCACATCACCTGCAGCAACAAGAATCTTTTGCTTGCAAAAAAAAGCGATTAGAGCTCTTTGTAATCTGAAATACACGGATGGTTGTAAGGAACATTTTAAACAAGAAAGAATACTGACCTTGCCTTGCCTATTTACACTTACATGTATAAAATACGTTAGAAAAGAACAAGAAAAGAGTTCCAAATTCCACATCACCGCCTGCAAACGACACAACGCTACGTAGACTACTGGGGGCCCGAACTGTATAACAACATCAAGAACCATATTGAAGAGAGGGACACATTATTCAGCCATTAATGTGACTTAGCACATTCATGGCTTTTATATACTTAGAAAGGTGCATTATATGCACATTATTGTTTTGTTGTTGTTGTTTGTTTTATTGTCATATACAGCTAACTGCGCATTTTTAATTAATTTACTGACTTTCTTGTAATGGTAATTACGAATAAACTATTATTATTATTTCGCACACATTGAGACGACGGTCATCCAATGCCATTTTGTGATTTTTTAACCATTTCTGGCGTGGTCACCTCAGTCGATTAAAGAAAAAGAAGTTCTAACTTCGCGCTTTCGAATTTAATTTTTGCAATACCTTTTGATCTATCAGAGATACGATTTTGCTGTATTAGAACTATGTTTGGAACAAATCTAGAAAAACTTGACAAAAAAAGAATTCAGAATTTTAATGTTCAAAAAAAGTAGGTTGGCGAAAATTTCCTCAGGCGATTAGTTATTATTTCCTGTTTGAAATAGTTTCTAACAATTTAGAACAAACCTAGAGCAAAATCGTCAGAATTACGATTTCATTTTTTTGCACCGTCTTTTGATATATTATTATAAGAGACGCGAATTTAATATATTAGAAAAATGTTTGGAACTAATCTGGACCCTTTTGGAACAACCATTAGAATTTCAATTTCGCGAAAAGGGGAAGATCGTTTTTTCCTATTATCTCGGCCGATTATGATTTTTTCTTTGAAATTCATTGGAACAATTTAGAACAAACCCAGAACAACCGTAAGAATTAAGGTTTTCGGAAAAAAGGGGGGCTAACTTCTCACTTTTGTATTCTGTTTTTTTACAATATGTTTTGATATGCAGGAGATACGGTTTTGGTGTGTTAGAAAAATGTTTAGAACTAATCTAGAAATACCTGTAACAACCGTCTGAATTTCAATTTTCTCCAAAAGGGGGCTGCGAGAAAATCGTATTTTCCTATTGTCACCGCCAATTATGATTTTTTCTTTGTAATACTTCTATTTTTGAAAAAAGGGGAACGGGCTGACGAAAAATTCTTTTTCGCCATTTTTGCGGCCGATTATGATTTATATTATTTAGAACAAATCTAGAAAAACCTGGAACAACCGTCAGAATTTAGATTTTCGAAAAAAGGGTATTATGAATGGGAATAATACCTAAAAATGAAGATAACAACCCCTACAACATGCACACATGCATTATATTGGAATCTTATGATCTTAATGATCGTATCGGCCTGTCGTCTAGCGTCGAACAGTACTTGCCCGCATGTGTATAAATATTGACAACAACGTTCATTTCAATACTTGGACTTTTAGCTCGCAAGCAAGGTAAAAACAGACCGAACCTGTATAGTATCGTGTATTGTTGCTTTTATTGCAGGAGGAATCACAGACAGGTTTTTTCCTAAACGTTTTTACTTTCTTATATGTACGTAGTATAAGGAAGTATTGTGATGATGAAAATTTTCGACATCGAGATTTTTGCAGATGTCCACGTTTTGAAGTCCCCTGATACCGAAAAAGTGGTTTTTAAAAATGTCTGTGTCTCTCTCTCTGTGTGTGTGTGACCACGATAGCGGTCACACTGTAACGAAGTTCCTCGTTAATTGCACAAATTAACATTTTTAGTCCATTATTAATTTATTTAACAATATTAAATTAATAGAATGTAAGTTATTTTGCTCAAATATTGTGTAAAATGTTTTGGACGGACCTGTATATGTATTCATGTGCAACGATCATTCAAGTTATTTGTTATTTTTCAATATAAGGATGTATACGTCATGCTCGTAGTCGCGCGCAAATTGTATATTTTAAAACGAGTTTTTCCTACAGAAATAGGGGGGTTTACGGATATATAAAGACACCAACAAGTGTGTCTCTTCCATTTTATTTTCCTATCCTTCTGCTGCCTTTACCTTTCTTTACTCAGCCTTGATGGCGTGGGAAAGATAGGTGTTTATCCTAGAAACGTATTACATTCAGGTCTCATGCGCCGTGGAGTAATCGTTTCAAAATCCGCTAAAATCCGTCCGAAAGTGTTTGTTTCATTCAGACCAGGGGTCGTGAAGGAATAGACATTTTTACCGCTACTACCTATAATTCCCGTCCGAGTCAGACTATAAATGTCATGACTATGTATATATCTCTGTATTTAATATATGTATTTCATTTTCAGAAACGTTAGATTTCAAATTTTGTTTGTAACGCGCGTATAAATTCAATACATTGTCCGCGCTTTGTAGCATAAACAAAGATATAATAATAATTCTCCGAATAGACGCGCGAAAGTCCGCACCGATTGAAATTGTTCTCCGCGACGAAATATATATAAGGTTCTTCTGCGAGCAGGGTAACGTACAAAAATTTAGTTGTAATATAATTTAAGCAAACCTGATCATCCGTATTTTATTTCAAACACCATTTTATTTATGTTTTTCTTTAACGGAATATTCTGGGATTGTAATTGTTAATTCAGGGACTAGGAACGTACAAACGTTCTTGCTCGATTTTATACGCGACATATAGAGGTCATTGACGCGTATTTAATTTGTATTCTATTTATGTACATAGATTTTGTAAATATATAATTAATATTAAACCATAAAGTGTATCAATTGTGACCATAATTTAATTGCTGAATTGTTTATTCGTTTGATATGATTGTATAATGTTTTAACAGAAATAAAAGTTAATTATTATGTACTTTTCGAATGAATTTCTAACCGTGTGTTTTTTTGTTTACCTTTACCGTTTGCTAGTGAGATAGAGAAAGTAGTATATTCAAAAGTAACGAATCATATTAAAACAATAAGAAGTACTCACGTTATTTTTCTCCGCTGAGTCAGCTGTGAGCAATAGGTCTTTTGTCCCAAGGCACCACACTAAAACCACCATAACTTTGATTTATTTTAAACCGCCCGAACGAGTTGACATTAAGGTCAACGGCCGTACTTTTACCAGATCATAACATTGAAGCCTGAACATATAGGCAGCCAGGAGTGCGTATTTTTGGTGCCTGGACGACATTCAGAAGACCAATTCTGTAACCGGCGAGGTTGCCCTTGGTGTTATATAAGCAAATGGCACTGGGTATAATAAAAGTAAGCCAGCTAGGTTACAGATGGCGCCCAACGTGGGGCCGTGTTTTAAGAGATTTAAAAAATTAAATTCCGCCGCGTTTAATAAAACTGTTTGAATAATTTCACAGTTTTCCGCTAGATATACATGTATAATTATTTTTTGTAAATAGTAAGATAGGAAAATTGATACACATTTTTACGTACATACATAGAGATAAGTTTTTATTAAAGGATAGTAAAACGTACATATTCTTTATTAATTGTGAGGGAGTAAAAGGATAGGAGAATAAAATTGCAACTGCAATACATTTTCATTTTATTATTATTTTATTTTTATTTTGTACAGTATAAATTATAAAATGACCGATCAGGACAAAGGCAAAAATCCAAACCCTCTTGGGTGGATATATACTTTGAAAAAAGAGGATTTAAATGCCGCAGCAGAATCTTTAGGGTTAGACGCTACCGGTAATGTCGAGGACGTACGTAAACGCATTAGTACCTTTCTGAAAGAGGATAAAACGGGTTCAACGAATAAGGGAAACGTTCCACCGCAAAGGGACACTAACGTTCAGATTTCTTCCGCGGAAATCTGTGCTCAAATAAGGAAATGGGGGATTCATTTTAATGGCAGCTCGGACGCTGTATTTTTCCTGGAAAGAGTCAACGAACTCCAAGTATGCTATGGGATTAAAGACGAACATATGCTACATGCATTGCCTGAGCTTTTTAGAGACAAAGCACTGCTTTGGCTCCGGAATAATAAAACTTTATGGGGTACATGGGACGAGTTCTTAGAGGATTTCAAACTTCAATATCTTCCGCCTCGGTATAATTTTTCAATCGAAGAAGAAATACGCGCTCGGTTGCAAAAACCAAAAGAATCTTTTAAAGATTATTTAACCGCCATATTGACGTTGATGAGACGCGGCCAAGATATGTCCGAAGGTGATAAATTGGAACGTGTATACGGTAACATGTCACCTAGTTACAGGATGTATATACGTAGGGACGCGATACAATCCCTCCGGCAATTATCTAAACTCGCTGCCGACTACGAATTACTGCTGGAAGAGCAGGCGCGCTTTTGTAAGAAAGAAAGTACGCTATCAGCACCGGAACGTCCGCCCAGCGATAAACCGAGTACTTCGCGTTCGCATCATTTGTCATATGCCGCCCAGGATAATAAGCCTCGCCAATTTCCTGTACCGCCGTCACCGTCACAAAAATTATCACACCCGGAAAACCGTTGTTGGCGCTGTGGCAGAGAGGGGCATACGCGTGGTTATTGCCGTAACCCATTTAAAATGTTTTGTTCACGGTGTGGCAAGTTAAATGTGCGTTCCGTTGACTGCCGATGCCAGGGAAACGCCGAGAAGGGCGGTCTGTAGGCAAAGACCGTCCGCAAGCAGTAAAGCCGCCTGAATCCGCAAACACAGGTATCAAAGACTCGACAGTGCCAGACAATCGCGTCTGGATCCGCGTACACATTCATAACCAGAATTTACGAGCCCTCGTGGACAGCGGAGCGACTTCATCGTTTTTGTCCGAATCGCTAGTTGCCCGGTTGTTGGAAAACAATACACAACGCGTCTTAAATAGAAAATCTAAAGTCCGCCTCGCAAATGGAGACGTTGTAGAATCGCCTGGCTCAGTTTTGTTACCGGTCCGCATGGGTAGCCGAACTACAGACGTAAATTTTATAATTATGCCGAAGAGCCCGTGCTCAGTCATCTTCGGAATTAATTTTCTCAAGGAAATTGGGGCTGTTCTCGATTTTTCCGAAAGGAAACTGTACTTTAAGGGAGACAATGCAGTCTTTGCCGCGAGCTGTGGGATCTCCGGAGTACAGGACCGCCACGAGACCGCCTTAAAAAAATTCCTTGATCAAGAATTAAGTAAATTTACTACCGTGCCTGGTCGGACGAATCTAATACGTCACACAATCCGTTTGCAACCGAATACCGCCCCAATAAAACAACGTTATTATCCGTGCAACCCGAAGAAGCAAGCACTAATCGACGCCGAAGTGGACAAGATGCTACAAGACGGTATAATAGAACCCAGTAACAGTCCGTGGAGTTCTCCAATCGTCGTGGTCACGAAAAAGAACGGTGGCGTTCGGTTTTGCGTCGATTTCCGAAAAATTAATTCTGTATCGATTAAAGATTCATATCCTTTGCCGTATATTTCAAATATTCTTGATAAACTCCGCGACAGTAAATATTTTTCGACGCTTGATCTTAAAAGTGGGTACTGGCAAGTGGAATTAGAAAAGGATAGCAGACCCGTGACAGCTTTTACAATTCCGGGAAAGGGCCTATTTCATTTTGTATCATTACCGTATGGATTGCATAGTGCGGGAGCAACGTTCCAACGCCTATTAGATTCGGTGATAGGTCCCGAAATGGCAGAGTACGCATTTGTATATTTGGACGATATCATTATTTTAGGCAAGACTTTTGAGGAGCATTTGAAAAATTTAAGTAATGTTTTCGCGCGTTTACGGGAAGCAGGCCTTCAACTACAACCAGACAAATGTACTTTTGCCAAACAAGACATAAAATATTTAGGTCATGTTGTAACACCGGACGGAATCCGTACAGACCCGGACAAGATCGCTGCTATATTAAATGTACCGCCGCCGCGAAACAAGAAAGAAATACGTGGTTTTCTGGGACAAACGTCATGGTACCGTCGGTTCGTACCGAATTTCGCACAACTTACCGTTCCGCTTATAAAATTAATTAAAAAAGATGTGCGCTGGGAATGGACGACGGAACAAGACGCCGCATTCGCCGCCGTAAAGAAAGCATTAACAGAGAGCCCAGTTCTCGCGTGTCCGGACTTCTCCAAACCATTCCAATTGCATACCGACGCCAGTGAGAAAGGTTTAGGAGTCGTTTTAATACAAATAATAGAGGGTGCCGAAAGAGTGATTGCCTATGCCAGTAGGACTTTAAGTAAGGCAGAATTAAATTATTCGACGACCCAGAAAGAAGCTCTTGCCGTCGTTTGGGGTATCAAAAAATTTAAGTACTATTTAGAATTTTACCAATTCACCGTTATTTCCGATCATCAATGTTTAAGATTCCTGAACGACTTGAAGAATCCGTCAGGACGACTCAGTCGATGGGCTGTTGATTTACAACAGTATGATTTTGTCATTCAATACCGTAAAGGAGCGATGAATAACTTAGCCGATTCTCTGTCCCGAGCACCGCTTCCTTTCAAACACAAAACCGATGAAGATACCTGTGCCTTGTTAGAAGAAACGTCTTGTTCTTGGTATAACAAGAAGGCTGCGGACGTTCAGTCAGATCCTGAAAAATTTCAAGAATACCGATTGGAGAATGGTAATTTGTACCGACACATACCTGATACACAACATACCGAGGGAGTGCGCGCATGGAAATTGTGTGTAGCTACGCCTGACAGAAACGACGTCCTGAAGGAAATCCATGACGCTCCTGAAGCTGGACATCTTGGGGTCGCCAAAAGTATAGCGAGAGCCGCTTCGTTATATTATTGGCCAGGGATGTTCAGAGATGTCCGCCGCTACGTCAATCGATGTCGATCCTGTAAACATTATAAATTTAATCAGGGAAAACCTCTAGGCCAGATGTTATTCTCACCCGTTGATTGTCCATGGGAACAAGTGAGTGTGGACCTCCTCGGACCTTTTCCGCGTTCCAAGAGAGGATATACTTCATTATTGGTAATACATGATCGATTCACGAAGTGGGTAGAGTGCCAGCCGCTACGCTCTGCCACATCACGAACCATCATCCAGGCACTGAAGGAAAAGGTAATCTATCGTTTTGGATGTCCGAAGATCCTGTTGGCTGACAATGGTCCGCAATTTGCCAGTCACAGTTTCACCAGTTATTTTAATGGATTAGGTGTCAAGATAAGGTTTAATGCTCCGTATGCTCCGCAATCGAATCCTGTGGAAAGGACAAATAGGGTATTAGGACCTATGATTGCACAATACATCAATAAAGATCATAGAGAATGGGACCAATACCTACCTCAGTTCGTTTTCGCCATCAACACCGCTAAACATGAGTCTACAGGATTCACACCTGCCTTTCTTAACTTTGGTAGAGAACTCATGCCGCCGAGCTCTCTGCGGAGAACCGCTGATGGGCAATTAATGGATCCTGCTCGACCGAACACAGAAGAATTGGCTCAAGAACTGTCGAAATTGGACGACTTTTTCAAGATTGTCAGGATAAAGTTGGCTCAAGCGTTCCAGAGGCAAAGTAGGCCCTACAATCTGAGACATCGTCCTTACCGCCCTCAAATTGGACAATGGGTGTATCACCAGACCCATAATTTATCCGACGCCTCTAAGAAATTTACCGCTAAACTTGCTCCGAAATTTGAAGGTCCCTCTAAAGTTATCCAGATCCTGTCTCCGTCTATTCTTATGTTACAGGTACCAAACAGACGAAAACCCGTGAAAGTCCATGTGAAAGATGTAAAGATTCCATCCGCAGACGAACTCCAAACCGATCTTCCACCTCCAAATCCGCTGGAAGTAGTGGGGGAAGGCCAGGAGGATATATAAATTCGTACGTACCATCCAGTATACACAGTCGACGCAATGGGCACTTCCAAGCAACCAGGCAAGATGACCGCTCCCCGTCCCTTGGTATCTCCGCCGCCATCCGCCATGGATGATCGATATCGAGCGTTGTGGGGTACACCGCCTGGGTTGAAGACGCCCGAACGACCAATAACGCCTCGCTATCTGGTGTCACCAGCGACCGTTGCCCTCATGGAGGAGAAATATCAGACATATTGTTGCAGGACACCTCCCAAGCCAGTAGTCTCCGTGCCGCCCTCCGACGAGACAACAGTCGATGTGGGACCCACGTTACACAGTCCCGACGCAGAAGCCTATCTGGGTTTCAGGCTTCTACAACTTTTCGGTGCTTCTCCAGTGCCCGACTTATTGTCACCGTTGCCAGCAACGCCTGAAGCGAAGAAAGCACCCTTTGTCAATGCCTCCCCTCCGACAATCTCAATTCCTTCGCCGCCTCCCGCACATGGTACCTCAAATCTACCAGTTATTCCTTTTCTGCCTCATTTTTCCTTGGACATGCCGTTCCTTTGCTCAGACCCTCCGCCGCTGCCGACGATTCCGCCGCCGACCGTTAAACCTCGTCTGGCAAATCCTGGGGCCTGGGTGAGGAAGGAAGGTTCGCTGGGGAAAGGAGTCCGTAAGAGGCGACATGGGAACAAGCGAGTCCATGTGCGGGTCGACGGAGTGAGCGTCGTGATGACTCGCAGGGAAGCTGAGATCCACCACGCGAATCTGAAAAGACAGAACAAGCAGTGATAGTGCGTGCGTCATAGACATCGTGAGTGATGATAAACTGACGAGTTTTAGTTTTTTTAATTTTAAGATGATAGACTTTCAAGAATTAATTGTTTAAATTTTAATTTTCCGTTTCTGTACTTTTGATATTTAGTTGTTAGGGTTCGTTGTTTACTTTTAAGGAGGGGGCTGTAACGAAGTTCCTCGTTAATTGCACAAATTAACATTTTTAGTCCATTATTAATTTATTTAACAATATTAAATTAATAGAATGTAAGTTATTTTGCTCAAATATTGTGTAAAATGTTTTGGACGGACCTGTATATGTATTCATGTGCAACGATCATTCAAGTTATTTGTTATTTTTCAATATAAGGATGTATACGTCATGCTCGTAGTCGCGCGCAAATTGTATATTTTAAAACGAGTTTTTCCTACAGAAATAGGGGGGTTTACGGATATATAAAGACACCAACAAGTGTGTCTCTTCCATTTTATTTTCCTATCCTTCTGCTGCCTTTACCTTTCTTTACTCAGCCTTGATGGCGTGGGAAAGATAGGTGTTTATCCTAGAAACGTATTACATTCAGGTCTCATGCGCCGTGGAGTAATCGTTTCAAAATCCGCTAAAATCCGTCCGAAAGTGTTTGTTTCATTCAGACCAGGGGTCGTGAAGGAATAGACATTTTTACCGCTACTACCTATAATTCCCGTCCGAGTCAGACTATAAATGTCATGACTATGTATATATCTCTGTATTTAATATATGTATTTCATTTTCAGAAACGTTAGATTTCAAATTTTGTTTGTAACGCGCGTATAAATTCAATACATTGTCCGCGCTTTGTAGCATAAACAAAGATATAATAATAATTCTCCGAATAGACGCGCGAAAGTCCGCACCGATTGAAATTGTTCTCCGCGACG
Organism: Amphimallon solstitiale; assembly: GCA_963170755.1. Classification (NCBI taxonomy): domain Eukaryota; kingdom Metazoa; phylum Arthropoda; class Insecta; order Coleoptera; family Scarabaeidae; genus Amphimallon; species Amphimallon solstitiale. Next base: position 62,001,520 of record OY720680.1, read on the forward strand.
AAATATATATAAGGTTCTTCTGCGAGCAGGGTAACGTACAAAAATTTAGTTGTAATATAATTTAAGCAAACCTGATCATCCGTATTTTATTTCAAACACCATTTTATTTATGTTTTTCTTTAACGGAATATTCTGGGATTGTAATTGTTAATTCAGGGACTAGGAACGTACAAACGTTCTTGCTCGATTTTATACGCGACATATAGAGGTCATTGACGCGTATTTAATTTGTATTCTATTTATGTACATAGATTTTGTAAATATATAATTAATATTAAACCATAAAGTGTATCAATTGTGACCATAATTTAATTGCTGAATTGTTTATTCGTTTGATATGATTGTATAATGTTTTAACAGAAATAAAAGTTAATTATTATGTACTTTTCGAATGAATTTCTAACCGTGTGTTTTTTTGTTTACCTTTACCGTTTGCTAGTGAGATAGAGAAAGTAGTATATTCAAAAGTAACGAATCATATTAAAACAATAAGAAGTACTCACGTTATTTTTCTCCGCTGAGTCAGCTGTGAGCAATAGGTCTTTTGTCCCAAGGCACCACACTAAAACCACCATAACTTTGATTTATTTTAAACCGCCCGAACGAGTTGACATTAAGGTCAACGGCCGTACTTTTACCAGATCATAACATTGAAGCCTGAACATATAGGCAGCCAGGAGTGCGTATTTTTGGTGCCTGGACGACATTCAGAAGACCAATTCTGTAACCGGCGAGGTTGCCCTTGGTGTTATATAAGCAAATGGCACTGGGTATAATAAAAGTAAGCCAGCTAGGTTACAACACCGCTGTAGATATCAATTCCAAATTTTGTATTTACGTGTATAATCTCCCTCTTGAGATCTGATTTGTTTTTCAGTAAAATCGGTAGACCGGAAGTAGCAGTTTACTTCAACGAAAAAATCGAATTTTGCCAATATTTCGTCAACTAATAAGTTTAAACAAATTTATAAAGAATTCATATATACTTAGAATTAAAATTGAGAATAATTTTATTTAAAAAGTTTTTCAAAATTCCTACCGGAAGTAGGTCTTTTACCCTTATCGAAAATCAGTTTTTTGCGAATATTTCGCAAGTCATGGTTTATAGACAAGTACGTTACGGATATAAAAGTATTTAAAACATAATTCTCAATATCTTTTGTATAAAAAAAATTTCAAAATTCAGACCGGAAGTACCACTTTTACTCTTATCGAATAGCGATTTTTTGCAAATAAGTCGTAAGTTATGCATTCTCTATACAGGGTGTAACAAAATAAGTGTAAAACATTTCAGGGGGTGATTCCTTAGCGAAAAAGAGATAGGGTCTTTCATATAAAAAAACTTCAATGGAGCATCCCTTGTTAAGATACAGCCCCATAAAGGGGGTACATAAAATTTGTTTTACAATTTTTCTCACAAACACTAAAAATGTAATTTATTTCCAATGTAACTTTTTGTCTGATTATTTGTTTACCATTTAACAAAATAAGTGTAAAACATTTCAGGGGGTGATTCCTTAACGAAAAAGAGATAGGGTCTTTCATATAAAAAAAAAAACCCATAAAGGGGGTACATAAAATTTGTTTTACAATTTTTCTCACAAACACTAAAAATGTAATTTATTTCCAATGTAACTTTTTGTCTGATTATTTGTTTACCATTTAAAAATTTATTCCCAATAGCTTGTTTCATTCGAAACAAAAAATGTCTCTTGAATTTTTTGCCCAAAAGTAATCAGTTCGCAGCAAAAAATTATTTTACGAACAACTACAGAGATACATCGTCATCAAACGAAAATGTAAAACTAATTTATTTAGTAGGCTGCTAGTAGTGGTATCACGCAGTCAGTTTGTAAATTTTTGAAATTGAATTAATGATTGTAATTGTGTGTCGTTGTTTTGTTCGTAATTTGTTAGTTTAATAATTCACTTGTTATTAAAATGGCATACACAAATGAGGAAATGGCTGATATGCATTACGTTTACGGTCTGTCGCAGGGGAATGGGTTAGAAGCTTCTAGAAGATATGCTGAAATGTATCCTCAACGGCAGCTTCCTTCGCATAGAATATTTGCCCGACTTCGAGAATATGGTTCATTCGACAAAAGAACGCAGGATTGTGGTCGCCATCGAGAAGTTAAAACAACACATCTTGAAGAAGCAGTACTTAATTTGGTTGAAGAACAACCTACTAGCAGTACTAGAAAGATTGCTTTCGAGTTAAATGTTGATCATATGACGGTATTTCGAATTTTTAAGGAACAACTCTTATACCCTTACCATCTGCAACGAGTACCAGCGAGATTTTCCGAACCGTCTTGAATTTTCCAATTGGATGCTGGAAATGATTAGAAGAAATACTGATTTTCTGAAGGCGATCGAATTCACAGACGAATGTACTTTTTCTCGGGACAAGATAATTAATTTTCATAATAACCACATATGGGCTGATGAAAACCCTCACGCTATTGTACAAGCTAACCATCAAGAACACTTTTCTCTTAACGTGTGGCTCGGAGTTATTGGGGATTATTTAATTGGCCCTCATTTTCTACCTCCTCGATTAAATGGTGAGGCATACACTCAATTTTTAAGAGAAGTGCATCCAGTACTGCTGGAGGAAGTTCCTTTGGGCGTCAGAAGGGATATGTTTTTTATGCATGATGGGGCTCCCGCCCATTTTAGTCAAGCAGCACGTCAGAATTTAACCCAAACATATCCAAATCATTGGATAGGTCGAGGAGGACCACAGAATTGGCCCGCTCGATCCCCGGATCTCAATCCTCTCGATTTCTCTACTTGGGGCCATTTACAGACTTTGGTTTATCCTACTCCTGTTCGCGATGTAGAGGACTTAAGAAACCGCATCATCGATGCGTGCAGGGTCATTAGAGAGAATCCAGGAATATTTGAGCGAATACGTGGCTCAATGCGCCGACGTCTAGACGCATGTGTAATGACTGAAGGTGGACATATTGAACATTTACTATGATTTCTACATGTTTTATGTTTTGTTATTAATAAATTAGTTTTGTTTATTCATCTTTAATCATATGTATTTTGATGCAGGTAGTAACTACAAAATAACAATACTAATCCAGTTCGCATTTATGACGATGTATCTCTGTAGTTGGTTGTAAAATAATTTTTTGCTGCGAACTGATTACTTTTGGGCAAAAAATTCATGAGACATTTTTTGTTTCGAATGAAACAAGGCCCCTTTATGGGGCTGTATCTTAACAAGGGATGCTCCATTGAAGTTTTTTTATATGAAAGACCCTATCTCTTTTTCGCTAAGGAATCACCCCCTGAAATGTTTTATACTTATTTTGTTACACCCTGTATATTTATCAAGAATACAAAAGTATTTAAAACTGAATTTGCAATATTTTTTGTATATATGAAATTTCAAAATTCGGAACGGAAGTAGCACTTTTACTCTTAGCGAGAAGCACTTTTTTGATAATATCTTGCAAAGTATGCATTCTATAGAGATTTATTAAGAGAATAGAAGTACTTAGAATAGGATTTTGAATTATTTTTGTAAAAAAAATTCTTAAAATTCTATAATTTGAAACGCTCATACGTATAAGAAAGTCGTGTGGTGGCCACACCTCATTTTTTTTAAAGATGTCGTTCGAAATATGTAATCAAAGAGCTAATGAGTTCCGTTGACAGAGTACTGAACGGTTTAAGCGTCGTTGGTTCTAAAAAGAGCTTTTAGTTATAATACTACAATAATATAACAAACATAAACAACAACCAAAATCTATAATACTGTCAAATGACTCAAAATTCAAAATGGCTAGCAAAGTGTAAACGATGTTTCACGTATACACCAACATCCAATGTTAATAAATATATCTAGTAAAACTGGCTAAAATAATGCCAACAGTATCATTTTTAATTAATATTAATGATTAAAATAATCCTGTAATTATTATTATTATATACATATAATACATTCATCTTAAATGAAATTATAAATTCAGCTATGTATAAAGTAATTATGTTCGTTGTTATGAAATTGTCAATGCAGACGCATTATATTTCTTTTATGACCACAGTGTATTGTTTGTCGCTTTCTAGTATATCTAAATTTGATGTGTTTGTTAAGTTTTATGGAAGCTGTTATTCTTTGATATTATAACACCACAGAAAAAATATGAAGAAATCTTCGAAAACTAAATAAAAACCTGTCTTCAACAAGATAAATCGAATCACCGTCCTCTTATCGCAAAACTTTTAAGTCGGAATAAGTTTTCCAGTCCAATACATTTTACTTTTCGAGATGCTATTACTGCGACATTTTAGTGATGCCGACGTGACCGGTTTCCGTTAAAACTAAAGTTTAACAAAATAGAAACGCCTGTCTTATCTGCAAGAGAGCGAAAAATCCTCGAGAAACTTGAAAGAGTTCTATTTATGTATTCATATTTTGCTGGTGTACCGGTTCACGTAACAATATCAGACCGGGCGGCATAAATAGAATGGTTTAAAGCAAAGTTCCATTCTCCGTGCGGAATTTTTTGGTTTTTTCTTTTCAAGAACTTCCGCGGAGAATTATCTTTGCTACCTTATATAATAAATAGTAGTTAGTGTGTAAATACCATAGAAAATATACTTATATATTGTTTTATAAAGAGGTAAGGACATTCAGTGCTTTAAAAAGAGAGCCTCAGCAAAAAATAGATATTTCGTGCTATAAACTGAAATATTTTTAACGGAATTTTATTTTATGAATAGGAATTTAGAAGTAGAAAGATTATATGCACTTGAGAATAATACTGGTAAAAAGTACGACTATTGGGAGGATAACGAAATAGAGTTACGTGTAGAAATAGCTAATTGTCGAGTGGCTTAAATAACATTTTAAAATTCTGACAAATAAATGAACGCCCACCATTAAATGTGTTCCAAACGTCAACAATAGTTATTTATCTACCAAGACAGTAAAATGATTTTTTATTGAACTGGTCTGAGATTATGAGCCGAGTGAGCGAAGCGAGCGAGGCGAGTAACAGGTAAGTTCGATAAAGACACTTTACTGAGGTGGTGCATACAAAATTTCAAT